>OZ014523.1:317522442-318772442 GCA_963966055.1 Lathyrus aphaca
CATCAGGCAACTTGTCTTCTTAAGTGAAGCAAGTTGTCTTGCTTCTCTCTGTTTCTTTCTCCTTTCCTCTGCTTCTTTCCTTGGTGGCTCTTTGAAGATTCTTTCTCTCTTGCAAGCTTCATAAAACCTAGTGTAAACAACCCAAATTTGCGCTCACTCATTCACACCATGGCTTGTGATATTTTCATATGCATAAGTTCAATCATAGTATCTCATACCACATTTTTGATTCACTGCATTGATTCTAAGTCATCTGCATCTAGGGTTTGTGATCTGAGCCATCCAAGAGCTACTTGAGCCACTCCAAAGGACATCAATCACTTCAAATGTGTCCATGAATGTTCAAGCATCATATTATATCCTCTCAAAGTCAAGGAAGTCAAATAATCACAAGAACTGAGAAAGGCATGGAAGCAGAGCCAGGTTTAACTGCACAGATGACCTAGAATTAGGGTTTTGGTTTCAGAGGCCATAACTCCAAATTTTTTGGTCATTATTGTTTCTATTGGTCTCTATATGTTATAAGGATCATGCATATCAATTTTCATGAAGAAATTCAATGGGGAAGGCATCTGATCAAGAGTTGACTTTTTGGGTAAGGCAGTGCAAAATCAGGGCATCTGAGGCCCCCAATGACCCAACCAAAGGGTGTTCTTCATCATTTTGATTTTGTATGATATTTATTTGGTCATAGAAGATGTTAGAAGTTCACAAAATTGAAGAATTTCAAGCCATTTGCAAAGTTGTCTTTTTGGGAAAATGACTTGTAATGGTAAGCTTCGAAAGGATCAAGCTTCTTTCAGAATCGGCCTTCTTCAGAAAGTAAGACGAGAAGAACGTCAAATTTCATACGAGTTATAGCAAAGGGAAGTTCCCTGAAGCGTCATCAACATTGCCAACATCTTTTGTTTCTCAATTTATAACAATCTCCTCATTTTAGAGGATTTGTTTCTTTGATTGTATCTTGCCAATTCAGGGCACACGAATTAATAAAATCAGATTTTCAGTCATGTTTCATCTCGTACATTTTATTTTCGTTTGCAAAAATGTCTGATGTCTTTAAGATATTGATTGCATGAATACAGATGTTCCCTTTCTAAAAAAATACGTGCTTACAGGAAATATATTTGCTCATAGGATTGCCTAAACTCCTATGACGGAATCTAATGAGGAATATCTCGGGATGCTTGTACGTTTCTTTGTCTTTACAGGATTGCAGGTGTTCAGAGAACAACATGGGACATGAAAGCTTCACCCCAGCAAGTTGGAAAATCATTACCTACTCAGTCCATCTCACAATTAGCACCAGAGGTGCTTTCACCCCAGCTGAGTTGCCATTTATTTTTCCTCCTCAGCCAAGTACAAAAGCCAGGGAACCATCACCCCACAGAGTTTCAGCCTCTGACCAGAAGAGCAACGCCTGAAGATCCCACAACAGGGTGACAAAAGCTTCTACAAAACCCCAGCTGGGTCCCTCATTACTGAGATAGGTCTGTCAGTGATCTATTTCCCCATGCAGAGTCATATATGATCTCATCCCCAGCCTGGATATACACTTCGAGCAGATCAGCCAGGGATCTTCGCAACAACGGGATCCGAATCCCGGGTCGTTATCTTTGCATAATCATAACATTCACATCATTATTTTCCCCACAAAGCGTAGCATTCCATCTAAAACGGAGCATTACGGCAAAAATCAAACATATTGCATAATCATAAGCCATGTTCTGAATCAAACACTTGTGAATACTGGCAATCCGTCAGCAATATACAGAAAACTCCCCGGATTCCCCGGCAGAGAGCCAAGGCACTTTCCTCAAAGATATAGATACTTCTTGACACCCGTTCGTGTCATATCCCCAGTAGAAAGCCAAAGCGTCCCCTTTGCACTCACAGATACACATATATACAATTCCCTGACACCCGTCCGTGTCACCTTCCCAGCATAGTTACCTAAACACTTTGTAAACCATACACCTGTTTATATTACACCTTTCTCTTTTGACACTCGTCCGTGTCACCCTCCTCAGCAAGTTAAACACTCATCTGTACACTACTCATGCTTGTCACTCCTGTTTTACTCATACAGATACTCGTCCGTATCTTGTATATACCACTTATACCCCCTCAGGTTCGACGCTCGTCCGTGTTCTTTGTTAACCAGTTGGTACTCGTCCGTATCATCATCTATGAACATGCGTCAGCGTTTGTTTCTACTGGTATTCGTCCGTATCATGGTCTTAAGGAGGCTCGTTCACATCTTTAATCCATACACTATGTCGGATACTTTTACCTCTTTTTGAATTTAAACACTCATCTGTGTCTATTATTTCCCAGAAGAGTCCCCTTAGACCAGACACTCGTCTGTGTTCTTTGTTAACCAGATGATACTCGTCCGTATCATTATCTCTGAGCATGTGTCAGTGTTTGTTTCTACCTGATACCCGTCCGTAACATAATCTTAAGGATGCTCGTCCGCACCTTTAATCTATACACCGTGTCAAACACTCATACTTCTCATTCCTTGGATGAAGACACTCGTTCGTGTTTACTTTTCCCCAATGAAGTCCCCAACAAAACTTGTTGAACTATTTCCTTTCTATCTGACATTCGTCCTATGTCATGATACCCGTTTGGCAGCCGTACCCTGCCAGGTGATCGTCCTTCACCTTTTTGATGATCATCCTTCATCACCCCCGGTGGAGTCTCTATTTCATCAGAACCCCTTCCTATCCGACATTCGTCCTATGTCGTGATATTTTAGCAGCCATCCCCTGCTAGGTGATCATCCTTCACCTCTTGATGATCGTCCTTCATCATTTTATCCGATGGTCGTCCCCATCGTTGATCTTGTTATCTGACATTCATCCTATGTCATGATAAACCCTGAGAGCAGCCGTACCCTGCTAGGTGATCGTCCTTCACCTCTTGATGATCGTCCTTCATCATGCTTATCCGATGGCCGTACCCATCGTTGACCTTTTCATCCGGCATTTGTCCTATGTCGCGATGCTTTTGGCAACCGTACATTGACCGGTGATTGTCCTTCACCTTAGATGACCGTCCCTCATCTTATCCCCCAACAGAGCAGCCGTCCCCTGCTAGGTGATCGTCCTTCACCTTTCATGACCGTACCTCATCATTTATTTCATTCACCTATAATCCCCAGAGAGTCTTATATCTTTACCTGATGGTCGTCCCCGTCACAATCCCTCATATCCCCAGCTTGTCGGCCGTCCCCGTCACTGCTTTATTTTCCGCATCTTCCCCAGCATGTCGGCCGTCCTCGTCATTGCCCTTTCCCCAGCAGTCATCCTCTGCTCGACGGTCGTCCTCCGTCGCCCGCACTTTATAATCATACTTTATTTTCCTTTACAATCTATATCCCTTTTCTTCTTCATTCTGTGAGTGCAAATTTTGGACTGTCTTTTGGTATTCAACCACAAGTTATCTTGTTTGCCTGTTAAGCCGTTGCTTACATCCTGCCCAACTAACTCATGTTTGAATAGGGGCAGCTGTAAACACCCCAAATTTTCCCTCACTCATTCACACCATGGCTTGTGATATCTTCATATGCATAAGTTCAATCATAGTATCTCATACCACATTTTTGATTCACTGCATTGATTCTAAGTCATCTGTGTCATACCCCAAATTTGTCCTACCCGCACTATTTTACTGTTTAATCATTATCTCAAAAAAAATATACTATTTTATTTTCTGTCTAAAAATCAAAAAAATCTATGTCATTTTCCTCTGTGTAAAAAAAAATCAGGTTGTCTGAGATATTTAAGTCGGTACTGTGTAGAGGCTTTTTGCCCGATTATCCCCTCCCGTTTTTATTATCTATTTCTAAAAAAAATCAATTAATTAAAAAATCACTTTCTCCTTTATTCTACTTTACTACTTTATTTCATTTTCAAACTATTTACTGTTATTTACTCATTTATTATTATTCTATTTTACTATTGTTACTAATTCATTATTACAATTATTATTATTATGTTTTTATTATTTTAGACTCTATTTTCATATTATCATTGTTTCTATTACTTTTTATAATTCAAATTATTAGTATTATTATTTTATTATTATGATTACCATTTTGTTATTCTATTATTACTATTATTATTATTATTACTATTACTATTATTATTATTGTTATTATTATTATCAATTACTAATTATTTCTATTTTCTTTTGTTTTTATTATTAATTATTTTTTCACCTTTCTTTTACTATTATTATTATTGTTATTATTATTATTATCAATTATCAATTATTTCTATTTTCTTTTGTTTTTATTATTAATTATTTTTACTATTATTATTATTATGATTTCATTTTTGATTCTAACAGCTTTTTCTTTATCAGTATATTCTTAATACAACCATCCCACTTTCTAATTTACAGCTCACCCAAAGTGCAACACACTACATAACAAACTCTTCATCCAACAATACACCTTTTCCGTGACAAATTTTTCTTCCATCCACTAGCAACAAATTTCTCAGCAACAGCTCACAAAATCTTTCATTCTCATCCAAAATCATAGAATATTCTCTTACACTTTTCCCCCAAGTTTGCCACATTTACCCTCACAATTTATCCTATAAACTAAGCATTTCCTCACTTTCATATCAAGCTTGGAAGACCTTACAAAAATTCTGCTGAAACAAATGCCAAGCTTCAAAAATTAATGTTTTCATCATTCTTTTACTTGCAATAAACAATAACAGAACCATATTCACTACCCTCTGCAACTTTTTTTCCCCCGTAAACTTCAACACTACCTTCATACCATTCTTCAACCTTCATCCATATTTACTTTTTTTTTTCCTTCTCAAACCAACCTCAAACAACCCGTACACACCATCCCCATCACTCTATAACATTATCTTCTTCATCTTCTCAAACCAACAACTTCTAGCGCCAAATCCATCCGAAACTGAAGAAAAACACAGAAAAAAGATTGAGACAAACCACCCTATTTCAACTCACCTTTAACTCCTTCTTCACCATTTCAACCATCTCAAACCGTTTTTTTTTAATACAAACCGCCCAAACCTCCTCACACAACTACACAAAACCAACTCACCACCGCAGAAACGAACCGGCCATTCTGTGAAAACCAAGCCGACTTCCATTTTCCGTCAACCAAATCGCACAAAACAGACTGAAACAAGCAAAACCCAGCAACTGCTCGCGGAACCTCTGTGAAAAAAAAACACTAACCATCAAAACATGTCCACAAACCAAATCGGACGAAAGCAGAGAGATGGAAAAGAGAAGCAGATTGAATCTGGACCACATCACAAACCGCAGATCTAAACTCACCATTGCCGAAACATCAAACCCCTTTCGAACTGGAAAACCTTCGCCACTCGCAAAATCAACGACGCCATCACCTCATCGCGAAACCACCTCGCCGTCAAACCCTTGCCGTCAAACAAAATTGTGAACCCTTCAAGCTAAAGCCGTCGCACTAAACCCAGAACCACCTTCTGAACCGCCGCCCTTAAATCCGAAGCCAAGGCAACCTTTTTCAAAATCCAGAACCACACCACCGGCCATTACCGTGAGAGAGCCGCTGAGAGAGACAGAGACACCGTGAGATTTGCCGCTGAAGAGTGAATTCGAACTGAGAGCATCGCGTTTGGGAGAGAGGTGTCGCCGCCGTTGATTTCGATAGGGGTATGTCTCTGCTTTGTTGTCTCTTATGTTTTATTGTGTGAAGCGTGTTTGGAGAAGAAGAGTCCACTAGTCTCTTTTTCAAACCATGCTGAACTTTTGTTTATTTTTATTTATTTTGTTTCTAAAACTTAATTGTTTCTTTGATCTGGGCTGTGATTTATTTGTAGCCCATTTGATATTCTTTACACATACTCACCATACAAATAGTATCCCCTCTGTTTTTATATTGTTTTAAATTCTGATTATCTTTATTATTATTTAATCATATTATGAGTTTGTTTTCATTTTATTATATATAATTTCTCTTGTTTTAATTTCTTGAATAATAATTTTCTTTCTTTATTTAGAGAAATGTATTTAACTATATATATATATATATATATATATATATATTTTGGTTTTGTTATTACTAAATTTGTTAATATTTTATTATCTTTTAGAAATTTTTTGTTAACATTTGTTTTTCTTCTAAGTTTATTTGGCATTAAAAAAAATCCTTAAAAAAAAAAATCCTTAAAGTTGGTTTAGCGTTATATTGATAAGATTTTCTTATTGATCTTGATTTTAGGGCCGATGATATCATAAAAGGCCAATTTATCGCCCGATTCTAATCGGTGATTTTTGGTCAATATGAGGCCCCCCTTTGTATTTAATTTTTTCCGACAAACAAAACATTGTATTTTAATTTAATTCATTTTATTATTCTTGATTTCATTTATTCATTATTTATTTTATTCATTATTTTATTTTTCTAACAATTCAATTCATTTATTTATTCATTTATTTATTCAGTTATTTTCGCATTTTAAATTACGATTCGACTCCTTATAGAATGGTTCCCATTTTGAACCGATTCTAAGGCAGTAAACGAACAAAATTTCGTCGTGTCCCAAAAAGGTCCAACGCCTCCGAATAGTTGTGCTCGAAAAAAGGTCCAACGCCTCCGAATAGTTGTGTCCCGAATAAACAGGCCGAACGCCTTCGAATAGTTCAAACACACTGCACACACGCTTTCTCTTGGGCTAATTACAACGAGACCATTTATTTTTCGCAACCCCCTGTATTTATTTTGTATCCCTCTCCCATTATTTTGTACGCATTTTATTTTCTGCATCTTATTTAATTTCGAATCCTTGGTCCAACGCCAAGCGATTGCACTTGCACACTTGCACTTTATTTTCCAGTTATTTCGTTTATTAGGATCCTCCTATCCTTGCGAGCCGAGCGATTCGTGCCTCGCTAACAAAACCACAAAAATAAACTCCATTTGCATTTACCCTTTAACCTCAAAAAACCAAAATATTTCGAGTAAATCCAAACCCTTGATCCAACGTCAAGCGGCTTTAGGAAATAAAAACGCATTCTAATAATACGAGAAGATCTGTACGCCACGAGCCTTAAGCGGTAGAAAGGGGGATAACGAGCTTTCGTTACTCGCTCCGATTATTTCGACGCAGGACACTCGTCTTGTTGGGCGAGATAAACTACCCATAGTCTTTAGTACATTCGACTCCTAAACCCTTTCATCGACGAAAGGTAATAAAATCAATATCCATTACCCTTATTAGGCCGAACTACGAGGCTCTGACTTTCCCATTGCACGCGGGAGTACGTAGGCACTAGGATCTCCATCCTTGCCGAGCACCTAGGTCCAATCTAACTTATAATTCAACTCATTTCCCTCTAGCAAGCAATTCGTTTAAGCATAGACATCCTTTCGCGCGCGTTAACTTAGATGGTTCCCATCGAGTACGATGGATGTAGGGGGTGCTAATACCTTCCCCCTGCATAACCGACTCCCGAACCCAGGCAATGGTTCCGTTGACCTTTGTCCTCTCCTTTTCCTCCCGGGTTGTATCTATATCTCCCCTTTCCCTCTTCGGGAATAAATAGAATTAGGTGGCGACTCTTCGGTCAGTCCAGCGCGCGACTCCGTTCATTCGGATCGCGTGAGGTCGTATTTTTCGGGGTACGACAGCTGGCGACTCTGCTGGGGAATGGTTCATCCCTATGCGAGTCAGGCCTAGTCTAGGTTCCCTTGCTTGTTTGGATGTTTGCTTTTATGCCTTGCTTGTTTATTTTTATCGCTTTCCTTATCGCATTCCATTTTATATATCTTGTGGCTCCTTGGTACTATAACTTGGATCGATACTTTGCAAAAGAAACTTGAGGGAAAAGCTCTATACCCGGGCTTACGAGTACAAACTTAAGTTAGCGAGGTTGTGTAGTATGGGCTCCTGAGAGAACCTCTCTCGTGGGTTGTCGATACGAAAACCTCACTCGGAGTAGATTTTAATGGAAATACTGACAACCGTCAAGCTCTTGGCGTGTGTGCTCAGTTGTTTTCATTAAAGTCGTCGACTCTGAGGACCTTTAGAACCTTTTGGTTAAAACATCGGTTGATGGTTGCGTAGTATTGGGAACCAGGGTTCACCCTCGCGTGGCTCGGTACGAAAACCTCACTTGGAATAGACTTACTCAATGGAGTTGATTGACTGTCAAGAATGTATGAAATTGACACGTGCATCAAACAGTTGAGAAAGTTCCATAACTCCAGGACTTTGTTTTAAACCTTGTGTCGATGATCACGTAGTATGGACTCCCGAGAAAACTTGCTCTCGTGGGTTGTCGATACGAAGATCTCACCCAAAATAGATTCATATGGCGGAGTCAATCAACCGTCATGCTTATGGCGCGTGTGATGAACAGCCATATGAATTGATAACTTTGGGGTCCCTAAACTTTAGAGTCTACCCAGTGAGTTCCTGATCAGAGTATCTTCCATTTGTACCTTGGACTTATGAGACCCTGATCTTGTGATCCTGGATTCTGACATTGCATATCATCTCATTTGCATTATTTATTCATCTTGCATTTCATTTCAAAGCCGAAAACTTATTTTCATGTTCCTCCATCTTCAGTAAATCAAGCTGGTTTCCCGACGCCCGTATCAAGCTAGACGACCGTACCTAACTCGAGCAAACACTAGAAGACTGATGGATGTGATTCAAGAAGAACAAGCTGCTATGAGGGAAGAGATTGACTCGGTCAAGAGCAAGATTGACCAGATTTATGAGACTTTGCAATCTTTGGCAAGAATGGAAGAACGTCGCGAAGCTGCTGCCGCAATGAACAATGCTCAAGTGCAAGGATCTACCTCACGAGCAATGCCTTCAGTTCCCGTTCCAAATCCTTTGGTCTATGGTTTGCCTCCAGGTTTCACTCCTACTGTTGAAGAGGCCACTTCCCAACCAATACCTGCTTCCGGTGTTACTGTTGGTGCTATTCCTCAAGCTCAACCTATTCCCATTCAAGTCCAGTTTCCTCAAGCTGAGGAGAATCATCAAGTTGAGTATGAGATGTAAACTGCTGTTCCAATCACCAATCCTCATGCCGTTCAAGAATCCGAAGCTATGAAGATGTGCCGCGAGTTAGCTGAAAAACTTCGAATCATGGAAGGACACAACTCAACTTCTCTGAGTGCCTCAGACATGTGCTTAGTTCCAGATGTTGTGATCCCTGCTAAGTTCAAACTGCCAGAATTCGAAAAATATAAAGGCCTCAGTTGTCCTGAGCTTCATTTGAGGATGTACTGCAGAAAAATGGCTGCTCATGCCAAAGATGATAAGCTTATGATCCATTGCTTCCAAGACAGCCTGTCTGGAGCATCTCTAGAATGGTATATGCAGCTCGAACGCAACAATGTTCGTACTTGGCTTGATCTATCTGACGCATTCAAAAAGAAGTACAAGTACAACACTGACTTATCTCCTAACCGTACTCAACTTCAGAGTATGTCTCAAAAGGAGAGCGAATCCTTTAAGGAGTACGCCCAACGCTGGAGAGAGCTAGCCGCCAGAGTTCATCCGCCATTGGTTGACCGTGAATTGATCGACATCTTCATGGGTACCCTACAGGGGCAATACTATGAGAAGCTGATCAGCAGCGTATCTTCTGGTTTCTCAGACATGGTAATGGTCGGAGAAAGAATCGAAGAAGGTTTGAAAAGCGGAAAGATCCAAGGAGGTTCTAGCAGCCAGAACAATGCCAAGAAGCCTTTCAACGGGTATAAAAAGGGCGAAACAAATGCCATTTCTGCTGCAAGTGGGAATTTTCAACAGAGTGCACCTGCACCAGTTCCCTACTACCAACATCCCTATGTTGCTGCTGCACAATATGCTCCTATGCCATATCAGACAGTTCCTCCAATGCCTTATCAGCAGGCCTTTCAGAACCTATTTCCGCCACAGATGGCTCATCAACCACGTCCACCCCCAATGGTTGCAGCTGCGCAATATGCACCTGGACCGTACCAGCCACCGGCTTATCCACCACGGCCTGGTCAACAGCAACAACGCGCTCCTCAACAGCGTCCACCATATCAGCCAAGAAGGCCTGAAAGAACCTTTGATCCCTTGCCTATGACACATTCTGAAATCTTTAATCAGATGATGGCAAAGGGAACTCTTGTTTTAAAAGACTTGCCACCACAAACTGGTACTGCCCGAGACTATGATGTCAATGCCCATTGTGAGTATCACAAGGGTGCTCCAGGTCACACGCTCGAGAACTGCAAATCATTCAAACACAAAGTCCAAGATCTAATCGACTCTAAGGATCTCACCTTCACTCCGAGAAATCCAAATGTCCAGAACGATCCCATGCCGTCACACGGTGCCAACAAGTGAAGACATCTGAAGAGTTTGTTGAAGACCAAGCTGAGTAGTCTCCAACTTTGAAGCATTTAAATCAAGAGAAGTTCAATTCCTCAAATCAAGGCAGCCATAGCCATTTATAATTTCTGCATTCCTGTTGTTTTGTATTGTTTGTTTAAGTACTATTTGCTTTGAACATTGTTATCATTTGTACTTGGTTATGTTGATGTTATGTTTATGCATGTTTTGAATTAATCTATTCGCATTCGCTCATTATTTATCATTTATAACAAAAATCACAAAAATATTTCCCTCACTTCACTTTAACAAATATTTGAGGGAGGATGATGAAAACGAAATACCCATAACTGTTGCGGTATGCTTTCGGATAAAACCTCGTCAATGATGTACAGGCATTCTTTCAAATCCCCAAACACTGGAGATATAAGGAGTTAATCCCTAGTCAACCACTTCGAACCTAGAAGTAGGAGTTTCTTTCGGATACAACCCTTACATTTAACCCGGGGCAGGGTAGTTGTTCAGTTAAACATGACTACACCTTCGAATCGCAAGATGAGACATCCCGTCAGAGGACCATCAACAAATGACTTGGCGGTCACATCATTCAAAAAAAAATATATAGAAAAAGAAAAAACCACTAAGTTGAGCACCCAAAGGGAGACTTAGTTGGAAAAAAAAACAAACCAAAAGAGGAGCTCGAATCCTCAGCAAAAACAAAGCAAAGATCAGGTGACCACCAAAACAAAATCAAAGGGGCACCAACATCAAAGCAAAAAAGATGACTGCCATTCTCAAGCGAATCTTAAAGCTTAATCTTCGCTCTTGCAAAGTCAAAACAAATGCATATGTAAAGTTAACTGGACATAGGACTGGAGAACATCACGAAGAAGGGATGGGTACAAATCAAACTTTGAGCCTTATACCTTTGTTTCTCAAACCATAAACCAGACCACGTTACAACCCTCAAAAGTCCTAATTGAGGCAGAGTTTATTCTGAAAGCATGCTACCAACAAGGTTGCGTAAATTGACTCCCATATATTTGCTAATCTTCAATCTCGATTGCACATTATTCTTGTTGCATATTTCACACACTTTCTAAATCAGCACCATGTTTGGGCTAACGGTCCATTCGTCACACTTTCACAGCATTCAAATAAATTGACTTTTTTCAAAACTTATATGAACCTTGCATTAACATTACCATTTGTGTATGAACAATTTAATTGCAATTTAGTGCTTGACCTCAGTACAATCCCAACAAGGGGCAATCAAAAGAGAAACTTGAACTTCATCGCCAACATGAATCAAGACTACCTCAGCAGCCCAATCAGGGGCATTTCATCTTCAAACAGCCCAATCAGGGGCAAGTCACCTTCAAAAGCTCAATCAGGGGCAGGTCATGTCGTGGTCGTTGTCAAAGCTTCCCCATCAAATTTATTTCAAATACCCTACAGGCAGGGGCAAGCAGACAAGGAGCGAGTCTTCCTATCTCTTCTCCCCAGTTGAACAAGCAGATCTTGCCAGACATTGGCAATCGTTCAAAGTAAATCAGTTTTCATGTGTCAATTAAATCGCTTCGCTCATCAGCAGATAATCAAGCTTGGAGCATTCAGATCCATCTTCGGATCACACATCGTCGAAGATCGAGTGTCGGGGAATCAATCCCTCCACCCACCCAAAGTCCAATCATTATTGGCAACTACCAAACCAAAAGTCCACCAAGCTGGCACCTTTCAATTACTCATATGCATCATTATGCATCATCAACAACATAAGCATCATTTATTTCAATCATTTACATCATATGCATCATTTGCATGCCTAACTAAATCAGCTTTTTATTTTCCCCAACATTTTCAATTTATATCTCAGTGCATAAGCATTTGCATCGTATCTCCATCAGTATGGAATACCATTTCACAACAATCGAGCATACGTGCATAAGTCAAGATCCAGGATCAATCCAAGATTCCAGGACTTCCCCCAGCGGAAGTCAGGATCCAAGGACGATCGAAGATTCTCCTAAGGTGTTATTCAGTGGGCGTCCCCGTTGGATATTTCTCTTCCAATTTATTTAAATTTTCTATTGCTCAGCATCGACCTAGCATCGAATGTTGGGGTCGCATTATCATCCTTGTGGTGGTAAGCGATTATTTTATTTTATTTTCTATTGCTCAGCATCGACCTAGCATCGAATGTTGGGGTCGCATTATCATCCTTGCGGTGGTAACCGATTATTTTATTTTATTTTCTGTTGCTCAGCATTGACCTAGCATCGAGTGCCGAGTTCGCATTATCATCCTTGCGGTGGTAAGCGATTATTTTATTTTATTTTTTTTGTTACTCAGCATCGACCTAGCATCGAATGCCGAGTTCGCATTATCATCCTTACGGTGGTAAGCGATTATTTTATTTTCTGTTACTCAGCATCGACCTAGCATCGAGTGCCGAGTTCGCATTATCATCCTTGCGGTGGTAGGCGATTATTTAATTTTCTGTCAACCTTTTTTCTTTGTTTCGTATCACCTTCAGTTCCCAATTTTAATCATCCATTTACTGCACAGTTTCTTTTATCGGACATATTTGGAGTCTGTTAATATCTAATTATCTTATACCTTGAAAGATTGAACGCGAGCCAGTTCATTTTACTCGGTCTAAGCCAATTCGATAGGGGCATCTGTCATACCCCAAATTTGTCCTACCCGCACTATTTTACTGTTTAATCATTATCTCAAAAAAATATACTATTTTATTTTCTGTCTAAAAATCAAAAAAATCTATGTCATTTTCCTCTGTGTAAAAAAAAAATCAGGTTGTCTGAGATATTTAAGTCGGTACTGTGTAGAGGCTTTTTGCCCGATTATCCCCTCCCGTTTTTATTATCTATTTCTAAAAAAAATCAATTAATTAAAAAATCACTTTCTCCTTTATTCTACTTTACTACTTTATTTCATTTTCAAACTATTTACTGTTATTTACTCATTTATTATTATTCTATTTTACTATTGTTACTAATTCATTATTACAATTATTATTATTATGTTTTTATTATTTTAGACTCTATTTTCATATTATCATTGTTTCTATTACTTTTTATAATTCAAATTATTAGTATTATTATTTTATTATTATGATTACCATTTTGTTATTCTATTATTACTATTATTATTATTATTACTATTACTATTATTATTATTGTTATTATTATTATCAATTACTAATTATTTCTATTTTCTTTTGTTTTTATTATTAATTATTTTTTCACCTTTCTTTTACTATTATTATTATTGTTATTATTATTATCAATTATCAATTATTTCTATTTTCTTTTGTTTTTATTATTAATTATTTTTACTATTATTATTATTATGATTTCATTTTTTATTCTAACAGCTTTTTCTTTATCAGTACATTCTTAATACAACCATCCCACTTTCTAATTTACAGCTCACCCAAAGTGCAACACACTACATAACAAACTCTTCATCCAACAATACACCTTTTCCGTAACAAATTTTTCTTCCATCCACTAGCAACAAATTTCTCAGCAACAGCTCACAAAATCTTTCATTCTCATCCAAAATCATAGAATATTCTCTTACACTTTTCCCCCAAGTTTGCCACATTTACCCTCACAATTTATCCTATAAACTAAGCATTTCCTCACTTTCATATCAAGCTTGGAAGACCTTACAAAAATTCTGCTGAAACAAATGCCAAGCTTCAAAAATTAATGTTTTCATCATTCTTTTACTTGCAATAAACAATAACAGAACCATATTCACTACCCTCTGCAACTTTTTTTCCCCCGTAAACTTCAACACTACCTTCATACCATTCTTCAACCTTCATCCATATTTACTTTTTTTTTTCCTTCTCAAACCAACCTCAAACAACCCGTACACACCATCCCCATCACTCTATAACATTATCTTCTTCATCTTCTCAAACCAACAACTTTCATAAAAATCTCACAAAACCTGTCATTACAACTCAGTGTAAACCAGAAACAGAAAAAAACCAGAAACAAAAAGAATGATGGAGGAAACAAAAAAACAAGACCCTCACCATTCTTTCAATAACCTTCACTAAAACCACAATAATCCCCCTCCTTCTAGCGCCAAATCCATCCGAAACTGAAGAAAAACACAGAAAAAAGCTTGAGACAAACCACCCTTATTCAACTCACCTTTACCTCCTTCTTCACCATTTCAACCATCTCAAACCGTTTTTTTTAATACAAACCGCCCAAACCTCCTCACACAACTACACAAAACCAACTCACCACCGCAGAAACGAACCGGCCATTCTGTGAAAACCAAGTCGACTTCCATTTTCCGTCAACCAAATCGCACAAAACAGACCGAAACAAGCAAAACCCAGCAACTGCTCGCGGAACCTCTGTGAAAAAAAACACTAACCATCAAAACATGTCCACAAACCAAATCGGACGAAAGCAGAGAGATGGAAAAGAGAAGCAGATTGAATCTGGACCACATCACAAACCGCAGATCTAAACTCACCATTGCCGAAACATCAAACCCCTTTCGAACTGGAAAACCTTCGCCACTCGCAAAATCAACGACGCCATCACCTCATCGCGAAACCACCTCGCCGTCAAACCCTTGCCGTCAAACAAAATTGTGAACCCTTCAAGCTAAAGCCGTCGCACTAAACCCAGAACCACCTTCTGAACCGCCGCCCTTAAATCCGAAGCCAAGGCAACCTTTTTCAAAATCCAGAACCACACCACCGGCCATTACCGTGAGAGAGCCGCTGAGAGAGACAGAGACACCGTGAGATTTGCCGCTGAAGAGTGAATTCGAACTGAGAGCATCGCGTTTGGGAGAGAGGTGTCGCCGCCGTTGATTTCAATAGGGGTATGTCTCTGCTTTGTTGTCTCTTATGTTTTACTGTGTGAAGCGTGTTTGGAGAAGAAGAGTCCACTAGTCTCTTTTTCAAACCATGCTGAACTTTTGTTTATTTTTATTTATTTTGTTTCTAAAACCTAATTGTTTCTTTGATCTGGGCTGTGATTTATTTGTAGCCCATTTGATATTCTTTACACATACTCACCATACAAATAGTATCCCCTCTGTTTTTATATTGTTTTAAATTCTGATTATCTTTATTATTATTTAATCATATTATGAGTTTGTTTTCATTTTATTATATATAATTTCTCTTGTTTTAATTTCTTGAATAATAATTTTCTTTCTTTATTTAGAGAAATGTATTTAACTATATATATATATATATATATATTTTGGTTTTGTTATTACTAAATTTGTTAATATTTTATTATCTTTTAGAAAATTTTTGTTAACATTTGTTTTTCTTCTAAGTTTATTTGGCATTAAAAAAAATCCTTAAAAAAAAAAAATCATTAAAGTTGGTTTAGCGTTATATTGATAAGATTTTCTTATTGATCTTGATTTTAGGGCCGATGATATCATAAAAGGCCAATTTATCGCCCGATTCTAATCGGTGATTTTTGGTCAATATGAGGCCCCCCTTTGTATTTAATTTTTTCCGACAAACAAAACATTGTATTTTAATTTAATTCATTTTATTATTCTTGATTTCATTTATTCATTATTTATTTTATTCATTATTTTATTTTTCTAACAATTCAATTCATTTATTTATTCATTTATTTATTCAGTTATTTTCGCATTTTAAATTACGATTCGACTCCTTATAGAATGGTTCCCATTTTGAACCGATTCTAAGGCAGTAAACGAACAAAATTTCGTCGCGTCCCAAAAAGGTCCAACGCCTCCGAATAGTTGTGCTCGAAAAAAGGTCCAACGCCTCCGAATAGTTGTGTCCCGAATAAACAGGCCGAACGCCTTCGAATAGTTCAAACACACTGCACACACGCTTTCTCTTGGGCTAATTACAACGAGACCATTTATTTTTCGCAACCCCCTGTATTTATTTTGTATCCCTCTCCCATTATTTTGTACGCATTTTATTTTCCGCATCTTATTTAATTTCGAATCCTTGGTCCAACGCCAAGCGATTGCACTTGCACACTTGCACTTTATTTTCCAGTTATTTCGTTTATTAGGATCCTCCTATCCTTGTGAGCCGAGCGATTCGTGCCTCAAAATATTTCGAGTAGATCCAAACCCTTGATCCAACGTCAAGCGGCTTTAGGAAATAAAAACGCATTCTAATAATACGAGAAGATCTGTACGCCACGAGCCTTAAGCGGTAGAAAGGGGGATAACGAGCTTTCGTTACTCGCTCCGATTATTTCGACGCAGGACACTCGTCTTGTTGGGCGAGATAAACTACCCATAGTCTTTAGTACATTCGACTCCTAAACCCTTTCATCGACGAAAGGTAATAAAATCAATATCCATTACCCTTAGTAGGCCGAACTACGAGGCTCTGACTTTCCCATTGCACGCGGGAGTACGTAGGCACGAGGATCTCCATCCTTGCCGAGCACCTAGGTCCAATCTAACTTATAATTCAACTCATTTCCCTCTAGCAAGCAATTCGTTTAAGCATAGACATCCTTTCGCGCGCGTTAACTTAGATGGTTCCCATCGAGTACGATGGATGTAGGGGGTGCTAATACCTTCCCCCTGCATAACCGACTCCCGAACCCAGGCAATGGTTCCGTTGACCTTTGTCCTCTCCTTTTCCTCCCGGGTTGTATCTATATCTCCCCTTTCCCTCTTCGGGAATAAATAGAATTAGGTGGAGACTCTTCGGTCAGTCCAGCGCGCGACTCCGTTCATTCGGATCGCGTGAGGTCGTATTTTTCGGGGTACGACAATCTGCATCTAGGGTTTGTGATCTGAGCCATCCAAGAGCTACTTGAGCCACTCCAAAGGTCATCAATCACTTCAAAGGGGTCCATGAATGTTCAAGCATCATATTATATCCTCTCAAAGTAAAGGAAGTCAAATAATCACAAGAACTGAGAGGCATGGAAGCAGAGCCAGGTTTAACTACACAGATGACCTAGAATTAGGGTTTTGGTTTCAGAGGCCATAACTCCAAATTTTTTGGTCATTATTGTTTCTATTGGTCTCTATATGTTATAAGGATCATGCATATCAATTTTCATGAAGAAATTCAATGGGGAAGGCATCTGATCAAGAGTTGACTTTTTGGGTAAGGCAGTGCAAAATCAGGGCATCTGAGGCCCCCAATGACCCAACCAAAGGGTGTTCTTCATCATTTTGATTGTGTATGATCTTTATTTGGTCATATAAGATGTTATAAGTTCACAAAATTGAAGAATTTCAAGCCATTTGCAAAGTTGCCTTTTTGGGAAAATGACTTGTAATGGAAACTTGCCATTTTGGGAAACTTTTTCAAACCTTTCTTTTTGATTCAAAAATGCTTCAAATGAGAAAACTTTGGTCATGAAAGTTGTAGAATGGATCATTCCCTTTTCAAAAAGTACAAGAACTCATTCTAATTCATTTTGGATCAAAAGTTATGGCTTGTCAAAGTTGGGAAAAATCACATAATTTCAAGTTTTGTACCAAAGAGGCATTTTGCAAAATGGTATGATCAAGCATTCTAAAGACTTCAAATGTGCACAAACTCTTCACAACATGCTCATGTGACTTCTAAAAATCAGAATTGGCCCAAGAATTATGCATTTTGGTACCTTGAACTTCATGAATTTCCAAAGGGGGCAAATATGTACCAACTTGCAAAAACTCATGAAGCCATGCCTCTACTTGTTACAGCTCATAGAATCTGATCCACAAGAACTCCATGATCTCAGCTGAGCCCAACCATGCCCCTATCACAACCTCACACTTGCCCATACCTCAAGTACACCTAACTTGGACTTTATGCAAAAACACCCATACCAATCAGCCTGTGCCACACCAACTATTCTGACCAATCAAGACTTTACAAACACACCTCAAGCAAGCCATTTCATATCATCTTGAAGCCTGAACACACCCACAAGCCAACATACACAAAAATCACTCCCTTTGCATTTTCTATCGAATCTCTCAACTCAGCCACAAGAACTTATAAATTCTTTCACTAATCAACTCACCATGATCCACTGATCATTTCCCACCCCTCACTTGTCCCTGAAACCACCACAACCAAAAATACGATTTCAACACTCCCTTGACCTGAGCTTCTGCCAACTTTCTCTGGAGGCCATATAAACTCTAGCAAAGTGTCAAAAGCTTCAAAGGAGGATCATTGGAGCTTGTTGGAACCAAAGAAGCAGCCAGAAAGTCCCTGTCTCGAAAGCTCAAGCTCAGGTAGCCATGGCATTTATTTTTCCAGAACTTCCATTTTTAGTTTCTAAATGCTTCCTTATGCTTCACTGATTATCATGATGTGATTTGTTTTGAAAATGAGTGAAAAATGGCCATGTATGTTGGTTCTGAAACTTTGCCCGTGAAATGAGTTTTTGTTTGATTTGTTTGATTCAATGAAAATAAATGATTTTTGGGGTGGGGTTTAGGTTTAATGATGTTTGAGGATTAATTCTGGAGATTTTGGTGAAGATTTGATGCGTAGGGAGTGAGATAGCATGAACTGCTTGCCGGAGAAGATGACCGGAACACTGTTCCGGTCATCTGAAAGTCATTAGGGTTTCTGATTAGGGTTTAATCATAATTAGGCAAGTTTGAATGTGAGCCGTTCGTTTGCGCGCCATGTCAATTCCCGCCCCTGTGAATTTGAATCTCAGCCATCAGATTGGCTGACTTTCTCTTTTTTCTATTTAATTTCATTTTATTTTCATTTGTTTTGCATTTATTTGTACGAATTTTTAAAAATAGCTAAAATCATTTAAAAATTATGAAAATTTTTGTCAAGGGTTTCATGAATTTTCAGAACACAAAAATATTTTTATTTTTATTTTTTGCATTAAAGATTATTTTTAAATCATTTAAATGTTTATTTTTAATTAGTTAATGAAAGTTAATTAATTAAAAATGCATTTAGGTATTTAAAAATCACCAAAAAATTCACATAGCATTTAGAAACATTTAGGAACATTGTCCAACTCTCAAACAAAATTTCTTTTTTGTTCTTGATGCCTTTTGATCATTTTCATTGGATTTAATTTCATTTTAAGGCAATATTTTGTTTCAAACTTCAAAAATTTCTTTCTGCCTAACCTTTGAGAGTTGGATGATGATCCTTCTTGCATTACACTCTTCATAGCATGTAGTTTATAGGATAAAATTGGTTTGATTTGATCTTGCATTTTCAATTTTTTTAGCATTTTTCTTGTTGAGGTACCTTAAAACCCTATCAATCTTAGGAAATTCATAACTTTCACTAGGTTAAGAGTTGGATCCCCTCATTTGGGTAGTGAGCTTTTATAGGTTTAGGGTATCTTTGATTGTATTTTCAAATTTTTATCATGACTTTTGCTTCTGGTTTTGGATTTTTGTTTTGCATGATGCATGTAACCCTAATTTGTTCTTTCCTTTGCATTCATTTCTCATTTGCTTGCATCCAATGACTTGCCATGATATTTTGTGCATTCACTTGATTCATAATACATCTTAGGACATATTAGAATCATGTTTGATCATTGCATCTTTCATTTTCCATGATATTTGTCCTTTAAATTTCATAACTTTTCATGTACTTTCATGGTTCAAAACATGCCTCATTTGCATCTTTATGCTTGTATGATCATTCTCATGCCTTGCCTCATGTTTGCATCATCTCTTAGCATCATTAACATCATGTGATTGCTTCTGACTTTGGTTTGCATCATGGCATTTCATCTCATTTGCATTACATTTCTTTTTCTTATGCTAACATTTCAGGTGGTAAGTTGTTTGAGAAGTGAATTTGCCTTCACTTCTCACATTCTCTTTTCATCTCTTTCATACTTCCTTTGCTGCATTTTGTATGTGTATTAGAGTGAGATTGCTCATTCATGTTCATCTTACCTTCTTTCTTCAAGCAACTTGTCTTCTTAAGTGAAGCAAGTTGTTTAGCTTCTCTTTGCTTCTTGCTCCTTTCATTTGCTTCCTTCCTGGTGGTTTCTCTGAAGATTTCTACTCTTGAGCCTCACAAACCCTAGGAACAACCAAGCATGATCACAATTAGGGTTTAATTAGTCCCCCTATTTAGTTTTACCTTTGTGTCATCTTTGAGTCTTCTCTTCTCATCACCTAATCAGGGATTAAACCCTAAAGGTTTTAAGGCTTTGTGATTAAGCTTATGCCTGCATCCTTCTATTAGGACGGAGTCTATAACTTTAATCCTAAGTTTTAAACCCTTAATGTGTTTAAATACTCTAATCAATCCACCTAATAATCACTAAGACATCAAGCTTGTAACTTGGGCCTTGCATTAGGGTTCTAATTCTTCCTTAATTGGTTAAGAAGGACTAACCCTAGTGTTAATGGACAAGTCCCCCTCAAGTTGTCTTACAAACCATAAAATCCACTTCTTAATCTTATCATTAACTAAAATCCACTTTAATAAAGGCTTTGTTTTGTCATGAGGATAATCCCTAATCATGGATTAAGTTGAGGAGTCTTCCTCAGCTTAAATGCTCTCATCTATTATCCTTCTATTAGGATGGTGTAATGAGTCCATTAAATCCTTGATTATGGCTTAAACTCATTACTTAACACTAAACAAAAACTCCAAAAACATCTAAATAATCACAAGTAGGTTAATGATCTTAATCCTACATCATGGTGATTAAGTGTGAGGTGCTTACTTCACACTTAATGTATTCTCATTACCCCTAATCAGAGGGAAGATGTGATGAGTTTACTAACCCATTGGTTTAGGCTTAAGCTCATTAACTTATGACAAACTTCAAAAAGCAATAAAAGACTGGAAACACAAAAACAAACAATAATCGTCTCCTCCGGGATTCTTTTCTCATCTTATTCACTCACAAACGAGAACTTGCTTCTTCCGGCTAATGCAAGACAGTTTGCACCTGAGCCAGACAGGTCATACACTTGAGCATAGTCAAGTAAGCAGTTCACAAGTCAATTTATCTTTCAGTCTCTTTGAGTCGAACTACGGTGTTCTGACTTCCTCATTGCACGAGAGGATACGTAGGCATAACTTAACAGTTATCGAACAAAAGTCTCTGTATATCCCCCTCTTTCCAGCATTATTCTTTAAGCCTCATAGTCTTGAGCATTTTACTCCTGTTCTTACACTGACACTTCTCATGTACACTTCACATTTCTTTTACACTGACACTTGCATTCTTTCCAGCTTTGTTACACAAATTGCACTAACACTACCCCTTTAAAACACAAATCTTTTAAGCGTGGATCCCGTCGAGTACGACGGACAATCTGGGTGCTAATACCTTCCCAGGTTGTAACCAACCCCCTTTCTCAGTCTCTCTGGTTCGCAACCGTCTTATCCATCTTTCCTCAGGTTTATGCAGCATTACCTTTCCTTCGGGATAAAAATGCCTAGCTGGCGACTCTATTCATCCATTCTCCTTTCGCCGACCGTTCGCGTCTGTACCCCTCTTGGCCCTAGCCTCATTTGGTGGGAGCGACAGCTTGGCGACTCTGCTGGGGAACCTTATACTGTAACCAGGGCTTCTGGTTCTTTTTGTGGGTTCCTCCTAGCGCTTGTTTGATTTGTGTTTATTGGGGTGTTATGTGCTAATTGTGTTTGTATATTTGCTTTATTTACTGCTTTGTGTACAGTTATTTATTGCTTTCTTTACAGCTTTATACATCATACTGTCATATTGTCATCTGGCTGGATCTGGTTTTTGTTTTGATGGGTGGGGTTCTACTGAGAGTTTAAGGTCCTATACCTGGGACCTGAGTGACACCTAGGCTAGAGTGGTTCATGTTCTTTCCCATTCCATTTCGGCCTGGTGCGGGAATATGAAACACGGTTCAGATGTGGGTTTCTTCTTGAGAACTCTGTGCTACAGATTTCCTGTAGTGCTAGGGCTATCTGGGAAGCCTGCTAAGTCTGGATGACCTTTACTATGACCTTCAGAAACTGAGGTGAATTAGAGGAGGATCTTTTATGGTTATTGAAAACACTGTACCTCCGGGTTAGAAGTGTTTACACTTCTCATAACTGATCCAAGTCCGAGGATCCTTGTTTAGAACATCACCTGTGAGGGGGTTGGGCTGTTTACAGGTTTGCAGGTACCCTTGGCCACATCATACCCTGTTACTTGTTTTGGTTTAACAGTACCTCACTTTGGGAAGTTCTTGTGATTTAACCCTGGACATGTGACTCTTTATTTGAGTCCCCCACCTTGGTTACTGGATTTTTGAACCTCCATCTGGACTTCTTGAACATACATGGACTTTATATCAAGACAGATAATCAGATCCAGCTTGATCACAAACCCTTGCATATCATTTGCATACTCATCATTGCATCATTTAACATTTGTTTATTTGTTTTTCAGGGTATCCATATTGTATCTGACTTGGTTTTGACTCCTTCATCTGCATAGACCCCTGTTCATCAGTTATCTGCTTCAGCTATCTTCATCAGTTGCCTGCTTCAGCTACTTTTATCACCAGCCTCAGCCTATCAGTGGCTCATCTCCAGTATCAGTCTTCATCATCAGCATTTGTTTTCAGCTCTTCATCAGCAGTCATGGCACCCAAGAAAAGCAACATTTCCTACCATTTCTTTGAGCCTGTGTTGACTAGCATCAGACAGGTCCAGGCACTTATCACTCCAGACCACATCCCATTATTCAGAGAGCATTATGGAGGCATCCTTGATATGGTGATTGACTTAGACCCTTCTCAGAGGAGTTTGATCCATACCTGCCTACAGTTTTATGACCCTCCTTTGAGATGCTTCACTTTCCAGAACTTTCAGTTGGGACCTCTGCTGGAGGAGTTCTCATCTTTGATTGGAGTACCTGTCAGGGGTGGTGTCCCCTTCAACCCAGAGATGACTTCTCCCAGCAAGGGAGAAGTGGCAAAAGCACTGTACCTAGAGCCTATACTGATTGAGCAGAACATGACAACAAAGGCTGGAATCCCTGGTTTGCACTTAGACTTTCTGACTTCTCAGGCCATCCTGAAGGCCTCCTTGGGGGAATGGAGGGCAGTTTGTGCATTGTTAGCCCTCAGTATATATGGGGTTATACTATTTGCAGATGAGCCCAAATTTATCAGCAAGAATGCCATTCATCTCTTCCTTTTGAGGAACCCAGTACCCACATTGCTGGGAGATTTCTATTATTCTGTTCACCAAAGAAATGAGAAGCAAAGAGGAAAGTTGGTGAGATGCTGTGCTCCTCTATTCCATACCTGGCTGCTCAAACATTTACCTAGGACTGATGCCTTCCTGAATCCTCACCAACAGAAGAATTGGGCTAAGAGACTTATTGCTTTGACTTCAGATGACATCAGATGGTGCACCCAGAGCACCAAGGGCAGAGACATAATCACTAGCTGTGGGCAGTACCCCAATGTACCTCTAGTGGGAGTGAAGGGTTGCATCAACTACAATCCTTTGCTGTTTAAGAGACAGTTAGGCTATGCTTTGGTCCACCCTCCTAGAGTGCAATATTTAGCTGAGACCCTGTATTGTGAGATAAAGCCTAATCTAGCTGTTGTCAGGCAAGCATCCTGGGCTTGGGACAACATCCACACCAAAGGGATGGCCATTCTTGGGAGGTGCAATAATGTGGCTTCAGCTCAGTATTATGAATGGTCTCATGCTAGAGCTCAGATTTCTGGGATGCCTTTCACCATTGAGGATATACCTGGACCATCCACAGTACAGCCACCGGCCACTGTCAGCCTGGAAGAATTTGAGAAGCTGAAGGAAAGGAATGAGAATCTGTCTCAAGCTCTAAAGAAGACCCTCTGGGAGAGGAGTGATGTTCATTTAGACATTGAGAGGTTGGAGAACCTTAAGGTGGAGCATCTGGCCAAGATTGAGAAAGCAGAGGACTACATCAAGAAATCAAGAGCGGGGGAGAAAATATTGAAGAATGCCTGTAAAGAGGCCCAGTTTCAGAAGGCTAGGACTGATCTCTATCTGCAAGAAAGTCAAGCTAGGTGGGTCAGGATCACTGAACCTCGTACTCAAGAAGATAAGAGAACTCAAGCCAGGATTGAGCAGTTAGAGGCCAATGAAAAGAAACAACAGGAAGCTTTGCTGGCAGCCCAGAAGGAGATCTCAGAGTTGAAGCTTAGGGATGGTTTGAAAAGGTCAAAGGACCAGGACAAGCACAAGAAGCTGACCACTACTATTGCCACTAGAAACCTTCTTCAGGAACATTACAGAGCATCCGGCTGGTCCTGTAACTGAAGCACTTTTGAAGGAGATTAAGGAGGATGAATTTGGATTAGATGTTTGACTTCTTTGCTTGTTGTTATTACCATTTCATGTACTTTTCTTTTTGTTGTATTTTGACCCTTCAGGGGCATATGATGTAAAAACGAACTATGTATGATCCACCATTTGTAATGTATGTGTTAGTTTGTTTCATTAAGTTTCTTTTCTTAAGCAACATCAAAACATCTTCCTCAGGGTCTGGAAAGGTCAAAACCAAGAGCCAAGGCCGGATACCTTGGAAAGCAAATAAACATACTGCATTGCATACTGACTTTTGTTTTGTTTTGTAGGTTTTGTCATTACTTTATTTTATTTCTAACTCTGTTGTGGTTCAGGAATTATTGCTCGCCGTCGGGTGTTCCCTCTCAACCGTCCGCACAGGTATCCTTCTCGCAACAATCTTCCTGGTATCCAAATGGATCAAGTACAGCAAGATCTGACAGAGGTTAGAACTCAGATGGCTAATGAAAGGCTGGAGATGAGAAACCAAATGACCCAATTCATGGAAGTAATGAATGGCTTGGCCCAAAGTCAAGAAAGGTTGAGGGCATTGGTAGAAAGACAAACCCCGAAAGAACCCCATCTGGGAACTGGAGGAACAAGTAACAATGAAAGGGGTCAGCCTCATGTTAATCCACCAGTATATGGGCCTCATCTACATCCGGAAGTCAACATCCCGGGTAATGTGCAAGGGAATACTACTGGGGGAAGGATCTTACAGGAAGACCCCCAAGAAGAGCAGTTTACTGTGATGGGAGCTGGAGATGAAGTTTATGATAGGAGGTTTGATGAAATTGCTGAGAAGTTGAGATCTCTAGAGTCTCAAAATTCCCTAGGTTTTGATGTCATGGATATGGGATTAGTGGATGGGGTAAGGATTCCCCACAAGTTTAAACCCCCGTGTTTCGAGAAGTACAATGGAACTTCCTGTCCACGAACTCACTTACAGTCTTTTCTGGGGAGACTTAAAGCATATAAAATGGATGAGAAACTGTGGATGTTCTATTTCGAAGATAGCTTGACTGGGGCTTCAAGAGAGTGGTATTCACACTTGACCAGAGCCACTATCAGATGCTGGAAGGACCTAGCTGAAGCCTTCATCAGGCAGTACCAATACAATCTGGACATGGCTCCTAACAGGACCCTCTAGATGGGAATGTCTCAATCTTCCAGGGAAAGCTTCAGGGAATATACCCAAAGGTGGAGACAGCTTGCTGCTGCTGTCCAGCCACCCATGTCGGAAAGAGAAATGGCCGACATGTTTATGAATACCCTGCAAGGAACATATATTGATAGGCTAGCTGCCTTCTCTTCCACCAGCTTCGCAGACGTAGTTATAGCCGGGGAAAGAATTGAAAGCCTTCTAAAGATGGGTAAGATTTCTGATAATGGTGCAAGTTCGTCAAGTAATCCCAGGAAGCCTTTTGTGGGACCTAGAAGAACCGGTGAGACAAATGCCATTCATGCCAGCAGAGGTAGACCTCAGTATGTCCAAAGATCAGTAGCAGCTGTCACTATTCCAGCTCCGATTCCTCAGCAACCAACATATCAACCACAACAACAACCCCACTATCAACAGCAAGTTCAGTATCCGCCACCAAGGACCTACAACAATAGCAACGACAATCAACAACAAAGACCTTTTCAGCAAAGACCATCACAGGCAAACAGGGTGATTGACCCTATCCCCATGCCTTATGCTGCCTTGTTGCCACAACTCCTGAAGCTCAACCTGGCTGAGTTAAGGACATTGGCACCACCAGACCCCTCCAATGTGCCAAGAAATTATGATGTCAACGCCAGATGTGCTTTCCACTCCAATGCACCTGGCCACAATACGGAAAAATGTAGGGCTTTACAAATGAAAGTACAAGACCTGGTGGATTCTAAAGCCCTCAACTTTGCACCCCCTCCAAGTGTCACCAAGAATCCCATGCCCAATCATGGAGGGCCAAGAATTAATGCCATTGAGGAAGACAAGCCATCTTTCTTAATCACTAGTGTTGGACAGATTCGAACACCTCTGGTCGAAATTAAAGCTCAACTTCTAGAATGCCAGATGTTCCCCGGGTGTGAGCTCGGTTGTGGTTATTGCAACATTTCGGTCAACGGGTGTGATAATTTGAGAAGCGGCATATATGGTCTTATCAAAAGTGGTATACTTCAGATCACAACAACGGCGCCTGCGAATCCAGAAATTCCTTTGACAACCATTCCTGATTCTTCTACAACAGCAGCAACAATCATTCCAACCGATTCATCAATATCATCAACAATGGCTTCATCTATCACCTCAACAAATCAGATGTCAACAACCATTTCTTCTACAACATCAGCATCCATTTATTCAACAGAATCTTCTGCAACACCAGCAAGGCTCGATGAAGATATCTCAGCAGTCACAATTTACTATGATCCATCAAATGTTCCTCCAAACAACAACTTTCAACAACAAACAGTGGCACCTCCTGCCAGATCACCGGTCACCATTTACTACGATCTTCACACCATTTCAGTACCTTCCTCTGCAGCAGTCAGTCCAGTTACCATCACGGTGCCTGGACCAGTTCCATATGAAAGCAGTAATGCCATACCTTGGCATTATGGCTCTGACCTCTACTGCAACGGGGGGAAAATCACCTTGGACTCTTCAACTTCTTCTCCACAGATTGATAATGTTGGGGGAGGAGGAGGCTTCACCAGAAGCGGACGCCTTTTTGCCTCACAATTGCAAAGACCTAATGCCGAAGCAGAAGCTGCTGCAAAAGCAAAGGGGAAGAGTGTGATACCTGAAGAACCAATCATCAAAGAAACTCAGAAGACATCTTTTGAGCAGGATGTAGACGAGTTTATGAGAATTATAAAGAGAAATGATTACAAGGTGGTGGATCAGCTTCACCAAACTCCCTTAAAGATCTCCATATTATCCCTGTTAATGTGTTCTGAAGCTCACAGGAATGCATTACTGAAGGTCTTGCACGCAACATACGTGCCAGAGGAGATCACTGTTAATCAGCTAGAAACTGTGGTGGCAAATGTCAATACCAGTCATAGACTAGGCTTTACCAATGCTGACTTAACAACTGAGGGACGTAACCACAACAAGGCTTTACACATCACTCTAGAATGCAAGGGTGTTGTTCTATCCCATGTACTGGTGGACACTGGGTCTTCACTCAATGTTCTACCAAAGAAAGCCTAAGTGAAGCTGGAGTATGATGGCTTAGCATTGCGTCCGAGTAATTTGGTGGTAAGAGCATTTGATGGCTCTAAAAGATCAGTGCTTGGGGAGATTGATCTGCCTGTGATGATTGGCCCGCAGACTTTTAAGATTACCTTCTATGTGATGGACATTCAGCCAGCCTACAGCTGTTTGTTGGGTAGACCTTGGATCCATGCCGCTGGTGCTGTTACATCTACTCTTCACCAGAAGCTGAAATTCGAATGGGAAGGCCAGATCATCACCATCTGTGGGGAAGAGGATATCTTTGTTAGCCATCTGGCTACGTACAAGTACATTGAGATGGATGGAGAAATCCATGAAACCATGAGCCAGGGATTTGAGGCCCTGAACATTATTGAAGCATCTGCTGTACTGGGAACCTCCATGACGTCTTATCAGCAAGCCATGAAGGTTGTCGAAGAGGGTACTGCCCAAGGCTGGGGCAAGCTGCTGCCCGTGGAAAAGAAGGAAGACAGATTTGGGTTGGGTTACAAACCAACTCAACAAGATCAATCAGAGGCTGCCAAGAAGCCCAGTTTTGTCAGCGGGGGAATGCTCACCTCGGATGCAGTGAACAACTTGGAAGACGAGGATGAAAGCGACTGCAACCTGGAGAGCTGGATACGTCCAAGGATCCCGGGGAGCCAAATCTATAACTGGTCTTCCCAGGAAATTATAAGGGTTACTCCTGCAGAGTAATTATTATTTCCTGTATTTTTAAGCATGCATCAAGTCTTGCATCTTGCCCAAGATGACAAGACTCATTTTGTAATCGGGCCATCTTGTAATTTTGTGCAAACAGATCAATCAATGAATATCGGACATCTTTTGCAAATGAGTCTTTTTCTTTCCCGCTCACTGTTTTTCATTTTTCTTTTTGTACAAAAATAAAATGGCAATGTTTTCCAAAATGACAACTTCATTTCACTTTTTTATAAACAAGATTAAAATCGATCTCTAAAACGAACAATCTAAACCCTTGCAGAGAGTGCCTTTCAGACTACACCGACAACAACACTGCTATGACTCCGTATGACTTTGACAATCCAATCAATCACGCTGACGAAGGGGTTGGAGAAGATTATGAGCTTCCTGAAGAGCTAGCCAGGTTGTTAAGGCAAGAGGAGAAGGTTATCACTCCTCATCACGAGGAGGTGGAAGCGGTTAATCTTGGTACGGAAGAAGATGTGAAAGAGGTTAAAATCAGGGCCTGCCTACAAGACTCAGTGAAGGAACAACTGATTGACATGCTTCGGGAGTATGTGGATGTCTTTTCTTGGTCTTATCAGGATATGCCAGGGTTGGACACCGATATTGTTATGCACAAGCTGCCTTTGAAAGAAGACTGCCCGCCGGTAAAACAGAAACTGCGCCGTACCTGCCCAGATATGGCAATGAAGATCAAAGAAGAGGTACAAAAGCAGTGGGACGCCGGGTTCCTTGCTGTAACTAGCTATCCACCGTGGGTTGCTAACATTGTACCTGTGCCTAAGAAAGACGGCAAAGTGAGGATGTGTGTGGACTACGGGGATCTGAACAGAGCCAGCCCGAAAGATGATTTCCCTTTACCTCACATTGATGTATTGGTTGATAATACGTCTCAGTTCTCGGTATTCTCCTTCATGGATGGATTTTCAAGATATAATCAGATCAAGATGTCACCTGAAGACATGGAGAAGACAACTTTCATCACACCCTGGGGCACGTTCTGTTACAAGGTGATGCCATTCGGACTGAAGAATGCTGGTGCAACGTATCAACGGGCTATGGTAACATTATTCCACGACATGATCCATAAAGAAATTGAATGTTATGTGGATGACATGATTGCCAAGTCCCTCACAGAAGAAGATCACCTGGTAAACTTGCTGAAGTTATTCAAGCGTTTGAGGAAATACCAACTGAAGTTAAACCCCAACAAGTGCACATTCGGGGTGCGATCTGGTAAGCTGCTGGGATTTATTGTGAGTGAGAAAGGGATTGAAGTTGACCCTGATAAAGTTAAAGCCATTCAAGAAATGCCTACTGTTGCACCCCAAAATTTGCCCTCACAATACAAGACTTTGTGTGCTAAGAAGGTTCACAAGGTTCACAAGTTTCTCAATGCTTATGTAACCTTTCATGAGGTTCATGAAGTCTACAAGTCACTTCTTGAAGGTTCACAAGGTTCACAAGCTTCTCAACATTTACAAGACCTTTCATGAGGTTCATGAAGTCTACAAGTTACTTCTTGAAGGTTCACAAGGTTCACAAGATTCACAATGATTACAAAGCTTTCCTGAGGTTCATGAGGTCTACAAAGCCACTTCATGAGGTTCACAAGATTCACAAGCTTCACAATACCTCCCATGAGGTTCACAAGATATTTTATGATGGTTCACAAGGTTCACAAAGTTCACAATGGGTCAGAAGAGTTGACAATTCCCTCAGACATTGCACCTCCTAAACAGTGCATCCAAAACTAGGGTTTTGACTTTAATCAGGCTAAATGGACTTCCAATACCTCAAGTGAGCTTCATAACATCTTATATGTGTATAAGAACCCCCATGACAAGTTTCAAGACTTTTCTCAAAAGTTTGCTCAGTCAGATGATCAGATAAGTCAAAATCAGTCAGTGTAGTTAAAAAGTCAAACTGAGGTCAACTGTGGTCAAACCAAAGTCAAACTTCATTATTTTTTGCCAACATCAAGTATATGAAGTAAAATTCATCATTTGATCAAGGGTTGATCATGATTCATCAAGGAGATTCCAGATCATCAATAATCAGGAGTTTCTAAATTAGGGTTTCCTCAGTAAAAGTCAACTGAACTTTGACCAGCCATAACTTTCACATACTTCATCACCAAGTCTCCATCCAAAGCTTATTTTTAAGGAAATTGAATTCCCTACAACTTTTATGTTGAAAGTTAAGCCCAAAAATGCTTCATTTGAAAGATATGAGCTAGGACATTATAGGTCATTTCAAAAGTCAACAAAAAGTCAACAACTTCAAAAGGGCATAACTTGAGATTGGTAAATGATATGGACCTGAAACCAATGGGGTTGTTTAGAGGACTCTTCAAGCTTTCCAAAAAGTCCAAGAACACCCTCATACATTTAAAATTGAGGGAGATATGCTCTTGCAAAGTTGGGAAATTTTGTGATGATTTATATTGAAAATGGGGGTCTAAAAACAATTCCTTCCAAATGGGCTTGCTAAGTTGTGATCCAATCCACCTCATATCATTATGCACGACCCAATTGACCAAAATTCAGCATTTTTATTATTTTATTTTTATTTATTATTGATTTAATTCATAAAAATCATTTTAAATAAATATAAAATATGAAAATCTATTTTTGGAGGAAGATAATGCTTCTAGAAATTCTTAATTGGTGATTAGAATTAAAGAAGAAGGAAATCATGTGATTGATACAAAAATAGCAAGTCTTCATGAGCCAATATTTGAAATTCAAAGTTCAATCTTTTTCAATCTTTTTTGGATCAAATCTCCACACAACTAGTCCATATTTTGACCTAGAATCATTCTCATATAAGTATCAAACACAACCCCAGCCCTAGAGGACGAATCCAGCAGCTCAAGGGTAAGTTTCAAAAAATCAAAAATTCATCAAAAAAGTGAGATTCGGATTCCATATTCCAGGGCTCTAGAAGGTAAACTAAGAACACAGAGAGGTTCCTTGATCATCCATGAAGCAAAACCAATGCCCATACGCATCTATAGCATGCATATATGAAGAACCCGAAGCTTTGTTGTTCTTGAAAATTTATTTTTCGATTTCCATTATTTGATCATTATTAATGAAATTTGTGTGTTGATTTGATGTTAGTTGAAGCTTTGGAACAATTCTGGACAAATTAATTGGATTTTCATGACCCTATACAGATTCGACCATTACTAGGGTTTATGACCTCCATTAGGGCTTTATGATCTAGGCTATATAAATTCATTCTAGAAACATGGTTCGATTCCAAATTGTCTTGTGATCATGTTTGACTGATTAATTTATTGAAATTTTACAGTTTTGGCCATGTATGGGATCCATAGGTATTGCTGCCAAATTGATTTTCGCAGGTATCTTGGTGGAAGATTTCGCAGCTAAAATCGAAGGGCAGGAGGTTGAAGACGACTCCCTGGCGCCAAAGTTCAAATTCAAAATTTGGTGTTATTTTTTATATTATTATGGTTATTATGTTGACACACGCAGGCTGATAGCCCAGTGGTATGATACGCGCATATATTGCCTATGGTCAGGGGTTCGAATCCTGACTTCATCCTTTTTCTTGTTTTTTTTTCATGTATAATTGTTACTCTTAATATATTATGATTCGTAGTGAGATGGTAACCAGACGCGCTCATCTAGCTGGACTGGCAACGTATTTGTGTGAAACTTGAAAGGTCCTGGGTTCGATTCCTCCCCCAGGCCTTTTGTTTTTTTTTTTCATTATTTTTCTGATTTGTTGTTTTGAAGGCACAAAAACGAAGGGAGTTCCTTCTTCTTGCAGCATATGCAGCGTGGCCTAGTGGTTGCCTTTCTCATCATCCAGGTAAAGGACCTGGGTTTAAATCCCAGGTCCTGTTTTTTCTAGGTTTTCAATTTTTGTTATGTTTTCCTTTTATTTTACAAATTAAATTAAAATGATTTTATAAATTATAATATGTATATAATATATTTTCTAAACTCTAAAAAACTTATTTTTTTTAGAATTAGCTCTCTTTTAAGTATTTAGATTTATAATATGTATATGTTCATTGAGTTAATTTTGTAAATAAAACAAACCTTAATTTTTTTTAAAAAAACCTAATTTATTTTTTTTAGTACTTATTAAAAAAAACCCTAATTATTTATTTATTTAATTCTTAATATAATTATCATATGTATATTTGTTATAATTTTTAATATAATTAATTTTTGTAAATATATTTATAAATTATTTTTTTTTCAATAACATGTAAATATATTTTATATACTATGTTTATAATCTAATAATTTGTATATAAATGTTATAATTATTCATACTTCTAAAAAATGTTTATATACTAAAAGTTTAATTTTGTGTTTATTATTCTCATCATGTTATTATAATATATTACTAATCCTATTATTACTAATTCACTAATTATTATTTTTATTATGCTTATTATTATTATTTCACTAACTTTATGATTCTTATTATTTACTAACCTTATTTATTATTATTAATTTTTTTGGATTATTATCTCACTAATACTATTTAATTCTTCATTACTATTTTAACTAACCCTATTTTTTTTTATTACTAACCCATATTTATTTATTTATTGCTTATTTATTATTTTGCTTATTATTTATATTTTGCTTTATATTTATATTTTTGCTATTTATTTATCTTAATTATTATGTAATTGCTTCTTGGTTGTAATTTTGTAATTTTGTAATTATTTTTGCTATGGTTAGTAATTAGGGAGTGCAAAACATGTATTCTATTTAAAATTAATGTAGCTCATTTTAATCATAAGATAATTAAATTAAACACTCACACACGTAAGTCGATTTTAATCGCCGTCTCACTTTCTAAGGTTATCCCTCAAGTTGCCTAAATCATAAGGTCAAGTGGGGTGTATAAAGCAAGTCCCTTTAAAAAAGAAATCATCAAGTCCCTCGTGGTTGCCTTTATGAATCAAGTCCCTTCGAATAATGATGATAGTCCCTTCAGTATGCTTATTACACCCCACAGTTGCCTCCATACAAACAGATGTCCCTCATATGTCCCTTACATCCAAGGTAATGACTACCTACTCCTTAATAGTAGGGATAGTCTTACTAATTAAAGGATAAAAGATAAGAAAGACTTAAAACTTTAGGGTAGGTTCCTCTTATGTACTTGCTCACTCCAAAAACTTTTCAAACTCTTCAAATTTTCAAAAGAAACAAGTTTTTACGCATCCGTACATGGATCATTATTAACTATTTTGAAAACTTTTTATTCACACACTACACTTTCAAAAACAATTCAAAAGTGAGCTAAGTAACTAAGAGCCCATGGATAACCATGGATGTAAAGGGTGCTAACACCTTCCCTTTACATAACCTACCCCCCGGACCCAAAAATATCTCTTAAGGTCTTTCCTGTTCTTTTATATCCTTTCCTTTTTTGGATAAAATAAAAGTCGGTGGCGACTCTTGCTATCCGCAACATAACTTAAAGTCAGTTCTCCCACCGTGTTACAGAACTGGCGACTCTGCTGGGGATCTAAATTTAAGAGGGGTACCCTTAGGAATTAAGATCACTTTAAATTGTTTGCTTTGTTTGCTTTATTATTATATTGTTGGGGTGCTCTTATGTGTGAAAGGTCCTAACCCGGATCTAGTGTACCTTAGGTAAATGGCAATAGACCAAGGAAACTGTACGACGTATATCGATACGGTTGATCTGGTGGCCATAGTTAGTGCGACTTCTTGGTTGGTGCTTATGTTCCTTAAGTCAAGTTGAGGATAATATGAGGCTGCCATATGTTGTCAATGCACTAACTAACTTTTAGAACCCTAGTTAACTCATCTTGGCCTTTAGAAAGTAGTGAGGTAACCGGCTTTGGTGCAGACTGAAGTTGGTTGACACTCGATACTACGCTCATTGAGATTCTAAACTTGGAGGGTTTTGGTTGGCAAGTAAGTTGCCTTCTGATCAACCACCCTTGTGAAGGATCAATGATATTGAGATCCCTTAGAACCTGGTTACTTTTGTAGGACAGGATGAACCAACTAACTTCAGGGGAGGGTACTTACCTTTAAACCTCATGCAAGCCTTCAAACCTAGGGCTATTGTGTGACTTGCTTGTGTGTGCCACATGTTTGTGATTGAGCATAACATCATGACATCATCATGCATCATAAGCATAGCATTTTCACTAACCATTTCAAGGACCAAAGGATTTATCTTTGTTCTTTGTTGCAGGTCATGGCTTCTGCTCGTAGAAACACCATCAGGATCAACTTTGTGGGCATACCTGCCAAGCTTAAAGAGTTGGTTTCTCAAGTGTCTGATCATTCCCAGTTCATCAAGAGACATGGTCACCTATTGGATCTAGTCACTTCAGGGTTCAATGAAGACATGATGAGTGTCCTGTTTCAGTTCTTTGACCCTAAGCACCACTACTTTACATTCCCCGACTATCAGCTGGTTCCAACCATGGAGGAGTTCTCTAAGCTTCTGGGCATACCTGTTCTTGATCAAAGACCCTTCACAGGCTTGGAGAAGGAGCCCAAACCAGAGGTTATTGCTGCAGCCCTACATCTGAAGAAGTCTGACATTGTTCTGGAAACGAGAAGTGGAGTCAAGGGTATTCTTGCTAAGGTGTTGATAGAGAAGGCTCAAATGTTCTTGAAGGCTATGAGTTATGATGCTTTTGAGGATATCTTAGCCTTGCTAATTTATGGCTTAGTGTTGTTCCCCAATCCAGATCAGTTCATAGATGTTCATGCCATCAACATTTTCCTGAGTCACAATCCAGTGCCTACATTGCTTGGAGACATCCTACACTCTCTTCACACCCGTACTACAAGGGCAAGAGGAACTTTGATGTGTTGCATACCTTTTCTATCTAGGTGGTTTATTTCTCACCTTCCTCGCTCAGTAATGAAGAATGAGCAAGGGTTCAGGTGGTCCAAAAGGATCATGTCACTCTCACATTCAGATATTCATTGGTGCTCCAGATCTATGGAGAATGTCACTATCATTGACCGTTGTGGAGAGTTTCCTAATGTGCCACTTCTAGGCATAAGAGGGGGCATTACTTATAACCCCTCTCTAGCTTTACGACAGTTTGGTTACGCTTGGAGTGAAGGTCCACATGACATGTTGATTCAGGGCATTGTGTTTGACTACGACAACGATCTTCAAGGTTACCGTCAGAGATTCATACGAGCCTGGTGAACAAGACTCTGGAGCCTAAGTACACTATTCCTATGGAGGCTTATCTCAGATGGGTGCGATCTCGTGCTCAGACTCTCATGATGCCATATCCTGCTATCCTTCCAGTTACCATGGAACCTGTTGCTGAAGGAGATACTTCTTATACCATCCTTCACCCAGACATGCCTACTGACATGGAAGATTTACAGAGGTCCTGGATCCAACTGAAGGAGCAAAGGGATACTTTCGAGGCTCATTACAAAGCAAGCCAAGCAAGAATCCTAGAGCTAACAAAGCAACTTCATGAGGAACGAAACCTCAATTCATACCTCAACACAAAGAGGAAACGTCCATGGGAGACTTAAAACCCCATCTTTTGTACTTATTCCATTTTCATTTTTGTAAGCCTAAAAGGCAAAACAAAGTTATTACTAATAAAAGTTTACTTTCATGTTTGTCTAAGCAAAATTTAAATTCTGCGGTCCTTGAAAACATTGCATATGCATTCCCATATCATTTCATTGCATCACAGGTTTATAATTGTGCACAGGTTTCTCATCTTCTCGCTGTTTATTTCAGCAATGGCTCTTGAACAATCAGTTAAGGATCTTCAGGCACAAAATGCACAGTTCCAAGAGCTGATCTTGAACCTGTCCAAGGGGCAGGATGAATTGAAGGCACTGCTGGCCAAGAAGACTAAGAAGACTAGAAGGTCTGCTGGGTTGATCAACATGGGAAGAAGGTTCAAAGGTCTTGCCAAGACCAAAGAACCAGCTGAAGACTATGAATCTGAGGAATCTGAAAAAGAGGGAGGCAGTCTCCACAACACTATGGGGGACTCTGATTCTGAAGCCAATTACTACCATGATCCTAATGAAGACAAATTCAAGATGCTAGTGGATAGGATGGATGCCATGGAGTTGCAAAAGTCATCTGGGCTGGATTTTGAAGATTTGAGTCTGATATCTGGGGTAGTCATACCCATTGGTTTCAAGGTTCCTACATTTGTTGTTTATGATGGGGCCTCTTGTCCCAAGCTGCATCTGAGGTCTTATGTCAGAAGAATTCAACCTCACACTGCTGATAAGAAACTGTGGATCCATTTCTTTCAAGAGAGCTTATCTGGAGCTCAGTTGGAGTGGTATTATCAGTTGGAGAGTGTCAACATCAGAGACTGGAATGATCTTGCTGAAGCTTTCTATAAGCAGTACCAATACAATGCTGACTTAGCCCCCACTCGCATGCAGCTTCAGAGCATGTTTATGGGTGCCAAAGAAAGTTTTAAAGAGTATGCTCAGAAGTGGAGAGATTTAGCTGGAAGAGTTCAACCCCCTTTGACTGACAGGGAATTGGTTGATATGTTCATGTGTACGCTGAATGGTCCGTTCTACAGTCATCTCATTGGAAGCTCATCATCTGGCTTCACTGAGTTGATCATGACAGGAGAGCGAGTGGAGAATGGTATAAAGAATGGTAAGATCCATGTGGGCACTTCTTCATCATGTGCTGCAAAGAAGCCTCCCACAGGGAAGAAAGAATCTAATGCTGTTTATGGTCAGCCTGATCGTAACAGAAGGCATCAGTCTGTCAGTGCAGTTCATATTTCAAATCCAACTCCTGCAACAACAGAGCAGCCACAGGGCAACCAACAGAGGGCTAGAAGACAGTTCACGAAGATCAACATGTCAATGGCTCAGGCATTGCAACATTTGTTGAAGGCTGAACTCATTACTTTGAAAGAGGCTCCTCAGAATCCCAATGTTACCTCTCCCAGGTACAATCCCAATGCACGGTGTGCATACCATTCAAACTGTCAGGGACATGATACTAATAATTGCTGGGTCTTGAAGAATAAAATTCAGGATATGATTGATGCTGGAGAAATTGAGTTTGATCCTCCGGGTACTCCCAATGTAATTACTGCTCCAATGCCAAATCACGAGAAGACTGTCAATGCCATTGAAGAAGATCTACATGTTTATTCAGTTATGGAATTGACCACACCACTGTCTGTTATCAAGAAAAGGTTAGTACAAGCTGGGATCTTTCCAGGTTGTCGTGAAGATTGTTTGTATTGCACCTATAAGCCGGATAGTTGCTTCATATTGAGAGATGGAATTCAGCGTCTCATGGATAAGTATACTATAGTGTTTGAGAGGACTCCTTCGTCTGTAGAAAGTATGGTGGATCATCTGACTCAGGGTAGGAAGATTGAAGAGGTTGACATGGTTGACAAAGTACCACTAAGAATCACTTCAAAGGGTCCTATCAAAATCACTCATCAGGGTCCAATCAAGATTACTGCTGAAGGTCCCGTGAAAGTTGTTGCTGAAGCCAGAGTAGCTCCTGTGGTCATTACTACTCCTGGTCCTATCCCATATACGTCTGACAAAGCTGTGCCATGGCATTATGGATCTGATGTTTATATCCATGGTGTTAAGCAAGAGCCTGTAGCTGATGTGCCTGTTGATGTTGACAATATTGCTGGATCTAGTAAGATCACTCGTAGTGGAAAAGTTTTCTCTCCTCCAGATACTTCCAAGAATGCAGTTACTCCTGCTGCTACCTCCACCACTGATGCTCGGGGCAAGGGTCCTGTTATTGAGCCTATATCTACTGATGTTCCAGCTGCTGATGACCTCTCTAAGCAGATGGAAGAAGTATTGAAAATCATTCGCAAGAGTGATTATGACATTGTTGATCAGCTGGGGCATACTCCCTCAAAGATTTCTATGCTCTCCCTATTATTATGTTCTGAGGCTCATGCCAAGTCATTGATCAAGTTTCTGAAGATGGCTCATGTACCCAGTGCAATTTCTGTTGACCAATTTGAGAACTGCGTTGCCCACCTGACCTATGACAATGGGTTAGGATTTTCTGATGCTGACTTGACCCCTGCCAAGAGAGATCATAACAGGGCCTTGCATATTTCAATTGAATGCAGGGGCACTACCCTGTCACATGTGCTGATAGACAATGGTTCCTCTCTGAATGTGTTGCCCAAGGAAGTCCTGAATAAGCTGAGTCCTGAAGATGCGGTGCTAAAGCCCAGTAATATTGTGGTAAAGGCTTTTGATGGTTCTAGAAGAGTAGTGCATGGGGAAATTGATCTTCCAATCCAAGTTGGTTCCCAGGTGTTTACTGCTACATTCTTTGTGATGGATATTCGTCCTTCATACTCTTGTCTGCTTGGTCGTCCCTGGATCCATGGGGCAGGTGCTGTGACCTCTACATTGCACCAAAAGTTGAGATATCCGGTGAATGGAAAGGTTGTTACTGTCTATGGAGAAGAAGAATACTTTGTCAGCCATGTAAATACCTTCAAGTATCTGGAAATGGAAGGTGAATATATTGAAACTCCGTGTCAGACATTTGAAGTGGTTCCCTGGGTTGTTAATGATTATGTAGCTCCTCCTATTATGAAGAAAGTTCATGTGATCACCAGAAAGCCTCCAACAATGGCAATGGCTTCCCTCAATGATGCTAGAGCTGTGGTGGATGAAGGTGGTTGTACTATTTGGGGTCAGCTTCCTGATATTCCATACAAGTCTGACAAGTTTGGTTTGGGTTTCACTGCAGAGTCCCAGAAGGCTGTTCGTCGTGCTCGTGCTGCCCGTGTCACTAATCAAGGGGTTGTGAAAGACCAGATTAATGTTGTGGGAGATCAAGATGAAGATTACAACTTGGATGCATGGATTTTTCCTACAGTGGGTGCTGGACTCAATAATTGGAAAGCTGAAGATGTTATCCCTATCTCTTTTAGTCAGGAGTAAATACTATTACTGTGTTGTGTTTTTTACATTTGTAATTTCTGAACAATAAAACTTTCAAGCCATGTGCCTTACCCGGGGCACAATGGTGTGCTTGTTACGGGCTGTCATTTCATTTGCATACTTCATTCAATAAAATCAGTGGACGTTTCGTTTTAGTAAATCTTGTGTTCCTTGTTTTTCTTTTCTCCTATTTTTACTTTATCAGCTATGTGTTCTTACACACACCCACATCACTAAAATGCAGATCCTCATCCACTCTGGATCCTGTTGATAACAGTTCTACTATTGCCAATTACAATTTCGAGAATCCGATCTATCAAACTGAAGACGAAAATGAGGACGATTGTGAAATACCTGTAGAGCTTGCTAGGTTGTTACAACAAGAGGAGAAAGCTATACAGCCACATGAAGAGCCAGTCGAAGTTGTGAATCTGGGAACTGAAGAAAACAGAAAAGAGGTCAAGGTAGGGGCTGATTTAGAGGACAGTGTCAAGTGCAGGTTGATTCAGATGTTACGTGACTATGTGGAGATCTTTGCTTGGTCTTATGAAGATATGCCAGGGTTGGATACAGACATTGTGGTTCACCGTTTGCCAGTGAAAGAAGATTGTCGTCCAAAGAAGCAGAAGGTTCGTCGTATGCGTCCTGAAATGTCAGAAAAGATCAAGGCAGAGGTAATGAAACAGTTCAATGCATGGTTCTTAGCAGTGACTTCTTATCCTCAGTGGGTTGCAAATGTGGTACCGGTTCCAAAGAAAGATGGTAAGGTACGTATGTGCGTGGACTACAGAGATTTGAACAAGGCTAGCCCCAAAGATGATTTTCCACTTCCTCATATTGATATTCTGGTAGACAACACTGCTCAGCATAAAGTATTCTCTTTTATGGATGGTTTCTCGGGTTACAATCAGATCAAGATGGCACCTGAAGATATGGAGAAGACAACATTTGTGACACAGTGGGGCACCTTTTGCTATAAGGTGATGCCATTTGGTTTGAAGAATGCAGGGGCAACATATCAGCGTGCTATGGTGGCTTTGTTTCATGACATGATTCATCATGAGATAGAAGTATATGTGGATGATATGATAGCCAGATCTCAGAATGAAGAGCAACATCTTGATCATCTACACAAGTTGTTTGAGAGGTTGAAGAAATACAAGTTGAGATTGAATCCAAACAAATGTACTTTTGGAGTTAGATCTGGAAAGCTCTTGGGTTTCATAGTCAGTAGAAAAGGTATTGAAGTGGATCCTGCAAAAGTAAAAGTTATACGAGAGATGCCAGCTCCCCGTACTGAGAAGGAAGTTAGAGGTTTCTTGGGACGATTGAACTACATTGCAAGATTTATTTCCCAATTAACTACCATCTGTGAGCCAATCTTCAAGTTGTTGAAGAAAGATCAGGTGATGGAATGGAATGATGAGTGCCAGACTGCCTTTGATGAAATCAAAAGATATCTACTGGAACCACCAATTTTGATGCCACCAGTTGATGGAAGACCCTTGATTATGTACTTAACAGTGTTAGACAACTCAATGGGGTGTGTGTTGGGGCAACATGACGAGTCTGGTCGAAAAGAGCAGGCAATATACTACCTTAGCAAAAAGTTTACCGACTGTGAAACAAGATACTCACTGCTCGAGAAAACTTGCTGCGCTTTGGCATGGGCTGCTCGCCGACTAAGACAATATATGTTGACCCATACTACCTTGTTGATTTCAAAGATGGATCCAATCAAGTACATATTTGAGAAACCTGCTCTCTCTGGAAGAATTGCAAGATGGCAAATGATCTTGACAGAATATGACATACAGTACACTACTCAGAAGGCCATTAAAGGAAGTGTCGTTGCTGATCATTTGGCTCATCAAGCAGTGGATGATTATCAGTCAATGAATTTTGAGTTTCCTGATGAAGACATTATGATTATTAACAAAGAACCTGGACAATATGACGGACCTGAACAAGGATCCCGATGGACTATGGTTTTTGATGGTGCCTCTAATGCACTTGGTATTGGTGTTGGTGTTGTGATTAGTTCCCCTAAAGGTTGTCATACCCCGATTACTGCCAGACTTTGTTTCCATTGTACCAATAACATGGATGAGTATGAGGCATGTATCTTGGGTATTAAAGCTGCTATTGATATGAAGATTCAGTTCCTTGATGTGTATGGAGATTCAGCCCTGGTAGTAAGTCAGATTAAAGGAGATTGGGATACCAAGCATGATAACCTCATTCCTTACAGAGAGCATGTGTTGTCTTTGATCCCACATTTCAAAGAGATTACCTTAGAGCACATTCCACGAAGAGAGAATCAGTTGGCAGATGCATTAGCCACCATGGCATCTATGTTTGAGATCAGCTGGGATGATGAAGCTCCCAAGATTACCATTGATAGATTTGAGAAGCCTGCATACTGCAATGAGATTGACACTGAATGGGTAGAAGAGAAGCCTTGGTTCTATGAAGTGAAAAGATATCTTGAAGCTCAGGAGTTCCCTGAAGGGGAATCTGTCAAAGATAGGAAGTTTCTGAGAAGGTTTTCTGCTAAGTTCTTTTTGAGCAATGGCATTCTGTACAAGCGCAATCATGATTCAACTTTGCTTCGTTGTGTGGATAAGAAGGAAGCAATTGAGATTATGGAAGACCTGCATGATGGGATCTTTGGCACTCATTCCAGTGGTCATACTATGGCAAAGAAGATATTGAGAGCAGGTTACTATTGGTCTACCATGGAAGCTGATTGCTATCAACACTCCAGAACTTGTCACAAATGTCAAATCTATGCGGATAAAGTCCATGTACCTCCATCACCATTGAATGTGTTGACTGCTCCTTGGCCCTTTGCCATGTGGGGCATTGATATGATTGGTGAGATCAAGCCTACTGCTTCTAATGGGCATCGTTTCATCCTGGTTGCTATTGATTACTTCACGAAGTGGGTAGAGGCAACTTCATTTGCATCTGTTACTAAGAATGTCGTGGCTCGGTTCATTAAAAATATTCTCATATGTAGGTATGGCATTCCTGAAAGGATTATCACTGACAATGGCTCTAATCTGAACAACACTATGATTACTGATCTCTGCACGCAGTTCAGGATTAAGCATCACAACTCTTCTCCGTATCGTCCAAAGATGAATGGGGCAGTTGAAGCTGCCAATAAGAACATTAAGAAGATTGTACAGAAGATGACTGTTACCTACAAGGATTGGCATGAGATGTTACCATTTGCTCTTCATGGTTATCGTACTACAATACATACTTCAACAGGGGCAACCCCATTCTCCTTAGTCTATGGTATGGAAGCAGTTCTGCCCATTGAAGTTCAGATTCCCTCCTTAAGAATTATGAAGGATGCAGGTTTGGATGAAGATGAGTGGATTCAGACCCGACTTGACCAGTTAAATTTGATTGATGAGAAGAGGTTAGCAGCAGTTTGTCATGGCCAGATGTACCAGAAACGAATGATCAAAGCTTTTAACAAGAAGGTTAAGCCAAAGGTATATCAGGCTGGTGACTTGGTAATCAAGCGTATTATATTACCACAGGGTGATCCTAGGGGCAAGTGGACTCCAACATATGAGGGACCATTTGTAGTCAAGACAGTGTTCTCAGGAGGCGCCATGATACTGACTACAATGGATGGTGAAGACTTCCCACAGCCTGTAAACGCAGACATAATTAAAAAATACTACGCATAAAAAGAGACCCGCTAGGTTGACAGGCCTAGGCAAAAATAAGGGCATCCCGGCAAACCAAAAGGGTTTGGGCAAAAATTAGGGATATATATAAAAAGATGTACACCCGGCAAGTCGAAAACCTGAAAAGGCGACTTGGGCAAAAAAGGGTATCCCGGTGGATTGAAAACCTGAAAGGGCAATCCAGGCAAAAGTTAGGGATTAAAGCGTATGACTATGTCTCGTTTGGATCACCCATGACACTGCAACCAGTTGTACTACTTACTCAAGCTCGAACAGATAAAGCTCAATCCAATCGTTTCCGTCTCAACAGCAAGAAGATGAGATACTTGAATGGCAATAGTAGAATTGAAACTCAATAGGATTGTTTCCCACATAGCTGATTTTCTCTGTTTTGTAAAAACTTTATGACAAAACCCTCTTACTAGGGTTTATGTCTCCTTGTACAAACTTACCCGTGTATGGGTCACTTTTTGATATAAATAAATTCCATCTTCTGAATCCAGATTTACTTTTACCCTATTTACATAAGCGAAACGTCCATTGGTTGTGTTTGAATGTATGTATGCTTTTGAATATGATTGATGTTTACCAGAAATGCATGTATGTTTAATATGATTGATGTTTACCAGAAATGCATGGAAATGCAGTAATAGTATTTACTAAGGACGAACGAGGGAAGGATTTCAACGAAGCTTCGCCGGTTCACCTTTACAAGACAGTTACAAACCCTCAGTAGGGCAAATTCATCTTCATAAAGTCTCATCTCCCCTGGAATTTATATCCATCTCTTTTATCCTCATACGGATATTCGGGAAATTACTTTCCAATAAGGGTACGACGAACGAAAACGGGATGTTATACTTATCCTACTACCAAACGAAGACAAAGGTTATATATACCTTACTATCCCCAACAACGGGAGGTTATATCTATGCCTTACTATCCCCAGCAGACGGGAGGTTATCTATACCCTGTTATCCTCAGCAGACAGAGGGTTATATATTCTTCAGCAACGAATCGGGATTTATTTTCCCTGGCCAGCAGTTGTTATACGAAGATATCCAGACGCTTCCGGCAGTATCATATCATACATACATCATTTACATCATACCATAGCATATATATCCATAGACATATAGTACATTACCTAAATGCATCATATCATACATACACACCTAAAGCATAAACTAATGTTATTATACAGAATGCTACCTTGTTTTCAGGTTAATTATCCAACAAACAAACTTATGATCTTCGGGACTGCTTTATCGTAACTTCAGGGTTACTTTATCCTCCTGATATGCTTCTTATTACTTTGGGACTGCTTTATTGTCACCTCAGGGTTACTTTATCCTCCTGATAACTTCTCATGACTTCAAGACTGCTTTAGAGTTATCATTATTGATGGCTCTATCCTCCTGAAATCATTACTTCAAGACTGCTTTAGAGTTATCATTATTGATTGCTCTATCCTCCTGAAATCATCACTTCAAGACTGCTTTAGAGTTATCATTATTGATGGCTCTATCCTCCTGAAATCATTACTTCAAGACTGCTTTAGAGTTATCATTATTGATTGCTCTATCCTCCTGATAACTTCTCATGACTTCAAGACTGCTTTAGAGTTATCATTATTGATTGCTCTATCCTCCTGAAATCATCACTTCAAGACTGCTTTAGAGTTATCATTATTGATTGCTCCATCCTCCTGAAATCATATTATTACTTCAAGACTGCTTTAGGGTTATCATTATTGATTGCTCTATCCTCATGAAGACATGCTGTTACATCAGGATTACTCCAGTATCCTGAAAACATATCATCAATACCTCAGGACTGTTCCAGACTCCTGACAACTTTCATTATACCTCCATATTTTGGACTGCTTTATCTTCCAAGAAATATATCTGAAGAACTTTCCCCTAGTGGCATCCTTAAGCCCACTCAATCATATTCAACCAACCATCAATATCACTCTATGCACTGGTGAGTGCAAATTTTTGGGCTTTTGTGTTCAATCCCCTTCAACCTTCCAGGTTACGACTGGCAAATATACCAATCTAACCCCTCAGGTTTCAGAAAATTGAACAGGGGCAGCTGTTGCACCCCAAAATTTGCCCTCACAATACAAGACTTTGTGTGCTAAGAAGGTTCACAAGGTTCACAAGTTTCTCAATGCTTATGTAACCTTTCATGAGGTTCATGAAGTCTACAAGTCACTTCTTGAAGGTTCACAAGGTTCACAAGCTTCTCAACATTTACAAGACCTTTCATGAGGTTCATGAAGTCTACAAGTTACTTCTTGAAGGTTCACAAGGTTCACAAGATTCACAATGATTACAAAGCTTTCCTGAGGTTCATGAGGTCTACAAAGCCACTTCATGAGGTTCACAAGATTCACAAGCTTCACAATACCTCCCATGAGGTTCACAAGACATTTTATGATGGTTCACAAGGTTCACAAAGTTCACAATGGGTCAGAAGAGTTGACAATTCCCTCAGACAATGCACCTCCTAAACAGTGCATCCAAAACTAGGGTTTTGACTTTAATCAGGCTAAATGGACTTCCAATACCTCAAGTGAGCTTCATAACATCTTATATGTGTATAAGAACCCCCATGACAAGTTTCAAGACTTTTCTCAAAAGTTTGCTCAGTCAGATGATCAGATAAGTCAAAATCAGTCAGTGCAGTTAAAAAGTCAAACTGAGGTCAACTGTGGTCAAACCAAAGTCAAACTTCATTATTTTTTGCCAACATCAAGTATATGAAGTAAAATTCATCATTTGATCAAGGGTTGATCATGATTCATCAAGGAGATTCCAGATCATCAATAATCAGGAGTTTCTAAATTAGGGTTTCCTCAGTAAAAGTCAACTGAACTTTGACCAGCCATAACTTTCACATACTTAATCACCAAGTCTCCATCCAAAGCTTATTTTGAAGGAAATTGAATTCCCTACAACTTTTATGTTGAAAGTTAAGCCCAAAAATGCTTCATTTGAAAGATATGAGCTAGGACATTATAGGTCATTTCAAAAGTCAACAAAAAGTCAACAACTTCAAAAGGGCATAACTTGAGATTGGTAAATGATATGGACCTGAAACCAATGGGGTTGTTTAGAGGACTCTTCAAGCTTTCCAAAAAGTCCAAGAACACCCTCATACCTTTAAAATTGAGGGAGATATGCTCTTGCAAAGTTGGGAAATTTTGTGATGATTTATATTGAAAATGGGGTCTAAAAACAATTCCTTCCAAATGGGCTTGCTAAGTTGTGATCCAATCCACCTCATATCATTATGCACGACCCAATTGACCAAAATTCAGAATTTTTATTATTTTATTTTTATTTATTATTGATTTAATTCATAAAAATCATTTTAAATAAATATAAAATATGAAAATCTATTTTGGGAGGAAGATAATGCTTCTAGAAATTCTTAATTGGTGATTAGAATTAAAGAAGAAGGAAATCATGTGATTGATACAAAAATAGCAAGTCTTCATGAGCCAATATTTGAAATTCAAAGTTCAATCTTTTTCAATCTTTTTTGGATCAAATCTCCACACAACTAGTCCATATTTTGACCTAGAATCATTCTCATATAAGTATCAAACACAACCCTAGCCCTAGAGGACGAATCCAGCAGCTCAAGGGTAAGTTTCAAAAAATCAAAAATTCATCAAAAAAGTGAGATTCGGATTCCATATTCCAGGGCTCTAGAAGGTAAACTAAGAACACAGAGAGGTTCCTTGATCATCCATGAAGCAAAACCAATGCCCATACGCATCTATAGCATGCATATATGAAGAACCCGAAGCTTTGTTGTTCTTGCAAATTTATTTTTCGATTTCCATTATTTGATCATTATTAATGAAATTTGTGTGTTGATTTGATGTTAGTTGAAGCTTTGGAACAATTCTGGACAAATTAATTGGATTTTCATGACCCTATACAGATTCGGCCATTACTAGGGTTTATGACCTCCATTAGGGCTTTATGATCTAGGCTATATAAATTCATTCTAGAAACATGGTTCGATTCCAAATTGTCTTGTGATCATGTTTGACTGATTAATTTATTGAAATTTTACAGTTTTGGCCATGTATGGGATCCATAGGTATTGCTGCCAAATTGATTTTCGCAGGTATCTTGGTGGAAGATTTCGCAGCTAAAATCGAAGGGCAGGAGGTTGAAGACGACTCCCTGGCGCCAAAGTTCAAATTCAAAATTTGGTGTTATTTTTTATATTATTATGGTTATTATGTTGACACACGCAGGATGATAGCCCAGTGGTATGATACACGCATATATTGCCTATGGTCAGGGGTTCGAATCCTGACTTCATCCTTTTTCTTGTTTTTTTTTTCATGTATAATTGTTACTCTTAATATATTATGATTCGTAGTGAGATGGTAACCAGACGCGCTCATCTAGCTGGACTGGCACGTATTTGTGTGAAACTTGAAAGGTCCTGGGTTCGATTCCTCCTCCAGGCCTTTTGGTTTTTTTTTTCATTATTTTTCTGATTTGTTGTTTTGAAGGCACAAAAACGAAGGGAGTTCCTTCTTCTTGCAGCATATGCAGCGTGGCCTAGTGGTTGCCTTTCTCATCATCCAGGTAAAGGACCTGGGTTCAAATCCCAGGTCCTGTTTTTTCTAGGTTTTCAATTTTTGTTATGTTTTCCTTTTATTTTACAAATTAAATTAAAATGATTTTATAAATTATAATATGTATATAATATATTTTCTAAACTCTAAAAAACTTATTTTTTTTAGAATTAGCTCTCTTTTAAGTATTTAGATTTATAATATGTATATGTTCATTGAGTTAATTTTGTAAATAAAACAAACCTTAATTTTTTTAAAAAAAACCTAATTTATTTTTTTTAGTACTTATTAAAAAAAACCCTAATTATTTATTTATTTAATTCTTAATATAATAATCATATGTATATTTGTTATAATTTTTAATATAATTAATTTTTGTAAATATATTTATAAATTATTTTTTTTTCAATAACATGTAAATATATTTTATATACTATGTTTATAATCTAATAATTTGTATATAAATGTTATAATTATTCATACTTCTAAAAAATGTTTATATACTAAAAGTTTAATTTTGTGTTTATTATTCTCATCATGTTATTATAATATATTACTAATCCTATTATTACTAATTCACTAATTATTATTTTTATTATGCTTATTATTATTATTTCACTAACTTTATGATTCTTATTATTTACTAACCTTATTTATTATTATTAATTTTTTTGGATTATTATCTCACTAATACTATTTAATTCTTCATTACTATTTTAACTAACCCTATTTTTTTTATTACTAACCCATATTTATTTATTTATTGCTTATTTATTATTTTGCTTATTATTTATATTTTGCTTTATATTTATATTTTTGCTATTTATTTATCTTAATTATTATGTAATTGCTTCTTGGTTGTAATTTTGTAATTATTTAATTATTTTTTCTATGGTTAGTAATTAGGGAGTGCAAAACATGTATTCTATTTAAAATTAATGTAGCTCATTTTAATCATAAGATAATTAAATTAAACACTCACACACGTAAGTCGATTTTAATCGCCGTCTCACTTTCTAAGGTTATCCCTCAAGTTGCCTAAATCATAAGGTCAAGTGGGGTGTATAAAGCAAGTCCCTTTAAAAAAGAAATCATCAAGTCCCTCGTGGTTGCCTTTATGAATCAAGTCCCTTCGAATAATGATGATAGTCCCTTCAGTATGCTTATTACACCCCACAGTTGCCTCCATACAAACAGATGTCCCTCATATGTCCCTTACATCCAAGGTAATGACTACCTACTCCTTAATAGTAGGGATAGTCTTACTAATTAAAGGATAAAAGATAAGAAAGACTTAAAACTTTAGGGTAGGTTCCTCTTATGTACTTGCTCACTCCAAAAACTTTTCAAACTCTTCAAATTTTCAAAAAAAACAAGTTTTTACGCATCCGTACATGGATCATTATTAACTATTTTGAAAATTTTTTATTCACACACTACACTTTCAAAAACAATTCAAAAGTGAGCTAAGTAACTAAGAGCCCATGGATAACCATGGATGTAAAGGGTGCTAACACCTTCCCTTTACATAACCTACCCCCCGGACCCAAAAATATCTCTTAAGGTCTTTCCTGTTCTTTTATATCCTTTCCTTTTTTGGATAAAATAAAAGTCGGTGGCGACTCTTGCTATCCGCAACATAACTTAAAGTCAGTTCTCCCACCGTGTTACACCTGCACCGAAGACAGAAAAAGAAGTTCGAGGTTTCCTAGGTAGATTGAACATCATTTCACGGTTCATATCTCACCTTACTGCAACCTGTGAACCCTTGTTCAAGTTGTTAAGAAAAGAGCAAACGGTCAGGTGGAATGAAGACTGCCAGAGGGCTTTTGACAAGATCAAGGAATATTTACAAGAGCCTCCAATCCTTATGCCTCCAGTTGAAGGAAGACCTCTAATAATGTACTTGACGGTATTAGAAGAGTCAATGGGGTGTGTGCTGGGCCAGCATGACGAGTCTGGTCGAAAAGAGTATGCAATATACTACCTAAGCAAAAAGTTTACCGACTGTGAACAGTGTTATTCACTGCTCGAGAAAACTTGCTGTGCTTTAGCGTGGGCTGCTCGCCGACTAAGGCAGTATATGTTGACCCACACTACCTTGTTGATTTCAAAGATGGACCCCGTTAAGTACATATTTGAGAAGCCAGCACTTACCGGACGGGTTGCAAGATGGCAAATGATCCTCACAGAGTATGATATTCAGTACACATTGTCGCTCCCAACAAATGAAACAGGGTCATATGAAGGTACAGACGCGAACGGTCGGCGAGAGGGACAATGAGAACACACAGCCGTGAACTCACTGGAGATGAATAGAGTCGCCAGCTAGGCATTTTTATCCCGGAGGAAAGGCAATGCTGCATAGACCTAGAAAAAGATGGATAAGAAGGTTGCGAACCAGAGAGACTGAGAAAGGGGGTTGGTTACAACCTGGGAAGGTATTAGCACCCAGATTGTCCGCCGTACTCGACGGGATCCACGCTTAAAAGATTTGTGTTTTAAAGGGGGAGTGTCAGTGCAATCTGTGTGTAAAATGGCTGGAAAGCAATATGTACAGGTGTCAGTGTGAAGGAAGTGAAGTGTATAATGATGTGTCAGTGTAAAAGAGAAAGAGGTGAAATGCTCATGACAATGAGGCTTAAGAATGAAGCTGGAAAGAGGGGGAATGAACAGAGACTTTTGTTCGATAACTGTTAAGTTATGCCTACGTATCCTCTCGTGCAATGAGGAAGTCAGAACACCGTAGTTCGACCCAAAGAGACTGAAAGATGAATTGACTGGTGAACTGCTTGCTTGCCTATGCTCAAGTGTATGATCTGTCTGGCACAGATGCTAACTGTCTTGCATTAGACGGAAGAAGCAAGTTCTCGTTTGTGAGTGAATGAGATGAGAAAAGAATCCCGGAGGAGACGATTATTGTTTGTTTTTGAGTTTTCAGTCTTTTATCGCTTTTGAAAGTTTGTCATAAGAAAATGAGCTTAAGCCTAAACCAATGGATTTAGTAAACTCATCACATCTTCCCTCTGTTTAGGGGTAATGAGATTACCTTAAATGTGAAGTCAGCTTCTCACACTTAATCACCTTTGGTGTAGGATTAAGATCATTAACCTACTTGTGATTATTTAGATGTTTTTGGTGATTTTGTTTAGTGTTGAGTAATGAGGTTAAGCCATAATCAAGGATTAAACAGACCCATTACACCATCCTAAAAGAAGGATAATAGATGAGAATGTTTAAGCTGAGGAAGACTCCTCAACTTAATCCATGATTAGGGATTAAACCCGTGACAAAACAAGCCTTTATTAAGTGGATTTTAGTTAATGGTATGATGATGAAGTGAGTTTTATGATTTGTAAGACGACTTGAGGGGGACTTGTCCATTAACACTAGGGTTAGTCCTTCTTAACCACTTAAGGAAGAATTAGAACCCTAATGCAAGGCCCAAGTTACAAGTGTGATGTCTTGATAATTATTAAGTGATTTGATTAAGAGATTTAAACACCTTAAGGGTTTAATACTTAGGATTAAAGTTATACACTCCATCCTAAGAGAAGGATGTAGGCATAAGCTTAATCACAAAGTCTTAAAGCCTTTAGGGTTTAGTCCCTGATTATGAGATGAGAAGAGAGACACAAAGAGACATAAAGGTAAAAACTATGAGGGGAAACTAATCAAAACCCTAATTCATTGTCATGCTTGGTTGGTCCTAAGGTTTGTGAGGTTTTCAAGAACAATCTTCAGAAGAAACACCAGGAAGCAGATGAACAGGATCAAGAGAAGCAAAGTGACTTGCTTCATTCAAGAAGTCAAGTCACTTGAAGAAAGAAAGTGGGAGAAGCAAGAATGAGCAAGCTCAAACTCAAACACATGTAAGAATGCAGCAAGGATGCATAAAAGAGATGAAGAGAAGTTATGAGAAGTGAAGGCAAATTCACTTCTCAAAGTCACTTACCACCTGAAAAGTTAGAAAAGAAAATGCAATGCAATGCAAAATGAGATGAAATGGTATGATGAAAAACAAAACCAGAAGCACATACATGATGTTAATGATGCTATGAGATGTTACAAACATGAGGCAGCACATAGGGATGTTCATACAAAGTCATGGATGCAAATGATGCAAGTTAAGGAACATGAATAAACATGAAATGTCATGAAGCATACAAGACAAATGGCATGGAAAAGATGTAATGCAATGATCAATGATGCTTCATACATGTCTTAAGATGTCAAATGAATCATAAGAATGCACAAAATGCAATGGCAAGTCATGTTATGCAAGGAAATGCAAGAAGGATGCAAGAGAAAGCCCAAATTAGGGTTTATGGATCAAACATCAGACACAAACCAAAAACAGAAGCAAACCCTAAGATAAAAAATGGAAAATGGCACCCAAAGAAACCCTAGACCTATGATGAATCCCTGCCCAAAGGGGAACTCCCAACTCTTTACCAATCTCAAGATATGATTTTTGCAAGTTATTAGGGTTTTTTAGGGTTCTTATCAAAACAAATGCCAATCAATTAGAAAATGCAAGATCAAATCATGGCCTTTTTATCCTTGAAAATACATGTCAAATGGAAAACAAAGCACAAAGAATCAATGTCTCAACCTTCACCAATAGGCAGAAATGAATTTTCAAACATATGATCAAAATAATGCACAAAATATGATTTAATTCCATGAAAAATTCTTAAAATGCATCAAGATCAAAAAAGAAATTTGGTTTGAAGGTTGGACAATGTTTCTAAATGTCCTAGAACATTTCATGAATTTTTTTGTAATTTTTAAATACCTAAAAGTATTTTTAATTAATTAATTCCCATTAATCAATTAAAAATAATCTTTTAAATATTTAAAAATACTTTTTTAATGATGAAAAATAAAATAAAAATATTTTTGGGTCATAAAAATTAATAAAACCTTAAAGAAAAAGTTTCATAATTTTTATGAATTTTCTGCTATTTTAAATAAATTGTACAAATTAATTGAAATAAAAATGAAAGAAAACAAATAAAATGAGAAGTAATCAGAATGGACGCATGAGATTGATTCTGAGTTTAAAAGTGTTGACTGCGCGCCAGAATGAGAGGCCCAGATTGTTTCTGATTAAATTAACTAAAATATGATTAATTAACCCTAACACGTGGATTAGGGTTAATCAAAGAGATCCTGGCCCTTCCCTTGCGCGCGTAGTCAACAAATTCAACGCATCCTACGGCCAATATTCAAACCAGCATTAATTATGGGATTAAACCCTAATCACACTCAGGTGGCCGGAGAAGACTTCCGGTCGTCTTCTCCGGCCAGAAGCTCACCTGAAAATCTTCAAACTTCCTAAAAACGTAACATAAATGAAATCTAAGACCAGGGAAATGATCCTCTCACTCTCACGAATCAAACCCCTAACCTAAAACAAATTTATCTTTCCTAAATCATCTGAATCGAAGCAAACAACTTCTAGGGTTCGTAAGCTTCAAACACAAATTAAATTCTCAAAACACAACCATTTCAAAAACTAAAAGCATCAGGATGATCAGGAGAGCATAAAGAACAAGTTTGTGACAAGAAAAATCATTTCTGGAAAAATTAATTTCGAGCTACCTGAGATTTGCAGCTTTCAATTTAGGAACTTTCAGGCCTCTTCCTTCAGTGCAAGCTGCTCCTCTTGGTCCTACAAAGGTGCTTGAATGCTCAAAATGAGTTTGTGTTGGCTGGAGAAGAAGATTCGAAAGGAACTGCTTCAGTTCAGTCAACAATGGCAGATGAGATTCTGGCACTTTCAGGCTGTGAAAAGGGGTTGTTTGTGATCTATGAAGTGTGTTGAGAAGGTTTGTGGTGTTGGTTGGTGTGTTTGTGAGCCAGGATAAGAGTTTCGAATGAAACTGCAGCTTGAGGTGAATGATGGCAATGGAGTTTTCAGGCTTGTTTCAGGCTTATGCTTGGGGTGTTTCTTGTCTATGAGGTGTGGTGAGTTGAGTGATGATGAGAGTTTGAGTGTTTGAAGACTGTGGAGAGTGATTCGAAGGAACTTGCAATGAGGTGAGTTTTTGTGTAAGTGGTGAATGTGTGTGCTTCAGCCTTGGTTCTCATGTGTTATGGCCAGCAAACTGATTCAATAAACAATTGCAAGTGGCTGGTGGATGTGACCTGGCCTGCAGAGATAGGTGTGGCTACTTTTGCTCAAAGTCCACTTTTGTGTAAGATAGGGCATGGCTCAAGTTTAGGCAAGTACAAGTTGGGTTCTGGTGCAGCATGGTGAGTGTGAGAGGCTGGCTTGACTCAAGGATCAATGCAGCAAGTTGGTGAAAAGGTCATGAGTGTTTTGCAACTTGGTTAGCTTTATGGATTTTCATGAGAAAAGTCAAGTTACATGAACCAAACCATGAGCAAACTTGATCCAAATCTGATTTTTGTGACTTAGAGGATGTTTACATAATGGTTTGTCATGAATTAGAGGCTACATAATGCATTTGTTCAAGACTTTGCAAAATTTCCATTTGGTGCATAACTTGAAAATCAATGATTTTTGCTAACTTTGCAATGCCATAACTTTTGATCCATGAAGAGTTTGATCATGTTCTTGTACTTTTTGAAAAGGGAAAGATGAGATCTACAACTTTCATGACCAAAGTTTTTCCATTTGAAGCCTTTTTGGATCAAGAATCAAGGCTTGAAAAATGACCTAAAATGATGCATTCTTGAAAAGTCAACTATGCCCAAAAAGTCAACATTTGCAAAAACCCTAAATTCTTGATTTTTATGAACTTCAACCTTCTTCCATGATCAAATAAATATCATATACACTCAAAATGATGAAGATCACCCATTGGTTGGGTCATTGGGGGCCTCAGATGCCCTGATTTTGCACTGACTTGTCTGAAAAGTCAACCCTTGATCAGATGACTTTCCCATGGAATTTCTTCATGAAAATTGATATGCATACTCCCTATACCATATAGAGATCAATGGAAACAAGAATGACCAAAAATTTGGAGTTATGGCCTCTGAAACCAAAACCCTAATTTTCAGTCAACTGTGCAGTTCAACCTGGCTCTGCATCCACTCAAACCCTAGTTCTTGTGATTCCTCTGCAATTTTGACTTTGAGGAGATGAAATATGATATAAGAACACACATGGACCACTTTGAATTGATTGGTAACCTTTGGAGTGCCTCAAGAAGCCTTGAGGTTGCTCAGATCACAAACCCTAGGTGCAGATGCCTTGAAAGCTATGCAGTGGATCAAAAAATGAGATGTGAGATGATATGATTGTGTTTATGCATATGAGAAAGATCACAAGCCATGGTGTGAATGGGTGAGGGCAAATTTGGGGTGTTTACACACATCTCAGAAAGCCATCAAGGACAGTGTGTTGTCTGATTATCTTGCTGAGCAACCTATTGATGATTACCAGCCTATGAGATTTGACTTCCCTGATGAAGACATCATGTTCATAAAAGCAAAAGATCATGAAGAGCCTATTCACACTGAAGGGCCTGACCCAGAGGAAGAATGGACTATGATGTTTGATGGGGCTGTTAACATGAATGGCCGTGGTGTTGGTGAAGTACTCATTACACCTAAAGGAGTTCACATGCCTTTCTCGGCAAAACTCACCTTCAACTGCACTAACAACGAAGCTGAATACGAAGCTTGTATTATGGGTCTTGAGGAAGCCATTGACCTCAGGATCAAGACCTTGATTGTTTTCGGAGATTCAGCTTTGGTAATCAATCAAACCAACGACAAATGGTACACACACCAGGATCATCTAATACCTTACAGGGATTATACAAGGAGGTTATTGATTTTCTTTACAATGGTCAAGCTTGAGTATATCCCTCGATATGAGAATCAGTTTGCGGATGCTCTGGCTACCATTTCATCCATGATCAAAGTTCAAGCTGCCAACTTTGCACCTCGGATTTCAGTGTCCAGACTTGACAGACCAGCATATGTATTTGCAGCAGATATTGCCAAAGATGACAAGCCTCGGTTCCATGACATTAAATGCTTCTTGGAGGATCAAACATACCCACCTGGGGCATCATCCAATGACAAGAAGACATTAAGAAGGCTAGCTGGTAGTTTCTTCCTGAATACTGATGGTTCTTTGTACAAAAGAAACTTTGATATGGTACTCCTCAGATGTGTTGATAGGACAGAGGCAGACTTGTTGATGCACGAGGTGCATGAAGGATCTTTTGGTACCCATGCTGGAGGACATGCCATGGCTAAAAAGTTGTTAAGATCAGGCTACTACTGGATCACAATGGATGCCGACTGTTGTGCTTATGCTAGAAAATGCCATAAATGCCAGATCTTTGCGGATAAGGTGCATGTGCCTCCAAATCCTCTGAATGTGATGTCTTTACCCTGGCCCTTCGCCATGTGGGGCATTGATATGATTGGCAAGATTGAGTCGACCGCTTTAAATGGCCACAGATTCATCCTGGTAGCCATCGACTATTTCACCAAGTGGGTTGAAGCAGCTTCTTATGCAAATGTTACAAGGCAGGTGGTAGCCCGATTTCTAAAGAGGGACATCATTTGTAGGTATGGAGTGCCCGAGCGAATCATTACTGATAATGGTTCCAATTTAAACAACAAAATGATGGCAGAACTGTGCCGGGACTTCAGGATCCAACACCACAATTCTTCTCCTTACAGGCCAAAGATGAATGGCGCTGTTGAGGCAGCTAACAAGAATATCAAGAAGATTGTGCAAAAGATGGTACTTACCTACAAAGACTGGCATGAAATGCTACCATTTGCCATGCATGGGTACCGTACGTCAATCAGAACATCCACTGGGGCAACACCATATCAGCTTGTGTATGGTATGGAGGCAGTCCTGCCTGTTGAAGTTGAATTACCCTCCCTGCGGGTATTGATGGATGTTAAGCTGAATGAAGCAGAATGGGTCCGATCCCGGTATGAACAACTGAATCTGATTGAAGAAAAGAGATTGGCTGCAATCTGTCATGGACAGCTGTATCAGAAAAGAATGAAAAAAGCCTTCGATCAGAAAGTCAGGCTCCGAGAGTACCAAGTAGGAGATCTGGTGCTGAAAAGACTCCTCCCTCCTCATACAGACCACAGGGGCAAGTGGACTCCGAACTATGAAGGGCCATTCGTGGTAAAGAAGGTTTTCTCTGGCGGAGCACTCATGCTCAGCACTATGGATAGTGAAGACTTCCCGTCCCCTGTGAATTCAGATGCAGTTAAAAAATACTTCGCATAAAAATGACCCGTTGGACATAAAAACAGAATGTAAGTCCAGGCAAAAATAGGGCATCTCGGCGAGTCAAAAACAGAAAAAAAGACTCGGGAAAAAATAAGGGAAAATAAACAAAAAATGTACACCCGCTGAGTTGAAAAGCCGCATTGGACAACTCAGGCAAAAAGGGGTATCCCGATGGATTGAAAACCCGAAAGGGTGATCCATGCAAAATAAGGGAATAAGCGAACAATTGTACTCTGAATTCATCTGTATCACTTACAACTTGGTAAGCTTCGAAAGGATCAAGCTTCTTTCAGAATCGGCCTTCTTCAGAAAGTAAGACGAGAAGAACGTCAAATGTCATACGAGTCATAGCAAAGGGAAGCTCCCTGAAGCGTCATCAACATTGCCAACATCTTTTGTTTCTCAATTTATAACAATCTCCTCATTTTAGGGGATTTGTTTCTTTGACTGTATCTTGCCAATTCAGGGCACACGAATTAATAAAATCAGATTTTCAGTCATGTTTCATCTCGTACATTTTATTTTCGTTTGCAAAAATGTCTGATGTCTTTAAGATATTGATTGCATGAATACAAATGTTCCCTTTCTAAAAAAATACGTGCTTACAGGAAATATATTTGCTCATAGGATTGCCTAAACTCCTATGACGGAATCCAATGAGGAATATCTCGGGATGCTTGTACGTTTCTTTGTCTTTACAGGATTGCAGGTGTTCAGAGCACAACATGGGACATGAAAGCTTCACCCCAGCAAGTTGGAAAATCATTACCTACTCAGTCCATCTCACAATTAGCACCAGAGGTGCTTTCTCCCCAGCTGAGTTACCATTTATTTTTCCTCCTCAGCCAAGTACAAAAGCCAGGGAACCATCACCCCACAGAGTTTCAGCCTCTGACCAGAAGAGCAACGCCTGAAGATCCCACAACAGGGTGACAAAAGCTTCTACAAAACCCCAGCTGGGTCCCTCATTACTGAGATAGGTCTGTCAGTGATCTATTTCCCCATGCAGAGTCATATATGATCTCATCCCCAGCTGGGATATACACTTCGAGCAGATCAGCCAGGGATCTTCGCAGCAACGGGATCCGAATCCCGGGTCGTTATCTTTGCATAATCATAGCATTCACATCATTATTTTCCCCACAAAGCGTAGCATTCCGTCTAAAACGGAGCATTACGGAAAAAATCAAACATATTGCATAATCATAAGCCATGTTCTGAATCAAACACTTGTGAATACTGGCAATCCGTCAGCAATATACAGAAAACTCCCCGGATTCCCCGACAGAGAGCCAAGGCACTTTCCTCAAAGATACAGATACTTCTTGACACCCGTTCGTGTCATATCCCCAGTAGAAAGCCAAAGCGTCCCCTTTGCACTCACAGATACACATATATACAATTCCCTGACACCCGTCCGTGTCACCTTCCCAGCATAGTTACCTAAACACTTTGTAAACCATACACCTGTTTATATTACACCTTTCTCTTTTGACACTCGTCCGTGTCACCCTCCTCAGCAAGTTAAACACTCATCTGTACACTACTCATGCTTGTCACTCCTGTTTTACTCATACAGATACTCGTCCGTATCTTGTATATACCACTTATACCCCCTCAGGTTCGACGCTCGTCCGTGTTCTTTGTTAACCAGTTGGTACTCGTCCGTATCATCATCTATGAACATGTGTCAGCGTTTGTTTCTACTGGTATTCGTCCGTATCATGGTCTTAAGGAGGCTCGTTCACATCTTTAATCCATACACTATGTCGGATACTTTTACCTCTTTTTGAATTTAAACACTCATCTGTGTCTATTATTTCCCAGAAGTGTCCCTTTAGACCGGACACTCGTCTGTGTTCTTTGTTAACCAGATGATACTCGTCCGTATCATTATCTCTGAGCATGTGTTAGTGTTTGTTTCTACCTGATACCCGTCCGTAACATAATCTTAAGGATGCTCGTCCGCACCTTTAATCTATACACCGTGTCAAACACTCATACTTCTCATTCCTTTGATGAAGACACTCGTTCGTGTTTACTTTTCCCCAATGAAGTCCCCAACAAAACTTGTTGAACTATTTCCTTTCTATCTGACATTCGTCCTATGTCATGATACCCGTTTGGCAGCCGTACCCTGCCAGGTGATCGTCCTTCACCTTTTTGATGATCGTCCTTCATCACCCCCGGTGGAGTCTCTATTTCATCAGAACCCCTTCCTATCCGACATTCGTCCTATGTCGTGATATTTTAGCAGCCGTCCCCTGCTAGGTGATCGTCCTTCACCTCTTGATGATCGTCCTTCATCATTTTATCAGATGGTCGTCCCCATCGTTGATCTTGTTATCTGACATTCGTCCTATGTCATGATAAACCCTGAGAGCAGCCGTACCCTGCTAAGTGATCGTCCTTCACCTCTTGATGATCGTCCTTCATCATGCTTATCCGATGACCGTACCCATCGTTGACCTTTTCATCCGGCATTCGTCCTATGTCGCGATGCTTTTGGCAACCGTACATTGACCGGTGATTGTCCTTCACCTTAGATGACCGTCCCTCATCTTATCCCCCAACAGAGCAGCCGTCCCCCGCTAGGTGATCGTCCTTCACCTTTCATGACCGTACCTCATCATTTATTTCATTCACCCATAATCCCCAGAGAGTCTTATATCTTTACCTGATGGCCGTCCCCATCACAATCCCTCATATCCCCAGCTTGTCGGTCGTCCCCGTCACTGCTTTATTTTCCGCATCTTCCCCAGCATGTCGGCCGTCCCCGTCATTGCCCTTTCCCCAGCAGTCATCCTCTGCTCGACGGTCGTCCTCCGCCGCCCGCACTTTATAATCATACTTTATTTTCCTTTACAATCTATATCCCTTTTCTTCTTCATTCTGTGAGTGCAAATTTTGGACTGTCTTTTGGTATTCAACCACAAGTTATCTTGTTTGCCTGTTAAGCCGTTGCTTACATCCTGCACAGCTAACTCATGTTTGAATAGGGGCAGCTGTAAACACCCCAAAATTTCCCTCACTCATTCACACCATGGCTTGTGATATCTTCATATGCATAAGTTCAATCATAGTATCTCATACCACATTTTTGATTCACTGCATTGATTCTAAGTCATCTACATCTAGGGTTTGTGATCTGAGCCATCCAAGAGCTACTTGAGCCACTCCAAAGGTCATCAATCACTTCAAAGGGGTCCATGAATGTTCAAGCATCATATTATATCCTCTCAAAGTCAAGGAAGTCAAATAATCACAAGAACTGAGAAAGGCATGGAAGTAGAGCCAGGTTTAACTACACAGATGACCTAGAATTAGGGTTTTGGTTTCAGAGGCCATAACTCCAAATTTTTTGGTCATTATTGTTTCTATTGGTCTCTATATGTTATAAGGATCATGCATATCAATTTTCATGAAGAAATTCAATGGGGAAGGCATCTGATCAAGAGTTGACTTTTTGGGTAAGGCAGTGCAAAATCAGGGCATCTGAGGCCCCCAATGACCCAACCAAAGGGTGTTCTTCATCATTTTGATTGTGTATGATCTTTATTTGGTCATAGAAGATGTTAGAAGTTCACAAAATTGAAGAATTTCAAGCCATTTGCAAAGTTGCCTTTTTGGGAAAATGACTTGTAATGGAAACTTGCCATTTTGGGAAACTTTTTCAAACCTTTCTTTTTGATTCAAAAATGCTTCAAATGAGAAAACTTTGGTCATGAAAGTTGTAGAATGGATCATTCCCTTTTCAAAAAGTACAAGAACTCATTCTAATTCATTTTGGATCAAAAGTTATGGCTTGTCAAAGTTGGGAAAAATCACATAATTTCAAGTTTTGTACCAAAGAGGCATTTTGCAAAATGGTATGATCAAGCATTCTAAAGACTTAAAATGTGCACAAACTCTTCACAACATGATCATGTGACTTCTAAAAATCAGAATTGGCCCAAGAATTATGCATTTATGTACCTTGAACTTCATGAATTTCCAAAGGGGGCAAATATGTACCAACTTGCAAAAACTCATGAAGCCATGCCTCTACTTGTTACAGCTCATAGAATCTGATCCACAAGAACTCCATGATCTCAGCTGAGCCCAACCATGCCCCTATCACAACCTCACACTTGCTCATACCTCAAGTACACCTAACTTGGACTTTATGCAAAAACACCCATACCAATCAGCCTGTGCCACACCAACTATTCTGACCAATCATGACTTTACAAACACACCTCAAGCAAGCCATTTCATATCATCTTGAAGCCTGAACACACCCACAAGCCAGCATACACAAAAATCACTCCCTTTGCATTTTCTATCGAATCTCTCAACTCAGCCACAAGAACTTATAAATTCTTTCACTAATCAACTCACCATGATCCACTGATCATTTCCCGCCCCTCACTTGTCCCTGAAACCACCACAACCAAAAATACGATTTCAACACTCCCTTGACCTGAGCTTCTGCCAACTTTCTCTGGAGGCCATATAAACTCTAGCTAAGTGTCAAAAGCTTCAAAGGAGGATCATTGGAGCTTGTTGGAACCAAAGAAGCAGCCAGAAAGTCCCTGTCTCGAAAGCTCAAGCTCAGGTAGCCATGGCATTTATTTTTCCAGAACTTCCATTTTTAGTTTCTAAATGCTTCCTTATGCTTCACTGATTATCATGATGTGATTTGTTTTGAAAATGAGTGAAAAATGGCCATGTATGTTGGTTCTGAAACTTTGCCCGTGAAATGAGTTTTGGTTTGATTTGTTTGATTCAATTAAAATAAATGATTTTTGGGGTGGGGTTTAGGTTTAATGATGTTTGAGGATTGATTCTGGAGATTTTGGTGAAGATTTGATGCGTAGGGAGTGAGATAGCATGAACTGCTTGCCGGAGAAGATGACCGGAACACTGTTCCGGTCATCTGAAAGTCATTAGGGCTTCTGATTAGGGTTTAATCATAATTAGGCAAGTTTGAATGTGAGTCGTTCGTTTGCGCGCCAGGTCAATTCCCGCCCCTGTGAATTTGAATCTCAGCCATCAGTTGGCTGACTTTCTCTTTTTTCTATTTTATTTCATTTTATTTTCATTTGTTTTGCATTTATTTGTATGAATTTTTAAAAATAGCTAAAATCATTTAAAAATTATGAAAATTTTTGTCAAGGGTTTCATGAATTTTCAGAACACAAAAATATTTTTATTTTTATTTTTTGCATTAAAGATTATTTTTAAATCATTTAAATGTTTATTTTTAATTAGTTAATGAAAGTTAATTAATTAAAAATGCATTTAGGTATTTAAAAATCACCAAAAACTTCACATAGCATTTAGAAACATTTAGGAACATTGTCCAACTCTCAAACCAAATTTCTTTTTTGTTCTTGATGCCTTTTGATCATTTTCATTGGATTTAATTTCATTTTAAGGAAATATTTTGTTTCAAACTTCAAAAATTTCTTTCTGCCTAACCTTTGAGAGTTGGATGATGATCCTTCTTGCATTACACTATTCATAGCATGTAGTTTATAGGTACCTTAAAACCCTAGCAATCTTAGGAAATTCATAACTTTCACTAGGTTAAGAGTTGGATCCCCTCCTTTGTGCAGTGAGCTTGTATAGGTTTAGGGTATCTTTGATTGTATTTTCAAATTTTTATCATGACTTTTGCTTCTGGTTATGGATTTTTGTTTTGCATGATGCATGTAACCCTAATTTGTGCTTTCCTTTGCATCCATTTCTCATTTGCTTGCATCCAATGACTTGCCATGATATTTTGTGCATTCACTTGATTCATAATACATCTTAGGACATATTAGAATCATGTTTGATCATTGCATCTTTCATTTTCCATGATATTTGTCCTTTACATTTCATAACTTTTCATGTACTTTCATGGTTCAAAACATGCCTCATTTGCATCTTTATGCTTGTATGATCATTCTCATGCCTTGCCTCATGTTTGCATCATCTCTTAGCATCATTAACATCATGTGATTGCTTCTGACTTTGGTTTGCATCATGGCATTTCATCTCATTTGCATTACATTTCTTTTTCTTATGCTAACATTTCAGGTGGTAAGTTGTTTGAGAAGTGAATTTGCCTTCACTTCTCACATTCTCTTTTCATCTCTTTCATACTTCCTTTGCTGCATTTTGTATGTGTATTAGAGTGAGCTTTCTCATTCATGTTCATCTTACCTTCTTTCTTCAAGCAACTTGTCTTCTTAAGTGAAGCAAGTTGTTTAGCTTCTCTTTGCTTCTTGCTCCTTTCATTTGCTTCCTTCCTGGTGGTCTCTCTGAAGATTTCTCCTCTTGAGCCTCACAAACCCTAGGAACAACCAAGCATGATCACAATTAGGGTTTAATTAGTCCCCCATTTAGTTTTACCTTTGTGTCATCTTTGAGTCTTCTCTTCTCATCTCCTAATCAGGGATTAAACCCTAAAGGTTTTAAGGCTTTGTGATTAAGCTTATGCCTGCATCCTTCTATTAGGATGGAATGTATAACTTTAATCCTAAGTGTTAAACCCTTAATGTGTTTAAATCCTCTAATCAATCCACCTAATAATCACTAAGACATCAAGATTGTAACTTGGGCCTTGCATTAGGGTTCTAATTCTTCCTTAATTGGTTAAGAAGGACTAACCCTAGTGTTAATGGACAAGTCCCCCTCAAGTTGTCTTACAAACCATAAAATCCACTTCTTAATCTTATAATTAACTAAAATCCACTTTAATAAAGGCTTTGTTTTGTCATGAGGATAATCCCTAATCATGGATTAAGTTGAGGAGTCTTCCTCAGCTTAAATGCTCTCATCTATTATCCTTCTATTAGGATGGTGTAATGAGTCCATTAAATCCTTGATTATGGCTTAAACTCATTACTTAACACTAAACAAAAACTCCAAAAACATCTAAATAATCACAAGTAGGTTAATGATCTTAATCCTACATCATGGTGATTAAGTGTGAGGTGCTTACTTCACACTTAAGGTATTCTCATTACCCCTAATCAGAGGGAAGATGTGATGAGTTTACTAACCCATTGGTTTAGGCTTAAGCTCATTAACTTATGACAAACTTCAAAAAGCAATAAAAGACTGAAAACACAAAAACAAACAATAATCGTCTCCTCCGGGATTCTTTTCTCATCTTATTCACTCACAAACGAGAACTTGCTTCTTCCGGCTAATGCAAGACAGTTTGCACCTGAGCCAGACAGGTCATACACTTGAGCATAGACAAGTAAGCAGTTCACAAGTCAATTTATCTTTCAGTCTCTTTGAGTCGAACTACGGTGTTCTGACTTCCTCATTGCACGAGAGGATACGTAGGTATAACTTAACAGTTATCGAACAAAAGTCTCTGTATATCCCCCCTCTTTCTAGCATTATTCTTTAAGCCTCATAGTCTTGAGCATTTTACTCCTGTTCTTACACTGACACTTCTCATGTACACTTCACATTTCTTTTACACTGACACTTGCATTCTTTCCAGCTTTGTTACACAAATTGCACTGACACTACCCCTTTAAAACACAAATCTTTTAAGCGTGGATCCCTTCGAGTACGACGGACAATCTGGGTGCTAATACCTTCCCAGGTTGTAACCAACCCCCTTTCTCAGTCTCTCTGGTTCGCAAACGTCTTATCCATCTTTCCTCAGGTTTATGCAGCATTACCTTTCCTTCGGGATAAAAATTCCTAGCTGGCGACTCTATTCATCCATTCTCCTTTCGCCGACCGTTCGCGTCTGTACCCCTCTTGGACCTAGCCTCATTTGGTGGGAGCAACACCTAGGAACAACCAAGCATGATAATAATTAGGGTTTGATTAGTCCCCCATTTAGTTTTGCCTTTGTGTCATCTTTGAGTCTTCTCTTCTCATCTCATAATCAAGGACTAAACCCTAAAGGTTTTAAGGCTTTGTGATTAAGTTTATGCCTGCATCCTTCTATTAGGATGGAGTGTATAATTTTAATCCTAAGTGTTAAACCCTTAATGTGTTTAAATCCTTTAATCAATTCACTTAATAATCACTAAGACATCAAGCTTGTAACTTGGGCCTTGCATTAGGGTTCTAATTCTTCCTTAATTGGTTAAGAAGGACTAACCCTAGTGTTAATGGACAAGTCCCCCTCAAGTTGTCTTACAAATCATAAAATCCACTTCTTAATCTTATCATTAACTAAAATACACTTTAATAAAGGCTTTGTTTTGTCATGAGGTTAATCCCTAATCATGGATTAAGTTGACGAGCCTTTCTCAGCTTAAATGTTCTCATCTATTATCCTTCTATTAGGATGGTGTAATGAGTCCATTAAATCCCTTATTATGGCTTAAACTCATTACTTAACACTAAACAAAAACAACAAAAACAACTAAATAATCACAAGTAGGTTAATGATCTTGATCCTATACAATGGTGATTAAATGTGAGGTGCTTACTTCATGCTTAAGGTATTCTCATTACCCCTAATCAGAGGGAAGATGTGATGAGTTTACTAACCCCTGGTTTAGGCTTAAGCTCATTAGCTTATGACAAATCCAAAAGCAATAAAAGACGGAAAACACAAAAAAACAAACAATAATCGTCTCCTCCGGGATTCTTTTCTCATCTGATTCACTCACAAACGAGAACTTGCTTCTTCCGTCTAATGCAAGACAGTTTGCACCTGAGCCAGACAGGTCATACACTTGAGCATAGACAAGTAAGCAGTTCATAAGTCAATTTACCTTTCAGTCTTTTTGAGTCGAACTACGGTGTTTTGACTTCCTCATTGCACGAGAGGATACGTAGGCATGACTTAACGGTTATCGAACAAAAGTCTCTGTATATTCCCCTTCTTTCCAGTATTATTCTTTTAGCCTCATAGTCTTAAGCTTCATACCCTTGTTCTTACACTGACACTTCTCTTATACACTTCACATTTCTTTTACACTGACACTTGCATTCTTTCCAGCTTTAGTACACAAATTGCACTGACACTACCCCTTTTAAAGCACAAATCTTTCAAGCGTGGATCCCGTCGAGTACGGCGGACAATCTGGGTGCTAATACCTTCCCAGGTTGTAACCAACCCCCTTTCTCAGTCTCTTTGGTTCGCGACCGTCTTATCCATATCTTTTCTCAGGTCTATGCAGCATTACCTTTCCTCCGGGATAAAGATGCCTAGAAGCGACTCTTGTCTTTCTGTGTTCACCCTTGTGTGTCCTCTCTCTCTTTCGCCGACCGTTCGCGTCTGTACCCCTCTTGGCCCTGTGTCACTTGGTGGGAGCGACAATTAACACATGCCAGAACCTATAATAAGCTACAATCTAACTTCTAATCCATTAAAATCCACAAACCGCAAGCAAAACATAACGAAGACGTAATCAACCACAAGCAATACGAAAAGCACTTAAAGAATACCGAAACGGCGAGATGAAGAGAATAACTTAAAGGAAGAGTGATTTAGATCACCAACCTACGAAGCAGAGAAGTTCTTTGGTAAATGTTGCAAGAATCAGAGCTTGATCGAAGAGAAATCCGAAGAATCCGCAACTACGCAAAATAAATGCGTTCTTGATGCTTGAGACTTCTTGCACTTCCGATAAGTCAAAATCTTCATAAAAAATCAGTAGCTTCTTTTTCTACAATGCACAAATAAATGGAGGTTGGAGGCTAAGCTTTAAGATCTTCAAGTTTCAATGTGAAACTTGAAGAGCTTCTTCAAAAGGCTTTGGTGAAAAGTGAAATGGAGGAAAAGTGAGAGAGAGAAAAGTGATTCTAGAAATTATGAGAGAGTGAAAAATTGGGAACCTTTTGCATTGAAGTGATTAATGATTATATAGAGGCTAGGCTTGGATCTAGGTTTGGGAATGGAGTTAGGTTTAGGAATGAAGTTAGGTTTGTAGTTAGTTAGGGTTAGGGTTGGAGAGGGAGTATTCCTTGGAATATTCCTTGGAATACTCTAGAAGGTGGTAGAACATGGTAGAAGCATCCAAGGGAAATGGAGTGGAAAAAATAAGAGAGAAAATAATGAAAGGAAATGTGGAAGGAGAGTGGAAAGATAATGGAGGGAAAGGTGAAACCAGCCAATTTTCAAATGATTTCTTCCCAAAAATGGTAAGTTTTGGTTTTCTTGATTTTTCATGATTCCTCCCTCATTTCTTGATTAAATTTGAACAATAGGATCCTTGCAACCCTAATTTCATGATTCTCTCTCAAAAAGCTAGGAGTTGAATTTTTACATAGCCTAGTTGACTTTTTCCTCAAATTCCTTGATTTTCAATCCACTGATCAATTGAAGCCCTTCCAAAATGAATCTATGGATGAAGTTTGAACCCTAAGTACTTGTCATCATGTAAGAAACCATGAAATCAAGCATGGATCAAAACTTCACTGAGAAGCCCAGTAGAATAGAAACCCTAATTTGGCTCCTTTTCATCAGGAGATGTTGCACTGCCTTCCTCCTTTGATCAATTCAATTCTTTTCAAGACTTTAGGCCTCAAATGAAGACTTGTGGAATGTTGTGAACCCATTGCACAAGGTTGAGAAGCTTTGTGGCTCCTTAGTTGTCTTTGTATAACCATCAATTGCTCCAATCATTGATCACATACCTATGTCTCAAACATGATGAATATTGTAACACCCCCTTTCTATACCCCCAAATAATACATTAAATCATTTAGGCATAGATAAAATTTCATCAAAGTATAATTTAAATCAAGCATAAAAAGGAGCATGCCACATAATGTGAAATTAAAACATATAAGACCTGCTCAAACAGATATGCAATAATGGGGTAGCTATCCACAAAGGAATTTCAATCCTTACACCCATATCTAAATTATAAATTGCACAGCAGAAAACTTAAATCATCAACAACTTCAACTTATATATTAATCAAAATATATCTACAAGTTAGAAGCGCACAAATATATCATGTTATACAAAACATGTCCACAACGAATACATATACAAATTTATCCCCCAAAAGGCACAAGGCCACCTAACTACCCGGAGCTACATATCAGAGCCGACCAACCAAAAGATACGAAGACAAGATTCACAAAAACGACTCCAGCACACCTAATCTGCAATGCCTCGTAGAGCATCATAAAACAGCAGAAGGGTGAGAAACATTATCATAATAATATTGCATATAATTATATATCTCAACATATAACATATACATCAACATATTCTCACCACAACATATCATTCATACACAACATAAAGAATACTTATACGCATACTTATCACCATTTCTTTCACATAACACAAATCATATTCAACCATGTTCACATAACCCACATACATCGCAATGTATCTTCATTTACCAATACACATAAATCTTATATTATTTATGTCTATTATTCATTTATATTCATTCCGCATAAACATACGACAAGCTATGTTTAAATCACACATATACATTCAATGTATAAATCACATACATATACACATATCAAACATTCATATATATATATATATATATATATATATATATATATATATATTTATATTAATATATATATATATATTTATATTAATATATATATATATATATATATATATATATATATATATATATATATATATATATATATATATATATATCCGCAAGTATGTCCTTCACACATACCAATCATTTCACAACATTCCAAATAAACATATGCACAATCATGTTTATTTAAGCATATACATACAATTGTATAAAATAAAACTCATAGAGACCGACACACAACTCTATGCACATGCAATACGGTACCGACTAAACATTCAGCAAGTTCACTCAGGAACCAAATGGAATCATCGCTTGTTACCTAAAGTAACTCCCCGTCGGACATACGATGTTCCCCATTGCTCACACCCCACATGGGCACACAATGTTTTATAATTACTCACACCCCACACGGGCACACAATCCGATTGCTCACACCCCACACGGGCACACAATCAATGTGAATAAATCACCCATCGCTCACACCCCACACGTGCACACGATGTTTCTGGATTTCTCACACCCCACATGGGCACACAATCTGATCGCTCACACCCCACATGGGCACACGATCAATATGAATAAATCACCCATCACTCACACCCCACACGGGCACACGATGTTTCTGGATTGCTCACACCCCACATGGTTACACAATCCGATTGCTCACACCCCACATGGGCACACGATCTTGTTGTAGTCATCGCTCACACTCCACATGAGCACACGATGCTACAACGGATTCACAAAGAATCCCACATCACAAGAATGCATACATTATGCTTACATGCAAAATGACACACAACATTCTTGAAAATGCATACATATTCACAATATAGCTATGCATTCATCTCATACAATTAACATACATTCTCATTTAATTCAAGCAATGTATCTATTTGCCAAACGGCCACAACACAACAATCAAACCCACAATTCCATAATTAACATAATTACATTTTATCGGAAAAGTCGGGTAAGAGTCGGCTAAAAACTACATATTTTAGCATCAATAAATTCTACATGTTTTTAGCTTCGAATCAATATAAGGATCGCTAAAGACGAATACCCGAAACTCAAGCTACGGATTAAAACACATAATCCCTCAAAAACCTACAGGCTCGCTGAGCGAAAATCGCCCTGGAACTCTCGCTGAGCGAGGGGTAGCTCGCTGAGCGACCACTGCGATTTCAACAAATTACCAGCTGCGAACAGTCTAAGAAAATCACTCCAAAACTTCTCTAAACTCATACAAACATGATCAATAACATGTATCTAACATCATACTTCGGTTACAACGATTTCTATCCGATTAATCTACCAATTTCCAAGTTTTCTCATCAAAACCCTAAACCTAACTTTCTCTAAAACTACTCCAAATCATAAACCCAATCCACCAAACACATACATAATCATACACAAGATTAAGATAACAATGTTTATCACCCTTACCCGATTATTCTGATTCCTTGGAGCAATCTTGAAGCTTTTCCAACTTTTCTCTCTTTTCTCTTCTTTCCTCTTTCTCTCCTCTTTCTTTCTTCTCTTTTTCTTTCTATCTTTTCTTTTCTTTCTCTTTCTCACAACTTATACTATTTTCTTTCTATTTCTATTCTTACTCTATTAATTCTATTTCTTTCCAACCAAATATCATTTTCTCAAAAAATACCAATTCTACTAATTCTAACTTATCACTAATTAACAAAAGTCTAAAATACCCTTTATCTAGTTTTACCCGGAAATCCACAAAACGGTAAAATCTCATAACACAATTTATCACATTAATTCATCAACATATTTTATCATCATATTAATTTCACAAACAAAATAATAATTATTCAATTAAAATAAAAGACTCCAACAAAAATGGGAATTATCGAATCGGGGCATTACAACTCTCCCCCTCTTTAGAAATTTTCGTCCTCGAAAATATTACTTGATTCAAACAACTCCGGATACGACTCGCGCATCCCACTCTCTAATTCCCAAGTCATATTGCCTTCCGCAGCGCCTCCCCACGCCACTTTCACAAGCGCAATATCCTTGCCTTTTAACCTCTTGATCTCACGATCCAAAATCCTAACCGGCAAAGCTTCCACTGTAAGGTTATCTTTCACCTCAACCTCGTCCATAGGAATAACATGTGATGGATCCGGAACATACTTCTGAAGTTGCAAAACATGGAACACATCATGCAAATTCGAAAGGTTCGGGGGCAACGCCACACGATAAATCTCAACACCAACTCTTGCAGTAATCTGATACGGCCCAATAAAACGAGAAGTCAACTTCTTCGACTTCAAAGCACGACCCACACCCGTAACCGGTGTAACTCTCAAAAACACATGGTCGCCTTCCTGAAACTCAAGATCCTTCCTCCTCTTGTCATGATAACTCTTTTGTCTACTCTGAGAAGCTCTCATCTTCTCCCGAATAAACTTAACCTTTTACGTTGTATGTTGTACCATCTCCGGTCTAACTACCGTTCTCTCTCTGGTTTCATGCCAACACAAAGGTGTTCGACATCTCGGACCATATAAAGCCTCAAATGGTGCCATACCAATACTCGAATGAAAACTTTTATTATAGGTGAACTCAATCAACGCTAAATAACTATCCCAAACGCCACCTTGTTCTAGCACACAAGCACGCAACAAATCCTCTAACGATTGAATCGTTCTCTCGGTTTGACCGTCCGTTTGCGGATGGTAAGCCGAACTCAATCTTAGCTTAGAACCCAAAGCCTTTTGCAAACTTTCCCAAAACCTCAATGTAAATCTAGGATCTCTATCCGATACAATACTCTTAGGAACTCCATGTAACTTCACAATCACAGAAACATAAATCTCGGCTAGCTTCTCCAAAGAATAACTAATATCCATCGGAATAAAGTGAGCAGATTTAGTAAGCCTATCAACAATCACCCAAATAGCATTATGACCTCTTTGCGTATTCGGCAAACCCGTAACAAAATCCATCGATATACTATCCCATTTCCATTCCGGAATATCCAACGGTTGCATCATACCACTCGGCTTCTGATGTTCCACCTTCGACTTCTGACAAGTCAAACACGCATACACAAAATGAGCCACATCTCTCTTCAATCCAAACCACCAAAAGATCTTCTTCAAATCTTGATACATCTTATTCGCTCCCGGATGAATACTCAAATTACTCCGGTGTCCTTCCTCTAAAATCATCTTTTTCAACTCTACATCATCGGAAATACAAATACGTCCACGAAATCTCAAAACTCCAAAATTATCAACCTTGAAATCCTCATTCTCATTCATCATCAAATCAACAAATTTCAAATCCAACTTTTGCTTTTCACAAACGGTTGCAAGAAAATCATTCGTAACTTGAAGCATACCAAGTCTCACACTCCTTACGTCATTTCGCAAACCAAACTCAAATCTCTAAAATCTTCCAAAAGCTCCCATTCTTTCACCATTAAAGCGGACATATGTAACAACTTACGACTTAACGCATCGGCCACCACATTTGCCTTACTAGGATGGTAATTCAAACCAAAGTCATAATCCTTCAAAAGTTCTAACCATCTTCGTTGCCTCATATTCAACTCTTTCTAATCAAACAAATACCTCAAACTCTTGTGATCACTAAAAACTTCAAATCTCGCACCAAACAAATAATGCCTCCAAATCTTTAGAGCAAAAACCACAGCCGCTAATTCCAAATCGTGGGTAGGATAATTCTTTTCATGAACTCTCAATTGTCTCGAAGCATAAGCCACAACTTTTCCATCTTGCATCAAAACACCACCTAGTCCAAACAAAGAAGCATCACAAAACACCACAAATGGTTCCGTAGGATTCGACAAAACCAAAATCAGAGCCGTAGTCAACCTTCTCTTAAGCTCCATAAAACTTTCTTCACAATGAATATCCCAAATGAAAGCCTTTCCTATACACGTCAACTGCGTTAACGGAAGTGCCAACTTTGAAAATCCTTCAATAAACCTCCGATAATAACCCGCCAAGCCTAAAAAGCTTCAAATCTCCGTAACCAATCTAGGAACTTCCCACTGCATTACGACATCAATCTTGGATGGATCCACACTAATACTACCATCAGAAATAACATGACCAAGAAAACTCACCTTCGTTAACCAAAACTCGCACTTGGATAACTTAGCATACAACTGCTTCTCTCTCAAAATCTGAAACACAATCCTTAAATGCTCTTCATGCTCGTCTTGAGACTTAGATTAAATCAAAATGTCGTCGATAAACACAACCACAAAACGATCCAACTTTCCATGAAAAATACGATTCATATATTCCCTAAACACACCGGCGCATTAGAAACTCCGAATGGCATCACGTAATAGTCGTAATGACCATACCTCGTCCTAAAAGCCGTCTTTTGAATATCCTCTTCTTTCACCCTAATCTGGTGATATCCTGATCTCAAATCAATCTTACTAAACACACGCACACCAACCAACTGATCCATCAAATCATCAATCCTCGGAAGTGGATACTTGTTCTTAATTGTCACCTTATTCAATTGTCGATAATCAATACATAACCGCATGCTTCCGTCCTTCTTCTTTACTAACAATACCGGTGCACCCAAAGGAGAAACACTCGGCCTAACAAACTTCTTATCCAACAAATCATTCAATTGCTTTTTCAATTCTACCAACTCTGAAGCTGACATATGATACGGTGCCATCAAAATCGGTCTAGTACTCGGAACTAGATCAATAGAAAACTCAACCTCTCTTTCCGGCGGCACATCCATAATATCGTCTGGAAAATCTTCTGGAAAATTACACACCACTAGAAACCCATTTATCTCCACTTCGCTTTCCACTGACCACGATGCAATCAAACCAAACAATTGAGCTTCGTCCACTAAAAGTTTCTTCAACTCTTTCGTGGATAGGAAACTCTCTTCTTCATCATCCAAAGAAGGAAACCTCACTAACTTATGATAGAAATCTATATGAACTCGATTAAATTGCAACCAGTTCATACCCAAGATTACATCCAAACCTTCCAACGACAAATAAACTAAATACAAAACAAAGTCTTTACCAAACATGGTCAAAGAACAACTTACACACACTAAAGAAGCAATTACCGATCCTGAAGCAGGAGTCTCAATAACCATCTCCTTCTTTCCTTTAACACTCTCAGGATAATAATTCCTTAAGAACTCGGTGCAAAAAACATCCCATGTAATCTCTTCACCTCCTTCCTCTAAAGCAAGACTTCTACCGACTCACCAGTCATCGACTTCTTCCGACTCACCAGTCATCGACTTCTTCCTTCAACATGTGAGAACTGAGCCTCACCTTACTTCCCTCAGCACAATCCATCACTCGGAAGATTCACTCAACTTCCTTCAACCAGTTCTAAGCACCATCAGGATCAAACCTCCCCTTGAAAACCGGCGGTTGATTCTTCCTGAACTCATCATTAGCATTCACATTCGGCGCTCCCTGCACGGCTCTAGCCATTGCTTCCAAAGCAGCAGCCATCACATTGTCATTTCTACCAGCCATATTCTGATTATTCCCAAGACAACAACAAGATTAAACAAAAGTTCAATCACAACAACATCAGGACAGACACAACTGACTCGAACCAGGCTCTGATACCACTTAATGTAACACCCCCTTTCTATACCCCCAAATAATACATTAAATCATTTTGGCATAGATAAAATTTCGTCAGAGTATAATTTAAATCAAGCATAAAAAGGAGCATGCCACATTACGAAAGTAAAACATATAACACCTGCTCAAATAGATATGCAACAATGGGGTAGCTATCCACAAAGGAATTTCAATCCTTACACCCATATCTCAATTATAAATTGCACAGTGGAAAACTTAAATCATCAACAACTTCAACTTATATATTTATCAAAATATATCTACAAGTTAGAAGCGCACAAATATATCATGTTATACAAAACATGTCCACAACGAATACATATACAAATGTATCCCCAAAAAGGCACAAGACCACCTAACTACCCGGTGCTACATATCAGAGCCGACCGACCAAAAGATATGAAGACACGCTTCACAAAAACGAATCCAGCACACCTAATCTGCAATGCCTCGTAGAGCATCATAAAACAGCAGAAGGGTGAGAAACATTATCATAATAATATTGCATATAATTATATATCTCAACATATAACATATACATCAACATATTCTCACCACAACATATCATTCATACACAACATAAAGCATACTTATACGCATACTTATCATCATTTCTTTCACATAACACAAATCATATTAAACCATGTTCACATAACCCACATACATCCCAATGTATCTTTATTTACCAATACACATAAATATTATATTATTTATGTAAATTCTTCATTTATATTCATTCCGTATAAACATACGACAAGCTATGTTTAAATCACACATATACATTCAATGTATAAATCACATACATATACACATATCAAACATGCATATATATATATATATATATATATATATATATATATATATATATATCCGCAAGTATGTCCTTCACACATACCAATCATTTCACAACATTCCAAATAAACATATGCACAATCCTGTTTATTTCGGCATATACATACAATTGTATAAAATGCAACTCATAGAGACCGACACACGACTCTATGCAGATGCAATGCGGTACCGACTCAACATTTAGCAAGTTCACTCAGGAACCAAATAGAATCATCGCTTGTTACCTAAAGTAACTCCCCATCGGGCATACGATGTTCCCCATTGCTCACACCCCACATGGGGACACAATGTTTCAAGATTGCTTACACCCCACACGGGCACACAATCGGATTGCTCACACCCCACATGGGCACACAATCAATATGAATAAATCACCTATCGCTCACACCCCACACGGGCACACGATGTTTCTGGATTGCTCACACCTCACATGGGCACACAATTCGATCGCTCACACCCCACATGGGCACACGATCAATATGAATAAATCACCCATCGCTCACACCCCACACGGGCACACGATGTTTCTGGATTGCTCACACCCCACATGGTTACACAATCCGATCACTCACACCCCACATGGGCACACGATCTTGTTGTAGTCATCGCTCACACTCCACATGAGCACACAATGCTACAACGGATTCACAAAGAATCCCACAACACAAGAATGCATACATTATGCTTACATGCAAAATGACACACAACATTCTTGAAAATGCATACATATTCACAATATAGCTATGCATTCATCTCATAAAATTAGCATACATTCTCATTTAATTCAAGCAATGTATCTATTTTCCAAACGGCCACAACACAACAATCAAACCAACAATTCCATAATTAACATAATTACATTTTATCGGAAAAGTCGGGTAAAAGTCGGCTAAAAACTACATATTTTAGCATCAATAAATTTTACATGTTTTTAGCTTCGAATCAATATAAGGATCGCTAAAAACGAATACCCGAAACTCAAGCTACGGATTAAAACACATAATCCCTCAAAAACCTACAGGCTCACTGAGCGCCTCTTGCTCGTTGAGCGAAAATCGCCCTGGAACTCTCGCTGAGCGAGGGGTAGCTCGCTGAGTGACCACTGCGATTTCAACAAATTACCAGCTGCGAACAGTCTAATAAAATCACTCCAAAACTTCTCTAAACTCATACAAACATGATCAATAACATGTATATAACATCATACTTCGGTTACAACGATTTCTAACCGATTAATCTACCAATTCCCAAGTTTTCTCATCAAAACCCTAAACCTAACTTTCTCTAAAACTACTCCAAATCATAAACCCAATCCACCAAACACATACATAATCATACACAAGATTAAGATAACAATGTTTATCACCCTTACCCGATTATTCTGATTCCTTGGAGCAATTTTGAAGTTTTTCCAACTTTTCTCTCTTTTCTCTTCTTTCCTCTTTCTCTCCTCTTTCTTTCTTCTCTTTTTCTTTCTATCTTTTCTTTTCTTTCTCTTTCTCACAACTTATACTATTTTCTTTCTATTTCTATTCTTACTCTATTAATTATATTTCTTTCCAACCAAATATCATTTTCTCACAAAATACCAATTATACTAATTCTAACTTATCACGAATTAACAAAAGTCTAAAATACCCTTTATCCAATTTTACCCGGAAATCCACAAAACGGTAAAATATCACAACACAATTTATCACATTAATTCATCAACATATTTTATCATCATATTAATTTCACAAACAAAATAATAATTATTCAATTAAAATAAAAGACTCCAACAAAAATGGGAATTATCGAATCGGGGCGTTACAAATATGGTGCAATGTTTTTGATTGTTACATGAATTTATTTATGCTAAATGCTATGAAAAATGTTGATAAAATGAGAGGGAAAATTTTGAGGTATTACAGCTGCCCCTATTCAATCATCTGTAGACCTGAATGACTAATAGCGACAACTTTTAGACATTCAAGGTATGAAGTAATTGAATACTCGAATAAAACCTGAAAATTTGTACTTCGCGAGACAATGAGGATGCCATTTGCTTTTATTTATTATTATTTTTCTTGAATTGAACTTTGACAAGGCAATGGAAACATAACTCGATGGAACGAGATCATTGTACATAAACGAGAGTACAAACAAACAGGATCGTTGTACAAAACGAGAGCCTGCGACGCGACTGTTGTACCAAACAAGATGCGAAAATGGGGGCCTGTTGTACCAAACAGGGCTTAAAAATGAGACCATAGTATAAAACGGAACTCGAAGGTGGAATTAGATCGTTGTACATAAATGAGAGCCCAGGCAGACAAGATCGTTGTACAAAACGAGAGCCTGCGACACGACTATTGTACCAAATAAGACGCGAAATAGGGGCCTGTTGTACCAAACGGGGCTTAAAAACGAGACCATTGTACAAAACGGGGCTTAATAACTCTAGGACTCAATCTAAACTCTATCTTAATTCTAAAAGAACTAAAAAAATGCTAAACAAAAAATTCAGCACCTACTACAACCTCTAATACACAAACAGCTATGAAAACACAAGACAAAACACCAGCAACTTTTTTATAGCCAGCATACAACATGCAAAAATAGGTGTAAAAGACCACAAACAACATGAACATCATCAAGCAGCATACATTTAACAGCTCTGATTGGTATGGCTTCATTTGCAAAAAGTCAAGCTTGGTTGTACTTGAGGTATGGGTCATGGCAGGTCTGGTTTAGAGACATGGCTGGGCTCAGGATAGAACAAGGAAAGCTTGTGGATCAGATTTGGCATGCTGGCACAAGTGGATGGAAATATCTATACCATTTTGCAATTTTGGGAGGTCTTGGCCCCTTTGAAATTTCTTGAAGTTCAAGTCATGGAAATGCATAATTCTTGGGCCAATTCTGATCAAAATGAGTCATGTGATGTTGTTATGATGTTTAGAAGTCAATTAGAAGTCACTTAGAAGCTTGGCAAGTGAATTTGCAAAAATCCCTCTTTGGCATGAATGTGAAAATTATGTGATTTTTGCCAACTTTGAAGGATCATAACTTGAGTTCCATAATGAATTAGAACATGTTCTTGTACTTTTTGAAAAGGCAAAGACCTAATCTACAACTTTCATGACCAATAATTTTTCATTTGAAGCATTTTTTATTAAGAAAGAGGAGGTTAAAAAACTTCCCCAAAATGGAAAGTTTCCATTACAAGTCATTTCCATTTTTGGCAACTTTTGGTTTAGCTCAAATTTCTTCAATTTTGTGAACTTCCAAGCACTCCAATGATCAAATAAATATCATAGAACTTCAATTTTATGAAAATACCCCTTTGGTTCCCTTGTTGTGGGCCTCAAATGCCCTGATTTTGACTTAACTTGCTCAAGAAGTTACCTAATGAACAAATGACTTCCACAATGAATTTCTTCATCAAACTTGGTACATATGATCCTTATAACATATTAAGAACATTAGAAACAAGAATGGCCCAAAAATTTGGTGTTGAGGCCTCTGAAACCAAAACCCTAATTTTGGTCATCTGTGTAGTGAAAACCCTAGCTCTGCTTCCATGCCTTGCCAGTTCTTGTGATTTCTTGACTTCCTTGAACTTTGAGGGATATAATATGATTATAGAACACACATGGACCCTCTTGGAATGCTTTAATACCTTTGGAGTGGCTTAGATGGAATCTTGGATTGCTCAGATCACAAACCCTAGATGCAGATGAACTTGAACTATGCAGATGAAACAAAAATGCAATATGAGATGTAATGCTTATGTTTATGCCAAAATGAAAGATCACAAGCCATGGTGTGATAAAGAGTGAGGGAAAATTTGGGGTGTTTACAGCTACTACATTCCAAGATGAAATAGCAGAACAAGCACACCAAGTAAGGAGAATTTATCCAAGACTTGTTCCCAAGGATTAGGGTTTAAGTTCAATAGCTTGTTGAACTTTATTAAGGGTTTTTGTAGCTTTTATGAAGAAGTGTCTTTTAGGTTTTCTTTGTGAAACAACCCCTTGATAAGACTTGTACATCATGCTAGACAAGCTTACACCATTCCAAGATGGAATGAATGCAAGTGCCCCATGGAATAAGGCTATACACAAGAGATCCTTTCATGCATTTATTAAGTCTTTTTGGATTTTGTTTGAAGATGAGAAGAGAAAGACTCAAAAGGAGAAAGGTAAAAGCTAAGGGGGGAGAAGACATAACCCTAAGTTATCTTATTATGTACAAGTGTGGTCCTATGGTTAATGAGGCATTCTAACCTAAGGAGAAGAAAGAGCAAACTAGAATTCAACTTACTTCCTAAGGAAGTTAAGTTGAAATCTAAATAAAGAAGGAAGCCCTATGAACAAAGCACAAAGGTGCTAAGGTGAAATAAAATAGATGAATTAAGGAATATGAATGAAGTGATTACCTCATCTTCCCCCCTACAAAACAAATATTAGTATGATGAATAAAAATGAGCAATTATTACATGGTAATCTTCACAAACAATTCACACCATCTAAGGAAAAGATTAGTGAACTCCTAAAACAATTACCTAAGCCTAAGGCAACTTATTAGGATGATAAACTTAAAAAGTCAGTAGTTAAACTCAACTTAAGTATTCTAAAGCTACAAGAGTGAACAAGTTCAAACTATGTCCTAAAAGGATACTAAACCCTGATGAGAGCTAAGGTAAAGTTACATGAAGAAACTTAAAGGGTTAAGCAAACTTAAAATGTATAAGCCCTAAGGTGAATAGAAAATCCAGGGGCTAACATCTCACTAAAGTGCTCTAAGATGTAAAACTAAAAGGGGATGAAGAGATTCAAGTGAAAGAGATGCCAACTATATGTGGAAAGGTATGAACATAAGAAGGAAATGCATATGAAACTTTCAAAGGAACAAAAACTTAAAGTAGAAACTCAAACATGAATAAAAGGATTTGAAATCACCATAAAAAGACCAGGCACTTGATAAAATGTTAAAATATGGTCTAAACATGCAATGATTGTCACCAAAATAGGTTTTGAAAGGTTAAGATGGAGAATGAAGAAGAATTAGGTCAAAAGGAAGCAAAGGCAACTTATGACTCAAGCAAACCCTAAAATCAAAAGATAAATACCTAATGATTGCACTATACAATTATGGACCTCTAATTTGACCTACATGAATCATAACCAAGACCTTAGATCAATGGCATGAATGCCTTATTCAAATGGAGATGAAGGAAGCTTCTAAAAGGGACCAAAAATGACTTAAGGCTTAAGAAAATTGAGAAAAATATCAAATGACTTAGAAATATTATAAAATTTTATATTGAACCTCAAAATCCATAGAATGACATGTGTAAAAACAATATCATGAAAAATCCTAATTTTGAGTGGTGAAAGAATCATTTAAATGCAATTAGGTTTATGTGAACCTAGGTGGAAGAAAGGACTCAAAAGGACTCAAACAATGACCTAAAAATCCAGAGAAAAAACTTTTGAGGAAATTCAATGAGCTATTAAAATGACACAAAAGGAATGGGATATTTATCCTATGTGGTTTGAGAGAACAAAAATGAACAAAATTTATTGGTAAAAAATGAGAAAATTGAGAAACAATTAAAAAGTGAAAATTAATTCTGACTTCAAAAATGGACAAAAATAAAATCTAAAAATACGAAAAATTAGAGAAAATTATGAAGATCCTATGTGAATTTAATTGGAATTTTTTGTGGCTTTTTGGTATTTTTAATGATGTGAAACGAAATTGAAATAAAATGAGAAAAGAAATTAAAAACAAAAGGCTTGGAGGTGTATATATGAAATGATTTAGTTTAGAATGTCTGGGCCCTATGTACGTGGGGTGTGACTAGCACAGAGGCCCAAGTCCAAATACAAGCTGACACACGCGTATTACCATGGACCTTAGGTCAACAGTTGACCTCGAAAAAACCAATGGATTGATCCAGCTCACTTGATGACTAGATCTGATGGACATTGAATGAAGGTCTACGCTATCATGATACACTCACGCACACCTGAGAACTCATGACCCTAAACAAAGGTACGTGTTGTACCTCATGTTCATTTATTTGCTGGCGCCATAACAACCCTTAGATCATTCTCATCGTGTGGACCTAATATAACTGAGCTTTAAACCCTATCCAAAACCCTCAGGTCATCTTGCCGGCTGGAGAACGACCTTCGGTCGTCTTCTCCGGCCATCCTCACCAGAAGCTAACGAATCACATGCCTAAAAATGATCTACAAACATATCAATGGAAAGAGAACGCGCTACTGATCACGAATATGGCTTCGAAATTCTTAAATAATGCATACTGAGAGAGGATCGAAGAGAAGAAACATTACCCTAAAATCTTCACATGCCTCTGCAATGGAGTTGAGGATTGATTAAGGATGAAGAAAGTGATGCATTATTAATGAATTCTATGAGATTCTTGCACAAACTCAGAGATCGAAAACAGAGAGAAAATTAGTAAAAATTGTGGCAAGTGTGAGCAAAAGCAATCATTGAATCTTCACCATTCTGTTGGAGTTGTTTATATAGCCTGAGTTAGGTTCTAAATATTAGAGTTAACAATTAGAACCATGGTTGGGTTAATGGTGGTGCCATGAGCCCTTGGAGGTGAATTAAGCAACTCAAGTGAACTAAACTCGCATGGCCAATGATCCAATGCAATGCAGCCTCCTTCTTATAGTGAGGTCTTGATGAAAATAACGTTGCTAACATTGGCACTTGCAGCACACGGTGAACTGATATTCTCAAGGTGCAACCAATCTTTTTTACCTTTGGAGGCATAACTAGCTTAAGACAATGCACAATGCACTGGACATGTTTTGAGAAGAGCAACTAGGAGCATGATGCATGTGAAGCAAGACTGCATATTGATATTGTATTCCTAGGGCATGGTGAAAACATTGATTTTTGAAGATGAAATACTTGATGATTAGTGGATGGAAATACTTGATCTTTGTTGTAATTTCAAGGTAGCACATCATAGAACACTTTTGATGTTTGAAGTATGCTAAGGCAAGACTTGGAAACACCTTGAAAATGGCATAAAACAATCATGCATAGAGCTGGCCTTTGCCATGCCAATATGGTGATCATGCATGGCCAAAGGCCCAAGGCATTTCTAATTGTGACATTGCCTCTTTGTGACCTCATATCTCTCAAATGGTTATTCATGTGAAAATTTTCCAAACATCACTCTTGAAGAAAAAATGACAAGGAACAATTTTCATGTTGGAAAGTTTTTTTATTTGGGTAATCTTGATGAGTAAAAATGACCATACTTGTAGCATGACACATGTTTGACAAAATGCAAGGCAAGTCACGCGCGGAGGCCTTGCCTTGCCCTGCCCATGACTTGACTTTTGCTTTGATTTGCCTCAACTTTGCAAGACCATATCTCTCTCATTTTTAATGCTATGGAAGAGTTACACCCATGGATTTGAAGCTCAAGATACCCTCTTTAATTGTCTCCAAGTAGATTCGATATCCCTCATACTTTGGGAGAAGGCCTCTCTTAAAGATGCTGCAAAAATGGCCAAAACTTGCCATTTTCGGAAACCCTGATTTTCCAAAAATGGTAAGTTTTGATTTTCTTGATTTCTCTTGATTCCTCCATAATTTCTTGATCAAATTTGAACCATAGGATCCTTGTAACCCTAATTTCATGATTTTGATCTCAAAAAGTCAGGAGTTGACTTTATCTTCAGCATGGTTGACTTTTCCCCAAATCCCTGATTTTCAATCATCTGGCCAATTGAACCTCTTCCATAATGAATTTGTGGATGAAATTTGAACCCTAGGCACTTGTCATCATATATAATACAATGAAATCCACTTTGAATCAAAACTTTATGTAGAAGCCCAGTAGAAATGAAACCCTAATTTGGCCTTTTTCATCAAGAGATGTTGCACTGCCTGCCTCCCTTGATCAAATTAAATCTTTCCATGGCTTGTCGCTTCAAATGAGAATTTATGGGATGTTTTAAACCCTTTGCACCATATTGAGAAGCTTTGTGACCCTTTGATTGCCCTTGTATAGCCTTCAGTTGCTTCAATCGTTGATCACATACCTATGCCTCAGCTATGCTACATATGATGGAATGTTTTTGGTTATTTTATGAACTTATGTATGATAAATGCTATGCAAAATGTTGAGGAAATGAGAGGTCAAATTTTGAGGTATTACAGCTGCCCCTATTCAATCATCTACAGGCCTAAACGAATAAATGCAAAAGCTTTTAGTCCTTCAAGGTATGGAGTGATTGAATACTCGAATAAAACCTGGAAATTTGAACTCGGTGGATAATAGAAATTCCATCTGCCTTATATTTTTTTTTGTTTCGACCTCTGAATAGGTAGCTGGAAGAGAACAAGGTGGAATAGAATTATTGTAATAACCTGCAATGTGACTGCTGAGCGAATCAAGCCACAAAGAGGATGCCTGTTGGCAAAATAGGGCTTAACAAGACCGTTAGCGAAACAAAACTCGACAATGTGAATGCTAAGCGAATCAAGCCACAAAGAAGGTGCATGTTGGCGAAACAGGGCTTAACGAGACCATTAACGAAATGGGACTCGACAATGTGACTGATGAGCGAATCAAGCCACAGAGAAAACATGCGACTGCTGAGCGAATCAAGCCACGGAAAATGCCTGTTGGCGAAACAGGGCTTAAAAAAGGAGACCGTTAGCGAAACATAACTCGACAATGTGACTGCTGAGCGAATCAAGCCACAAAGAAGGTGCCTGTTGGAGAAACAGGGCTTAACGAGACCATTAACAGAATGGGACTCGATAATGTGACTGCTGAGCGAATCAAGCCACAAAGAAAACACGCGACTGCTGAGCGAATCAAGCCACGGAAATTTCTTGTTGGCGAAACAAGGCTTAAAAAATGAGACCGTTAGCGAAACAAAACTCGACAATGTGACTGCTGAGCGAATCAAGCCACAAAGAAAATAAGCGACTGCTGAGCAAATCAAGCCACATAAAGAATGACAAACATTGACTTGGAAAGACAATGATGCCTGGAAAATGGTATAAGTATCTCCTGTGGGAAGTACTTCAGGTTGAGAAGATGTTATAGGTTGTATGTAGTATACCTCAAAACTGGCCCATGTGGTATGCACATGTTTGAATTTATGGCGTAATGCTCCATAACAATGGAAATGCTACACTTTGGGAAGATGCAAATGCAATAATAACTAGGCGTATGCAAATGCAAAAGAATTCAAATGTTCATAACACAATATAAATCACAATTGGCTGGACGTTTTTGCAATCAAACAATGCTAAATGAAAAACAAAAACAAGAAGCGAATAGTCACAAGCTGACTGAACTTGAATTTTATTGATTTAGAACATGGCCATGACTAGGCATTACAATAGGAAGCAATTCCCTAGAAAGAGGAAATAGCCAAAAAGGAAAACAAACTATCCTATTGGAAATGTGAGAAGTGGATCTCATCAAGTTTCGACTCGGCTATGACTTGCATATCTTCAAGACTATCTGCTTGCTCCGCCTCTTGAGAAAGGTGATTGAATTGGTCTTCAACCCTTAAGATAACCTTAGTTGCGGATGGATTACAAATATCGCAGATCGCAGTCGTTCGTGTTAGTCCCTCTTTTGCGTGGATCGCCCTTTCGGGTTTTCAATCCATCGGGATACCCTTTTTTGCCTGAGTTGTCCGATGTGGCTTTTCAACTCAGCGGGTGTACATTTTTTCAATATTTCCCTAATTTTTTCCCGAGCCTTTTATTTTGTTTTTGGCTCGCCGGGATGCCCATTTTTTGCCTGGATCTTTATTCTGTTTTTATCTAGCGGGTCCTTTTTTACACGAAGCATTTTCTTACCGCGTCTGTGTTGACAGGGGAATGGAAATCTTCTCCATCCATGGTTGTTAGCATTAAGGCTCCACCTAAGAAAAACTTTTTAACCACGAATGGTCCTTCATAATTTGGTTTTCATTTGCCCCTATGATCATTAAGAGGAGGAAGAATCCTTTTCAGCACCAGGTCACCTGGTATATACCTTTGAGGTCGTACCTTTTTGTCGAAGGCCTGTTTCATGCACCGTTGATACAACTGTCCATGGCATACAGCTGTTAGGCGTTTCTCTTCAATGAGGCTCAGTTGATTGTATCTGGATCGGAGCCACTTAACTTCATCTAGCTTAATGTCCATCATTAACCTCAACGAGGGGATCTCCACTTCAATAGGTAGGACTGCCTCCATACCATATACCAATGAGAACAGTGTTGCCCATATTGAGGTACGCACTAACGTTCTATACCCATTTAATGCAAATGGTAGCATCTCATGTCAGACTTTGTATGTCACAACCATCTTCTGCACAATTTTATTGATGTTATTGTTGGCCGCCTCGACGGCGTCGTTCATCTTCGGGCGATATGGAGAAGAGTTGTGATGCTCTATTTTGATATCCCAACACAAGTCAATCATCATCTTGTTGTTGAGGTTAGAACCATTATCAGTAATGATTATTTCGGGAATTTCGTACCAGCAAATGATGTCTCTTTTAATAAATCGGGCTACCACTTGTTTAGTAACGTTAGCATAAGACGTCGCTTCGACCCACTTCATGAAATAGTCTATGGAAACCAGGATGAAGCGGTGACCGTTGGAAACTGTTGGCTCAATCTTGCCAATCATATAAATTCCCCACACGGCGAACGGCCAAGGTGAAGACATGACACTCAAAGGATTTGGAGGTACATGGACTTTATTAGCATAAATCTGACACTTGTGACATTTACGGGAGTATTTAAAGCAATCAGATTCCATGGTGATCCAATAATATCCTGATCTCAACAATTTCTTGGCCATATCATGTCCTCTAGCATGGGTACCGAAGGAGCCTTCATGAACCTCTTGCATCAACAGGTATGCTTCGTGTCTATCCACGCATCTGAGCAGAAACATGTCGAAGTTTCGCTTGTATAGCACACCATCTTGATTCAAGAAGAAACCACCTGCTAGTCCTCTGAGGGTTTTCCTGTCTTTACTGGATTCCTCAGTCGGGTACTCTTGAGTCTTCATGAAGTGCTTGTGTAACACCGCAAAATTTCCCTCTTTTTTTTAAGCATCATCATCATACCATAATCATCATAAGCATATCATATCCTTGGCATCTTTGCATGGAAAGATGAGGCATAACATTCTCATGACCTAGCATTAAGCATATGATCATCTGTGGGTGGCATTGAAGCATCACAAACTATAACAAGAGGCCCAGAGGACTTGTCCAAGTCCTATGAGGAGTCTACATGTCATTCACAAGTGTAAGATCAGTCATAAAAGCTCAAGAGGTTGAGAGATCATCAGGGAATTCAGGCTAGGGCAAGCTCCCCAAATTAGGGTTTCACTTTCAAGCATGAAAACATTGTGACTTTGACCATTTCATCTGGGCAAAGTCTTTCATATGATGAGAGGATCCTAGGGATAAAATTTGGTGAGAAAACTCCTTGTGGAAGTCAGTTATTTCAACAGTTGCTTGTAAAAGAAGAAATTGGTCAACTGTGCATTCTAGAAGTCAACTGTGAGAATTCAAAGGGTCCAACCCTATTTTTCAAGTCAAGGGATGTTCTTATAACCTTAAAAGAGGTTTGGTAAGGTCAAAGATCAAGAATCAAAGGGTTTTGAGGAGTTTTCCATTTTTGGCACGTGGTTGGTCATGGAAGTTTCTAATTTTGGCAACTTTTTGCCCTAATTTTCAAAGACTCATAACATGGTGAAAAAAGCTTCAAATGAGTTGCCATTAAACATGAAAGTTGAAGGTTAGGTTCTCCCATTTTCAAAAAGTATAAGTACATTTTCATAGCCCTCATGGATCATGAGATAGGGCCTTCGAAAATTACTTAATTTTTAGGGCATGCCTTGAATTCCAAGCTTCATCCAAATGCAAGAACTCATGAAAGTCATTTTTAAGTTGTTTCATGGACCAAATAAGATCATAATGTTACAAGGCATTGCATAAATGTCATTTTTCTCCAAAGACATCACCAAATTCGTGCATGGAGTGAGGTATATTACATAAGATGAAAAATTGCATAGTCATTCAAAAAGCATGACCCTCACATCCTAGGGCCAGGATGCTTCCAATTATGAATCAAGGGCTGGATTATACTTGAACATGTGCAAGGAAAGAAGGGATAGCACGAGCATTTCACCACTTCACACCACTCTTGCATTTTTTGCAAAATCATCCTCCCTCGTGATTCCCACGTGCATTCTCCTTGCAATTTCAAACACTGAAAGCATGCACCCTTTATAAGCTAATTAGGGTTTCATTTCACCTCAGATCCATAACATTTGTTCACTCTCAAGTTTTTGCTCCATTTCCAATTCTCTTCGGATTTCATCATACACTCACTATTTGCAAGAACCAGTGACATATTCTTGATCAGTAAAGTGCAAGGAGTAAGAATCAACCACTTTTTCAAGCTAATCCTCAAGATTTCACACCTTTCCATTTCAGTGCAGCAAGCTTCAAGTTCTTAGATCCAGCAGTTTTCAAGGCTTTAGTTGCATTTATTTTTCAACTAGAGTGGATTTGGAGTGGATCTTCAGCTTCTCCTGGTTTCTCTCAAGCTATTCCCAGATCTGTAGATCTCAGGTTAGCATCAAATTCTCAGACCCAGAAATGAAATTGTTTGTGCTCATTGTGATCTACATGTTTTGCTGGTGTTTTTAATCTATTTAGAATGTAAAATGAGTGCGAAATGAACTTGTTATAATGAATTGCAGTTTGATGCATGAAACTTTTTGTCTTCGACCTGACTTGCTCCTTGATCCATTGTGAATTTTGTTGTCATATTTGGATTCAGCTTGGTTTAATTGTTTGATCTGGATAGTTTGAATCATTTCTGTGGAAGTTTGTTCATACTGTTGAATTTTCCGGTGCCGGAGCTAGGGCTCCGGTCACCGGATTCTAGAATTTGTTTGTTTGAAGAAGAAGGGCCATAGGATCTGAGATCTGGACGGAGGAGAGCTTGCCAACGCAATAATTTCCCACCCTCTCCCTCACGTGTTTTATGTTTCACATTTTAAATCTGATAATTCATTTTATTTCGCACCTTACCATAATTGTCATGCACTCACACTAATGGCCAATGAATGGTTTGACTTGGTTTAAATGATTGACTTAATCTCATGCGTGCGTTTGATCTGATGGTTCATGATTTTCCCCGATTAACTGAATTTCCACCATAATTGTTGTGAGCTGCGCTGAAACCAATGGGCCTCCCTTGCTATTCACGCCCCCTGTGATAAAAGCCCAGTGAAAATGAACTGATTTGTTTGATATTTGCACCCCTAGCCTCTTTTATTCCTTTTTATTTTCATTTTTATTTTCAGTTTGATTTTTATTTTTCTAAAATAGAAATAGGTCTTTAAAAATTCTAAAAACATTCATGAATGATCCTTTGAGTTTTCTCTAATTTTTGGCATTTTTATTTTTCATTTATTTTTAATTGCCACGCTGGAATTAATTGTTTCTTTTAATTAATTGTTTTTATTTCATTTTGAAGCATCCTTTCTTGTACATTTTCTATCTTGATCATTAATTTGAATTTTGAACTGATTCTTTTTGTTCTGGATTCATGATGAGATGTAGTTTGTTGAGGATTTTTATTCTGATTTTTAGAAGTTTGCTTAATTGGTTTTGGTCTCTAACTTGTGCATGAAGCCTTCTAACCCTAATCCATGTTTGAACCCTTATTTGAATTGCTAAGCTTCTGATTCTCATTCTCTCCTTTTGGCATGTCAATATTGTATGATTGACGAGTCTTTGTGCAAGTTTGTAGAATTTTTGGATGTATACTTGAATTGATTTGAATTTATGTTCTTTGCCTTTCCTCCTTTGTTTCCTTTTGGTCATATGTTCAATCCTTAGGTTAGAAGGGCACTTGTGCCAACTTCTTTAAGTTGTTTAGAGCCTTCTTAGGATGTTGATACCCCTCTGGTCTTGAGTTGATGCTTGTGCTTTGAGAAATTTTGTGTTTGTTTACTTTTGAAGTTCATTCACTTTTATGCATGCTCACTTCAATTCTTTTGCTTCTTCACTTCTCATGATGTAAATACTTGACTTTGTGTGCTTCTTCTCTTCATCTTACATGATCCTTAGGCACTTTCTTACCATGTTAGGGTTCTGTTCTTGGACTTTGTGGTGGTACTTTATTTGGTTTGCTTTGTGTTCTCTCATGTTTATCTTTGGTTTGTCATGATAATCCATGTTGCTTCATTTTGAGTGGTATAGTTCCCATCTCATTCTTATGACTTGTATTTGTATTTGGAATTTGTGATTAGGACTTCACTTTCCGTTGTGTGGCTTTGGTTTGACATTATGTTCATTTTGTGTTGCATTTATTCTTATGTCACTAACCATTTCAGGGGCTTTGGTAAGTGAGAGGTGTGGATGTGATTCCCACATCTCCAAGTCTTATCTCTTCTCTTTTCTTCATTGATATTATTGTGGTGATTGTTGGGGCTTAGGCCTTACTTCTTCCCTATTCTATTCTTCTTTCTTCTCTTTCTTTTCTTCTTTTCTTTCCTCTTTAGGATAGTAAACCTCACTAACCTAGGATTTTCTATGCATGATAACAATTAGGATTCATTAGTCCCCCATTAGACTTTTACCTTTGAGATCCTTTTGTTTCTCTTCTCCTCTCATCTAAAAACCCTAAAAAGACACTTAATAAGGATTGAAGTGATATCTTGAGCAATAGCCTTATTCCATGAAACACTTGTAGTCTTCCCATCTTGGGATAGTACAAGCTTGTTTTGTGATGCACAAGTCTGATCAAGATACCATCTTCACCAAGAAAACCATAAAAAACACTTCTTCATCCAAAAATACAAAAAAACACTTAATAAATTCATTGAGTTAGTGAGCCTAAGCCCTAATCTCTAGATTCAAGTTTTGGGGATCTTCTCCTTACTTGAGTGTGCTTGTTCTATTATTCCATCTTGGAATGTAGTGACAAGTACACATTCTAGAGAACAGAGTTTGAGTTCAATTTCTTGTGACACACTCATAAAAGCTTCTAAAAAACACAAACAAACAATAAGCGTCTTTCCTTCGGGAATTCTTTTCTCATCACCTTCACTCTCATCGTACGAACTTGCTCCTACTTGTCATTTTGCAAGACGGTAACGCACTCGTCGTCCGAGCCTGAAACACCTGAGCATTGACATAGGCAGTTTAAGCCTTAAGACACAAGCAATCCTCTCCACCCCTAGTTAGGGGAACTACGTCGACTCTGATCCTCATTTTCCAGATGAGGTACGTAGGCAGCGGGGCAGGGCCCGTTCGAGCACAATCTTTATTTTCCCTATATTTTTCCTTTTCATTTCTTTTTCAGTTCCCTTTTCGTTTCTTTTATCCAGTTCAGTTCATTTTCTTTGCAGCATCTTTCATTTCTTTACCCTTTGAAACAGATTTCTTTGCAAGCGTGGATCCCGTCGGGTACGGTGGATGATCTGGGTGCCAATACCTTCCCAGGTTGTAACCGACTCCCGAACTCAGTTTCTTTGGTTCGCAGGACCCGTGTCCTTCCTTTTCTTTTCTTCTGGTTTGTGCAGCATTACCATTCCCGTTCCTTCGGGATAAAAATGCCTGGCTGGCGACTCTACCCTTTCCGCGCCACTTTCGCGTTTGTACTAGGATGGAAATCCAGGGAGCGACAGCTGGCGACTCTGCTGGGGATCGAACCCAGAGTCTCTGGTTCCCTTGAGAGTCTCTCCTAGCGCTTGTTTGTTTCTGTTTCATTGGGTGTTGATTGTTTGTTTTTGTATGTTCATACTGTTGTTTATTTACAGTTTATTTACAGCTTTATTTACAGTTTTCAGTATTTATTTTCTGCATCATATTCTATACTGGACTGTCTGGACTGGATTTTTTGTTTGGTGGGCTTGGGTGATACTGTTTCTGAGAGATGAGCTCATTATCAAGGCTCGAGTGCACCTTAGGACTTAGAGTGGTTCCACTTTGGCCTAATGAGATCTTGTCATGGGGGTAGTAGTGAGTTCCATGCCCAGATTTGCGACCGTCTAGGAAATGTCTTGATTTGGGGATCTTCCTCTCTCATTTAATAACCTTGATAGTTATGTGCAGCTGGGGACCGATCATTGAGAACCTTGTGGAAACATCCCTCTTTAGTGATGACAGTGGTAGACCACATTTTGTGGCAAACCCATTTGCATCCGAGGGCCCACCTGGAACTTACATAGGATGACCTTGTTTTCCCGGACTCAGCTGAGGCCTCCCTGCGTAATATATAATGTCGAACCGATTCTCTAATTTGGTCTTGAGCCATTTCTCGGAAATGATGAAAGTATTATTGCTATTCGGCTTTGAGAGTCCATGATGTCTGACCCGGAGCACACCAGTGAGATTGGGAGGGGTTTACAGGTTTATAGGAACCCTTGGCCTCTACATACCCTCATTATCAGTGTGGTCCTTGTTATGATTTGATCCTTATGGTTCTGGATTTCTTGGTCTTTTTATTCTGAGAGTTTCTATCAGAGGGTTATGGCTCATAGGATCTTGGTTTTTAGTTATTCAGAGGGTCCTAATATTCAGTATCCAGTATCCAGATGGTCCCATATTGATCATATGCCTGCATTGCATTTGCATCGCATCATACTTGCATTAACTATTTGTGTTTCCATTTTTCAGGTTATTATTCACAGTTAGCACCCAGTTCTGGTAATTATAAGCTCTCCAGATGGCAGAAGTTAAGAGAATTACAAGGAAAAAGAATGTTCATTATACTTTTCTCCAACCAGAAGTCAAGAGTGTTCAAAAATTAGCAGGGCTGATGAATTGCCAAGTTTTAGGGAATTTCAAAAAGAGGTATGATCAGATATTGAAGTACATGGACAAACCTACTGCAGACCAGAAGGATAGCTTGCACACTTTGCTTCAGTTCTATGATCCCTTGCTGCGGTGTTTTGTATTTCCAGATTACATCTTGGCTCCTACCTTGGAGGAGATTTCCAGCATTTTGGGTATTCCAGTCAGAGATACTTTGCCTTACTATGGGTCAGAGGTGGTTCTCAAGGAAGAAGACATAGCCAGAGTCTGTCGTTTACCAGTTGCTAAGGTCAAGAAGGCTTTGAAGGACAGTGAAGGCAGAGGACTCCCTTTGGATGTGCTTATACCAGAGGCTGAAGAGTATGCCAAAGAGGGTAGGTTGGGAGATTTTGGTGTTGTGGTGGCTTTGATGGTATATGGATCTAGTCTTTTCCCGGGAGAAAAGGAGTTTGTGAGCTTGGAGGTGATTTCTATTTTTGCTAAAAGCAATCCTGTACCAACTCTGTTGGGAGACTTCTACTACAATGTTCATTACCGGAATGAAAAAGGCAGAGGTGGACCAGTGGGCTGTTGTGCTTCATTATTTGTTGAGTGGTTTGCCAGGAAATTTCCAAAGTCAGGCTCTTTCAAGGAGATGAGAGATGAATGAAGGTGGTCTAGGAGGATAATGGGACTAACTTCTGAGGATATAGCTTGGGGATATGACAGAGATTTGCTGGGAAAGGAGTTGCTGGTTAGTTGTGGAAGATTTGTTGGAGTGCCTTTGCTAGGAAGAAAGGGTGTGATCAGTTATCATCCAACATTAGCCAGGAAGCAATTTGGCTATCCTCTGAGAGATCCACCAAGTATGAAAGAATTTGCCGAGTCTTTGTATTTTCCTGTGGAGGGAAACAAGGAGTTGGTCATACAAGCATCTCAGGCTTGGGCTCACAGGGTGAAGAAAGGTAAGAAAGACTTTGGAAGAGTAGATCCCAAGACATATCCTCTTTTTGCTACATGGTTGCAGAAACGTGTAGAGGAAGTGCTCATGCCATTTTTAGTGGAAGCTCCATTATATCCCAAAGAAGTGCCATGTCAGAATACTATTTCTCTAGAAGAGTATACGAAACTGGAAGCTCAGTTGCACGAGTTCCGGATAGAGAATGCTGAAATGATTAACTTGTACCACATTTCCAACCGTGTTAAGAATTAAGCAAAGAAGAAGCTACAGAAGATGCAAGCCTCCTTGGAAGTTAAAGAGAAAGAGTTTGCTGGAAGAGAAGCTCACTTTCAGAGATTGGGTCTGATGGAATCTAAAAGAGAAGCGGAGCGTAAGAAGACTTTGAAAACTCTTAAAGAAGCTCGTCAGTCCATTGTTTGGTTGCAAGGCCAAAGGGAACGGGAGCAGAAGAAATATAAAGAAAAAGAAGAGTTTTTCGAGGTACAAATGGCCTTCAATAAAGAAGAAGTGGAACAAGTCCACAACATACGAAGGGAAAAGACTCAACAGTTGACACAAAGCCAGATGGCCTTGGAGGAGGCATTGAAAGAGATTGAAGAGCTCAAGCGGAGAGCAGGTGTGAAGAAGAGCAGGACAGAAGTGATAGCTGCAGAAAAACATGGGTCTTTAGTTTAGGTTTCACTTATTGTTGTTCAGACTACCTACAGGATTGTTGTAGGAGTCTTGCTTTATCTTTTGTCTTTGTTCATGTATTGACTTGTAACCCTCCGGGGAATTTTGTTTGTGCTCTAACTTTTGGCTGGCAGTGGGTTATCCATGTTATGCAGTGTTAATATTCAAATTACCATTTCTGAGTATACAAAGCTTGTTTGTCTGATACTGCTAAGATCAGAACACTCTTCAAAGGGAAATTTTGAAAATTAATACTCAAAGTGGCCATCTGGAGCAAATACCAGAGTTGGGGCATATAAATGCTTAAACTTGAAAACATGAGTAGTTACATTGCATGCATATAACGTGTTTGTTTGTTTTGTAGGTAGTTCTTCAGCTTTTAACGTTTATGTCCTTTCAGGCACTATAGCTCCCAGGAAGGTCCGAGAACAGCCAACTGTACACAGATATCCCATAAGAGTCAAAGAGAAAGAGTGATGGATCAAATGCAGGCTGATTTAGCTGACTTTAGATTGAGAATGGATAATTTCATGACCCTTATGGCAGGGATGGGTCAGAATCAGGAACGTTTACGTGAGATGGTGGAAAATAGTCAGGCCAGGAACAATGGGGCTATTGATGGAGGTAATCGCAACGGTGTTGGCGCCCGTCAAGTTGAAATCCCTGTGGCATAGTCGGGGATCACCATTATCAATGATGGACTGAACAACGTACAGATGGATGGTCAAGATGAACAGTTCACTTTGCTGGACGAAGTAGAAGGCCAAGGGGCTGAAATGAACCAGAAAGTTTGAAGAGATGGCTGAGCAGATCCGGGCCATTCAATCTCAGAGCTCCCTGGGATTTGACATTACTGACTTGGGCTTGGTTCCAGGGGTTAGAATCCCTTACAAGTTCAAGGTTCCTACTTTCGAGAAGTACAACGGCACGGCTTGCCCGAAGACTCACCTCCAGTCCTTTGTAGGAAGAATTGCTGCCCATACCGATGACGAGAAGCTATGGATGTATTACTTCCAGGACAGCCTGGTGGGGGCCTCCTTGTAGTGGTATATGAAGCTGAGTAGGGTTAACATTAAGAGCTGGAAGGACTTGGCAGAGGCGTTCGTGAAGCAATACCAGTACAATTTGGACATGGCTCCAAATCGCACTCAACTGCAGACCATGTCTCAAAATGCTAAAGAAGGGTTTAAGGAGTATGCTCAAAGGTGGCGTCAGCTTGCTGCCAGAGTACAACCACCCTTGCTGGAGAATGAGATGGATGATATGTTCATGGGAACATTGCAAGGGGTGTTTATCGAAAGGTTGGCGTCTTGTTCGGCAACCAAGTTCAATGATATAATGATAGAAGGCGAGAGGGTCGAAACTCTGTTAAAGATGGGGAAGATTCAGGACACCAGTGCGAGTAACTCGAGCGGTGTAAGAAAAACTTTTAATGGACCTCCAAGAAGGAGAGAAGGTGAAACTAATGCTGTGTACGGCCGAGGACGGGGCCTAGGATATAGAAGATCATATGAGCAAGTGGCAGCTGTCACTATCCCTTCAAGTCCTGTGCAGCAGGTACATACTCAACCTCAACAGCAACAGCAACAACAGCCACAACGTAGCAATTATCAGCAAATACCTTATCAATCGAGACAAGCTCGTCCGGCTAATAGGGTGCTTGAAGCCATTCCCATGACGTACACTGCACTATTGCGGAGGTTGTTAGACTTGAACATGATACAACTGAGGACATTAGCACCACCTCCACCTGGAGAGCTTCCAATGGGGTATGATGCCAATGCTAGATGCGCGTTCCATTCAGGGGCACCCGGGCACTCAACTGAGAAGTACAGGGCGCTACAACATAAAGTTTAAGATTTGATCGACTCAAAGGCGATTAATTTTGCACCACCTCCTAATGTTACATCAAACCCTATTCCAAACCATGGAGGGGCAAGAATAAATGCTGTTGACGGTGGTGAGAAGTTAAGTTTGATTATGAACGTAGAAGAAGTAAAGACTCCACTGCTGGTGGTAAAAGAAAGGCTGTTGAAAGGACAAGTGTTTCCGGGGTGTGGTTCTGATTGTGAAAAGTGATTAAGTGCAATGAATGGCTGTAAAGACTTGAAAGTGGGACTGTAGTATCTGATTGATGAGGGGTCATTGCAGTTTGATAAAGTTGATGATAAAGGTGATTGTGTGTCTACCATAACAATCTACTATGATCCAGCTGAAGTACCCAGGAGGGAGCCTGTGACTATATATGCTCTAGAAGTCAGTTCTGTTACTATTACTGTTCCCGGGCCTGTTCCTTATACTGATGATAAAGCCATCCCATGGCATTATGGCTCAGATCTGTATGTGGAAGGACAAAAGGTCGAGAGTAAGGCAGTAACAATTGACCCGACTGTGGTGAACATCGGAGGGGTTGGTGGTTTTATGAGAAGTGGGCGTCTTTTTGTTCCTCCAGTTCTGAGAGGAGATCCTGAAGCCGAAGCTGCTGCAAAGGCTAAAGTTAAGCAGGTATCGACCGAAGAAATGACAACTCCTGTTGCTGGACAAGGTACCTTTGAGAAAGAAGTGGAGGAATTTATGAGGATAATAAATAAGGATGATTATAAAGTGGTTGAGCAGTTGAATTAGACTCCGTCCAAAATATCAATTTTGTCTTTGCTGATGTGTTCTCCAGCTCACAGAGAAGCCTTGCTGAAAGTGTTGCAGATGGCATACGTTCCACAGGAGATAACTGTTAATCAACTGGAGGCTGTAGTAGGAAATGTTAATGCAAGCCATGGGTTGGGCTTCACAGATAGAGATCTTACTTAAGAAGGCCGCAATCACAACAAAGCACTGCATATTACCATGGAGTGTAAGGGTGCTGTTTTGTCACATGTCCTGGTTGACACAGGCTCTTCTCTCAACGTACTCCCTAAGAAAGCCTTAATGAAGTTGAATGTTGATGGCATCGTCTTGCGACCCAATGATTTAATAGTTAAAGCCTTTGATGGGTCCCGAAGGTCTGTGTTCAGGGAAGTTGAGTTACCTGTGAAAATAGGATCTCAAGTGTTCAAGAGCACGTTCTATGTCATTGATATTCAGCCCGCGTACAGTTGCTTGCTGGGATGTCCTTGGATCCATGTTGCAGGCGTAGTAACGTCCACGTTGCATCAAAAGCTGAAATATGTGGTTGATTGCCAAGTAATCACTGTGTGTGGAGAAGAAGATATCTTTGTGAGCCACCTATCAACTTTCAAGTACGTAGAGATGGACGGAGAGATCCATGAAACTTTGTGTCAGGCTTTTGAAGCGGTTAATGTCAGCATTTTGGCTCTGGTAGAGAGGAACAACGAGAAGGAAGGGACATCCATTCACTCCTACAAACAGGCCAAAGAAGTGGTTCAATCTGGAAGCGCCCAGGGCTGGGGCAAATTACTGGAATTAGAGAAGAAAGATGACAAGTTTGGTCTTGGTTACCAACCTGGTGGGTCCAACTGGCCTCAGGGTGGTAAAGCCATAACTTTCACAAGCGCCGAAATGCTCGATCGCAACAATATATGTGCAACAAGTGAAGAAGGGGACAGTGACTGCGACTAGGATAGCTGGATTCAACCGTGTGCACCAGGGGAGGATCTCAGGAACTGGTCTGCCGAGGATTTCATTCAAGTCACCTGGTAATCAAAGTAATTTACTTGTTTCTTATTATCATGTTGCATGTCAATCCTGCACTCTGCCCAAGGTGCACGGTTCCATTTGTAGGGCCACCATGCTTTTAATGCATTTATATTTTACCATGAAATAAAGGACATTTTTCAAGCAAATTGTGTTATCTTTCTTTCGTTTTAAATTTTTCAAAAAAATAAAATGGCAATGTGTTTTTCTTTTGTTTGTGTGTTTGCGTCTCTTTTGAAAGAAAAAACAGATTCTGAAATAAGCACATCATCTGTGCAGTGTTGATCATCCGAATTCTAGTGATAACGTTCCTGCTATGACCATGCATGACTTCGACAATCCTATCTACCAAGCTAATGAAGGGGTTGAGGAAGACTGTGAACTCCCCGAAGAATTTGTCAGGTTGTTGAAACAAGAGGAAAGGGTCATTCAACCTCATCAAGAAGAGATAAAGATTTTCAACATTGGGACAGAAGAGTTGAAGAAAGAGATAAAGATTGGGGCCAGTCTACAGGCCGAGGTAAAGAAATAGTTGATTGGTATGCTACGTGAATATGTGGATATCTTCGCCTGGTCGTATCAAGATATGCCAGGGCTAGATACTGACATTGTTGTGCATAAGTTACCACTAAGAGAAGATTGTCCTCCTGTGAAACAAAAGTTGAGAAGAACTCGTCCTGACATGGCGATGAAGATCAAGAGGAAGTTCAGAAGCAGTGGAATGCCAGATTCCTTGCCGTAACTAGTTACCCACCTTGGGTAGCTAATATTGTGCCTGTACCAAAGAAAGACGGAAAAGTTCGGATGTGCGTTGATTATCGGGATCTAAATAGAGCAAGTCCAAAGGATGACTTTCCATTACCTTACATTGATGTGCTGGTAGATAACACCGCTCAATTCTCGGTATTTTCCTTCATGGATGGCTTCTCCGGGTATAATCAGATCAAAATGGCACTGAAAGACATGGAGAAAACAACGTTCATTACCCCGTGGGGTATATTCTGCTACAAGGTTATGCCCTTTGGTTTGAAGAACGCCGGGGCAACGTATCAGCGGGCTATGGTCACATTGTTCCACGACATGATACACAAGGAGATTGAATGCTATGTGGACGACATGATTGCTAAGTCCCGAGATGAAGAAGAGCATCTGATCAATCTCAAAAAGATGTTTGATAGACTGATAAAGTATAGGCTGAGGTTGAATCCAAACAAGTGCACTTTCGGAGTGCGTTCCGAAAAATTGCTGGATTTTATTGTTAGCCAGAAAGGAATTAAGGTGGATCCTGCTAAAGTAAAAGCAATACAAGATATGCCTGCACCAAAAACAGAAAAAGAAGTGCACGGGTTTTTAGGGAGGTTGAACTACATTTCACGGTTCATATCTCATCTAATTGCCATGTGTGAGCCAATATTCAAATTGCTAAGAAAAGAGCAAACAGTCAGGTGGAATGAGGATTGTCAAAGAGCCTTTGAAAAGATAAAAGAATATTTGCAGACACCTCCGATTCTAATGCCTCCAGTTCCAGGACGACCACTTATCATGTACTTGACTGTGCTAGAAGGGTCGATGGGGTGTGTTTTAGGCCAACATGACGAGTCTGGTCGAAAAGAGTACGCTATTTACTACCTTAGCAAAAAGTTTACCGACTGTGAATCTCGTTATTCACTGCTTGAGAAAACTTGCTGTGCTTTTGTATGTGCTGCTCGCCGACTAAGACAATATATGTTGACCCATACACACTGCTAATTTCCAAAATGGATCCTGTCAAGTATATTTCTGAGAAACCAGCATTAACCGGAAGGATTGCAAGGTGGCAAATGATCTTAACAGAATATGACATACAATATACTTCTCAGAAGGCCATCAAAGGAAGTGTATTGTCAGATTACCTTGCACAACAACCTCTTGAAGTGACTATCATCCAATGAAGTTTGATTTCCCTGATGAGGACATCATGTACCTCAAAGAAAAAGATTGCGAGGAACCAATTCCGGAGGAGGGGCCAGACCCTGAATCCAAATGGAAGTTGATGTTTAATGGGGCAATCAATATCAACGGACATGGAGTTGGTGCTGTTCTTATCACTCCTGAAGGTGTACACTTTCCCTTCGCTTCCAGAATTACTTTTGGCTACACCAATAATGAAGCGGAATACGAGGCGTGCATAATGGGAATAGAGAAGGCTATTAATCTTCGGATTAAGACCCTCGACATATTCGGAGATTCAGCCCTCGTTATCAATTAGATTACTGGCAAGTGGTATACACATCAAGAACATTTAATTCCTTATAGGGATTATGCTAGAAAACTGTTGACGTTCTTCACAATGGTTAAGCTTCAGTATATACCACGAGATGATAATCAATTTGCCGATGCATTGGCTACTCTTTCTTCATCCATCAAAGTCTTGTGTTGGAATTACGTGCCCAGGATTGACATTTCCAGGCTTGACGCACCAGCTTATGCTTTCTCTGTAGACACAGTGTCTGATGAGAAACCTTGGTACTTTGATATCAAGATTTTCCTGGAAAAGCAAGAATACCCAACTGGGGTATCATCCAACGACAAGAAGACCTTAAGGCGACTTGCTGCTAGCTTCTTCTTAAATACAGACGGGGTTTTGTATAAGAGGAACTTTGACATTGTTTTGCTCAGATGCGTGGATAGACACGAAGCAAGCCTGTTAATGCAGGAAGTCCACGAAGGATCCTTTGGTACTCATGCAGGAGGACATGCAATGGCTAACAAGTTGTTGAGGTCGGGGTACTATTGGATGAAAATGGATGCAGACTGTTGTTCGTACGCCCTCAAGTGCCACAAGTGCCATATTTATGCAGACAAGGTGCATGTTCCTCCTAGCCCGATCAACGTCATGACATATCCTTGGCCCTTTTCTATGTGGAGCATTGACATGATCTGGAAAATAGAGCCTACTGCTTCAAATGGTCATCATTTCATTCTGGTTGCGATCGATTACTTTATTAAGTGGGTTGAAGTAGCATCTTATGCCAATGCCACTCGTCAAGTCGTAGCCAGGTTTTTGAAAAGAGACATTATTTGCAGATACGGAGTGCCCGAACGAATCATTACTGACAATGGTTCCAACTTGAACAACAAGATGATGGCAGAATTGTGCCGGGACTTCCAAATTCAGCATCACAATTCTTCTCCTTATCGACCAAAGATGAATGGTGCGGTAGAGGCAGCAAATAAGAATATTAAGAAGATTGTGCAAAAGATGGTTGTCACTTACAAAGATTGGCATGAGATGTTACCGTTTGCGGTGCATGGGTACCGAACGTCAGTCAGGACGTCAACCGGGGCAACTCCTTTCTCATTGGTATATGGTATGGAGACAGTCTTGCCTGTTGAGGTAGAAATTCCTTCATTGCGTGTGATGATGGATGTGAAGCTTAATGAGGCTGAGTGGGTGCGTGCTCGATACAATCAGCTATGCCTAATTGAGGAAAAGAGATTAGCGGCTATCTGTCATGGTCAACTTTATCAGAGGAGAATGAAGTGAGCATTCGACCAACGAGTACGTACTCGGGAATACCAAGTAGGTGAGCTTGTACTCAAGAGGATCGTTCCTCCAGGTTCAGATCATAGGGGCAAGTGGACCCCAAACTATGAAGGACCGTTCATAGTGAAGAAAGTTTTCTCAGGTGGAGCACTGATGCTCACTACTATGGATGGAGAAGATTTCCAATCCCCTGTTAACTCGGATGCAGTTAAAAAATACTTCGCATAAAGAGACCCACTGGACACAAAAACAGAATTAAAGTCCAGGCAAGAAAAGGACATCCCGGCGAGCTAAAAACAGAATAAAAAGCTCGGGCAAAAGTTAGGGAAAATAAATATAAAAAAAACGTACACCCACTGAGTTGAAAAGCCATATCGGACAACTCAGGCAAAAAAGGGTATCCCGGTGGATTGAAAACCCGAAAGGGCGATCCATGCAAAACAAGGGAATAAGCGAACAACTGCGATCCGAGTAATCTGAATCAAGTCATCGTTCTGTACAACTTGACAATATCAGAAGGATAGGAATCAGTCCCCTCATCTTTTTCAGAAAGCAAAGGCAAGAATGGCGAGTTTTGGAGACATGTTGGTCATAGCTGTCGCTCCCCGGATTTCCATCCCGGTACAAACGCGAAAGTGGCGCGGGAAAAGAATAGAGTTTCCAGCCATGCATTTTTATACCGAAGAAAGGGAATGGTAATGCTGCACAAACCAGAAGAAAGAAGAGGAAGGACACAAGTCCTACAAACCAAAGAGACTGAGTTCAGGAGTCGGTTACGACCTGGGAAGGTATTAACACCCAGATCGTCCGCCGTACCCGACGGGATCCACGCTTGCAAAAGAAAATGTTTCAAAGGGTGAGGGTATGAAAACTGCAGCAAAAGAAATGAAATGAATTGGAAAAGAAATTAGAAAAGAACTGAATAAGAAAACAAAGAGAAGAATGTAGGGAAAATAAAGATTGTGCTCGAACGGGCCCTACCCCGCTGCCTACGTACCTCATCAGGATAATGAGGATCAGAGACGCCGTAGTTCCTCTAACTAGGGGTACTAAAAGGAAATTGCTTTTGAATTAAGGCTTGAACTACCTATGCCATTGCTCAGGTGTTGCTGACTCGGACGACGAGTGCGTAACCGTCTTGTAAAGTGACAAGTAGGAGCAAGTTCGCGTACGGAGCGAATGAGATGAGAAAAGAATTCCCGAAGGAAAGACGCGTATTGTTTGTTTGTGTTTTCTTAGAAGCTTTTATGAGTATGTCACAAGGAAGTGAACTCAAGCTCTTTTCCATGGAATGTGCACTTGTCACTACATTCCAAGATGGAATAATAGAACAAGCACACTCAAGTAAGGAGAAGATCCCCAAATCTTGAACCCAAAGATTAGGGCCTAAGCTCACTAACTTGTTGAATTGTTAAGTGTTTTTGGTATTTACAATGAAGAAGTGTTTTTTATGCTTTTCGTTTATGAAGAAGATACCTTAATCAGACTTGTGCATCACAAGATAAACTTGTACTATCCCAAGATGGGAAGACTACAAGCATACCTCATGGGATAAGGCTATGGATCAAGACATCACTTCAAACTTATTAAAGTGTTTTTTAAGAGGTATGAGATGAGAAGAGAAGAAGAACGAAAAGGATCTCAAAGGAAAAATTCTAAAGGGAGACTAAATAATCCTAAGTGTTAACATGCATGGATGTCCTAAGGGTTAGTGTGGTTTTCTATCCTAATGAAGAAGGAAAGAAGAAGAGAAAAAGAAGATAAAAGAAGGGATGAGAAAGGCCTAAACCCAACAACAAAATGGTTAGCTTAATGAAGAAATAAGAAGAGAAGATAAGAATTGGAGATGTGGGACTCAATTCCCACACCTCACACTTACCATAGCCCCTGCAAGGTTAGTAAAGAATACAAATGAAACACAATGAGTAAGATAAGATGCTAACATCACACAATCAGAAGTGAAATGATATGAACATATGCGCAATGCAAATGCAACTCAAAGGAAAGAAGCATGAAGCAAACAAGAAAAAATGATGCAACATGAACACATATGAAAACAAATGCACACTTATGAAATATGCAAAGCAAAATGCACAAGATATGGACACAATCCTCACAACCAGAACCAAAACAAGATGAAGAAGGGCTTAAGAAGCCAACAAGATGAAGAGAAAAAAGGTGCAAGACCAAACAATTACCAAATAGGAGTGAAAGAAGCAATGATATGAAGTGAAAGCACTTAAGGAAACAAATGACTTAAAGAAGAAGCAAGACACAAAATTCAAAAGACACAAACCCTACCCTAGGACCAGGAAGGTACCCACACCCCAAAAGAAACCCCAAATGAGAAGAAGAAGTTGGCACAAGTTCCCTTCTTGGCTTATGAGACCTAAAGTTTCAAAGGAAGCAAAATGGGACAAGGTTCAAGGCAAAATTCACAACAAATCAACCAAGCATCTAAAAAATTCCACAATTGAAACCAAATGATCTTCAAACATAATTTAACAACTAGAAAAAAGGATTTGAAAGAATTCAGAAGCCAACTAGGCCAAGAGGAGGCAAGAACACAAGCTAGGGTTACAAACTTACATCACAAGTTACAGGATCAAAACTCAAGAAATAGGTTTCTAAAAATCAAGAAAAAAATCACATGAGAAGTAAAATGTCTTAGGAATCCATAGCAAAAAGAAAGGGATCAAAATTCAAAATATTGAAGAGTATGGAAAATGGACAAGGCAGTGTGGTCAAAATGTACTTAAAAAGAAGTTAAGTGAAAGGATGATTTAATTTGGACACGTGGACATGGAAAAAAATAAAATAAAAATATGAGAAAATAAAAGACACATTAAATAATACCCATGATTTTTTTGGGATTTTTTGGATGACTAGAACTATTTTAATTAAATGAAAACTAAACTGAATAAAAGAAAAATAAAATGGAAAAATAAAATAAAAGAAATGGTAGGGAGGTGTGACTAGTAAGAAGCTGCGTTGAAAATGACTTGGGCCTGGGGACATGGGGGTGCGCATAGCAAGGCAGAGGGCCCAATGTTGCACTGGTATATGTTGTTTATGATGGAAATTAATGGAAATAAAAAGAAAATGCTAGGAAAAAAAGAGGGACGCATGATGGATCCAACGTATGTGCTTGGGGTTTCATTAATTGAGTTGGCAATAAGGTGAATGGTGATTGGTGAGCGCACGGTAGTTGTGGTGTGCTGAAGCACACACTGCATTAAATGAACAAAAAGAAAAAACATGTGAATGAGGCTGGCTGTAAGGGCCATGTGGCGTAATATGGACGCAAGGATGAGAGATCTAACGGCACACAACTTGTCTTCTCCAAAGCAAACCCTAGCTGAACACAAGCAATTTTCCGGTGACCGGAGCTAGGGCTCCGGCACCGGAATCCATACCAGAACCACAAACAACCATAAAAAAAGATCAAGACCTCTAGATCCACTAATTAGACCTCACTGAATCCAAATATAACATCAAAAAAAGCTAAAACTCAATGAATTGAACGGATAGAAGAAAATAAAGTTGCACCATCAAACTTGAAATGCACATAACTTTCACCACAGAGCATCATTTTCAAATCTAAAGAGTGAAGCATGATCAGTGAAGATCAAGGATCACAAAATGCATCATTAATTTCATTTTTAGATCATGAGATTTTGAGCCATACCTGAAGTGTAGATCTTGGTATAATGAGATATAAGACCAAAGAAAGGATGCAATGCACTCCTCTTACTCCCTAGATGCAAAATAAATGCATCTAAGGTCTTGAAACAAGCTGGATCTGAGGTTTCTAAGCAAGTTGCTCTGAAATGGCAAGCTGGCCAAACTTGAGAATAAGCTTCAATGATGGAGTGTTTAAGGATCCTGAGCTTGCTTAGATCACAGATCCACAATTGGTTTGGAGTTTACTTGCTTGGATGAAGAGGAATGAGAGAAAATGAAAAGTTGCATGAAGTTTGTGAATGAGAGAATGAGAGAGATCTCAGGCAAGATGAAACCCTAGCAGCTTATATATGATCTCATAAACCCTTGCTGAAAGAATGAAAACAAATGCACGAATGAATCATGAGTTTTGTGTGATTTTGTATAATTGGCAACATGTGAGATAAGCATGCTATGCTCATGCTCTCTTGGGCCTCTCAGCACATGTGCAAGGCATTTCCCACCCCTGATTGAAATGTAACAAATCCTGGCCCTTAGATCAAACCCTCACACTTATTTCATGACTTTTGCCAAATTTGCATGTTTGGAGTGATTTTCTTGTTTGGCACGAAAATGAACAATTCTTTGGAGTAAATTAGTCATAATACAATTAATTTTAAGTTTCAAACACAATTGAACCAATACCAAGTCACACAATTCAGTTTTGGAGCATTTTTCATTTGGTGCCTTCATGAAAAGTTGATTTTGCCCTAGAATGCATGGAATTTTTGAAGAGCCTCTAGGAAAATATACAAATCCTATGAAAATGTACTTGTACTTTTTGAAAATGGAAGCCCTTACTCTTCAACTTTCACGTTTGACTTTGGTCCATTTGAAGAATTTTTGATCATGTTAAGGCCATTTGAAAATTAGGGCAAAAGTTGCCAAATTTGGAAAATTCCATAAACCAACTTTGTACCATTTTTTCAAAACCCTTCAAATTTCCATGATTCTTGAACTTTAGGCATTCCAAACATCTTATAACATTGTAAGGACCCCTCTTGGCCAAAAAAATTGGGTTAGACCCCTTGAAATTGCACAGTTGACTTTTTAAGGGCACAATTGACTTTTTACTTCATCTGCAAGCAACTGAGGCACTGTCTGACTTCCACATGGAATTTTCTCATGAAAATTGACACCTAGGATCCTCTTAACATATAGAAAACTTTTCCCAAGTGAAATGGCCAAATTTGTGAGATCTTGGTGCTTGAATCACAAACCCTAATTTGGGTGCCTTGTATAGGAGCTTTGCCTTGTCCTGAGACCTCTGATGATCATGCAATATTCTGAGCTTTTTCCAAGGGACTTGATCTCTTAAATGGAGTGTAGACTCACCATAGGACTTGTATACAACCATTGGGACCCTTGTCATGGCTTGTGGTGCTTCAAGGACTTCCACAGATGACCATATGCTTAATGCTAGGACATGAAGGATGTTATGCTTCATCTTTCCATGATATGATGCTAAGAAAATGATATGTTCATGATGAATATGATATGATATGATGCTTAAAATGAAGAGGGCAAATTTGGGGTGTTACAATAGCGATAAGGAAACTCACTGGGATGTAGTGCCCATTGCCATTAGGATATTTATTTTCCCAATTTTATGATAGCTACCTCTTTCCAGGTGGTTGTTTCCTAATGTAAAAACTTTGCCTATTCAGAGGCCTTTCAATAAAAGAATATTCAGTCAAAAAACTGTGTTGTGTTTATCTTTTGTTTGCAAAAATGTCCTGAATTTTTGGCAAAAATAGCATTGCATTTAAAACATGGTGATTTGTTTTCTAAAAGAAAAATTTACATTGCAAGGAAACATTTGAAATCCTCTTTGAGTGTCGGGTGACGATGGATGAACAGATCATACCATGTAGGTCCCTGGGGCACATATGTGTTTTGTGTTGTTCCAGGTTTTGCAGGATGGCGTCACATTCCTCCAAGCAGAATTTTCTCCAGCTGAGTCAGAGCAGGTGGAATTCCCAAGCAGTTTATTTTCCCACAAGTGAAGTCCTCAGCAGGCAGTGGGAGGCGCATTCCCCAAAAAGTTTATAACTTTCAAAACTCTTTTCCTAAGCAAAGGATATTTGAGGAAGCTCCTCCCCAGCCGTGTTGGAAGATCGTCATTCCCCCCGCAGAGTTTCATGACTGAGATACAACCATCATTGAAATATTCCCCAGTACTCGTCTGTGTTTGATGGTTGTTGTTGCTCGTCTGCATTTCCCAACACTCGTCTGTGTTTGATGGTTGCTGTTGCTCGTCTGCATTTCCCAACACTCGTCTGTGTCCTCACTTTGGTAGTGCTTGTTTGCTATCCCCAACAGTTTCCCATGGTTGATAGGTGTTGTTGCTCGTCTGCACATCCCAACACTCGTCTGCATATTAGCTCCCTTTTGGCACTTGACACTCGCCTGTGTTTGTTATCTATTTAAAGCTTGTCTGCATGGTTTGGATACTCGTCTATATCATCCCTCACACTCGTCTATGTTGGATTTCTGGTACTCGTCTGTATCATCCCTCACACTCGTCTGTGTTAGATTTCTGGTACTCGTCTATATCATCCATCACACTTGTCTGTGTTAGATTTCTGGTACTCGTCTGTATTGCTACTCCAATTGCTTGTCTGTGTTGGATTTCTGGTACTCGTCTGTATTGATACCCCAAATGCTCGTCTCTGTTGGATTTCTGGTATTCGTCTGTACCAGTGGCTGATATTCGTCTGTATCATCGCCTGAAGCGCTCGTCTGTGTTACTTAGATCATCGTCTGATATTCGTCTGTATCATTAACTTATGGAACTCCTCTGTGTTTCTCTTGATGATCACCCAATACTCGTCTGTATTGAAGAGGTTTGAAGTCCTGACGGTGGGATTAAACGTCAAAATGGTTACCGGTCCTGGCGTAACAGGTCTATCCGAAGGAGATTCATCTATCTCAAGCACCACTTATTAATACCGGACCTGGCGTAACAGGTTTGCTCGAAGAAGGCTTGTCTGTCTCAGACCATATATCCACGGATAATATATGAGGAGGGTTCGTCTACCTTGATTATGCATGTCTATCCCACAGACTTAAGTGCATCACCGATCCTGGCGTAACAGGTTTATCCGAAGGAGATTTGTCTGTCTCAAGTCATATATTTTGCAAAGATGTATGAGGACTCGTATGTCCAGTTCCTGACGTGACAGGTTTATTTGAAGAGGGCTCGTATGTATCGTTCCTGGCGTAACAGGTTTGTTCGAAGAAAACTCGTCTGTCAAAGTATTCTTATCCAAAATAGCAGTTCAACTTGGAAGGAGCTCGTCTGCTTTCTCTCCACTTAAGTCACCAAAGCATCATTTGGTTGGGTTTATTTCCCAGTGCTTGCATTCTCCATCAGAGTGCAAATTTCAGGTTTTCTTAGTATTCAACCACAGTTTATCTTGAACGGTCGATAGCCCGTACCATCGTCCTTTTCAGATTAACAGTTGATTGAATAAGGGTGTAACACCCCAAATTTTCCCTCTTCTTTTTAAGCATCATATCACATCATATTCATCATGAACATATCATATTCTTGGCATCTTAGCATGGAAAGATGAGGCATAACATTTCTCATGACCTAGCATTAGGCTTATGATCATCTATGGAGGTTCTTGAAGCATCACAAGCTATGACAAGGGGCCCAATGGTTTTGTACAAGTCCTATGAGGGGTCTACATTACATTTACAAGTTCAAGTTCATTCACAAAAGCTCATAAGGTTGGGAGATCATCAGGGAATCCAGGCTAGGGCAAAGCTCTTACACAGTGATCCCAAACTAGGGTTTGAGTTTCAAGCATGAAAACCTCAAGAATTTGTCCATTTCATTTGGGCAAAGTCTCTTACATGTTAAGAGGATCCTAGGGATGAAATTTGGTGAGAAAATTCCTTGTGGAAGTCAAGTATTTCTTCAGTTGCTTGTAAATGAAGAAATTGGTCAACTATGCCTTAGAAAAGTCAACTGTGAGATTTCATGGGGTCCAACCCAATTTTTTAGCCAAGGGATGTTCTTATAATGTTAAAAGTGGTTTGGCAAGATCAAAGATCAAGAATCATGAGTTTTGAGGTGTTTTGCAAAATTGGTGTGAAGTTGGTTATGGAAAATGCCATTTTTAGCAAGTTTTTGCCCTAAATTTCAAGTGATCATAACTTGGTGAAAATATCTTCAAATGGACCAAAGTAAAACATGAAAGTTGGAGATTAAGGCCTCACATTTTCAAAAACTACAAGTACTTTTTCATAGTCTTAAGGGTTAAGAAGATAGAGCACTTGAAAATTTAATGAAAACTAGGGCAAAACTTGGGTTTTCACTTGTGCACCAAAGCAAAAAGTCATGAATCTAATTTTTGGGTGTTGGTACACACCAAATAAGGTTCCAATATTACAATGCAATGCAAATAAGTCATTTTTCTCCAAGAATTACACCAAATTCGTGCATGATGTGAATTTTATTCCATAAGTGCAAAATTTGCATGATCATGAAAATGGTGTGACACTTTCATCCAATGGTCAGGATCTTTTTGGATTGAAATCAAGGGTAAGACTGTGAAGGCACATGGGCAAGAAGCAAGGCAATGCACGAGTGTTTCATGCTCTCATAACAAATTTGCAAATTTTGCAAAATCTCTCACACACTCTCTTCCCACGTGCAAAGGCCCTCATTCTTTCAGCATTTCCTCATGACCTCATTTATAAGCAAATTAGGGTTTTAGAAGGATCCATATCTCTCTCATTTCATCACTATCAAGTTTTTGCACTAGAAGCAAATTCTTTCGAATCTCTTCATTCTCTCACTCTCTTCACAAACTTCTTCCATATTCTTGTTCAGTGAGTTACAGAGATCATTACTCCACCATTCATTTAAGCTAAAGGTGCAAGAATAGAAGGGTGCCATTCAAAGGCAGGTTGCTTTGAAGCTTCAGATTCAAGTTCCATCAAGCTTCCTCTTGCATTAATGCAAGAGGAGATCACAAGAGTTAGATCTGCAGCCTTTGGAGCATTTTCTTGGTGTTTTTGAGGTGTCTCCATCTCAGGTAAGCCTCTGAATCTTTGGATCTGGAAATGGTTTTTGAGGTGTGCATTTTGATCTTTGATGTATGTTGATTACACTGCACGTTTTAATTCTGAAAATGCTTGAGAATTGAGGATGTATTATGAATTTGAAGTTTCATAGTTCAAACTGTTTGTCTTCGATCCAGGTTATTCATTGATCTATTGTGAATTCCATTGCCATATTTGAACTCAGGATGACTTAATTATGTAATCTGGAGCTTTTGGTGTATTTTTATTGATGTTTGATCATGTTTTGAGTTTTCCGGTGCCGGAGCCCTAGCTCCGGTCACCGGATTCTGAGTTTGTTGTCTGCTAGGGTTTCCACGAAGAAGATGAGTCCATCACCATTAGATCCCATCATCTGGACGACTGTGAGGCTGCCACCTCATTTAATGAACGTCCTCCCCCTCACGTGCTTTTCCTTTTATAATTTCATTCTGATAATGCTTAATGTTTCGCATCCCATGTTAACTAGTGTGCTCTCTCACTCTGGTTCAATGGTTTTGCCATGTCAATTAATGAACTAACTGTTTGGATGCGTCCACCTGATCCTAAGGCCATTGTTTTTCCAGTATTTTTGTGAATTTCCACCCTTGTATTGGTGTGTTGCGCAGGACCCATTGGGCCTGGATGATATCCACACCCCCTTTGTTCTGAGCCCAAATCATTTCAACCAGATTTCTTTCTCTTCGCACCCCCAGCTTCTTCTTCCATTTAATTTCTTCTCTTATTTCTTTTTATATCATTTTGGTTTCTAATTTTTAAAAAATATTTCTAAGTCTTAAAAAATTATGAAATAATTCATGGAGGTTAATTTGAGTTTTCTTTAATTTTTCATATTTTTATTTGTCATTCATTTTATGCTGACACGTGTTAATTAATTCCCCCATTTAATTAATTCATTTTAATTCCTTTTTAAGCATGTTGTCTTGTTCATTTTCCATAGTGATCCTCATTTTGAATTTTTGAGTGGTTCTTTTTGCTCTGGACTCTTGTTAGAGTGTACTTCATGTGTGATTTTTTCTCTGATTTTTAGAAGCTTGTTCATTTGGTTTTAGCCTTTGACTTGTGAGTAAAGTTTCTTAACCCTAGTTGATGTTTGAGCCCTCTTTTGACTTGCATAGCTTCTGAATTTCTTCCTATCCTTTTGGCATGTTGTTATATCATGATTGAAGTTCTTTTGTCCAAGGTTGTGGAATTTTTGGGTGCATTGTTGATTTGATTTGGATTTTGGTTCTTAACTTGTCCCATTTTGCTTCTTTTTGATCATAAATCCTTTCCTTAGCTTAGAAGGGCACTTGTGCCAACTTCTTCATCTCATTTGGGGCCTCTTTAGGGCATTGATGCCTTTCTGATTTTGGTTTAGGGTTTGTGTTTTGGAAATTTTGTATTTGGTTACCTTTTAAGTTCTTCCTTTCTTTTGTATATCCATATCACCTTCTTTGTCTCTTTCTTCCCATAATGTGATTGTCTAGCTTTGTGCTTCTCTTCTCTTCATATTTCTTGCTTCTAAAGCACTTCTTTGACTTGGATATGGTTCTGGTGTTGTGCCTTGAGTTTGTGCTTTGTGTGTTTTGCTTTGCATCTTCTTAAGTTTGCTTTGTTTTTCCATGTGATTCATGTTACCTCATATTAACTTGTGTGCTTCTTTTCTCATTCTTGTGACTTGCATTTGCATTGAGCATTTGTGTGTATGACTTCACTTCTGTTTGTATGATGTTGGTATAACATTGTGATCATTTTGTTTTGCTTGTATGCTTGTGTTGCTAACCTTTTCAGGGGCTATGGTAAGTGAGAGGTGTGGATGTGATTCCCACATCTCCCAAATCTCATCTCTTCTCTTCTTATTCTTACTTGTGCTAACCTTGTGATTGTTGGGCTTAGGATTTTCTTCCTCTTCTTCTATTCTTCTTTCTTCTTCTTCTCTTCTTCTTTCTTTCTTCTTTAGGATAGTAAACCACACTAACCTAGGATATCCATGCATGACAACACTTAGGATTCTTTAGTCCCCCATTAGACTTTCACCTTTGTGGTCCTTTTGGTTTCTCTTCTCTCCTCATCTCAAAACTCTAAAGAAAACACTTAATAAAGTTTGAAGTGATACCTTGAGCAATCGCCTTATCCCATGAGACACTTGTAGTCTTCCCATCTTGGGATAGTACAAGCTTGTCTTGTGATGCACAAGTCTGATCAGGGTATCATCTTCACCAAGAAATCATAAAACAACACTTCTCCATTGTAAATACCTAAAAAACTTAATAAGTTAATGAGTTAGTGAGCTTAGGCCCTAATCTTTGGATTTAAGTTTTGGGGATCTTCTCCTTACTTGAGTGTTCTTGCGCTATTATTCCATCTTGGAATGTAGTGACAAGTGCACATTCTATGGAAAAGAGCTTGAGTTCACTTCCTTGTAACACACTCAGAAAACTCATAAAAAAACACAAACCAACAATAAGCGTATTTCCTTCGGAAATTCTTTTCTCATCTCCTTCGCTCGATACGCAAACTTGCTCCTACTTGTCATTTTGCAAGACGGTAACGCACTCGTCGTCCGAGCCTGCAACACCTGAGCAGTGACATAGGCAGTTCAAGCCTTAATTCACAAGCAATTTTTTTTCTACCCCTAGTTAGGGGAACTACGGCGACTCTGATCCTCATTGTCCAGATGAGGTACGTAGGCGGCGGGGTAGGGCCTGTTCGAGCACAATCTTTATTTTCCCTACATTTTTTCTCTTTGTTTTCTTTTCCAGTTCCCTTTTCTTTTCTTTTATCCATTTCAGTTCATTTTCTTTGCAGCAACTTTCATTTCTTCACCCTTTGAAATAGTTTCTTTGCAAGCGTGGATCCCGTCGGGTACGGAGGACGATCTGGGTACTAATACCTTCCCAGGTCATAACCGACTTCAGAACTCAGTCTCTTTGGTTCGTAGGACCCGTGTCCTTCCTTTTCTTTCTTCTCGTTTGTGCAACATTACCATTCCCGTTCCTTCGGGATAAAAATGCCTGGCTGGCGACTCTATTCTTTTTCCGCGCCACTTTCGCGTTTGTACCAGGATGGAAATCTGGGGAGGGACAAGGGGCAGCTGTAACACCCCAAATTTTCCCTCTTCTTTTTAAGCATCATCATCATACCATAATCATCATAAGCATATCATATCCTTGGCATCTTTGCATGGAAAGATGAGGCATAACATTCTCATGACCTAGCATTAGGCATATGATCATCTGTGGGTGGAGTTGAAGCATCACAAGCTATAACAAGAGGCCCAGTGGACTTGTCCAAGTCCTATGAGGAGTCTACATGTCATTCACAAGTGCAAGATCAATCATAAAAGCTCAAGAGGTTGAGAGATCATCAGGGAATTCAGGCTAGGGCAAGCTCCCCAAATTAGGGTTTCACTTTCAAGCATGAAACCTTTGTGACTTTGGCCATTTCATTTGGGCAAAGTCTTTCATATGATGAAAGGATCCTAGGGATGAAATTTGGTGAGAAAACTCCTCGTGGAAGTCAATTATTTCATCAGTTGCTTGTAAAAGAAGAAATTGGTCAACTGTGCATTCTAGAAGTCAACTGTGAGAATTCAAAGGGTCCAACCCTATTTTTCAAGTCAAGGGATTTTCTTATAACCTTAAAAGAGGTTTGGCAAGGTCAAAGATCAAGAATCAAAGGGTGTTAAGGAGTTTTCCATTTTTGCCATGTGGTTGGTCATGGAAGTTTCTAATTTTGGCAACTTTTTGCCCTAATTTTCAAAGACTCATAACATGATGAAAAAAGCTTCAAATGAGTTGCCATTAAACATGAAAGTTGAAGTTTAGGTTCTCCCATTTTCAAAAAGTATAAGTACATTTTCATAGCCCTCATGGATCATGAGATATGGCCTTCGAAAATTACTTAATTTTTAGGGCATGCCTTGAATTCCAAGCTTCATCCAAATGCAAGAACTCATGAAAGTCAATTTTAAGTTGTTTCATGGACCAAATAAGCTCATAATGTTATAAGGCATTGCATAAATGTCATTTTTCTCCAAAGACATCATCAAATTCGTGCATGGAGTGAGGTATATTACATAAAATGCAAAATTGCATAATCATTCAAAAAGCATGACCCTCACATCCAAGGGCCAGGATGCTTCCAATTATAAATCAAAGGATGGATTATACTTGACTATGTGCAAGGAGAGAAGGGATAGCACGAGTATTTCACCACTTCACACCACTCTTGCATTTTTTGCAAAATCATCCTCCCTCATGATTCCCACATGCATTCTCCTTGCAATTTCAAACACTGAAAGCATGCACCCTTTATAAGCTAATTAGGGTTTCATTTCACCTCAGATCCATAACATTTGTTCACTCTCAAGTTTTTGCTCCATTTGCAATTCTCTTCGGATTTCATCATACACTCACTCATTGCAAGAACCACTGACATATTCTTAATCAGTAAAGTGCAAGGAGTCAGAATCAACCACTTGTTCAAGCTAATCCTCAAGATTTCACACCTTGCCATTTCAGTGCAGCAAGCTTCAAGTTCTTAGATCCAGTAGTTTTCAAGGCTTTAGTTGCATTTATTTTGCAACTAGAGTGGATTTGGAGTGGATCTGCAGCTTCTCCAGGTTTCTCTCAAGCTATTTCCAGATCTGTAGATCTCAGGTTAGCATCAAATTCTCAGACCCAGAAATGAAATTGTTTGTAATCATTGTGATATACATGTTTTGCTGGTGTTGTTGATCTATTTAGAATGTAAAATGAGTGCGAAATGAACTTGTTATGATGAATTGCAGTTTGATGCATGAAACTTTTTGTCTTCAATCTGACTTGATCCTTGATCCATTGTGAATTTTGTTGTCATATATTCAGCTTGGTTTAATTGTTTGATCTGGATAGTTTGAATCATTTATGTGGAAGTTTGTTCATACCGGATTCTGGAATTTGTTTGTTTGAAGAAGATGAAGCAGGGCCATAGGATCTGTGATCTGGACGGAGGAGAGCTTGCCAACGCATTAATTTCCCACCCTTTCCCTCACGTGTTTTATGTTTCACATTTTAAATCTAATAATTCATTTTATTTCACACCTTACCATAATTGTCATGCACTCACACTAATGGCAAATGAATGGTTTGACTTGGTTTAAATGATTGACTTAATCTCATGCGTGCGTTTGATCTGGTGGTTCATGATTTTCCCTGATTAACTGAATTTCCACCATAATTGTTGTGAGTTGCGCTGAAACCAATGGGCCTCCCTTGCTATTCATGCCCCCCTGTGATAAAATCCCAGTGAAAATGAACTGATTTGTTTGATATTTTCACCCCTGGCCTCTTTTATTCCTTTTTATTTTCATTTTTATTTTCAGTTTGATTTTTATTTTTCTAAAATAGAAATAGGTCTTTAAAAATTCTAAAAAAATTCATGAATGATCCTTTGAGTTTTCTCTATCTTTTGGATTTTTTATTTTTCATATATTTTTAATTGCCACGCTGGAATTAATTGTTTCTTTTAATTAATTGTTTTTATTTCATTTAGAAGCATGCTTTCTTGTACATTTTCTATCTTGATCATAAATTTGAATTTTGAACTGATTCTTTTTGTTCTGGATTCATGATGAGATGTAGTTTGTTGAGGATTTTTATTCTGAATTTTAGAAGTTTGCTTAATTGGTTTTGGTCTCTAACTTGTGCATGAAGCCTTCTAACCCTAATCCATGTTTGAACCCTTATTTGAATTGCTAAGCTTCTGATTCTCATTCTCTCCTTTTGGCATGTCAATATTGTATGATTGAGGAGTCTTTGTGCAAGTTTGTAGAATTTTTGGATGTATACTTGAATTGATTTGAATTTATGTTCTTTGCCTTTCCTCCTTTGTTTCCTTTTGGTCATATGTTCAATCCTTAGGTTAGAAGGGCACTTGTGCCAACTTCTTTAAGTTGTTTAGAGCCTTCTTAGGATGTTGATACCCCTCTGGTCTTGAGTTGATGCTTATGCTTTGAGAAATTTTGTGTTTTCTTACTTTTGAAGTTCATTCACTTTTATGCATGCTCACTTCAATTCTTTTGCTTCTTCACTTCTCATGATGTAAATACTTGACTTTGTGTGCTTCTTCTCTTCATCTTACATGATCCTTAGGCACTTTCTTACCATGTTAGGGTTCTGGTCTTGGACTTTTTGGTGTTTCTTTGTTTGGTTTGCTTTGTGTTCTCTCATGTTTATCTTTGGTTTGTCATGATAATCCATGTTGCTTCATTTTGAGTGGTATAGTTCCCATCTCATTCTTATGACTTGTATTTGCATTTGGCATTTGTGATTAGGACTTCACTTCTGGTTGTGTGGCTTTGGTTTGACATTATGTTCATTTTGTGTTGCATTTATTCTTATGTCACTAACCATTTCAGGGGCTTTGGTAAGTGAGAGATGTGGATGTGATTCCCACATCTCCAAGTCTTATCTCTTCTCTTTTCTTCATTGATACTATTCTTGTGATTGTTAGGGGCTTAGGCCTTACTTCCTCCCTATTCTATTCTTCTTTCTTCTCTTTCTTTTCTTCTTTTCTTTCCTCTTTAGGATAGTAAACCTCACTAACCTAGGATTTTCTATGCATGATAACAATTAGGATTCATTAGTCCCCCATTATACTTTTACCTTTGAGATCCTTTTGTTTCTCTTCTCCTCTCATCTCAAAACCCTAAAAAGACACTTAATAAGGATTAAAGTGATATTTTGAGTAATAGCCTTATTCCATGAAACACTTGTAGTCTTCCCATCTTAGGATAGTACAAGCTTGTTTTGTGATGCACAAGTCTGATCAGGATACCATCTTCACCAAGAAAACCATAAAAAACATTTCTTCATCCAAAAATACAAAAAACACTTAATAAATTCATTGAGTTAGTGATCCTAAGCCCTAATCTCTGGATTCAAGTTTTGGGGATCTTCTCCTTACTTGAGTGTGCTTGTTCTATTATTCCATCTTGGAATGTAGTGACAAGTACACATTCCAGAGAACAGATTTTGAGTTCACTTTCTTGTGACACACACATAAAAGCTTCTAAAAAACACAAACAAACAATAAGCATCTTTCCTTCGGGAATTCTTTTCTCATCACCTTCACTCTCATCGAACGAACTTGCTCCTACTTGTCATTTTGCAAGACGGTAACGCACTCGTCGTACGAGCCTGCAACACCTGAGCATTGACATATATAGTTTAAGCCTTAAGACACAAGCAATCCTTTCCACCCCTAGTTAGGGGAACTACGGCGACTCTAATCCTCATTGTCCAGATGAGGTACGTAGGCAGCAGGGTAGGGCCCGTTCGAGCACAATCTTTATTTTCCCTACATTTTTCCTTTTCATTTCTTTTTCAGTTCCATTTTCATTTCTTTTATCCAGTTCAGTTCATTTTCTTTGTAGCAGCTTTCATTTCTTCACCCTTTGAAACAGATTTCTTTGCAAGCGTGGATCTCGTCGGGTACGGCGGACGATCTGGGTGCCAATACCTTCCCAGGTCGTAACTGTTAGAAAAATTCTGGTTCTAAACGTCTAAGAGTTTTGATGATAACAATTATTATTATGCAAGAATAGAAGTTCTAATACATACTGAAAATAACTTTCTTTGTCATATGTGTAAAAGTTATAGAAAAGGAAGTAATTGAAAGGAAGACGTGCTTAATTAGAAGAAGCACTACGCACTATATAGAAGATACATTTATTAAAGAATCCATCATTAAAGACATGATTTATTGGCTGCGTATCAAGATTTAATTCTCTCTGATTTATGTCTAGAAGATGATGATTCTCATATTAAAGGCATTAATTAAAAAATATATCATTTAATGGAGAAGACAAGTATCTCTTGTTATGGAAGGATTATATGGTATTAACTAATATCCTAAATTAGCTCAAGATTTCCCCAATGGCTATTTCATTCAAGCAGTATATAAAGGAATCAAATTGAAGATTTGAAGTACAGCTTCTACGAGACTGTAAACACCCCAAATTTGACCTCACTCATTTCACCATGGCCTGTTACCTTTTCATTTGCATAAATTCAATCATAGCATCTCATACCACATTTTTGATTCACTGTATTAATTCAAAGCCATCTGCATCTAGGGTTTGTGATCTGAGCCATCCCTAAGCCATTTGAGCCACTCCAAAGGTAATCAATCACTTTAAAGGGGTCCATGTATGTTCAAGCATCATATTATATCCTCACAAGGTCAAGAAAGTCAAAGAATCACAAGAACTGAGGAAGGCATGGAGGCAGAGCCAGGTTTAACTGCACAGATGACCTAAAATTAGGGTTTTGGTTTCAGAGGCCATAACTCAAATTTTTTTGGTCATTCTTGTTTCTATTGGTCTCTATATGTTATGAGGATCATGCATATCAATTTTCATGAAGAAATTCAATGGGGAAGGCATCTGATCACAAGATGACTTCTTGAGAAAGTCAGTGTAAAATCAGGGCATCTGAGGCCTCCAATGACCCAACCAAAGGGTGTTCCCCATCATTTTGAATGTGTATGATCTTTATTTGATCATAGAAGATGTTATAAGTTTACAAAATTGAAGAATTTCAAGCCATTTGCAAAATTGCCTTTTTGGGAAAGTGACTTATAATACAAACTTGCCATTTTGGGAAAGTTTTTCAAACCCCTCTTTTTAATTCAAAAATGCCTCAAATGAGAAAACTTTGGTCATGAAAGTTGTAGAATGGATCCTACCATTTTCAAAAAGTACAAGAACTCATTCTAATTCATCATGGATCAAAAGTTATGGCTTGCCAAAGTTGGGAAAAATCATGAAATTTCACTTATGCACCAAAAGAGGAAAGTTGCAAAACTTCATGTCAAGGCCAATTGTGACTTCAAATCAACTTCTAAGCATTACACAAACATAATTCATGACCTAAAATTCAGAATGCACCAAAGAATTGCTCATTTTTATGCCTTGATCATTAAGAAACTTCAAAAGGGCCAAACTTTGTGAAATTTGTAAAACCTCACATAAACTCCAATCCACTTGCAAATTGGCTTCAAATTCATTTCCATGGTCATCCTTGAATCAAGCTGTAGCAGACATGCCCTTGTCCTTGTCCTGCCATGACCCATACCTCAAAGGACACCTAACATTGACTTTTGGCAAATTGGACCATACCAATCAGCATAGGCCACACCAACTCCACAGACCTATCACAGTGTGATAAATGGACCAAAAGCAACTCAAAGCAACACACACACAAGCCTGATTTCTCCCACAAGCCAACATTCTCAAAAATCCCTCTTTATGCATTTTTCTTCGAATCTCAATACACAAGCCACAAACCTCAAAGCAAACTTCATAGAATCACTCACCATGATCCTCTGATCATTTCCCAACCATTATTTGATCCTGAAACCATCCCAAACAGAAATACGATTTTTCACTCCCCTTGGTCAGAACTTCATCAATCTCAAAAACCAGCCACAATACACTCCAACTAAGCCTCAAAGCATCTTCAGGGAGATCATTGGAAGGACTTTGAAGCAAGAAACTGGCCAGAAAGCTCCAAAGTTCAAAGCTCCAGTTCAGGTGAGCTCAAGAACATTTTTTCCAGAAATGCAATTTCTTGTTATAGGATGAAAGAGTTTGTTTCACTGATCATGTTAAGCTCTGAATCACTGAAAATGGTTGAGAAATGAGTGTGTATGCATGTTCTGAAATTTTTGCAGTTTTCTTGATTTTGCTCGAATCTTGTCGTGGATGCATTGTAAATGTGATTTTGTGATTGATTCATGTTTAGGGTGAGTAGAGGATGAAATCTGGAGAATTAGAGCACTTGAAACAGCCTAGGGAGTGAGTTTGATTTTTTGGTTGGCCGAAGAAGATGATCGGAACACTGTTCCGGTCATCTGAAAGTCATTAGGGCTTTAATTGTGATTAGGGTTTGGTTTGAATGTGAGCCATAGATCCTGTTGACCCGTGTTGACCCGCGCGCGAATGAATGGCTCAGATCCATCACTTAAGCCCTAATCCACGTCATTAAGTTAATTAATTAGGTTTTAATTTTAAATAGGTCAGTTTGAATGTAGACCACAGGATCTGGCGCCAGTCAATTCGCGCGTTATCCATTTGAATGTTAGCCATTGGATTTGCATACTTTTCCATTTACTCATTTTTATTTCATTTTATTTATATTTAACTTCCACGAATTTTTAAAAATAGGAAAACACTTTGAAAAATTCTGAAAATTTTTGTCAAACCTTTCATTAATTTTCAGAACCCAAAAATATTTTAATTTTAATTTTTTGCATTAAAAATCATTTTTAAATAATTTAAATGTTTATTTTTAATTAGTTAATGAAAATTAATTAATTAAAAATGCATTTAGGTATTTAAAAATCACCAAAAAATTCATATTGCATTTCAAAACATTTAGAAACATTATCAAACTCTCAAAACAAATTTCTTTTTGGTTCTTGACCAATTTTGACAATTTTCATTGGAATTAAAGTTTGTTTAAAGGCAATATTTTGATCCTAACTTGAAAAAATTCATGCTGCCTAATCATTAAGAGTTTGATGATGGTTCTTCTTGCATTGCATCCTTCATAGCATGTAGTTTCTAGGGTAAAATTGGTTTGAATTTATCTTCCATTTTCAATTTGTTTTGCATTTTTCATTGTGAGGTACCTTGAAACCCTTGTTGACTTAGAAAAATCATAACTTCCAATAGGTTTAGGTTTAGGTCTCCTCCTTTGGGCAGTGAACTTGTGTAGGGTTAGGGTTCCTTTGATCCCATTTTCAATTTTTTATCATGTCATTTGCTTCTGATTTGGAATTTTGCTTTGTGTCTTGTGCATAAACCCTAATTTGTGCCTTTCTTTGCATCCATTTCTCATTTGCTTGCATTCAAGAACTTTCCATGACATTTTGTGCATCCAAATGATTCATAAGACATCTTAGGACATATTAGAATCATGTTTGATCATTGCATCTTTCATTTGCCATCTTGTGCATTCATATCCTTTCATAAACTTTCATGAACTTTCATGGTTCAAGCATGCTTCATTTGCATCCTCATCCTTGTATGATCATCCACAACTCTTGACATGTGTTTGCATCACCTCTTAGAATCATTAACATCATGTTTGTGCTTCTGGTTTGGGTTTGCATCCTTTGCATTTTCATTTCATTTCCTTTCTTGGCTAACTTTTCAGGTGGTAAGTTGTTTTGAGAAGTGAATTTGCCTTCACTTCTCACAATCTCTTTTCATCTCTTTTGTGCCTTCTTTGCTGCATTTTTTATGTGTATTAGAGTGAGCTTGCTCATTCATGTTCATCTCTTACTTTCTTCCTTCAAGCAACTTGTCTTCTTAAGTGAAGCAAGTTGTCTTGCTTCTCTCTGCTTCTTTCTCCTTTCATCTGCTTCTCTCCTTGGTGGCTCTTTGAAGACTCTTTCTCTCTTAAGCCTCACTAACCCTAGGATCTCCAGGTATGATAATAATTAGGGTTTTATTAGTCCCCCATTTAGCTTTTACCTTTGTGTCATCTTTGTGTCTTCTCTTCTCATCTCATAATCAAGGAATAAACCCTAAAGGTTTTAAGGCTTTGTGATTAAGCTTATGCCTGCATCCTTCTATTAGGATGGAGTGTATAACTTTAATACTAAGTGTCAAACCCTTAATGTGTTTAAATCCTTTAATCAATTCACTTAATAATCATCAAGACATCGAACTTGTAACTTGGGCCTTGCATTAGGGTTCTAATTCTTCCTTAATTGGTTAAGAAGGACTAACCCTAGTGTTAATGGACAAGTCCCCCTCAAGTTGTCTTACCAACCATAAAACTCACTTCTTAATCTTATTATTAACTAAAATCCACTTTAATAAAGGCTTTGTTTTGTCATGAGGTTAATCCCTAATCATGGGTTAAGTTGAGGAGCCTTCCTCAGCTTAAATGTTCTCATCTATTATCCTTCTATTAGGATGGTGTAATGAGTCCATTAAATCCTTAATTATGGATTAAACTCATTACTTAACACTAAACAAAAACAACTAAATAACCACAAGTAGGTTAATGATCTTAATCCTACATCATGGTGATTAAGCATGAGGTGCTTACTTCACATTTAAGGTATTCTCATTACCCCTAATCAGAGGGAGGATGTGATGAGTTTACTAACCCTTGGTTTAGGCTTAAGCTCATTAACTTATGACAAATCCAAAAGTAATAAAAGATTGAAAACACAAAAACAAACAATAATCGTCTCCTCCGGGATTCTTTTCTCATCTCATTCACTCACAAACGAGAACTCGCTTCTTCCGTCTAATGCAAGACAGTTTGTACCTGAGCCAGACAGGTCTTACACTAGAGCATAGACAAGCAAGCAATTCACAAGTCAATTTATCTTTCAGTCTCTTTGGGTTGAACTACGGTGTTCTGACTTCCTCATTGCACGAGAGGATACGTAGGCATAATTTAACAATTATCGAACAAAAGTCTCTGTATATCCCCCCCTCCTTCCAGCATCATTCTTTAAGCCTCATAGTCTTGAGCTTCATACTCCTGTTCTTACACTGACATTTCTCTTATACACCTCACACTTCTCTTACACTGACACTTGCATTCTTTCCAGGTTTGATACACAGATTGCACTGACACTACCCCTTTAAAACACAAATCTTTTAAGTGTGGATCCCGTCGAGTACGGCGGACAATCTGGGTGCTAATACCTTCCCAGGTTCTAACCAACCCCATTTCTCAGTTTCCCTGGTTCGCAACCGTCTTATCCATATCTTTTCTTAGGTTTATGCAGCATTACCTTTCCTTCGGGATAAAAATGCCTAGCTGGCGACTCTTGTCTTCTGAGTTCACCCCTGTGTGTTCTCTCTCCTTTCGCCGACCGTTCGCGTCTGTACCCCTCTTGGCCCTGTGTGTCATTTGATGGGAGCGACAGCTTGGCGACTCTGCTGGGGAAACCCTTATACTGTAACCAGGGCTTCTGGTTCTTTTAGCGGGTTCCTCCTAGCGCTTGTTTGATTTATGTTTACTGGGGTGTTATGTGTTATATGTGTTTATGTATTTATTTTATTGCTTTATGTACAGTCTTGTTTACTACTTCCCTTACAGTTTTATACATCATACTGTCATACTGTCGTTTTTGCTGGATCTGGTTTGTTGTCTTGATGGGTGGGATTTCATTGAGGGTTTGAGGTCCTATACCTGGGACCTGAGTGACACCTAGGATAGAGTGGTTCATTTTATTTTCCATTCCATTTCGATCTAGTGCGGGAATATGAAACACGGTTCAGATATGGGTTTCTTCTTGAGAACTCTGTGCTACAGATTTCCTGTAGTGCTAGGGCTATCTGGGAAGCCTGCTAAGTCTGGATGACCTTTATTATGACCTTCAAAAGCTGAGGTGAATTAGAGGAGGATCTTTTATGGTTATTGTGAACACTGTACCTCCGCGTTAGAAGTGTTTACACTTCTCATAACTGATCCAAGTCTGAGGATCCTTGTTTTAGAACATTACCTGTGAGGGGGTTGGGCTGTTTACAGGTTTGCAGGTACCCTTGGCCACATCATACCCTATTACTATTTGATTTAAGAATACCTCATTTTGGACAGTTCTTGTGATTAACCCTGGACATGTGACTCTTTATTTGAGTCCCCCACCTTGGTTATTGGATTTCTGAACCTTCATCTGGACCTTCTTTGAACATACATGGTCTTTATATAAAGACAGATAATCAGATCCAGCTTGATCACAAACCCTTGCATATCATTTTCATACTCATCATTTGCATTATTTAACATCTGTTTATTTGTTTTTCAGGGTATCCATATTATATCTGGCTTGGTTTTGACCCCTTCATCTGCATAGACCTCTGTTTCATCAGCTATCTGCTTCAGCTATCTTCATCAGTTGTCTGCTTCAGTGATCTTCATCATCACCAGCATCAGTCTTGATCCTCATCAGCATTTGTCTTCAGCTCTTCATCAGTACTCATGACCACTCCCAGGAAAAGCAACATATCTTACCATTTCTTTGAGCCTGTGTTGACCGGTATCAGGCAGGTCCAGTCACTTATCACCCCTGACCACATCCCATCATTCAGAGAGCATTATGGAGGTATCCTGGATATGGTTATGGACCTGGACCCTTCTCAGAGGAGTATGATCCACACCTTCCTGCAATTTTATGACCCTCCTTTGAGATGCTTCACCTTCCCGGACTTCCAGTTAGGGCCTCTACTGGAAGAGTTTTCCTCACTGATTGGAGTACCCATCAGAGGTGGACTCCCTTTCAACCCAGAGATGACTTTTCCCAGCAATGGAGAAGTAGCAAAAGCACTGTACCAAGAGCCTGCCTTGATTGAGCAAAGCATGACAACAAAAGCTGGGATCCCTAGTTTGCACTTAGATTTCTTGATTTCTCAGGCCATCCTGAAGGCCTCCTTGGGAGAATGGAGGGCAGTCTGCGCACTGTTAGCCCTCAGCATATATGGGGTTATACTATTTGCAGATGAGCCCAAATTTGTCAGCAAGAATGCCATTCATCTGTTTCTTCTGAGGAACCCAGTACCCACATTGCTGGGAGATTTCTATTACTCCATCCATCAGAGGAATGAGAAACAAAGGGGGAAGTTAGTGAGATGTTGTGCTCCTTAGTTTCACACCTGGCTACTCAGACATCTACCTAAGACAGATGCCTTCTTGAATCCTCACCAGCAGAAGAATTGGGCTAAAAGGCTCATTGCTTTGACTTCAGATGATATCAGATGGTGCACCCAGAGCACCAAAGGCAAAGACATTATCACCAGCTGTGGGCAATACCCAAATGTACCTCTGATAGGAGTAAAGGGTTGCATCAACTACAATCCTCTGATGTTTAAGAGACAACTGGGCTATGCTTTGGTTCACCCTCCTAGAGTGCAAGATTTAGCTGAGACCTTGTATTGTGAAATAAAACCTAATCTAGCTGCTGTCAGACAAGCATCCTGGGCTTGGGACAACATCCAGACAAAAGGGATGGCTATTCTGGGAAGGTGTAATAATATTGCCTCAACTCAGTACTATGACTGGTCCCGTACTAGAGCTCAGATTACTGGAATGCCTTTCACCATTGAGGACATACCTGGACCATCTACAACACAGCCAATAACATCTGTCAGCCTAGAAGAATTTGAGAAACTGAAGGAAAGGAATGAGAATCTGTCTCAAGCTCTAAAGAAGACCCTTTGGGAAAGAAGTGATGGTCGTTTGGACATTGAAAGGTTGGAGAAGCTTAGGGTGGAGCATCTGGCCAAAATTGAGAAGACAGAGGACTACATCAGGAAAGCAAGAGCTGGGGAGCAAATATTGAAGAATGCATGTAAGGAGGCCAAGCTTCAGAAGGCTAGGACTGAGCTCTATCTGCAGGAAAGTCAGGCTAGGTGGGTCAGGATCACTGAAGCCCGGACACAAGAGGATCAGAGAACTCAAGCTAAGATCGAACAGTTGGAGGCCAATGAAAAGAAGCAGCAGGAAGCTTAGTTAGCAGTCCAGAAGGAGATTTCAGAGTTAAAGCTCAGGGCTGGGTTAAAGAGATCAAAGGATCAGGACAGGCCCAATAAGCTGACCACTGCCATTGCCACCAGAAACCTCCTCATTAGGACCATTACAGAGCATCCGGCTGGTCCAGTGACTGAGGCACTCCTGAAGGAAGTTAAGGAGGATGAGTTTGGATTGGATGTTTGACTTCTTTGCTTGCTGTTCATTTCCATTTTATGTACCTTTCTTTTTGTTGTATTTTGACCCTTCAGGGGCATGTGTTGTAAAACAAACTATGTATTTGTTCATCATTTGTAATGTATTATTTTGCTTTCATTGGGTTTTTTTTCCCAACAACATCAAGCATCTTCCTCGAGGTCTGGAAAGGTCAAAACCAAGAACCAAGCCGGATACCTTGGAAAAACAAATAAGCATACTGCATTGCATACAAACCTTGTTTTGTTTTGTAGGTTTTGTTATTATTTGTTTCTAACTCTATTGTGATCTCAGGAAATATTGCTCGTCGCCGGGTGTTCCCTGTCAACCGTACGCACCGGTATCCTACTCGCAACAACCTTCCTGGTATCCAAATGGATCAAGTACAGCAGGACCTGACTGAGGTCAGAACTCAGATGGATAATGACAGAGTGGAGATGAGGAACCAGATGGCTCAATTCATGACTGTGATGACTAGCTTGGCCCAGAGCCAAGAAAGGTTAAGGGAACTAGTGGAAAGACAAACTCCCGAGGAACCGCATCTTGGGTCTGGAGGAACAAGTAATAATGAAAGGGGTCAGCCTCATATTAGTCCACCAGTATTTGGACCTCATCTACATCCGGAAGTCAACATCCCGGGAAATGTGCAAGGAAACACTGCTGCAGGCAGGGTCTTGCAAGAAGATCCTCAAGAAGAGCAGTTTACTGTTATGGGAGCAGGAGATGAAGTTTACGACCGGAGGTTAGATGAAATTGCTGAGAAATTGAGATCTCTGGAGTCTCAAAATTCCTTGGGCTTCGATGTGATGGATATGGGGCTAGTGGATGGGGTGAGAATTCCCCACAAGTTCAAACCCCCATGCTTTGAGAAATACAATGGAACTTCTTGTCCACGAACTCACCTGCAGTCTTTCCTGGGAAGACTTAAAGCTTATACTATGGATGAGAAGCTGTGGATGTTTTACTTTGAAGACAGTCTGATTGGGGCTTAAAGAGAGTGGTATTCACACGTGACCAGAGCTATCGTTAGATGCTGGAAGGACTTAGCTGAAGCCTTCATCAGACAATATCAATATAACCTGGACATGGCTCCTAACAAGACCCTCCTGATGGGAATGTCCCAGTCCTCCAGAGAAAGCTTCAGGGAATATGCCCAGAGGTGGAGACAGCTTGCTGCTGCTGTCCAACCACCCATGTCGGAAAGAGAAATGGCCGACATGTTCATGAATACTTTGCAAGGAACAGATATTGATAGGATGGTTGCCTTTTCTTCTACCAGCTTCACTGATGTCGTCATAGCTGGTGAAAGAATTGCGAGTCTGTTAAAAATGGGAAAAATTTCTGATAATGGTGCAAGTTCATCCAGTAATCCCAGGAAGCCTTTCGTGGGACCCCGAAGGACCAATGAGACAAATGTCATTCATGCCAGCAGGGGGAGACCTCAATATGTCCATAGATCAGTAGCAGCTGTCACTATTCCGGCTCCGATTCCTCAGCAATCAACATATCAACAACAACAACAACCACATTATCAACAGCAAGTTCAGTATCCGCAACTGAGAACCTACAACAACAATAATAGCAACCAACAACAGCGTCCTTTCCAGCAAAGACCATCACAGGCAAAAAGGGTGATTGACCCTATCCCTATGCCTTATGCTGCCTTATTGCCACAACTCCTGAAGCTTAACTTGTTTGAGTTAAGGACGTTGGCGCCACCAGATCCCCTCAATCTCCCAAGGAATTATGATGTCAACGCCAGGTGTGCTTTCCACTCCAATGCACCTGGTCACAATACTGAAAAATGCAGGGCCTTACAAATGAAAGTCCAAGATCTGGTGGATTCTAAAGCCCTCAACTTTGCACCTCCTCCAAATGTCAACAAAAATCCTATGCCTAATCATGGTGGGCCGAGGATTAATGCCATTGAGGAAGACAAACCATCTACCTTGATCACCAGTGTTGCACAAATTCGAACACCTTTGGTCGAAATTAAAGCTCAACTTCTAGAGTGCCACGTGTTCCCCGGGTGTGAGCTTGGTTGTGGGTATTGCAACATTGCAGTCAACGGGTGTGAAAATTTGAGAAGCGGCATAGATGGTCTTATCAAGGATGGTATCCTTCAAATTTCAACAACGGCGCCTACAAATCCAGCAATTCCTTTGACAACAATTCCTGATTCTTCTACAACAGCAGCAACAATCATTCCTACCGATTCATCAATATCATCAGCAATGGCTCCGTCCATCACCTCGACAAATCAAATGTCAACAACCATTTCTTCTACAACATCAACATCCGCTTTATTAGCAGAATCTTCTACAACGCCAGCAAAAATTAATGAAGATGTCTCCGCAGTTACAATCTACTATGACCCATCAGAGGTTCCTCCCAGCAGCAATTTCCAACAGCAAATAGTAGCACCTCCTGCCAGATAATCGGTCACAATTTACTATGATCCGCACACCATTACAGTACCCTCCTCTGCAGCAGTCAGTCCAGTTACCATTACGGTTCCTGGACCCGTTCCTTATGAAAGCAGTAATGCCATACCTTGGCATTAAGGCTCTGATCTCTACTGCAACGGGGAGAAAATCACTCTGGATTCATCAACCTCTTCTCCACAGATTGATAATGTTGGGGGAGGCGGAGGCTTCACCAGAAGCGGACGCCTTTTTGCCTCACAAGTGCAAAGACCTAATGCCGAAGCAGAAGCTGCTGCCAAAGCAAAAGGAAAGAGTGTGGTATCGGAAGAGGCGATAACCAAAGAAACTCAGAAGACATCTTTTGAACAAGATGTAGAAGAGTTTATGAGAATCCTAAAAAGAAGCGATTACAAGGTGGTGGATCAGCTTCACTAAACTCCCTCAAAAATTTCCATATTATCACTGTTGATGTGTTCTGAAGCTCACAGGAATGCATTATTGAAAGTCCTTCACGCAGCATACGTGCCAGAGGATATTACCGTTAATCAGCTAGAAACTGTGGTGGCAAATGTCAACACCAGTCATGGACTGGGCTTTACCAATGCTGACCTAACAATAGAGGGACGTAACCACAACAAGGCTTTACATATCACCCTAGAGTGCAAGGATGCTGTTCTATCTCATGTACTGGTGGACACTGGGTCATCACTCAATGTTCTACCAAAGAAAGCCTTGGTGAAGCTGGAGTATGACGGCTTGGCATTACGTCCGAGTAATTTGGTGGTGAGAGCATTTGATGGCTCTAAAAGATCAGTGCTAGGGGAGATTGATCTGCCTGTGATGATTGGCCCGCAAACTTTTAAAACCACCTTCTTTGTGATGGACATTCAGCCAGCCTACAGCTGTTTGTTGGGTAGACCCTGGATCCACGTCGCTGGCGCTGTTACGTCTACCCTTCACCAGAAGCTGAAATTCGAGTGGGAAGGCCAGATCATCACCATCTGTGGGGAGGAGGAAATCTTTGTTAGCCAGCTGGCTACGTATAAGTACATAGAAATAGATGGAGAAATCCATGAAACCATGAGCCAGGGGTTTGAGGCCCTGAACATTAATGAAGCATCTGCTGTACTGGGAACTTCCATGACGTCTTATCAGCAAGCCCAGAAGGTTGTTGAAGAGGGTACTGCCCAAGGCTGGGGCAAGCTGCTGCCCGTGGAAAAGAAAGAAGACAGATTTGGGTTGGGTTACAAACCAACTCAACAAGATCAATCAGAGGCTGCCAAAGAGCCCAATTATGTCAGCGGGGGAATGCTCACCCCGGATGCTGTGAACAACTTGGATGACGAGGAGGAAAGCGACCGCAACCTGGAGAGTTGGATACGTCCAAGGATCCCGGGGAGCCAAGTCCTTAACTGGTCTTCCCAGGAAATTAAAAGGGTTACTCCTGCAGAGTAATTATTATTTCCTGTATTTTTAAGCATGCATCAAGTCTTGCATCTTGCCCAAGATGTCAAGACTCATTTTGTAATCGGGCCATCTTGTAATTTTGTGCAAATAGATCAATCAATGAATATCGGACGTCTTTTGCAAACAAGTCTCTTTTTTTCGCTCACTGTCTTTTCATTTTTCTTTTTGTACAAAAATAAAATGGCAATGTTTTTCAAAATAAATAACTTCATTTTCACTTCTTTCTAAATAAGATAAAATTGATCACTAAAATAAACCAATCTAAACCCTTGCAGAAAGTGCCTTTCAGACTGCACCGACAACAACTCTGCTATGACTTCATATGACTTTGACAATCCAATCAATCAAGCTGATGAAGGGGTTGAAGAAGATTATGAGCTACCTGAAGAGCTAGCCAGGTTGTTAAGGCAAGAGGAGAAGGTTATCACTCCTCATCAGGAGGAGATTGAAACGATTAATCTTGGTACGGAAGAAGAAGTGAAAGAGGTTAAGATCGGGGCCTGCCTGCAAGATTCAGTAAAAGAGCAACTGATTGACATGCTTCGGGAATATGTGGATGTTTTTGCTTGGTCTTATCAAGATATGCCATGGTTGGACACCGATATTGTTATGCACAAGCTGCCTCTAAAAGAAGATTGCCCGCCAGTAAAACAGAAACTGCGCCGTACTCGCCCAGATATGGCAAAGAAGATAAAGGAAGAGGTACAAAAGCAGTGGGACGCCGGTTTCCTTGCTGTAACTAGCTATCCACCGTGGGTTGCTAACATTGTACTAGTGCCTAAGAAAGACGGCAAGGTGAGGATGTGTGTGGACTACCGGGACCTGAACAGAGCCAGCCCGAAAGACGATTTCCCATTACCTCACATTGATGTATTGGTTGATAATACGGCTCAGTTCTCGGTGTTCTCCTTCATGGACGTATTTTCAGGATACAATCAGATCAAAATGTCACCTGAAGACATGGAGAAGACAACTTTTATCACACCCTGGGGCACGTTCTATTATAAGGTGATGCCATTCGGCCTGAAGAATGCTGGTGCTACTTATCAACGGGCTATGGTAACATTATTCCATGACATGATCCATAAAGAAATTGAATGTTATGTGGATGACATGATTGCCAAGTCCCTCACAGAAGAAGACCACCTGGTGAATCTGTTGAAATTATTCAAGCGTCTGAGGAAGTACTAACTAAAATTGAACCCCAACAAGTGTACATTCGGGATGCGGTCCGTTAAGCTGCTGGGATTTATTGTAAGTGAGAAAGGGATTGAAGTTGACCCTGATAAAGTCAAAGCCATTCAAGAAATGCCTGCACCGAAGACTGAAAAGGAAGTCCGGGGGTTCTTAGGAAGATTGAATTACATTTCACGGTTCATATCTCACCTTACAGCAACCTGTGAGCCTTTGTTCAAGCTGTTAAGAAAAGAACAAACGGTCAGGTGGAATGAAGACTTCCAGAGGGCTTTTGACAAAATCAAGGAATACTTACAAGAGCCTCCGATCCTTATGCCTCCAGTTGAAGGAAAACATATAATCATGTACTTGATAGTATTAGAAGAGTCAATGGGGTGTGTGCTGGGCCAGCATGACGAGTCTGGTCGAAAAGAGTATGCAATATACTACCTAAGCAAAACGTTTACCGACTATGAACAATGTTATTCACTGCTCGAGAAAACTTGTTGTGCTTTAGTGTGGGCTGCTCGCCGATTGAGACAGTATATGTTGACCCACACTACCTTATTGATCTCAAAGATGGACCTAGTCAAGTACATTTTTGAGAAGCCAGCACTTACCGGACGGGTTGTAAGATGGCAAATGATCCTCACAGAATATGACATTCAATACACATCTCAGAAAGCCATCAAGGGCAGTGTATTGTCTGATTATCTTGCTGAGCAACCCATTGATGATTACCAGCCTATGAGATTTGACTTCCCTAATGAAGACATCATGTTCATAAAAGCAAAAGATCATGAAGAGCCTGTTCACACTTAAAGGCCTGACCTAAAAGAAGAATGGACTATGATGTTTGACGAGGCTGTTAATATGAATGGTCGTGGTGTTGGTACAATACTCATTACACCTAAAGGAGTTCACATGCCTTTCTCGGCAAAACTCATCTTTAACTGCACTAACAACGAAGCTGAATATGAAGCTTGTATATAGGCCTTAAGGAAGCTATTGACCTCATGATCAAGACTTTGACTGTATTCGGAGATTCAGCTCTGGTAATTAATCAAACCAACGACAAATGGTACACTCACCAGGATCATCTGATATCTTATCGGGATTATACAAGGAGATTGTTGACTTTCTTAACAACAGTCAAGCTTGAGTATATCCCTCGAGACGAGAATCAATTTGCAGACGTTCTGGCTACCATTTCATCCATGATCAAAGTTCAAGCTGCCAACTCTGTGCCTCGGATTTCAGTGTCTAGACTTCACAGACCGGCATATGTATTCTCCGCAGATGTTGTCAAAGATGATAAGCCTTGGTTCCATGACATCAAATGCTTCTTGGAAGATCAAACATACCCACCTGGGGCATCTTTAAATGATAAGAAGACATTAAGGAGGCTAGCTGGTAGTTTCTTCCTGAATACTGACGGTTCCCTTTACAAGAGAAACTTTGATATGGTACTCCTCAGATGCGTTGATAGGGTAGAAGCGGACTTGTTAATGCACGAGGTGCACGAAGGATCCTTTGGTACCCATGCTGGAGGGCATGCAATGGCTAAAAAGTTGCTAAGATCAGGTTATTACTGGATCACAATGGATGCCGACTGTTGTGCCTATGCCAGAAAGTGCCATAAATGCCAGATTTATGCGGATAAAGTGCATGTGCCTCCGAATCCTCTGAATGTGATGTCTTCACCTTGGCCCTTTGCCATGTGGGGCATTGATATGATTGGCAAGATTGAACCGACTGCTTCAAATGGCCCCAGATTCATCCTGGTAGCCATTGACTATTTTACCAAGTGGGTCGAAGCAGCTTCATATGCAAATGTTACAAGGCAGGTGGTAGCCCGATTTCTGAAAAGAGACATCATCTGCCGGTATGGAGTTCCCGAGCGAATCATTACTGATAATGGTTCCAACTTAAACAACAAAATGATGGCAGAACTATGCTGGGACTTCAAGATCCAACACCACAATTCTTCTCCTTACAGGCCAAAGATGAATGGCACTGTAGAGGCAGCTAACAAGAATATCAAGAAGATTGTGCAAAAGATGGTGGTCACCTACAAAGACTGGCATTAAATGCTACCATTTGCCTTACATGGGTACCGTACGTCAGTCAGAACATCCACTGGGGCAACACCGTATCAGCTTGTGTATGGTATGGAGGCAGTCCTACCTGTTGAAGTTGAATTACCCTCCTTGCGAGTGCTAATGGATGTTAAGCTAAATGAAGCAGAGTGGGTCCGATCCCGATACGAACAACTAAGTTTGATTGAAGAAAAGAGGTTGGCTGCAATTTGTCAGGGGCAGCTGTATCAGAAAAGAATGAAGAAAGCCTTCGATCAGAAAGTCAGGCTCCGAGAATACCAAGTAGGAGATCTTGTGCTGAAAAGACTCCTCCCTCCTCATACAGAGCACATGGGCAAGTGGACTCCGAATTATGATGGTCCATTCATAGTAAAGAATGTTTTCTTAGGTGGAGCTCTGATGCTCAGTAATATGGATGGTGAAGACTTCTTGTCCCTTGTGAATTCAGATGCAGTTAAAAAATACTTCACATAAAAATGACCCGCTGGACATAAAAACAGAATTTAAGTCCAGGCAAAAATAGGGCATCCCGGCGAGTCAAAAATAGAATAAAAGACTCGGGCAAAAATAAGGGAAAATAAAATAAAAAATATACACCCGCTGAGTTGAAAAGTCGCATTGGACGACTCAGGCAAAAATGGGTATCCCGGTGGATTGAAAATCTGAAGGGGCGATCCACGCAAAATAAGGGAATAAGCGAACAACTGCATTCTGAATTCTTCTGTATCGCTTACAACATGGCAAGCTTCGAAAGGTTCGAGCATCGGTCAGAATCAGCCTTCTTCAGAAAGCAAGATGAGAAGAACGTCAATGTCATACAAGTCATAGCAAAAAGGGAAAGCTCCTTGAAGCGTCATCAACATTGCCACTGTCGTTTTGCTTCTCAATTTGTAACGATTTCCTCATTTCAGGGTGTAAACACCCCAAATTTGCCCTCACCCATTTCACCATGGCTTGTGATCATTTCATATGCATAAATACAATCATATCCCCTCATATCCCATTTTTGATTCACTGCATAGTTCCTAAGTCATCTGCACCTAGGGTTTGTGATCTGAGCAATCCAAGAGCCTCTTGAGCCACTCCAAAGGCAACCAATCACTTCAAAGGGGTCCATATGTGTTAAAGTATCATATTACATCTTCTCAAAGTCAAAAATTCCAAAGAATCACAAGAACTAGGGTTTGGATGGATGCAGAGCCAAGTTTGATTGCACAGTTGACCTAAAATTAGGGTTTTGGTTTCAGAGGCCATAACTCCAAATTTTTTGGTCATTCTTGTTTCCATTGGTCTCTATATGGTATAGGGAGTATGCATATCAATTTTCATGAAGAAATTCCATGGGGAAGTCATCTGATCAAGAGTTGACTTTCTGGACAAGTCAGTGCAAAATCAGGGCATCTGAGGCCCCCAATGACCCAACCAATGGGTGATCTTCATCATTTTGAGTGTATATGATCTTTATTTGATCATGGAAGAAGGTTGAAGTTCATAGAAATCAATAATTTGGAAGTTTTGCAAATGTTGACTTTTTGGGCATAGTTGACTTTTCAAGAATGCTTCATTTTAGGTCATTTTTCAAGCCTTGATTCTTGATCCAAAAAAGCTTCAAATGGAAAAACTTTGGTCATGAAATTTGTAGATCTCATCTTTCCCTTTTCAAAAAGTACAAGAACATGATCAAACTCTTCTTGGATCAAAAGTTATGGTGTGACAAAGTTGGCTAAAATCATTGATTTTCAAGGCATGCTTCAAATGAGAATTTTGCAAAATCATGAACCAAAGCCAATTGTAACTTCTAATTCACTTCAAACCAGTATGCAAGCATTCTACATGTCCTAAAAAGTCAGAATTGGACCAAGGTTCACATGTCCATAGTTCATGTAACAAGGCATTTTTCACAAAGTTTCAAAAAGTAAGCAACTTGCAAAACCACTCATCACACTTCACCAACTAGTTGCCTTGGCTGCTGAACCTCCCTAGCTTCACTCTCATGCCATGCTGCACCAGCCCATACTCATGTACCAAGCTATAACTTAGCCCATGCCTCTCTTACAAAGAAGTTGACATTTTGCAAAAGGTGACTTACCTATCACAGCAGGCCATGTCACATCATCCAGCCAATTAGATTTGTTTATACTTTCCATTTGCAAGCTAGACATAACACTAAGCAAGGCTGAAACACTTGACACCATCACATACACAAAACACACCCTAGCTGCATTTTGCTTCGAAACTCTCTGCCCAGCACACAAACACCAAAACCATTTCCACACTTCAACTCACCATACTTCATAGACCTCAAACCACCAAAAGTCAGGCCTGTTTTGATCAAGAACACCCCATTGCCATTTTTCACCCCAAGCTGCAGTTTCATTCGAATCTCTCTCCCCAGCACAAAAACATCCAAACAAACACCACAGACCTTCTCCACTCATTATTCTGATCACATGGAACCACTCACACTGGCCTGAAGCTGCCCATTTCACCATAGCCATTTTCAACTGAGTTGAAGCAGAAGCTGTCTAAACTCATCAACCAGCCAACATAAATTGCTCCCAAGCATTCAAACATCATCAAGAGGTCCTAAGGAGTGGATTGCACTGAAGGAAGTGGCCAGAAAGTCATCAGAGTGAAAGCTTCGAATCTCAGGTAGCCCAAGAAATATTTTTCCAGAAATCATTTCTTTTGTTCTAAACTTGTTCTTTGTGTCTTCCTGATCATGAATATGCTTTTAGTTTTTGAAATGGTGATGAAATGAACATTTAATTGATCTCTGAAACTTGCGTGCCCTAAAATTTGTTTGTTTCGATTCATGCTTCTGGGGAAGAATAAATTTGTTTTGACTTAGGGTTTTGGTTCGTGAGTGAGTGAGGATCATTTCCCAATTCTTAGATTTCATTTTAGTTAGGTTTTTGGGGTTTTTGGGGATTTTCAGGGGAGATGTTGGCCGGAGAAGACGACCGGAAGTCTTCTCCGGCCGCCTGAAAGTCATTTGTGCCCTAATCATGTAATTAATTCCCATTTGAATTTGGACCGTTGGATGCGTTGAAAGCGTTGACCTCCCGCGTGTGTGTGTGGTCCAGATCTGTTTGATTAGCCCTAATCCACGTGTTTAAGTTTAATTAATCATAATTTAATTAATTAACTCAGAAAGAACCACAGCCCTTGGATAGCGCGCGTGGTCAATGCATTTGAATCCAGGCTCAATCTCCACCCTCCATTCTGATTACTTCTCCTTTTATTTATTTTTATTTCATTTTATTTTCATTTAACTTGCACAATTAATTTAAAATAGTAAAAAGTCTTAAAAAATTATGAAACTTTTTCTCTTAAGTTTTATTAATTTTCATGACACAAAAATATTTTCATTTTTATTTTTATCATTAAAAAAGTATTTTTAAATATTTAAAAGATTATTTTTAATTGATTAATGAAAATTAATTTATTAAAAATACTTTTAGGTATTTAAAAATCACCAAAAAATTCATGAAATGTTCTAAGACATTTAGAAACATTGTCCAACCTTCAAACCAAATTTATTTTTTGATCTTGATGCATTTTGAGAATTTTTCATTGAATTAAATCATTTTTTGTGCATTATTTTGATCATAAGTTCAAAAAATCATTTCTGCCTATTTGAGAAGAGTTGGACATTGATTCTTTTTGCATTGTTTTGAGTTTGGTATGTAGTTTCTAGGATTAAATGGCCATGATTTGATCTTGCATTTTTCATTTGTTTGGCATTTCTTTTGTTTAAGAGCCCTAAAAACCCTAATAACTTAGAAAAATCATAACTTGAGATTGGTTGGGAGTTGAGATTCCCCCTTTGGACTTTGGTTTAGTATGGGATTAGGGTTTCTTTGGGTGGCATTTTCCATTTTTTATCCTAAGGTTTGCTTCTGTTTTTGAGTTTTGTTTGTTGCTTGATCCATAAACCCTAATTTGGGCTTCCATTTGCATCCCTTTTGCATTCTCTTGCATAACATGACTTGCCATGCCATTCCATGCCTCCATTTGTTTCATTTGACATCATAAGACATATAGAAAGCATGTGTGATCATTGCATCTTGCATTTGCCATGTTGTTTGCCATGTATGTTTCATAACTTTTCATGTAAAGTTCATGCTCCTTAACTTGCTTCATTTGCATTCATGATCTTGTATGAACATCTCCATGCCTTGTCTCATGCTTGTAGCATCTCATAACATCATTATTATCATCAACATGCTTCTGGTTTTGTTTTTCATCATGTCATGTCACCTCATTTGGCATTGCATTGCATCTCTTTTCTAACATTTCAGGTGGTAAGTGAGGTTGAGAAGTGAATTTGCCTTCACTTCTCATAACTTTTCTTTTTGTAGACACCCTAAATTTGCCCTCTGGTTTTTCTATCATTTTCCGTTGTTCGTTTGCATCTCATATACATTTCCATTAGGTCATTAACATTTAGAATTCACATCATGTGCATAAGGCATGGTTTCAATATTTTCTGGGGAATTAGGGTTTATTTCCCTGATTTGGTGGTTTCTAAGGACTTCATGTCTGAAGACTGTTCACTTATGCATCTGTCCTCTCATCAAGATGTTCTTTTCTTCATCAAGACATTCTATTCTTCATCAAGTCACAAGGTTGTTCTTCTTCTTTCTCAGCCTCTCAGGAGTTTGTTATCAATGTCAGTGGACTATTTCTCAACCAGTGTGCGTCCAAGATTCAAATGTTATGGGTGGAGTTTCTGCAGGTTATTGGGAAGTGACGAATTCAAATGATTCAGAGTTTATTATTAAAGATTCAGAGTTTTGTCGGAGCAAGTCCAAATTTGGTGAATACTCAGGTTAAATGTGAATTCGAGTGTCACATGGGAGAGATCATTTAGAACCAATATAGTTTTAATTGGAGTTTGGTGCAAGTTGCAGTGCAATCCATATTTCAAATCCTGATTCTCTGATCTCAAATCATGTTCGTAAGTTCATATTTGTGTTCAAGAAAGATCAATTTGAATTGGTTTAAGAAGCTTTAACTCGTTTAAGGCCAAGATCGATTTATAGTTGATTTTACTTCTGAAAAAGAAATTCAAGATTTTATTCTGGGAAATTTGAAGTTAGCATGTATATGTGTGGTTTCAAGATTGGGGTTAAGTGGTGCGTTTGGAATCATTTTAAGATATTTAGTTAAGGATCAATTCGGTTCATTTCTCAAGGTTAATTTGAAGTCAATCGGTTTTCTTTGTTCATCATCATTTCAGATCTAATTACATTTCCAAATTTTCTCTTTACCAAATAATATGGAGGGTGTGTTTATAAAATCCAATTACAACAAGACCCATTTGTTTTATTTATGTATGAAATCTATCACTTTCTAAAAAGTGCTAGAAAGAGGCTCATGGAAACAAGAGGAGAATAAGTCCATGTTATAAAAAATTTACTGCCACCATTCACCTTTATCTCTATAACAAAATTAACCCCCAAAAAAAAAAAAGAGTAAAGAAAAAGAGCCTGTTAATTGACCACAAAGCATCATCAGCTTCCGAAAAAATTAGAATTTACACTGGCCCACCACTCACCATCCACTCCGCAAATGAAACGCACAAACACACTCCTCAACAACACTTCATTTTCATTTTTCCGTAGCATGTACACAAAACGTATAACCAACTCGCGGATTCTTCACCAAAGGGCACAGCATTCCAATTTTTCTTTTTCCTCCAACTCACAAATGTACGATCCAACACACACCAATACGCCAGCCCCACTCTTTTTCCACGCCTTCATCACTCTTCATAGCAACAACAAAGAGAACAAAAAACCTTTTCTTAATCGAAAAAAAACCAACACACAGCAATTCCCTCACATACAACCAACACACAAAGCCACACTTCCCGCAACAAACTTCTGTTACTCCCTCAAACTTTCATCACTCACCTCCCTCATAAACCACCCCCAACCTTAAACCTTCAACCAAAATCTTCCATCATCAATAACCAAACCACAAGCCTTCTCTAAATTTTCACTCCACCAACAACACATAAACAACACCAAATTGAACCACAATCTTCAATCAATACATCGCACCAACAAACAGCATACCCTCAAAACGTTCTTCACACACAAAAACACAGAATAAAATTTCTTCTCTTCTTCGGCTGATACAAAAAAAAAAAACAAGCCATATGTTTTTCGTTTTCACACAAAACACCATATCAACCGAATCAGAACCGCAACCTCACTTCAATTCCTCCACCCTTCAAACAACTCAAGTAAGCCACCACCAACACTCACACAGATCCAAGCTAACGACCAGAAACAAGAAGAATTTGATTTAGATAGTTTTTGAAGAGATGAATCGTGACGAGAGAAGAATCTGAGAGCAAAGAGAAAGAGGTGATGATGTTGACGCGACGTCTGATTCGAAAAAAATCTTTGAGGATGAAGCAGATCGGAAACAGAGAAGTTGAGATGCGAAGGAGTTGAAACTTGATCCGAAGGAGACACGCGGTGGAGCTCTTTGTGCCGACGGAAGAATCCTTGTCCGCGGCGTGGATCCTAATTGGTGGAACGACGGAGCTGAGTCGTTTTTGTGCGGCGGCGTTGTGTTTTCTCTGTGCGAGGAATTTGATCGGTGACGGCGTAAAGCCAAGGCGAGACAGGAAGAGATCGAAGCAAAATCTGAGCCGTGATGAGAGAGAGACGAGATCGAACGGCGAGACATTGAAGATTGATGTCGGACCCGTTCATTGATTGGCCGTTTTTGTGTGAGGTTCTCTGGCGGCGTAGCATTCTGAAGAAGAAAACAAGCTACAGTAACAAGACGCAAGGGAAGAAGAAGCTCGTGTTTTGACCGCTGACTTGCTTTTCCTTTGCAATTTCCTTTTTATATTTTATGATCCTATATGTGTTTATGTCTTTATTGGTTGACTAATCGGTTTAGGCCCATTTTAAGTTTCCCATATCTCAATTTCAATTCCCCCTGGCTCGTGTTCTCAGGCCTATAAGTCCACCGTGTTCGGCTAGTCAGGCCCATGTTTCCAACATTGGTACCTCCATTAAATTTTTTGTGTTTAATATTTGTTTGTTTAGTTAATTAGAATTGTTCTTAATTTTTAGTTTATCTTTGAAAGCTAGCATTTGTTCATTCTCTGGATTATTTAAGACCTTAATTAGGTTTTGTTTAAATTTTATTATTAATTATTAATATAACTTTGATGTTAGTTTGCTTCAATTCATTTGAGTTTAATTAATTAGGATTTGATCTAATCTTGGTTCTAGTTTTGGATGTTGTTTTGTAGGTTTATGGTTCGATTTTGAGGATGTCGAATTTGGCTTGATGATAACCTTATGATTGTTTGTTTGCTCACGGATTATTGACTTGTCAGTGTTCGTAGAATTCTGGATGCAATTTGAGATGAATAGTGGACTATTGCGTGGACTTGAAGACTCGCCTTGATAAACACTCTTGTTGATTATTCTTTGTTGGATGGTTTGGATACTGGAAGCTCCCATTTGACTATTGTTTGATGTCACGATAATTGACAATTGCGCTTGACTGTTGAATCTTTCTGGACTCGATATTCTGGACTTGATATTTCTTCTTACGCTTATTAAAGAGGCAGCGGACCTTCTCCGTTAGGTACCACTGAGGCCTGGTTTTATTGCATGCTGCTGCATCTGGAAGTCCTACTGGTGTAGGCTCTGTTTGTGCATTATTCATCTCATCTCCATTTCGCATTCTCATCTCACAATCTTATTCATTATTCATCTCATCTCCATTTTGCATTCTCATCTCTTTATCTTATTTCTTCCTCATCTTCTTCTTTTCGTTCTTACTTGAGGTGTGCTTAGGTCACCATGAAGCTTCTCCTCTCATCTTTTTCTTTTCTTCTTCATTAGGATAGTGAGCCTCACTAACCTAGGACCATCCGAGCATGTGAATATTAGGATTAGACTTTTCCCGTTAGATGTTTTACTTTTATGATCCTTTTGGTTCTTCTTCTCTTCTCATCTCATAACTCTTAAAAAGAAAACACTTTAATAAATGTGAAGTGATGCATTGATCCATAGCCTTATTCCATGAGGTATGCTTGTAGTCTTCCCATCTTGGGATAGTACATGTTTACCTTGTGATGCACAAGTCTGATCAAGGTATCTTCTTCATAAAGAAAAGCATAAAAAACACTTCTTCATGTAAATAACCAAAAAAACACTTAATAATTAAGCAAGTTAGTGAGCCTAAGCCCTAATCTTTGGGTTCAAGTTTTGGGGATCTTCTCCTTACTTGAGTGTGCTTGTTCTATTATTCCATCTTGGAATGTAGTGACAAGTGCACATTCCATTGGTGAGAGTTTGAGTTCACTTCCTTGTGACACACTCATAAAAGCTTCTAAAAAACACAAAACAAACAATAAGCGTCATTCCTTCGGGAATTCTTTTCTCATCTCCTTCGCTCAGTACGCGAACTTGCTCCTACTTGTCATTTTGGAAGACGGTTACGCACTCGTCGTCCGAGTCTGCAACACCTGAGCAATGGCATAGGCAGTTCAAGCCTTAATTCACAAGCAATTTCCTTTTAGTACCCCTAGTTAGGGGAACTACGGCGTCTCTGATCCTCATTATCCCGATGAGGTACGTAGGCAGCGGGGTAGGGCCCGTTCGAGCACAATCTTTATTTTCCCTACATTTTTCCTTTTGCTTTCTTATTCAGTTCTTTTTCCAGTTCCAGTTTCTTTTCATTTTCATTGCTTTTGCTGCAGTTTTCATACCCTCACCCTTTGAAACAGTTTCTTTCGCAAGCGTGGATCCCGTCGGGTACGACGGACGATCTGGGTGCTAATACCTTCCCAGATCGTAACCGACTCCCGAACCCAGTCTCTTTGGTTCGCAGGACCTGTGTCCTTCCTCTTTCTTTCTTCTGGTTTGTGCAGCATTACCATTCCCTCTATTCGGGATAAAAATGCATGGCTGGCGACTCTATTCTTTTTTCCGCGCCACTTTCGCGTTTGTACCAGGATGGAAATCCCCGGGAGCGACAGCTGGCGACTCTGCTGGGGAAACGAACCCAGAATCTCTGGTTCCCCTGTGAGTCTCTCCTAGCGCTTGTTTGTTGCTGTTTCATCGGGTGATGTTTGTTTGCTGTGGCTTGTTGTATTTTATTGTTGTTTATTTACAGCTGTATTTACAGCTTTATTTACAGTTTTCAGTATTTATTTACTGCATCATGTATATACTGGACTGTCTGGACTGGTTTTCTGTTTGGTGGGATGGGTGTTACTTGTTCTTGAGAGATATGAGCCAAGTACCCGGCTCGAGTGCACCTTAGGACTTAGAGTGGTTCCACTTTGGCCTCATGAGATCTTGTCATGGGGGTAGTAGTGAGTTCCACACCCAGGTTGCGATTGTCTTGGAAATGTCTTGATTTGGGGATCTTCCTCTCTCATTACATAATCCTGACAGTTATGTGCAGCTGGGGACCGATCATTGAGAACCTTGTGGAAACATCCCTCTTTAGTGATGACAGTGGCAGCCCACATTTTGTGGCAAACCCATTCGCATCCGAGGGCCCACCTGGGGATCGCATAGGATGACCTTGTGTCCTGGACTCAGCTGAGGCCTCCCTGCGTAGTATATAATACCAAACCGATTCCCTGACTTGGTCATGAGCCATTTCTCGGAGATGGTAAAAGTATTATTGCTATTCGGCTTTGAGAGCCCGTGATGTCTGACCCGGAGCCTTTTACCAGTGAGATTGGGAGGGGTTTACAGGTTTGCAGGAACCCTCGACCTCAACATACACTCATTGTCAGTGCAGTTCTATGTTTGGATCTGGTCTCTATTATCCTGAAGTTCTTGATCCTTCGGTTCTCGGCTACTATTTTGGGTTATTATGCAGAGATCTTGTGGTTACAGACACTCGATTCTTGGCTCAGTATTCCAGATTCTAGGCAGTTTCCAGCTGTGATCCCATGTCTTTGCATCTTTGCATCATCATATTGCATTTTGCATTTGCATCAGCATTGCATATCCTTAACCAGAGAGCTCATCCTTCTCCTTTTGTCCATGACCAGCCAGCTGATTTCCCGGTACTCAGTTTGAACAAGTGGTAACAGTTAGAAGACGATAGAGTGTGTGAAGCTAAACTGAGCAGTGTCAAGAGGTAAAAGGTCAGTTTGGAAGCCATCAGTAGCTATGTCAGAGAACAACCGTCAGAATGTTGAGTTTCCACTTGGTTTCACTTCAATGACCAATCCTTTGTATGGTCTTTCTCCTGATGAGGATTTTCCACAAGTGAACAACCTTACTCGAGCTCAGCCTGCACAGATCCCGATCGTGAATCAAAGTGTACCTGAACCATCTGTTGTCCGAGGTGGACCTTCATCTTCTTCTGATGCTACGGATTATCAGAGCTTTGCTTTCCCTATGCCGAACTTCCAAGGGGCAATCCCTCTTGTGAAAACCAAGGATCCACCAACTATTGATCCTGCTGAAAGGTTTCGTGTGTTGGACGAGCAACTCAAAGCCTTAGCAGATCCTGATGTCTTTGGTTTTGATGCTATAAACCTGTGTTTGGTGCCTGGTCTTGTCATACCTCCAGATTTCAAGACTCCGAAGTTCGAGAAGTACATTGGTGTCAGTTGCCCGAAGCGTCATTTGGTAATGTTTTGCAGAAAAATGACTTCTCATGCCCGCAACGATAAGCTGATGATTCACTGTTTTCAGGACAGTTTGAGTGGGGCATCCTTAAGTTGGTATATGGATTTGGAAAGCAGTCGTATCCGATCTTGGAATGATTTATCCAGAGCTTTCGTAAAGCAATACCAGTACAATGTGGACGTGGCTCCCAGTCGCACGCATTTGCAAAGCCTATCTCAGAGAACTGGTGAATCTTTCAGAGAGTATGCACAACGGTGGAGAGAGTTGGCAGCCCAAGTGCAACCACCACTTTCAGACAGAGAACTAGTTGACCTGTTCGTGGGCACGTTGCAAGGAACGTACTTGGAAAGAATGAGTAGCATTTGGACATCAAGCTTCTCTGATTTGATAAAAGTTGGAATACGCATCGAGAGCTTGCTCAAAAGTGGAAAGATCCAAGACTCTTCGAACATCCCAGCTAGTGAAGGTGAATCTATTGTTAGCTCCCAAGAGGAAGAATGGTATGATACCAGTGCAGTCATGGCCAATATCGAATATTCTAGACCAACATTTTCTCAGAGATCATCTATCCCTATGTCTGGTTACTCTTACGGGCATTCGGCAATGCTTGGAGCACCATATCAGAAACCGTGGACCCCTCCTCGTCCAAATCTGCAAGCTCATGGTCGAAGACCTCAGAATCAACTTCAGAGCCAGCCAAGGCCTCGCAACAATCTAGAAAGAAGGAATGCTCCTCTTCATCCAGTCCCCATGACGTACAGTGAACTCTTGCCACATCTAATTCGTAGCTCATTGCTGGTTCCTAAGCCTCTCAAGCCGTTGTCAGAGCCATACCCTCCAGGGTACAATCCTCATGAGCAGTGTGGGTATCATGGTGGATCAATGGGGCATTCAACTGAAGATTGTAAAGCTTTTCAAGCCAAAGTACAACAGTTGATTGATAAGGGGTACATATCCTTTCCAGAAGGAATCTTGGTTGTGCATGTTCACCTCTCGCCTGGTTGGGTTCGAGGACTTCAGAGAAACGTCTCCTGATTCAGTGGCTCAGAAAAAGTGTCATCAGAATTGGTGATCACTGTATCCTTTTATCATTTGCATTGTAGTTTCTTTCCTGTTAGCAGCTACTTGTCTTTTAAGCATTGTTGTTTTAAATGGTAATGTTAATGTAGCGATCTTGCACTTTTTGAATCAATTATGTCGCATTCGCTCATTTTTCTTTACTTGCATTGAAAAAAAAACAAACAAAAAAAATTTGCATCCATTTACCTCCCATTTATTTCACTGTTGTTTAGCAGGTTTGAGGGAGGATGATGACAACTGAATACCCATAATTGTTGAAGGTATGCTTTCAGAGTAGAACCTGTTGACGATGTACAGGCATTGTTTCAATTCCCAAACACTGGAGATATAAGGGAGATAGACCCTCGTCAACCCCTTTGAGCCTTGAAGTAGGAGTTTCTTTTCTGAACAGAAAAACCCTCACATTTAACCCAGGGCAGGGTAGTCATCAGTTAATTTGACCGAGCGTTCAAATTTCCAAAGGAGTGTGCATCCGAGGATCCATTACCTTTTCTTCAGTACACCTCAAGAGGTCAAGAGACATAAAACTACAATGGTTACCCCTCAACAACAAAGGAATGAGGCAGTCAACCCTTTCAGCAAGTCATGACAAACCTGTGTCACACGATTTGTTCAAAAAAATCAAAGAAAAAAAAGAGAAATAAAGCCCTCTAAGTCGAAAAAAGTGAAAACATATGACTTAGGCAAAAGTTAGGGCATCCCGCTGGACTTCAAAATCGAAAAATTCAAAAAAAAGAACCAGTCCAGGCAAAAGTTAGGGAGTAAAAAAAAAATCAGAAAGAAAAAAAATTCATAAGAACAAAGTCGTGTGACCAGACACAAAGTCAGAATGGGTGACTGTTACTCCAAGAAACCTCATCGGTGCTTAAACCGTCAACTTCGTTGGTTTCTCAATCATCACAAAACCCTTTCGAAAGGTGAGCGCTTAGTACAAATTAGCTGAGTGTAGGACTGGAGAACATCAAGGAGAATGGGTGGGCACAAATAAACTTTGAGCCATAAATCCTTTTTTCTAAAACCGTGAACCATACCACTTTATAACCCTTGAAAGTCCTAATTGAATCAGGGTCAATTCTGAAAGCATACTACAACAAGGTTGCGTAAACTGACTCCTAACGATTTGCTAACTCAGCACTATGTTTGGACTAATCGTCCATCCGTCACGCACTGTCACAACATTCAAATAAATAAATTTTCAAAACTTGCATGTGCACTGCATTAAAATTACCATTTGTGAATGAACAGTTTTAATTGCAAGTCAGTTTGTGACACCAGGGAAGTTCCTACAAAGAACAATCAGAGGGAACTTGATCATTCAACAATGATAGCTAGAGTCAAGAGCATCCTATAGGCCTATGAATCAGGGGCATGTTATCCAGTGGTTTTGTCGACCAAGGAATTTGTCAGGGTAAAGCAAGTTCCCAAGCATCAGTTGATTGAGGAACATCATTCAAAGTCAGTTGTACAGAGCTGAATCTACCATACAGGGGCAGGCCACCCGAATTTTATGTTGACCCAGGATATTTTCTTCCAATACTCAGTCAGAATGAGTCAAGTCGCTTCCACGCTCATACCGGGGCAGAACACTTCTAGAGATCACTGAGTGCAACTCTCCTCGAGAGAATATCCAAGTCTGTTATTCCAAGAATTGGATAATCAGTGACAGTCAGTTCAGAGACTCACCCATACAGGGGCAACTTTAGCTACACAGAGCAAGTTATATCAGTGATCTTCGAGTTCAAGACGAGTATCGGGAAATCGTGTTACCCACCGTCGCCTTTGTCACCCTTCTCAACCAGAAGCCTTGTCACTAAGACCTTTCTTCCCCTCCTCGGGAGTTTTTCTAGCTTTTCATAAGCATTGCATAAATCATTTGCATATGTTACTCATGTCGCTTCGCTCGAGCATATAGAGCATACGCATCATAAATGCATTGAGCATCATCCCAACAATTATCAATCTCAGTTCAGAGGGCCTTGTAACCCAACCTCTCGACCTTTCAAGGAGCCAGTTCTCGTCTGGCAAACTTTTCAAAGTCCAGTTCTTGTCTGGCAAACCCTTTCAAAGTCTAGTCCTCGTCCGGCAGACAAACCCAAAGTCCAGTTCTCGTCTGGCAAACCAACTTCAAATACCAGTTCTCGTCTGGTAGGCGAATCTTTTAACCAGTTCTCGTCTGGTCACCTTTTCATTTAGCCCATTGAACGCCAGTTCTCGTCTGGTAGTCATTCTTTTTCAGAGTCAATTCTCGTTTGACAATGAACATGAACCTAAGGAGTCAATTCTCGTCTGACGACTTATTCTTTGCCCATCAGTTCTCGTCTGTTGGCCTACCTTTAATAAACCGGTTCTCGTCTGGTAATTCACCTTCAAAGTCCAATTTTGTGGCAACCCAAAAAACAAAAAAAATATAAGTATCTATCAACCTGGCCTCACGCCCAACCATCCTTATCATCATATCCTTAGCATCCTAAGCATACGTCTGCATCTTGCATCATTTGCATTGCATTTTCATACCGCGTGGTTTCCGTTTTATCTCTGATGCAGAGCAAGAGTCATTACAAGACACAATCTGGGGCAGTTATCTCAAGATCTGTTGAACTTCCGTGAGAGTTTGAAGACACTGGGGCAATTCTGAATGACAGGTCTTCTGTAAAATCCTCTGAAGACGATCTCTCTATAGAAGGCGCAATTTGAGGCATAATTTCAGGAATAGGGGATGCTTATGCACTCTTGATAATCAGTATGAAACTGTCGAGCTCAGAAGCTTGAAGCACTGTGTTAATCCTCGGGAACGTCTGGTATTTATTTTACCAGCAGGGCATTGGAAGTTCATTTCTTTCTCAAGCAGAGAATTTCCCTTCAGCCGACAAGGTTTCCTCGTGAGGAGTTGGTATTCTCTATAGTCAAAGTCCAATCTTCATTGGCATATCCTCCAAACGCAGCCGTCGTACTATACTTGGGGCATATCTTAGCTTATTTTGATCTCTAATTCTCCAGCAAAGTCTCTCCTCAGCAGAGCATTGCCAAATCTTCTTCTCAACCATGCCAGAAGGTTGACATCCCCAGCTGAGTCAGAACAGACGATATCCCTAGCAGAACTTCGAGGCTAATTGAATTGTTCTCATCCCCAAGCGGAATTGCCTTTCCACCGGTGAAGTTTTCCCAACAGGCAACTGAAGGCCTTACTCCCCACAAAGTTAGAATTGTCAGAGCTCTCTCCCCAGCAAGGGTCCCAGCAAGAGTTATTTGACGAACATCTTCCCCAGCCAAGTCTGAAGATGATCTTTCCCCACAGAGTTCATATCTGATCTTCACTTCCGGCAGTGAAATATTTCCCAACAAAGTTGCCATACTGGTGGTCATTTGATGATACAGTCAGGTATATATCACCTCAGTCAGAGATGGGTAGTCAGACCCCTAGACTTATCTTCCCCTGCAGAGTTGTAACTCTCGGTGACTAATCAGGCATTTGTCTACCGCTTGTCTGCGTTTGTCAACACTCGTCTGTGTTATCTCTAAGCAGAGTTATCCCCAGCAGTGATATATCATGTTTTATTGCTGCTCGTCTGCATATTTCAACACTCGTCTGTGTTAGCTCTGTGATATTGCTCGTTTGCTTTCCCCAGTAGAGTCTATATCTACTAGCACTCGTCCGTACTCGCATCTTTATTTGATGCTCGACCGCATCTCTTAGCACTCGTACGTGCTTGTTACTCCTTTGAAGATTGCTTGTCTGCATCCTTCGATACTCGCCCGTATCACTATCAGAAGCACTCGTCCGTGTTTCTTGGATCATCGTCCGGTACTCGTCCGTATCCTCGACTTATGACGCTCGTCCGTGTTTCTTTGATGATCATTCCAATGCTCGTCCGCATTGAAGAGGTTGAAAATCCTGACGGTGGGATTAAAACGTCAAAACAATTTCCGGAACCTGCGTAATGGTTATCCGAAGAAGACTCGTCCGTCTTATTCCACTTATCTGCGTAAGGATTCGTGAAGAGGATTCGTCCATCCTAGTTGCGTGTCTATCCCGGACTTATATGCATTTCCGGAACCTGCGTAAGGGTTATCTGAAGAAGACTCGTCCGTCTTATTCCACTTATCCGCGTAAGGATTAGTGAAGGAGATTCGTCTATCTCAGGTTACTTTGAAGATTCTTAAGGGCTCGTCCGCTCTCTGCACCTGGCGTCACAGGTAATTCGAAGACTCGTCCGTCTCATGATTTATCAGAACTTTTGGTTTCGCGGGAAAGAGCTCGTCTGCTCATCTTTCAGCTCAGTCGAAACGTCATTGGATTGGGTTTATTTCCCAGTGTTGCATTCTTCGTCAGAGTGCAAAATTTCAGGGTCTTTTTGGTATTCAACCACAGTTTATCTTGAATGGCCGAAAGCGGAAGCAATCGTCCTTTTCAGATTAACTGATGATTGAATAGGGGCAGCTGTAGACACCCTAAATTTGCCCTCTGGTTTTTCTATCATTTTCCGTTGTTCGTTTGCATCTCATATACATTTCCATTAGGTCATTAACATTTAGAATTCACATCATGTGCATAAGGCATGGTTTCAATATTTTCTGGGGAATTAGGGTTTATTTCCCTGATTTGGTGGTTTCTAAGGACTTCATGTCTGAAGACTGTTCACTTATGCATCTGTCCTCTCATCAAGATGTTCTTTTCTTCATCAAGACATTCTATTCTTCATCAAGTCACAAGGTTGTTCTTCTTCTTTCTCAGCCTCTCAGGAGTTTGTTATCAATGTCAGTGGACTATTTCTCAACCAGTGTGCGTCCAAGATTCAAATGTTATGGGTGGAGTTTCTGCAGGTTATTGGGAAGTGACGAATTCAAATGATTCAGAGTTTATTATTAAAGATTCAGAGTTTTGTCGGAGCAAGTCCAAATTTGGTGAATACTCAGGTTAAATGTGAATTCGAGTGTCACATGGGAGAGATCATTTAGAACCAATATAGTTTTAATTGGAGTTTGGTGCAAGTTGCAGTGCAATCCATATTTCAAATCCTGATTCTCTGATCTCAAATCATGTTCGTAAGTTCATATTTGTGTTCAAGAAAGATCAATTTGAATTGGTTTAAGAAGCTTTAACTCGTTTAAGGCCAAGATCGATTTATAGTTGATTTTACTTCTCAAAAAGAAATTCAAGATTTTATTCTGGGAAATTTGAAGTTAGCATGTATATGTGTGGTTTCAAGATTGGGGTTAAGTGGTGCGTTTGGAATCATTTTAAGATATTTAGTTAAGGATCAATTCGGTTCATTTCTCAAGGTTAATTTGAAGTCAATCGGTTTTCTTTGTTCATCATCATTTCAGATCTAATTACATTTCCAAATTTTCTCTTTACCAAATAATATGGAGGGTGTGTTTATAAAATCCAATTACAACAAGGCCCATTTGTTTTATTTATGTATGAAATCTATCACTTTCTAAAAAGTGCTAGAAAGAGGCTCATGGAAACAAGAGGAGAATAAGTCCATGTTATAAAAAATTTACTGCCACCATTCACCTTTATCTCTATAACAAAATTAACCCCCAAAAAAAAAAAGAGTAAAGAAAAAGAGCCTGTTAATTGACCACAAAGCATCATCAGCTTCCGAAAAAATTAGAATTTACACTGGCCCACCACTCACCATCCACTCCGCAAATGAAACGCACAAACACACTCCTCAACAACACTTCATTTTCATTTTTCCGTAGCATGTACACAAAACGTATAACCAACTCGCGGATTCTTCACCAAAGGGCACAGCATTCCAATTTTTCTTTTTCCTCCAACTCACAAATGTACGATCCAACACACACCAATACGCCAGCCCCACTCTTTTTCCACGCCTTCATCACTCTTCATAGCAACAACAAAGAGAACAAAAAACCTTTTCTTAATCGAAAAAAAACCAACACACAGCAATTCCCTCACATACAACCAACACACAAAGCCACACTTCCCGCAACAAACTTCTGTTACTCCCTCAAACTTTCATCACTCACCTCCCTCATAAACCACCCCCAACCTTAAACCTTCAACCAAAATCTTCCATCATCAATAACCAAACCACAAGCCTTCTCTAAATTTTCACTCCACCAACAACACATAAACAACACCAAATTGAACCACAATCTTCAATCAATACATCGCACCAACAAACAGCATACCCTCAAAACGTTCTTCACACACAAAAACACAGAATAAAATTTCTTCTCTTCTTCGGCTGATACAAAAAAAAAACAACAAGCCATATGTTTTTCGTTTTCACACAAAACACCATATCAACCGAATCAGAACCGCAACCTCACTTCAATTCCTCCACCCTTCAAACAACTCAAGTAAGCCACCACCAACACTCACACAGATCCAAGCTAACGACCAGAAACAAGAAGAATTTGATTTAGATAGTTTTTGAAGAGATGAATCGTGACGAGAGAAGAATCTGAGAGCAAAGAGAAAGAGGTGATGATGTTGACGCGACGTCTGATTCGAAAAAAATCTTTGAGGATGAAGCAGATCGGAAACAGAGAAGTTGAGATGCGAAGGAGTTGAAACTTGATCCGAAGGAGACACGCGGTGGAGCTCTTTGTGCCGACGGAAGAATCCTTGTCCGCGGCGTGGATCCTAATTGGTGGAACGACGGAGCTGAGTCGTTTTTGTGCGGCGGCGTTGTGTTTTCTCTGTGCGAGGAATTTGATCGGTGACGGCGTAAAGCCAAGGCGAGACAGGAAGAGATCGAAGCAAAATCTGAGCCGTGATGAGAGAGAGACGAGATCGAACGGCGAGACATTGAAGATTGATGTCGGACCCGTTCATTGATTGGCCGTTTTTGTGTGAGGTTCTCTGGCGGCGTAGCATTCTGAAGAAGAAAACAAGCTACAGTAACAAGACGCAAGGGAAGAAGAAGCTCGTGTTTTGACCGCTGACTTGCTTTTCCTTTGCAATTTCCTTTTTATATTTTATGATCCTATATGTGTTTATGTCTTTATTGGTTGACTAATCGGTTTAGGCCCATTTTAAGTTTCCCATATCTCAATTTCAATTCCCCCTGGCTCGTGTTCTCAGGCCTATAAGTCCACCGTGTTCGGCTAGTCAGGCCCATGTTTCCAACATTGGTACCTCCATTAAATTTTTTGTGTTTAATATTTGTTTGTTTAGTTAATTAGAATTGTTCTTAATTTTTAGTTTATCTTTGAAAGCTAGCATTTGTTCATTCTCTGGATTATTTAAGACCTTAATTAGGTTTTGTTTAAATTTTATTATTAATTATTAATATAACTTTGATGTTAGTTTGCTTCAATTCATTTGAGTTTAATTAATTAGGATTTGATCTAATCTTGGTTCTAGTTTTGGATGTTGTTTTGTAGGTTTATGGTTCGATTTTGAGGATGTCGAATTTGGCTTGATGATAACCTTATGATTGTTTGTTTGCTCACGGATTATTGACTTGTCAGTGTTCGTAGAATTCTGGATGCAATTTGAGATGAATAGTGGACTATTGCGTGGACTTGAAGACTCGCCTTGATAAACACTCTTGTTGATTATTCTTTGTTGGATGGTTTGGATACTGGAAGCTCCCATTTGACTATTGTTTGATGTCACGATAATTGACAATTGCGCTTGACTGTTGAATCTTTCTGGACTCGATATTCTGGACTTGATATTTCTTCTTACGCTTATTAAAGAGGCAGCGGACCTTCTCCGTTAGGTACCACTGAGGCCTGGTTTTATTGCATGCTGCTGCATCTGGAAGTCCTACTGGTGTAGGCTCTGTTTGTGCATTATTCATCTCATCTCCATTTCGCATTCTCATCTCACAATCTTATTCATTATTCATCTCATCTCCATTTTGCATTCTCATCTCTTTATCTTATTTCTTCCTCATCTTCTTCTTTTCGTTCTTACTTGAGGTGTGCTTAGGTCACCATGAAGCTTCTCCTCTCATCTTTTTCTTTTCTTCTTCATTAGGATAGTGAGCCTCACTAACCTAGGACCATCCGAGCATGTGAATATTAGGATTAGACTTTTCCCGTTAGATGTTTTACTTTTATGATCCTTTTGGTTCTTCTTCTCTTCTCATCTCATAACTCTTAAAAAGAAAACACTTTAATAAATGTGAAGTGATGCATTGATCCATAGCCTTATTCCATGAGGTATGCTTGTAGTCTTCCCATCTTGGGATAGTACATGTTTACCTTGTGATGCACAAGTCTGATCAAGGTATCTTCTTCATAAAGAAAAGCATAAAAAACACTTCTTCATGTAAATAACCAAAAAAACACTTAATAATTAAGCAAGTTAGTGAGCCTAAGCCCTAATCTTTGGGTTCAAGTTTTGGGGATCTTCTCCTTACTTGAGTGTGCTTGTTCTATTATTCCATCTTGGAATGTAGTGACAAGTGCACATTCCATTGGTGAGAGTTTGAGTTCACTTCCTTGTGACACACTCATAAAAGCTTCTAAAAAACACAAAACAAACAATAAGCGTCATTCCTTCGGGAATTCTTTTCTCATCTCCTTCGCTCAGTACGCGAACTTGCTCCTACTTGTCATTTTGCAAGACGGTTACACACTCGTCGTCCGAGTCTGCAACACCTGAGCAATGGCATAGGCAGTTCAAGCCTTAATTCACAAGCAATTTCCTTTTAGTACCCCTAGTTAGGGGAACTACGGCGTCTCTGATCCTCATTATCCCGATGAGGTACGTAGGCAGCGGGGTAGGGCCCGTTCGAGCACAATTTTTATTTTCCCTACATTTTTCCTTTTGCTTTCTTATTCAGTTCTTTTTCCAGTTCCAGTTTCTTTTCATTTTCATTGCTTTTGCTGCAGTTTTCATACCCTCACCCTTTGAAACAGTTTCTTTCGCAAGCGTGGATCCCGTCGGGTACGGCGGACGATCTGGGTGCTAATACCTTCCCAGATCGTAACCGACTCCCGAACCCAGTCTCTTTGGTTCGCAGGACCTGTGTCCTTCCTCTTTCTTTCTTCTGGTTTGTGCAGCATTACCATTCCCTCTATTCGGGATAAAAATGCATGGCTGGCGACTCTATTCTTTTTTCCGCGCCACTTTCGCGTTTGTACCAGGATGGAAATCCCCGGGAGCGACACTTTTCATCTCTCTTGCATCCCTTGCTGCATTTTTGTTTGTGTTTGAGATTGAGCTTGCTCATTCTTCTTCTTCTTACTTTCTTTCTTCAAGTGACTTGACTTCTTGAATGAAGCAAGTCACTTTGCTTCTCTTGATCCTGTTCATCTGCTTCCTGGTGGTTCCATTGAAGACTTTTCTTGTAAACCTCACAAACCTTAGGAACAACCAAGCATGACAATGATTAGGGTTTTGATTAGTCTCCCCTCTTAGTTTCACCTTTGTGTCTCTTTTGAGTCTTCTCTTCTCATCTCATAATCAGGGACTAAACCCTAAAGGCTTTAAGGCTTTGTGATTAAGCTTATGCCTGCATCCTTCTCTTAGGATGGAGTGTATAACTTTAATCCTAAGTGTTAAACCCTTAATGTGTTTAAATCTCTTAATCAATTCACTTAATAAGTATCAAGACATCACACTTGTAACTTGGGCCTTGCATTAGGGTTCTAATTCTTCCTTAACTGGTTAAGAAGGACTGACCCTAATGTTAATGGACAAGTCCCCCTCAAGTTGTCTTACAAATCATAAAACTCACTTCTTCATCATATCATTAATTAAAATCCACTTAATCAAAGGCTTGTTTTGTCATGAGTTTAATCCCTAATCATGGATTAAGTTGAGGAGTTTTCCTCAGCTTAAACATTCTCATCTATTATCCTTCTCTTAGGATGGTGTAATGAGTCTGTTTAATCCCTGATTATGGCTTAACCTCATTACTCAACACTAAACAAAAACACCAAAAACATCTAAATAATCACAAGTAGGTTAATGATCTTAATCCTACATCAAAGGTGATTAAGTGTGAGAATCTGACTTCACACTTAAGGTATTCTCATTACCCCTAATCAGAGGGAAGATGTGATGAGTTTACTAAATCCATTGGTTTAGGCTTAAGCTCATTAACTTATGACAAACATCAAAAAAGCAATAAAAGGCTGAAAACACAAAAACAAACAATAATCGTCTCCTTCGGGATTCTTTTCTCATCATCCTCACTCATAAACGAGAACTTGCTTCTTCCGTTTAATGCAAGACAGTTTGCACCTGAGCCAGACAGGTCATACACTTGAGCATAGACTAGTAAGCAGTTCACAAGTCAATTCATCTTTCAGTCTCTTTGGGTCGAACTACGGTGTTCTGACTTCCTCATTGCACGAGAGGATACGTAGGCATAACTTAACAGTTATCGAACAAAAGTCTCTGTATATTCCCCCTCTTTCCAGCATCATTCTCTTAGCCTCATGATCTTGAGCTTTTCACTCTCATCCTTACACTGACACTGTATATCTCACACTTTACACTTCTTTACACTGACACCTGTACATTCTTTTCCAGCTATTGTATACACAGATTGCACTGACACTACCCCTTTAAAACACAAATCTTTTAAGCGTGGATCCCGTCGAGTACGGCGGACAATCTGGGTGCTAATACCTTCCCAGGTTGTAACCAACCCCCTTTCTCAGTCTCTCTGGTTCACAACCGTCTTATCCATCTCTTCCTAGGTTTATGCAGCATTACCTTTCCTTCGGGATAAAAATGCCTAGCTGGAGACTCTATTCATCTCCAGTGAGTTCACGGCTGTGTGTTCTCATTGTCCCTTTCGCCGACCGTTCGCGTCTGTACCTTCATCTGATCCATTTCATTTGTCGGGAGCGACAGCTTGGCGACTCTGCTGGGGACCCTTATACTGCAACCAGGGCTTCTGGTTCTTTTTGTGGGTTCCTCCTAGCGCTTGTTTGATTTGTGTTTATTGGGGTGTTATGTGCTTATTTGTGCTTGTATACTTGTACTTATTTTGCTTTATGTACAGTTTGCTTTACTGCTTTATTTATTGCTTTTGCATTATATCATATTGTCATACTGTGCTGCTGGCTGGATCTGTTGTTTGTTTTGATGGGTGGGTGATTCATTGAGAGTTAAGGTCCTATACCTGGGACCTGAGTGACACCTAGGCTAGAGTGAATCATATTCTTTCCCATTCCATCTCGGTCTGGTGCGGGAATATGAAACACGGTTCAGATATGGGTTTCTTCTTGAGAACTCTGTGTTGCAGATTTCCTGCAATGCTAGGGCTATCTGGGAAGCCTGCTAAGTCTGGATGACCTTTAGTATCGACCTTCAGAAACTGAGGTGAATTAGAGGAGGAACTGTTATGGTTATTGTGAACACTGTACCTCCGGGTTAGAAGTGTTTACACTTCTCATAACTGATCCAAGTCTGAGGATCCTTGTTTTAGAACACCACCTGTGAGGGGGTTGGGCTGTTTACAGGTTTGCAGGTACCTTGACCTCAGAATACCTTGTTACTTTGATTGTTTAAGAGTGCTCCATTTTGGACAGTTCTTGTGATTCTAAACCCTGGACATGTGGCTCTTTATTTGAGTCCCCCACCTTAGTTACTGGATTTATAGACCTCCAACTGGGATTCTTGAACACACTTGGACCTATATCAGGGCATTTTGATCAGATCCAGCTCAGTCACAGACCCTTGCATATCATTTGCATACATAAACATTGCGTCATTTTGACATTTGTTTATTTGTGTTTCAGGGTATCCATCTTTATTTGGTTTTGGTTTTGACCCCATCTTCAGTACTGACCTACCTTCACCAGCATCTGCTTTAGTTATCACCAGCATCAGCTAATCAGTGGCTCATTACTTCAGCATTATCATCAGCACCTGTCTCTACTCAGTCTTCAGCATCATGGCTCCTAAAAAGAGCAACATCACCTATCACTTCTTCCAGCCAGAGCTATCAGATATCAGGAGGATTCAGACCTTGATCACTCCAGATCACATACCTTTGTTCAGGGAAAGTTATGGAGATATACTCGATATGGTTATGGATCTGGACCCATCACAGAGAAGCTTGATCCACACCTGCATTCAGTTTTATGATCCCCCACTGAGATGTTTTACTTTTCAAGACTTTCAGTTGGGCCCCTTATTGGAAGAGTACTCCTCACTAGTTGGTATACCTATCAGAGGTGGAATCCCTTTCAACCCTGAGATGGTCTTTCCTGCTAATGGAGAAGTAGCAAAGGCTTTGCATCTGGAACCTGTCCTGATTGAGCAGCATATGACTTCTAAAGCTGGGATCCCTGGTTTCCATTTGGATTTCTTGATCTCTCAAGCTACCCTGAAAGCTTCTCTAGGAGAGTGGAAAGCTGTTTGTGCTTTACTGGCCTTGGGTATATATGGAATTGTATTGTTTGCAGATGAGCCTCGATTCATTAGCAAGAATGCAATCCATCTGTTCATCTTGAAGAACCCAGTGCCAACTTTATTGGGGGATCTTTACTATTCAGTGCATCAGAGGAATGAAAAGCAGAGGGGGAGATTAGTGAGGTGTTGTGCTCCATTGTTCCACACTTGGCTTCTCAGGCATCTACCCAGGACAGATGCATTTTTAAACCCTCATCAGCAAAGCAACTGGGCTAAGAGACTCACTGTTCTAACTTCAGCTGACATCAGATGGTGCACTCAGAGCACCAAGGGCAGGGATATCATCACCAGCTGTGGGCATTTTCCTAATGTGCCTTTGGTAGGAGTTAAGGGCAGTATTAACTATAACCCTCTGCTGTTCAGGAGACAATTGGGCTATGCACTGGTCCACACTCCTAAGGCACAGGACTTAGTGGAGACTCTTTATTGTGAGAACAAGACTAATCTGGCTACTGTTAGGCAGGCTGCCTGGGCCTGGGATAATGTTCAAACCAAGGGAGTGACCATTCTGGGGAAGTGCAATAATGTGGCATTAGCACAATATTATGAGTGGTCCCGTGCCAGGGCCCAATTCTCTGGAATGCCCTTTACCATAGAAGACATGCCTGAGTCATCTTCAGCACCACCCCCTACCACAATCAGTTTGGAGGAGTTTGAAAGCTTGAAGGAAAGAAATGAGAAGCTAACCCAGGCTTTGCAGAAGACCCTCCGGGAGAGGAGTGAAGGTATGAGGGAGATTGAGAGGTTGGAGAAAATGAGAGTAGATCATCTGACTAAGATTGAGAAGTCTGGGGATTATATCAAAAAGTCTAAGGCTGGAGAACAAATTCTGAAAAATGCTTGCAAAGAAGCCCAGTTCCAGAGAGCAAGGACAGACTTGTACTTGAAGGAGAGTCAAGCCCGGTGGGTCAGGATCACCGAGACTCGTACCCTGGAAGACAAGAGAGTTCAAGACAAGATGGAGCAACTGGAAGCTAGTGCAAAAGAACAGCAAGAAGCCCTGGCAGCAGCCCAGAGGGAGATATCAGAGCTGAAAATCAAAGCAGGGGTGAAGAAGTCAAAGGACCAAACTCAGCACAAGAAGCTCACTACAGCTGTTACGACCCGGAATCTCCTCATCAGGAATCTCACGGAGCGTCCGGCTGATCCTGTGACCGAAGCACTTCTCAAGGAAGTTCGTGAGGATGAGTTTGGTCTTGGTGTTTGACCATTTGTTTGTTGTTGCTTTCCTTCCATGTATTTTTATTTTCTTGTACTGTATTTTGACCCCTTAGAGGGCTTGTGTTGTAAAATGAACAAGTTGTATTATTTCACCTGCTGTAATATATTTGTGTTAGTGTGCTTCATCTGAGTTTCCTTCAAGCAACAACAACAGCATCTCCAAGGGTCTGGAAGGGTCAAAACTGAATGCCAAACCGGATACCTTGAGAGCAAATAAGCATAACTGCATTGCATGCTAACCCTTTATTTGTTTTGTAGGTTTTGTTTTATTGTGGCTAACCTCTGTTGTGATGCCTCAGGAACTATTGCTAGGCGCCGGGTATTTCCCCTCAACCGTCCGCACCGTTATCCAACCCGAAGCAACCTTCCGGGAATTCAAATGGATCAGATGCAGCAGGACCTTACTGAGGTCAGAAATCAAATGGAAAATGAAAGGCTAGAAATGTGGAATCAAATGACTCAGTTTATGGAAGTTATGAACAACATGGCTCAGAGCCAGGAAAGATTGAGGGCCATGGTGGAAAGGCAGAATCAAGAGGATCCACATATAGGGACTGCCGGTACCAGTAACAATGAAAGAGTCCAACCTCATGTCAACCCCCCGGTATTTGGACCACACCTCCATCCTGAGGTCAATATTCCTGCGAATGTTCAAGGGACTGCCACCGCAGCCAGGGTACTTCAAGAAGATCCTCAAGAGGACCAGTTTACAGTAATGGGTGCTGGGGAAGAAGCTTATGATAGGAGATTGGATGAGATAGCCGAGAAGTTGAGGTCCTTAGAATCTCAAAACTCTTTGGGCTTCGACGTCATGGACATGGGCTTGGTAGACGGGGTCAGGATCCCCCATAAGTTCAAGCCTCCTTGTTTTGAAAAATACAACGGGACTTCATGCCCCCGGACTCATTTACAGTCATTTCTGGGGAGGCTGAAGGCCTATACTATGGATGAGAAGCTCTGGATGTTCTATTTCGAAGACAGCTTAACCGGAGCGTCAAGAGAATGGTACTCTCACTTGACAAGGGCAACTATTAGATGCTGGAAGGACCTGGCAGAGGCCTTCATCAGAGAGTATCAGTATAACTTAGATATGGCACCCAACAGGACTCTCCTAATGGGAATGTCACAGTCGTCAAGGGAAAGTTTCCGAGAATATGCACAGAGATGGAGGCAACTGGCTGCTGCTGTTCAACCACCTATGTCTGAACGGGAAATGGCAGATATGTTCATGAACACCCTTCAGGGAACATATATTGACAGGTTGGCTGCTTTCTCTTCCACTAGCTTTGCAGATGTTGTCATAGCCGGGGAGAGAATTGAAAGCTTATTAAAAATGGGAAAGATCTCAGACAACGGTGCAAGCTCGTCCAGTAGTACAAGGAAGCCTTTTGCAGGCCCGAGAAGAACTGGCGAGACCAATGCCATCCACACCAACAGGGGCAGGCCCCAATATGTTCAAAGGTCAATAGCAGCAGTCACCATTCCTGCTCCAGCTCATCCTCAGCCAGTTTATCAACCTCCGCAGCAAAACTATCAACAACAACCTCAGTACCATCAATAGAATCAGTATCCTCCGAGAAATTACAACAACAGCAACACCAACAACAACAGTCAACAAAGGCCATTCCAACAGAGGCCATCTCAAGCTAACAGAGTGATCGATCCGATCCCTATGCCATATGCTACATTGCTGCCACAGCTTCTGAAACTCAACTTAGTTGAGCTAAGAACGTTGGCACCTCCGGATCCCAACAGTTTACCCAGGAACTATGACTCCAACGCTAGGTGTGCTTTTCATTCAAACGCACCTGGCCACAGTACAGAAAAGTGCAGAGCCCTGCATATGAAGGTACAAGACCTGGTAGACTCAAAAGCTCTGAATTTCGCACCACCACCCAATGTCAATAAAAACCCCATGCCAAACCATGGTGGTCCCCGAATTAACGCTATTGAAGAAGACAAGCCGTCTTATTTAATAACCAGTGTGGGACAGATCAGGACACCGTTGGTGGAAATCAAAGCTCAGCTCTTGGAATGTCAATTGTTCCCGGGGTGTGAGTTGGGTTGTGCTTACTGCAATATCTCTGTAAATGGGTGCGATAATTTGAGGAATGGCATAGACAGCCTTATTCAAAGTGGCCAACTCCAGATCACTACGTCATTTCCAACAAATCCGACAATCTCATCAGCAGCGGTTTCAGAACCTCCTACAACTGCAACAACTATTGTTCCTGACAATTCTTCGGCTTCATCAACAAGTACTTCATCTATTATCTCAACTGATCAGTTTTCAACAAATCTTCCTGCTACAACTTCAGCATCACTCCATTTTGAACCTCCTACAACAACAACATCCATTCTTCCAACAATGTCTCCTGCAACACCAGCAACCAATCATGAAGATGTCTCTACTGTCACCATATTCTATGATCCTGAAAGCAACTCCGCCTACAACTCAGAAGGTGCTGCTCCCACTAGAGCACCAGTTACAATTTATTACGATCCACAAACTATCACAGTTCCTTCCACAACTGCAATCAGTCCAGTCACTATCACGGTGCCTGGACCCGTACCTTATGAAAGCAGTAATGCCATCCCCTGGCATTACGGCTCTGACCTGTACTGTGAAGGACAAAAGATCACTTTTGAATCATCAACCCCTGCACTACAAATAGACAATGTGGGCGGAGGCGGAGGCTTCACTCGAAGCGGACGTCTTTTCGCTCCACAAATTCAGAGACCCACAGCCGAAGCAGAAGCTGCTGCCAAGGCAAAAGGGAAGAGCCCTGTGCAGGAAGATCAAGCTGTTAAGGAAGCCTTGAAGACACCCTTTGATCAAGAGGTTGATGAGTTCATGCGAATCATCAAAAAGAGTGATTATAAAATAGTGGATCAGCTTCATCAGACCCCTTCCAAGATCTCAATCCTATCATTGCTTATGTGCTCCGAGGCCCATCGGAATGCACTACTCAAAGTCCTGCACGCAGCTTACGTGCCTGAAGAGATCACTGTCAATCAGCTGGAGGCAGTAGTTGGAAATGTTAATGCTAGTCACGGACTAGGGTTCACCAATACTGATTTGACAACGGAAGGCCGCAACCATAACAAAGCCTTGCACATAACCATGGAATGCAAAGGAGCAGTCCTTTCCCATGTACTGGTCGACACGGGGTCATCCCTTAATGTTCTACCTAAAAAGGTTTTGGTGAAGCTAGAGTATGACGGATTGGCGTTGAGACCCAGCAACCTGGTGGTAAGAGCTTTTGATGGCTCAAAGAGATCGGTTCTGGGAGAGATTGAGATGCCCGTAACGATTGGCCCGCAGACTTTCACAACTATCTTCTATGTGATGGACATTCAGCCCGCCTACAGCTGTTTGTTGGGTAGGCCATGGATTCACGCTGCTGGCGCCGTGACCTCTACCCTTCACCAGAAGTTAAAATATGAGTGGGAGGGTCAAATCGTTACAATCTGCGGAGAAGAGGACATTTTTGTCAGCCACCTGACAACCTATAAGTACATTGAAATGGATGGGGAGATCCATGAAACAATGAGCCAGGGGTTTGAAGCCTTGAATGTGAATGAGACATCTGCTGTATCTGGTACTCCAATGTCATCTTACCAACAAGCCCGGAAGGTTGTTGAGGAAGGAACTGCCCAAGGCTGGGGCAAACTGCTATCGGTGGAGAAGAAAGAAGACAAATTTGGGTTGGGTTACAAACCAACTCAACAAGATCAAACAGCGGCTGCGAAAGAGCCCAATTTTGTGAGTGGGGGGATGCTTACCCCTGACGCTATCAACTGTCTGGAAGACGAGCTGGAAGAGGAGCGCAATCTGGAGAATTGGATTCGTCCAAAGATCCCGGGGAGCAGTGTCTCGAACTGGTCTTCCCAGGAAATTATAAGAGTTACTCATGCAGAGTAATTATTATTTCCTGTATTTTTATAAGCATGCATCAAAGTCTTGCATCTTGCCCAAGATGACAAGACTCATTTTGTAATCGGGCCATCTGTAATTTTTGTGCAAACAAGATTAATTAATGAAATATCAGACATCTTTTTGCAAACGAGTCTTTTTCTTTTCCGTTCACTATTTTTCTATTTTTTCGTTTTGTACAAAAAATAAATGGCAGTGTTTTCAAAATGACAACTTTTATTTCACTTTTTCTAATAAAGATTAAAATCAAATCACTAAAATGAACAAACTTAACCCTTGCAGAGAGTGCCTTCCTGACAGCACCGACAACAGCACGGCTATGACATCGTATGACTTTGACAATCCAATCAATCAAGCTGATGAAGGGGTTGATGAAGAATATGAGCTTCCTGAAGAGCTAGCCAAGTTGTTAAGACAAGAGGAAAAGGTTATTACTCCTCACCAGGAGGAGGTTGAAGTGATCAATCTTGGTACAGATGAAAACGTGAAAGAGGTTAAGATCGGGGCCTGCCTGCAAGACTCGGTAAAGAGACAACTGATTGACCTGCTTCAAGAGTATGTGGACGTGTTTGCTTGGTCTTACCAAGATATGCCAGGGTTGGATACCGATATTGTTGTGCACAAGCTGCCTTTGAGAGAAGAGTGCCCGCCGATTAAACAGAAACTGCGTCGTACTCGTCCAGACATGGCTATGAAAATCAAGGAGGAGGTACAAAAGCAATGGGACGCCGGGTTCCTTGCTGTGACTAGCTATCCGGCGTGGGTTGCTAACATAGTACCTGTGCCTAAGAAAGATGGCAAAGTAAGGATGTGTGTTGACTACCGGGATCTGAACAGAGCCAGCCCGAAGGATGATTTCCCTTTACCTCACATTGATGTATTGGTGGATAACACGACTCAGTTCTCGGTATTCTCCTTCATGGATGGATTTTCAGGGTACAACCAGATCAAGATGTCACCTGAAGACATGGAGAAGACAACATTCATCACACCCTGGGGCACGTTCTGTTACAAAGTGATGCCATTCGGACTGAAGAATGCTGGTGCAACATATCAACGGGCTATGGTGACACTATTCCACGATATGATCCATAAAGAAATAGAATGTTATGTGGATGATATGATCGCCAAGTCCCTCACTGAAGAAGAACATCTGGTAAATCTGCTCAAATTGTTCAAACGTCTGAGGAAGTACCAACTGAAGTTGAACCCCAACAAATGCACATTCGGGGTGCGATCTGGTAAGCTGCTGGGTTTTATTGTAAGCGAGAAAGGGATTGAAGTTGACCCTGATAAAGTCAAAGCCATCCAAGAGATGCCTGCACCGAAAACAGAGAAAGAAGTTCGAGGGTTCTTAGGTCGATTGAACTACATCTCAAGGTTCATATCTCACCTTACAGCAACTTGTGAACCCTTGTTCAAGCTGTTGAGAAAAGAACAGACGGTCAGGTGGAACGAAGACTGCCAAAGGGATTTTGACAAGATCAAAGAATATCTGCAAGAACCTCCAATTCTTATGCCTCCAGTGGAAGGAAGACCTCTGATAATGTACTTGACAGTATTAGAAGAGTCGATGGGGTGTGTGTTGGGCCAGCATGACGAGTCTGGTTGAAAAGAGTATGCAATTTACTACCTAAGCAAAAAGTTTACCGACTGTGAACAGCGTTATTCACTGCTCGAGAAAGCCATCAAGGGCAGTGTACTATCTGAATATCTTGCTGAGCAACCCATTGATGACTACCAGCCTATGAGATTTGACTTCCCTGATGAAGACATCATGTTCATTAAATCAAGAGACCATGAAGAGCCTGTTCACACTGAAGGGCCTGACCCGGAAGAAGAATGGACTATGATGTTTGATGGGGCTGTTAACATGAATGGTCGTGGTGTTGGTGCAGTACTCATTACACCTAAAGGAGTTCACATGCCTTTCTCGGCAAAACTCACTTTCAACTACACTAACAACGAAGCTGAATACGAAGCTTGCATTATGGGTCTTGAGGAAGCCATTGACCTCAGGATCAAGACATTGACTGTATTCGGGGATTCAGCTTTGGTAGTCAATCAAACCAACGGCAAATGGTACACCCACCAGGATCATCTGATACCTTACAGGGATTATACGAGGAGGTTATTGACTTTCTTCACAACGGTCAAGCTTGAGTATATCCCTCGGGGCGATAATCAATTTGTAGATGCTCTTGCTACCATTTCATCCATGATCAAAGTTCAAGCTGCTAACTTTGTACCTCAGATTTCAGTATCGAGACTCGATAGACCAGCATATGTATTTGCGGCAGAAGGTGTCAAAGATGATAAGCCTTGGTTTCATGACATTAAATGCTTCTTGGAGGATCAGACATACCCACCTGGGGCATCTTCCAATGATAAGAAGACTTTGAGAAGGCTTGCTGGTAGTTTCTTTCTGAACACTGATGGGTCTTTGTACAAAAGGAACTTTGACATGGTACTCCTCCGATGTGTTGACAAGACAGAAGCAGATTTATTGATGCATGAAGTGCACGAAGGCTCCTTTGGTACCCATGCTGGAGGACATGCAATGGCTAAGAAGTTGTTAAGATCAGGCTATTACTGGATCACGATGGATGCAGATTGTTGCGCCTACGCCAGAAAATGCCATAAATGCCAGATCTACGCAGATAAGGTGCATGTGCCTCCCAATCCTCTGAACATAATGTCTTCACCCTGGCCCTTTGCCATGTGGGGCATTGATATGATCGGCAAGATTGAGCCAACTGCTTCAAACGGCCACAGATTCATCCTGGTCGCCATTGATTATTTCACCAAGTGGGTTGAAGCAGCCTCATATGCAAACGTCACGAGACAAGTGGTAGCCAGATTTCTGAAGAGAGATATCATCTGTCGATACGGAGTTCCCGAGCGAATCATTACTGATAATGGTTCCAACTTGAATAACAAAATGATGGCAGAACTGTGCCGGGACTTCAAGATTCAACATCACAATTCTTCTCCTTACAGGCCAAAGATGAATGGCGCTGTTGAGGCGGCAAACAAGAATATTAAGAAGATTGTGCAGAAGATGGTAGTCACCTACAAAGACTGGCATGAAATGCTGCCGTTTGCCTTGCATGGGTACCGCACGTCAATCAGAACATCCACTGGGGCAACACCGTATCAGCTTGTTTATGGTATGGAAGCAGTCCTACCTGTTGAAGTTGAATTACCCTCTCTACGGGTGCTAATGGATGTTAAACTGAGTGAAGCAGAGTGGGTTAGGTTCCGTTACGAACAACTGAGTCTGATCGAAGAGAAAAGATTGGCTGCAATCTGTCATGGGCAGTTGTATCAGAAAAGAATGAAGAAAGCCTTCGATCAGAAAGTCAGGCACCGAGAGTACCAAGTAGGAGATCTTGTGCTAAAAAGAATCCTCCCTCCTCATACAGACCACAGGGGCAAATGGACTCCAAATTACGAAGGACCATTCGTGGTAAAGAAAGTTTTCTCTGGTGGAGCACTGATGCTCAGCACCATGGATGGTGAAGATTTCCCGTCCCCTGTGAATTCAGATGCAGTTAAAAAATACTTCGCATAAAAATGACCCGCTGGACATAAAAACAGAATGTAAGTCCAGGCAAAAATAGGGCATCCCGGCGAGTCAAAAACAGAATAAAAGACTCGGGCAAAAATAAGGGAAAATAAACAAAAATGTACACCCACTGAGTTGAAAAGCCGCATTGGACAGCTCAGGCAAAAATGGGTATCCCGATGGATCGAAAACCCGAGAGGGCGATCCATGCAAAATAAGGGAATAAGCGAACAACTGCACTCTAAATTCGTCTGTATCACTTACAACTTGGAAAGCTTCAAAAGGATCAAGCTTCAATCAGAATCAACCTTCTTCAGAAAGCAAGGCGAGAAGAACGTCATTGTCATACGAGTCATAGCAGAAGAGGAAGCCCCTTTGAAAGCGTCGTCAACACCGCCAGCATTTTGTTTCTCAATTTGTAACAATCTCCTCATTTCAGGGGATATGTTCCTTTGACTGTATCTCGCCAATTCAGGGCATATGAATGAATAAAATCAGATTTTCAGTCATGTCTCATTTTGTACATTTTCATTTTTTGCAAAAAATGTCTGATATCTTAAAAGAACATTGATTGCATAAGAATACAGATGTTTATCTTCAAATAAAAACATGCTTGCAGGAAATTTTGCTTACTCTCAGAAGTGTCTAAGCTCCTATGACGGAATCCAGTAAGGGATACCTCGGGATTATTTGTGCGTTTCTCTGTCTTTTCAGGTTTGCAGGAATCCAGAACGCAACTTGGGGAACGTAAGCTTCATCCCAGCAAGTGGGCAAATCAACACTCAATCTTAGCACCCGAAGTGCTATCTCCCCAGCTGAGTTGCCTCTCATGACTTCCCCCAGCTGAGCTGCCACTTGCTACTGCTCCCAGCCATAGTACCAATCATTCTTCCTCAGTAAAATATAGGAGTCAGGGAATCATCTCCCCACAGAATCTTCAGCCTCTATCCAGAAGAGCAGCGCATAGAAGATCACAACATAGTGAAGAAGGCTCCCACAAACCCCAGCTGGGTCCTATTACAAGGATATGTCAATCAGTGGCCTAAATCCCCAAGCAGATACATCTCATCCCCAGCTGGGATGCCTATTTCAAACAGATCAACTAGGGATCTTTGCAGGAGCGGGATCCGAATCCCGGATTTGTGCCTCTTTGCATAATCATAGCATTTGCATCATATTCACCCACAAAGCGTAGCATTCCGTCTAATACGGAGCATTACGGCAAAAATCAAATACATAGCATAATCATAAGCCATGTTATGAACCAACACTTGTGAATAATAAACCATCTGTCAGTATACAGAATACAATACGCAAAAATCCCCACCAGAGTTACCAGCAAGAGCAGTTGCCTCACAAATCACAAACACCAGTATATACACCTTTTGGCACCCGTCCGTGCCATCTTTCCCCAGTAAAGTCGCCTGAACACTCTTTACAACAATATCACCCGTATTACAGATACTTCCTGACACCCGTCTGTGTCATATCCCAGCAGAAAGCCAAAGACATTCTCTTTGTACTCACATATGCTTATATACACTTTCTTGACACCCGTCCGTGTCATATCCCCAGCGCAGTCGCTTACACTTTCATCACCCATATACTTACTTATTATACTTTTCTCCTTTTGGCACTCGTCCGTGTCACTTTCCCCAGCAGCTAAAGTATCCATCTGTACAATACTGATGCTCACTACTCATGTCACACTTATACAGATACTCGTCCGTATCTTGCATATACCGCTTATATACCCACAGATTCAACAATAGTCCTTGTTCTTTGTTAACCGGTTGGTACTCGTCCGTACCATCATCTCAGAACATTGCGTCTAGTGTTTGTTTCTACATGATACTCGTCCGTATCATAGTCTTAAGGATGCTCGTCCGCATCTTTAATCCATACACCGTGTCAAACACTTGTGTCTTCTTGAATATAGATGCTCGTCCGTGTCTACTATTCCCCCAGAAGAACCATCAGATTCAACACTCGTCCATGTTCCTTGTTAACCAGTTGATACTCGTTCGTATCATCATCTCTGAACACGTGTCAGTTTGTTTCTACCTGATACTCGTCCGTATCATAGTCTTAAGGATGCTCGTCCGCATCTTTAATCTATACACTAACATCTAAACACTTATACCTTTTGTTTCTTGGATATAAACACTCGTCCGTGTTTACTTCTCCCCAGTAGATCGCCAACAAAGCAAATTTTCCTTTTTATCTAACACTCGTCCTGTGTTATGATAACCCTGAGAGCAGCCGTACCCTGCTAGGTGGTCGTCTTCCACCTCTTGATGGTCGTCCTCCATCATGCTCATCCGATGGCCGTCCCCATCGTTGATTTTAGCAGCCGTCCCCTGCTAGGTGGTCGTCCTCCACCTTTTGATGATCGTCCTTCATCATTTTATCCAATGGCCGTCCCCATTGTTGATTTTGGTTATCTGGCATTCGTCCTATGTCATGAGAAACCTCGAGAGCAGCCGTACCCTGCTGAGTGGTCGTCCTCCACTTCTTGATGGTCGTCCTCCATCATGCTCGTCCGATGGCCGTCCCCATCGTTGACCTTTTCTATCCGATGGCCGTCCCCATCGTTGATATTTTCGGCAGCCGTACCCTGCCAGGTGGTCGTCCTCCACCTTTGATGGCCGTCCCCATCATAATTCCTTTATTACCCAACAGAGCAGCCGTCCCCTGCTAGGTGATCGTCCTTCACCTTTGATGGCCGTACCCCATCATCTGTTTATTTCATTTATTCTTTAACCCGATGGCCGTCCCCGTCGTGGTCCCTTTTCCTTTAGCCCGATGGCCGTCCCCATCGTCGGTTACCTTGCTTTATGAACTTGATGGCCGTCCCCGTCATGTTTCATTAACTCCCAGAAAATTTTACAGCTTTATCCTGATGGCCGTCCCCATCATAATTTGATTTTCCCCAGCTAGTCGGCCGTCCCCGTCTTAGCTTTACCTTTTATCCCCAGCATGTCGGCCGTCCCCGTCATTGTGTTGTTTCCCGCTTTATGATATACTTTATTTTCTTTTACAATCCATATCCCTTTTCTTCTTCTTTTTGTGAGTGCAAATTTTGGACTGTCTTTGGTATTCAATCACAAGTTATCTCGCTTGCCTGTTAAGCCGTTGCTTACATCCTGCACAGCTAACTCATGTTTGAATAGGGGCAGCTGTAAACACCCCAAATTTGCCCTCACCCATTTCACCATGGCTTGTGATCATTTCATATGCATAAATACAATCATATCCCCTCATATCCCATTTTTGATTCACTGCATAGTTCCTAAGTCATCTGCACCTAGGGTTTGTGATCTGAGCAATCCAAGAGCCTCTTGAGCCACTCCAAAGGCAACCAATCACTTCAAAGGGGTCCATATGTGTTCAAGTATCATATTACATCTTCTCAAAGTCAAAAATTCCAAAGAATCACAAGAACTAGGGTTTGGATGGATGCAGAGCCAAGTTTGACTGCACAGTTGACCTAAAATTAGGGTTTTGGTTTCAGAGGCCATAACTCCAAATTTTTTGGTCATTCTTGTTTCCATTGGTCTCTATATGGTATAGGGAGTATGCATATCAATTTTCATGAAGAAATTCCATGGGGAAGTCATCTGATCAAGAGTTGACTTTCTGGACAAGTCAGTGCAAAATCAGGGCATCTGAGGCCCCCAATGACCCAACCAATGGGTGATCTTCATCATTTTGAGTGTATATGATCTTTATTTGATCATGGAAGAAGGTTTAAGTTCATAGAAATCAAGAATTTGGAAGTTTTGCAAATGTTGACTTTTTGGGCATAGTTGACTTTTCAAGAATGCTTCATTTTAGGTCATTTTTCAAGCCTTGATTCTTGATCCAAAAAAGCTTCAAATGGAAAAACTTTGGTCATGAAAGTTGTAGATCTCATCTTTCCCTTTTCAAAAAGTACAAGAACATGATCAAACTCTTCTTGGATCAAAAGTTATGGTGTGACAAAGTTGGCTAAAATCATTGATTTTCAAGGCATGCTTCAAATGAGAATTTTGCAAAATCATGAACCAAAGCCAATTGTAACTTCTAATTCACTTCAAACCAGTATGCAAGCATTCTACATGTCCTAAAAAGTCAGAATTGGACCAAGGTTCACATGTCCATAGTTCATGTAACAAGGCATTTTTCACAAAGTTTCAAAAAGTAAGCAACTTGCAAAACCACTCATCACACTTCACCAACTAGTTGCCTTGGCTGCTGAACCTCCCTAGCTTCACTCTCATGCCATGCTGCGCCAGCCCATACTCATGTACCAAGCTATAACTTAGCCCATGCCTCTCTTACAAAGAAGTTGACATTTTGCAAAAGGTGACTTACCTATCACAGCAGGCCATGTCACATCATCCAGCCAATTAGATTTGTTTATACTTTCCATTTGCAAGCTAGACATAACACTAAGCAAGGCTGAAACACTTGACACCATCACATACACAAAACACACCCTAGCTGCATTTTGCTTCGAAACTCTCTGCCCAGCACACAAACACCAAAACCATTTCCACACTTCAACTCACCATACTTCATAGACCTCAAACCACCAAAAGCCAGGCCTGTTTTGATCAAGAACACCCCATTGCCATTTTTCACCCCAAGCTGCAGTTTCATTCGAATCTCTCTCCCCAGCACACAAACATCCAAACAAACACCACAGACCTTCTCCACTCATTATTCTGATCACATGGAACCACTCACACTGGCCTGAAGCTGCCCATTTCACCATAGCCATTTTCAACTGAGTTGAAGCAGAAGCTGTCTAAACTCATCAACCAGCCAACATAAATTGCTCCCAAGCATTCAAACATCATCAAGAGGTCCTAAGGAGTGGATTGCACTGAAGGAAGTGGCCAGAAAGTCATCAGAGTGAAAGCTTCGAATCTCAGGTAGCCCAAGAAATATTTTTCCAGAAATCATTTCTTTTGTTCTAAACTTGTTCTTTGTGTCTTCCTGATCATGAATATGCTTTTAGTTTTTGAAATGGTGATGAAATGAACATTTAATTGATCTCTGAAACTTGCGTGCCCTAAAATTTGTTTGTTTCGATTCATGCTTCTGGGGAAGAATAAATTTGTTTTGACTTAGGGTTTTGGTTCGTGAGTGAGTGAGGATCATTTCCCAATTCTTAGATTTCATTTTAGTTAGGTTTTTGGGGTTTTTGGGGATTTTCAGGGGAGATGCTGGCCGGAGAAGACGACCGGAAGTCTTCTCCGGCCGCCTGAAAGTCATTTGTGCCCTAATCATGTAATTAATTCCCATTTGAATTTGGACCGTTGGATGCGTTGAAAGCGTTGACCTCCCGCGTGTGTGTGTGGTCCAGATCTGTTTGATTAGCCCTAATCCACGTGTTTAAGTTTAATTAATCATAATTTAATTAATTAACTCAGAAAGAACCACAGCCCTTGGATAGCGCGCGTGGTCAATGCATTTGAATCCAGGCTCAATCTCCACCCTCCATTCTGATTACTTCTCCTTTTATTTATTTTTATTTCATTTTATTTTCATTTAACTTGCACAATTAATTTAAAATAGTAAAAAGTCTTAAAAAATTATGAAACTTTTTCTCTTAAGTTTTATTAATTTTCATGACACAAAAATATTTTCATTTTTATTTTTATCATTAAAAAAGTATTTTTAAATATTTAAAAGATTATTTTTAATTGATTAATGAAAATTAATTTATTAAAAATACTTTTAGGTATTTAAAAATCACCAAAAAATTCATGAAATGTTCTAAGACATTTAGAAACATTGTCCAACCTTCAAACCAAATTTCTTTTTTGATCTTGATGCATTTTGAGAATTTTTCATTGAATTAAATCATTTTTTGTGCATTATTTTGATCATAAGTTCAAAAAATCATTTCTGCCTATTTGAGAAGAGTTGGACATTGATTCTTTTTGCATTGTTTTGAGTTTGGTATGTAGTTTCTAGGATTAAATGGCCATGATTTGATCTTGCATTTTTCATTTGTTTGGCATTTCTTTTGTTTAAGAGCCCTAAAAACCCTAATAACTTAGAAAAATCATAACTTGAGATTGGTTGGGAGTTGAGATTCCCCCTTTGGACTTTGGTTTAGTATGGGATTAGGGTTTCTTTGGGTGGCATTTTCCATTTTTTATCCTAAGGTTTGCTTCTGTTTTTGAGTTTTGTTTGTTGCTTGATCCATAAACCCTAATTTGGGCTTCCATTTGCATCCCTTTTGCATTCTCTTGCATAACATGACTTGCCATGCCATTCCATGCCTCCATTTTTTTAATTTGACATCATAAGACATATAGAAAGCATGTGTGATCATTGCATCTTGCATTTGCCATGTTGTTTGCCATGTATGTTTCATAACTTTTCATGTAAAGTTCATGCTCCTTAACTTGCTTCATTTGCATTCATGATCTTGTATGAACATCTCCATGCCTTGTCTCATGCTTGTAGCATCTCATAACATCATTATTATCATCAACATGCTTCTGGTTTTGTTTTTCATCATGTCATGTCACCTCATTTGGCATTGCATTGCATCTCTTTTCTAACATTTCAGGTGGTAAGTGAGGTTGAGAAGTGAATTTGCCTTCACTTCTCATAAATTTTCTTTTCATCTCTCTTGCATCCCTTGATGAATTTTTGTTTGTGTTTGAGATTGAGCTTGCTCATTATTCTTCTTCTTACTTTCATTCTTCAAGTGACTTGACTTCTTGAATGAAGCAAGTCACTTTGCTTCTCTTGATCCTGTTCATCTGCTTCCTGGTGGTTCCATTGAAGACTTTTCGTGTAAACCTCACAAACCTTAGGAACAACCAAGCATGACAATGATTAGGGTTTTGATTAGTCTCCCCTCTTAGTTTCACCTTTGTGTCTCTTTTGAGTCTTCTCTTCTCATCTCATAATCAGGGACTAAACCCTAAAGGCTTTAAGGCTTTGTGATTAAGCTTATGCCTGCATCCTTCTCTTAGGATGGAGTGTATAACTTTAATCCTATGTGTTAAACCCTTAATGTGTTTAAATCTCTTAATCAATTCACTTAATAAGTATCAAGACATCACACTTGTAACTTGGGCCTTGCATTAGGGTTCTAATTCTTCCTTAACTGGTTAAGAAGGACTGACCCTAATGTTAATGGACAAGTCCCCCTCAAGTTGTCTTACAAATCATAAAACTCACTTCTTCATCATATCATTAATTAAAATCCACTTAATCAAAGGCTTGTTTTGTCATGAGTTTAATCCCTAATCATGGATTAAGTTGAGGAGTTTTCCTCAGCTTAAACATTCTCATCTATTATCCTTCTCTTAGGATGGTGTAATGAGTCTGTTTAATCCCTGATTATGGCTTAACCTCATTACTCAACACTAAACAAAAACACCAAAAACATCTAAATAATCACAAGTAGGTTAATGATCTTAATCCTACATCAAAGGTGATTAAGTGTGAGAATCTAACTTCACACTTAAGGTATTCTCATTACCCCTAATCAGAGGGAAGATGTGATGAGTTTACTAAATCCGTTGGTTTAGGCTTAAGCTCATTAACTTATGACAAACATCAAAAAAGCAATAAAAGGCTGAAAACACAAAAACAAACAATAATCGTCTCCTTCGGGATTCTTTTCTCATCATCCTCACTCATAAACGAGAACTTGCTTCTTCCGTTTAATGCAAGACAGTTTGCACCTGAGCCAGACAGGTCATACACTTGAGCATAGACTAGTAAGCAGTTCACAAGTCAATTCATCTTTCAGTCTCTTTGGGTCGAACTACGGTGTTCTGACTTCCTTATTGCACGAGAGGATACGTAGGCATAACTTAACAGTTATCGAACAAAAGTCTCTGTATATTCCCCCTCTTTCCAGCATCATTCTCTTAGCCTCATGATCTTGAGCTTTTCACTCTCATCCTTACACTGACACTGTATATCTCACACTTTACACTTCTTTACACTGACACCTGTACATTCTTTTCCAGCTATTGTATACACAGATTGCACTGACACTACCCCTTTAAAACACAAATCTTTTAAGCGTGGATCCCGTCGAGTACGGAGGACAATCTGGGTGCTAATACCTTCCCAGGTTGTAACCAACCCCCTTTCTCAGTCTCTCTGGTTCGCAACCGTCTTATCCATCTCTTCCTAGGTTTATGCAGCATTACCTTTCCTTCGGGATAAAAATGCCTAGCTGGCGACTCTATTCATCTCCAGTGAGTTCACGGCTGTGTGTTCTCATTGTCCCTTTCGCCGACCGTTCGCGTCTGTACCTTCATCTGATCCATTTCATTTGTCGGGAGCGACACAGGGGATCTGTTTCTTTGACTGTATCTTGCCAATTAAGGGCACACAAATTAATAAAAATCAGATTTTCAGTCATATCTTGTCTCGTACATTTTATTTTTCATTTGTAAAATGTCCGATGTCCTTGAGATATTGATTGCATAAATACATATGCTTCCCTTCTAAAAATACGTGCTTACAGGAAATATATTTGCTCCCGGGAGTGTCTAAATTCCTATGACGAAACCCAGTAAGGGATACCTCGGGAAACTTGTACGTTTCTTTGTCATACAGGATTGCAGGTGTTCAAAGCACAACATGGGGCATGAAAGCTTCTCCCCAGTAGGCTGCCCAAATCATTATTTCCTCAGCACACCTTCCAAACAGCACCAGAGATGCTTTCTCCCCATCAGAGTTGCCAGGCATCACTTCTCCAACATTTCCTTCAGAGCATGTACCAAAAGGTGCTCATATCCCCAGCTGAGTTGTCAAGTATCATCCTCAGCGGGATCCCCACAAAAATCTCTAGGAGGATCTTTCAGTGATCTTTCTTCTTCCCCAGCCGAGTGCTAGACAGGGAATCAGCCCCTTCAGAGTTTCAACTTATATCCAGAAGAGAAATGCCCGAAGATCTCACAACAGAGTGACGAAAGCTTCTACAGACCCCAGCTGGGTCCCTCATTACCAAGATAGGTTTATCAATGACCTACTTCCCCATGCAGAGTCATATATGTCAGATCTACCAATGATCTCACCCCCAGCTGGGATATCCACTTCAAGCAGATCAGCCAGAGATCTCCACAGCAACGGGATTCGAATCCCGGATCGGTATCTTTGCATAATCATATCATTTGCATCATATTTTCCCACAGAGCATAGCATTCCGTCTAATACGGAGCAATACGGCAAAAATCAAACATATTGCATAAATCATAAGCCATGTGTCGAACCGAACACTTGCAAATAATGACAATCCATCAGCAATATACAGAATATTTCCCAATTCCCCACCAGAGAGCCAAAGCATTTCCTTTACACTCACAGATACAGATACATGCTCCTTTCGGCACTCGTCCGTGTCATCATTCCCCAGTAAATTGCCCGAGCAAACAGGTACTCCTTGACACTCGTCTGTGTCATATCCCCAGCAGGAAGCCAAAGCGTCCCCTTTGCACTCACAACACATGTTTACACATATCTATACACATCTCTGACACCTGTCCATGTCATCTCTCCCAACATTGTTACCTAAACACTTTGTAAATCAAATACTTGTTTATAATACACTTTTTCCGACACCCGTCCGTGTCACACTCTCCCCAACAAGTTGAGCACTCGTCTGTGTCTCATTCATACTTTTTACTCATACAGATACTCGTCCATATCTTGTATATACCACTTAAATCCCCTCAGAATCAACACTCGTCCGTGTTCCTTGTTAACCAGTTGATACTCGTCCGTATCATTATCTCTGAACATGCGTCAAGCGTTTGTTTCTATTGATACTCGTCCGTATCATAGTCTTAAGGATGCTCGTCCGCATCTTTAATCTATACACCGTGTCAGACACTTATGCCTTTGCTTTCTTGAAATTAGACACTCGTTTGTGTCTACCATTCCCCAGAAAAATTCCCGGCAAATCTTGATAAACTATTACCTTTCTATCTGACATTCGTCCTATGTCATGATACCTTTCGGCAGCCGTACCCTGCTAGGTGATCGTCCTTCACTTCTTGATGATCGTCCTTCATCATGCTTATCCGATGGCCGTCCCTATCGTCGAACTTTTCTATCCGGCATTCATCCTATGCCGTGATATTTTCGGCAGCCGTACCCTGCCAGGTGATCGTCCTTCACCTTAGATGACCGTCCCTCATCTTATCCCCAACAGAGCAGCCGTCCCCTGCTAGGTGATCGTCCTTCACCTTTGATGACCGTACCTCATCATTTAATTCATTTATGCTTTGAACTTGATGGTCGTCCCCATAATTCACTATTACCTTTAATCCCCAGAGGATTTCTGTTACTTTAATTTTTATGGCCGTCCTGTCGCTCCCACCAAATGACACAGGGCCAAGAGGGGTACAGACGCGAACGGTCGGCGAAAGAGGAGAGAACATACAGGGGTGAACTCAGAAAGAAAAGAGTCGCCAGCTAGGCATTTTTATCCCGAAGGAAAGGTAATGCTGCATAGACCTGGGAAGATATGGATAAGACGGTTGCGAACCAGAGAGACTGAGAAAGGGGGTTGGTTACAACCTGGGAAGGTATTAGCACCCAGATTGTCCGTCGTACTCGACGGGATCCATGCTTAAAATATTTGTGTTTTAAAGGGGTAGTGTCAGTGCAATCTATGTATCAAAGCTGGAAAGAATGCAAGTGTCAGTGTAAAAGGATATGAAGTGTATAGAAGAAGTGTCAGTGTGAGAACAAGAGTGAAAAGCTCATGACTATGAGGTTTAAAGAGTAATGCTTGAAGGATGGGGAATATACAGAGACTTTTGTTCGATAACAGTTAAGTTATGCCTACGTATCCTCTCGTGCAATGAGGAAGTCAGAACACCGTAGTTCGACACAGAGAGACTGAAAGAGAAATTGACTTGTGAACTGCTTGCTTATCTATGCTCAAGTGTATGTCCTGTCTGGCTCAGGTGCAAACTGTCTTGCATTAGACGAAAGAAGCAGATCCTCGTTTATGAGTGAAGATGATGAGAAAAGAATCCCGGAGTGTAAACACCCCAAATTTGCCCTCACCCATTCACACCATGGCTTGTGGTCATTTCATATGCATAAACACAATTATACCATCTCATATTCAATTTTTTATTCACTGCATAGGTTCTAAGTCATCTGTATCTAGGGTTTGTGATATGAGCAATCCAAGAGCTTCTTGAGCCACTCCAAAGGTCATCAATCACTTCAAAGGGATCCATATGTGTTCAAGTATCATATTATATCCTCTCAAAGTCAAGAATGCCAAAGAATCACAAGAACTGGGATTGGTATGGAGGCAGAGCCAGGATTAGACTGCAGATGACCTAAAATTAGGGTTTTGGTTTCAGAGGCCATAACTCCAAATATTTTGGTCATTCTTGTTTCTATTGGTCTCTATATGGTATAGGGAGTATGCATATCAATTTTCATGAAGAAATTCCATGGGGAAGTCATCTGATCAAGAGTTGACTTTTCAGACAAGTCAGTGCAAAATTAGGGCATCTGAGGCCCCCAATGACCCAACCAAGGGGTGATCTTCATCATTTTGAGTGTATTTGATCTTTATTTGATCATGGAAGAAGGTTGAAGTTCACAAAATTCAAGAATTACAAGTTTTTGCAAAGTTGACTTTTTGGGGTAAGTTTGACTTTTAAGGAATTTGTCATTTTAGGCAATTTTTCAACCCTTACTTTTTGATCCAAAAATGCTTCAAATGGAAAAACTTTGGTCATGAAAGTTGTAGAATAGATCTTTCCCTTTTCAAAAAGTACAGGAACATGACCTAATTCATTATGGATCAAAAGTTATGGTTTGTCAAAGTTGGCAAAAATCACTAAATTTCAAGTTATGCACCAAATGGAAAACTTGCAAATTCATGTACCAAGCATTCTAGTGACTTCAAAATGGCTTCAAAACATCATCACATGATCATACATGACCTAAAAAACAGAATTGGCCCAAGGGATTTTGCATTGCTTGCTTTGGTTTTAAAAGATCCTTAAGTCATTTTCCATTACAAGTGCAAAAGATGGATTTTTGGCAAAGTCATTTTCCAAAGGGTCATGTGATTACCAACTGATTTCTATACATTGCCATGACCAATTGAGACATCATGTAACAAAATTCAGCAAGAAATGCCTCATGTACATAGCATAAAATCTCAAAGAGAGCACAAGTGGGCAAGTTGCAAAAGCTAGCATAGCTCATGATCCATATGTTGCAGTCACTCTCAAGCAATCTAAGGGTCATCCTTGACCCAAGCTGAAGCAAGACATGACCTCAAACTGCTTCTGCCATAGCCCATGCTGCAAGTACAAGCCAACTTGACTTTTTGGCCAAAACTCCCATACTCATGGAACAGTAAACAGCCACCCCTACTGACCTGCTCCACAGGCTATTCACACATTGTGGGAATGATATAGCACATCATTGGCCCTTGAAGCAAGCCAGAACTCAGTCCCCACAAAAACTGTCAAAGGGCTTCCCTTCTTCGAATCTCATTTTCCAGCCATCAAACATCCAATTTCTCTTCACCAACAAATCAAACACCCTAAAAGGAACCAGAATCAACCATTGCTAGAGCTTAAAACATCATACACACAGACCTCATTTTCTGATATATCAGATTTGAACCTCTCAAAATAGCTTGTTTAAGCTCCATCCAAGCTTGCCATTAGCACCAGGGGACCCATTGGAGTGAGTCTGCACCAAAGAATAGCCCAGAAAGCCCAAAATCAGAAGCTTCCACCTCAGGTATGGCCATGAACTTTTTCTCACAGAGCTTGCATTTTATGTTATAAATTGGTTGTGTATGTCTTGCTGATCATGGGGATGTGCTTAGAATTGAAAATGAGTGAGAAATGAGGATTTACCAAAGCTCTGAAACTTTTCCCGTGAATCTTGTTGGCTTCGATTCTCTTTGTTTAAGCATGATACATTTAGTTTGAGAGGTGATTTGAGTGGGGTTTGGGTAGAGGAACATTTCCCTGCTTTTAATTTGATGAATGGTGGCCTGAATCTTGATCTAGGGTTTTCAACCCGCCGGAGAAGATGACCGGAGCTTCCCTCCGGTCACCTGAATGTTGTTAACCCTAATCCTGTAATTAAATGGCGTTTTAATGCTGAGCGTTGGATCATCTGACTTGGGTTGACTTGGCGCATGTATGTGTGGTCCAGATGGGTCCATTTTGCCCTAATCACCATTAACCTAATTAATCCATTTAATTAATTCGTAAAACTTAATTAAAGCCAGAGTCAATCCAGGCCATTCATTAGCGCTCCAGTCAACCATTTCCCTTCAACTTTGAATCTGGATCATTGGATCAGATTACTTTTCATTTTATTTTGTTTTATTTTATTTTCTTTCCATTTAACTTGTACAATTTATTAAAAATAGCAAAAATCATTTAAAAATTATGAAATTTTTTGTCAAGAGTTTCATTAATTTTTAAAACACAAAAATATTTTTATTTTTATTTTTAGCATTAAAAAAGTATTTTTAAATATTTAAAAGTTTCTTTTTAATTAATTAATGAGAATTAATTAATTAAAAATACTTTTAGGTATTTAAAAATCACCAAAAAATTCATGAAACCTTTAAAAACATTTAGAAACATTGTCCAACCTTCAAACCAAATTTATTTTTTGATCTTGATGCATTTTGAGAATTTTTCATGGAATTAAAATCATTTTGATGCATTATTTTGATCCAAACTTCAAAAAATCATTTCTGCCTAACCCTAAAGAGTTGGACTTTGATTCTTCTTGCATTGCATTGTGTTTAGCATGTAGTTTTTGAGATTAAATGGCCATGATTTGATCTTCCATTTTCAATTTGTTTGGTAATTTTCTTGTTAAGGAACCCTAAAACCCTAGAAAACTTTGGAAAATCATAACTTGAACTAGGTTAAGAGTTGGAACCTCTCCTTTGGGCAGTGAGTTAGTAGAGGATTAGGGGTCCTTTGAGTGCATTTTCAATTTTTTTTATCTTGATGTTTGCTTCTGATTTTGGTTTGTGTTTGATGCTTTGATCATAAACCCTAATTTGGGCTTCCATATGCATTCATCTTGCATCTGCATTCATACCTTGACTTGCCATGACATGTTATGCCTCCATGTGATTCATTTAACATCATAAGACATATTGAAAGCATGTTTGATCATTGCATTTTGCATTTGCCTTGTTGTATGTCATTTGCATTTCATTACTTTTCATGTATGATCATGGTCCTTAACTTGCTCCATTTGCATCCATAAGCTTGTATGATCATCCCCATGTGTTGTTTCATGTTTGTAGCATCTCATAGCATCATCATCCTCATGTATGTGCTTCTGGTTTTGTTTCTCATCATGCCATTTCATTCCATTTTGGCATTGCATTGCATTCCTTTACTAACTTTTCAGGTGGTAAGTAATTTTGAGAGGTGGATTTGCCTTCACTTCTCATATTTTCTTCTCATCTCCCTCATGCATCCTTGCTGCATTTTGTTATGTGTTTGAGATTGAGCTTGCTCTTTCTTCTTCTTCTCACTTTCTTTCCTCAAGTGACTTGCCTTCTTAATTGAAGCAAGTTGCTTTGCTTCTCTTGATCCTTTCATCTGCTTCCTGGTGGTTCCATTGAAGATCTTGCTCCTGTAAACCTCACAAACCTTAGGAACAACCAAGCATGACAATGATTAGGGTTTTGATTAGTCTCCCCACTTAGTTTTACCTTTGTGTCTCTTTGAGTCTCCTCTTCTCACCTCATAATCAGGGACTAAACCCTAAAGGCTTTAAGGCTTTGTGATTAAGCTTATGCCTGCATCCTTCTATTAGGATGGAGTGTATAACTTTAATCCTAAGTGTTAAACCCTTAATGTGTTTAACTCCTTTAATCAATCCACCTAATAATCATCAAGACATCAAGCTTGTAACTTGGGCCTTGCATTAGGGTTCTAATTCTTCCTTAATTGGTTAAGAAGGACTAACCCTAGTGTTAATGGACAAGTCCCCCTCAAGTTGTCTTACAAACCCTAAAAATCACTTCATCATCATACCATTAAATAAAATCCACTTAACCAAAGGCTTGTTTTGTCATGAGTTTAATCCCTAATCATGGATTAAGTTGAGGAGCTTTCCTCAGCTTAAACATTCTCATCTATTATCCTTCTATTAGGATGGTGTAATGAGTCTGTTTAATCTTTGATTATGGCTTAACCTCATTACTTAACACTAAACAAAAACACCAAAAATATCTAAATAATCACAAGTAGGTCAATGATCTTAATCCTACATCAAAGGTGTTTAAGTGTGAGAAGCTGACTTCACACTTAAGGTATTCTCATTGCCCCTAATCAGAGAGAAGATGTGATGAGTTTACTAATCCATTGGTTTAGGCTTAAGCTCATTAACTTATGACAAATTCTCAAAAGCAATAAAAGACTGAAAACTCAAAAACAAACAATAATCGTCTCCTTCGGGATTCTTTTCTCATCTCATTCACTCACAAACGAGAACTTGCTTCTTCCGTCTAATGCAAGACAATTTGCATTTGTGCCAGACAGATCATACACTTGAGCATAGGCAAGCAAGAAGTTCACAAGTCAATTCATCTTTCAGTCTCTTTGGGTCGAACTACGGTGTTCTGACTTCCTCATTGCACGAGAGGATACGTAGGCATAACTTAACGGTTATCGAACAAAAGTCTCTGTATATTCCCCCTCTTTTCAGCCTTATTCTTTAAGCCTCAAGATCTTGAGCATCTTATTCCTGTTCTTACACTGACACTGTATATATCACATTTCACACATCTTACACTGACACCTGTACATCTTTTCCAGCTATTTTATACACAGATTGCACTTACACTACCCCTTTAAAAACACAAATCTTTTAAGCGTGGATCCCGTCGAGTACGGAGGACAATCTGGGTGCTAATACCTTCCCAGGTTGTAACCAACCCCCTTTCTCAGTCTCTCTGGTTCGCAACCGTCTTATCCATCTTTTCTTAGGTCTATGCAGCATTGCCTTTCCTCCGGGATAAAAATGCCTAGCTGGCGACTCTATTCATCTCCAGTGAGTTCACTGCTGTGTACCTTTATTTGGGCCATTTCCCATTTATCGGGAGCGACAGCTTGGCGACTCTGCTGGGGAACCTTATACTGCAACCAGGGCTTCTGGTTCTTTTTGTGGGTTCCTCCTAGCGCTTGATTGATTTGTGTTTACTGGGGTGTTATGTGCTAGTTGAGCTTGTGTATTTGCTTTATTTTTGCTTTATGTACAATTACTTTATTGCTTTCTTTATAGTTTTGCATATATCATACTGTCATACTGTGCTGGCTGGATCTGTTTGTTTACTTTGGTGGGTGGGGTTCTATTGAGAGTTAAGGTCCTATACCTGGGACCTGAGTGACACCTAGGCTAGAGTGGTTCATATTCTTTCCCATTCCATCTCGGTCTGGTGCGGGAATATGAAACACGGTTCAGATATGGGTTTCTTCTTGAGAACTCTGTGTTGCAGATTTCCTGCAATACTAGGGCTATCTGGGAAGCCTGCTAAGTCTGGATGACCTTTAGTATTGACCTTCAGAAACTGAGGTGAATTAGAGGAGGAACTTTTATGGTTATTGTAAACAATGTACCTCCGGGTTAGAAGTGTTTACACTTCTCATAACTGATCCGAGTCTGAGGATCCTTGTTTTAGAACACCACCTGTGAGGGGGTTGGGCTGTTTACAGGTTTGCAGGTACCTTTGACCTCAGCATACCCTGTTACTTTGTTTGAATAAGAGTACTCCATTTTGGAACAGTTCTTGTGATTCTAAAAACCCTGGACATGTGGCTCTTTATTTGAGTCCCCCACCTTGGTTACTGGACTTATAGACCTCCATCTGGATTTCTTGAACATACCTGGACCTATATATCAGAACATTTGACCAGATCCAGCTCAGTCACAAACCCTTGCTTATCATTTGCATACATCATCATTGCATCATTTTAACATTTGCTTATTTGTTTTTCAGGGTATCCATCCTATCATTTTGGCTTGGTTTTGACCCCATCATCTACATAGGCCTATCTTCACCAGTATCTACTCCAGTTATCAGCTATCTGCATCATCAGTCTCAGCCTGTCAGAGGCTCATCATCAATTTCATTCTCCATCATCAGCATCTGTCTTATTTCTTCTTCAGCAACATGGCACCTAAGAAAAGTAACATCTCTTATCACTTCTTTGAGCCTGAGCTAGCCAGCATCAGGAGGATTCAGACCCTGATTACTCCAGACCATATACCACTTTTTAGAGAACATTATGGAGGAATCCTTGATGTGGTTATGGATTTGGACCCTTCACAAAGGAGCTTGATACATACTTGCCTGCAGTTCTATGATCCCCCTTTGAGGTGCTTCACATTTCTGAATTTTCAGTTGGGACCCTTGTTGGAGGAATATTCATCATTGGTTGGTGTACCCATCAGGGGTGGAATCCCCTTCAACCCTGAGATGGCTTTCCCAAGTAATGAGGAAATAGCAAGAGCTTTACATCTGGAACAAGTTCTGATTGGGCAGAATTTGACATCTAAAGCTGGAATCTCTGGTTTTCATCTGGATTTCTTGACTTCTCAGGCTAGTCTGAAGGCATCCCTGGGGGAGTGGAAGGCAGTCTGTGCTCTGTTGGCCCTTAGTATATATGGGGTCATACTTTTTGCAGATGAGCCTAGGTTTGTTAGCAAGAGTGCAATCCATCTTTTCATCCTAAGAAACCCAGTACCCACCTTACTGGGAGACCTTTACTACTCTGTTCATCAAAGGAATGAAAAGCAAAGGGGAAGATTAGTGAGATGCTGTGCTCCTTTGTTCCATACTTGGCTGCTCAAGCATCTGCCAAAGACTGATGCATTCTTAAACCCTCATCAGCAGAAGAACTGGGCTAGGAGGCTTGTTGCTCTAACCTCAGATGATATCAGATGGTGTACTCAGAGCACCAAGGGCAGAGACATTATTACAAGTTGTGGGCAATTTCCCAATGTGCCTCTGATTGGAGTGAAAGGGTGCATCAATTATAATCCTCTGCTATTCGAAAGACAGTTGGGCTATGCATTAGTCCATCCTCCTAGGGCACAGGATCTGACTGAGACCCTTTATTGTGAAATCAAGCCTAACTTGGCTGTTGTCAGGCAAGCAGCTTGGGCCTGGGACAATGTGCAAACTAAGGGGTAACCATCCTGGGGAAGTGCAACAATGTGGCATCAGCACAGTACTATGAGTGGTCCCATACCAGAGCTCAAATTACAGGAATTCCCTTCACTGTTGAAGATATGCCTGGACCTTCCACAACACCACCTCCAGCAACTGTCAGCTTAGAGGAGTTTGAGAAATTGAAAGAAAGGAATGAAAAACTGACTCAAGCTCTACAGAAGACCCTCTGGGAGAGGAGTGATGGTAGATTGGATATTGAAAGGTTGGAGAAGTTGAAGATAGAGCATCTGGCTAGGATTGAGAAGTCTGAAGATTACATCAAAAAGTCTAGGGCTGGAGAACAGATCTTGAAGAATGCCTGCAAGGAGGCCCAGTTCCAGAAGGCCAGGACTGATTTGTATCTGAAGGAGAGCCAAGCTAGGTGGGTCAGGATCACCGAGGCTCGTACTCTGGAAGATAAAAGGACTCAGGATAAGATTGAGCAGATGGAAGCCAGTGCAAAAGAGCAACACGAAGCCCTGGCAGCAGCCCAGAGGGAGATCTCAGAGCTGAAGATTAGAGCTGGTGTGAAGAGGTCAAAGGACCAGAGTCAACACAAGAAGCTGACTGCAGCTGTTACAACCAGGAATCTCCTTATCAGGAATCTTACAGAGCGCCCGGCTGATCCTGTGACTGAAGCACTTCTCAAGGAAGTTCAGGAGGATGAGTTTGGTCTTGGTGTTTGACTTTTGCTTGTTGTTGCTTTCATTTCATGTACTTTTCTTTATGATGTATTTTTGACCCCTCAGAGGGCTTGTATTGTAAGAAGAAACAAACTATGTATCATGTTACTTTTTGTAATATATATGTATCAGTTTGTTTTATTCGAATTCTTCAAAGCAACATCACAAACATCTTCAAGGGTCTGGAAGGGTCGAAACCAAGTGCCAAGCTGGATACCTTGGAAGCAAATAAGCATAACTGCATTGCATACTAACCTTTTACCTTGTTTTGTAGGTTTTTGATTTACTTGTTACTAACTCTGTTGTGATGTCAGGAACTATTGCTCGACGAAGCGTGTTCCCACTCAACCGTCCACATAGGTATCCAACCCGCAACAATCTTCCGGGCATACAAATGGACCAGGTACAGCAGGACCTTACAGAGGTCAGGAATCAAATGGCCAATGAAAGGCTAGAAATGAGGAATCAGATGACACAATTTATGGAGGTGATGAACAATATGGCTCAAAGCCAGGAGAGGTTGAGAGCCATGGTAGAAAGGCAGAATCAAGAAGATCCCCATCTGGGGACTGCTGGCACAAGCAACAATGAGAGGGTCCAACCTCATGTCAATCCCCCTGTATTTGGACCCCACCTCCACCCAGAGATTAACATCCCTGCCACTGCACAAGGGAATGTTACTACAGGCAGGGTGCTGTAAGAAGACCCCCAGGAAGATCAGTTCACAGTGATGAGAGCTGGGGAGGAGGCCTATGACAGAAGGCTTGAAGAGATTGCTGAGAAATTAAGATCCTTAGAGTCTCAAAACTCTCTGGGTTTTGATGTTATGGACATGGGCTTGGTAGACGGGGTCAGGATTCCCCATAAGTTCAAGCCTCCTTGTTTTGAAAAGTACAACGGGACTTCCTACCCACGGACCCACTTACAATCCTTTCTGGGGAGGTTGAAGGCCTATACCATGGACGAGAAGCTATGGATGTTTTATTTTGAGGATAGCTTGACCGGAGCTTCGAGGGAATGATATTCTCATCTGACTAGAGCGACCATCCGTTGTTGGAAAGATTTGGCAGAGGCCTTCATTAGGCAATATCAGTATAATTTGGATATGGCACCCAACAGGACCCTCCTAATGGGAATGTCACAGTCGTCTAGAAAAAGTTTCCGAGAGTATGCCCAGAGATGGAGGCAATTGGCTGTTGTTGTTCAGCCACCTATGTCAGAGAGGGAGATGGCAGATATGTTTATGAACACCCTCCAAGGAACATACATTGACAGGCTAGTTGCCTTCTCTTCAACCAGCTTTGCAGATGTTGTCATAGCTGGGGAAAGAATTGAGAGCCTATTAAAAATGGGCAAAATTTCTGACAACGGTGCCAGCTCGTCCAGCAATACAAGGAAGCTTTTTGTAGGCCCAAGAAGAACTGGTGAGACCAATGCTATCCACACCAACAGGGGCAGACCCCAATATGTTCACAGATCTGTGGCAGCAGTCACCATCCCCGCTCCAGTTCATCCACAACCAGCTTATCAACCACCGCAACAAAATTATCAGCAACAACCTCAGTACCAGCAACAAACTCAGTATCCTCCGAGAAACTACAACAACACCAACAACAACAATCAGCAAAGGCCATTTCAACAGAGACCTTCTCAGGCCAATAGGGTGATCGATCTGATCCCTATGCCCTATGCAACATTACTGCCACAACTCCTGAAACTCAACCTAGTTGAGCTAAGGACGTTGGCACCTCCAGATCCTAACATTCTACCCAGAAATTATGACTCCAACGCCAGGTGTGCTTTTCATTCAAATGCACCTGGCCATAGTACAGAGAAGTGCAGAGCTTTGCACATGAAGGTACAAGACCTGGTAGACTCTAAGGCTCTAAACTTTGCACCACCACCAAATGTTAACAAAAACCCTATGCCACACCACGGAGGTCCCAGAATCAATGCTATTGAAGAAGACAAGCCGTCTTATTTAATAACCAGTGTGGGTCAGATTCGGACACCGTTGGTAGAGATTAAGGCTCAACTCCTCGAATGTAAAATGTTCCCGGGATGTGAGCTAGGGTGTGCTTACTGCAACATTTCAGTGAATGGTTGTGATAACTTGAGGGATTGCATAGATGGTCTCATCCAGAGTGGCCTGCTTCAAATTACAACATCGTTTCCAACAAATCCAGCAATCTCATCAGCAACAATTCCAGTATCTCCTACAACTGCAACAACTATTGTTCCCTACAACTCTTCAGTTTCATCAACAAATGTTTCATCTGTCATTTCAACTGACCAGATATCAACGAACACTCCTTCTACAACTTCAGCACCACTTCATTTTGAAACTCCTACAACAACAACATCCATCCTTCCAACAATGTCTCCTACAACATCAACAGCAAACAATGAAGATGTCTCAACCGTTACAATTTATTATGATCCTGAGAGTGATTCTGCCTACAACTCACAAAATGTCACTCCAATCAGAGCACCAGTCACAATATATTATGATCCACAGACTATCACGGTCCCTTCTGCAGCTGCAATCAGTCCAGCCACTATCACGGTGCCTGGACCAATACCTTATGAAAGCAGTAATGCCATCCCCTGGCATTACGGTGCTGATCTATACTGCGAAGGACAGAAAATCACTCTTGAATCATCAACCCCTGCACCACAAGTAGACAATGTGGGGGGAGGCGGAGGCTTCACTCGAAGCGGACGTCTCTTTGCTCCACAAATTCAAAGACCCACTGCCGAGGCAGAAGCTGCTGCCAAGGCAAAAGGGAAAAGCCTGGTACAAGAAGAACAAGTTGCCAAAGAAGCTTTGAAAACCCCTTTCGATCAAGAGGTTGATGAATTCATGAGAATCATCAAGAAAAGTGATTACAAGATAGTGGACCAGCTTCACCAGACGCCTTCCAAGATCTCTATTCTGTCATTGCTTATGTGTTCCGAAGCTCATCGGAACGCACTACTCAAAGTCTTGCACGCAGCTTACGTGCCTGAAGAGATCACCGTCAATCAGTTGGAAACTGTGGTTGGAAATGTTACTGCTAGCAATGGACTAGGGTTCACCAACACTGATTTGACTACGGAAGGCCGCAATCATAACAAGGCCTTGCACATCACCATGGAATGTAAAGGTGCAGTCCTTTCCCATGTGCTGGTAGACACAGGGTCATCCCTCAATGTCTTACCCAACAAGGCCCTTGTGAAGCTGGAATAAGAAGGATTGGCATTGCGTCCCAGTAACTTAGTGGTGAGAGCCTTTGACGGCTCCAAGAGATCAGTTCTGGGGGAAATTGAGTTACCTGTAACGATTGGCCCACAAACTTTCAAAACGACCTTCTACGTGATGGATATACAGCCCGCCTACAGCTGTTTATTGGGTAAGCCCTGGATTCACGCCGCTGGCGCCGTGACCTCAACCCTTCACCATAAGATAAAATTCGAGTGGGAGGGTCAAGTCGTTACTATCTGTGGAGAGGAGGATATTTTTGTCAGCCACCTGGCTACCTACAAATATATTGAGATGGATGGGGAGATCCATGAAACAATGAGTCAAGGGTTTGAGGCCTTGAACGTGAATGAAACATCTGCTGTACCTGGAATCTCCATGGCATCTTATCAACAAGCCCGAAAGGTTGTTGAAGAAGGAACTGCCCGAGGTTGGGGCAAGGTTATATCTGTGGAGGAGAAGAAGGACAAATTTGGGTTGGGTTACAGACCAACTCAACAAAATCAAGCAGAGGCTGCTGAGAAGCCCGCTTTTGTCAGTGGGGGGATACTCACCCCTGATGCTATCAACAATTTGGAAGACGAGCTGGAAGAAGAACGCAATCTGGAGAATTGGATACGTCCAAAGATCCCGGGGAGCAGTATCTCAAACTGGTCTTCCCAGGAAATTATAAGAGTTACTCATGCAGAGTAATTATTATTTCCTGTATTTTTATAGCATGCATCAAAGTCTTGCATCTTGCCCAAGATGACAAGACTCATTTTGTAATCGGGCCATTTGTACTTTTTGTGTAACAAGATTAATCAATGAAATATCAGACATCTTTTTGCAAATGAGTCTTTTTCTTTTCCGCTCACTGTTTTTCCATTCTTCTTTTTGTACAAAAAATAAATGGCGATGTTTTCAAAATGACGACTTTATTTCACTTTTTTAAAAACAAGATTAAAATCAATCACTAAAATGAACAAACTGAACCCTTGCAGAGAGTGTCTTCCAGACAGCACCGACAACAGCACGGCTATGACTTCGTATGACTTTGACAATCCAATCAATCAAGCTGATGAAGGGGTTGAAGAAGAATATGAGCTTCCTGAAGAGCTAGCCAGGTTGTTGAGACAAGAGGAGAAGGTTATCACTCCTCATCAGGAGGAGGTTGAAACAATCAATCTTGGTACAGACGAAGACGTGAAAGAGGTTAAAATCGGGGCCTGCCTACAAGACTCAGTGAAGAGGCAACTGATTGATCTGCTTCAAGAATATGTGGATGTGTTTGCTTGGTCTTATCAAGATATGCCAGGGTTGGACACCGACATTGTTGTACACAAGCTGCCTCTAAGAGAAGAATGCCCACCGGTTAAACAGAAACTGCGCCGTACTCGCCCAGACATGGCAATGAAAATCAAAGAAGAGGTACAAAAGCAGTGGGACGCCAGGTTCCTCGCTGTAACTAACTATCCGCCGTGGGTTGCTAATATAGTACCTGTGCCTAAGAAATACGGCAAAGTAAGAATGTGTGTTGACTACCGGGATCTGAACAGAGCCAGCCCGAAAGATGACTTCCCATTACCTTACATCGATGTATTGGTGGATAACACGGCTCAGTTCTCGGTATTCTCCTTCATGGACGGATTTTCAGGATACAATCAGATTAAGATGTCACCTGAAGACATGGAGAAGACAACCTTCATCACACCCTGGGGCACCTTCTGTTACAAGGTGATGCCATTCGGACTGAAGAATGCTGGTGCAACATATCAACGGGCTATGGTGACATTATTCCACGATATGATCCATAAAGAAATAGAATGTTATGTGGATGACATGATCGCCAAGTCCCTCACTGAAGAAGACCACCTGGTGAATCTGCTAAAACTATTCAAGCGTCTGAGGAAGTACCAACTGAAGTTGAACCCCAACAAATGCACATTCGGGGTGCGATCTGGTAAGCTGCTGGGGTTTATTGTAAGCGAAAAAGGGATTGAAGTTGACCCTGATAAAGTCAAAGCTATACAAGAGATGCCTGCACCGAAAACTGAGAAGGAAGTTTGAGGGTTCTTAGGTCGATTGAACTACATTTCACGGTTCATATCTCACCTTACAGCAACCTGCGAACCCTTGTTCAAACTGCTAAGAAAAGAACAAACGGTCAGGTGGAACGAAGACTGCCAGAAGGCTTTTGACAAGATCAAGGAGTACTTGCAAGAACCTCCAATCCTTATGCCTCCAGTTGAAGGAAGACCTCTAATTATGTACTTGACAGTATTAAAAGAGTCGATGGGGTGTGTGTTGGGCCAGCATGACGAGTCTGGTCGAAAAGAGTATGCAATATACTACCTAAGCAAAAAGTTTACCGACTGTGAACAACGTTATTCACTGCTCGAGAAAACTTGCTGTGCTTTAGCGTGGGCTGCTCGCCGACTAAGGCAGTATATGTTAACCCACACCACTTTATTGATCTCAAAGATGGATCCAGTTAAGTACAATTTTGAGAAGCCAGCACTTACCGGACGGGTTGCAAGATGGCAAATGATTCTCACGGAATATGACATTCAGTACACATCTCAGAAAGCCATCAAGGGAAGTGTATTGTCTGAATACCTTGCTGAGCAACCTATTGATGATTACCAGCCTATGAGATTTGACTTCCCTGATGAAAACATCATGTTCATAAAAGCGAAAGATCATGAAGAGCCTGTTCACACTGAAGGGCCCGACCCGGAAGAAGAATGGACTATGATGTTTGATGGGGCTGTTAATATGAATGGTCGTGGTGTTGGTGCAGTACTCATTACACCCAAAGGAGTTTACATGCCTTTCTCGGCAAAACTCACCTTCAACTGCACTAACAACGAAGCTGAATATGAAGCTTGCATTATGGGTCTTGAGGAAGCCATTGACCTCAGGATCAAGACATTGACTGTATTCGGAGATTCAGCTCTGGTAGTTAATCAGACCAACGGCAAATGGTACACACACCAGGATCATCTGATACCTTACAGGGATTATACAAGAAGGTTACTGACTTTCTTTACAGCAGTCAAGCTTGAGTATATCCCTCGGGACGAGAATTAGTTTGCAGATGCTCTTGCCACCATTTCATCCATGATCAAAGTGCAAGCTGCCAACTTTGTACCTCAGATTTCAGTATCCAGACTTGACAGGCCAGCATATGTATTTGCAGCAGATGTTGTCAAAGATGATAAGCCTTGGTTCCATGACATTAAGTGCTTCTTGGAGGATCAAACATACCCACCTGGGGCATCTCCCAATGATAATAAGACTTTGAGAAGGCTCGCTGGTAGTTTCTTCCTGAACACTGATGGTTCTTTGTACAAAAGGAACTTTGATATGGTACTCCTCAGATGTGTTGACAAGACAGAAGCAGACTTGTTAATGCATGAAGTGCACGAAGGATCCTTTGGTACCCATGCTGGAGGACATGCCATGGCTAAGAAATTGCTAAGATCAGGTTATTACTGGATCACAATGGATGCCGACTGTTGTGCCTATGCCAGAAAATGCCATAAGTGCCAGATCTATGCAGATAAGGTGCATGTGCCTCCCAATCCTCTGAATGTGATGTCTTCACCCTGGCCCTTTGCTATGTGGGGCATTGACATGATTGGCAAGATTGAACCAACTGCTTCAAACGGCCACAGATTCATCTTGGTTGCTATTGACTATTTTACCAAGTGGGTTTAAGCAGCTTCCTATGCAAATGTTACAAGACAAGTGGTAGCCAGATTTCCGAAGAGAGATATCATCTGTCGATACGGAGTTCCCGAGCGAATCATTACTGATAATGGTTCCAACTTGAACAACAAAATGATGGCTGAGTTATGCCGGGACTTCAAGATCCAACATCACAATTCTTCTCCTTACAGGCCAAAGATGAATGGCGCTGTTGAGGCAGCTAACAAGAATATTAAGAAGATTGTGCAGAAGATGGTAGTCACCTACAAGGACTGGCACGAAATGCTACCATTTGCCTTGCATGGGTACCGCACGTCAATCAGAACATCCACTGGGGCAACGTCGTATCAACTTGTGTATGGTATGGAAGCAGTCCTACCTGTTGAAGTTGAATTACCCTCTCTACGAGTACTGATGGATGTTAAGCTGAACGAAGCAGAATGGGTCCGGTCCCGATACGAACAACTGAGTCTGATTGAAGAGAAAAGATTGGCTGCAATCTGTCATGGGCAGCTATATCAGAAAAGAATGAAGAGAGCCTTCGATCAGAAAGTTAGGCACCGAGAGTACCAAGTAGGAGATCTTGTGCTGAAAAGAATCCTCCCTCCTCATACAGACCACAGGGGCAAATGGACTCCGAATTATGAAGGACCATTCGTGGTAAAGAAAGTTTTATCTGGCGGAGCACTGATGCTCAGCACCATGGATTGTGAAGATTTCCCGTCCCCTGTGAATTCAGATGCAGTTAAAAAATACTTCGCATAAAATGACCCGCTGGACATAAAAACAGAATGTAAGTCCAGGAAAAAATAGGGCATCCCGGCGAGTCAAAAACAGAATAAAAGACTCAGGCAAAAATAAGGGAAAATAAACAAAAAAATGTACACCCGCTGAGTTGAAAAGCCGCATTGGACAACTCAGGCAAAAATGGGTATCCCGATGGATTGAAAACCCGAAAGGGCGATCCATGCAAAATGAGGGAATAAGCGAACAACTGCACTTTGAATTCGTCTGTGTCACCTACAACTTGGAAAGCTTCGAAAGGATCAGGCTTCTGTCAGAATTAACCTTCTTCAGAAAGCAGGACGAGAAGAGCGTCAACAGTCATACGGGTCATAGCAGGAGGGGGAGCTCCTTTGAAAGCATCGTCAACATCGCCAACATTTTGTTTCTCAATTTATAACAATCTCCTGATTTTAGGAGATTTGTTTCTTTGACTGTATCTCGCCAATTCAGGGCATTTGAATTAATAAAATCAGATTTTTCAGTCATGGTTCGTCTTGTATATTTTTATTTGCAAAGAATGTCTGATGTCTCTAAAAAACTGATTGCATAAGTACAGATGTTTATCTTCAAAATAAAAACACGTGCTTGCAGGAAATGTACTTACTCCCAAGAGTGCTTGACCTCTCCTAACGGGATCCAGTAAAGGATACCTCGGGATCACTTGTGCGTTTCTCTATCTTTGCAGGATTGCAGGTATCCAAAACGCAACTCGGGGCATGAAAGCTTCATCCCAGCAATCTGACAAATCGACACTCAGTCTTAGCACCCAAGGTGTTTTCTCCCCAGCTGAGTTACCACTTGTTGCTTCTCCCAGCCAAGTTGCCAGTCATTCTTCCTCGGTCAGATACAAAAGCCAGGGAACCACTTCCCCACAGAGTTTCAGCCTCTATCCAGAAGAGCAACGCATGAAGGAGTCACAACAGAGTGACGAAAGCTTCTATAAACCCCAGCTGGGTCCTTCATTTACTGGAAAAGGTCTATCATTAACCCATTTCCCCAAGCAGATGCATCTCACCAGATCTACCAATGATCTCATCCCCAGCTGGGATGTCCATTTCGAGCAGATCGGCCAGAGATCTTCGCGGCAACGGGATCCACATCCCGGTTTGGTGCCTTTGCATAATCACGACATTCGCATCATATTCACCCACAAAGCGTAGCATTCCGTCTAAAACGGAGCATTACGGCAAAAATCCAACATAGCATAATCATAGGCCATGTTTTTGAATCAAACACTTGAGAATATCTGAAACCCATCAGCAATACACAAAATTCCCCAGCGGAGATTCCCCAGCAAAAGCAGTTGCCTCACATTCACGAACACCAGTATATACTCCTTTTGGCACCCGTCCGTGTCATACCCCCAGCAGAAAGCCAAAGACGTCCTCTTTGCACTCACATATACTTATATACATTTCCTTGACATCCGTCCGTGTCATTTTCCCAGCACAGTAACATAAACACTTTGCATACCAAATACTTGTTTATACTATACTTTTCTCCTTTTGACACTCGTCCGTGTCACTCTCCCCAGCAGATAAACACTCATCTATACACCACTCACGTTTATACAGATACTCGTCCGTATCTTGTATACACCGTTTGTATCCCCACAGATTCGACACTGGTCCATGTTCTTTGTTAACCAGTTGGTACTCGTCCGTACCATCATCTCAGAACATGCTTCAAGCGTTTGTTTCTACCTGATACTCGTCCGTATCATAGTCTTAAGGATGCTCGTCCGCATCTTTAATCCATACACCGTGTCAAACACTTATGTCTTCTTGAATACAGACACTCGCCTGTGTCTACTATTCCCCAGAAGAGTCCCCTCAGATTCAACACTCGTCCGTGTTCTCTGTTAACCAGTTGATACTCGTCCGTATCATTATCTCTGAACACGTGTCAGTATTTGTTTCTACTCGATGCTCGTCCGTATCGTAGTCTTAAGGATGCTCGTCCGCACCTTTAATCTATACACAAGCATCTAAACACTTATACTTATTGTTTCTTGGATGTAAACACTCATCCGTGTTTACCATTCCCCAGTAAATCGCCAACAAAGCATGTTTTCCTTTTATCTGACACTCGTCCTGTGTCATGATAAACCCTGAGAGCAGCCGTACCCTGCTAGGTGGTCGTCTTCCACCTCTTGATGGTCGTCCTCCGTCATGCTCATCCGATGGCCGTCCCCATCGTTGATCTTTTATCCGACATTCGTCCTATGTCGTTGATATTTAGCAGCCGTCCCCTGCTATGTGGTCGTCCTCCACCTCTTGATGATCGTCCTTCATCATTTTATCCAATGGCCGTCCCCATTGTTGATCTTTGTTTATCTGACATTTGTCCTATGTCATGATAAACCTCGAGAGCAGCCGTCCCCTGCTAGGTGGTCGTCCTCCACCTCTTGATGGTCGCCCTCCATCATGCTCGTCCGATGGCCGTCCCCATCGTTGACCTTTATCCGGCATTCGTCCTATGTCGCGATATTTTCGGCAGCCGTACCCTGCCAGGTGGTCGTCCTCCACCTTAGATGACCGTCCCTCATCTTAACCCAACAGAGCAGCCGTCCCCTGCTAGGTGATCGTCCTTCACCTTTGATGACCGTACCTCATCATCTGTTTATTTCATTTATTCTTTAACCTGATGGCCGTCCCCGTCGTGGTCCCTTTTCTTTTTAGCCCGATGGCCGTCCCCGTCGTGGTCCCTTTTCCTTTTAACCCGATGGTCGTACCCATCGTTGTTTGCTTTACTTTATGAACTTGATGGCCGTCCCCGTCATGTTTCATTAATTCCCATAGAATCTTGCAGCTTTACTTGATGGCCGTCCCCATCATAATACCTTTTATCCCCAGCATGTCGGCCGTCCCCGTCATTGCCCTTTACCCAGCAGTCGTCCTATGCTCGACGGTCGTCCTCCGTCTCCCACACTTTACAATATACTTTATTTTCTTTTACAATCTATATCCCTTTTCTTCTTCATTCAGTGAGTGCAAATTTTGGACTGTCTTTGGTATTCAACCACAAGTTATCTTGTTTGCCTGTTAAGCCGCTGCTTACATCCTGCACAGCTAACTCATGTTTGAATAGGGGCAGCTGTAAACACCCCAAATTTGCCCTCACCCATTCACACCATGGATTTTGGTCATTTCATATGCATAAACACAATCATACCATCTCATATTCCATTTTTTATTCACTGCATAGGTTCTAAGTCATCTGCATCTAGGGTTTGTGATCTGAGCAATCCAAGAGCTTCTTGAGCCACTCCTAAGGTCATCAATCACTTCAAAGGGATCCATATGTGTTCAAGTATCATATTATATCCTCTCAAAGTCAAGAATGCCAAAGAATCACAAGAACTGGGATTGGTATGGAGGCAGAGCCAGGATTAGACTGCAGATTACCTAAAATTAGGGTTTTGGTTTCAGAGGCCATAACTCCAAATATTTTGGTCATTCTTGTTTCTATTGGTCTCTATATGGTATAGGTAGTATGCATATCAATTTTCATGAAGAAATTCCATGGGGAAGTCATCTGATCAAGAGTTGACTTTTCAGACAAGTCAGTGCAAAATTAGGGCATCTGAGGCCCCCAATGACCCAACCAAGGGGTGATCTTCATCATTTTGAGTGTATTTGATATTTATTTGATCATGGAAGAAGGTTGAAGTTCACAAAATTCAAGAATTACAAGTTTTTGCAAAGTTGACTTTTTGGGGTAAGTTTGACTTTTAAGGAATTTGTCATTTTAGGCAATTTTTCAACCCTTACTTTTTGATCCAAAAATGCTTCAAATGGAAAAACTTTGGTCATGAAAGTTGTAGAATAGATCTTTCCCTTTTCAAAAAGTACAGGAACATGACCTAATTCATTTTGGATCAAAAGTTATGGTTTGTCAAAGTTGGCAAAAATCACTAAATTTCAAGTTATGCACCAAATGGAAAACTTGCAAATTCATGTACCAAGCATTCTAGTGACTTCAAAATGGCTTCAAAACTTCATCACATGATCATACATGACCTAAAAAACAGAATTGGCCCAAGGGATTTTGCATTGCTTGCTTTGGTTTTCAAAGATCCTTAAGTCATTTTCCATTACAAGTGCAAAAGATGGATTTTTGGCAAAGTCATTTTCCAAAGGGTCATGTGATTACCAACTGATTTCTATACATTGCCATGACCAATTGAGACATCATGTAACAAAATTCAGCAAGAAATGCCTCATGTACATAGCATAAAATCTCAAAGAGAGCACAAGTGGGCAAGTTGCAAAAGCTAGCATAGCTCATGATCCATATGTTGCAGTCACTCTCAAGAAATCTAAGGGTCATCCTTGACCCAAGCTGAAGCAAGACATGACCTCAAACTGCTGCTGCCATAGCCCATGCTGCAAGTACAAGCCAACTTGACTTTTTGGCCAAAACTCCCATACTCATGGAACAGTAAACAGCCACCCCTACTGACCTGCTCCACAGGCTATTCACACATTGTGGGAATGATATAGCACATCATTGGCCCTTGAAGCAAGCCAGAACTCAGTCCCCACAAAAACTGTCAAAGGGCTTCCCTTCTTCGAATCTCATTTTCCAGCCATCAAACATCCAATTTCTCTTCACCAACAAATCAAACACCCTAAAAGGAACCAGAATCAACCATTGCTAGAGCTTAAAACATCATACACACAGACCTCATTTTCTGATATATCAGATTTGAACCTCTCAAAATAGCTTGTTTAAGCTCCATCCAAGCTTGCCATTAGCACCAGGGGACCCATTGGAGTGAGTCTGCACCAAAGAATAGCCCAGAAAGCCCAAAATCAGAAGCTTCCACCTCAGGTATGGCCATGAACTTTTTCTCACAGAGCTTGCATTTTATGTTATAAATTGGTTGTGTATGTCTTGCTGATCATGGGGATGTGCTTAGAATTGAAAATGAGTGAGAAATGAGGATTTACCAAAGCTCTGAAACTTTGCCCGTGAATCTTGTTGGCTTCGATTCTCTTTGTTTAAGCATGATAAATTTAGTTTGAGAGGTGATTTGAGTGGGGTTTGGGTAGAGGAACATTTCCCTGCTTTTAATTTGATGAATGGTGGCCTGAATCTTGATCTAGGGTTTTCAACCCGCCGGAGAAGATGACCGGAGCTTCCCTCCGGTCACCTGAATGTTGTTAACCCTAATCCTGTAATTAAATGGCGTTTGAATGCTGAGCGTTGGATCATCTGACTTGGGTTGACTTGGCGCGTGTATGTGTGGTCCAGATGGGTCCATTTTGCCCTAATCACCATTAACCTAATTAATCCATTTAATTAATTCGTAAAACTTAATTAAAGCCAGAGTCAATCCAGGCCATTCATTAGCGCGCCAGTCAACCATTTCCCTTCAACTTTGAATCTGGATCATTGGATCAGATTACTTTTCATTTTATTTTATTTTCTTTCCATTTAACTTGTACAATTTATTAAAAATAGCAAAAATCATTTAAAAATTATGAAATTTTTTGTCAAGAGTTTCATTAATTTTTAAAACACAAAAATATTTTTATTTTTATTTTTAGCATTAAAAAAGTATTTTTAAATATTTAAAAGTTTCTTTTTAATTAATTAATGAGAATTAATTAATTAAAAATACTTTTAGGTATTTAAAAATCACGAAAAAATTCATGAAACCTTTAAAAACATTTAGAAACATTGTCCAACCTTCAAACCAAATTTATTTTTTGATCTTGATGCATTTTGAGAATTTTTCATGGAATTAAAATCATTTTGATGCATTATTTTGATCCAAACTTCAAAAAATCATTTCTGCCTAACCCTAAAGAGTTGGACTTTGATTCTTCTTGCATTGCATTGTGTTTAGCATGTAGTTTTTGAGATTAAATTGCCATGATTTGATCTTGCATTTTCAATTTGTTTGGTAATTTTCTTGTTAAGGAACCCTAAAACCCTAGAAAACTTTGGAAAATCATAACTTGAACTAGGTTAAGAGTTGGAACCTCTCCTTTGGGCAGTGAGTTAGTAGAGGATTAGGGGTCCTTTGAGTGCATTTTCAATTTTTTTTATCTTGATGTTTGCTTCTGATTTTGGTTTGTGTTTGATGCTTTGATCATAAACCCTAATTTGGGCTTCCATATGCATCCATCTTGCATCTGCATTCATACCTTGACTTGCCATGACATGTTATGCCTCCATGAGATTCATTTAACATCATAAGACATATTGAAAGCATGTTTGATCATTGCATTTTGCATTTGCCTTGTTGTATGTCATTTGCATTTCATTACTTTTCATGTATGATCATGGTCCTTAACTTGCTCCATTTGCATCCATAAGCTTGCATGATCATCCCCATGTGTTGTTTCATGTTTGTAGCATCTCATAGCATCATCATCCTCATGTATGTGCTTCTGGTTTTGTTTCTCATCATGCCATTTCATTCCATTTTGGCATTGCATTGCATTCATTTACTAACTTTTCAGGTGGTAAGTAATTTTGAGAGGTGGATTTGCCTTCACTTCTCATATTTTCTTCTCATCTCCCTCATGCATCCTTGCTGCATTTTGTTATGTGTTTGAGATTGAGCTTGCTCTTTCTTCTTCTTCTCACTTTCTTTCCTCAAGTGACTTGCCTTCTTAATTGAAGCAAGTTGCTTTGCTTCTCTTGATCCTTTCATCTGCTTCCTGGTGGTTCCATTGAAGATCTTGCTCCTGTAAACCTCACAAACCTTAGGAACAACCAAGCATGACAATGATTAGGGTTTTGATTAGTCTCCCCACTTAGTTTTACCTTTGTGTCTCTTTGAGTCTCCTCTTCTCACCTCATAATCAGGGACTAAACCCTAAAGGCTTTAAGGCTTTGTGATTAAGCTTATGCCTGCATCCTTCTATTAGGATGGAGTGTATAACTTTAATCCTAAGTGTTAAACCCTTAATGTGTTTAACTCCTTTAATCAATCCACCTAATAATCATCAAGACATCAAGCTTGTAACTTGGGCCTTGCATTAGGGTTCTAATTCTTCCTTAATTGGTTAAGAAGGACTAACCCTAGTGTTAATGGACAAGTCCCCCTCAAGTTGTCTTACAAACCCTAAAAATCACTTCATCATCATACCATTAAATAAAATCCACTTAACCAAAGGCTTGTTTTGTCATGAGTTTAATCCCTAATCATGGATTAAGTTGAGGAGCTTTCCTCAGCTTAAACATTCTCATCTATTATCCTTCTATTAGGATGGTGTAATGAGTCTGTTTAATCTTTGATTATGGCTTAACCTCATTACTTAACACTAAACAAAAACACCAAAAACATCTAAATAATCACAAGTAGGTCAATGATCTTAATCCTACATCAAAGGTGTTTAAGTGTGAGAAGCTGACTTCACACTTAAGGTATTCTCATTGCCCCTAATCAGAGGGAAGATGTGATGAGTTTACTAATCCATTGGTTTAGGCTTAAGCTCATTAACTTATGACAAATTCTCAAAAGCAATAAAAGACTGAAAACTCAAAAACAAACAATAATCGTCTCCTTCGGGATTCTTTTCTCATCTCATTCACTCACAAACGAGAACTTGCTTCTTCCGTCTAATGCAAGACAGTTTGCATTTGTGCCAGACAGATCATACACTTGAGCATAGGCAAGCAAGCAGTTCACAAGTCAATTCATCTTTCAGTCTCTTTGGGTCGAACTACGGTGTTCTGACTTCCTCATTGCACGAGAGGATACGTAGGCATAACTTAACGGTTATCGAACAAAAGTCTCTGTATATTCCCCCTCTTTTCAGCCTTATTCTTTAAGCCTCAAGATCTTGAGCATCTTATTCCTGTTCTTACACTGACACTGTATATATCACATTTCACACATCTTACACTGACACCTGTACATCTTTTCCAGCTATTTTATACACAGATTGCACTTACACTACCCCTTTAAAAACACAAATCTTTTAAGCGTGGATCCCGTCGAGTACGGAGGACAATCTGGGTGCTAATACCTTCCCAGGTTGTAACCAACCCCCTTTCTCAGTCTCTCTGGTTCGCAACCGTCTTATCCATCATTTCTTAGGTCTATGCAGCATTGCCTTTCCTCCGGGATAAAAATGCCTAGCTGGCGACTCTATTCATCTCCAGTGAGTTCACTGCTGTGTGTTCTCATTGTCCCTTTCACCGACCGTTCGCGTTTGTACCTTTATTTGGGCCATTTCCCATTTATCGGGAGCGACAGCTTGGCGACTCTGCTGGGGAACCTTATACTGCAACCAGGGCTTCTGGTTCTTTTTGTGGGTTCCTCCTAGCGCTTGATTGATTTGTGTTTACTGGGGTGTTATGTGCTAGTTGAGCTTGTGTATTTGCTTTATTTTTGCTTTATGTACAGTTACTTTATTGCTTTCTTTATAGTTTTGCATATATCATACTGTCATACTGTGCTGGCTGGATCTGTTTGTTTACTTTGGTGGGTGGGGTTCTATTGAGTTAAGGTCCTATACCTGGGACCTGAGTGACACCTAGGCTAGAGTGGTTCATATTCTTTCCCATTCCATCTCGGTCTGGTGCGGGAATATGAAACACGGTTCAGATATGGGTTTCTTCTTGAGAACTCTGTGTTGCAGATTTCCTGCAATACTAGGGCTATCTGGGAAGCCTGCTAAGTCTGGATGACCTTTAGTATTGACCTTCAGAAACTGAGGTGAATTAGAGGAGGAACTTTTATGGTTATTGTAAACACTATACCTCCGGGTTAGAAGTGTTTACACTTCTCATAACTGATCCGAGTCTGAGGATCCTTGTTTTAGAACACCACCTGTGAGGGGGTTGGGCTGTTTACAGGTTTTCAGGTACCTTTGACCTCAGCATACCCTGTTACTTTGTTTGAATAAGAGTACTCCATTTTGGAACAGTTCTTGTGATTCTAAATACCCTGGACATGTGGCTCTTTATTTGAGTCCCCCACCTTGGTTACTGGACTTATAGACCTCCATCTGGATTTCTTGAACATACCTGGACCTATATATCAGAACATTTGACCAGATCCAGCTCAGTCACAAACCATTGCTTATCATTTGCATACATCATCATTGCATCATTTTAACATTTGCTTATTTGTTTTTCAGGGTATCCATCCTATCATTTTGGCTTGGTTTTGACCCCATCATCTACATAGGCCTATCTTCACCAGTATCTACTCCAGTTATCAGCTATCTGCATCATCAGTCTCAGCCTGTCAGAGGCTCATCATCAATTTCATTCTCCATCATCAGCATCTGTCTTATTTCTTCTTCAGCAACATGGCACCTAAGAAAAGTAACATCTCCTATCACTTCTTTGAGCCTGAGCTAGCCAGCATCAGGAGGATTCAGACCCTGATTACTCCAGACCATATACCACTTTTTAGAGAACATTATGGAGGAATCCTTGATGTGGTTATGGATTTGGACCCTTCACAAAGGAGCTTGATACATACTTGCCTGCAGTTCTATGATCCCCCTTTGAGGTGCTTCACATTTCTGAATTTTCAGTTGGGACCCTTGTTGGAGGAATATTCATCATTGGTTGGTGTACCCATCAGGGGTGGAATCCCCTTCAACCCTGAGATGGCTTTTCCAAGTAATGAGGAAATAGCAAGAGCTTTACATCTGGAACCAGTTCTGATTGGGCAGAATTTGACATCTAAAGCTGGAATCTCTGGTTTTCATCTGGATTTCTTGACTTCTCAGGCTAGTCTGAAGGCCTCCCTGGGGGAGTGGAAGGCAGTCTGTGCTCTGTTGGCCCTTAGTATATATGGGGTCATACTTTTTGCAGATGAGCCTAGGTTTGTTAGCAAGAGTGCAATCCATCTTTTCATCCTAAGAAACCCAGTACCCACCTTACTGGGAGACCTTTACTACTCTGTTCATCAAAGGAATGAAAAGCAAAGGGGAAGATTAGTGAGATGCTGTGCTCCTTTGTTCCATACTTGGCTGCTCAAGCATCTGCCAAAGACTGATGCATTCTTAAACCCTCATCAGCAGAAGAACTGGGCTAGGAGGCTTGTTGCTATAACCTCAGATGATATCAGATGGTGTACTCAAAGCACCAAGGGCAGAGACATTATTACAAGTTGTGGGCAATTTCCCAATGTGCCTCTGATTGGAGTGAAAGGGTGCATCAATTATAATCCTCTGCTATTCAAAAGACAGCTGGGCTATGCATTAGTCCATCCTCCTAGGGCACAGGATCTGACTGAGACCCTTTATTGTGAAATCAAGCCTAACTTGGCTGTTGTCAGGCAAGCAGCTTGGGCCTGGGACAATGTGCAGACTAAGGGGTAACCATCCTGGGGAAGTGCAACAATGTGGCATCAGCACAGTACTATGAGTGGTCCCATACCAGAGCTCAAATTACAGGAATGCCCTTCACTGTTGAAGATATGCCTGGACCTTCCACAACACCACCTCCAGCAACTGTCAGCTTAGAGGAGTTTGAGAAATTGAAAGAAAGGAATGAAAAACTGACTCAAGCTCTACAGAAGACCCTCTGGGAGAGGAGTGATGGTATATTGGATATTGAAAGGTTGGAGAAGTTGAAGATAGAGCATCTGGCTAGGATTGAGAAGTCTGAAGATTACATCAAAAAGTCTAGGGCTGGAGAACAGATCTTGAAGAATTCCTGCAAGGAGGCCCAGTTCCAGAAGGCCAGGACTGATTTGTATCTGAAGGAGAGCCAAGCTAGGTGGGTCAGGATCACCGAGGCTCGTACTCTGGAAGATAAAAGGACTCAGGATAAGATTGAGCAGATGGAAGCCAGTGCAAAAGAGCAACACGAAGCCCTGGCAGCAGCCCAGAGGGAGATCTCAGAGCTGAAGATTAGAGCTGGTGTGAAGAGGTCAAAGGACCAGAGTCAACACAAGAAGCTGACTGCAGCTGTTACAACCAGGAATCTCCTTATCAGGAATCTTACAGAGCGCCCGGCTGATCCTGTGACTGAAGCACTTCTCAAGGAAGTTCAGGAGGATGAGTTTGGTCTTGGTGTTTGACTTTTGCTTGTTGTTGCTTTCATTTCATGTACTTTTCTTTATGATGTATTTTTGACCCCTCAGAGGGCTTGTATTGTAAGAAGAAACAAACTATGTATCATGTTACTTTTTGTAATATATATGTATCAGTTTGTTTTATTCGAATTCTTCAAAGCAACATCACAAACATCTTCAAGGGTCTGGAAGGGTCGAAACCAAGTGCCAAGCTGGATACCTTGGAAGCAAATAAGCATAACTGCATTGCATACTAACCTTTTACCTTGTTTTGTAGGTTTTTGATTTACTTGTTACTAACTCTGTTGTGATGTCAGGAACTATTGCTCGACGACGCGTGTTCCCACTCAACCGTCCACATAGGTATCCAACCCGCAACAATCTTCCGGGCATACAAATGGACCAGGTACAGCAGGACCTTACAGAGGTCAGGAATCAAATGGCCAATGAAAGGCTAGAAATGAGGAATCAGATGACACAATTTATGGAGGTGATGAACAATATGGCTCAAAGCCAGGAGAGGTTGAGAGCCATGGTAGAAAGGCAGAATCAATAAGATCCCCATCTGGGGACTGCTGGCACAAGCAACAATGAGAGGGTCCAACCTCATGTCAATCCCCCTGTATTTGGACCCCACCTCCACCCAGAGATTAACATCCCTGCCACTGCACAAGGGAATGTTACTACAGGCAGGGTGCTGCAAGAAGACCCCCAGGAAGATCAGTTCACAGTGATGAGAGCTGGGGAGGAGGCCTATGACAGAAGGCTTGAAGAGATTGCTGAGAAATTAAGATCCTTAGAGTCTCAAAACTCTCTGGGTTTTGATGTTATGGACATGGGCTTGGTAGACGGGGTCAGGATTCCCCATAAGTTCAAGCCTCCTTGTTTTGAAAAGTACAACGGGACTTCCTGCCCACGGACCCACTTACAATCCTTTCTGGGGAGGTTGAAGGCCTATACCATTGACGAGAAGCTATGGATGTTTTATTTTGAGGATAGCTTGACCGGAGCTTCGAGGGAATGATATTCTCATCTGACTAGAGCGACCATCCGTTGTTGGAAAGATTTGGCAGAGGCCTTCATTAGGCAATATCAGTATAATTTGGATATGGCACCCAACAGGACCCTCCTAATGGGAATGTCACAGTCGTCTAGAGAAAGTTTCCGAGAGTATGCCCAAAGATGGAGGCAATTGGCTGCTGTTGTTCAGCCACCTATGTCAGAGAGGGAGATGGCAGATATGTTTATGAACACCCTCCAAGGAACATACATTGACAGGCTAGCTGCCTTCTCTTCAACCAGCTTTGCAGATGTTGTCATAGCTGGGGAAAGAATTGAGAGCCTATTAAAAATGGGCAAAATTTCTGACAACGGTGCCAGCTCGTCCAGCAATACAAGGAAGCTTTTTGTAGGCCCAAGAAGAACTGGTGAGACCAATGCTATCCACACCAACAGGGGCAGACCCCAATATGTTCACAGATCTGTGGCAGCAGTCACCATCCCCGCTCCAGTTCATCCACAACCAGCTTATCAACCACCGCAACAAAATTATCAGCAACAACCTCAGTACCAGCAACAAACTCAGTATCCTCCGAGAAACTACAACAACACCAACAACAACAATCAGCAAAGGCCATTTCAACAGAGACCTTCTCAGGCCAATAGGGTGATCGATCCGATCCCTATGCCCTATGCAACATTACTGCCACAACTCCTGAAACTCAACCTAGTTGAGCTAAGGACGTTGGCACCTCCAGATCCTAACAGTCTACCCAGAAATTATGACTCCAACGCCAGGTGTGCTTTTCATTCAAATGCACCTGGCCATAGTACAGAGAAGTGCAGAGCTTTGCACATGAAGGTACAAGACCTGGTAGACTCTAAGGCTCTAAACTTTGCACCACCACCAAATGTTAACAAAAACCCTATGCCACACCACGGAGGTCCCAGAATCAATGCTATTGAAGAAGACAAGCCGTCTTATTTAATAACCAGTGTGGGTCAGATTCGGACACCGTTGGTAGAGATTAAGGCTCAACTCCTCGAATGTAAAATGTTCCCGGGATGTGAGCTAGGGTGTGCTTACTACAACATTTCAGTGAATGGTTGTGATAACTTGAGGGATGGCATAGATGGTCTCATCCAGAGTGGCCTGCTTCAAATTACAACATCGTTTCCAACAAATCCAGCAATCTCATCAGCAACAATTCCAGTATCTCCTACAACTGCAACAACTATTGTTCCCTACAACTCTTCAGTTTCATCAACAAATGTTTCATCTGTCATTTCAACTGACCAGATATCAACGAACAATCCTTCTACAACTTCAGCACCACTTCATTTTGAAACTCCTACAACAACAACATCCATCCTTCCAACAATGTCTCCTACAACATCAACAGCAAACAATGAAGATGTCTCAACCGTTACAATTTATTATGATCCTGAGAGTGATTCTGCCTACAACTCACAAAATGTCACTCCAGTCAGAGCACCAGTCACAATATATTATGATCCACAGACTATCACGGTCCCTTCTGCAGCTGCAATCAGTCCAGTCACTATCACGGTGCCTGGACCAATACCTTATGAAAGCAGTAATGCCATCCCCTGGCATTACGGTGCTGATCTATACTGCGAAGGACAGAAAATCACTCTTGAATCATCAACCCCTGCACCACAAGTAGACAATGTGGGGGGAGGCGGAGGCTTCACTCTAAGCGGACGTCTCTTTGCTCCACAAATTCAAAGACCCACTGCCGAGGCAGAAGCTGCTGCCAAGGCAAAAGGGAAAAGCCTGGTACAAGAAGAACAAGTTGCCAAAGAAGCTTTGAAAACCCCTTTCGATCAAGAGGTTGATGAATTCATGAGAATCATCAAGAAAAGTGATTACAAGATAGTGGACCAGCTTCACCAGACGCCTTCCAAGATCTCTATTCTGTCATTGCTTATGTGTTCCGAAGCTCATTGGAACGCACTACTCAAAGTCTTGCACGCAGCTTACGTGCCTGAAGAGATCACCGTCAATCAGTTGGAAACTGTGGTTGGAAATGTTACTGCTAGCAATGGACTAAGGTTCACCAACACTGATTTGACTACGGAAGGCCGCAATCATAACAAGGCCTTGCACATCACCATGGAATGTAAAGGTGCAGTCCTTTCCCATGTGCTGGTAGACACAGGGTCATCCCTAAATGTCTTACCCAAAAAGGCCCTTGTGAAGCTGGAATATGAAGGATTGGCATTGCGTCCCAGTAACTTAGTGGTGAGAGCCTTTGACGGCTCCAAGAGATCAGTTCTGGGGGAAATTGAGTTACCTGTAACGATTGGCCCACAAACTTTCAAAACGACCTTCTACGTGATGGATATACAACCCGCCTACAGTTGTTTATTGGGTAGGCCATGGATTCACGCCGCTGGCGCCGTGACCTCAACCCTTCACCATAAGTTAAAATTCGAGTGGGAGGGTCAAGTCGTTACTATCTGTGGAGAGGAGGATATTTTTGTCAGCCACCTGGCTACCTACAAATATATTGAGATGGATGGGGAGATCCATGAAACAATGAGTCAAGGGTTTGAGGCCTTGAACGTGAATGAAACATCTGCTGTACCTGGAATCTCCATGGCATCTTATCAACAAGCCCGAAAGGTTGTTGAAGAAGGAACTGCCCGAGGCTGGGGCAAGGTTATATCTGTGGAGGAGAAGAAGGACAAATTTGGGTTGGGTTACAGACCAACTCAACAAAATCAAGTAGAGGCTGCTGAGAAGCCCGCTTTTGTCAGTGGGGGGATACTCACCCCTGATGCTATCAACAATTTGGAAGACGAGCTGGAAGAAGAACGCAATCTGGAGAATTGGATACGTCCAAAGATCCCGGGGAGCAGTATCTCAAACTGGTCTTCCCAGGAAATTATAAGAGTTACTCATGCAGAGTAATTATTATTTCCTGTATTTTTATAGCATGCATCAAAGTCTTGCATCTTGCCCAAGATGACAAGACTCATTTTGTAATCGGGCCATCTGTACTTTTTGTGCAACAAGATTAATCAATGAAATATCAGACATCTTTTTGCAAATGAGTCTTTTTCTTTTCCGCTCACTGTTTTTCCATTCTTCTTTTTGTACAAAAAATAAATGGCGATGTTTTCAAAATGACGACTTTATTTCACTTTTTTAAAAACAAGATTAAAATCAATCACTAAAATGAACAAACTGAACCCTTGCAGAGAGTGTCTTCCAGACAGCACCGACAACAGCACGGCTATGACTTCGTATGACTTTTACAATCCAATCAATCAAGCTGATGAAGGGGTTGAAGAAGAATATGAGCTTCCTGAAGAGCTAGCCAGGTTGTTGAGACAAGAGGAGAAGGTTATCACTCCTCATCAGGAGGAGGTTGAAACAATCAATCTTGGTACAGACGAAGACGTGAAAGAGGTTAAAATCGGGGCCTGCCTACAAGACTCAGTGAAGAGGCAACTGATTGATCTGCTTCAAGAATATGTGGATGTGTTTGCTTGGTCTTATCAAGATATGCCAGGGTTGGACACCGGCATTGTTGTACACAAGCTGCCTCTAAGAGAAGAATGCCCACCGGTTAAACAGAAACTGCGCCGTACTCGCCCAGACATGGCAATGAAAATCAAAGAAGAGGTACAAAAGCAGTGGGACGCCGGGTTCCTCGCTGTAACTAACTATCCGCCGTGGGTTGCTAATATAGTACCTGTGCCTATGAAATACGGCAAAGTAAAAATGTGTGTTGACTACCGGGATCTGAACAGAGCCAGCCTGAAAGATGACTTCCCATTACCTTACATCGATGTATTGGTGGATAACACGGCTCAGTTCTCGGTATTCTCCTTCATGGACGGATTTTCAGGATACAATCAGATTAAGATGTCACCTGAAGACATGGAGAAGACAACCTTAATCACACCCTGGGGCACCTTCTGTTACAAGGTGATGCCATTCGGACTGAAGAATGCTGGTGCAACATATCAACGGGCTATGGTGACATTATTCCACGATATGATCCATAAAGAAATAGAATGTTATGTGGATGACATGATCGCCAAGTCCCTCACTGAAGAAGACCACCTGGTGAATCTGCTAAAACTATTCAAGCGTCTGAGGAAGTACCAACTGAATTTGAACCCCAACAAATGCACATTCGGGGTGCGATCTGGTAAGCTGCTGGGGTTTATTGTAAGCGAAAAAGGGATTGAAGTTGACCCTGATAAAGTCAAAGCTATACAAGAGATGCCTGCACCAAAAACTGAGAAGGAAGTTCGAGGGTTCTTAGGTCGATTGAACTACATTTCACGGTTCATATCTCACCTTACAGCAACCTGCGAACCCTTGTTCAAACTGCTAAGAAAAGAACAAACAGTCAGGTGGAACGAAGACTGCCAGAAGGCTTTTGACAAGATCAAGGAGTACTTGCAAGAACCTCCAATCCTTATGCCTCCAGTTGAAGGAAGACCTCTAATTATGTACTTGACAGTATTAGAAGAGTCGATGGGGTGTGTGTTGGGCCAGCATGACGAGTCTGGTCGAAAAGAGTATGCAATATACTACCTAAGCAAAAAGTTTACCGACTGTGAACAACATTATTCACTGCTCGAGAAAACTTGCTGTGCTTTAGCGTAGGCTGCTCGCCGACTAAGGCAGTATATGTTAACCCACACCACTTTATTGATCTCAAAGATGGATCCAGTTAAGTACATTTTTGAGAAGCCAGCACTTACCGGACGGGTTGCAAGATGGCAAATGATTCTCACGGAATATGACATTCAGTACACTTCTCAGAAAGCCATCAAGGGCAGTGTATTGTCTGAATACCTTGCTGAGCAACCTATTGATGATTACCAGCCTATGAGATTTGACTTCCCTGATGAAGACATCATGTTCATAAAAGCGAAAGATCATGAAGAGCCTGTTCACACTGAAGGGCCCGACCCGGAAGAAGAATGGACTATGATGTTTGATGGGGCTGTTAATATGAATGGTCGTGGTGTTGGTGCAGTACTCATTACACCCAAAGGAGTTTACATGCCTTTCTCGACAAAACTCACCTTCAACTGCACTAACAACGAAGCTGAATACGAAGCTTGCATTATGGGTCTTGAGGAAGCCATTGACCTCAGGATCAAGACATTGACTGTATTCGGAGATTCAGCTCTGGTAGTTAATCAGACCAACGGCAAATGGTACACACACCAGGATCATCTGATACCTTACAGGGATTATACAAGAAGGTTACTGACTTTCTTTACAGCAGTCAAGCTTGAGTATATCCCTCGGGACGAGAATCAGTTTGCAGATGCTCTTGCCACCATTTCATCCATGATCAAAGTGCAAGCTGCCAACTTTGTACCTCAGATTTCAGTATCCAGACTTGACAGGCCAGCATATGTATTTGCAGCAGATGTTGTCAAAGATGATAAGCCTTGGTTCTATGACATTAAGTGCTTCTTAGAGGATCAAACATACCCACCTAGGGCATCTCCCAATGATAACAAGACTTTGAGAAGGCTCGCTGGTAGTTTCTTCCTGAACACTGATGGTTCTTTGTACAAAAGGAACTTTGATATGGTACTCCTCAGATGTGTTGACAAGACAGAAGCAGACTTGTTAATGCATGAAGTGCACGAAGGATCCTTTGGTACCCATGCTGGAGGACATTCCATGGCTAAGAAATTGCTAAGATCAGGTTATTACTGGATCACAATGGATGCCGACTGTTGTGCCTATGCCAGAAAATGCCATAAGTGCCAGATCTATGCAGATAAGGTGCATGTGCCTCCCAATCCTCTGAATGTGATGTCTTCACCCTGGCCCTTTGCTATGTGGGGCATTGACATGATTGGCAAGTGTAAACACCCCAAATTTGCCCTCACCCATTTCACATCGTGGCTTGTGATCATCTCATATGCATAAACACCATCATATCATCTCATAGCACATTTTTGATTCACTGGATAGTTTCTAGGGCATCTGCACCTAGGGTTTGTGATCTGAGCAATCCCAAAGCATCTTGAGCCACTCCAAAGGCCACTAATCAACTCAAAGGGGTCCATGTGTGTTCAATCATCATAATACATCCTCTCAAAGTCAAAACTTCAAAGGAATCACAAGAACTAAGGTTTGAGTGGATGCAGAGCCAGGGCTAGACTGCACAGTTGACTGAAAATTAGGGTTTTGGTTTCAGAGGCCATAACCCCAAATTTTTTGGTCATTCTTGTTTCCATTGATCTCTATATGGTATAGGGAGTATGCATATCAATTTTCATGAAGAAATTCCATGGGGAAGTCATCTGATCAAGAGTTGACTTTTTAGACAAGTCAGTGCAAAATCAGGGCATCTGAGGCCCCCAATGACCCAACCAATGGGTGATCTTCATCATTTTGAGTGTATATGATCTTTATTTGATCATGGAAGAAGGTTGAAGTTCATAAAAATCAAGGATTTAGGATTTTTGCAAATGTTGACTTTTTGGGCATAGTTGACTTTTCAAGAATGCCTCATTTTAGGTCATTTTTCAAGCCTTGATTCTTGATCCAAAAAGGCTTCAAATGAAAAAACTTTGGTCATGAAAGTTGTAGATCTCATATTTCCCTTTTCAAAAAGTACAAGAACATGATCAAACTCTTCTTGGATCAAAAGTTATGGCAATGCAAAGTTGGCTAAAATCATTGATTTTCAAGGCATGCCCTAAGTGAGAATTTTGCAAAGTCTTGTACCAATGCATATTGTGACCTCTAATTCATTTCAAACCATTACATAAACATTCTATGAGCCTAAAAAAATCAGAATTGGATCAAGTTTCTACATAGTTTGGTTTATGTAACAAGACTTTCTTCACATGTGAACCATAAAGCCACAAGTTGCAAAACTCATGATCATGTTTCACCAACTTGCTGCATTGGTTGCTGGACCAAGCCTAGCCTTTCCCTTCACTTTGCTGCGCCAGAACCAGCCCATGTACTTGCCTAACACTTCACCATACTTCTCTTACACATTAATTGACCTTTTTGCAAAAGTTAACTTACCAATCAATAAAGCACAAGTCACATCCTCTGACCAATGAGAGAGGTTTTTGTGGACAATTTGCAAGCTAAACATAACACAAGGCAAGGCTGAAACATCCTCATTCATCATTTTCACAAAAACACTCCCATTTGCAAGTTGCTTCGAATCTGCCTCCACAGCTTGCAAACACAAAAACCATCTTCACCATTCAACTCAACACACTTCATAGGCCTCAAACCACCAAAGCTCAAGCCTGAAACAAGCCTGACCTGAGCTTCACCATTCCCCACCCTCTGAACCAGTTCTCTTCGAATCTCAATATCCAGCCATCAAACACCTCATCTTTCTTCACCAACAAGACAAGCATACCACAAGGAGTCAAAACCACCCTTTACATTGACTTAAAACAGCCTGTGTACAAAGTCCATTTCCTGCTACACCAGAAACGGATTCCTCAAAGCAGCCTGCCCAAGCTCATTCCAGGCTTTCCATTGGCTTCAGGGGACTCAGGGAAGTTGTTCTGCATCAAAGCCAGGCCAAAAGAGCTCACATTCACAGTTCTTCACCTCAGGTAGTCTCAAACTTCAAACTTTTTAAAGCTTTGATTTTTTGTTATAAACTGAAAATGCATACTCTGAGGATCATTGTGATGTGTTTAGAATCTAAAATGGTGGAGAAATGAACATTTTGTGAGTGTCTGAAAGTTTGGCCCCATTTTTATTTTGTTTCGATTCAGCTTGTTCTTGCTAGTAAAATGATGTTTGACTATTGATTTGAGTTGCTAGAAGTGTGGGGATTGATTCTGGGCATTTAATTTGGCTTGGGGTGGTCTGAATCTTGTTTTAGGGTTTTGGGGTCGCCGGGGAAGACGACCGGAGCTCCCCTCCGGTCGCCTGAATCTGTTTTGCCCTAATTACAGTCATTAAGCCAGTTTGAATCTGGGGCGTTGGATGGGGTTGACTTGTTGACTTCGCGCGTGAGGGAAGGGCTCAGATCACTTTGATTAGCCCTAATTCTTTTATTAGTTTTAATTAAATGTAATTAACCCAGATGCAATCCTGGCCACAGGATCACGCGCCAGTCAACACATTTGAACTCAGAATCAATCTCATCCATCCATCCTGATTACTTCCTATTTTATTTAATTTTTATTCATTTTCTTTTCAATTAACTTGCATATTTATTTTAAAATAGCAAAAAATACATAAAAATTATGAAACTTTTTCCTAAAAGTTTTAGTAATTTTTAAGACCCAAAAATATTTTTATTTTATTTTTCATCATTAAAAAAGTATTTTTAAATATTTAAAAGATTATTTTTAATTGATTAATGGAAATTAATTAATTAAAAATACTTTTAGGTATTTAAAAATTATAAAAAAAATTCATGAAATGTTCTAAGACATTTAGAAACATTGTCCAACCTTCAAACCAAATTTCTTTTTTGATCTTGATGCATTTTAAGAATTTTCCATTGAATTAAATCATTTTTTATGCATTAATTTGATCATAAGTTTAAAAATTCATTTCTGCCTATTGGAGAAGGTTTGGACATTGATTCTTTTTGCTTTGCCTTGTGTTTGGCATGTATTTTCAAGGATAAAATGGCCATGATTTGATCTTGCATTTTCTATTTGTTTGGCATTTATTTTGTTAAGAACCCTAAAAAACCCTAATAACTTGTGAAATTCATATCTTGAGTTTGGTTGAGAGTTGAGAGCTCCCCTTTGGGCAGTGGTTCACTATAGGTTTAGGGTTTCCTTGGGTAGCATTTTCCAATTTTTATCTTAGGGTTTGCTCCTGTTTTGGGTTTTTGTTTGATGTTTGATCCATGAACCTTAATTTGGGCTTTCTCTTGCATCCTTCTTGCATTTCCTTGCATAACATGACTTGTCTTTGCATTTTGTGCATGTTTAGGATTCATTTGACATCTTAAGACATATAGAAAGCATGTTTGACCATTGCATTACATATTTGCCATGCCATTTGTCTTGTATGATTCATAACTTTTCATGTTCATTCATGCTCCTTAACTTGCATCATTTGCATTCATAATCTTGTATGAACATCCCCATGCCTTGCCTCATGTTTGCAGCATCTCATAATATCATAATCATCATCAACATGCTTCTGGTTTGGTCTAGCATCATGTCATTTCATTTCACTTAGCATTGCATTGCATTTCTTTCTAACATTTCAGGTGGTAAGCAAACTTAAGAAGTGAATTTGCCTTCACTTCTCATAACTTTTCTTTTCATCCCTCTTGCATCCATTGCTGCATTTTATTTGTGTTTGAGTTTGAGCTTGCTCATTCTTGTTCCTCACACCTTCTTTCTTCAAGTGACTTGACTTCTTGAATGAAGCAAGTTACTTTGTTTCTCTTGATCCTTTCATCTGCATCCTGGTGGTTCTCTTTGAAGATTGTTCTTGAAAACCTCACAAACCTTAGGAACAACCAAGCATGACAATGACTAGGGTTTTGATTAGTCTCCCCTCATAGTTTTACCTTTGTGTCTCTCTTTGAGTCCTCTCTTCTCACCTCCTAATCAGGGACTAAACCCTAAAGGCTTTAAGACTTTGTGATTAAGCTTATGCCTGCATCCTTCTCTTAGGATGGAGTGTATAACTTTAATCCTAAGTATTAAACCCTTAAGGTGTTTAAATCTCTTAATCAATTCACTTAATAATTATCAAGACATCACACTTGTAACTTGGGCCTTGCATTAGGGTTCTAATTCTTCCTTAAGTGGTTAAGAAGGACTAACCCTAGTGTTAATGGACAAGTCCCCCTCAAGTTGTCTTACAAATCATAAAAAACACTTCATCATCATATCATTAACTAAAATCCACTTAATAAAGGCTTTGTTTTGTCATGAGTTTAATCCCTAATCATGGATTAAGTTGAGGAGCTTTCCTCAGCTTAAACATTCTCATCTATCATCCTTCTTTTAGGATGGTGTAATGAGTCTGTTTAATCCCTGATTATGGCTTAACCTCATTACTCAACACTAAACAAAAACCACAAAAACACCTAAATAATCACAAGTAGGTTAATGATCTTAATCCTACACCAAAGGTGATTAAGTGTGAGAATCTGACTTCACACTTAAGGTAATTCTCATTACCCCTAATCAGAGGGAAGATGTGATGAGTTTACTAACCCATTGGTTTAGGCTTAAGCTCATTTTCTTATGGAAAACTTTCAAAAGCAATAAAAGACTGAAAACTCAAAAAACAAACAATAATCGTCTCCTCCGGGATTCTTTTCTCATCATCTTCACTCACAAACGAGAGCTCGCTTCTTCCGTCTAATGCAAGACAGTTAGCACCTAAGCCAGACAGGTCATACACTTGAGCATAGGCAAGCAAGCAGTTCACAAGTCAATTCACCTTTCAGTCTCTTTGGGTCGAACTACGGTGTTCTGACTTCCTCATTGCACGAGAGGATACGTAGGCATAACTTAACAGTTATCGAACAAAAGTCTCTGTATATTCCCCCTCTTTCCAGCTTCATTCTTCTAAGCCTCATACTCCTGAGCACTTCACTCCTGTCCTTACACTGACACTGTACATTTATTACACTTCACTTCTTTTACACTGACACCTGTACATCTCTTCTAGCTATTTCATACACAGATTGCACTGACACTACCCCTTTAAAACACAAATCTTTTAAGCGTGGATCCCGTCGAGTACGACGGACAATCTGGGTGCTAATACCTTCCCAGGTTGTAACCAACCCCCTTTCTCAGTCTCTCTGGTTCGCAACCGTCTTATCCATATCTTTCTAGGTCTATGCAGCATTACCTTTCCTCCGGGATAAAAATGCCTAGCTGGCGACTCTATTCATTCTCCAGTGAGTTCACGGCTGTGTGTTCTCATTGTCCCTCTCGCCGACCGTTCGCGTCTGTACCCTCATCTGACCCTGTGTCACTTGTCGGGAGCGACAGCTTGGCGACTCTGCTGGGGACCCTTATATTGCAACCAGGGCTTCTGGTTCTTTTTGTGGGTTCCTCCTAGCGTTTGAGTGATTTGTGTTTATTGGGGTGTTATGTGTTATCTGTATTTGTATATTTGTATTTATTTTGCTTTATGTACAGTTACTTTACTGCTTTCTTTATTGCATTTATATATATCATACTGTCACTGTTGCTGGCTGGATCTGTTGTTTGCCTTGGTGGGTGGGTGTTTCATTGAGAGTTAAGGTCCTATACCTGGGACCTGAGTGACACCTAGGCTAGAGTGAATCATATTCTTTCCCATTCCATTTCGGTCTGGTGCGGGAATATGAAACACGGTTCAGATATGGGTTTCTTCTTGAGAACTCTGTGTTGCAGATTTCCTGCAATGCTAGGGCTATCTGGGAAGCCTGCTAAGTCTGGATGACCTTTTAGTATTGACCTTCAGAAACTGAGGTGAATTAGAGGAGGAATTGTTATGGTTATTGTAAACACTGTACCTCCGGGTTAGAAGTGTTTACACTTCTCATAACTGATCCAAGTCTGAGGATCCTTGTTTTAGATCCTCACCTGTGAGGGGGTTAGGCTGTTTACAGGTTTGCAGGTACCTTGACCTCAGAATACCATGTTACTTTGATTTGTTAAGAATGCTCCATGTTGGACAGTTCTTGTGATTCTAAACCCTGGACTTGTGGCTCTTTATTTGAGTCCCCCACCTTGGTTACTGGATTTATAGACCTCCATCTGGAATTCTTGGACACACATGGACTTATACCAGGGCATTTTGATCAGATCCAGCTCAGTCACAAACCCTTGCATTTCATTTGCATACATAATCATTGCATCATATTAACATTTGCTTATTTGTGTTTCAGGGTATCCATTTTCATCTGGTTTTGGTTTTGACCCCATCTGCAGTATTGACCTGTCTCCATCAGCACTTGCTTCAGCTGTCAGCCATATACTTCAGTTACTTGCACTAGCCAGCCATTGGCCCACTCCTCAGCATCTTCATCAGCACTTATTCTACTCAGTCTCAGCACTTATGGCTCCAAAGAAAAGCAACATCACCTATCACTTCTTCCAACCAGACTTATCAGACATCAGGAGGATCCAAACCCTGATCACTCCAGATCACATACCCTTGTTCAGGGAGAGTTATGGAGATATACTGGACATGGTTATGGATCTGGACCCTTCACAGAGGAGCCTCATCCACACCTGCATTCAGTTTTATGATCCTCCTTTGAGATGCTTCACCTTTCAAGACTTCCAGTTAGGCCCTCTATTAGAAGAATATTCATCTTTGATTGGTTTGCCTATCAAGAGAGAAATCCCTTTCAACCCTGAAATGGTCCCTCCCAGCAATGGAGAGATAGCAAAAGCTTTGCACCTGGAGCCTGTTTTGATTGAACAACATATGACCTCTAAAGCTGGGATCCCTGGTTTTCATCTGGACTTCTTAATCTCTCAAGCTAGTCTGAAGGCCTCCTTGGGGGATTGGAAAGCTGTTTGTGCTCTGTTGGCCTTAAGTGTATATGGAATTGTGTTGTTTGCAGATGAGCCACGATTCATTAGCAAGAATGCCATCCATTTGTTCATCCTGAAGAACCCAGTGCCAACCATGTTAGGAGATCTCTATTACTCAGTACATCAGAAGAATGAGAAGCAGAGGGGGAGGCTAGTAAGGTGTTGTGCTCCATTATTCCATGCTTGGCTTCTCAGGCATCTACCCAGGACAGATGTATTCCTGAATCCTCATCAGCAAAGCAACTGGGCTAAGAGGCTCACTACTCTCACTTCAGCAGACATCAGATGGTGTACTCAGAGCACCAAGGGCAGAGATATCATTACAAGCTGTGGGCACTTTCCCAATGTGCCTTTAATAGGGGTCAAGGGAAGTATCAATTACAACCCTCTGCTGTTCAGGAGGTAATTAGGCTATGCACTGGTCCATACTCCCAGGGAGCAAGACTTGGTTGAGACCCTCTACTGTGAGAACAAGATTAGTCTGGTAATTGTTAGGCAGGCTGCCTGGGCCTGGGATCATGTTCAAACTAAGGGAATCACCATTCTGGGTAAGTGCAATAATGTGGCATCAGTCCAATATTATGAATGGTCCCATGCTAGGGCCCAATTCTCTGGAATGCCTTTCACCATAGAAGACATGCCTGAGTCATCTTCAGCACCACCTCCAGCAACTGTCAGCCTGGAGGAGTTTGAAAGCTTGAAAGAAAGAAATGAGAAGCTAACCCAGGCTTTGCAGAAGACCCTCAGGGAGAGGAGTGAAGGTGTGAGGGAGATTGAGAGACTGGAGAAGTTGAGGGTGGAACACTTGACTAAAATTGAGAAGTCTGGAGATTATATCAACAAGTCTAAAGATGGTGAGCAGATTCTGAAGAATGCTTGTAAAGAAGCCCAGTTCCAGAGAGCAAGGACAGACTTGTATTTGAAAGAGAGTCAGGCCAGGTGGGTCCGGATCACTGAGGCCCGTACTCTAGAAGACAAGAGAGTCCAGGACAAGATGGAGCAGATGGAAAGAGCCCTGGCAGCAGCCCAGAAGGAAATATCAGAGCTGGAAATCAGAGCTGGAGTGAAGAGGTCTAAGGACCAAAGTCAGAACAAGAAGTTGACTGCAGCTGTTGCAACAAGAAACCTTCTCATCAGAGGTCTCACGGAGCGTCCGACTGATCCTGTGACCGAAGCACTTCTTAAGGAAGTTCGTGAGGATGAGTTTGGCCTTGGAGTTTGATCATTTGCTTGTTGTTGTTCCTATTCTATGTACTTTTACCTTGTTGTGATGTATTTTGACCCCTTTGAGGGCTTGTGTTGTAAAAATGAACAAGTTGTATTATTTCATCTTATGTAATATATTTGTTAGTTCGTTCCATCCAAGTTCACTTCAAAAGCAACTTCAACAGCATCATCTTCAAGGGTCTGGAAGGGTCAAAACTGAAGACCAAACCGGATACCTTGAGAGCAAATAAGCATAACTGCATTGCATGCTAACCCTTTTGTTTGTTTTGTAGGTTTTTGTTTTGTTGTTGCTAACCTCTGTTGTGATACTCAGGAATTATTGCTCGCCGCCGGGTATTTCCTCTCAACAGGCCACACAGGTACCCAACTAGAAACAACCTTCCGGGAATTCAGATGGATCAGATGCAGCAGGACCTTACGGAGGTCAGAAACCAGATGGCCAACGAAAGGTTGGAGATGAGAACTCAGATAACACAGTTCATGGAAGTGATGAACAACTTAGCCCAAAGCCAGGAGAGGCTCAGAGCTTTGGTAGAAGGGAGGAATCAAGAGGAGCCCCATGTGGGGACTGCAGGCACAAGTAACAATGAAAGGGTGCAACCACATGTTAACCCCCCTGTGTTTGGTCCACATCTACATCCTGAGATTAACATTCCTGCAAATGTTCAAGGAACAGCCACTGCAGCCAGAGTACTTCAAGAAGATCCTCAGGAGGACCAATTTACAGTAATGGGTGCTGGAGAGGAAACTTATGATAGACGATTGGAGGAAATAGCTGAGAAGTTGAGATCACTGGAGTCTCAAAATTCTTTGGGCTTCGACGTCATGGACATGGGTTTGGTAGACGGGGTCAGGATCCCCCATAAGTTCAAGCCTCCTTGTTTCGAAAAGTATAATGGGACTTCATGCCCCCGGACTCATTTGCAATCATTTCTGGGAAGGCTGAAGGCCTATACAATGGATGAGAAATTGTGGATGTTCTATTTTGAAGATAGCTTGACTGGAGCTTCGAGGGAGTGGTATTCCCATCTGACAAGAGCAACAATTAGATGCTGGAAGGACCTGGCAGAGGCCTTCATCAGACAGTATCAGTATAATCTAGACATGGCACCCAACAGGACTCTCCTAATGGGCATGTCACAGTCGTCAAGGGAGAGTTTCCGAGAATATGCCCAGAGATGGAGGCAATTGGCTGCCGCCGTTCAACCACCGATGTCTGAGAGAGAAATGGCAGACATGTTTATGAACACTCTCCAGGGAACATATATTGACAGGTTGGCTGCTTTCTCCTCCACTAGCTTCGCAGATGTTGTCATAGCTGGGGAGAGAATTGAAAGCCTGTTAAAAATGGGTAAGATCTCTGATAACGGTGCAAGCTCGTCCAGTAGTACAAGAAAGCCTTTTGCAGGCCAAAGAAGAACTGGCGAGACCAATGCCATTCACACCAGCAGGGGCAGGCCCCAATATGTTCACAGATCTGTGGCTGCAGTCACTATCCCTGCTCCAGCTCATCCTCAACCTGTCTATCAACCTCCGCAACAAAACTTCCAACAACAACCCCAGTATCAGCAGAATCAATATCCTCCAAGAAACTACAACAACAACAACTCCAACAACAACAATCAACAGAGGCCATTCCAACAAAGGCCATCCCAAGCTAACAGAGTGATCAACCCGATCCCAATGCCGTATGCTGCCTTGCTGCCACAACTTCTGAAGCTCAACCTAGTTGAGCTAAGAACGTTGGCACCTCCGGATCCCAACAGTTTACCAAGGAACTATGACTCCAACGCTAGGTGTGCTTTCCATTCAAACGCACCTGGTCACAGTACAGAAAAATGCAGGGCTCTGCATATGAAGGTACAAGACTTGGTAGACTCCAAGGCTCTGAATTTTGCACCTCCGCCCAATGTCAATAAAAACCCTATGCCAAACCATGGTGGTCCCCGAATTAACGCTATTGAAGAAGACCCACCGTCTTATTTAATAACCAGTGTGGATCAGATCAGGACACCATTGGTGGAAATCAAGGCTCAACTCCGTGAAAACCAAATATTTCCCGGGTGTGAACTAGGGTGTCCCTATTGTAATATTTCATGGAATGGGTGTGAGGACCTGAGGAATGGCATTGACAGCCTTATTCAGAGTGGCTTGCTACAGATCACTACATCATTTCCGACAAATCCGGCAACTTCATCAACAACGGTTTCAGACCCTCCTACAAATGCAGCAACTATTGTTCCCGACAATTCATCAGCAACACCGACAAGTACTTCATCTGTCTTCCCAAATGATCAGTTTTCAACAGTTTCTCCTGCTACAACTTCAGCTTCATTCCATTTCGAATCTCCATCAACAACGACATCAGTCCTTCCAACAACACCTCCTACAACACCAGCAATCAATCATGAAGATGTCTCTACTGTTACCATATTCTACGATCCTGAAAACAACTCTGCCTACCATTCAGAAGGTGCTGCTCCCACCAGAGCACCAGTTACAATCTTCTATGATCCACAAACAATTACAGTCCCTTCAGCAGCAGCAATCAGTCCAGTCACTGTCACAGTGCCCGGACCAGTACCATATGAAAGCAATAGGGCCATCCCTTGGCACTATGGCTCTGACGTGTACTGCGAAGGAAAAAGAATCACTCTTGAAACATCAACACCTGCACCACAAGTAGATAATGTGGGAGGAGGCGGAGGCTTCACTCGAAGCGGACGTCTCTTTGCTTCACAAGTTCAAAGACCTACTGCCGAGGCAGAAGCTGTTGCCAGGGCAAAGGGAAAAGGCCCGGTGCAGGAAGATCCAGCTGCCAAAGAAACCCCGAAGACTCCATTTGATCAAGAAGTTGATGAGTTTATGAGAATCATCAAAAAGAGTGATTACAAAATTGTGGATCAACTTCACCAGACGCCATCCAAAATCTCTATCCTCTCACTGCTTATGTGCTCCGAAGCCCATCGGAATGCACTACTCAAGGTCCTGCACGCAGCTTACGTGCCTGAAGAGATTACTGTCAACCAGTTGGAAACCGTGGTTGGAAATGTTACTGCTAGCAATGGGCTAGGGTTTACCAATTCTGACTTGACAGCGGATGGCCGCAACCACAACAAAGCCTTGCACATAACCATGGAATGCAAAGGAGCTGTCCTTTCTCATGTGCTGGTGGACACAGGTTCTTCCCTGAATGTCTTACCAAAGAAGGCTCTGGTGAAGTTAGAATATGACGGGTTGGCATTGAGACCCAGCAACCTGGTGGTAAGAGCCTTTGATGGTTCGAAGAGATCGGTTCTGGGAGAGATTGAGCTGCCCGTGACAATTGGCCCGCAGACCTTTAAAACTATCTTTTATGTGATGGACATTCAGCCCGCCTACAGCTGTTTGTTGGGTAGACCCTGGATTCACGCCGCCGGCGCAATAACGTCTACCCTTCACCAAAAGTTAAATTTTGAGTGGGAAGGCCAAGTTGTCACAATCTGTGGAGAGGAGGACATTTTTGTCAGCCACCTGGCAACCTATAAGTACATTGAAATGGATGGAGAGATCCATGAAACAATGAGCCAGGGGTTTGAAGCTTTGAATGTGAATGAAGCATCTGCTGTATCTGGTACTCCAATGTCATCTTACCAACAAGCCCGGAAGGTTGTTGAAGAAGGAACTGCCCTAGGCTGGGGCAAGGTCTTAGCTGTGGAGGAGAAGAAGGACAAGTTTGGGTTGGGTTACAGACCAACTCAACATCAAGCAAAGGCTGCTGCAGAGCCAGGTTTTGTCAGTGGGGGGATGCTTACCCCCGATGCTATCAACTGTCTGGAAGACGAGCTGGAAGAGGAGCGCAATCTGGAGAATTGGATTCGTCCAAAGATCCCGGGGAGCAGTGTCTCGAACTGGTCTTCCCAGGAAATTATAAGAGTTACTCATGCAGAGTAATTATTATTTCCTGTATTTTTATAGCATGCATCCAAGTCTTGCATCTTGCCCAAGATGACAAGACTCATTTTGTAATCAGGGCCATCTGTACTTTTGTGCAACAAGATTAAATTAATGAAATATCAGACATCTTTTTGCAAACGAGTCTTTTTCTTTTCTGCTCACTGTTTTTCCATTTTTCTTTTTGTACAAAAATAAATGGCGGTGTTTTCAAAATGATAACTTCATTTCACTTTTTTCTAAAGCAAGATTAAAATCAATCACTAAAATGAACAAACTTAACCCTTGCAGAGAGTGCCTCCCAGACAGCACCGACAACAGCACGGCTATGACATCGTATGACTTTGACAATCCAATCAATCAAGCTGATGAAGGGGTTGATGAAGAGTATGAACTTCCTGAAGAGCTAGCCAGGTTGTTGAGACAAGAGGAAAAGGTCATTACTCCTCACCAGGAGGAGGTTGAAGTGATTAATCTTGGTACAGACGAAGACGTGAAAGAAGTTAAAATCGGGGCTTGCCTGCAAGACTCAGTGAAGAGACAACTGATAGATCTGCTTCAAGAGTATGTTGATGTGTTTGCTTGGTCGTATCAAGATATGCCAGGGTTGGATACCGATATTGTTGTGCACAAGCTGCCTTTGAGGGAAGAATGCCCACCGGTCAAACAGAAGTTGCGCCGAACTCGCCCAGACATGGCTATGAAAATCAAAGAAGAGGTACGAAAGCAATGGGACGCCGGGTTCCTTGCTGTGACTAGCTATCCGCCGTGGGTTGCTAACATAGTACCCGTGCCTAAGAAAGACGGCAAAGTAAGAATGTGTGTTGATTACCGGGATCTGAATAGAGCCAGCCCGAAAGATGACTTCCCATTACCTCACATTGATGTATTGGTGGATAACACGGCTCAGTTCTCGGTATTCTCCTTCATGGATGGATTTTCAGGATATAATCAGATCAAGATGTCACCTGAAGACATGGAGAAGACAACATTCATCACACCTTGGGGCACGTTCTGTTACAAAGTGATGCCATTTGGGCTCAAGAATGCTGGTGCCACATATCAACGGGCTATGGTGACATTATTCCACGATATGATCCATAAAGAAATAGAATGTTATGTGGATGATATGATCGCCAAGTCCCTTACTGAAGAAGATCATCTGGTGAATCTGCTCAAGTTATTCAAGCGACTGAGGAAGTACCAACTAAAGCTGAACCCCAACAAATGTACATTCGGGGTGCGATCCGGTAAGCTGCTGGGCTTTATTGTAAGTGAGAAAGGGATTGAGGTTGACCCTGATAAAGTCAAGGCTATACAAGAAATGCCTGCACCGAAAACTGAGAAAGAAGTTCGAGGGTTCTTAGGTCGATTGAACTACATTTCAAGGTTCATATCTCATCTTACAGCAACCTGTGAACCCTTGTTCAAGCTGTTAAGAAAAGAACAAACGGTCAGGTGGAACGAAGATTGCCAGAAGGCTTTTGATAAGATCAAGGAGTATTTACAAGAACCTCCAATCCTCATGCCGCCAGTTGAAGGAAGACCTCTGATTATGTACTTGACAGTGCTAGAAGAGTCAATGGGGTGTGTGTTGGGCCAGCATGACGAGTCTGGTCGAAAAGAGTATGCAATATACTACCTAAGCAAAAAGTTTACCGACTGTGAACAACGTTATTCACTGCTCGAGAAAACTTGCTGTGCTTTAGCGTGGGCTGCTCGCCGACTGAGACAGTATATGTTGACCCACACTACCTTATTGATCTCAAAAATGGATCCGGTTAAGTACATTTTCGAGAAGCCAGCTCTTACCGGACGGGTTGCAAGATGGCAGATGATTCTCACAGAATACGACATACAGTACACATCTCAGAAAGCCATCAAGGGCAGTGTACTATCTGAATATCTTGCTGAGCAACCCATTGATGACTACCAGCCTATGAGGTTTGACTTCCCTGATGAAGACATTATGTTCATTAAAGCAAAAGATCACGAAGAGCCTATTCACACTGAAGGGCCTGACCCGGAGGAAGAATGGACTATGATGTTTGATGGGGCTGTTAACATGAATGGCCGTGGTGTTGGTGCAGTGCTCATTACACCTAAAGGAGTTCACATGCCTTTCTCGGCAAAACTCACTTTCAACTGCACTAACAACGAAGCTGAATACGAAGCTTGTATTATGGGTCTTGAGGAAGCCATCGACCTCAGGATCAAGACATTAACCGTATTCGGAGATTCAGCTTTGGTAATCAATCAGACCAACGGAAAATGGTACACCCACCAAGATCATCTGATACCTTACAGGGATTATACAAGAAGGTTACTGACTTTCTTCACAACAGTCAAGCTTGAGTATATCCCTCGGGACGAGAATCAGTTTGCAGATGCTCTTGCTACCATTTCATCCATGATCAAAGTTCAAGCTGCTAACTTTGTACCTCAGATTTCAGTATCGAGACTTGATAGACCAGCATATGTATTTGCGGCAGAAGTTGTCAAGGACGATAAGCCTTGGTTCCACGACATTAAGTGCTTCTTGGAGGATCAAACATACCCACCTGGGGCATCTTCCAATGATAAGAAGACTTTGAGAAGGCTTGCTGGAAGTTTCTTTCTGAACACTGATGGATCTTTATACAAAAGGAACTTTGATATGGTACTCCTCCGATGTGTTGACAAGACGGAAGCAGATTTGTTGATGCACGAAGTGCACGAAGGATCTTTTGGTACCCATGCCGGAGGGCATGCCATGGCTAAGAAGTTGCTAAGATCAGGCTATTACTGGATCACAATGGATGCAGATTGTTGTGCCTACGCCAGGAAATGCCACAAATGCCAGATCTACGCAGATAAAGTGCATGTACCTCCAAATCCTTTGAACATAATGTCTTCACCATGGCCCTTTGCCATGTGGGGCATTGATATGATTGGCAAGATTGAGCCAACTGCTTCGAACGGCCACAGATTCATCTTGGTTGCCATCGACTATTTCACAAAGTGGGTTGAAGCAGCCTCATATGCAAACGTCACCAGGCAAGTGGTAGCCAGATTTCTGAAAAGAGACATCATCTGTCGGTATGGAGTTCCCGAGCGGATCATTACTGATAATGGTTCCAATTTAAACAACAAAATGATGGCAGAACTGTGCCGGGACTTCAAGATCCAACACCACAATTCTTCTCCTTACAGGCCAAAGATGAACGGCGCTGTCGAGGCAGCAAATAAGAATATCAAGAAGATTGTGCAGAAGATGGTAATCACATACAAAGACTGGCATGAAATGCTACCGTTTGCCTTGCATGGGTACCGCACGTCAATCAGGACGTCCACTGGGGCAACACCGTATCAGCTTGTGTATGGTATGGAAGCAGTCCTACCTGTTGAAGTTGAACTACCCTCCCTACGGGTATTAATGGATGTTAAACTAAGTGAAGCAGAATGGGTTTGGTCCCGATTCGAACAACTGAGTCTGATCGAAGAGAAAAGATTGGCTGCAATCTTCCATGGGCAGTTATATCAGAAGAGAATGAAGAGGGCCTTCGATCAGAAAGTCAGGCACCGAGAGTACCAAGTAGGGGATCTTGTGTTGAAAAGAATCCTCCCTCCTCATACAGACCACAGGGGCAAATGGACTCCAAATTATGAAGGACCATTCGTTGTAAAGAAAGTTTTCTCTGGTGGGGCACTGATGCTCAGCACCATGGATGGTGAAGATTTCCCGTCCCCTGTGAATTCAGATGCAGTTAAAAAATACTTCGCATAAAATGACCCGCTGGACATAAAAACAGAATGTAAGTCCAGGCAAAAATAGGGCATCCCGGCCAGTCAAAAACAGAATAAAAGACTCGGGCAAAAATAAGGGAAATAAATGAAAAATGTACACCCGCTGAGTTGAAAAGCCGCATTGGACAACTCAGGCAAAAATGGGTATCCCGATGGATTGAAAACCCGAAAGGGCGATCCATGCAAAATAAGGGAATAAGCGAACAACTGCATTCTGAATTCGTCTGTATCGCTTACAACTTAGAAAGCTTCGACGAAATCAAGCTTCAATCAGAATCAACTTTCTCCAGAAAGCAAGATGAGAAGAACGTCATTGTCATACGAGTCATAGCAGGAGAGGAAGCTCCTCAAAGCGTCGCCAACACTGCCAGCATTTTGTTTCTCCATTTGTAACAATCTCCTCATTTCAGGGGATTTGTTTCTTTGACTGTATCTCGCCAATTCAGGGCACATGAATTAATAAAATCAGATTTTCAGTCATGTCTCGTTTTTACACTTATGTTTTGCAAAGAATTGTCTGATATGTCTAAAAATACGATTGCATAAGTACAGATGCCTCTCTCTAAAAAATAAAAACACATGCTTACAGGGAATGTGATTATTCTCGAAAGTACTTAACTCCTATGACGGAATCCAGTAAGGGATACCTCGGGACCTTTTGTACGTTTCCTTACCTTTGCAGGATTGCAGGTATCCAGAACGCAACCTGGGGCATGCAGGTTACGTCTCAGCAAGTTGGCGAATCATTATTAACTCGGTCTATCTTCCACGTGGCACTGGAGAGTGCCCACTTCCCCAGCAAAGTTGCCAAATCAACACACACTCAATCTCGGCATCCGAAATGCCCTATCCCCAGCTGAGTTGCCACTTGTTGCTCTCCCCAGCTAAGTTGCCTCTCACAATTCCCCAGCCGAGTTGCCGTGTCATCCTCAGCTGAATACAGGAGTCAGGGAATCATCTCCCCACAGAATCTTCAGCCTCTATCCAGAAGAGCAACGCATGAAGGAGATCACAACAGAGTGAAGAAAGCGTCTACAAACCCCAGCTGGGTCCCGTATTACAAGGATATGTCAATCAGTGACCTATATCCCCAAGCGGATACATCACCAGATCTACCAATGATCTCGCCCCCAGCTGGGATGTTCACTTCAAGCAGACCAACCAGAGATCCTCGTAGCAACGGGATCCGAATCCCGGATCTTTGCTCCTTTGCATAATCATAGCATTCGCATCATATTATCCCCTCAGAGCGTAGCATTCCGTCTAATACGGAGCATTACGGCAAAAATCAAACGCATAGCATAATCATAAGCCATGTTATGAATAAACACTTGTGAATAATAAACTGTTCATCATCATTGTACAAAAATCCCCACCAGGGTCCCAGCAAAAGTAGTTGCCTCTCCAACCTAAACACCAGTACATACTCATTTTGACACCCGTCCGTGTCATCATTCCCCAGTAAAGTCGCCAGAACACTCTTTACAAACAAGATCACCCGTATTACAGATACATCATGACACCCATCCGTGTCATACCTCAGCAGAAAGCCAAAGACATCCTCTTTGCACCCACACATATACTTATATATACATTTTCTTGACACCCGTCCGTGTCATATCCCCAGCGCAGTCGCCTAGACTTTATATAGCGGATACTTGTTCATATTATACTTTTCTCTTTTGACACCCGTCCGTGTCACTCTCCCCAGCAGTTAAAACACTCATCTATACAATACAACACTCACTACTCATTGGTACACTTATACAGGTACTCGTCCGTATCTTGTATACATCTTCATCTATCCCCACAGATTCGACAGTAGTCCTTGTTCTTTGTTAACCAGTTGGTACTCGTCCGTATCATCATCTCAGAACATTGCGTCTAGTGTTTGTTCCTACCTGATACTCGTCCGTATCATAGTCTTAAGGATGCTCGTCCGCATCTTTAATCCATACACCATGTCAAACACTTATGCCTTCTTGAACTTAGATACTCGTCTGTGTCTACTATTCCCCAGAAGGATTCCTTCAGATTCAACACTCGTCCGTGTTCCTTGTTAACCAGTTGATACTCGTCCGTATCATCATCTCTGAACATGTGTCAGTTTGTTTCTACATGATACTCGTCCGCATCATAGTCTTAAGGATGCTCGTCCGCATCTTTAATCTATACACAATACCAAACACTTATACCTTTTGTTTCTTGGTTGTGAACGCTCGTCCGTGTTCACTATATCCCCAGTAGATCACCAACAAAGCATTTTCTTTTATCTGAAACCTCGAGAGCAGCCGTCCCCTGCTGAGTGGTCGTCCTCCACTTCTTGATGGTCGTCCTCCATCATGCTCGTCCGATGGCCGTCCCCATCGTTGATTTTTAGCAGCCGTCCCCTGCTAGGTGGTCGTCCTCCACCTCTTGATGATCGTCCTTCATCACTTTATCCAATGGCCGTCCCCATTGTTTATTTTGGTTATCTGGCATTCGTCCTATGTCATGAGAAACCTCGAGAGCAGCCGTACCCTGCTGAGTGGTCGTCCTCCACTTCTTGATGGTCGTCCCCCATCATGCTCGTCCGATGGCCGTCCCCATCGTTGACCTTTTCTATCCGATGGCCGTCCCCATCGTTGATATTTTCGGCAGCCGTACCCTGCCAGGTGGTCGTCCTCCACCTTTGATGGCCGTCCCCGTCATATTTCTTTTATCCTCAACAGAGCAGCCGTCCCCTGCTAGGTGATCGTCCTTCACCTTTGATGGCTGTACCCCATCATCTGTTTATTTCATTTATTCTTTAACCCGATGGCCGTCCCCGTCGTGGTCCCTTTTCCTTTTAACCCGATGGCCGTCCCCATCGTCGGTTACTTTGCTTTATGAACTTGATGGCCGTCCCCGTCATGTTTCATTAACCCCCAGAGAATGCTACAACTTTATCTTGATGGCCGTCCCCATCATGATATTTCATTTTTCCCAGCTAGTCGGCCGTCCCCGTCTGAGCTTTACCTTTTATCCCCAGCATGTCGGCCGTCCCCGTCATTGCTTTATTTTCCTCACCTTCCCCAGCGTGTCGGCCGTCCCCGTCATTGCTCTTTATCCGGCAGTCGTCCTCTGCTCGACGGTCGTCCTCCGTCGCCCACTCTACAATATACTTTATTTGCTTTTACAATCTATATCCCTTTTCTTCTTCATTCTGTGAGTGCAAATTTCGGACTGTCTTTGGTATTCAACCACAAGTTATCTTGTTTGCCTGTTAAGCCGTCGCTTACAACCTACACAGCTAACTCATGTTTGAATAGGGGCAGCTGTAAACACCCCAAATTTGCCCTCACACATTTCACATTGTGGCTTGTGATCATCTCATATGCATAAACACCATCATATCATCTCATAGCACATTTTTGATTCACTGGATAGTTTCTAGGGCATCTGCACCTAGGGTTTGTGATCTGAGCAATCCCAAAGCATCTTGAGCCACTCCAAAGGCCACTAATCAACTCAAAGGGGTCCATGTGTGTTCAATCATCATAATACATCCTCTCAAAGTCAAAACTTCAAAGGAATCACAAGAACTAAGGTTTGAGTGGATGCAGAGCCAGGGCTAGACTGCACAGTTGACTGAAAATTAGGGTTTTGGTTTCAGAGGCCATAACCCCAAATTTTTTGGTCATTCTTGTTTCCATTGATCTCTATATGGTATAGGGAGTATGCATATCAATTTTCATGAAGAAATTCCATGGGGAAGTCATCTGATCAAGAGTTGACTTTTCAGACAAGTCAGTGCAAAATCAGGGCATCTGAGGCCCCCAATGACCCAACCAATGGGTGATCTTCATCATTTTGAGTGTATATGATCTTTATTTGATCATGGAAGAAGGTTGAAGTTCATAAAAATCAAGGATTTAGGATTTTTGCAAATGTTGACTTTTTGGGCATAGTTGACTTTTCAAGAATGCCTCATTTTAGGTCATTTTTCAAGCCTTGATTCTTGATCCAAAAAGGCTTCAAATGAAAAAACTTTGGTCATGAAAGTTGTAGATCTCATCTTTCCCTTTTCAAAAAGTACAAGAACATGATCAAACTCTTCTTGGATCAAAAGTTATGGCAATGCAAAGTTGGCTAAAATCATTGATTTTCAAGGCATGCCCTAAGTGAGAATTTTGCAAAGTCTTGTACCAATGCATATTGTGACCTCTAATGCATTTCAAACCATTACATAAACATTCTATGAGCCTAAAAAAATCAGAATTGGATCAAGTTTCTACATAGTTTGGTTTATGTAACAAGACTTTCTTCACATGTGAACCATAAAGCCACAAGTTGCAAAACTCATGATCATGTTTCACCAACTTGCTGCATTGGTTGCTGGACCAAGCCTAGCCTTTCCCTTCACTTTGCTGCGCCAGAACCAGCCCATGTACTTGCCTAACACTTCACCATACTTCTCTTACACATTAGTTGACCTTTTTGCAAAAGTTAACTTACCAATCAATAAAGCACAAGTCACATCCTCTGACCAATGAGAGAGGTTTTTGTGGACAATTTGCAAGCTAAACATAACACAAGGCAAGGCTGAAACATCCTCATTCATCATTTTCACAAAAACACTCCCATTTGCAAGTTGCTTCGAATCTGCCTCCACAGCTTGCAAACACAAAAACCATCTTCACCATTCAACTCAACACACTTCATAGGCCTCAAACCACCAAAGCTCAAGCCTGAAACAAGCCTGACCTGAGCTTCACCATTCCCCACCCTCTGAACCAGTTCTCTTCGAATCTCAATTTCCAGCCATCAAACACCTCATCTTTCTTCACCAACAAGACAAGCATACCACAAGGAGTCAAAACCACCCTTTACATTGACTTAAAACAGCCTGTGTACAAAGTCCATTTCCTGCTACACCAGAAACGGATTCCTCAAAGCAGCCTGCCCAAGCTCATTCCAGGCTTTCCATTGGCTTTAGGGGACTCAGGGAAGTTGTTCTGCATCAAAGCCAGGCCAAAAGAGCTCACATTCACAGTTCTTCACCTCAGGTAGTCTCAAACTTCAAACTTTTTAAAGCTTTGATTTTTTGTTATAAACTGAAAATGCATACTCTGAGGATCATTGTGATGTGTTTAGAATCTAAAATGGTGGAGAAATGAACATTTTGTGAGTGTCTGAAAGTTTGGCCCCATTTTTATTTTGTTTCGATTCAGCTTGTTCTTGCTAGTAAAATGATGTTTGACTATTGATTTGAGTTGCTAGAAGTGTGGGGATTGATTCTGGGCATTTAATTTGGCTTGGGGTGGTCTGAATCTTGTTTTAGGGTTTTGGGGTCGCCGGGGAAGACGACCGGAGCTCCCCTCCGGTCGCCTGAATCTGTTTTGCCCTAATTACAGTCATTAAGCCAGTTTGAATCTGGGGCGTTGGATGGGGTTGACTTGTTGACTTCGCGCGTGAGGGAAGGGCTCAGATCACTTTGATTAGCCCTAATTCTTTTATTAGTTTTAATTAAATGTAATTAACCCAGATGCAATCCTGGCCACAGGATCACGCGCCAGTCAACACATTTGAACTCAGAATCAATCTCATCCATCCATCCTGATTACTTCCTATTTTATTTAATTTTTATTCATTTTCTTTTCAATTAACTTGCATATTTATTTTAAAATAGCAAAAAATACATAAAAATTATGAAACTTTTTCCTAAAAGTTTTAGTAATTTTTAAGACCCAAAAATATTTTTATTTTATTTTTCATCATTAAAAAAGTATTTTTAAATATTTAAAAGATTATTTTTAATTGATTAATGGAAATTAATTAATTAAAAATACTTTTAGGTATTTAAAAATTATAAAAAAAATTCATGAAATGTTCTAAGACATTTAGAAACATTGTCCAACCTTCAAACCAAATTTCTTTTTTGATCTTGATGCATTTTAAGAATTTTCCATTGAATTAAATCATTTTTTATGCATTAATTTGATCATAAGTTTAAAAATTCATTTCTGCCTATTGGAGAAGGTTTGGACATTGATTCTTTTTGCTTTGCCTTGTGTTTGGCATGTATTTTCAAGGATAAAATGGCCATGATTTGATCTTGCATTTTCTATTTGTTTGGCATTTATTTTGTTAAGAACCCTAAAAAACCCTAATAACTTGTGAAATTCATATCTTGAGTTTGGTTGAGAGTTGAGAGCTCCCCTTTGGGCAGTGGTTCACTATAGGTTTAGTGTTTCCTTGGGTAGCATTTTCCATTTTTTATCTTAGGGTTTGCTCCTGTTTTGGGTTTTTGTTTGATGTTTGATCCATGAACCTTAATTTGGGCTTTCTCTTGCATCCTTCTTGCATTTCCTTGCATAACATGACTTGTCTTTGCATTTTGTGCATGTTTAGGATTCATTTGACATCTTAAGACATATAGAAAGCATGTTTGACCATTGCATTACATATTTGCCATGCCATTTGTCTTGTATGATTCATAACTTTTCATGTTCATTCATGCTCCTTAACTTGCATCATTTGCATTCATAATCTTGTATGAACATCCCCATGCCTTGCCTCATGTTTGCAGCATCTCATAATATCATAATCATCATCAACATGCTTCTGGTTTGGTCTAGCATCATGTCATTTCATTTCACTTAGCATTGCATTGCATTTCTTTCTAACATTTCAGGTGGTAAGCAAACTTGAGAAGTGAATTTGCCTTCACTTCTCATAACTTTTCTTTTCATCCCTCTTGCATCCATTGCTGCATTTTATTTGTGTTTGAGTTTGAGCTTGCTCATTCTTGTTCCTCCCACCTTCTTTCTTCAAGTGACTTGACTTCTTGAATGAAGCAAGTTACTTTGTTTCTCTTGATCCTTTCATCTGCATCCTGGTGGTTCTCTTTGAAGATTGTTCTTGAAAGCCTCACAAACCTTAGGAACAACCAAGCATGACAATGACTAGGGTTTTGATTAGTCTCCCCTCATAGTTTTACCTTTGTGTCTCTCTTTGAGTCCTCTCTTCTCACCTCCTAATCAGGGACTAAACCCTAAAGGCTTTAAGACTTTGTGATTAAGCTTATGCCTGCATCCTTCTCTTAGGATGGAGTGTATAACTTTAATCCTAAGTATTAAACCCTTAAGGTGTTTAAATCTCTTAATCAATTCACTTAATAATTATCAAGACATCACACTTGTAACTTGGGCCTTGCATTAGGGTTCTAATTCTTCCTTAAGTGGTTAAGAAGGACTAACCCTAGTGTTAATGGACAAGTCCCCCTCAAGTTGTCTTACAAATCATAAAAAACACTTCATCATCATATCATTAACTAAAATCCACTTAATAAAGGCTTTGTTTTGTCATGAGTTTAATCCCTAATCATGGATTAAGTTGAGGAGCTTTCCTTAGCTTAAACATTCTCATCTATCATCCTTCTTTTAGGATGGTGTAATGAGTCTGTTTAATCCCTGATTATGGCTTAACCTCATTACTCAACACTAAACAAAAACCACAAAAACACCTAAATAATCACAAGTAGGTTAATGATCTTAATCCTACACCAAAGGTGATTAAGTGTGAGAATCTGACTTCACACTTAAGGTAATTCTCATTACCCCTAATCAGAGGGAAGATGTGATGAGTTTACTAACCCATTGGTTTAGGCTTAAGCTCATTTTCTTATGGAAAACTTTCAAAAGCAATAAAAGACTGAAAACTCAAAAAACAAACAATAATCGTCTCCTCCGGGATTCTTTTCTCATCATCTTCACTCACAAACGAGAGCTCGCTTCTTCCGTCTAATGCAAGACAGTTAGCACCTGAGCCAGACAGGTCATACACTTGAGCATAGGCAAGCAAGCAGTTCACAAGTCAATTCACCTTTCAGTCTCTTTGGGTCGAACTACGGTGTTCTGACTTCCTCATTGCACGAGAGGATACGTAGGCATAACTTAACAGTTATCGAACAAAAGTCTCTGTATATTCCCCCTCTTTCCAGCTTCATTCTTCTAAGCCTCATACTCCTGAGCACTTCACTCCTGTCCTTACACTGACACTGTACATTTATTACACTTCACTTCTTTTACACTGACACCTGTACATCTCTTCTAGCTATTTCATACACAGATTGCACTGACACTACCCCTTTAAAACACAAATCTTTTAAGCGTGGATCCCGTCGAGTACGACGGACAATCTGGGTGCTAATACCTTCCCAGGTTGTAACCAACCCCCTTTCTCAGTCTCTCTGGTTCGCAACCGTCTTATCCATATCTTTCTAGGTCTATGCAGCATTACCTTTCCTCCGGGATAAAAATGCCTAGCTGGCGACTCTATTCATTCTCCAGTGAGTTCACGGCTGTGTGTTCTCATTGTCCCTCTCGCCGACCGTTCGCGTCTGTACCCTCATCTGACCCTGTGTCACTTGTCGGGAGCGACAGCAAGATTGAACCAACTGCTTCAAACGGCCACAGATTCATCTTGGTTGCTATTGACTATTTTACCAAGTGGGTTGAAGCAGCTTCCTATGCAAATGTTACAAGACAAGTGGTAGCCAGATTTCCGAAGAGAGATATCATCTGTCGATACGGAGTTCCCGAGCGAATCATTACTGATAATGGTTCCAACTTGAACAACAAAATGATGGCTGAGTTATGCCGGGACTTCAAGATCCAACATCACAATTCTTCTCCTTACAGGCCAAAGATGAATGGCGCTGTTGAGGAAGCTAACAAGAATATTAAGAAGATTGTGCAGAAGATGGTAGTCACCTACAAGGACTGGCACGAAATGCTACCATTTGCCTTGCATGGGTACCGCACGTCAATCAGAACATCCACTGGGGCAACGCCGTATCAACTTGTGTATGGTATGGAAGCAGTCCTACCTGTTGAAGTTGAATTACCCTCTCTACGAGTACTGATGGATGTTAAGCTGAACGAAGCAGAATGGGTCCGGTCCCGATACGAACAACTGAGTCTGATTGAAGAGAAAAGATTGGCTGCAATCTGTCATGGGCAGCTATATCAGAAAAGAATGAAGAGAGCCTTCGATCAGAAAGTTAGGCACCGAGAGTACCAAGTAGGAGATCTTGTGCTGAAAAGAATCCTCCCTCCTCATACAGATCACAGGGGCAAATGGACTCCGAATTATGAAGGACCATTCGTGGTAAAGAAAGTTTTCTCTGGCGGAGCACTGATGCTCAGCACCATGGATGGTGAAGATTTCCCGTCCCCTGTGAATTCAGATGCAGTTAAAAAATACTTCGCATAAAATGACCCGCTGGACATAAAAACAGAATGTAAGTCCAGGAAAAAATAGGGCATCCCGGCGAGTCAAAAACAGAATAAAAGACTCAGGCAAAAATAAGGGAAAATAAACAAAAAAATGTACACCCGCTGAGTTGAAAAGCCGCATTGGACAACTCAGGCAAAAATGGGTATCCCGATGGATTGAAAACCCGAAAGGGCGATCCATGCAAAATGAGGGAATAAGCGAACAACTGCACTTTGAATTCGTCTGTGTCACCTACAACTTGGAAAGCTTCGAAAGGATCAGGCTTCTGTCAGAATTAACCTTCTTCAGAAAGCAGGACGAGAAGAGCGTCAACAGTCATACGGGTCATAGCAGGAGGGGGAGCTCCTTTGAAAGCATCGTCAACATCGCCAACATTTTGTTTCTCAATTTATAACAATCTCCTCATTTTAGGAGATTTGTTTCTTTGACTGTATCTCGCCAATTCAGGGCATTTGAATTAATAAAATCAGATTTTTCAGTCATGGTTCGTCTTGTATATTTTTATTTGCAAAGAATGTCTGATGTCTCTAAAAAACTGATTGCATAAGTACAGATGTTTATCTTCAAAATAAAAACACGTGCTTGCAGGAAATGTACTTACTCCCAAGAGTGCTTGACCTCTCCTAACGGGATCCAGTAAAGGATACCTCGGGATCACTTGTGCGTTTCTCTATCTTTGCAGGATTGCAGGTATCCAAAACGCAACTCGGGGCATGAAAGCTTCATCCCAGCAATCTGACAAATTGACACTCAGTCTTAGCACCCAAGGTGTTTTCTCCCCAGCTGAGTTACCACTTGTTGCTTCTCCCAGCCAAGTTGCCAGTCATTCTTCCTCGGTCAGATACAAAAGCCAGGGAACCACTTCCCCACAGAGTTTCAGCCTCTATCCAGAAGAGCAACGCATGAAGGAGTCACAACAGAGTGACGAAAGCTTCTATAAACCCCAGCTGGGTCCTTCATTTACTGGAAAAGGTCTATCATTAACCCATTTCCCCAAGCAGATGCATCTCACCAGATCTACCAATGATCTCATCCCCAGCTGGGATGTCCATTTCGAGCAGATCGGCCAGAGATCTTCGCGGCAACGGGATCCACATCCCGGTTTGGTGCCTTTGCATAATCACGACATTCGCATCATATTCACCCACAAAGCGTAGCATTCCGTCTAAAACGGAGCATTACGGCAAAAATCCAACATAGCATAATCATAGGCCATGTTTTTGAATCAAACACTTGAGAATATCTGAAACCCATCAGCAATACACAAAATTCCCCAGCGGAGATTCCCCAGCAAAAGCAGTTGCCTCACATTCACGAACACCAGTATATACTCCTTTTGGCACCCGTCCGTGTCATACCCCCAGCAGAAAACCAAAGACGTCCTCTTTGGACTCACATATACTTATATACATTTCCTTGACATCCGTCCGTGTCATTTTCCCAGCACAGTAACATAAACACTTTGCATACCAAATACTTGTTTATACTATACTTTTCTCCTTTTGACACTCGTCCGTGTCACTCTCCCTAGCAGATAAACACTCATCTATACACCACTCACGTTTATACAGATACTCGTCCGTATCTTGTATACACCGTTTGTATCCCCACAGATTCGACACTGGTCCATGTTCTTTGTTAACCAGTTGGTACTCGTCCGTACCATCATCTCAGAACATGCTTCAAGCGTTTGTTTCTACCTGATACTCGTCCGTATCATAGTCTTAAGGATGCTCGTCCGCATCTTTAATCCATACACCGTGTCAAACACTTATGTCTTCTTGAATACAGACACTCGCCTGTGTCTACTATTCCCCAGAAGAGTCCCCTCAGATTCAACACTCGTCCGTGTTCTCTGTTAACCAGTTGATACTCGTCCGTATCATTATCTCTGAACACGTGTCAGTATTTGTTTCTACTCGATGCTCGTCCGTATCGTAGTCGTAAGGATGCTCGTTCGCACCTTTAATCTATACACAAGCATCTAAACACTTATACTTATTGTTTCTTGGATGTAAACACTCATCCGTGTTTAACATTCCCCAGTAAATCGCCAACAAAGCATGTTTTCCTTTTATCTGACACTCGTCCTATGTCATGATAAACCCTGAGAGCAGCCGTACCCTGCTAGGTGGTCGTCCTCCACCTCTTGATGGTCGTCCTCCGTCATGCTCATCCGATGGCCGTCCCCATCGTTGATCTTTTATCCGACATTCGTCCTATGTCGTTGATATTTAGCAGCCGTCCCCTGCTAGGTGGTCGTCCTCCACCTCTTGATGATCGTCCTTCATCATTTTATCCAAATGGCCGTCCCCATTGTTGATCTTTGTTTATCTGACATTTGTCCTATGTCATGATAAACCTCGAGAGCAGCCGTCCCCTGCTAGGTGGTCGTCCTCCACCTCTTGATGGTCGCCCTCCATCATGCTCGTCCGATGGCCGTCCCCATCGTTGACCTTTATCCGGCATTCGTCCTATGTCGCGATATTTTCGGCAGCCGTACCCTGCCAGGTGGTCGTCCTCCACCTTAGATGACCGTCCCTCATCTTAACCCAACAGAGCAGCCGTCCCCTGCTAGGTGATCGTCCTTCACCTTTGATGACCGTACCTCATCATCTGTTTATTTCATTTATTCTTTAACCCGATGGCCGTCCCCGTCGTGGTCCCTTTTCTTTTTAGCCCGATGGTCGTCCCCGTCGTGGTCCCTTTTCCTTTTAACCCGATGGCCGTACCCATCGTTGGTTGCTTTACTTTATGAACTTGATGGCCGTCCCCGTCATGTTTCATTAATCCCCAGAGAATCTTGCAGCTTTACTTGATGGCCGTCCCCATCATAATACCTTTTATCCCCAGCATGTCGGCCGTCCCCGTCATTGCCCTTTACCCAGCAGTCGTCCTATGCTCGACGGTCGTCCTCCGTCGCCCGCACTTTACAATATACTTTATTTTCTTTAACAATCTATATCCCTTTTCTTCTTCATTCAGTGAGTGCAAATTTTGGACTGTCTTTGGTATTCAACCACAAGTTATCTTGTTTGCCTGTTAAGCCGCTGCTTACATCCTGCACAGCTAACTCATGTTTGAATAGGGGCAGTTGTAAACACCCCAAATTTGCCCTCACCAATTCACACCATGGCTTTTGGTCATTTCATATGCATAAACACAATCATACCATCTCATATTCCATTTTTTATTCACTGCATAGGTTCTAAGTCATCTGCATCTAGGGTTTGTGATCTGAGCAATCCAAGAGCTTCTTGAGCCACTCCAAAGGTCATCAATCACTTCAAAGGGATCCATATGTGTTCAAGTATCATATTATATCCTCTCAAAGTCAAGAATGCCAAAGAATCACAAGAACTGGGATTGGTATGGAGGCAGAGCCAGGATTAGACTGCAAATGACCTAAAATTAGGGTTTTGGTTTCAAAGGCCATAACTCCAAATATTTTGGTCATTCTTGTTTCTATTGGTCTCTATATGGTATAGGGAGTATGCATATCAATTTTCATGAAGAAATTCCATGGGGAAGTCATCTGATCAAGAGTTGACTTTTCAGACAAGTCAGTGCAAAATTAGGGCATCTGAGGCCCCCAATGACCCAACCAAGGGGTGATCTTCATCATTTTGAGTGTATTTGATCTTTATTTGATCATGGAAGAAGGTTGAAGTTCACAAAATTCAAGAATTACAAGTTTTTGCAAAGTTGACTTTTTGGGGTAAGTTTGACTTTTAAGGAATTTGTCATTTTAGGCAATTTTTCAACCCTTACTTTTTGATCCAAAAATGCTTCAAATGGAAAAACTTTGGTCATGAAAGTTGTAGAATAGATCTTTCCCTTTTCAAAAAGTACAGGAACATGACCTAATTCATTTTGGATCAAAAGTTATGGTTTGTCAAAGTTGGCAAAAATCACTAAATTTCAAGTTATGCACCAAATGGAAAACTTGCAAATTCATGTACCAAGCATTCTAGTGACTTCAAAATGGCTTCAAAACTTCATCACATGATCATACATGACCTAAAAAACAGAATTGGCCCAAGGGATTTTGCATTGCTTGCTTTGGTTTTCAAAGATCCTTAAGTCATTTTCCATTACAAGTGCAAAAGATGGATTTTTGGCAAAGTCATTTTCCAAAGGGTCATGTGATTACCAACTGATTTCTATACATTGCCATGACCAATTGAGACATCATGTAACAAAATTCAGCAAGAAATGCCTCATGTACATAGCATAAAATCTCAAAGAGAGCACAAGTGGGCAAGTTGCAAAAGCTAGCATAGCTCATGATCCATATGTTGCAGTCACTCTCAAGAAATCTAAGGGTCATCCTTGACCCAAGCTGAAGCAAGACATGACCTCAAACTGCTGCTGCCATAGCCCATGCTGCAAGTACAAGCCAACTTGACTTTTTGGCCAAAACTCCCATACTCATGGAACAGTAAACAGCCACCCCTACTGACCTGCTCCACAGGCTATTCACACATTGTGGGAATGATATAGCACAGCATTGGCCCTTGAAGCAAGCCAGAACTCAGTCCCCACAAAAACTGTCAAAGGGCTTCCCTTCTTCGAATCTCATTTTCCAGCCATCAAACATCCAATTTCTCTTCACCAACAAATCAAACACCCTAAAAGGAACCAGAATCAACCATTGCTAGAGCTTAAAACATCATACACACAGACCTCATTTTCTGATATATCAGATTTGAACCTCTCAAAATAGCTTGTTTAAGCTCCATCCAAGCTTGCCATTAGCACCAGGGGACCCATTGGAGTGAGTCTGCACCAAAGAATAGCCCAGAAAGCCCAAAATCAGAAGCTTCCACCTCAGGTATGGCCATGAACTTTTTCTCACAGAGCTTGCATTTTATGTTATAAATTGGTTGTGTATGTCTTGCTGATCATGGGGATGTGCTTAGAATTGAAAATGAGTGAGAAATGAGGATTTACCAAAGCTCTGAAACTTTGCCCGTGAATCTTGTTGGCTTCGATTCTCTTTGTTTAAGCATGATAAATTTAGTTTGAGAGGTGATTTGAGTGGGGTTTGGGTAGAGGAACATTTCTCTGCTTTTAATTTGATGAATGGTGGCCTGAATCTTGATCTAGGGTTTTCAACCCGCCGGAGAAGATGACCGGAGCTTCCCTCCGGTCACCTGAATGTTGTTAACCCTAATCCTGTAATTAAATGGCGTTTGAATGCTGAGCGTTGGATCATCTGACTTGGGTTGACTTGGCGCGTGTATGTGTGGTCCAGATGGGTCCATTTTGCCCTAATCACCATTAACCTAATTAATCCATTTAATTAATTCGTAAAACTTAACTAAAGCCAAAGTCAATCCAGGCCATTCATTAGCGCGCCAGTCAACCATTTCCCTTCAACTTTGAATCTGGATCATTGGATCAGATTACTTTTCATTTTATTTTGTTTTATTTTATTTTCTTTCCATTTAACTTGTACAATTTATTAAAAATAGCAAAAATCATTTAAAAATTATGAAATTTTTTGTCAAGAGTTTCATTAATTTTTAAAACACAAAAATATTTTTATTTTTATTTTTAGCATTAAAAAAGTATTTTTAAATATTTAAAAGTTTCTTTTTAATTAATTAATGAGAATTAATTAATTAAAAATACTTTTAGGTATTTAAAAATCACCAAAAAATTCATGAAACCTTTAAAAACATTTAGAAACATTGTCCAACCTTCAAACCAAATTTATTTTTTGATCTTGATGCATTTTGAGAATTTTTCATGGAATTAAAATCATTTTGATGCATTATTTTGATCCAAACTTCACAAAATCATTTCTGCCTAACCCTAAAGAGTTGGACTTTGATTCTTCTTGCATTGCATTGTGTTTAGCATGTAGTTTTTGAGATTAAATGGCCATGATTTGATCTTCCATTTTCAATTTGTTTGGTAATTTTCTTGTTAAGGAACCCTAAAACCCTAGAAAACTTTGGAAAATCATAACTTGAACTAGGTTAAGAGTTGGAACCTCTCCTTTGGGCAGTGAGTTAGTAGAGGATTAGGGGTCCTTTGAGTGCATTTTCAATTTTTTTTTATCTTGATGTTTGCTTCTGATTTTGGTTTGTGTTTGATGCTTTGATCATAAACCCTAATTTGGGCTTCCATATGCATCCATCTTGCATCTGCATTCATACCTTGACTTGCCATGACATGTTATGCCTCCATGTGATTCATTTAACATCATAAGACATATTGAAAGCATGTTTGATCATTGCATTTTGCATTTGCCTTGTTGTATGTCATTTGCATTTCATTACTTTTCATGTATGATCATGGTCCTTAACTTGCTCCATTTGCATCCATAAGCTTGTATGATCATCCCCATGTGTTGTTTCATGTTTGTAGCATCTCATAGCATCATCATCCTCATGTATGTGCTTCTGGTTTTGTTTCTCATCATGCCATTTCATTCCATTTTGGCATTGCATTGCATTCCTTTACTAACTTTTCAGGTGGTAAGTAATTTTGATGGTGGATTTGCCTTCACTTCTCATATTTTCTTCTCATCTCCCTCATGAATCCTTGCTGCATTTTGTTATGTGTTTGAGATTGAGCTTGCTCTTTCTTCTTCTTCTCACTTTCTTTCCTCAAGTGACTTGCCTTCTTAATTGAAGCAAGTTGCTTTGCTTCTCTTGATCCTTTCATCTGCTTCCTGGTGGTTCCATTGAAGATCTTGCTCCTGTAAACCTCACAAACCTTAGGAACAACCAAGCATGGCAATGATTAGGGTTTTGATTAGTCTCCCCACTTAGTTTTACCTTTGTGTCTCTTTGAGTCTCATTTTCTCACCTCATAATCAGGGACTAAACCCTAAAGGCTTTAAGGCTTTGTGATTAAGCTTATGCCTGCATCCTTCTATTAGGATGGAGTGTATAACTTTAATCCTAAGTGTTAAACCCTTAATGTGTTTAACTCCTTTAATCAATCCACCAAATAATCATCAAGACATCAAGCTTGTAACTTGGGCCTTGCATTAGGGTTCTAATTCTTCCTTAATTGGTTAAGAAGGACTAACCCTAGTGTTAATGGACAAGTCCCCCTCAAGTTGTCTTACAAACCCTAAAAATCACTTCATCATCATACCATTAAATAAAATCCACTTAACCAAAGGCTTGTTTTGTCATGAGTTTAATCCCTAATCATGGATTAAGTTGAGGAGCTTTCCTCAGCTTAAACATTCTCATCTATTATCCTTCTATTAGGATGGTGTAATGAGTCTGTTTAATCTTTGATTATGGCTTAACCTCATTACTTAACACTAAACAAAAACACCAAAAACATCTAAATAATCACAAGTAGGTCAATGATCTTAATCCTACATCAAAGGTGTTTAAGTGTGAGAAGTTGACTTCACACTTAAGGTATTCTCATTGCCCCTAATCAGAGGGAAGATGTGATGAGTTTACTAATCCATTGGTTTAGGCTTAAGCTCATTAACTTATGACAAATTCTCAAAAGAAATAAAAGACTGAAAACTCAAAAACAAACAATAATCGTCTCCTTCGGGATTCTTTTCTCATCTCATTCACTCACAAACGAGAACTTGCTTCTTCCGTCTAATGCAAGACAGTTTGCATCTGTGCCAGACAGATCATACACTTGAGCATAGGCAAGCAAGCAGTTCACAAGTCAATTCATCTTTCAATCTCTTTGGGTCGAACTACGGTGTTCTGACTTCCTCATTGCACGAGAGGATACGTAGGCATAACTTAACGGTTATCGAACAAAAGTCTCTGTATATTCCCCCTCTTTTCAGGCTTATTCTTTAAGCCTCATGATCTTGAGCATCTTATTCCTGTTCTTACATTGACACTGTATATTTCACATTTCACACATCTTACACTGACACCTGTACATCTTTTCCAGCTATTTTATACACAGATTGCACTGACACTACCCCTTTAAAAACACAAATCTTTTAAGCGTGGATCCCGTCGAGTACGGCGGACAATCTGGGTGCTAATACCTTCCCAGGTTGTAACCAACCCCCTTTCTCAGTCTCTCTGGTTCGCAACCGTCTTATCCATCTTTTCTTAGGTCTATGCAGCATTGCCTTTCCTCCGGGATAAAAATGCCTAGCTGGCGACTCTATTCATCTCCAGTGAGTTCACTGCTGTGTGTTCTCATTGTCCCTTTCGCCGACCGTTCGCGTTTGTACCTTTATTTGGGCCATTTCCCATTTATCGGGAGCGACACGGAGGAGACGATTATTGTTTGTTTTTGTGTTTTCAGTCTTTTATTGCTTTTGAATTTGTCATAAGTTAATGAGCTTAAGCCTAAACCAATGGGTTAGTAAACTCATCACATCCTCCCTCTGGTTAGGGGTAATGAGAATACCTTAAGTATGAAGTAAGCAACTCAAACTTGATTACCATGATGTAGGATTAAGATCATTAACCTACTTGTGATTATTTATATGTTTTTGTTGTTTTTGTTTAGTGTTAAGTAATGAATTTAAGCCATAATCAGGGATTTAATGGACCCATTACACCATCCTAATAGAAGGATAATAGATGAGAACATTTAAGCTGAGGAAGACTCCTCAACTTAATCCATGATTAGAGATTAACCTCATGACAAAACAAAACCTTTATTAAATGGATTTTAGTTGATGATGAGATTAAGAAGTGAGTTTTATGGTTTGTAAGACAACTTGAGGGGGACTTGTCTATTAACACTAGGGTTAGTCCTTCTTAACCAATTAAGGAAGAATTAGAACCCTAATGCAAGGCCCAAGTTACAAGCTTGATGTCTTAGTGATTATTAAGATGGATTGATTAAAGGAGTTAAACACATTAAGGTTTTAATACTTAGGATTAAAGTTATACACTCCATCCTAATAGAAGGATGCAGGCATAAGCTTAATCACAAAGCCTTAAAACCTTTAGGGTTTAGTCCCTGATTATGAGGTGAGGAAAGAAGACTCAATGATGACACAAAGGTAAAACTAATGGGGGAATAATCAAACCCTAATTATTATCATGCTTGGTTATTCCTAGGGTTTATGAGGTTTGCAAGAAGATCTCCAGAGAAACCACCAGGAAGGAAGCAGATGAAAGGAGCAAGAAGCAAATAGAAGCAAAACAACTTGCTTCACTTAAGAAGACAAGTTGCTTGAAGAAAGAAAGTGAGGAGGAGACATGAATGAGCAAGCTCACTCTAATACACAAGATAAATTCAGCAAATATGCAAGAGAGATAAGAAGAGATTGTGAGAAGTGAAGGCAAATCCACTTCCCAAAACAACTTACCACCTGAAAAGTTAGCAAAAGAAATGAAATGTAATGTAAATGAGATGAAATGTCATGATGCAAACCAAAGTCAGAAGCATTCACATGATGTTAATGATGCTAAGAGATGATACAAGCATGAGGCAAGACATGAGAATGATCAAACAAGCACATGGATGCAGATGAAGCATGCTTTGAACCATGAATGTACATGAAAGGTTATGAAATGCAATGGACATATAACATGGCAAATGAAAGATGCAATGATCAAGCATGGTTCTAATATGTCCTAAGATGTACTATGGATCATGTGGATGCACAAAATGTCATGGAAAGTCATTGGATGCAAGCAAAAGAGAAATGGATGCAAAGGAAGGCACAAATTAGGGTTACATGCATCATGCAATGCAAAAATCCAAAACCAGAAGCAAATGACATGATAAAAATTTGAAAATTCAATCAAAGATACCCTAAACCTATACAAGCTCATTTCCCAAAGGATAGGATCCAACTCTTAACCTAGTGTAAGTTATGAATTTCCTAATATTACTAGGGTTTCAAGGTACATTATCAAGAAAAATGCCAAACAAATTGAAAATGCAAGATCAATTCAAACCAAATTTATCCTATAAACCAGATGCCATGAAGGATGCAATTCAAGAAGAATCATCATCAAACTCTCAAGGGTTAGGCAGAATAAATTTTTCAAAGTTTGCACAAAAATATTGCCTTAAAATGAATTTAATTCCAAAGAAAATGATCAAAATGCATCAAGATCAAAAAAGAAATTTGTTTTGAGGGTTTTATAATGTTTCTAAATGTTTCTAAATGCAATGTGAATTTTTTTGGGATTTTTAAATACCTAAATGTATTTTTAATTAATTAATTTTCATTAACTAATTAAAAATAAACATTTAAATGATTTAAAAATAATTTTAATGCAAAAAATAAAAAATAAAAAATATTTTTGGGTTTTAAAAATTAGTGAAATCTTTGACAAAAATTTTCATAATTTTTAAATGATTTTTGCTATTTTAAATAATTCGTATAAATAAATGCAAAGAAAATGAAAAAATAAAAATTAGAATAAATGGAAGTATGCACATCCAGAGGCTGAGATTCAAACTGGGAGAAGGAGGGAAGACTGCGCGCATCATCCAACGGCTGTAATTCAAACTAACCAAATTAAATTAAACTGAATTAATTAAACTAATTAATTATGATTAGGGTTTTAATGAGAGATCCAGGCCATTCATGTGCGCGGGAGTCAACAAAAGTCAGCCAGATCCATGGTCCAGATTCAAACTTTGCCCTAAACGTGATTAATGCCCTAATGACATTCAGGTCACCCGAGAAGAGCTCCGGTCGTCTTCTCCGGTGACATCCCTCCCTGAAAATTCCAAACTCACTCCCTAGGTTATTTCTGGAGCTCTAAAGCTCCAGATCACTTCCTCTCACCTCCCTAAACTCATCCCTGACCTCAAAAACAACTTATTTCTCACCATTAACAAGATTCGAAGCAAGATTCAAAAATGGCAGAAATTTCAGACAAGTCATACATGCTCAAATCTCCATCATTTTCAAAAGCAAAAGGTTCAATGCACTCAGGGAATCAAACTTAACAAGTTGAGAACTTAAAATAGAGCTTCTGGAAAAAATAAATTTCGAAGCTACCTGAGGTGAAGCTTTCATTTTGGAGCTTTCAGACTGCCTCCTTGCTTCAGAATGGCTCCAATGATCTTCCTGAGGAAGCTTTGAAGCTGGGTTGGAGTTTAGAGTGGCTGGTTTATGAGATTGATGGAGTTCTGTTCAGTGAGGGGTGAGAATCGTGTTTTAGTTTCAGGGGGTTTCAAGGCAAGGTGAAGGGTGGTTTATGCTCTATGGAGCTTTTCTGAATGAATGGTGAAGTTGGTTTTGAGGTTTGATGATTGTGTGATCAAATTCGAAGGAAAGTGCATAAGAGGGGAGTTTTGTGAACTATGGCTTATGAGAGAGATCAGGCTTGTGTGTGTTGTGTTGAGTCCCATTTGGTACATGTATCACACTTGGATAGGTCAGAGAGTTGTTGCTGGCCTAGCTTGATTGGTATGGGTCTTTTTGCATAAAGTCAACTTTTTGTGTAAGAGAGGTATGGGCTAATTGCAGGCCAAGTACAAAGGGGTGTCCTGCGCAGCAAGGATTGAGGAGAGCCATGGAATCAGTCTTGAGGCCAATTAGCAAGTGGATTAGGGTTTGCGAGTTGTTTTGCAACTTTGTGATCTTTTGGCCCTTTTGTGATTACTTGAAGCATAAGTCATGAAAATGGACAAACCTTTGGTGCATTCTGATTTTTAGGCATTGGTTTATGTATGTGCAAAGGTTAGAAGTCCATTTGAAGTCACATTTTGCCTTGACAAGGGGTTTTGCAACTTTGCCTCTTTGGTGCAAAACTTGAAATTATGTGATTTTTCCCAACTTTGACAAGCCATAACTTTTGATCCAAAATGAATTAGAATGAGTTCTTATACTTTTTGAAAAGGGAATGATCCATTCTACAACTTTCATGACCAAAGTTTTCTCATTTGAAGCATTTTAGAATCAATTTGAGGAGGTTGAAAAACTTTCCCAAAATGGCAAGTTTACATTACAAGTCATTTTCCCAAAAAGGCAACTTTGCATATGGCTTGAAATTCTTCAATTTTGTGAAATTCTAACATCTTCTATGATCAAATAAAGACCACACATATTCAAAATGATGGGTAACACCCTTTGGTTGGGTCATTGGTGGCCTCAGATGCCCTGATTTTGCACTGACTTGCTCAAGAAGTCAACTCTTGATTAGATGCCTTCCCCATGGAATTTATTCATGAAACTTGATATGCATGATACTTATAACATATAGAGACCAATAGAAACAAGAATGACCAAAAAATTTGGAGTTATGGCCTCTGAAACCAAAACCCTAATTTTAGGTCATCTGTGCAGTTAAACCTGGCTCTGCTTCCATGCCTTTCTCAGTTCTTGTGATTATTTGACTTTCTTGACTTGGAGAGGATATGATATGATGTTTGAACACACACGGACCTCTTTGAAGTGATTGAAGACCTTTGGAGTGGCTCAACTGGCTCAAGGATGGCTCAGATCAAAAACCCTAGATGCAGATGACTTTGAATCAATGCAGTGAATCAAATATGCAATATGAGATGATGTGATTGAACTTATGCATATGAAAAGATCATAAGCCATGGTGTGAATGGGTGAGGGCAAATTTGGGGTGTTTATAGCTGCCCCTATTCAAACATGAGTTAGCTGTGCAGGATGTAAGCGACGACCTAACAGGCAAACAAGATAACTTGTGGTTAAATACCAAAGACAATCCAAAATTTGCACTCACAGAATGAAGAATAAAAGGGATATAGATTGTTAAAGAGAATAAAGTATGATTATAAAGTGCGGGCGACGGAGGACGACTGCTGGGGATGAAGCAATAACGGGGACGGCCGACAAGCTGGGGATATAAGAGATCATGATGGGGACGGCCATCAGGCAAAGAAACGAGACTCTCTGGGGATTAAAGGTAAATGATGGGGACGACCATCGGGTTAAAGAAATAAATGATGAGGAATGGTCATCAAAGGTGAAGGACGATCACCTAGCAGGGGATAAGATGAGGGACGGTCATCTAAGGTGAAGGACGATCACCTGGCAAGGTACGGTTGCCAAAAGTATCACGACATAGGACGAATGCCGGATAAAAAGGTCGACCATGGGGACGGGCATAAGATAAAATGATGAAGGACGATCATCAAGAGGTGAAGGACGATCACCTAGCAGGGGACGGCTGCTCTCGGGTTTTATCATGACATAGGACGAATGTCAGATAACAAGATCGACGATGGGGACGGCCATCGGATAAAATGATGAAGGACGATCATTAAGAGGGTGACGGACGATCATCAAGAGGTGAAGGACGATCACCTAGCAGGGGACGACTGTTGAAAATATCACAACATAGGACGAATGTCAGATAGAAAGGAAATAATTCATCGGGATTTGCTGGGAGTCTTCTGGGAATAGTAGACACAGACGGGTGTCTAAATTCAAGAAGACATAAGTTTTCGACACAGTGTATAAATTAAAGATGCGGACGAGCATCCTTAAGATTGTGATACGGACGAGTATCAGTAGAAACAAACGTTTGACGCATGTTCAAAGATGATGATACGGACGAGTATCAACGGGTTAACAAAGAACACAGACGAGTGTTGATTCTGAGGGGATATAAGTGGTATATACAAGATACGGACGAGTATCTGTATGAGTGAAGGGGTATGAATGAGACCCAGACGAGTGTTTTAACTTGCTAGGGGGAGTACGAAACGGACGAGTGCCGGAAAGAGTGTATTATAAACAAGTATATGATTTGCAAAGTGTTTAGGCAACTATGTTAGGGGAGGTGACACGGACGGGTGTCAGGGAAGAAGTATATATGTATCTGTGAGTGCAAAGGGGACGCTTTGGCTTTCTGCTAGGGAAATGACACAGACGGGTGTCAAGAAGCAATTGTAATATATGAGTCGTCTGTTTGTAAAGAATGCTCGGACGACTTTACTGGGGAATGATGGCACGAACGAGTGCCAAAGGGGGTGTGTATCTATAAGGGAAATGTTTTGGCCCTCTGGTGAGGAATTGGGGAAATATTCTGTATACTGTCTGATGGGTTGTCAGTATTCACAAGTGTTCAGTTTGACACATGGCTTATGATTATGCAATATGTTTGATTTTTTCCGTAATGCTCCGTATTAGACGAAATGCTACGCTATATGGGGAAAATATGATGCGAATACTATGATTATGCAAAGATATCGATCCGGGATTCGGATCCCGTTGCTAAGGAGATCTCCGGCTGATCTGCTTGAAGTGGATGTCCCAGCTGGGAATGAGATCATTGGTAGATCTGACATTCATGACTCTGTATGGGGAAGTAGGTCATCGATAAACCTATCTTGGTAATGAGGGACCCAGCTGGGGTTTGTAGAAGCTTTCGTCACTCTGTTGTGAGATCTTCAGGCGTTGCTCTTCTGGATAGAAGTTGACACTCTACGGGGAGATAGCTCCCTGTCAAGCACTTGGCTGGGGAAGAAGAAAGATCACTGAAAGACCTTCTTAGAGATTTCTGCGGGGATCCCGCTGAGGATGATACTTGACAACTCAGCTGGGGATACGAGCACCTTCCGGTGCTGCTCTTTGAAGGAAATGTTGGAATAGTGATGCCTGACAACTCTGATGGGGAGAAAGCATCTCTGGTGTTGTTTGGAAGGTGTGCTGAGGAGACCATGATTTGGCAGCTTGCTGGGGAGACGTTTTCATGCCCCATGTTACACTTTGAACACCTGCAATCCTGCAAAGACAAAGAAACGCACAAGCACCCCGAGGTATTCCTCCCTGGATTCCATCATAGGAATTTAGACACTCCTAGGAGTAAGTATGTTTCCTGTAAGCACATATTTTTAGAAGGGAAGCATCTGTATTTATGTAATCAATATCTTAATGACATCGGACATTTTTGCAAACGAAAATAAAATGTACGAGACAAGACATGACTGAGAATCTGATTTTATTAATTTATGCGCCCTGAATTGGTAAGATACAGTCAAAGAAACTGATCCCCTGAAATGAGAAGATCTTTACAAATTGAGAAACAAACAAGATGCCGGAAATGTTGATGACGCTTTCAAAGAGCTTCCCTTTTGCTATGACTCATATGACTTTGACGTTCTTCTCATCTTGCTTTCTGTAGAAGGTTGATTCTGACCGATGCTTGGTGTTTTCGAAGCTTACCACGTTTGTAAGTGATACAGATGAATTCAGAATGCAGTTGTTCGCTTATTCCCTTATTTTGCGTGGATCGCCCTTTCGAGGTTTCAATCCACCGGGATACCCATTTTTGCCTGAGTTGTCCGATGCGGCTTTTCAACTCAGCGGGTGTACATTTTTATTATTATTTATTTTCCCTTATTTTTTCCCGAGTCTTTTATTCTGTTTTTGACTCACCGGAATGCCCTATTCTTGCCTGGACTTACATTCTGTTTTTATGTCCAGCGGGTCATTTTACGCGAAGTATTTTTTAACTGCATCTGAATTCACAGGGGATAGGAAGTCTTCACCATCCATAGTGCTGAGCATCAGTGCTCCACCAGAGAAAACTTTCTTTACTACGAATGGCCCTTCATAATTCGGAGTCCACTTGCCCCTGTGATTTGTATGAGGAGGAAGGAGTCTTTTCAGCACAAGATCTCCTACTTGGTACTCTCGGAGCCTGACTTTCTGATCGAAGGCTTTCTTCATTCTTTTTTGATACAGCTGCCCATGACAGATTGCAGCTAATCTTTTCTCTTCAATCAAACTCAGTTGTTCGTATCGGGATCGGACCCATTCTGCTTCATTCAGTTTAACATCCATTAGTACCCGTAAGGAGGGTAATTCAACTTCAATTGGTAGGACAGCCTCCATACCATAAACAAGCTGATACGGTGTTGCCCTAGTGGATGTTCTGATTGACGTACGATACCCATGCAAGGCAAATGGTAGCATCTCATGCCAGTCTTTGTACGTAATTACCATCTTCTGCACAATCTTCTTGATATTTTTGTTAGCTGCCTCAACAACGCCATTCATCTTTGGCCTGTAAGGAGAAGAATTGTGGTGTTGGATCTTGAAGTCCCGGCACAGTTCTGCCATCATTTTGTTGTTTAGGTTGGAACCATTATCAGTAATGATTCGTTCGGGCACTCCATACCGACAGATGATGTCTCTCTTCAGAAATCGGGCTACCACCTGCCTTGTAACGTTTGCATAAGAAGCTGCTTCGACCCACTTGGTGAAATAGTCAATAGCAACCAGGATGAATCTATGACCGTTTGAAGCAGTCGGTTCAATCTTGCCAATCATATCAATGCCCCACATGGCGAAAGGCCAGGGTGAAGACATCACATTCAAAGGATTGGGAGGCACATGCACTTTATCCGCATAAATCTGGCATTTATGGCATTTTATGGCATAGGTACAACAGTCTGCATCCATTGTGATCCAGTAATAACCTGATCTTAGCAACTTTTTAGCCATTGCATGCCCTCCTGCATGGGTACCAAAGGATCCTTCATGCACCTCGTGCATCAACAAGTCTGCCTCTGTCCTATCAACACATCTGAGGAGTACCATATCAAAGTTTCTCTTGTACAGGGAACCGTCAGTATTCAGGAAGAAACTACCAGCTATCCTTCTTAATGTCTTCTTATCATTGGAAGATGCCCCAGTTGGGTATGTCTGATCCTCCAAGAAGCACTTAATATCATGGAACCAAGGCTTATCATCCTTAACAACATCTGCTGAGAACACGTATGCTGGTCTGTCAAGTCTGGACACTGAAATCCGAGGCACAAAGTTGGCAGCTTGAACTTTGATCATGGATGAAATGGTAGCAAGAGCATTCGCAAACTGATTCTCATCTCGAGGGATATACTCGAGCTTGACTGTTGTAAAAAAGGTCAATAACCTCCTTGTATAATCCCGATAAGGTATCAGATGATCTTGGTGGGTGTACCATTTGCCGTTAGTTTGATTAATTACCAGAGCTGAATCTCCGAATACAGTCAAAGTCCTGATCCTGAGGTCAATGGCTTCCTCAAGACCCATAATGCAAGCTTCGTATTCAGCTTCGTTGTTAGTGCAGTTAAAAGTGAGTTTTGCCGAGAAAGGCATGTGAACTCCCTTAGGTGTAATGAATACTGCACAAACACCACGACCATTCATGTTAACAGCCCCATCAAACATCATAGTCCACTCTTCTTCTGGGTCAGGCCCTTCAGTGTGAATAGGCTCTTCATGATCTTTTGCTTTTAGGAACATGATGTCTTCATCAGGGAAGTCGAATCTCATAGGCTGGTAATCATCAATAGGTTGCTCAGCAAGATAATCAGACAATACACTGCCCTTGATGGCTTTTTGAGATGTGTACTGAATATCATATTCTGCGAGAATCATTTGCCATCTTGCAACCCGTCCGGTAAGAGCTGGCTTCTCAAATATGTACTTAACTGGGTCCATCTTTGAGATCAATAAAGTAGTGTGGGTCAACATATACTGTCTCAGTCGGCGAGCAGCCCACGCTAAAGCACAACAAGTTTTCTCGAGCAGTGAATAACGTTGTTCACAGTCGGTAAACTTTTTGCTTAGGTAGTATATTGCATACTCTTTTCGACCAGACTCGTCATGCTGGTCCAACACACACCCCATCGGCTCTTCTAATACTGTCAAGTACATGATTAGAGGTCTTCCTTCGACTGGAGGCATAAGGATTGGAGGCTCATGTAAGTATTCTTTGATTTTGTCAAAAGCCCTTTGGCAGTCTTCGTTCCACCTGACCGTTTGTTCTTTTCTTAACAGCTTGAACAGAGGTTCACAGGTTGCAGTAAGGTGAGATATGAACCGTGAAATGTAGTTCAATCTGCCTAAGAACCCCCGAACTTCTTTTTCGGTCTTAGGTGCAGGCATTTCTTGAATGGCTTTAACTTTATCAGGGTCAACTTCAATCCCCTTTTCACTTACAATAAATCCCAGCAGTTTACCAGATCTCACCCCGAATGTGCATTTGTTGGGGTTTAACTTCAATTGGTACTTCCTCAGACGCTTGAATAGCTTCAACAGATTTACTAGGTGGTCTTCTTCTGTGAGTGACTTGGCAATCATGTCGTCCACATAACATTCAATTTCTTTGTGGATCATGTCATGGAACAATGTTACCATAGCCCGTTAATAAGTGGCACCAGCATTCTTAAGTCTCAATGGCATCACCTTATAACAGAATGTGCCCCAGGGTGTGATGAAAGTTGTCTTCTCCATGTCTTCAGGTGACATTTTGATCTGATTGTATCCTGAAAATCCATCCATGAAGGAGAACACCGAGAACTGAGCCGTATTATCAACCAATACATCAATGTGAGGTAAAGGGAAATCATCTTTAGGGCTGGCTCTGTTCAGGTCCTGGTAATCCACACACATCCTCACTTTGCCATCTTTCTTAGGCACATGTACCATATTAGCAACCCAAGGCGGATAGATAGTTACAACAAGGAACCCGGCGTCCCACTGCTTTTGTACCTCTTCTTTTATCTTCATTGCCATATCCGGGCGAGTACAGCGCAGTTTCTGTTTCACCGGTGGGCAGTCTTCTTTCAGTGGCAGCTTTTGCGTGACAATGTCGGTGTCCAACCCTGGCATATCCTGATAAGACCAAGCAAAGACATCCACATACTCCCGAAGCATATCAATCAGCTGTTCCTTTACTGAATCTTGCAGGCAGGCCCCGATCTTAACCTCTTTCACGTCTTCTTCCGTACCAAGATAAACCGTTTTGACCTCCTCCTGATGAGGAGTGATAACCTTTTTCTCTTGCCTTAACAACATGGCTAGCTCTTCAGGTAGCTCATAATCTCCTTCAACCCCTTCATCAACTTGATTGATTGGATTGTCAAAGTCATACGAAGCCATAGCTGTGTTATTGTAGGTGCAGTCTGAAAGGCACTCTCTGCAAGGGTTTAGATTGTTCATTTTAGTGATCAATTTTAATCTTGTTTAGAAAAAATGAAAAGAAGTTATCATTTTGGAAAACATTGCCATTTTATTTTTGTACAAAAAGAAAAATGGAAAACAGTGAGCGGAAAAGGAAAAGACTCATTTGCAAAAGATGTACGATATTCATTGATTGATCTGTTTGCACAAAATTACAAGATGGCACGATTACAAAATGAGTCTTGACATCTTGGGCAAGATGCCAGACTTGATGCATGCTTAAAAATACAGGAAATAATAATTACTCTGCAGGAGTAACCCTTATAATTTTCTGGGAAGACCAGTTAAGGACTTGGCTCCCCGGGGTCCTTGGACGTATCCAGCTCTCCAGGTTGCGGTCGCTTTCTTCCTCGTCTTCCACATTGTTCACAGCATTCGGGGTGAGCATTCCCCCGCTGACAAAGTTGGGCTTCTTGGCAGCCTCTGATTGATCTTGTTGAGTTGGTTTGTAACCCAACCCAAATTTGTCTTCCTTCTTCTCCACGGGAAGCAGCTTGCCCCAGCCTTGGGCCGTACCCTCTTCAATAACCTTCCTGGCTTGCTGATAAGACGTCATGGAGGTTCCCAGCAAAGTAGATGCTTCATTAATATTCAGGGCCTCAAACCCCTGGCTCATAGTTTCATGGATCTCCCCGTCCATCTCTATGTACTTGTACGTAGCCAGATGGCTAACAAAGATGTCTTCTTCCCCACAGATGGTGATGATCTGGCCTTCCCACTTGAATTTTAATTTCTGGTGAAGGGTAGACGTAACAGCGCCAGCGGCATGGATCCAGGGTCTACCCAACAAACAACTGTAGTCCGGCTGAATGTCCATCACATAGAAGGTAATTTTGAAAGTTTGCGGGCCAATCATTACAGGCAGATCAATCTCCCCAAGCACTGATCGTTTAGAGCCATCAAATGCTTTCACCACCAAATTACTCGAACGCAGTACCAAGCCATCATACTTCAGCTTCACTAAGGCTTTCTTTGGTAGAACATTGAGTGATGACCCAGTGTCCACCAGTACATGAGATAGAACATCACCCTTAAATTCTAGAGTGATGTGTAAAGCCTTGTTGTGGTTACGTCCCTCAGTTGTTAAGTCAGCATTGGTAAAACCCAGTCCATGACTGGTGTTGACATTTGCTACCACAGTTTCTAGCTGATTAACAGTGATCTCCTCTGGCACGTATGCTGCGTGCAAGACTTTCAGTAATGCATTCCTGTGATCTTCAGAACACATCAACAGGGATAATATGGAGATCTTTGAGGGAGTTTGGTGAAGCTGTTCCACCACCTTGTAATCACTTCTTTTTATGATTCTCATAAACTCGTCTACATCTTGTTCAAAAGACGTCTTCTGAGTTTCCTTGACAGCCGGCTCTTCAAATACCACACTCTTTCCTTTTGCTTTGGCAGCAGCTTCTGCTTCAGCATTAGGTCTTTTAGTTTGTGAGGCAAAAAGGCGTCCACTTCTGGTGAAGCCTCCGCCTCTCCCAACATTATCAATTTGTGGAGAAGAGGTTGAAGAATCCAAAGTGATTTTCTCCCCGTTAAAGCAAAGGTCAGAGCCATAATGCCAAGGTATGGCATTACTGCTTTCATAGGGAACTGGCCCAGGTACCGTGATAGTAACTGGACTGACTGCAGCTGAATAGGGTACTGAAATAGTGTGCGGATCGTAGTAAATGGTGACTGGTGATCTGGAAGGAGGTGCCACTGTTTGTTGTTGAAATTTGTTATTTGGAGGAATAGTGTGCGGATCATAGTAGATGGTGACTGCTGAGATATCTTCATTAATTTCTGTTGACGTTGTAGAAGATTCTGTTGAATAAATGGATGCTGATGTTGTAGAAGAAAGAGTTGTTGACATTTGATTTGTTGAAGTGATGAATGGAGCCATTGCTGATGATATTGATGAATCGGTAGGAATGATTGTTGCTGCAGTTGTAGGAGAATCAGGGATTGTCGTCAAAGGATTTGCTGGATTTGTAGGCGCCGTTGTTGAGATCTGAAGGATTCCATCCTTGATAAGACTATCTATGCCGCTTCTCAAATTATCACACCCGTTGACTGCAATGTTGCAATACCCACAACCGAGCTCACACCCGGGGAACATCTGGCACTCTAGAAGCTGAGCTTTAATTTCAACCAGAGGTGTTCGAATCTGTCCAACACTGGTGATCAAGACAGATAGCTTGTCTTCTTCAATGGAATTGATTCTTGGCCCACCATGGTTAGGCATAGGATTCTTGTTGACATTTGGAGGGGGTGCGAAGTTCAGGGCTTTAGAATCTACCAGATCTTGTACTTTCATTTGTAAAGCCCTGCATTTCTCAGTATTGTGGCCAGGTGCATTGGAGTGGAAAGCACATCTGGCGTTGACATCATAATTCCTTGGGAGATTGGAGGGATTTGGTGGTGCCAATGTCCTTAATTCAACCAAGTTGAGTTTCAGGAGTTGTGGCAATAAGGCAGCATAAGGCATAGGGATAGGGTCAATCACCCTATTTGCCTGTGACGGTCTTTGCTGAAAAGGTCTTTGTTGTTGATTGTTGTTGTTGTTGTTGTAGGTCCTCTGTGGCGGATACTGAACTTGTTGTTGATAATGTGGTTGTTGTGGTTGTTGATATGCTGGTTGCTGAGGGACCGGAGCTGGGATAGTGACAGCTGCCACTGATCTGTGAACATACTGAGGTCTTCCCCTGTTGGCATGAATGGCATTTGTCTCACCGGTTCTTCGAGGTCCCATAAAAGGCTTCTTGGGATTACTGGACGAACTTGCACCGTTATCAGAGATCTTACCCATCTTCAAAAGGCTTTCAATCCTTTCCCCAGCTATAACCACGTCAGCGAAACTGTTGGAAGAAAAGGCAGCTAGCCTATCAATATATGTACCTTGCAGAGTATTCATGAACATGTCGGCCATTTCTCTTTCCGACATGGGTGGTTGGACAGCAGCAGCAAGCTGTCTCCACCTTTGGGAATATTCCCTAAAGCTTTCCCTGGAGGATTGAGACATTCCCATCAAGAGGGTTCTGTTAGGAGCCATGTCCAGATTGTATTGGTATTGCCTGATGAAAGCTTCAGCTAGGTCCTTCCAGCATCTGTGATCAGGTATGAGATGTCCTATGATATGTTCCAACACTTGACATATTTAACCAAAACTTAAAGTGCAAGAAAATTAAACAACACAGAAGTTTGTTAACCCAGTTCAGTGTATAACCACACTTACATCTGGAGGCTACCAAGCCAGGAGGAAATCCACTATAAGTAATATTAATTCTAGACTTAAACAACCCAGTTTAATCTTTCACTTAATATCTACCCAATGCAATTTCTACCTAAGTCACTACTTAGATATGAGTACCAACTCTTTCCCCCTAAATTACACAGTGATCTTGTTTACAAGTTTAATAAAATTGAAGACATTCTTCAAACAAAACAGCTTGATCTTACTTCACAGTTTCAATCAAGTCACAAATGCACTTATGCTTAAAAGCTCATAAAGTGGTACAATTAAAAACAACCTGCTATTAAAACAATAAACACCCTATTTGGTCTTCTGGAATTCGTACTCAATTCTGTGAGTTTCTATTGATTAAATAGGTGTTTGTAATTTGGGCTTTCTGTAGGTTAATCCAGTCCTAGAACACATGCAGCTTCCACCTTGAATTAGGGTTTGTTACTTCCTAGATTCTAGGAGATTTAGTTCTTCTGATTAATCTGAAACCTCATAATAAAACTTCCTACAGATGCGCCTTGTTCTGTTTTTATCCATCCATAATTAATTCCAGATAACTCTCCTTAAATATCTCAGATCAGTTAGTCATTAATTAATTCTGGTAGCAGGTTTGAGATGTCTCAACATCTGTTGGGACATCCTGAAAAACTGAACTTAAGTCATTTACACAATGTCCCAACATCTGGTGTGACATCCTGAAATAAGTTCTTATACTCTGTTTGATAATGTCCCAACATCTGATAGGACATTCTGAACTGAATTCAATATTTCTTGTTGGTCAAAAATTCTGCCAATTCTAAACATCTACAAACTCCTCCTTTGGCTAATTTTTGGCTAACATCTTTTCTGGTTATCAGAGTGCAGCAGAAGTTCTTTTATCAGAGTATAACATTACTTTTCTGTTGAATCATATTTGAGATTACTCCCCCTCAAACAAACATGTATCCAGGTTGCAACAAAAATATTTTATTAACACACAATGATTCAGTTCAGAAACAAACAGAATTTTTTCATTCATAGCTAAACAGCATCATACATTGTTGTTGTTCTCCCCCTTGTTAGACACAAATTTGGGGCCAAAGTCACTAATTCTGAATTACAATGCAGCTGTCATACAATTTTCCTCACATACAATTATTCACTCAGACTCCTCACATTCAGTTTCTTCATCATCCTCAGTTTCTTCATCAGAAGCAGCCTTTTGTTCACCTTCACTCTCCAGCCTTTGGATAATCTCCTCAAGCTTCTGCTTTCTTGCTTCAAGTTCTTTGCAAGTGCTCTTCAGTTCAGCAATCAATGCAGCCTTGGAGATTGGAGTCTTTGCATTTGAAGACCTGCAGATGTCCCAGAGGGTGCTTCAACATCTGCTGCATGATGACTCAGGAACAGTTTGTAGTGAAAGGCCAAAGGACTTTCTCTTTTGCACATTGTGTCCTTTTCAGTGAGGATCCCAGGGTACTGACTCAGTACTATTCCACACAGCAAGGAAGGGAAATCTATTGGCAGCTTTGTTACAGATGAGCTAGCATGCTTCAAGGTTTGATCAAAGATGTAGGCACCATAATCCAGCTTAGTTTGAGTGCCCACAGCATAAATGAACCTGCCCAGGACAATGGATATTGATGATGTATGATTGGTAGGTACCCAATTTGCTGTACCTATCCTGTTCAGCTTGGCATATTTTCTTGTCAGCATGCTCACTGAGAGCTTTCCTTTAACTGGCCAAGCCTTGACCTGGTTTGCAGTGATAACCTTGCAGACCTGGTTATCAGTCTTCCCTAGTTCATTTGGACCATCAGATTCTCTTCCAAGGAATTGGTTGATGATCTGAGGAGAGAACTCTACACACCTGCCTCTAACAAAAACTTTTCTAAATTCAGCAGACTTACCATTGGCACAATCTTCCTGAAGATTTACTATGAATTCTTTGACAAGTAGCTCATAGCAGGGAGAGAGGTTGGAGACTGTTTTGAAGAGACCAGCAGCAGATATGAGATCAATTAATTCAGTGCACTCAAGTGCATTACTGCTCATCTTTCTTTCAAGTGCTACCCTTCTTTGGTACACAAACTTCAATCTGTTTACACTTGAAACATGATGAAATGAGATGTTGTCCAAGGGAGCTTCTGGAACAGCAGTTGATGCCCTAGAGGGTGCTGGTTTCTTCTTTGGAGGAGATGTTAGGACATCTGCTTCAACATCTGAGTCTGAAGGAGTGACAGCTTTCCTCTTTTGTGTTTGGACTTTGCTCCATTGTTTTGTAGGACCAAAGACAGTTTTGGCTTTGTCTTTCTTTGGGGTAGCTTGCTTCTTCTTAGGAATTGCAAGTCCTTCTTGCATCTTTTGTTTCCTAGTCCTGAGCCTTTTGGCTATGCTAGGCTTTACAGAGGCAATGATTTCTGTATCAGAATCATGCTCTAGGTTCACCACAGGAGGAGATTGAGCAGTCTCCTCTTCAGCTGGTGGATCAGCAGAGATGTGCTCTTCAGTAGAGGCCTTGGTTTGGTCCTCAGATGTTTCTTCATCACTATCATTTGAGGCCTTTTTCTGGTCCTCAGATATTTCAACAGCAGCATCAGATGAGGTCTTTTGCTGATCCTCAGATGTTTCAACATCTATTGGGACATCCTGTTGAGCAGGAGTGTCCTTTGCAGCCTGAGTTTGTTGATCTTCTTGAGGGGCAGGCATGGTGTTCAGAGGGATAGAAATGCCACTTACCACTCTTTGCTCAGATAGGATCTTGGTTACCAACTCCTTTATGGAAGCATCCACATATTCAGAAGATTTTTGAGGTATGTTTGCTGGTGAAGGAATGCCTTTGGATTTGCTGCAGACTTGATCTTTTGCTCTTTTTGGAGTTCTTGGCTTTTTAGCATGAGGAACACTTCCTCTGATTTCGTCCAATGGGGTTGACTCCATGGGTACCACAGAAATGGGGGTTGCATGAACCACATCTTCTTTGTTGAGAATTTCTTCAGGAATGTTAGGGTTTTGAGACATTTTCAAAGAAGATGGATGAAGAGTTTTAGGGTTGATGATTTTTGAAGAACAGCTAGATAATGCAATTCCCTTTTGATAGTATGATGAGAATATGGAAAGCTGAATGCAAGCTGTTATTATATAAGTAGCCGTTACATTGAAAATTATTAGGAATGGAATACCCAAGGTTCTAGACCAGACTGGTGTTGCCATCTGGTGCTTATGCCACACAATGTCATATGACATGTTGGCACATCTCCATAACTGCTAAATCTCACATAAGCAGATTCCCAATTTGCCCCTTAAGTTCTCAAATTGTGTAGCATCCAATGCTTTGGTAAAGATATCAGCCAACTGCAGATTTGTAGCTACATGTTCCAATGAAATCACTTTTTCTTCTACAAGATCTCTGATGAAATGATGTCTGATATCAATATGCTTGGTCCTGCTATGTTGGATAGGATTCTTTGATATGTTAATTGCACTTAAGTTGTCACAGTACAATGTCATGACATCTTGTGGGACATTGTACTCAGTGAGCATTTGCTTCATCCAAACCAACTGAGAACAACTGCTTCCAGCTGCTATATATTCAGCTTCAGCTGTAGATAAGGATACACAATTTTATTTCTTACTGAACCAAGAAATCAAATTGTTTCCTAGAAAGAAGCATCCTCCTGAAGTGCTTTTTCTGTCATCAGCACTTCCAGCCCAATCAGCATCACAGAAGCCAGTGAGAATTGGTTTACATCCATGAAAGTACATTATGCCATAGTCACAAGTACCATTAACATATTTCAGAATTCTCTTGACTTGATTAAGATGACTGACTTTTGGATCAGCTTGATATCTTGCACATACACCTACTGCAAATGCTATGTCTGGTCTGCTAGCAGTCAGATATAACAAGCTTCCAATCATACTTCTGTACATGCTTTGATCTACATTCTCACCCTTTTCATCTTTAGTCAGCTTTAAATGTGTGGGGGCAGGAGTTCTCTTATGAGTAGCACTGTCCATTCCAAATTTCTTGACTATGTTCTTAGCATACTTGCTTTGGGAAATGAACATGGAGTCCTCCATTTGTTTTATTTGCAGTCCAAGAAAGTAGGTTAATTCTCCTACTAGGCTCATTTCAAATTCAGATTCCATTTGGTTGACAAAATGTTTGACCATCCTATCAGACATCCCACCAAAGACAATGTCATCTACATATATTTGAGCAATCATGACATTTCCTTCTTCATCTTTAACAACCAAGGTTTTGTCAATTCCACCTTTCCTGTACCCTTGCTTGATAAGAAAAGTAGTCAGTCTTTCATACCATGCCCTTGGAGCTTGCTTCAGACCATAAAGAGCCTTCTTTAGTTTGTATACATGATTTGGACAGCTTGGATCAACAAATCCTTTAGGCTGTTCTACATATACCTCTTCATTAAGATAACCATTTAAAAAGGCACTTTTCACATCCATTTGAAATAGCTTGAACTTTAAGATACAAGCAATTCCCAAAAGTAGTCTGATTGATTCAAGCCTTGCTACTGGTGCAAAGGTTTCATCAAAGTCTACTCCTTCAATTTGTGTGTATCCTTGAGCTACAAGTCTAGCTTTGTTCTTTGTAACAACTCCTTGTTCATTTGACTTGTTCTTATACACCCATTTTGTTCCAATCACATTTATGTCATCAGGTCTAGGAACAAGATTCCACACTTCATTCCTTGTGAATTGACCTAATTCCTCTTGCATAGCACAAATCCAGTATTCATCAGTAAGAGCTTCCTTGATGTTTTTAGGTTCTATTTTAGAAACAAAACAAGAACCTGAAATCACTTCTCTTGATCTAGTGCTTACACCTCTGTTGGGATCACCAATTATCAAATCTTTGGGATGATCCTTCTGTATTCTGATGGAGGGAGGTTTGCTGGATTGTTCTGTCCTTGCATCAGTTTGAGTGAAGTCATAATGATCACTCTTTTCTTCAACTTCAATCTTGATATCAGCAGATGTTCCAACATCTTCTGGGACATCTGTAGGAGCATCATCAATTATCACATTTATGGACTCCATGATAACCTTGGTTCTAGAATTAAATACTCTATATGCTCTGCTGTTTATAGAGTATCCAAGAAAAATCCCTTCATCACTTTTAGGATCCATTTTTCTTCTTTGCTCCCTATCTGCCAGAATATAACAGTTACTTCCAAACACATGGAAGTACTTAACTGTGGGTTTTCTGCCCTTCCAGACTTCATATATTGTGGACAAAGTTCCTTTCCTTAGAGTAACTCTGTTATGGATGTAACAAGCTGTGTTCATAGCTTCAGCCCAGAAGTACAAAGGTAACTTTTTAGCATGGATCATAGCTCTTGCTGATTCTTGAATAGTTCTATTCTTCCTCTCAACAATCCCATTCTGTTGAGGAGTGATTGGTGAAGAATATTCATGATTGATTCCTTCTGAAGAACATAAATCTAAGAATTTTTGGTTCTCAAATTCTTTTCCATGATCACTTCTTATTCTGATCACACAGCTGGCTTTTTCCCTTTGTATTCTTTGGCATAAGTCTTTGAATACATCAAATACATCAGACTTTTCTTTGATGAAATTTATCCATGTATACCTTGAAAAGTCATCAACCACCACATAGGCATACCTCTTGCCACCAAGGCTTTCAACCTGCATAGGTCCCATAAGATCCATATGCAATAGTTCCAAAACTTTGGAAGTTGACAGATGTTGGAGCTTTGGATGGGACATCTTGGTTTGCTTGCCTATTTGACATTCACCACATATTTTGCCATCATCAATCTTCAGTTTAGGAATACCTCTTACATCATCCATAGATATTATCTTCTTTATGCCTCTGAAATGAAGATGACCTAGTCTTTGGTGCCATAATTTCACTTCTTCTTCTTTAGCTAAAGAGCAAGTTGAAGTGAGACTGAAGTCTTGAGATTCCCACATGTAACAGTTGTCTTTAGATCTGGCTCCTCTCATGACAACCTCTTGTTCTTTGTTAGTCACTATGCATTCAGTTTTGGTAAAGTTTACACTGTACCCTTGATCACATAATTGACTTATGCTGATCAGGTTAGCAGTTAAACCTTTAACTAGCAGCACATCATCTAGTCTTGGAACATCTTGACAGTCCAAGGTCTCAACTCCCTTGATTTCTCCTTTAGCTCTATCTCCAAAGGTTACATATCTGGATGAATGTGACTTTAAGTCTACTAGCAGATTCTTCAATCCAGTCATGTGTCTTGAACATCCACTGTCAAAGTACCAGTCTTCTTTAGCTGATACTCTTAGTGATGTATGTGCTATATATGCAACACTTTTCTTTGACCATTTGAGTTGAGATTTCTTTTGATGCCTCTGCTCTGTGTATTTTTCATCAGTAGATCTCCAAGATTGATTGTTGATCTTGTTCTTGGGTATGTAGCTTTGATCAGCCTGAATGCTAGCTTTTGGTCTCCATACCTTCTTGATGACCTCTGTCTTCTGCTTAGGAGGTTGCTGATTTCTTTGATGTCTATGCAGCACTTTCTTGGTAACTTCTATTTTCTGCTTAGAAGGTTGCTGATACATCTGATTTGGATATCCATGCAATTTATAGCAATGAGGTTTGATATGTCCAAATCTTCCACAATGATGACATCTCCATCTTTGATACTTCTTCTTCATTTTGTTCTTTTCAGAATGTTGAGACATCTGTTGGAACATTATGTTTGACTTTGTATTCTTTTCATGATGTTGAAGCATCTGTTGGGACATCTTGTTTGACTGTATGGACTTTGAAGTAGTTTTTCTAGAGCTAGCTTCATCCTTATGAACTCTGTTAAATCCCAGTCCACTTTTATCCCCTGAATGCTTATTGTTGTTGAGAATAATATCCAGTGTACTTGAACTGCTGTTCAGCATTCTAACAGATTTGGACATGTGTTCCAACTTGGAGTTGAAAAGACTTACTTCACTTTTCAAGGTGTCAATGATCTCTTGATCACTTGTTTTTTCATCTTCTAGTGCCTCATTCTGCTTCTTTAGCTTTATAACCTCACTGCATATTTCAGTGCTTCTTTTGTATAGATCTTTGTATGCTTGCTCAATATCTTCAAAAGTAAGCTCCCTATCACTGGATTCACTTTCAGATTCACATAATCCAGCTAGAGCAGTGATATGCTTAGCTGATTCTTCTTCTGAATCACCTCCTGAGTCTTCATCAGACCAGGTTACAGAGAGTCCTTTCTTTTGCCTTTTTAAGTAGGTAGGACATTCATTCCTGATGTGTCCATATCCTTCACATCCATGGCATTTGATTCCTTTTTCTTGACTGGTCTTTTCATCATAATTTGACCTTATGTTAGCATCATAAGGTCTTTTGTTCTCAGAAGAGTTTGTGTATCTTCCACTAGGTTTGGATTTGCCTTCCATCCCTCTGAGAATCTTTTTGAATTGTCTTCCAAGCATAGCAATGTTGTCTGATAAACTTTTACCAGTTTCTGATTCATCATCTTCTTCTTCATCAGTATTTGTCACCAAGGCTATGCTTTTGTTCTTCTTAACATTTATGTCATTCATTCCCATCTCAAATGTTTGAAGGGAACCAATGAGCTCTTCAACTTTCATAGTGCATATGTCTTGAGCTTCTTCTATTGCTGTGACTTTCATGTCAAATCTTTTTGGCAAAGATCTGAGGATCTTTCTTACAAGCTTTTCATCAGTCATCTTTTCTCCCAAGGCTCCAGAAGTATTGGCTACTTCTAAGATGTTCATGTAGAATTCATGAACTGTCTCATCTTCCTTCATTCTCAAGTTATCAAACTTGGTGGTGAGAAGTTGAAGTCTTGACATCTTTACCTTTGATGTTCCTTCATGAGTTGTTTTGAGAGTATCCCACACATCTTTGGCCAGCTCACAGTGATGCACAAGTCTAAAGATGTTCCTATCAATGCCATTGAATAAAGCATTTAAGGCCTTGGAGTTGCCTAGTGCTGAATCTTCTTCCTCTTTACTCCATTCTTCTTCAGGTTTCAACACTTTTGATCCATCTTTGGTGTCTTGGATAGGATGTTCCCATCCAATGTTGACTGCTCTCCAGGCCCTGTTGTCAAGTGATCTTAAGAATGCAATCATTCTTGGTTTCCAGTACTCATAATTAGATCCATCCAGTATAGGTGGTCTATTTACTGATCCTATATCTCTGTCCATGTTTCCAGAATTTGTATTCCCTAGATCTCACCCAGTATAAACAGGCAGGGTGCCTGCTCTGATGCCAATTGAAATTCTGTGATCACGTATGAGATGTCCTATGAGATGTTCCAACACTTGACAGATTTAACCAAAACTTAAAGTGCAAGAAAATTAAACAACACAGAAGTTTGTTAACCCAGTTCAGTGTATAACCACACTTACATCTGGAGGCTACCAAGCCAGGAGGAAATCCACTATAAGTAATATTAATTCTAGACTTAAACAACCCAGTTTAATCTTTCACTTAATATCTACCCAATGCAATTTCTACCTAAGTCACTACTTAGATATGAGTACCAACTCACTCCCCCTCAATCACACAGTGATCTTGTTTACAAGTTTAATAAAATTGAAGACATTCTTCAAACAAAACAGCTTGATCTTACTTCACAGTTTCAATCAAGTCACAAATGCACTTATGCTTAAAAGCTCATAAAGTGGTACAATTAAAAACAACCTGCTATTAAAACAATAAACACCCTATTTGGTCTTCTGGAATTCGTACTCAATTCTGTGAGTTTCTGTTGATTAAATAGGTGTTTGTAATTTGGGCTTTCTGTAGGTTAATCCAATCCTAAAACACATGCAGCTTCCACCTTGAATTAGGGTTTGTTACTTCCTAGATTCTAGGAGATTTAGTTCTTCTGATTAATCTGAAACCTCATAATAAAACTTCCTACAGATGCGCCTTGTTCTGTTTTTATCCATCCATAATTAATTCCAGATAACTCTCCTTAAATATCTCAGATCAGTTAGTCATTAATTAATTCTGGTAGCAGGTTTGAGATGTCTCAACATCTGTTGGGACATCCTGAAAAACTGAACTTAAGTCATTTACACAATGTCCCAACATCTGGTGTGACATCCTGAAATAAGTTCTTATACTCTGTTTGATAATGTCCCAACATCTGATAGGACATTCTGAACTGAATTCAATATTTCTTGTTGGTCAAAAATTCTGCCAATTCTAAACATCTACAAACTCCTCCTTTGGCTAATTTTTGGCTAACATCTTTTCTGGTTATCAGAGTGCAGCAGAAGTTCTTTTATCAGAGTATAACATTACTTTTCTGTTGAATCATATTTGAGATTACTCCCCCTCAAACAAACATGTATCCAGGTTGCAACAAAAATATTTTATTAACACACAATGATTCAGTTCAGAAACAAACAGAAGTTTTTCATTCATAGCTAAACAGCATCATACATTGTTGTTGTTCTCCCCCTTGTTAGACACAAATTTGGGGCCAAAGTCACTAATTCTGAATTACAATGCAGCTGTCATACAATTTTCCTCACATACAATTATTCACTCAGACTCCTCACATTCAGTTTCTTCATCATCCTCAGTTTCTTCATCAGAAGCAGCCTTTTGTTCACCTTCACTCTCCAGCCTTTGGATAATCTCCTCAAGCTTCTGCTTTCTTGCTTCAAGTTCTTTGCAAGTGCTCTTCAGTTCAGCAATCAATGCAGCCTTGGAGATTGGAGTCTTTGCATTTGAAGGACTTGCAGATGTCCCAGAGGGTGCTTCAACATCTGCTGCATGATGACTCAGGAACAGTTTGTAGTGAAAGGCCAAAGGACTTTCTCTTTTGCACATTGTGTCCTTTTCAGTGAGGATCCCAGGGTACTGACTCAGTACTATTCCACACAACAAGGAAGGGAAATCTATTGGCAGCTTTGTTACAGATGAGCTAGCATGCTTCAAGGTCTGATCAAAGATGTAGGCACCATAATCCAGCTTAGTTTGAGTGCCCACAGCATAAATGAACCTGCCCAGGACAATGGATATTGATGATGTATGATTGGTAGGTACCCAATTTGCTGTACCTATCCTGTTCAGCATGGCATATTTTCTTGTCAGCATGCTCACTGAGAGCTTTCCTTTAACTGGCCAAGCCTTGACCTGGTTTGCAGTGATAACCTTGCAGACCTGGTTATCAGTCTTCCCTAGTTCATTTGGACCATCAGATTCTCTTCCAAGGAATTGGTTGATGATCTGAGGAGAGAACTCTACACACCTGCCTCTAACAAAAACTTTTCTAAATTCAGCAGACTTACCATTGGCACAATCTTCCTGAAGATTTACTATGAATTCTTTGACAAGTAGCTCATAGCAGGGAGAGAGGTTGGAGACTGTTTTGAAGAGACCAGCAGCAGATATGAGATCAATTAATTCAGTGCACTCCAGTGCATTACTGCTCATCTTTCTTTCAAGTGCTACCCTTCTTTGGTACACAAACTTCAATCTGTTTACACTTGAAACATGATGAAATGAGATGTTGTCCAAGGGAGCTTCTGGAACAGCAGTTGATGCCCTAGAGGGTGCTGGTTTCTTCTTTGGAGGAGATGTTAGGACATCTGCTTCAACATCTGAGTCTGAAGGAGTGACAGCTTTCCTCTTTTGTGTTTGGACTTTGCTCCATTGTTTTGTAGGACCAAAGATAGTTTTGGCTTTGTCTTTCTTTGGGGTAGCTTGCTTCTTCTTAGGAATTGCATGTCCTTCTTGCATCTTTTGTTTCCTAGTCCTGAGCCTTTTGGCTATGCTAGGCTTTACAGAGGCAATGATTTCTGTATCAGAATCATGCTCTAGGTTCACCACAGGAGGAGATTGAGCAGTCTCCTCTTCAGCTGGTGGATCAGCAGAGATGTGCTCTTCAGTAGAGGCCTTGGTTTGGTCCTCAGATGTTTCTTCATCACTATCATTTGAGGCCTTTTTCTGGTCCTCAGATATTTCAACAGCAGCATCAGATGAGGTCTTTTGCTGATCCTCAGATGTTTCAACATCTATTGGGACATCCTGTTGAGCAGGAGTGTCCTTTGCAGCCTGAGTTTGTTGATCTTCTTGAGGGGCAGGCATGGTGTTCAGAGGGATAGAAATGCCACTTACCACTCTTTGCTCAGATAGGATCTTGGTTACCAACTCCTTTATGGAAGCATCCACATATTCAGAAGATTTTTGAGGTATGTTTGCTGGTGAAGGAATGCCTTTGGATTTGCTGCAGACTTGATCTTTTGCTCTTTTTGGAGTTCTTGGCTTTTTAGCATGAGGAACACTTCCTCTGATTTCGTCCAATGGGGTTGACTCCATGGGTACCACAGAAATGGGGGTTGCATGAACCACATCTTCTTTGTTGAGAATTTCTTCAGGAATGTTAGGGTTTTGAGACATTTTCAAAGAAGATGGATGAAGAGTTTTAGGGTTGATGATTTCTGAAGAACAGCTAGATAATGCAATTCCCTTTTGATAGTATGATGAGAATATGGAAAGCTGAATGCAAGCTGTTATTATATAAGTAGCCGTTACATTGAAAATTATTAGGAATGGAATACCCAAGGTTCTAGACCAGACTGGTGTTGCCATCTGGTGCTTATGCCACACAATGTCATATGACATGTTGGCACATCTCCATAACTGCTAAATCTCACATAAGCAGATTCCCAATTTGCCCCTTAAGTTCTCAAATTGTGTAGCATCCAATGCTTTGGTAAAGATATCAGCCAACTGCAGATTTGTAGCTACATGTTCCAATGAAATCACTTTTTCTTCTACAAGATCTCTGATGAAATGATGTCTGATATCAATATGTTTGGTCCTGCTATGTTGGATAGGATTCTTTGATATGTTAATTGCACTTAAGTTGTCACAGTACAATGTCATGACATCTTGTGGGACATTGTACTCAGTGAGCATTTGCTTCATCCAAACCAACTGAGAACAACTGCTTCCAGCTGCTATATATTCAGCTTCAGCTGTAGATAAGGATACACAATTTTATTTCTTACTGAACCAAGAAATCAAATTGTTTCCTAGAAAGAAGCATCCTCCTGAAGTGCTTTTTCTGTCATCAGCACTTCCAGCCCAATCAGCATCACAGAAGCCAGTGAGAATTGGTTTACATCCATGAAAGTACATTATGCCATAGTCACAAGTACCATTAACATATTTCAGAATTCTCTTGACTTGATTAAGATGACTGACTTTTGGATCAGCTTGATATCTTGCACATACACCTACTGCAAATGCTATGTCTGGTCTGCTAGCAGTCAGATATAACAAGCTTCCAATCATACTTCTGTACATGCTTTGATCTACATTCTCACCCTTTTCATCTTTAGTCAGCTTTAAATGTGTGGGGACAGGAGTTCTCTTATGAGTAGCACTGTCCATTCCAAATTTCTTGACTATGTTCTTAGCATACTTGCTTTGGGAAATGAACATGGAGTCCTCCATTTGTTTTATTTGCAGTCCAAGAAAGTAGGTTAATTCTCCTACTAGGCTCATTTCAAATTCAGATTCCATTTGGTTGACAAAATGTTTGACCATCCTATCAGACATCCCACCAAAGACAATGTCATCTACATATATTTGAGCAATCATGACATTTCCTTCTTCATCTTTAACAACCAAGGTTTTGTCAATTCCACCTTTCCTGTACCCTTGCTTGATAAGAAAAGTAGTCAGTCTTTCATACCATGCCCTTGGAGCTTGCTTCAGACCATAAAGAGCCTTCTTTAGTTTGTATACATGATTTGGACAGCTTGGATCAACAAATCCTTTAGGCTGTTCTACATATACCTCTTCATTAAGATAACCATTTAAAAAGGCACTTTTCACATCCATTTGAAATAGCTTGAACTTTAAGATACAAGCAATTCCCAAAAGTAGTCTGATTGATTCAAGCCTTGCTACTGGTGCAAAGGTTTCATCAAAGTCTACTCCTTCAATTTGTGTGTATCCTTGAGCTACAAGTCTAGCTTTGTTCTTTGTAACAACTCCTTGTTCATTTGACTTGTTCTTATACACCCATTTTGTTCCAATCACATTTATGTCATCAGGTCTAGGAACAAGATTCCACACTTCATTCCTTGTGAATTGACCTAATTCCTCTTGCATAGCACAAATCCAGTATTCATCAGTAAGAGCTTCCTTGATGTTTTTAGGTTCTATTTTAGAAACAAAACAAGAACCTGAAATCACTTCTCTTGATCTAGTGCTTACACCTCTGTTGGGATCACCAATTATCAAATCTTTAGGATGATCCTTCTGTATTCTGATGGAGGGAGGTTTGCTGGATTGTTCTGTCCTTGCATCAGTTTGAGTGAAGTCATAATGATCACTCTTTTCTTCAGCTTCAATCTTGATATCAGCAGATGTTCCAACATCTTCTGGGACATCTGTAGGAGCATCATCAATTATCACATTTATGGACTCCATGATAACCTTGGTTCTAGAATTAAATACTCTATATGCTTTGCTGTTTATAGAGTATCCAAGAAAAATCCCTTCATCACTTTTAGGATCCATTTTTCTTCTTTGCTCCCTATCTGCCAGAATATAACAGTTACTTCCAAACACATGGAAGTACTTAACTGTGGGTTTTCTGCCCTTCCAGACTTCATATATTGTGGACAAAGTTCCTTTCCTTAGAGTAACTCTGTTATGGATGTAACATGTAACGCTCTGTTTATTAATTAATTATTTAATTAATTATATCCGCGTTATTGGCGTTGATTTATGTTGAATTATCAGAGTTGTTTGTGATAAATTGCTAAGTTCGTTTGAATTAAGTTGAATGAGTCGATTTAAGTTGTGGGAATTGATGTGGAATATTCTCCCGTTTATGGTTGGATAAGTTGTTTAGATGCTTGGACCATTTGGTCAAATGTTGGAGGATAATCTAATTAAGTCGGGAGAAAATAATTAGTCGTGAATTATTAATTGATTTTCAACGTTATGGTAAATTAAGTTGTTAAATCGGAAAATCGAAGAAATAATATTATCATTGGTAGTATTGATTATTGGAGCATGTTTGTTATTGGGCTTGGATTTCGTCGGAATTAGCAATTAAAGGGGTGCAGTGTTTAGGCCCATTAATTGTTTTATTGGATTATTATTATTTTAATAAAAAGGAATAATAGAATGAGTCAAAAGGGAAGAAGTAAGAGAAGAAAAGGGAATAGTGGAAATTAGGGAAAACGAGGAAAAAGTCTTAGAGAAAAATAAGGGTTTTAGAGGAGAGAAAACAACTTGGGAGAAAAGAAGGAGAAAGAAGGATTCATGTTCATATCTTAATTTTCGCACATACGGTACAGCCTCTACTAAACATGTGATAACTTTTTACTCGTAATTCTGATTAAAACAATTCTTGGATTTTTGGAAAGCTTACGAAATTCCCTTCGAATTGATATATAATTTCGTGTCAATAAGTTTAGTATTGAATGAGAAAAATGCATTTGAAGTTTGGAAGTTCATGCTGGAAATTGGTCAAATAGTGGTTACGGGATTGATGGTGATGAAGGCTAAATTTTGGTCAAGATATGAACTCAATGGCAGCATGTTCGTATTTCTAATCTCTATGGATGAAAGAGGAGAGGAAAAAGGGCCACATAGGCAAAGGATTGGAAATTCGATCGGAGATTCGAAGCGGCCATCGATTAAGGTAAGGGGGAGAAAAGGGTTTATAATTGGTGATAGGACATAGAAGGGTAATTGGGAGTTCCTTCCTCCCTTAGGTATATTAAGAGATTATGATAATAATGATTGAATTATATGAATATGTAGATTGTTATGATTGTGAATAACATGAGATATGTGTATGCTTTGTGTGTGAATAAGATGCACTGATGGTTGGTTGATGAGATCATGATGATCGTAAAGCATGATGTGTTCATGTGTATTGTGATATGGTATGCGTTGTTGTGTCTGCATGCGCATACATTTGATGGAATAATCATGTCGTGGATGTGATTATTCGGGATTCGTTGAGAATCGTGGTTGCAGGGATGATCGTGTCTTGTTGGAGACGTTAACGATGCATTCGGGGTTCTATTGATGAACCGTTATTATGAGTCGGTACCGCATTTGCATTGTGCATTAGAGTCACATTGCATTATGATTGATTGAATATTATGATTGATTGAATAATATGATTGATTGAATAATATGATTGATAGTTTGGTGTGATTAGGGGTGAATTACTTCTTCATATATGTCGTATGTGCCGTTATATTATGAATCTATTTCTCACCCCTATTGTTTATTTTGTTGTGTCTGTGCTTCTTCGGAAGTACAGATAATTCAGGTGCGTGAGGAACGCTTTTGATGTTGATGTCTGTGTCCTAGGAGCTCTGATATGTAACGGGAACGGGGATTTTTAATATAATATTTCATTTGATTTTTATAAACTTTTATATAACTAAGTATTGAGTTAAGGAACATTGTTATGAATGAATTGTAATGCTTTTGAGCAATTTGATATTAAAGCTTTATTTCCGCTGCTTACTTTTGAATAAAAGAATGATGGTTGATTGATGATGTAGCGACTCACTTTAGTTGATTAACTCTGATTTAATGAAAAATTTATATAATTTTGAAAATGGGAAAAGTGGGTGTTACAATTGGTATCAGAGCTGGTCGGTCCGTCCGGCCAATGTTGTCTAACGTTGTTAATTCCTTAGTACGCGACATGTGTGTGAAACACTGTCGGTACTTGTTGTTAGTTTCTAGTCGTTGCCTGCAGGTGTTTGTTGGAATTAAGTGGGGGAGAAGCTTGACTCTCAGACTGTTGTTGGAATGTCGAAGTTGGTTCAAAGTTGATGTTTATTGCAAGAGTGCAAGGTTGTTGAAGAGATGTTGTTGCAGACCGGCAAGAGCATGGACTCATGAGTTCATATCGGTCGAATTTGAGAAGTGCGTATATTTTATATGAGAATTGTTTGAGGAGGAAGATTTATTTTGATGGAAATGATAAGTTGAAGGACCAAGTCGGTATATTGTTTCGCTTTGAGTGTAGTTGGATTAAGTCGGGTAATTTTCTAAGTTGGAAGAAGAGTAAGATTCTTGGTAGAGCTTGGAAGTAAGAGCAAGAGAGATAGAACTTATGTTCGCCAATCTCAAAAATCTGGTTTTTGCAATGTTGGAGCAGCTGTCACGAGAAGTGGCATAAATTTTTAACCGTGAATCGGATTGAAGCGGTTCTGGATTTTTTTGAAAGCTTACAAAATTCCCTACAATTTGCATATAAGATTTTCATTCAGGAGGTTTATAATTAGGGAGATAAATGTATTTTAATAATTGGGTCTGCTACTGATTTTTTTTTTTTTTAAATTCTGCATACGGTAATTCTAAATCAGTCTCATTGTAAGGAGGATAACTTCTTACTCGTAAGTTGGATCCAAGCGGTTTTTGAAGTTCTGGAATCTTCACGAAATTCTCTTCATGTTAGAATATAATTTTGTGAGTTAGAGGTTTTTATTGGAAGATATAATTGTGTTTGAAGTTGAATGTCTATTGCTGAAAATTTGGAAAGATGAAAATGTTATTAAAGAATAAAATGTTGGTATCGGAGAATGCATAAAGATACAATTTATATCAAATGAGGAAAATTAAAGTGCCTATTCTAGATGATGGTGATGTTGAGAGGAAGACCGAAGTTGAGTAGTGTTGTTAAATATTTTAACTTGGATGAGAGTTGTAATTGGAGCGAACCGAATTTGATTATGTTGATGTTGTGGCGGCTCTGGTGTTAGAAGGATATTTAAAGTTGTGTTGCGCTTGGAGCATGTATAAGAGATTGCGTATCAAATTTTGGATGCATTGGTATAATTGACGAAGTCGGAAATTTTAGAGACTAAGGAGAAGTGGATAAGCCGTAGAAAGTTGGCAGAGCATTATACTTACGGACTTTGGGCACAAGTTGAAGTATGCTATTATGTTGAGTAATGATTATTTATGCCACCGTTATGGTTGACGGATGTCTATTGACAAATTGAGGAACTGATCACCCTTAATCTATTGTTGATAGAAGACGAAATTATAATGGATGGATAGATGTGTCATACCGACTAGTATGGTATATGAGTTAAATCAGTTGAAGTCGAGTTGGGCAATTGAGTATTGTTTGAATTGTTCATGAAGAATCATGTATAAGAATGTTAGTCAGATTTAAGAATGATGGTATGAAGTTGCGTTGGGATTAAATAGTATTATAGAAATTCGTAGTTGAATGCTAGATAATGAGAATGTTGTTTGTGATGATTTAAATGGTACGAGGCCTGAAGTTTTCTTGGGGATAATTCAAAAGTAAAGTATATGGTAAAGTAAAACCAAGATTGTCAAGAATGTAGGATAAAGTTGAATTGCAAGAGCCAGACGAAGTGGAATTATGAGTGGGTTTATTAAAGTGTGATTTTGATTAGAACATGGATAGTTGTTTTGGTTGCGTTGGTTCGGATAAGAATTTATGAAAGGTTGTGTTAGTATGAGTAAGAATCGAGGATTCGATACGTTGGATTAGTTAGAAGCAGAGAAATATGAGTTATCTTATGGAAATTGTTATATCGATGGACCTTATATTGTCCTAATGATGTAGTGTGTTAAGATGATTTTCGAAGAATGTGTTATTTTAAGATGATAAAGTTGTAGTTGTGTTGAGAATAATTGAGAATTCATGAAGCATATAGTTATTGTCTAAAATTTGGAAGTTGTCGTAGTTGTATCTATGTTGAATGTTCAGAGGTGTTGCCTTATGAATCTAAGTTGCAAGTATTAGAAGAAATGAAATTATAAGTTGGTGTATTAGAGTGGGGTTTTGGTTGTAACAAGAAGAGCCATTTTGAGGTGTTGACTTGGAAAAGAATCTATGAAGCATATTGTCCATATAAGTAGGAATCGATGATTTGGTTGTTAGATTCGTTAGGAGCGAAGAAAATGATTGATCTGGTTGGAGTTAAGTGAACTCAGATGTTATATGTTGTTGTAATGATGTTAAGTATTTTAGAGGGCATGTTAATGAAAGATAGTAAAGTTGTAGTCTATGTTGATGATAATTGGGAATTCATAGAAGTATATGAATATTTTATCCAAGATTTGGAAGTAGTCGCAGTTGTTATTGGTTGAATGTTTAGAGGCGTTATCTTAAGGATCTAATTTGTAACTATTCGGTAACTACAAGAGTTAGAATACCTGTTGGAACGGAATTCCAAAGGATTAAGTCGGAGGCTTTGTTTATATGTCGATTTTGGTGAGTGTAAGTTGGAGTTAAACTCAGTAAATTTGGTAGTGTGCAATTAATCAGAGTGCTCAGCGAAGGCGCGATGTCATGTAATTGTTATTATCTGAATTACAACGATGTTGGTAGCTTTGTTGTATTATATGTTGTGTTTAAGTTATGTATTATTGTTTGTGGTATATGTGGGTTGCCTTTGGAATGAGAGTTGATTAGTCTGATGGAATAAGTAGTTGGAGTAGTTTAATCGGATAAATTTTCGAGGACGAAAATATCCTAAGTGGGGGAGAGTTGTAACGCTCTGTTTATTAATTAATTATTTAATTAATTATATCCGCGTTATTGGCGTTGATTTATGTTGAATTATCAGAGTTGTTTGTGATAAATTGCTAAGTTCGTTTGAATTAAGTTGAATGAGTCGATTTAAGTTGTGGGAATTGATGTGGAATATTCTCCCGTTTATGGTTGGATAAGTTGTTTAGATGCTTGGACCATTTGGTCAAATGTTGGAGGATAATCTAATTAAGTCGGGAGAAAATAATTAGTCGTGAATTATTAATTGATTTTCAACGTTATGGTAAATTAAGTTGTTAAATCGGAAAATCGAAGAAATAATATTATCATTGGTAGTATTGATTATTGGAGCATGTTGGTTATTGGGCTTGGATTTCGTCGGAATTAGCAATTAAAGGGGTGCAATGTTTAGGCCCATTAATTGTTTTATTGGATTATTATTATTTTAATAAAAAGGAATAATAGAATGAGTCAAAAGGGAAGAAGTAAGAGAAGAAAAGGGAATAGTGGAAATTAGGGAAAACGAGGAAAAAGTCTTAGAGAAAAATAAGGGTTTTAGAGGAGAGAAAACAACTTGGGAGAAAAGAAGGAGAAAGAAGGATTCATGTTCATATCTTAATTTTCGCACATACGGTACAGCCTCTACTAAACAGGTGATAACTTTTTACTCGTAATTCTGATTAAAACGATTCTTGGATTTTTGGAAAGCTTACGAAATTCCCTTCGAATTGATATATAATTTCGTGTCAATAAGTTTAGTATTGAATGAGAAAAATGCATTTGAAGTTTGGAAGTTCATGCTGGAAATTGGTCAAATAGTGGTTACGGGATTGATGGTGATGAAGGCTAAATTTTGGTCAAGATATGAACTCAATGGCAGCATGTTCGTATTTCTAATCTCTATGGATGAAAGAGGAGAGGAAAAAGGGCCACATAGGCAAAGGATTGGAAATTCGATCGGAGATTCGAAGCGGCCATCGATTAAGGTAAGGGGGAGAAAAGGGTTTATAATTGGTGATAGGACATAGAAGGGTAATTGGGAGTTCCTTTCTCCCTTAGGTATATTAAGAGATTATGATAATAATGATTGAATTATATGAATATGTAGATTGTTATGATTGTGAATAACATGAGATATGTGTATGCTTTGTGTGTGAATAAGATGCACTGATGGTTGGTTGATGAGATCATGATGATCGTAAAGCATGATGTGTTCATGTGTATTGTGATATGGTATGCGTTGTTGTGTCTGCATGCGCATACATTTGATGGAATAATCATGTCGTGGATGTGATTATTCGGGATTCGTTGAGAATCGTGGTTGCAGGGATGATCGTGTCTTGTTGGAGACGTTAACGATGCATTCGGGGTTCTATTGATGAACCGTTATTATGAGTCGGTACCGCATTTGCATTGTGCATTAGAGTCACATTGCATTATGATTGATTGAATATTATGATTGATTGAATAATATGATTGATTGAATAATATGATTGATTGAATAATATGATTGATAGTTTGGTGTGATTAGGGGTGAATTACTTCTTCATATATGTCGTATGTGCCGTTATATTATGAATCTATTTCTCACCCCTATTGTTTATTTTGTTGTGTCTGTGCTTCTTCGGAAGTACAGATAATTCAGGTGCGTGAGGAACGCTTTTGATGTTGATGTCTGTGTCCTAGGAGCTCTGATATGTAACGGGAACGGGGATTTTTAATATAATATTTCATTTGATTTTTATAAACTTTTATATAACTAAGTATTGAGTTAAGGAACATTGTTATGAATGAATTGTAATGCTTTTGAGCAATTTGATATTAAAGCTTTATTTCCGCTGCTTACTTTTGAATAAAAGAATGATGGTTGATTGATGATGTAGCGACTCACTTTAGTTGATTAACTCTGATTTAATGAAAAATTTATATAATTTTGAAAATGGGAAAAGTGGGTGTTACAATTGGTATCAGAGCTGGTCGGTCCGTCCGGCCAATGTTGTCTAACGTTGTTAATTCCTTAGTACGCGACATGTGTGTGAAACACTGTCGGTACTTGTTGTTAGTTTCTAGTCGTTGCCTGCAGGTGTTTGTTGGAATTAAGTGGGGGAGAAGCTTGACTCTCAGACTGTTGTTGGAATGTCGAAGTTGGTTCAAAGTTGATGTTTATTGCAAGAGTGCAAGGTTGTTGAAGAGATGTTGTTCCAGACCGGCAAGAGCATGGACTCATGAGTTCATATCGGTCGAATTTGATAAGTGCGTATATTTTATATGAGAATTGTTTGAGGAGGAAGATTTATTTTGATGGAAATGATAAGTTGAAGGACCAAGTCGGTATATTGTTTCGCTTTGAGTGTAGTTGGATTAAGTCGGGTAATTTTCTAAGTTGGAAGAAGAGTAAGATTCTTGGTAGAGCTTGGAAGTAAGAGCAAGAGAGATAGAACTTATGTTCGCCAATCTCAAAAATCTGGTTTTTGCAATGTTGGAGCAGCTGTCACGAGAAGTGGCATAAATTTTTAACCGTGAATCGGATTGAAGCGGTTCTGGATTTTTTTGAAAGCTTACAAAATTCCCTACAATTTGCATATAAGATTTTCATTCAGGAGGTTTATAATTAGGGAGATAAATGTATTTTAATAATTGGGTCTGCTACTGATTTTTTTTTTTTTTGAAATTCTGCATACGGTAATTCTAAATCAGTCTCATTGTAAGGAGGATAACTTCTTACTCGTAAGTTGGATCCAAGCGGTTTTTGAAGTTCTGGAATCTTCACGAAATTCTCTTCATGTTAGAATATAATTTTGTGAGTTAGAGGTTTTTATTGGAAGATATAATTGTGTTTGAAGTTGAATGTCTATTGCTGAAAATTTGGAAAGATGAAAATGTTATTAAAGAATAAAATGTTGGTATCGGAGAATGCATAAAGATACAATTTATATCAAATGAGGAAAATTAAAGTGCCTATTCTAGATGATGGTGATGTTGAGAGGAAGACCGAAGTTGAGTAGTGTTGTTAAATATTTTAACTTGGATGAGAGTTGTAATTGGAGCGAACCGAATTTGATTATGTTGATGTTGTGGCGGCTCTGGTGTTAGATGGATATTTAAAGTTGTGTTGCGCTTGGAGCATGTATAAGAGATTGCGTATCAAATTTTGGATGCATTGGTATAATTGACGAAGTCGGAAATTTTAGAGACTAAGGAGAAGTGGATAAGCCGTAGAAAGTTGGCAGAGCATTATACTTACGGACTTTGGGCACAAGTTGAAGTATGCTATTATGTTGAGTAATGATTATTTATGCCACCGTTATGGTTGACGGATGTCTATTGACAAATTGAGGAACTGATCACCCTTAATCTATTGTTGATAGAAGACGAAATTATAATGGATGGATAGATGTGTCATACCGACTAGTATGGTATATGAGTTAAATCAGTTGAAGTCGAGTTGGGCAATTGAGTATTGTTTGAATTGTTCATGAAGAATCATGTATAAGAATGTTAGTCAGATTTAAGAATGATGGTATGAAGTTGCGTTGGGATTAAATAGTATTATAGAAATTCGTAGTTGAATGCTAGATAATGAGAATGTTGTTTGTGATGATTTAAATGGTACGAGGCCTGAAGTTTTCTTGGGGATAATTCAAAAGTAAAGTATATGGTAAAGTAAAACCAAGATTGTCAAGAATGTAGGATAAAGTTGAATTGCAAGAGCCAGACGAAGTGGAATTATGAGTGGGTTTATTAAAGTGTGATTTTGATTAGAACATGGATAGTTGTTTTGGTTGCGTTGGTTCGGATAAGAATTTATGAAAGGTTGTGTTAGTATGAGTAAGAATCGAGGATTCGATACGTTGGATTAGTTAGAAGCAGAGAAATATGAGTTATCTTATGGAAATTGTTATATCGATGGACCTTATATTGTCCTAATGATGTAGTGTGTTAAGATGATTTTCGAAGAATGTGTTATTTTAAGATGATAAAGTTGTAGTTGTGTTGAGAATAATTGAGAATTCATGAAGCATATAGTTATTGTCTAAAATTTGGAAGTTGTCGTAGTTGTATCTATGTTGAATGTTCAGAGGTGTTGCCTTATGAATCTAAGTTGCAAGTATTAGAAGAAATGAAATTATAAGTTGGTGTATTAGAGTGGGGTTTTGGTTGTAACAAGAAGAGCCATTTTGAGGTGTTGACTTGGAAAAGAATCTATGAAGCATATTGTCCATATAAGTAGGAATCGATGATTTGGTTGTTAGATTCGTTAGGAGCGAAGAAAATGATTGATCTGGTTGGAGTTAAGTGAACTCAGATGTTATATGTTGTTGTAATGATGTTAAGTATTTTAGAGGGCATGTTAATGAAAGATAGTAAAGTTGTAGTCTATGTTGATGATAATTGGGAATTCATAGAAGTATATGAATATTTTATCCAAGATTTGGAAGTAGTCGCAGTTGTTATTGGTTGAATGTTTAGAGGCGTTATCTTAAGGATCTAATTTGTAACTATTCGGTAACTACAAGAGTTAGAATACCTGTTGGAACGGAATTCCAAAGGATTAAGTCGGAGGCTTTGTTTATATGTCGATTTTGGTGAGTGTAAGTTGGAGTTAAACTCAGTAAATTTGGTAGTGTGCAATTAATCAGAGTGCTCAGCGAAGGCGCGATGTCATGTAATTGTTATTATCTGAATTACAACGATGTTGGTAGCTTTGTTGTATTATATGTTGTGTTTAAGTTATGTATTATTGTTTGTGGTATATGTGGGTTGCCTTTGGAATGAGAGTTGATTAGTCTGATGGAATAAGTAGTTGGAGTAGTTTAATCGGATAAATTTTCGAGGACGAAAATATCCTAAGTGGGGGAGAGTTGTAACGCTCTGTTTATTAATTAATTATTTAATTAATTATATCCGCGTTATTGGCGTTGATTTATGTTGAATTATCAGAGTTGTTTGTGATAAATTGCTAAGTTCGTTTGAATTAAGTTGAATGAGTCGATTTAAGTTGTGGGAATTGATGTGGAATATTCTCCCGTTTATGGTTGGATAAGTTGTTTAGATGCTTGGACCATTTGGTCAAATGTTGGAGGATAATCTAATTAAGTCGGGAGAAAATAATTAGTCGTGAATTATTAATTGATTTTCAACGTTATGGTAAATTAAGTTGTTAAATCGGAAAATCGAAGAAATAATATTATCATTGGTAGTATTGATTATTGGAGCATGTTGGTTATTGGGCTTGGATTTCGTCGGAATTAGCAATTAAAGGGGTGCAGTGTTTAGGCCCATTAATTGTTTTATTGGATTATTATTATTTTAATAAAAAGGAATAATAGAATGAGTCAAAAGGGAAGAAGTAAGAGAAGAAAAGGGAATAGTGGAAATTAGGGAAAACGAGGAAAAAGTCTTAGAGAAAAATAAGGGTTTTAGAGGAGAGAAAACAACTTGGGAGAAAAGAAGGAGAAAGAAGGATTCATGTTCATATCTTAATTTTCGCACATACGGTACAACCTCTACTAAACAGGTGAAAGCTTACGAAATTCCCTTCGAATTGATATATAATTTCGTGTCAATAAGTTTAGTATTGAATGAGAAAAATGCATTTGAAGTTTGGAAGTTCATGCTGGAAATTGGTCAAATAGTGGTTACGGGATTGATGGTGATGAAGGCTAAATTTTGGTCAAGATATGAACTCAATGGCAGCATGTTCGTATTTCTAATCTCTATGGATGAAAGAGGAGAGGAAAAAGGGCCACATAGGCAAAGGATTGGAAATTCGATCGGAGATTCGAAGCGGCCATCGATTAAGGTAAGGGGGAGAAAAGGGTTTATAATTGGTGATAGGACATAGAAGGGTAATTGGGAGTTCCTTTCTCCCTTAGGTATATTAAGAGATTATGATAATAATGATTGAATTATATGAATATGTAGATTGTTATGATTGTGAATAACATGAGATATGTGTATGCTTTGTGTGTGAATAAGATGCACTGATGGTTGGTTGATGAGATCATGATGATCGTAAAGCATGATGTGTTCATGTGTATTGTGATATGGTATGCGTTGTTGTGTCTGCATGCGCATACATTTGATGGAATAATCATGTCGTGGATGTGATTATTCGGGATTCGTTGAGAATCGTGGTTGCAGGGATGATCGTGTCTTGTTGGAGACGTTAACGATGCATTCGGGGTTCTATTGATGAACCGTTATTATGAGTCGGTACCGCATTTGCATTGTGCATTAGAGTCACATTGCATTATGATTGATTGAATATTATGATTGATTGAATAATATGATTGATTGAATAATATGATTGATAGTTTGGTGTGATTAGGGGTGAATTACTTCTTCATATATGTCGTATGTGCCGTTATATTATGAATCTATTTCTCACCCCTATTGTTTATTTTGTTGTGTCTGTGCTTCTTCGGAAGTACAGATAATTCAGGTGCGTGAGGAACGCTTTTGATGTTGATGTCTGTGTCCTAGGAGCTCTGATATGTAACGGGAACGGGGATTTTTAATATAATATTTCATTTGATTTTTATAAACTTTTATATAACTAAGTATTGAGTTAAGGAACATTGTTATGAATGAATTGTAATGCTTTTGAGCAATTTGATATTAAAGCTTTATTTCCGCTGCTTACTTTTGAATAAAAGAATGATGGTTGATTAATGATGTAGCGACTCACTTTAGTTGATTAACTCTGATTTAATGAAAAATTTATATAATTTTGAAAATGGGAAAAGTGGGTGTTACATAACAAGCTGTGTTCATAGCTTCAGCCCAGAAGTACAAAGGTAACTTTTTAGCATGGATCATAGCTCTTGCTGATTCTTGAATAGTTCTATTCTTCCTCTCAACAATCCCATTCTGTTGAGGAGTGATTGGTGAAGAATATTCATGATTGATTCCTTCTGAAGAACATAAATCTAAGAATTTTTGGTTCTCAAATTCTTTTCCATGATCACTTCTTATTCTGATCACACAGCTGGCTTTTTCCCTTTGTATTCTTTGGCATAAGTCTTTGAATACATCAAATACATCAGACTTTTCTTTGATGAAATTTATCCATGTATACCTTGAAAAGTCATCAACCACCACATAGGCATACCTCTTGCCACCAAGGCTTTCAACCTGCATAGGTCCCATAAGATCCATATGCAATAGTTCCAAAACTTTGGAAGTTGACAGATGTTGGAGCTTTGGATGGGACATCTTGGTTTGCTTGCCTATTTGACATTCACCACATATTTTGCCATCATCAATCTTCAGTTTAGGAATACCTCTTACATCATCCATAGATATTATCTTCTTTATGCCTCTGAAATGAAGATGACCTAGTCTTTGGTGCCATAATTTCACTTCTTCTTCTTTAGCTAAAGAGCAAGTTGAAGTGAGACTGAAGTCTTGAGATTCCCACATGTAACAGTTGTCTTTAGATCTGGCTCCTCTCATGACAACCTCTTGTTCTTTGTTAGTCACTATGCATTCAGTTTTGGTAAAGTTTACACTGTACCCTTGATCACATAATTGACTTATGCTGATCAGGTTAGCAGTTAAACCTTTAACTAGCAGCACATCATCTAGTCTTGGAACATCTTGACAGTCCAAGGTCTCAACTCCCTTGATTTCTCCTTTAGCTCTATCTCCAAAGGTTACATATCTGGATGAATGTGACTTTAAGTCTACTAGCAGATTCTTCAATCCAGTCATGTGTCTTGAACATCCACTGTCAAAGTACCAGTCTTCTTTAGCTGATACTCTTAGTGATGTATGTGCTATATATGCAACACTTTTCTTTGACCATTTGAGTTGAGATTTCTTTTGATGCCTCTGCTCTGTGTATTTTTCATCAGTAGATCTCCAAGATTGATTGTTGATCTTGTTCTTGGGTATGTAGCTTTGATCAGCCTGAATGCTAGCTTTTGGTCTCCATACCTTCTTGATGACCTCTGTCTTCTGCTTAGGAGGTTGCTGATTTCTTTGATGTCTATGCAGCACTTTCTTGGTAACTTCTATTTTCTGCTTAGAAGGTTGCTGATACATCTGATTTGGATATCCATGCAATTTATAGCAATGAGGTTTGATATGTCCAAATCTTCCACAATGATGACATCTCCATCTTTGATACTTCTTCTTCATTTTGTTCTTTTCAGAATGTTGAGACATCTGTTGGAACATTATGTTTGACTTTGTATTCTTTTCATGATGTTGAAGCATCTGTTGGGACATCTTGTTTGACTGTATGGACTTTGAAGTAGTTTTTCTAGAGCTAGCTTCATCCTTATGAACTCTGTTAAATCCCAGTCCACTTTTATCCCCTGAATGCTTATTGTTGTTGAGAATAATATCCAGTGTACTTGAACTGCTGTTCAGCATTCTAACAGATTTGGACATGTGTTCCAACTTGGAGTTGAAAAGACTTACTTCACTTTTCAAGGTGTCAATGATCTCTTGATCACTTGTTTTTTCATCTTCTAGTGCCTCATTCTGCTTCTTTAGCTTTATAACCTCACTGCATATTTCAGTGCTTCTTTTGTATAGATCTTTGTATGCTTGCTCAATATCTTCAAAAGTAAGCTCCCTATCACTGGATTCACTTTCAGATTCACATAATCCAGCTAGAGCAGTGATATGCTTAGCTGATTCTTCTTCTGAATCACCTCCTGAGTCTTCATCAGACCAGGTTACAGAGAGTCCTTTCTTTTGCCTTTTTAAGTAGGTAGGACATTCATTCCTGATGTGTCCATATCCTTCACATCCATGGCATTTGATTCCTTTTTCTTGACTGGTCTTTTCATCATAATTTGACCTTATGTTAGCATCATAAGGTCTTTTGTTCTCAGAAGAGTTTGTGTATCTTCCACTAGGTTTGGATTTGCCTTCCATCCCTCTGAGAATCTTTTTGAATTGTCTTCCAAGCATAGCAATGTTGTCTGATAAACTTTTACCAGTTTCTGATTCATCATCTTCTTCTTCATCAGTATTTGTCACCAAGGCTATGCTTTTGTTCTTCTTAACATTTATGTCATTCATTCCCATCTCAAATGTTTGAAGGGAACCAATGAGCTCTTCAACTTTCATAGTGCATATGTCTTGAGCTTCTTCTATTGCTGTGACTTTCATGTCAAATCTTTTTGGCAAAGATCTGAGGATCTTTCTTACAAGCTTTTCATCAGTCATCTTTTCTCCCAAGGCTCCAGAAGTATTGGCTACTTCTAAGATGTTCATGTAGAATTCATGAACTGTCTCATCTTCCTTCATTCTCAAGTTATCAAACTTGGTGGTGAGAAGTTGAAGTCTTGACATCTTTACCTTTGATGTTCCTTCATGAGTTGTTTTGAGAGTATCCCACACATCTTTGGCCAGCTCACAGTGATGCACAAGTCTAAAGATGTTCCTATCAATGCCATTGAATAAAGCATTTAAGGCCTTGGAGTTGCCTAGTGCTGAATCTTCTTCCTCTTTACTCCATTCTTCTTCAGGTTTCAACACTTTTGATCCATCTTTGGTGTCTTGGATAGGATGTTCCCATCCAATGTTGACTGCTCTCCAGGCCCTGTTGTCAAGTGATCTTAAGAATGCAATCATTCTTGGTTTCCAGTACTCATAATTAGATCCATCCAGTATAGGTGGTCTATTTACTGATCCTATATCTCTGTCCATGTTTCCAGAATTTGTATTCCCTAGATCTCACCCAGTATAAACAGGCAGGGTGCCTGCTCTGATGCCAATTGAAATTCTGTGATCAGGTATGAGATGTCCTATGAGATGTTCCAACACTTGACAGATTTAACCAAAACTTAAAGTGCAAGAAAATTAAACAACACAGAAGTTTGTTAACCCAGTTCAGTGTATAACCACACTTACATCTGGAGGCTACCAAGCCAGGAGGAAATCCACTATAAGTAATATTAATTCTAGACTTAAACAACCCAGTTTAATCTTTCACTTAATATCTACCCAATGCAATTTCTACCTAAGTCACTACTTAGATATGAGTACCAACTCACTCCCCCTCAATCACACAGTGATCTTGTTTACAAGTTTAATAAAATTGAAGACATTCTTCAAACAAAACAGCTTGATCTTACTTCACAGTTTCAATCAAGTCACAAATGCACTTATGCTTAAAAGCTCATAAAGTGGTACAATTAAAAACAACCTGCTATTAAAACAATAAACACCCTATTTGGTCTTCTGGAATTCGTACTCAATTCTGTGAGTTTCTGTTGATTAAATAGGTGTTTGTAATTTGGGCTTTCTGTAGGTTAATCCAATCCTAAAACACATGCAGCTTCCACCTTGAATTAGGGTTTGTTACTTCCTAGATTCTAGGAGATTTAGTTCTTCTGATTAATCTGAAACCTCATAATAAAACTTCCTACAGATGTGCCTTGTCCTGTTTTTATCCATCCATAATTAATTCCAGATAACTCTCCTTAAATATCTCAGATCAGTTAGTCATTAATTAATTCTGGTAGCAGGTTTGAGATGTCTCAACATCTGTTGGGACATCCTGAAAAACTGAACTTAAGTCATTTACACAATGTCCCAACATCTGGTGTGACATCCTGAAATAAGTTCTTATACTCTGTTTGATAATGTCCCAACATCTGATAGGACATTCTGAACTGAATTCAATATTTCTTGTTGGTCAAAAATTCTGCCAATTCTAAACATCTACAAATACCACTCTCTTGAAGCCCCAGTCAAGCTATCTTCAAAGTAAAACATCCATAGTTTTTCATCCATGGTATATGCTTTAAGTCTCCCCAGGAAGGACTGTAAGTGGTTTCGTGGACAGGAAGTTCCATTGTACTTCTCGAAGCACGGGGGTTTAAACTTGTGGGGAATCCTTACCCCATCCACTAACCCCATATCCATCACATTGAAGCCTAAGGAATTTTGAGACTCCAGAGATCTCAACTTCTCATCAATTTCATTAAACCTCCTATCGTAGACTTCATCCCCAGCTCCCATTATAGTAAACTGCTCCTCTTGAGGATCTTCAAGATCCTGCCTGCAGCAGTGTTGCCCGGTACATTCCTTGGGATGTTGACTTCCGGATCTAGATGAGGCCCAAATACTGGTGGGTTAACATGAGGCTGACCTCCCTCATTATTACTAGTCCCTCCAGTCCCGGGATGAGGTTCCTCGGGGTTTTGTCTTTCTACCAATGCCCTTAGCCTTTCTTGACTCTGGGCCAAGTTAGTCATCACAGTCATAAATTGAGCCATTTGGTTCCTCATCTCCACTCAGCCATCTGAGTTCTGACCTCCGTCAGGTCCTGCTGTACTTGATCCATTTGGATACCAGGAAGGTTGTTGCGAGTAGGATACCGGTGCAGACGATTGAGAGGGAACACCCGGCGGCAAGCAATAATTCCCGAACCACAACAGAGTTAGTAACAAACTAACTAATAACAAAAACCTACAAAACAAAACAAAAGTTAGTATGCAATGCAATATGATTATTTGTTTTCCAAGGTATCCGGCTTGGTACTTGGTTTTGACCTTTCCAGACCCCGAGGAAGATGCTTTGATGTTGTTGAGAAAAAAAAACCCCAAAATGGAAACAAACTAAAATATTTTACAAATACTGAACAATACATAGTTTGTTTTTACAACATATGCCCTTAAAGGGTCAAAATACAACACAAAATGAAAAGTACATCAAATGAAAACAACAACAATCAAACAGGTCAGACATCAAGCCCAAACTCATACTCCTTAACTTCCTTCAGAAGTGCCTCCGTCACTGGACCAGCTGGATGCTCTGTGATGTTCCTGATGAGGAGGTTTCTGGTGGCAATGGCAGTGGTCAGCTTCTTGTGCCTGTCCTGGTCCTTTGACCTCTTCAAACCAGCCCTGAGTTTCAACTCTGAAATCTCCTTCTGGGCTGCCAGCAAAGCTTCCTGTTGCTTCTTTTCATTAGCCTCTAACTGCTCAATCCTGGCTTGAGTTTTCTGATTTTCTTGTGTCCGGGCTTCAATGATCCTGAACCACCTAGCCTGACTTTCTTGTAGATAGAGATTAGTCCTAGCCTTCTGAAACTGGGCCTCTTTGCAAGCATTCTTCAATATTTTCTCCCCAGCTCTTGCTTTCTTGATGTAGTCCTCTGTTTTATCAATCTTGGCCAGATGCTCCACCTTGAGCTTTTCCAACCTCTCAATGTCTAGACGACCATCACTCCTTTCCCAAAGAGTCTTCTTCAGAGCTTGAGACAGATTCTCATTCCTCTCCTTCCGCTTCTCAAATTCTTCTAGGCTGACAGTAGCTGGAGGTGGTACTGTGGATGGTCCAGGTATATCTTCAATGGTGAAGGGTATTCCAGTAATCTGAGCCCTAGCATGAGACCAGTCATAGTACTGTGCTGAAGCAACATTATTGCACCTTCAAAGAATAACCATCCCTTTTGTCTGGATGTTGTCCCAAGCCCAGGATGCTTGTCTGACAACAGCTAGATTAGGCTTTATCTCACAATACAGGGTCTCAGCTAAATCTTGCATTCTAGGAGGATAAACCAAAGCATAGTCCAGTTGCCTTTTAAACAACAAAGGATTGTAGTTGATGCAACCCTTTACTCCTATCAGAGGTACATTTGGGTATTGCCCACAGCTAGTGATGATGTCTTTGCCTTTGGTGCTCTGGGTGCACCATCTGATATCATCTGAAGACAAAGCAATAAGTCTCTTAGCCCAATTCTTCTGTTGGTGAGGATTCAGGAAGGCATTTGTCTTGGGCAGGTGTTTGAGCAACCATGTGTGGAACAAAGGTGCACATCATCTCACCAACTTTCCCCTTTGTTTCTCATTCCTCTGATGAATGGAGTAATAGAAGTCTCCCAGCAATGTGGGTACTGGGTTTCTCAGAAGGAAAAGGTGAATGGCATTCTTGCTGATAAATTTGGGCTCATCTGCAAACAGTACAACCCCATATATGCTGAGAGCTAGTAATGCACAAACTGCCCTCCATTCTCCCAAAGAGGCCTTCAGGATGGCCTGAGAAATCAAGAAGTCTAAGTGTAAACCAGGGATCCCAGCCTTTGTTGTCATGATCTGCTCAATCAAAGTAGGCTCTAGGTATAGTGCTTTTGCCACTTCTCCATTGCTGGGAGAAGTCATCTCTGGGTTGAAGGGGATTCCACCCCTGACAGGTACTCCAATCAATGATGAAAATTCCTCCAGCAAAGGTCCTAGCTGAAAGTCTGGGAATGTGAAGCATCTCAAAGGAGGGTCATAAAACTGGAGGCAGGTGTGGATCATGCTCCTCTGAGAAGGGTCTAGGTCCATAACCATATCCAGGATACCCCCATAATGCTCTCTGAATAATGGGATGTGCTCAGGGGTAATAAGTGACTGGACCTGCCTGATGCAAGTCAGCACAGGCTCAAAGAAATGGTAGGATATATTGCTCTTCCTGGGGGTAGCCATGAATGTTGATGAAGAGCTGAAAATAAGTGCTGATGAGGATCAAGACTGATATTGGATATGAGCCACTGACAGGCTAGTGCTGATGATGAAGATAACTGAAGCAGACAACTGAAGAGAATAGCTGAAGCAGATAACTGATGAAACAGAGGTCTATGCAGATGAAGGGGTCAAAACCAAACCAGATGTAACGTGGATACCCTGAAAGACAAATAAACAAATGTTTAATGATGAAAATGATGAGTATGTAAATGATATGCAAAGGTTTGTGATCACGCTGGATCTGATTATCTATCTTGGTATAGGCCCATGTATGTTTAAGAAGTCCAGATGGAGGTCTTAGAAATCCAGTAACCAGGGTAGGGGACTCAAATAAAGAGTCACATGTCCAGGGTTAAATCACAAGAACTGTCCAAAATGAGGTACTCTTAAAGAAAACAAGTAACAGGGTATGATGTGGCCAATGGTACCTGCAAACCTGTAAACAGCCCAACCCCCTCACAGGTAATGTTCTAAAACAAGGATCCTCAGACTTGAATCAGTTATGAGAAGTGTAAACACTTCTAACCCGGAGGTACAGTGTTTACAATAACCATAAAAGATCCTCCTCTAATTCACCTCAGTTTCTGAAGGTCACAATAAAGGTCATCCAGACTTAGCAGGCTTCCCAGATAGCCCTAGCACTACAGGAAATCTGTAGCACAGAGTTCTCAAGGAGAAACCCACATCTAAACCGTGTTTCATATTCCCGCACCAGAACGAAATGGAATGGGAAAGAACATGAACCACTCTAGCCTAGGTGTCACTCAGGTCCCAGGTATAGGACCTCAAAATCTCAATAGAACCCCACCCACCAAGACAGAAAAACAGATCCAGCAATGATAATGATAGTATGAAATATGAAAAACTGTAATGAAAGCAATAAATAAAGTTGTATATAAAGCAATAAATAAAGCAACTATATAACTCAATTAGCACATAACACCCTAGTAAACACAAATCAAACAAACGCTAGGAGGAACCCACAAAAAGAACCAGAAGCCCTGGTTACAGTATAAGATAATCCCCAGCAGAGTCGCCAAGCTGTTGCTCCCACCAAATGACACAGGGCCAAGAGGGGTACAGACGCGAACGGTCGGTGAAAGAGGAGAGAACACACAGGGGTGAACTCAGAAAGAAAAGAGTCGCCAGCTAGGCATTTTTATCCCGAAGGAAAGGTAATGCTGCATAGACCTGGGAAGATATGGATAAGACGGTTGCGAACCAGAGAGACTGAGAAAGGGGGTTGGTTACAACCTGGGAAGGTATTAGCACCCAGATTGTCCGTCGTACTCGACGGGATCCACGCTTAAAATATTTGTGTTTTAAAGGGGTAGTGTCAGTGCAATCTATGTATCAAAGCTGGAAAGAATGCAAGTGTCAGTGTAAAAGGATATGAAGTGTATAAAAGAAGTGTCAGTGTAAGAACAAGAGTGAAAAGCTCATGACTATGAGGCTTAAAGAGTAATGCTGGAAGGAGGGGGAATATACAGAGACTTTTGTTCGATAACAGTTAAGTTATGCCTACGTATCCTCTCGTGCAATGAGGAAGTCAGAACACCGTAGTTTGACTCAGAGAGACTAAAAGAGAAATTGACTTGTGAACTGCTTGCTTATCTATGCTCAAGTGTATGTCCTGTCTGGCTCAGGTGCAAACTGTCTTGCATTATGTCGCTCCCGATAAGTGGGACCGGCCCAGATAAAGGTATAGACGCGAACGGTCGGCGAAAGGGACAATGAGAACACACAGCCGTGAACTCACTGGAGATGAAAAGAGTCGCCAGCTAGGCATTTTTATCCCGGAGGAAAGGCAATGCTGCATAGACCTAGAAAGATATGGATAAGACGGTTGCGAACCAGAGAGACTGAGAAAGGGGGTTGGTTACAACCTGGGAAGGTATTAGCACCCAGATTGTCCGTCGTACTCGACGGGATCCACGCTTAAAAGATTTGCGTTTTAAAGGGGTAGTGTCAGTGCAATCTGTGTATAAAAGAGATGGAAAAGGATGTACAGGTGTCTGTGTAAAAGAAGTGTGAAGTGTAACATATACAGTGTCAGTGTAGGAACAAGAATGGAATGCTCATGATAATGAGGCTAAAGAATAAAGCTGAAAGAGGGGGAATACACCGAGACTTTTGTTCGATAACTGTTAAGTTATGCCTACGTATCCTCTCGTGCAATGAGGAAGTCAGAACACCGTAGTTCGACCCAAAGAGACTGAAAGATGAATTGACTTGTGAACTGCTTGCTTGCCTATGCTCAAGTGTGTGATCTGTCTGGCACAGATGCTACTGTCTTGCATTAGACGGAAGAAGCAAGTTCTCGTTTGTGAGTGAAGGTGATGAGAAAAGAATCCCGGAGGAGACGATTATTGTTTGTTTTTGTGCTTTCAGTCTTTTATTGCTTTTGAAAGTTTGTCATAAGTTAATGATCTTAAGCCTAAACCAATGGATTTAGTAAACTCATCACATCTTCCCTCTGATTAGGGGTAATGAGAGTACCTTAAGTGTGAAGTCAGATTCTCACACTTAATCACCTTTGGTATAGGATTAAGATCATTAACCTACTTGTGATTATTTGAATGTTTTTTTGGTTTTTGTTTAGTGTTAAGTAATGGAGTTAAGCCATAATCAAAGATTAAACAGACTCATTACACCATCCTAATAGAAGGATAATAGATGAGAGTGTTTAAGCTGAGGAAAGCTCCTCAACTTAATCCATGATTAGGGATTAAACTCATGACAAAACAAGCCTTTATTGAGTGGATTTTATTTAATGATATGATGATGAGGTGATTTTTAGGGTTTGTAAGACAACTTGAGGGGGACTTGTCCATTAACACTAGGGTTAGTCCTTCTTGACCAATTAAGGAAGAATTAGAACCCTAATGCAAGGCCCAAGTTACAAGTGTGGTGTCTTGATGGTTATTATGTGAATTGATTAAAGGAGTTAAACACATTAAGGGAAGGATGCAGGCATAAGCTTAATCACAAAGCCTTAAAACCTTTAGGGTTTAGTCCCTGATTATGAGATGAGAAGAGAAGACTCAAAAGAGACACAAAGGTAAAACTAAGAGGGGAGACTAATCAAAATCCTCTTCATTGTCATGCTTGGTTGTTCCTAAGGTTTGTGAGGTTTACAAGAGAAGCCTTCAATGGAACCACCAGGAAGCAGATGAAAGGATCAAGAGAAGCAAAGCAACTTGCTTCATTCAAGAAGTCAAGTCACTTGAAGAAAGAAAGTGGGAGGAAGAAGAATGAGCAAGCTCAAACTCAAACACAAACAAAAATGCAGCATGGATGCAAGAGGGATGAAAAGAAAAGTTATGATAAGTGAAGGCAAATTCACTTCTCAAAGTCACTTACCACCTGAAAGGTTAGAAAAGAAATGCAATGCAATGCAAAATGGGATGAGATGACATGATGAGAAACAAAAACAGAAGCATATACATGATGCTAATGATGCTATGAGATGCTACAAACATGAGGCAGCACATGGAAATGATCATACAAGCTTATGAATGCAAATGGAGCAAGTTAGGAAGCATGGACATACATGAAAAGTTATGAAGTGCACATGACATACAACATGGCAAATACATGATGCAATGATCAAAAATGCTTTCAATGTGTCTTATGATGAAGAATGAATCAAATGGATGCTTGAAATGTCATGGCAAGTCATGTTATGCAAGAGAATGCAAGATGGATGCATATGGAAGCCCAAATTAGGGTTTATGATCAATGCAACAAACAAAAATCAAAATCAGAAGCAAACCCTAAAATAAAAAATTGAAAATGCCACTCAAAGGACCCCTAATCCTATACTAAACCAATGCCCAAAGGAGAGGTTTCAACTCCTAACCAATTTCAAGTTATGATTTTTCTAAGATTTTCTAGGGTTTTAGGGTTCCTAAACAAGAAAATTATCAAACAAATTGAAAATGAAAGATCAAATCATGGCCATTTAATCTCACAAACTACATTCTAAACACAATGCAATGCAAAAAGAATCAATGTCCAACTCTTCATGGATAAGCAGAGATGATTTTTTGAACTTTGGATCAAAATAATGCACAAAAATGATTTTAATTCAATGAGAAATTCTTAAAATGCATCAAGATCAAAAAATAAATTTGGTTTGAAGGTTGGATAATGTTTCTAAATGTCTTAGAACATTTCATGAATTTTTTGGTGATTTTTAAATACCTAAAAGTATTTTTAATAAATTAATTTTCATTAATCAATTAAAAATAATCTTTTAAATATTTAAAAATACTTTTTTAATGCTAAAAATGAAAACAAAAATATTTTTGTGTCATAAAAATTAATGAAACTCTTGAGAAAAAGTTTCATAATTTTTAAACAATTTTTACTATTTTAAATAAATTATGGAAGTTAAATGACAAAAAATGAAATAAAAATAAGATAAATGGAAAGTCAACTGAATGGAGGGCTGGGATGACTTCTGGATTTGAAATGGTTGACCACGCGCGTGAATGAAGGGTCTAGATTGCTTCTGAGTTAATTAATTATGATTATTTTAATTAAACAAGATTAGGGCAAATGACATGATCTGGGCCCTTGAAACACGCGCGGGAAGCTTCATCCTACGTTCCAGATTCAAACCTACCCTTAAACCCTAATTAAGCATTAATGACTTTCAGGTCACCGGAGACGAGCTCCGGTCGTCTTCTCCGGTGACCTCCCTCCCTGAGAATTTCCAAAACCTTCCCTAGGTCATTTCTGGAGCTCTAAAGCTCCAGATTTGTTCCTCTCACTCTCCTAAACTCAACCCCACCCTCATTTCTCATTTATTTCCAGCCATGATCATGAATCGAAGCAAAGAACAAAAACGGCCAAAATTTCAGACAAGCAATACAACTTCATTTCTCAACCATTTTCAATAATTTTTAGTTCAGGGTGATCAGTGAAGCATACTTAATCAATTAGAAACAATAAAAAGAGGTTCTGGAAAAATGGAATGCCATAGCTACCTGATTCGAAGCTTTCAAAATAGGAGCTTCTGGGCCAGTTTCTTGCTTCTAAACAACTCCAATGACCTCTCCAAAGTGTTTTCCAGGCTTGCTTGAAGTTTATTTGGGCTGATTGAAGAGTTTGCCTGAGTTCTGTTCAAGATGGTGTAAGAATCGTGTTTCTGATTCTTTGAGCTTTGGGATGTTTTGAGGGGTGCTTAGTGACCAGGGAGGGATGTTGAAAAGGTTTATGAAGTTTGCTTATGTGTTTGTGAGCTGTGGAGAGAGATTCGAAGGGTTTTGCTCTATGGAGTGAAAATGGAGAAGTGATGTTATGACTTGCTTCAGGCTGGCTTGATGTATGAAATGGCTAGCTCTTTGTTTGCATAAACAAATGGGATTGGTCAGAAGATGTGACCTGTGCTTTTGTGATAGGTGTAGCTACTTTTGCAAATATGTCAACTTCTTGTAAGAGAGGGCATGGGATACTTCTAGCCAAGTACAAAGGGCTTGTCTGGCGCAGCATGGCATGAGGGAAAGGCTTGTGTGATTCAGCAGGCTAGGCAGCAAGTGGATGAAGTGTGATCATTGGTTTTGCAACTTGCTTGCCTTTAGTTCTCATGAAAAGATCATGCCTCACAAACCATGAAGACATGTGATTCCCTTGGTTCAATCTGAACTTTAAGGCTTGGATTATGTTGGTATAAGGATTAGGCATCAATTAGAAGTCACAAATGCCTTTGGTACATGAAATTGCAAGTTTTCCTTTTAGTGCATAACTTGAAAATTAATGATTTTTACCAACTTTGTCACACCATAACTTTTGATCCAAGAAGAATTAGGTCATGTTCTTGTACTTTTTGAAAAGGGAAAAATGTATTCTACAACTTTCATGACCAAAGTTCTTTCATTTGAAGCATTTTTGGATCAAAAAGCAAGGCTTGAAAAATGGCATAAAATGACATATTCTTGAAAAGTCAACCATGCCCTAAAAAGTCAACTTTGCAAAAACTTGTAATTCTTGATTTTTGTGAACTTCAACCTTCTTCCATGATCAAATAAAGATCATATACATTCAAAATGATGAAGAACACCCCTTGGTTGGGTCATTGGGGGCCTCAGATGCCCTGATTTTGCACTGACTTGTCTGAAAAGTCAACCCTTGATCAGATGACTTCCCCATGGAATTTCTTCATGAAAATTGATATGCATACTCCCTATACCATATAGAGACCAATGGAAACAAGAATGATCAAAAAATTTGGGGTTATGGCCTCTGAAACCAAAACCCTAATTTTAGGTCAACTGTGCAGTCAAACTTGGCTCTGCATCCACACCAATCCCAGTTCTTGTGATCCTTTTGCATTTTTGACTTTGAGAGGATGTAATATGATATAAGAACACACATGGATCCCTTTGAAGTGATTGGTGGCCTTTGGAGTGGCTCAAGAAGCTCTGGGATCGCTCAGATCACAAACCCTAAATGCAGATGACTTAGAAACTATGCAGTGAATCAAAAATGGGATATGAGGTGATATGATTGTGTTTATGCATATGAAATGATCACAAGCCATGGTGTGAATGGGTGAGGGAAAATTTGGAGTGTTTACAGCTGCCCCTATTCAAACATGAGTTAGCTGTGCAGGATGTAAGCAACGGCTTAACAGGCAAACAAGATAACTTGTGGTTGAATACCAAAGACAGTCCAAAATTTGCACTCACAGAATGAAGAAGAAAAAGGATATAGATTGTAAAGGAAAATAAAGTATATTGTAAAGTGCGGGCGACGGAGGACGACCGTCGAGCAGAGGACGACTGCTGGTTAAAGAGCAATGACGGGGACGGCCGACATGCTGAGAAAAGTGCTGAAAATAAAGCAATGACGGGGACGGCCGACATGCTGGGGATAAAAGGTAAAGCCAAGACGGGGACGACCGACTAGCTGGGAAAAATAAGAAATTATGATGGGGACGGCCATCAAGATAAAGTTGTAAAATTCTCTGGGGAAAACATGACGGGGACGGTCGTCAAGTTCACAAAGCAAATTAACCAACGATGGGGACGGCCATCGGGCTAAAAGAAAAAAGGACCACGACGGGGACGGCCATCGGGTTAAAGAATAAATGAAGTAAACAGATGATGGGGTACGACCATCAAAGGTGAAGGACGATCACCTAGCAGGGGACGGCTGCTCTGTTGGGGAATAAAGGAATTATGATGGGGACGGCCATCAAAGGTGGAGGACGACCACCTGGCAGGGCACGGCTGCTGAAAATATCAACGATGGGGACGGCCATCGGACGAGCATGATGGAGGACGACCATCAAGAGGTGGAGGACGACCACCTAGCAGGGGACGGCTGCTCTCGGGGTTTATCATGACATAGGACGAATGCCAGATAACCAAAATCAACAATGGGGACGGCCATTGGATAAAATGATGAAGGACGATCATCAAAAGGGTGGAGGACGACCACCTAGCAGGGGACGGCTGCTAAATATCAACGATGGGGACGGCCATCGGATGAGCATGATGGAGGACGACCATCAAGAGGTGGAGGACGACCACCTAGCAGGGTACGGCTGCTAAAAATCAACGATGGGGACGGCCATCAGATGAGCATGATGGAGGACGACCATCAAGAGGTGGAGGACGACCACCTAGCAGGGTACGGCCGCTCTCAGGCTTCATCATAACACAGGACGAGTGTTAGATAAAAAGAAATTTGCTTTGTTGGCGATCTACTGGGGATATAGTAAACACGGACGAGCGTTTACAACCAAGAAAGAAAGTATAAGTGTTTAGATGTTTGTGTATAGATCAAAGATGCGGACGGGCATCCTTAAGACTATGATACGGACGAGTATCGGGTAGAAACAAATATTGACACGTGTTTAGAGAGGATGATACGGACGAGTATCAACTGGTTATCAGAGAACACGGACGAGTGTTGAATCTGAGAGGATTCTTATGGGGAATGGTAGACACAGACGAGTGTCTATATTCAAGAGGACACAAGTGTTTGACACGGTGTATGGATTAAAGATGCGGACGAGCATCCTTAAGACTATGATACGGACGAGTATCATGTAGAAACAAAACGCTTGTCGCATGTTCTGAGATGATGGTACGGACGAGTACCAACGGGTTAACAAAGAACAAGGACTAGTGTCGAATCTGTGGGGATATGAATGGTATATGCAAGATACGGATGAGTATTTGTATGAGTAGAGTAGTATGAGTATATATAGATGAGTGTTTATCTGCTGGGGAGAGTGACACGGACGAGTGTCGAGAGAGAAAAGTATGATGATATCAACAAGTATATGGGTTGTAAAAATGTAGATGACTGTGCTGGGGATATGACACGGACGAGTGTCGAGAAAGTGTACATAGGTGTTTGTGAGTGCAAAGAGGATGTCTTTGGCTTTCTGCTGGGATATGACACGGACGGGTGTCAGGACATATCTGTAATACGGGTGGTCTTGTTTGCAAAGAGTGTTCAGGCGACTTTACTGGGGAAAGGTGGCACGGACGGGTGTCAAAATGAGTATATACTGGTGTTTGTGGATTGAGAGGCAGCTGCTTTTGCTAGGGACTCTGGTGGGGATTTTTCTGTGCGTTGGTGAACTGTCATTATTCACAAGTGTTGGTTTAAAACATGGCTTATGATTATGCTATGTGTTGGATTTTTGCCGTAATGCTCCGTGTTAAAACGGAATGCTACGCTTTGTGGGTGAATATGATGCGAATGCTATGATTGTGCAAAGATACCAAACCGGGATCCGGGTCCCGTTGCTGTGAAGATCTTCGATCGATCCGTTTGAAATGGACATCCCAGCTGGGGGTGAGATCATTGGTAGATCTAATAAGATGATATTTGCTTGGAGATACGGGTCACTGGTAGACCTATCCGAATAAATGAGAGACCCAGCTGGGGTTTGTAGAAGCTTTCTTCACTCTGTTGTGATCTTTTATGCGCTGCTCTTCTGGATAGAGGCTGGAACTCTGTGGGGAGATAGCTCTCTGACTTTTGTGCTCGGCGGAGGGCGAGATGGCAACTCGGCTGGGGAGAAAGAGAGGAATCACTGAAAGACCTCCCTAGGGATTCTGCTGAAGTAGATTCTTGACTCAGCCGGGGATATAGGTGCCTTCTGTGATGCCTGGCAGCTCCGATGGGGATAAGCAATAAGTGGCCAACTCAGCTGGGAGGAGTCATGAAAGGCAACTCAACTGGGGAGAAATCACTTCGGGTGCTAAAAATTGAGTGTTGATTTGCCAGGTTGCTTGGATAAAGTTTTCATGCCCCAAGTTGCGCTCTGGATACCTGCAATCCTGAAAAAGATAGAGAAACGCGCAAGATAATCCCGAGGTATCCCTTACTGGATTCCGTCATAGGAGTTAGGCACTTCTGAGAGTAAGTATATTTCCTGCAAGCATGTTTCTGTTTGAAGATAAGCATCTGTATTCTTATGCAATCAGTTTTTTCTTTTAAGACATCAGACATTTTTTGCAAATAAAATGTACAAAACGAGACATGACTGAAAATCTGATTTTATTAATTCGAGAGCCCTGAAATGGCGAGATACAGTCAAAGGAACATATCCCCTGAAATGAGGAGATTGTTACAAATTGAGAAATAAAATGCTGGCAATGTTGATGACGCTTTAAGGAGCTTCCCCTTTCACTATGACTCGTATGACTTTTGACGTTCTTCTCATCTGGCTTTCTGAAGGTGGCTGATTCTGACTGAAGCTTGACCCTTTCGAAGCTTTACCAAGTTGTAAGTGATACAGACGAATTCAGAATGCAGTTTTTCGCTTATTCCCTTATTTTGCATGGATCGCCCTTTCGGGTTTTCAATCCATCGGGATACCCGTTTTTTGCCTGAGTTGTCCAATGTGGCTTTTCAACTCAGCGGGTGTACAGTTTTTTTGTTTATTTTCCCTTATTTTTGCCCGAGTCTTTTATTCTGTTTTTGACTCGCCGGGATGCCCTGTTTTTGCCTGGACTTACATTCTGTTTTTATGTCCAGCGGGTCATTTTTATGCGAAGTATTTTTTAACTGCATCTGAATTCACAGGGGACGGGAAGTCTTCACCATCCATGATGTTGAGCATCAGCGCTCCACCAGAGAAAACTTTCATTACCACGAATGGTCCTTCATAGTTTGGAGTCCATTTGCCCCTGTGGTCCGTATGAGGAGGGAGGATTCTTTTCAGCACAAGATCTCCTACTTGGTACTCTCGGTGCCTGACTTTCTGATCGAAGGCTTTCTTCATTCTTTTCTGATACAACTGCCCATGACAGATTGCAGCCAATCTCTTCTCTTCAATCAGACTCAGTTGCTCGTATCGGGCCCGAACCCACTCTGCTTCGTTCAGTTTAACATCCATTAGTACCCGGAGAGAGGGAAATTCAACTTCAACAGGTAGGACTGCTTCCATACCATACACAAGTTGATACGGTGTTGCCCCAGTGGATGTTCTGATTGACGTGCGGTACCCATGCAAGGCAAACGGTAGCATTTCATGCCAATCTTTGTAAGTGACTACCATCTTCTGCACAATCTTCTTGATATTCTTATTTGCTGCCTCAACAGCGCCGTTCATCTTTGGCCTGTAAGGAGAAGAATTGTGATGTTGGATCTTGAAGTCCCGACATAACTCAGCCATCATTTTGTTGTTTAGATTGGAACCATTATCAGTAATGATTCGCTCGGGCACTCCATATCGACAGATGATATCTCTCTTCAGAAATCTGGCTACCACTTGTCTTGTAACATTTGCATATGGGGCTGCTTCAACCCACTTGGTGAAATAGTCAATGGCGACCAGGATGAATCTGTGGTCATTTGAAGCAGTCGGCTCAATCTTGCCAATCATGTCAATGCCCCACATGGCAAAGGGCCATGGTGAAGACATTATATTCAGAGGATTGGGAGGCACATGCACCTTATCCGCATAAATCTGGCATTTATGGCATTTTCTGGCATAAGCACAACAGTCTGCATCCATTGCGATCCAGTAATAACCTGACCTTAGCAACTTCTTAGCCATGGCATGCCCTCCAGCATGGGTACCAAAGGATCCTTCGTGCACTTCATGCATTAACAAGTCTGCTTCTGTCTTATCAACACATCTGAGGAGTACCATATCAAAGTTCCTTTTGTATAAAGACCCATCAGCGTTCAGAAAGAAACTACCAGCAAGCCTTCTCAAAGTCTTCTTATCATTGGAAGATGCCCCAGGTGGGTATGTTTGATCCTCCAAGAAGCATTTAATGTCATGGAACCAAGGCTTATCATCTTTGACAATTTCTGCTGCGAACACATATGCTGGTCTATCAAGTCTGGACACTGAAATCTGCGGTACAAAGTTGGCAGCCTGAACTTTGATCATGGATGAAATGGTAGCCAGAGCATCTGCAAACTGATTCTCGTCCCGAGGGATATACTCAAGCTTGACTGTTGTAAAGAAAGTCAATAACCTCCTTGTATAATCCCTGTAAGGTATCAGATGATCCTGGTGAGTGTACCATTTGTCGTTGGTTTGATTGACTACCAAAGCTGAATCTCCGAATACGGTCAACGTCTTGATCCTGAGGTCAATGGCTTCCTCAAGACCCATAATGCAAGCTTCGTATTCAGCTTCGTTGTTAGTGCAGTTGAAAGTGAGCTTTGCCGAGAAAGGCATGTGAACTCCTTTAGGTGTAATGAGTATTGCACCAACACCACGACCATTCATATTAACAGCCCCGTCAAACATCATGGTCCATTCTTCTTCCGGGTCAGGCTCTTCATGATCTTTTTCTTTTATGAACATGATGTCTTCATCAGGGAAGTCAAATCTCATAGGCTGGTAGTCATCAATGGGTTGCTCAGCAAGATATTCAGACAATACACTGCCCTTGATGGCTTTCTGAGAGGTGTACTGGATGTCGTATTCTGTGAGAATCATCTGCCATCTTGCAACCCGTTCGGTAAGAGCTGGCTTCTCAAATATGTACTTAACTGGGTCCATTTTTGAGATTAACAAAGTAGTGTGGGTCAACATATACTGTCTCAGTCGGCGAGCAGCCCACGCTAAAGCACAGCAAGTTTTCTCGAGCAGTGAATAACGCTGTTCACAGTCGGTAAACTTTTTGCTTAGGTAGTATATTGCATATTCTTTTCGACCAGACTCGTCATGCTGGCCCAGCACACACCTCATTGACTCTTCTAATACTGTCAAGTACATTATCAGAGGTCTTCCTTCAACTGGAGGCATAAGGATTGGAGGTTCTTGTAAGTACTCTTTAATCTTGTCAAAAGCCTTCTGACAGTCTTCGTTCCACCTGACCGTTTGTTCCTTTCTTAACAACTTGAACAAGGGTTCACAGGTTGCTGTAAGGTGAGATATGAACCGTGAGATGTAGTTCAATCGACCTAAGAACCCTCGAACTTCTTTCTCAGTTTTTGGTGCGGGCATCTCTTGAATAGCTTTGACTTTATCAGGGTCAACTTCAATCCCTTTCTCGCTTACGATAAATCCCAGCAACTTACCCGATCGCACCCCGAATGTGCATTTGTTGGGGTTCAGCTTCAGTTGGTACTTCCTCAGACGCTTGAATAGCTTCAGCAGATTTACCAGGTGGTCTTCTTCTGTAAGGGACTTGGCAATCATATCATCCACATAACACTCTATTTCTTTATGGATCATATCGTGGAATAATGTTACCATAGCACGTTGATATGTTGCACCGGCATTCTTGAGCCCAAATGGCATTACCTTGTAGCAGAACGTGCCCTAGGGTGTGATGAAAGTTGTCTTCTCGATGTCTTCAGGTGACATTTTAATCTGATTGTATCCTGAAAATCTGTCCATGAAGGAGAATACCGAGAACTGAGCCGTGTTATCTACCAATACGTCAATGTGAGGTAATGGGAAGTCATCTTTCGGGCTGGCTCTGTTCAGATCCCAGTAGTCAACACACATTCTCACTTTGCCGTCTTTCTTAGGCACAAGTACTATGTTAGCAACCCACGGTGGATAGCTAGTCACAGCAAGGAACCCGGCGTCCCATTGCTTTTGTACCTCTTCTTTGATCTTCATTGCCATGTCTGGACGAGTACGGCGTAGTTTCTGTTTAACTGGCGGGCATTCTTCTCTCAAAGGCAGCTTGTGCACAACAATATCGGTATCCAACCCTGGCATGTCTTGGTAAGACCAAGCAAACACGTCCACATACTCTTGAAGCAGGTCAATCAATTGTCTCTTCACTGAGTCTTGTAAGTAGGCCCCGATTTTAACCTCTTTCACGTCTTCATCTGTACCAAGATTAATCACTTCGACCTCCTCCTGGTGAGGAGTAATAACCTTTTCCTCTTGTCTTAACAACCTGGCTAGCTCTTCAGGAAGCTCATATTCTTCTTCAACCCCTTCATCGGCTTGATTGATTGGATTGTCAAAGTCATACGAAGTCATAGTCGTGCTGTTGTCGGTGCTGTCAGGAAGGCACTCTCTGCAAGGGTTCAGTTTGTTCATTTTAGTGATTTGATTTTAATCTTGTTTTAGAAAAGCGAAATAAAGTTGTCATTTTGAAAACACTGCCATTTATTTTTTTGTACAAAAAGAAAAATGGAAAAACAGTGAGTGGAAAAGAAAAAGACTCATTTGCAAAAAGATGTCTGATATTTCATTGATTAATCTTGTTTGCACAAAAAGTACAGATGGCCCGATTACAAAATGAGTCTTGTCATCTTGGGCAAGATGCAAGACTTTGATGCATGCTATAAAAATACAGGAAATAATAATTACTCTGCATGAGTAACTCTTATAATTTCCTGGGAAGACCAGTTTGAGATACTGCTCCCCGGGATCTTTGGACGAATCCATCTTTCCAGGTTGCGTTCCTCTTCCAGCTCATCTTCCAGACAGTTGATAGCATCAGGGGTGAGCATCCCCCCACTCACAAAGTTGGGCTCTTTCGCAGCCGCTGCTTGATCTTGTTGAGTTGGTCTGTAACCCAACCCAAATCTGTCCTCTTTCTTCTCCACCGATAGCAGTTTGCCCCAGCCTTGGGCGTTTCCTCCCTCAACAACCTTCCGGGCTTGTTGGTATGACGATATTGAAGTACCAGGCACAACAGATGTTTCATTGACATTCAAAGCTTCGAACCCCTGGCTCATTGTTTCATGGATCTCCCCGTCCATCTCAATATACTTATAGGTAGCCAGGTGGCTGACAAAAATATCCTCCTCTCCACAGATTGTAACGATTTGACCCTCCCACTCGTATTTTAACTTCTGGTGAAGGGTAGAGGTCACGGCGCCAGCGGCGTGAATCCATGGCCTACCCAATAGACAGTTGTAGGCAGGCTGTATATCCATCACGTAGAAGGTCGTTTTGAAGGTCTGCGGGCCAATCGTTATGGGCAACTCAATCTCTCCCAGAACCGATCTCTTTGAACCATCAAAGGCTCTCACCACCAGGTTGCTGGGTCTCAACGCCAATCCGTCATATTCTAGCTTCACCAGGGCCTTTTTTGGTAAGACATTGAGGGATGAACCCGTGTCTACCAGCACATGGGAAAGGACTGCACCTTTACATTCCATGGTTATGTGCAAGGCTTTATTATGGTTGCGGCCTTCCGTTGTCAAATCAGTATTGGTGAACCCTAGTCCATGACTAGCATTAACATTTCCAACTACAGCTTCCAACTGATTGACAGTGATCTCTTCAGGCACGTAGGCTACGTGCAAGACTTTAAGTAGTGCATTCCGATGGGCTTCGGAGCACATAAGCAATGATAGGATTGAGATCTTGGAAGGCGTCAGATGAAGCTGATCCACTACTTTATAATCACTCTTTTTGATGATTCGCATGAACTCATCAACCTCTTGATCGAAGGGTGTTTTCAAAGCTTCCTTGACAGTCTGCTCTTCCTGCACCAAGCTTTTTCCTTTTGGCTTGGCAGCAGCTTCTGCTTCGGCAGTGGGTCTCTGAATTTGTGGAGCAAAGAGACGTCCGCTTCGAGTGAAGCCTCCGCCTCCTCCCACATTGTCAATTTGTGGTGCAGGGGTTGATGATTCAAAAGTGATTATTTGTCCTTCACAGTACAGGTCAGAGTCGTAATGCCACGGGATGGCATTGCTGCTTTCATAAGGTACTGGTCCAGGTACCGTGATAGTGACTGGACTGACTGCAGTTGCGGAAGGAATTGTAATAGTTTGTGGGTCGTAATAAATTGTGACCGGCGCTCTGATGGGAGCAGCACTTTCTGAGTTGTAGACAGAGTTGTTTTCAGGATCGTAGAATATTGTGACAGTTGAGACATCTTCATGATTTGTTGCTGGTGTTGTAGGAGACATTGGTGGAAGGATGGATGTTGTTGTTGTAGGAGCTTCATAATGGAGTGGTGCTGGAGTTGTAGAAGAAAAATTTGTTGATAACTGATCAGTTGAGATAATAGATGAAGTACTTGTTGATGAAACCGAAGAATTGTCAGGAACAATGGTTGTTGCAGTTGTAGGAGGTTCTGGAGTTGCTGCTGATGAGATTGCTGGATTTGTAGGAAATGATGTGGTGATCTGAAGTTGGCCACTCTGAATGAGACCGTCTATGCCATTCCTCAGGTTATCGCACCCATTGACTGAAATATTGCAGTAAGCACACCCTAATTCACACCCCGGGAACATCTGACATTCGAGGAGTTGAGCCTTGATTTATACCAACGGTGTCCGGATCTGACCCACACTGGTTATTAAATAAGACGGTTTGTCTTCTTCAACAACGTTAATTCTGGGACCCCCGTGGTTTGGCATTGGGTTCTTATTGACATTAGGTGGTGGTGCGAAATTCAGAGCTTTTGAGTCTACCAGGTCTTGTACCTTCATGTGCAGGGCTCTGCACTTTTCTGTACTGTGGCCAGGTGCGTTGGAATGAAAAGCACACCTAGCGTTGGAGTCATAATTCCTGGGTAAACTGTTGGGATCTGGAGGTGCCAACGTCCTTAGCTCAACTAGGTTGAGTTTCAGGAGTTGTGGCAGCAAAGTAGCATATGGCATAGGGATCGGATCGATTACCCTATTAGCTTGAGATGGCCTCTGTTGGAATGGCCTTTGCTGACTGTTGTTGTTGCTGTTATTGTTGTTGTAATTTCTCGGAGGATACTGATTCTGTTGATGGTACTGAGGTTGTTGCTGATAGTTTTGTTGCGGAGGTTGATAGACTGGTTGAGGATGAGCTGGAGCAGGAATGGTGACTGCTGCCACTGATCTGTGAACAAATTGGGGCCTGCCCCTGTTGGTGTGGATGGCATTGGTCTCGCCAGTTCTTCTCGGGCCTGCAAAAGGCTTTCTCGTACTACTGGACGAGCTGGCACCATTGTCAGATATCTTACCCATCTTCAACAGGCTCTCAATTCTCTCCCCAGCTATGACAACATCCGCAAAGCTAGTGGAAGAGAAAGCAGCCAGCCTGTCAATATATGTCCCCTGAAGGGTGTTCATAAACATATCTGCCATTTCTCTTTCAGACATAGGTGGCTGGACAGCAGCAGCCAATTGCCTCCATCTCTGGGCATATTCTCGGAAACTTTCTCTCGACGACTGTGACATTCCCATTAGGAGAGTCCTGTTGGGTGCCATATCTAAGTTGTACTGATACTGCCTGATGAAGGCCTCTGCCAGGTCTTTCCAGCATCTGATAGTTGCCCTTCTCAAGTGAGAGTACCATTCTCTTGACGCTCCAGTCAAGCTATCCTCGAAATAGAACATCCAAAGCTTCTCGTCCATAGTATAGGCCTTCAGCCTTCCCAGAAATGATTGTAAATGAGTCCGGGGGCATGAAGTCCCGTTGTATTTTTCAAAACAAGGAGGCTTAAACTTTTGGGGGATCCTGACCCCGTCTACCAAGCCCATGTCCATGACGTCGAAACCCAGAGAGTTTTGAGACTCTAAGGACCTCAATTTCTCAGCTATCTCATCCAACCTTCTATCATAAGCTTCTTCCCCAACACCCATTACTGTGAACTGGTCCTCTTGGGGGTCTTCTTGAAGTACCCTGGCTGCAGTGGCAGTCCCTTGAACATTTGCAGGGATGTTGACCTCAGGATGGAGATGTGGTCCAAATACGGGGGGATTTACATGAGGTTGGACCCTTTCATTGTTGCTGGTCCCGGAAGTCCCTATATGTGGATCTTCTTGATTTTGCCTTTCCACCATGGCCCTTAATCTTTCCTGGCTCTGAGCCATATTGTTCATTACTTCCATAAACTGCGTCATTTGATTCCTCATTTCTAGCCTTTCATTTGCCATTTGATTTCTGACCTCAGTAAGGTCCTGCTGCATCTGATCCATTTGAATGCCCGGAAGGTTGTGACGGGTCGGATAACGGTGCAGACGGTTGAGGGGAAATACCCGGCGCCGAGCAATAGTTCCTGAACATCACAACAGAGTTAGTGGCAATAAAACAAAAACCTACAAAACAAACAAAAGGGTTAGCATGCAATGCAGTTATGCTTATTTGTTCTCAAGGTATCCGGTTTGGCATTCAGTTTTGACCCTTCCAGACCCTTGAAGATGCTGTTGATGTTGCTTTTGAAGTGAAACTTGGATAGAACAAATTAATACATATATTACAAAAAGGCCAAAATGGTACATAGTTTGTTTACAAATACAAGCCCTCTGAGGGGTCAAAATACATTACAAGGAAAAATGAAAAATACACGGAATGAAAGCAACAACAAACAAATGGTCAAACACCAAGACCAAACTCATCCTCACGAACTTCCTTGAGAAGTGCTTCGGTCACAGGATCAGCCGGACGCTCCGTGAGATTCCTGATGAGGAGATTCCGGGTCGTAACAGCTGCTGTTAGCTTCCTGTGCTGGCTTTGGTCCTTTGACCTCTTCACTCCTGCGTTGATCTTCAGCTCTGATTTCTCCTTCTGGGCTGCTGCCAGGGCTTCATGCTGTTCTTTTGCACTAGCTTCCAGTTGCTCCATCTTGTCTTGAACTCTCTTGTCCTCTAGAGTACGAGTCTCGGTGATCCTGACCCACCGGGCCTGGCTCTCCTTCAGATACAAGTCTGTCCTTGCTCTTTGGAACTGGGCTTCTTTGCAAGCATTCTTCAGAATTTGTTCTCCAGCCTTAGACTTTTTGATATAATCCCCAGACCTCTCAATCTTAGTCAGATGCTCCACTCTCAACTTCTCCAATCTCTCAACCTCCCTCATACCATCACTCCTCTCCCGGAGGGTCTTCTGCAAAGCCTGGGTTAACTTCTCATTTCTTTCCTTCAAGCTCTCAAACTCCTCCAAACTGATAGTGGCAGGGGGTGGTGCTGAAGATGACTCAGGCACATCTTCTATAGTAAAGGGCATCCCAGAGAATTGAGCCCTGGCACGGGACCATTCATAATATTATGCTGATGCCACACTGCTGCACTTCCCCAGAATGGTTATTCCCTTGGTTTGAAAATTATCCCAGGTGTCGCTCCCGACAAGTGAAAAGGGTTCATATGAAGGTACAAACGCGAACGGTCGGCGAAGGGAACAATGAGAACACACAGCCGTGAACTCACTGGAGAATGAATAGAGTCGCCAGCTAGGCATTTTTATCCCGGAGGAAAGGTAATGCTGCATAGACCTAGAAAAAGATGGATAAGACGGTTGCGAACCAGAGAGACTGAGAAAGGGGGTTGGTTACAACCTGGGAAGGTATTAGCACCCAGATTGTCCGTCGTACTCGACGGGATCCACGCTTAAAAGATTTGTGTTTTAAAGGGGTAGTGTCAGTGCAATTTGTGTATAAAGGGCTGGAAAAGATGTGTACAGGTGTCAGTGTAAAAAAGGTGTGAAGTGAAATGTATAAATGATGTGTCAGTGTATGGAATAAGAATGAATTGCTCAAGATCATGAGGCTAAAGAATGAAACTGGAAGGAGGGGGAATATACAGAGACTTTTGTTCGATAACTGTTAAGTTATGCCTACGTATCCTCTCGTGCAATGAGGAAGTCAGAACACCGTAGTTCGACCCAAAGAGACTGAAGGGTGAGTTGACTTGTGAACTGCTTACTCGCCTATGCTCAAGTGTATGACCTGTCTGGCTCAGGTGCTAACTGTCTTGCATTAGACGGAAGAAGCAAGTTCTCGCTTGTGAGTGAATTAGATGAGAAAAGAATCCCGAAGGAGACGATTATTGTTTGTTTTTGAGTTTTCAATCTTTTATTGCTTTTTGAAGTTTGTCATAAGTTAATGAGCTTAAGCCTGAACCAATGGGTTAGTAAACTCATCACATCTTCCCTCTGATTAGGGGTAATGAGAGTACCTTAAGTGTGAAGTCAGATTCTCACACTTAATCACCTTTGGTGTAGGATTAAGATCATTAACCTACTTGTGATTATTTAGATGTTTTTGGTGTTTTTGTTTAGTGTTGAGTAATGAGGTTAAGCCATAATCAAAGATTAAATAGACTCATTACACCATCCTAATAGAAGGATAATAGATGAGAATGTTTAAGCTGAGGAAAGCTCCTCAACTTAATCCATGATTAGGGATTAAACTCATGACAAAACAAGCCTTTGATTAAGTGGATTTTATTTAATGGTATGATGATGAAGTGATTTTTATGATTTGTAAGACAACTTTAGGGGGACTTGTCCATTAACACTAGGGTTAGTCCTTCTTAACCACTTAAGGAAGAATTAGAACCCTAATGCAAGGCCCAAGTTACAAGTGTGATGTCTTGATGATTATTAAGTGGATTGATTAAGAGATTTAAACACCTTAAGGGTTCAAGACTTAGGATTAAAGTTATACACTCCATCCTAAGAGAAGGATGCAGGCATAAGCTTAATCACAAAGTCTTAAAGCCTTTAGGGTTTGGCCCCTGATTATGAGATGAGAAGAGAAGACTCAAAGAGAGACACAAAGGTAAAACTATGGGGGAACTAATCAAAACCTTAATTCATTGTCATGCTTGGATGATCCTAAGGTTTGTGAGGTTTGCAAGAACAAATCTTCAGAGGAGCCACCAGGAAGCAGATGAATAAGATCAAGAGAAGCAAAGTGACTTGCTTCATTCAAGAAGTCCAGTCACTTGAAGAAAGAAGGTGGGGGGAACAAGAATGAGCAAGCTCAATCTCAAACACAAATAGAAATGCAGCAATGGACGCAAGAGAGATGAAAAGAAAAGTTATGAGAAGTGAAGGCAAATTCACTTCCCAAGTTTACTTACCACCTGAAATGTTAGAAAGAAATGCAATGCAATGCAAGATGAGATGAAATGGTATGATGCAAAGCAAAACCAGAAGCATGTTGATGATGATTATGGTATTATGAGGTGCTGCAAACATGAGGCAAGACATGGAGATGTTCATACAAGATTATGAATGCAAATGATGCAAGTTAAGGAGCATGAATGAACATGAAAAGTTATGAATCATACAAGACAAATGACATGGCAAATATGTATTGCAATGGTCAAATATGCTTTCTATATGTCTTAAGATGTCAAATGGATCACAAGAATGCACAAAATGCAATGACAAGTCAAGTTATGCAAGGAAATGCAAGAAGGATGCAAGAGAAATCCCAAATTAGGGTTCATGAATCAAACATCAAACAAAAACCCAAAACAGAAGCAAACCTTAAGATAAAAAATGGAAAATGGCACCCAAAGAAAACCCTAAACCTATAATAAACCACTGCCCAAAGGGGAACTCTCAACTCTCAACCAAACTCAAGATATGATTTTTACAAGTTATTAGGGTTTTTTAGGGTTCTTAACAAAAGAAATGCCAAACAAATGGAAAATGCAAGATCAAATCATGGCTATTTTATCTTAGAAACTACATGCTAAACATAAAACAATGCAAGAAGAATCAATGTCTCAACCTTCTCCAATAGGCAGAAATGAATTTTTGAACTTGTGATCAAAATAATGCACAAAATATGATTTAATTCAATGAAAAATTCTTAAAGTGCATCAAGATCAAAAAAGAAATTTGGTTTGAAGGTTGGACAATGTTTCTAAATGTCTTAGAACATTTCATGAATTTTTTTGTAATTTTTAAATACCTAAAAGTATTTTTAATTAATTAATTCCCATTAATCAATTAAAAATAATCTTTTAAATATTTAAAAATACTTTTTTAATGATGAAAAATAAAATAAAAATATTTTTGTGTCATAAAAATTATTAAAACTCAGAGGAAAAAGTTTCATAATTTTTATATATTTTTTGCTATTTTAAAATAATTATGCAAGTTAATTGAAATAAAAATGAAATAAAAATCAAATAAAAAGAAAGTAAACAGAAAGAAAGGCCAGGATCTGATCTGGGGGGAAGACCATTGACTTCGCGCCAGATCCAGTGGTTCACATTTAAACTGGGTTAATCTTAATTAATTAAATAAATTAACCTAATTAAGACTAATGACAAGATCTGGGCCATTGGATGCGCGCGGGAAGAGACTCAGTCAACTCATCCAACGCCTGAAATTCAAACCTGGAGCCCTAACCCTAATCACATATTAATGACTTTCAGGTCACCGGAGACGAGCTCCGGTCGTCTTCTCCGGTGACCTTCTCCCCTGAAAACTTCCAAATCCTTCCCTAGGTCACTAAAATGAAATCTAAAACCATGGAAATGTTCCTCAACCTCTCACGAATCAAACCCCTCTCTCAAAACACATTTCTTCTTCCTAAACAAGCTGAATCGAAAGGAATAAAAAACTAGGGCACGCAAGCTTCAGAAACAAATTAAATACTCAAATCAAAACCATTTTCAAAACCAAAGACATATTCATGATCAGGACAACACAAAGAACAAGTTTGTAACAAGAAAAACAATTTCTGGAAAAATAAATTTCAGGCTACCTGAGATTCGAAGCTTTCAGCTTGAGGACTTTCTGGCCACTTCCTTCAGTGCAAACTACTCCACTTGGTCCCCAGAAGATGTTTGAATGCTCAAAGAGAGTTTAAGCTGGCTGGATAGTGAGATTCGAAAGCTTCTGCTCAAGCTTGGTCAGAAATGGCAATGGTGAAATAGAGAGCTTCAGGTCATGGTGAATGGTTGTTTGTGATCCTGAGGATGAATGGAGAAGGTCTGTGGTGTTTGTTGGTGTGTTGGTGAGCTAGGGTGAGAGTTTCGAATGAAACTGCAAGCTGGTGTGAAAATGGTGCAGTGATGTTGTAGCTTGTTTAAGGCCTGGTTCTTGGTTGCTTTGGGCTCAATGAGACATGGTGAGATGATTGGTAAAGATGGTTTTGATGTATGTGAGCTGGGCAGAGAGTTTCGAAGGCAAAAGCAAAATGGAGTGTTTGTGTGAATGTGATGAATGTGGATGTTTCAGGCTGGCTTAGTACATGAAATGGCTTGCAAATTGTCCACATAACTCTCTCTCATTGGTCAGTTGATTGGACATGTGCTTTATTGATTGGTAGGTTGCCTTTTGCAAAAAGTCAAATAATGTGTAAGAGAAGCATGGCTCAAGGTCTAGGCAAGTACATGGGCATGGGCTGGCGCAGCAAGGTGAGGTGAGAGGCTAGCAAAGCTCAGCATCCAAGGCTGCAAGTGGTAGGAAGCATGATCATGAGTTTTGCAACTTGTTGTAACTTTGGTTCACATGTGAGAAAGTCTTGTTACACAAACCAAACCATGGGGAAACTTGGTCCAATTCTGATTTTTAGGACTTAGAGAATGTTTATGTGCTGGTTTGTAGTGAATTAGAAGTCACATAATGCATTGGTTCATGACTTTGCAAAATTTCCATTTGAGGCATGCCTTGAAAATCAATGATTTTAGCCAACTTTGCATTGCCATAACTTTTGATTCAAGAAGAGTTTGATCATGTTCTTGTACTTTTTGAAAAGGGAAAGATGAGATCTACCACTTTCATGACCAAAGTTTTTCCATTTGAAGCATTTTTGGATCAAGAATCATGGCTTGAAAAATGACCTAAAATGATGCATTCTTGAAAAGTCAACTATGCCCAAAAAGTCAACATTTGCAAAAACCCTAAATTCCTGATTTTTATGAACTTCAACCTTCTTCCATGATCAAATAAAGATCATATACACTCAAAATGATGAAGATCACCCATTGGTTGGGTCATTGGGGCCTCAGATGCCCTGATTTTGCACTGACTTGTCTGAAAAGTCAACCTTTGATCAGATGACTTCCCTATGGAATTTCTTCATGAAAATTGATATGCATACCCCCTATACCATATAGAGATCAATGGAAACAAGAATGACCAAAAAATTTGGAGTTATGGCCTCTGAAACCAAAACCCTAATTTTCAGTCAACTGTGCAGTTCATCCTGGCTCTGCATCCACTCAAGCCCTAGTTCTTGTGATTCCTCTGCAATTTTGACTTTGAGGAGGTGGAATATGACATAAGAACACACATGGACCCCTTTTGAGTTGATTGGTGGCCTTTGGAATGGCCCAAGAGGCTTTGGGATTGCTCAGATCACAAACCCTAGGTGCAGATGCCTTAGAAACTATGCAGTGAATCAAAAATGAGATGTGAGATGATATGATTGTATTTATGCATATGAGGATGATCACAAGCCATGGTGTGAATGGGTGAGGGCAAATTTGGGGTGTTTACAGCTGCCCCTATTCAAGCATGAGTTAGCTGTGCAGGTTGTAAGCGACGGCTTAACAGGCAAACAAGATAACTTGTGGTTGAATACCAAAGACAGTCCAAAATTTGCACTCACAGAATGAAGAAGAAAAGGGATATAGATTGTAAATGAAGAAAAATAAAGTATATTGTAAAGTGGGCGACGGAGGACGACCGTCGAGCAGAGGACGACTGCTGGGTAAATAGCAATGGCGGGGACGGCCGACACGCTGGGGAAGGTGAGGAAAATAAAGCAATGACGGGGACGGCCGACATGCTGGGGATAAAAGGTAAAGCTAAGACGGGGACGGCCGACTAGCTGGAAAAATAAAATATCATGATGGGGACGGCCATCAAGTTCATAAAGCTGTAAAATTCTCTGGGGATTAATGAAACATGACGGGGACGGCCATCAAGTTCATAAAGGTAAAGTAACCAACGATGGGGACGGCCATCGGGTTAAAAGGAAAAAGGCACCACGACGGGGACGGCCATCGGGTTAAAGAATAAATGAAATAAACAGATGATGGGGTACGGCCATCAAAGGTGAAGGACGATCACCTAGCTGGGGACGGCTGCTCTGTTGGGGATAAAAGGAATATGATGGGGACGGCCATCAAAGGTGGAGGACGACCACCTGGCAGGGTACGGCTGCCGAAGATATCAACGATGGGGACGGCCATCGGATAGAAAAGGTCAACGATGGGGACGGCCATCGGACGGGCATGATGGAGGACGACCATCAAGAAGTGGAGGACGACCACTTAGCAGGGGACGGCTGCTCTCGAGGTTTGTCATGACATAGGACGAATTCCAGATAACCAAAATCAACAATGGGGACGGCCATTGGATAAAGTGATGAAGGACAATCATCAAAAAGGTGGAGGACGACCACCTAGCAGGGGACGGCTGCTAAAAATCAACGATGGGGACGGCCATCGGACGAGCATGATGGAGGACGACCATCAAGAAGTGGAGGACAACCACTCAGCAGGGGACGGCTGCTCTCGAGGTTTCAGATAAAAGAAAATGCTTTGTTGGTGATCTACTGGGGATATAGTGAACACGGACGAGCGTTCACAACCAAGAAAGGAAAGTATAAGTGTTTGGTATTGTGTATAGATTAAAGATGCGGACGAGCATCCTTAAAACTACGATACGGACGAGTATCGTGTAGAAACAAACTGACACATGTTCAGAGATGATGATACGGACGAGTATCAACTGGTTAACAAGGAACACGGACGAGTGTTGAATCTGAAGGAATCCTTCTGGGGAATAGTAGACACAGACGAGTATCTATGTTCAAGAAGGCATAAGTGTTTGACACGGTGTATGGATTAAAGATGCGGACGAGCATCCTTAAGACTATGATACGGACGAGTATCATGTAGAAACAAACACTAGACGCAATGTTCTGAGATGATGAGACGGACGAGTACCAACTGGTTAACAAAGAACAAGGACTACTGTCGAATCTGTGGGGATAGTGATGATGTATACAAGATACGGACGAGTATCTGTATAAGTGTACCATGAGTAGTGAGTATTGTATATAAGATGAGTGTTTTAACTGCTGGGGAGAGTGACACGGACGGGTGTCAAAAGAGAAAAGCATAATATTAACAAGTGTATGGGTGATGAAGGTGTAAGCGACTGCGCTGGGGATATGACACGGACGGGTGTCAAGAAAATGTATATATAAGTGTATGTGAGTGCAAAGAGGATGTCTTTGGCTTTCTGCTGGTAATATGACACGGACGGGTGTCATGATGTATCTGTAGTACGGGTGATCTTGTTTGTAGAGAAAGTTCAGGCGACTTTACTGGGGAATGATGACACGGACGGGTGTCAAAATGAGTATATACTGGTGTTTAGGTTGGAGAGGCAACTGCTTTTGCTGGGACCCTGGTGGGGATTTTTTGTGTATTGTATTCTGTATGCCGACAGATTGTCAATATTTACAAGTGTTCAACTCACAACATGACTTATGATTATGCTATGCATTTGATTTTTTGCCGTAATGCTCCGTATTAGACGGAATGCTACGCTCTGAGGGGATAATATGATGCGAATGCTATGATTATGCAAAGGAGCAAAGATTCGGGATTCGGATCCCGTCGCTGCGAAGATCTCTGGCTGATCTGCTTGAAACAGACATCCCAGCTGGGGATGAGATCACTGGTAGATCTAATGATGTATCTGTTCGGGGATATAGGTCACTGATTGACATATCCTTACAATACGGGACCCAGCTGGGGTTTGTAGAAGCTTTCTCCCTCTCTGTTGTGACTTCTTCGTGCGTTGCCCTTCTGGATAGAGGCTGAAGATTCTGTGGGGAGATGATTCCCTGACTCCTGTATTCAGCTGAGGATGACACGGCAACTCGGCTGGGGAATTGTGAGAGGCAACTCAGCTGGGGAGAGCAACAAGTGGCAACTCAGCTGGGGATAGAGCATTTCGGACGCCGAGATTGAGTGTATGTTGATTTGGCAACTTTGCTGGGGAATTGGGCACTCTCCAGTGCCACGTGGAAGATAGACCGAGTTGATAATGATTTGCCAGCTTGCTGAAACGTAACTTGCATGCCCCAGGTTGCGCTCTGGATACCTGCAATCCTGCAAAGGTAAGGAAACGTACAAAAGGTCCCGAGGTATCCCTTACTGGATTCCGTCATAGGAGTTAAGTACTTTCGAGAATAATCACATTCCCTGTAAGCATGTGTTTTTTTTTTTTTTTTTTTAGAGAAAGGCATCTGTACTTATGCAATTGTATTTTTAGAGATATCAGACAACTCTTTGCAAAACATAAATGTAAAAAACGAAACATGACCGAAAATCTGATTTTATTAATTCATGTGCCCTGAATTGGCGAGATACAGTCAAAGAAACAAATCCCCTGAAATGAGGAGATTGTTACAAATGGAGAAACAAAATGCTGGCAGTGTTGGCGACGCTTTGAGGAGCTTCCTCTCCTGCTATGACTCGTATGACAATGACGTTCTTCTCGTCTTGCTTTCTGAAGAAAGTTGATTCTGATTGAAGCTTGATTCCGTCGAAGCTTTCTAAGTTGTAAGCGATACAGACGAATTCAGAATGCAGTTGTTCGCTTATTCCCTTATTTTGCATGGATCGCCCTTTCGGGTTTTCAATCCATCGGGATACCCATTTTTGCCTGAGTTGTCCAATGCGGCTTTTCAACTCAGCGGGTGTACATTTTTCATTTATTTCCCTTATTTTTGCCCGAGTCTTTTATTCTGTTTTTGACTCGCCGGGATGCCCTATTTTTGCCTGGACTTACATTCTGTTTTTATGTCCAGCGGGTCATTTTATGCGAAGTATTTTTTAACTGCATCTGAATTCACAGGGGATGGGAAATCTTCACCATCCATGGTGCTGAGCATCAGCGCTCCACCAGAGAAAACTTTCTTTACAACGAATGGTCCTTCATAATTTGGAGTCCATTTGCCCCTACTTGGTACTCTCGGTGCCTGACTTTCTGATCGAAGGCCCTCTTCATTCTCTTCTGATATAACTGCCCATGGCAGATTGCAGCCAATCTTTTCTCTTCGATCAGACTCAATTGTTCGAATCGGGACCTAACCCATTCTGCTTCGTTCAGCTTGACATCCATTAATACCCGTAACGAGGGTAGTTCAACTTCAACAAGTAGGACTGCTTCCATACCATATACAAGCTGATACGGTGTTGCCCCAGTGGACGTTCTGATTGACGTGTGGTACCCATGCAAGGAAAACGGTAGCATTTCATGCCAGTCCTTGTAGGTGATTACCATCTTCTGCACAATCTTCTTGATATTCTTATTTGCTGCCTCAACAGCACCATTCATCTTTGGCCTGTAAGGAGAAGAATTGTGATGTTGGATCTTGAAGTCCCGGCACAGCTCTGCCATCATTTTGTTGTTTAAATTGGAACCATTATCAGTAATGATTCGCTCGGGCACTCCATATCGACAGATGATATCTCTCTTCAGAAATCTGGCTACCACTTGTCTTGTGACGTTTGCATATGAGGCTGCTTCAACCCACTTGGTGAAATAGTCGATGGCGACCAGGATGAATCTGTGGCCATTTGAAGCAGTTGGCTCAATCTTGCCAATCATATCAATGCCCCACATAGCAAAGGGCCATGGTGAAGACATGATGTTCAAAGGGTTGGGAGGCACATGCACCTTATCTGCGTAGATCTGGCATTTGTGACACTTTCTGGCATAGGCACAACAGTCTGCATCCATTGTGATCCAATAATAGCCTGATCTTAGCAACTTCTTAGCCATTGCATGTCCTCCAGCATGGGTACCAAAAGAGCCTTCATGCACTTCATGCATCAACAAATCTGCTTCCGTCTTGTCAACACATCTGAGGAGTACCATATCAAAGTTCCTCTTGTATAAAGACCCATCATTGTTCAGAAAGAAACTACCAGCAAGCCTTCTTAAAGTCTTCTTATCATTGGAAGATGCCCCAGGTGGGTATGTCTGATCCTCCAAGAAGCACTTAATGTCATGGAACCAAGGCTTATCATCTTTTACAACCTCCGCTGCAAATACATATGCTGGTCTGTCGAGTCTGGACACTGAAATCTGAGGTACAAAGTTAGCAGCTTGAACTTTGATCATGGATGAAATGGTAGCAAGAGCATCTGCAAACTGATTCTCGTCCCGAGGGATATACTCAAGCTTGACCGTAGTGAAGAAAGTCAATAACCTTCTTGTATAATCCCTGTAAGGTATCAGATGATCCTGGTGGGTGTACCATTTCCCGTTGGTTTGATTGACTACCAAAGCTGAATCTCCGAATACAGTCAAAGTGATGATCCTGAGGTCAATGGCTTCCTCAAGACCCATAATGCAAGTTTCGTATTCAGCTTCGTTGTTAGTGCAGTTGAAAGTGAGTTTTGCCGAGAAAGGCATGTGAACTCCTTTAGGTGTAATGAGTACTGCACCAACACCACGACCATTCATGTTGACAGCCCCATCAAACATCATAGTCCATTCTTCTTCTGGGTTAGGCCCTTCAGTGTGAATAGGCTCTTCGTGATCTTTTGCTTTAATGAACATGATGTCTTCATCAGGGAAGTCAAACCTCATAGGTTGGTAGTCATCAATGGGTTGCTCAGCAAGGTATTCAGATAGTACACTGCCCTTGATGGCTTTCTGAGATGTGTACTGTATGTCGTATTCTGTAAGGATCATTTGCCATCTTGCAACCCGTCCGGTAAGAGCTGGCTTCTCGAAAATGTACTTAACCGGGTCCATCTTTGAGATCAACAAAGTAGTGTGGGTCAACATATACTGTCTTAGTCGGCGAGCAGCCCACGCTAAAGCACAGCAAGTTTTCTCGAGCAGTGAATAACGTTGTTCACAGTCGGTAAGCTTTTTGCTTAGGTAGTATATTGCATACTCTTTTCGACCAGACTCGTCATGCTGGCCCAGCACACACCCCATTGACTCTTCTAATACTGTCAAGTACATAATCAGAGGTCTTCCTTCAACTGGCGGCATGAGGATTGGAGGTTCTTGTAAATATTCCTTGATCTTGTCAAAAGCTTTCTGGCAATCTTCGTTCCACCTGACCGTTTGTTCTTTTCTTAACAACTTAAACAAAGGTTCACAGGTTGCTGTAAGGTGAGATATGAACCGCGAAATGTAGTTCAATCGACCTAAGAACCCTCGAACTTCTTTCTCAGTTTTCGGCGCAGGCATTTCTTGAATAGCTTTGACTTTATCAGGGTCAACTTCAATCCCTTTCTCGCTTACAATAAAGCCCAGCAGCTTACTGGATCGCACCCCGAATGTGCATTTGTTGGGGTTCAACTTCAGTTGATACTTCCTCAGACGCTTGAACAACTTCAGCAGATTCACCAGGTGATCTTCTTCTGTAAGGGACTTGGCGATCATATCATCCACATAACACTCGATTTCCTTGTGGATCATATCGTGGAATAATGTCACCATAGCCCGTTGATATGTGGCACCAGCATTCTTCAGTCCGAATGGCATCACTTTGTAACAGAACGTGCCCCAAGGTGTGATGAATGTTGTCTTCTCCATGTCTTCAGGTGACATCTTGATCTGATTATATCCTGAAAATCCATCCATGAAGGAGAATACCGAGAACTGAGCCGTGTTATCCACCAATACATCAATGTGAGGTAATGGGAAATCATCCTTCGGGCTGGCTCTGTTCAGATCCCGGTAGTCAACACACATTCTTACTTTGCCATCCTTCTTAGGCACAGGTACTATGTTAGCAACCCACGGCGGATAGCTAGACACAGCAAGGAACCCGGCGTCCCATTGCTTTTGTACCTCTTCCTTGATCTTCATAGCCATGTCTGGGCGAGTTCGGCGCAGCTTCTGTTTAACTGGTGGGCATTCTTCCCTCAAAGGCAGCTTGTGCACAACTATATCGGTGTCCAACCCTGGCATGTCTTGATACGACCAAGCAAACACATCAACATACTCTTGAAGCAGATCTATCAGTCGTCTCTTCACTGAGTCTTGTAGGCAGGCCCCGATTTTAACTTCTTTCACGTCTTCATCTGTACCAAGATTAATCACTTCGACTTCCTCCTGATGAGGGATAATAACCTTTTCCTCTTGTCTCAACAACCTGGCTAGCTCTTCAGGAAACTCATATTCTTCATCAACCCCTTCATCAGCTTGATTGATTGGATTGTCAAAGTCATACGAAGTCATAGCTGTGCTGTTGTCGGTGCTGTCTGGAAGGCACTCTCTGCAAGGGTTAAGTTTGTTCATTTTAGTGATTGATTTTAATCTTGCTTTAGAAAAAAGTGAAATGAAGTTATCATTTTGAAAACACCGCCATTTATTTTTTGTACAAAAAGAAAAATGGAAAAACAGTGAATAGAAAAGAAAAAGACTCGTTTGCAAAAAGATGTCTGATGTTTCATTAATTTAATCTTGTTTGCACAAAAGTACAGATGGCCCTGGTTACAAAATGAGTCTTGTCATCTTGGCCAAGATGCAAGACTTTGATGCATGCTTATAAAAATACAGGAAATAATAATTACTCTGCATGAGTAACTCTTATAATTTCCTGGGAAGACCAGTTCGAGACACTGCTCCCCGGGATCTTTGGACGAATCCAGCTTTCCAGGTTGCGCTCCTCTTCCAGCTCGTCTTCCAGACAGTTGATAGCATCGGGGGTAAGCATTCCCCCACTGACAAAACCTGGCTCTGCAGCAGCCTTTGCTTGATGTTGAGTTGGTCTGTAACCCAACCCAAACTTGTCCTTCTTCTCCTCCACAGCTAAGACCTTGCCCCAGCCTAGGGCAGTTCCTTCTTCAACAACCTTCCGGGCTTGTTGGTATGATGACATTGGAGTACCAGATACAGCAGATGCTTCATTCACATTCAAAGCTTCAAACCCCTGGCTCATTGTTTCATGGATCTCTCCATCCATTTCAATGTACTTATAGGTTGCCAGGTGGCTGACAAAAATGTCCTCCTCTCCACAGATTGTGACAACTTGGCCTTCCCACTCAAATTTTAACTTTTGGTGAAGGGTAGACGTTATTGCGCCGGCGGTGTGAATCCAGGGTCTACCCAACAAACAGCTGTAGGCGGGCTGAATGTCCATCACATAAAAGATAGTTTTAAAGGTCTGTGGGCCAATTGTCACGGGCAGCTCAATCTCTCCCAGAACCGATCTCTTAGAGCCATCAAAGGCTCGTACCACCAGGTTGCTAGGTCTCAATGCCAATCCATCATATTCTAACTTCACCAGAGCCTTCTTTGGTAAGACATTCAGGGAAGATCCTGTGTCCACCAGCACATGAGAAAGGACAGCTCCTTTGCATTCCATGGTTATGTGCAAGGCTTTGTTGTGATTGCGGCCATCTGCTGTCAAGTCAGAATTGGTAAACCCTAGCCCATTGCTAGCAGTAACATTTCCAACCACGGTTTCCAACTGGTTGACAGTAATCTCTTCAGGCACGTAAGCTGCGTGCAAGACCTTGAGTAGTGCATTCCGATGGGCTTCGGAGCACATAAGCAGTGAGAGGATAGAGATTTTAGATGGCGTCTGGTGAAGTTGATCCACAATTTTGTAATCACTATTTTTGATGATTCTCATAAACTCATCAACTTCTTGATCGAACGGTGTCTTCAGGGCTTCTTTAACAGTTTGATCTTCCTGCACAGGGCTCTTTCCTTTTGCCTTGGCAGCAGCTTCTGCTTCGGCAGTAGGTCTTTGAACTTGTGAGGCGAAGAGACGTCCGCTTCGAGTGAAGCCTCCGCCTCCCCCCACATTATCTACTTGTGGTGCAGGTGCTGATGTTTCAAGAGTGATTCTTTTTCCTTCGCAGTACACGTCAGAGCCATAGTGCCAAGGGACGGCCCTATTGCTTTCATATGGTACTGGTCCAGGCACCGTGACAGTGACTGGACTGATTGTTGCTGCTGAAGGAACTGTAATTGTCTGTGGATCATAAAAGATTGTAACTGGTGCTCTGGTGGGAGCAGCACCTTCTGAATGGTAGGCGGAATTATTTTCAGGATCGTAGAATATGGTAACAGTAGAGACATCTTCATGATTGATTGCTGGTGTTGCAGGAGGTACTGTTGAAAGGACTGTTGTTGTTGTTGATGGAGATTCGAAATGGAATGAAGCTGAAGTTGTAGCAGGAGAAACTGTTGAAAACTGATCATTTGGGAGGACAGATGAAGTACTGGTTGATGTTGCTGGTGAATTATCGGGAACAATAGTTGCTGCGGTTGTAGGAGGTTCTGAAACCGTTGTTGATGAAGTTGTCGGATTTGTCGGAAATGATGTAGTGATCTGCAGCAAGCCACTCTGAATAAGGCTGTCAATGCCATTCCTCAGGTCCTCACACCCATTCCATGAAATATTGCAATAGGGACACCCTAGTTCACACCCCGGAAATATTTGGTTTTCTCGGAGTTGAGCTTTGATTTCCACCAACGGTGTCCTGATCTGATCCACACTAGTTATTAAATAAGACGGTTGGTCTTCTTCAATAGCGTTAATTCGGGGACCACCATGGTTTGGCATAGGGTTTTTATTGACATTGGGCGGAGGTGCAAAATTCAGAGCCTTGGAGTCTACCAAGTCTTGTACCTTCATATGCAGAGCCCTGCATTTTTCTGTACTGTGACCAGGTGCGTTTGAATGAAAAGCACACCTAGCATTAGAGTCATAGTTTCTTGGTAAACTGTTGGGATCCGGAGGTGCCAACGTTCTTAGCTCAACTAGGTTGAGTTTCAGAAGTTGTGGCAGCAAGGCAGCATACGGCATTGGGATCGGGTCGATCACTCGGTTAGCTTGGGATGGCCTCTGTTGGAATGGCCTCTGTTGATTGTTGTTGTTGGAGTTGTTGTTGTTGTAGTTTCTTGGAGGGTATTGATTCTGATGATACTGAGGTTGTTGTTGGAAGTTTTGTTGCGGAGGTTGATAGACTGGCTGAGGATGTGCTGGAGCAGGGATGGTGACTGCTGCTATTGTCCTTCGAACATATTGGGGCCTACCCCTGTTGGTGTGAATGGCATTGGTCTCGCCAGTTCTTCTCGGGCCTGCAAAAGGCTTTCTTGTACTACTGGACGAGCTTGCACCGTTATCAGAGATCTTACCCATTTTTAACAGGCTTTCAATTCTTTCACCAGCTATAACAACATCTGCGAAGCTAGTGGAAGAGAAAGCAGCCAACCTGTCAATATACGTCCCCTGGAGAGTGTTCATAAACATGTCTGCCATTTCTCTCTCAGACATTGGTGGTTGAACGGCAGCAGCCAATTGCCTCCATCTCTGGGCATATTCTCGGAAACTTTCCCTTGACGACTGTGACATTCCCATTAGGAGAGTCCTGTTGGGCGCCATGTCTAAGTTGTATTGATACTGTCGGATGAAGGCCTCTGCCAGGTCCTTCCAGCATCTCACAGTTGCCCTTGTCAAGTGGGAATACCATTCCCTTGATGCTCCAGTCAAGCTATCTTCGAAGTAGAACATCCAAAGTTTCTCATCCATTGTATAGGCCTTCAGCCTTCCCAGAAATGATTGTAGATGAGTCCGGGGGCATGAAGTCCCATTATACTTTTCGAAACAAGGAGGCTTGAACTTATGGGGGATCCTGACCCCGTCTACCAAACCCATGTCCATGACGTCGAAGCCCAAAGAATTTTGAGACTCCAGTGATCTCAACTTCTCAGCTATTTCTTCCAATCGTCTATCATATGTTTCCTCTCCCGCACCCATTACTGTAAATTGGTCCTCCTGAGGATCTTCTTGAAGTACTCTGGCTGCAGTGGCTGTTCCTTGAACATTTGCAGGAATGTTAATCTCAGGATGTAGATGTGGGCCAAACACAGGAGGGTTAACATGGGGTTGCACCCGTTCATTGTTACTTGTGCCAGCAGTCCCCACATGGGGCTCATCTTGATTCCTCCCCTCTACCAAGGCTCTGAGCCTCTCCTGGCTTTGAGCTAAATTATTCATCACTTCCATGAATTGTGTTATCTGGGTTCTCATCTCCAACCTTTCATTGGCCATCTGGTTTCTGACCTCCGTAAGGTCTTGTTGCATCTGGTCCATCTGATTCCCGGAAGGTTGTTTCTAGTTGGGTACCTGTGTGGCCTGTTGAGAGGAAATACCCGGCGGCGAGCAATAATTCCTGAATATCACAACAGAGGTTAGCAACAACAAAACAAAAACCTACAAAACAAACAAAAGGGTTAGCATGCAATGCAGTTATGCTTATTTGTTCTCAAGGTATCCGGTTTGGCCTTCAGTTTTGACCCTACCAGACCCTTGAAGATGCTGCTGTTGAAGTTGCTTTTGAAGTAACCCAGATGGAAACTAACACAAATATATTACAAAGGTGAAATAATACAACTTGTTCATTTTACAACACAAGCCCTCAAAGGGGTCAAAATACATCACAAAAAAGCAAAAGTACATGGAATAGGGATAACAACAAGCAAATGATCAAACTCCAAGGCCAAACTCATCCTCACGAACTTCCTTAAGAAGTGCTTCGGTCAAAGGATCAGCCGGATGCTCCGTGAGACCTCTGATGAGAAGGTTTCTTGCTGCAACAGCTGCAGTCAATTTCTTATTCTGACTTTGGTCCTTAGACTTCTTCACTCCAGCTCTGATTTCTAGCTCTGATATTTCCTTTTGGGCTGCTGCCAGGGCTTTTTCCATCTGCTCCATCTTGTCCTGAACTCTCTTGTCTTCTAGAGTACGGGCCTCAGTGATCCGGACCCACCTGGCCTGACTCTCTTTCAAATACAAGTCTGTTCTTGCTCTCTGGAACTGGGCTTCTTTACAAGCATTCTTCAGAATCTGTTCACCAGCTTTAGACTTGTTGATATAATCTCCATACTTCTCAATTTTAGTCAAGTGTTCCACTCTCAATTTCTCCAATCTCTCAATCTCCCTCACACCTTCACTCCTTTCCCTGAGGGTCTTCTGCAAGGCTTGGGTTAACTTCTCGTTTCTTTCCTTCAAGCTCTCAAACTCCTCCAAACTGATGGTGGCAGGGGGTGGTGCTGAAGATGACTCAGGCGTGTCTTCTATGGTAAAGGGCATTCCAGAGAATTGGGCCCTAGCATGGGACCACTCATAATATTGGACTGATGCCACATTATTGCACTTACCCAGAATGGTGATTCCCTTAGTTTGAACATGATCCCAGGCCCAGGCAGCCTGCCTAATAATTACCAGACTAATCTTGTTCTCACAGTAGAGGGTCTCAACCAAGTCTTGCTCCCTGGGAGTTTGGACCAGTGCATAGCCTAATTTCCTCCTGAACAGCAGAGGGTTGTAATTGATACTTCCCTTGACCCCTATTAAAGGCACATTGGGAAAGTGCCCACAGCTTGTAATGATATCTCTGCCCTTGGTGCTTTGAGCACACCATCTGATGTCTGCTGAAGTGAGAGTAGTGAGCCTCTTAGCCCAGTTGCTTTGCTGATGAGGATTTAGGAATGCATCTGTCCTGGGCAGATGCCTGAGAAGCCAAGCATGGAATAATGGAGCACAACACCTTACTAGCCTTCCCCTCTGCTTCTCATTCTTCTGATGTACTGAGTAATGGAGATCTCCTAACAAGGTTGGCACTGGGTTCTTCAGGATGAACAAATGGATGGCATTCTTGCTAATGAATCGTGGCTCATCTGCAAACAACACAATTCCATATACACTTAAGGCCAACAGAGCACAAACAGCTTTCCACTCCCCCAGGGAGGCTTTCAGACTAGCTTGAGAAATCAGGAAGTCCAGATGAAATCCAGGGATCCCAACTTTAGAGGTCATATGCTGCTCAATTAGGACAGGCTCCAGGTGCAAAGCTTTTGCTATCTCTCCATTGCTGGGAGGGACCATTTCAGGGTTGAAAGGGATTTCTCTCTTGATAGGCAAACCAATCAAAGATGAGTATTCTTCTAATAGAGGGCCCAACTGGAAGTCTTGAAAGGTGAAACATCTCAATGGGGGGTCATAAAACTGAATGCAGGTGTGGATCAAACTCCTCTGAGATGGGTCCAAATCCATGACCAAGTCAAGTATATCCCCATAATGCTCCCTGAACAAAGGCATGTGATCTGGAGTGATCAGGGTTTGGATCCTCCTGATGTCTGACAAGTCTGGTTGTAAGAAATGATAAGTGATGTTGCTTTTCTTTGGAGCCATGATGCTGAGACTGAGTAGGATAAGTGCTGATGAAGATGCTGAGGAGTGGGCCACTGGCTGGCTAGTGTAAGTAACTGAAGTATACGGCTGACAAGCTGAAGCAAGTGCTGATGGAGACAGGTCAATGTAGCAGATGGGGTCAAAACCAAAACCAGATGAAGGTGGATACCCTGAAACACAAATAAGCAAATGTTAATATGATGCAATGAGTATGTATGCAGATGATATGCAAGGGTTTGTGACTGAGCTGGATCTGATCAAAATGCCCTGATATAGGTCCAAGTGTGTTCAAGAATTCCAGTTGGAGGTCTATAAATCCAGTAACCAAGGTGGGGGACTCAAATAAAGAGCCACATGTCCAGGGTTTAGAATCACAAGAACTATCCAACATGGAGCATTCTTAACAAAGTCAAAGTAACAGGGTATTCTGAGGTCAAGGTACCTGCAAACCTGTAAACAGCCCAACCCCCTCACAGGTGATGATCTAAAACAAGGATCCTCAGACTTGGATCAGTTATGAGAAGTGTAAACACTTCTAACCCGGAGGTACAGTGTTTACAATAACCATAACAGTTCCTCCTCTAATTCACCTCAGTTTCTGAAGGTCAATACTAAAAGGTCATCCAGACTTAGCAAGCTTCCCAGATAGCCCTAGCATTGCAGGAAATCTGCAACACAGAGTTCTCAAGAAGAAACCCATATCTGAACCGTGTTTCATATTCCCGCACCAGACCGAAATGGAATGGGAAAGAATATGATTCACTCTAGCCTAGGTGTCACTCAGGTCCCAGGTATAGGACCTTAACTCTCAATGAAACACCCACCCACCAAGGCAAACAACAGATCCAGCCAGCAACAGTGACAGTATGATATATATAAATGCAATAAAGAAAGCAGTAAAGTAACTGTACATAAAGCAAAATAAATACAAATATACAAACACAGATAACACATAACACCCCAATAAACACAAATCAATCAAACGCTAGGAGGAACCCACAAAAAGAACCAGAAGCCCTGGTTGCAATATAAGGGTCCCCAGCAGAGTCGCCAAGCTGTCGCTCCCGACAAGTGACACAGGGTCCATATGAAGGTACAAACGCGAACGGTCGGCAAAGGGAACAGTGAGAATACACAGCCGTGAACTCACTGGAGAATGAATAGAGTCGCCAGCTAGGCATTTTTATCCCGGAGGAAAGGTAATGCTGCATAGACCTAGAAAAAGATGGATAAGACGGTTGCGAACCAGAGAGACTGAGAAAGGGGGTTGGTTACAACCTGGGAAGGTATTAGCACCCAGATTGTCCGTCGTACTCGACGGGATCCACGCTTAAAAGATTTGTGTTTTAAAGGGGTAGTGTCAGTGCAATTTGTGTATAAAGGGCTGGAAAAGATGTGTACAGGTGTCAGTGTAAAAAAGGTGGGAAGTGAAATGTATAAATGATGTGTCAGTGTAAGGAATAAGAATGAATTGCTCAAGATCATGAGGCTAAAGAATGAAACTGGAAGGAGGGGGAATATACAGAGACTTTTGTTCGATAACTGTTAAGTTATGCCTACGTATCCTCTCGTGCAATGAGGAAGTCAGAACACCGTAGTTCGACCCAAAGAGACTGAAGGGTGAGTTGACTTGTGAACTGCTTACTCGCCTATGCTCAAGTGTATGACCTGTCTGGCTCAGGTGCTAACTGTCTTGCATTAGACGGAAGAAGCAAGTTCTCGCTTGTGAGTGAATTAGATGAGAAAAGAATCCCGAAGGAGACGATTATTGTTTGTTTTTGAGTTTTCAATCTTTTATTGCTTTTTGAAGTTTGTCATAAGTTAATGAGCTTAAGCCTGAACCAATGGGTTAGTAAACTCATCACATCTTCCCTCTGATTAGGGGTAATGAGAGTACCTTAAGTGTGAAGTCAGATTCTCACACTTAATCACCTTTGGTGTAGGATTAAGATCATTAACCTACTTGTGATTATTTAGATGTTTTTGGTGTTTTTGTTTAGTGTTGAGTAATGAGGTTAAGCCATAATCAAAGATTAAACAGACTCATTACACCATCCTAATAGAAGGATAATAGATGAGAATGTTTAAGCTGAGGAAAGCTCCTCAACTTAATCCATGATTAGGGATTAAACTCATGACAAAACAAGCCTTTGATTAAGTGGATTTTATTTAATGGTATGATGATGAAGTGATTTTTATGATTTGTAAGACAACTTGAGGGGGACTTGTCCATTAACACTAGGGTTAGTCCTTCTTAACCACTTAAGGAAGAATTAGAACCCTAATGCAAGGCCCAAGTTACAAGTGTGATGTCTTGATGATTATTAAGTGGATTGATTAAGAGATTTAAACACCTTAAGGGTTCAAGACTTAGGATTAAAGTTATACACTCCATCCTAAGAGAAGGATGCAGGCATAAGCTTAATCACAAAGTCTTAAAGCCTTTAGGGTTTGGCCCCTGATTATGAGATGAGAAGAGAAGACTCAAAGAGAGACACAAAGGTAAAACTATGGGGAAACTAATCAAAACCCTAATTCATTGTCATGCTTGGATGATCCTAAGGTTTGTGAGGTTTGCAAGAACAAATCTTCAGAGGAGCCACCAGGAAGCAGATGAATAAGATCAAGAGAAGCAAAGTGACTTGCTTCATTCAAGAAGTCCAGTCACTTGAAGAAAGAAGGTGGGGGGAACAAGAATGAGCAAGCTCAATCTCAAACACAAATAGAAATGCTGCAATGGACGCAAGAGAGATGAAAAGAAAAGTTATGAGAAGTGAAGGCAAATTCACTTCCCAAGTTTACTTACCACCTGAAATGTTAGAAAGAAATGCAATGCAATGCAAGATGAGATGAAATGGTATGATGCAAAGCAAAACCAGAAGCATGTTGATGATGATTATGGTATTATGAGGTGCTGCAAACATGAGGCAAGACATGGAGATGTTCATACAAGATTATGAATGCAAATGATGCAAGTTAAGGAGCATGAATGAACATGAAAAGTTATGAATCATACAAGACAAATGACATGGCAAATATGTATTGCAATGGTCAAATATGCTTTCTATATGTCTTAAGATGTCAAATGGATCACAAGAATGCACAAAATGCAATGACAAGTCAAGTTATGCAAGGAAATGCAAGAAGGATGCAAGAGAAATCCCAAATTAGGGTTCATGAATCAAACATCAAACAAAAACCCAAAACAGAAGCAAACCTTAAGATAAAAAATGGAAAATGGCACCCAAAGAAAACCCTAAACCTATAATAAACCACTGCCCAAAGGGGAACTCTCAACTCTCAACCAAACTCAAGATATGATTTTTACAAGTTATTAGGGTTTTTTAGGGTTCTTAACAAAAGAAATGCCAAACAAATGGAAAATGCAAGATCAAATCATGGCTATTTTATCTTAGAAACTACATGCTAAACATAAAACAATGCAAGAAGAATCAATGTCTCAACCTTCTCCAATAGGCAGAAATGAATTTTTGAACTTGTGATCAAAATAATGCACAAAATATGATTTAATTCAATGAAAAATTCTTAAAGTGCATCAAGATCAAAAAAGAAATTTGGTTTGAAGGTTGGACAATGTTTCTAAATGTCTTAGAACATTTCATGAATTTTTTTGTAATTTTTAAATACCTAAAAGTATTTTTAATTAATTAATTCCCATTAATCAATTAAAAATAATCTTTTAAATATTTAAAAATACTTTTTTAATGATGAAAAATAAAATAAAAATATTTTTGTGTCATAAAAATTATTAAAACTCAGAGGAAAAAGTTTCATAATTTTTATGTATTTTTTGCTATTTTAAAATAATTATGCAAGTTAATTGAAATAAAAATGAAATAAAAATCAAATAAAAAGAAAGTAAACAGAAAGAAAGGCCAGGATCTGATCTGGGGGGAAGACCATTGACTTCGCGCCAGATCCAGTGGTTCACATTTAAACTGGGTTAATCTTAATTAATTAAATAAATTAACCTAATTAAGACTAATGACAAGATCTGGGCCATTGGATGCGCGCGGGAAGAGACTCAGTCAACTCATCCAACGCCTGAAATTCAAACCTGGAGCCCTAACCCTAATCACATATTAATGACTTTCAGGTCACCAGAGACGAGCTCCGGTCGTCTTCTCCGGTGACCTTCTACCCTGAAAACTTCCAAATCCTTCCCTAGGTCACTAAAATGAAATCTAAAACCATGGAAATGTTCCTCAACCTCTCACGAATCAAACCCCTCTCTCAAAACACATTTCTTCTTCCTAAACAAGCTGAATCGAAAGGAATAAAAAACTAGGGCACGCAAGCTTCAGAAACAAATTAAATACTCAAATCAAAACCATTTTCAAAACCAAAGACATATTCATGATCAGGACAACACAAAGAACAAGTTTGTAACAAGAAAAACAATTTCTGGAAAAATAAATTTCAGGCTACCTGAGATTCGAATCTTTCAGCTTGAGGACTTTCTGGCCACTTCCTTCAGTGCAAACTACTCCACTTGGTCCCCAGAAGATGTTTGAATGCTCAAAGAGAGTTTAAGCTGGCTGGATAGTGAGATTCGAAAGCTTCTGCTCAAGCTTGGTCAGAAATGGCAATGGTGAAATAGAGAGCTTCAGGTCATGGTGAATGGTTGTTTGTGATCCTGAGGATGAATGGAGAAGGTCTGTGGTGTTTGTTGGTGTGTTGGTGAGCTAGGGTGAGAGTTTCGAATGAAACTGCAAGCTGGTGTGAAAATGGTGCAGTGATGTTGTAGCTTGTTTAAGGCCTGGTTCTTGGTTGCTTTGGGCTCAATGAGACATGGTGAGATGATTGGTAAAGATGGTTTTGATGTATGTGAGTTGGGCAGAGAGTTTCGAAGGCAAAAGCAAAATGGAGTGTTTGTGTGAATGTGATGAATGTGGATGTTTCAGGCTGGCTTAGTACATGAAATGGCTTGCAAATTGTCCACATAACTCTCTCTCATTGGTCAGTTGATTGGACATGTGCTTTATTGATTGGTAGGTTGCCTTTTGCAAAAAGTCAAATAATGTGTAAGAGAAGCATGGCTCAAGGTCTAGGCAAGTACATAGGCATGGGCTGGCGCAGCAAGGTGAGGTGAGAGGCTAGCAAAGCTCAGCATCCAAGGCTGCAAGTGGTAGGAAGCATGATCATGAGTTTTGCAACTTGTTGTAACTTTGGTTCACATGTGAGAAAGTCTTGTTACACAAACCAAACCATGGGGAAACTTGGTCCAATTCTGATTTTTAGGATTTAGAGAATGTTTATGTGCTGGTTTGTAGTGAATTAGAAGTCACATAATGCATTGGTTCATGACTTTGCAAAATTTCCATTTGAGGCATGCCTTGAAAATCAATGATTTTAGCCAACTTTGCATTGCCATAACTTTTGATTCAAGAAGAGTTTGATCATGTTCTTGTACTTTTTGAAAAGGGAAAGATGAGATCTACCACTTTCATGACCAAAGTTTTTCCATTTGAAGCATTTTTGGATCAAGAATCATGGCTTGAAAAATGACCTAAAATGATGCATTCTTGAAAAGTCAACTATGCCCAAAAAGTCAACATTTGCAAAAACCCTAAATTCCTGATTTTTATGAACTTCAACCTTCTTCCATGATCAAATAAAGATCATATACACTCAAAATGATGAAGATCACCCATTGGTTGGGTCATTGGGGCCTCAGATGCCCTGATTTTGCACTGACTTGTCTGAAAAGTCAACCTTTGATCAGATGACTTCCCTATGGAATTTCTTCATGAAAATTGATATGCATACCCCCTATACCATATAGAGATCAATGGAAACAAGAATGACCAAAAAATTTGGAGTTATGGCCTCTGAAACCAAAACCCTAATTTTCAGTCAACTGTGCAGTTCATCCTGGCTCTGCATCCACTCAAGCCCTAGTTCTTGTGATTCCTCTGCAATTTTGACTTTGAGGAGGTGGAATATGACATAAGAACACACATGGACCCCTTTTGAGTTGATTGGTGGCCTTTGGAATGGCCCAAGAGGCTTTGGGATTGCTCAGATCACAAACCCTAGGTGCAGATGCCTTAGAAACTATGCAGTGAATCAAAAATGAGATGTGAGATGATATGATTGTATTTATGCATATGAGGATGATCACAAGCCATGGTGTGAATGGGTGAGGGCAAATTTGGGGTGTTTACACCAGGCCCAGGCTGCTTTCCTAACAATAGCCAGATTAATCTTGTTCTCACAATAAAGAGTTTCAACCAAGTCCTGTGCCTTAGGAGTGTGGACCAGGGCATAGCCCAGTTGTCTTCTAAACAGCAGAGGGTTGTAATTAATACTGCCCTTAACTCCTATTAGGGGCACATTGGGAAAATGTCCACAACTGGTGATGATATCCCTGCCTTTGGTGCTTTGAGTGCACCATCTGATATCGGCCGAAGTTAGAGCAGTGAGTCTCTTAGCCCAGTTTTTCTGCTGATGAGGGTTCAAAAATGCATCTGTCCTAGGTAGATGCCTGAGAAGCCAAGTGTGGAACAATGGAGCACAACACCTCACTAATCTTCCCCTCTGCTTTTCATTCCTCTGATGCACTGAATAATAGAGATCCCCCAATAAAGTGGGCACTGGGTCCTTCAAGATGAAAAGATGGATTGCATTCTTACTAATGAATCGGGGCTCATCTGCAAACAACACAATTCCATATATACTCAAGGCCAGTAAAGCACAGACAGCTTTCCACTCTCCTAAAGAAGCTTTCAGGGTAGCTTGAGAGATCAAGAAATCCAGATGAAAACCAGGGATTCCAGCTTTGGAAGTCATATGCTGCTCAATCAGGACAAGTTCCAGATGCAAAGCCTTTGCTACTTCTCCATTACCAGGAAAGACCATCTCAGGGTTGAAAGGGATTCCACCCCTGATAGGTATACCGATTAATGATGAGTATTCTTCCAATAAAGGGCCTAGCTGAAAGTCTTGGAAAGTGAAGCATCTCAGTGGGGGATCATAGAACTGAATGCAAGTGTGGATCAGGCTTCTCTGTGAAGGGTCCAGATCCATAACCATATCAAGTATATCTCCATAATGTTCCCTGAACAATGGTATGTGATCTGGAGTGATCAGGGTCTGAATCCTCCTGATGTCAGATAGCTCTGGCTGGAAAAAGTGATAGGTGATGTTGCTCTTTTTAGGAGCCATGATGCTGAGACTGAGTAGAGACAGGTGCTGATGATAACACTGAAGAATGAGCCTCTGATTGGCTGGTGCAGATAACTGAAGTAGATAGCTGAAGCAAATGCTGATGAAGATAGGTCAGTACTGAAGATGGGGTCAAAACCAGAACCAAATGAAGATGGATACCCTGAAACACAAATAAGCAAATGTCAATATGATGCAATGTTTATGTATGCAAATGATATGCAAGGGTTTGTGACTGAGCTGGATCTGATCGAATGCCTTGATATAGGTCCAGTATGTTCAAGAAATCCAGATGGAGGTCTATAAATCCAGTAACCAAGGTGGGGGGCTCAAATAAAGAGCCACATGTCCAGGGTTTTAGAATCACAAGAACTGTTCCAACATGAAGTATTCTTAATCAAGTCAAAGTAACAGGGTATTCTGAGGTCAAGGTACCTGCAAACCTGTAAACAGCCCAACCCCCTCACAGGTGGTGTTCTAAAACAAGGATCCTCAGACTTGGATCAGTTATGAGAAGTGTAAACACTTCTAACCCGGAGGTACAGTGTTTACAATAACCATAACAGTTCCTCCTCTAATTCACCTCAGTTTCTGAAGGTCAATACTAAAAGGTCATCCATACTTAGCAGGCTTCCCAGATAGCCCTAGCATTGCAGGAAATCTGCAACACAGAGTTCTCAAGAAGAAACCCATATCTGAACCGTGTTTCATATTCCCGCACCAGACCGAAATGGAATGGGAAAGAATATGATTCACTCTAGCCTAGGTGTCACTCAGGTCCCAGGTATAGGACCTTAACTCTCAATGAAACACCCACCCACCAAAGCAAAACCAGATCCAGCCAGACAGCATGACAGTATGATATATGAAAAGCAATAAAGAAAGCAGCAAAACAAACTGTACATAAAGCAAAAATAAAACATATACAAACACAAATAAACACATAACACCCCAGTAGACACAAATCAATCAAGCGCTAGGAGGAACCCACAAAAAGAACCAGAAGCCCTGGTTGCAGTATAAGGGTCCCCAGCAGAGTCGCCAAGCTGTCGCTCCCAAAGATTTGCATCCCGGTACAAGCGCGAACGGTCGGCGAAAAGAACAATGAGAACACACAGCCGTGAACTCACTGGAGATGAATAGAGTCGCCAGCTAGGCATTTTTATCCCGGAGGAAAGGTAATGCTGCATAGACCTAGAAAGACATGGATAAGACGGTTGCGAACCAGAGAAACTGAGAAAAGGGGGTTGGTTACAACCTGGGAAGGTATTAGCACCCAGATTGTCCGCCGTACTCGACGGGATCCACGCTTGAAAGATTTGTGTTTTACAGGGGTAGTGTCAGTGCAATTTGTGTATAAAAGAGCTGGAAAAGATGTATAGGTGTCAGTGTAAGAGAAGTGCAAAGTGTGATATATACAGTGTCAGTGTGAGAACAAGAGTGAAATGCTCATGATAATGAGGCTAAAGAATGAAGCTGGAAAGAGGGGGAATGTACAGAGACGTTTGTTCGATAACTGTTAAGTTATGCCTACGTATCCTCTCGTGCAATGAGGAAGTCAGAACACCGTAGTTCGACCCAAAGAGACTGAAAGATGAATTGACTTGTGAACTGCTTACTTGTCTATGCTCAAGTGTATGACCTGTCTGGCTCAGGTGCAAACTGTCTTGCATTAGACGGAAGAAGCAAGTTCTCGTTTGTGAGTGAATGAGATGAGAAAAGAATCCCGGAGGAGACGATTATTGTTTGTTTTTGTGTTTTCAATCTTTGATTGCCTTTGAAAGTTTGTCATAAGTTAATGAGCTTAAGCCTAAACCAATGGATTTAGTAAACTCATCACATCTTCCCTCTTATTAGGGGTAATGAGAATACCTTAAGTGTGAAGTCAGATTCTCACACTTAATCACCTTTGGTATAGGATTAAGATCATTAACCTACTTGTGATTATTTAAATGTTTTTGGTGTTTTTGTTTAGTGTTAAGTAACGAGATTAAGCCATAATCAAGGATTAAACAGGCTCATTACACCATCCTAATAGAAGGATAATAGATGAGAATGTTTAAGCTGAGGAAAGCTCCTCAACTTAATCCATGATTAGGGATTAAACTCATGACAAAACAAGCCTTTGATTAAGTGGATTTTATTTAATGATATGATGATGAAGTGATTTTTATGATTTGTAAGACAACTTGAGGGGGACTTGTCCATTAACACTAGGGTTAGTCCTTCTTAACCAATTAAGGAAGAAATAGAACCCTAATGCAAGGCCCAAGTTACAAGCTTGATGTCTTGATGATTATTAAGTGAATTGATTAAGAAGTTAAACACATTAAGGGTTTAACACTTAGGATTAAAGTTATACACTCCATCCTAAGAGAAGGATGCAGGCATAAGCTTAATCACAAAGCCTTAAAACCTTTAGGGTTTAGTTCCTGATTATGAGGTGAGAAGAGAAGACTCAAAAGTGACACAAATGTAAAACTAAGAGGGGGGGACTAATCAAAACCCTAATCATTGTCATGCTTGGTTGTTCCTAAGGTTTGTGAGGTTTACAAGAGAAGATCTTCAATGGAACCACCAGGAAGCAAATGAAAGGATCAAGAGAAGCAAAGCAACTTGCTTCATTCAAGAAGTCAAGTCACTTGAAGAAAGAAAGTGGGAGAAGAAGAATGAGCAAGCTCAAACTCAAACACATATAGAAAATGCAGCAATGGATGCAAGAGAGATGAAAAGAAAAGTTATGAGAAGTGAAGGCAAATTCACTTCTCAAGTTCACTTACCACCTGAAATGTTAGAAAAGGAATGCAGTGCAATGCAAAATGGGATGAGGTGTCATGATGAGAAACAAAACCAGAAGCATATACATGATGCTAATGATGCTATGAGATGCTACAAACATGAGGCAGCACATGGAAATGATCATACAAGCTTATGAATGCAAATGAAGCAAGCTAGGAACCATGAAAATACATGAAAAGTTATGAAGTGCACATGACATACAACATGGAAAATACATGATGCAAAGATCAAACATGTTTTCTATATGTCTTATGATGTCAAATGAGTCACATGGGAGCATGGAATGTCATGGCAAATCAAGTTATGCAAGAAAATGCAAGATGGATGCCTATGGAAAGCCCAAATTAGGGTTTATGGATCAAACATCAAACACAAACCAAAACCAGAAGCAAACCCTAAGATAAAAAATGGAAAATGCCACACAAAGGATCCCTAATCTCATACTAAACCACTGCCCAAAGGAGAGGTCTCAACTCTTACCCAATCTCAAGTTATGATTTTTGCAAGTTTTTAGGGTTTTTAGGGTTCCTAAACAAGAAAAATGCCAAACAATTTGAAAATGAAAGATCAAATCATGTCAATTTAATCTTACAAACTTCATGCTAAACACAATGCAATGCAAAAAGAATCAATGTCCAACCCTTCATGGATAGACAGAAATGATTTTTGAAACTTAGGGTCAAAATAATGCACAAAAATGATTTTAATTCAAAGAAAAATCCTCAAAATGCATCAAGAACAAAAAGAAATTTGGTTTGAAGGTTGGACAATGTTTCTAAATGTCTTAGAACATTTCATGAATTTTTTGGTGATTTTTAAATACCTAAAAGTATTTTTAATAAATTAATTCTCATTAATCAATTAAAAATAATCTTTTAAATATTTAAAAATACTTTTTTAATGCTAAAAATAAAAACAAAAATATTTTTGTGTCATAAAAATTAATGAAATTCAGGATAAAAAATTTCATAATTTTTAGACAAGTTTTACTATTTTTAATAAATTATGCAAAAGAAATGATATTAAATGAAAAATAAAATAGGATAAAATGAAAGTAAGTAAAAGGGAAGGCCAGGATTTGATCTGGGCTTGGTCTGGTTGACTGCGCGCCAGATCCAAGGGCCCAGATTCAAACCTGGCTAATTTGACTTATGAATTAATTAAACAGAAATTTAAATAAATAATCAGGGATTAGGGCTTCTAATGACTCATCCCAGCCATTCAACCACGTGCGGGAGAAACCATCCAACGATCCTCATTCAAACCTCATTAATCACTCAGATTAGGGTTAATGACTTACAGGCGGCCGGAGAAGACTTCCGGTCGTCTTCTCCGGCGAGCCAAAACCCTAGATTCTTCTATAGGTCATCAAACAACAAATTTCTTCCACCAAAATGACCCTCTCATCAATCTGAACCTAAACCCTCATCCTAAATTCATTTATTTTCTCTCACAAGCCTGAATCGAAACAAAATGCAAAACACGGGCAAATGTTCAAAAGCTTCATACATGCTGGTTTCTTCACTATTTTCAAAAGTAGACATACATTCATGATCAGAGGAACACATAGCATCATAAAAGAACTTAAAAATTAGTTTCTGGAAAAAATGTTCTTCATGTTACCTGAGATGAAGCTTCTCTGTTTATGAGCTTTCTGGGCTTTTCTTTTGCGCAAGCTTGCTTCCTTGAACCTCCTGAGGATGGAATGAAGCTTAGAAAGCTTGGGGAGTGGCTGGTTTGAAAGATTCAGCTCTGGTGTAGCAGAAATGGGGATCTTTGTATGTGATGTTTCAAACTGCTTTGAGGGGTGGTTTTTGTTCTAGGGACAATTTATGACTTATTGGTGAAAGAAAAAATGAAGTTTGATGGCTGTGTGTGGAGATTCGAAGAGGAGAAGTTTTGGACAGATTTCTTGGATGCTGGATTGTGGGGGGTTTCTGCCTTGTGAATGGTGTGTTTTATGATCCATACACCATCCCTAAACTATTGGAATCAATCAGAAGACTTGACATGTACTGTGGGAAAGGTATGGAGCAATTGGCCAAAAAGTCAAAAGTTGTTGTACTTGCAGCATGGGCTATGGCAGCAGCAGGCTAAGGGTTTGTCTTGCTTCAGCTTAAGTCAGGGACAACCCTTGGATGGCTTGAGAATGTCTGCAGCATGTGGATGACAAGCTATGCTAGCTTTTGCAACTTGACAACTTGTGTTTTCTCATAAGTTTATGCTAAGCTCATGTGAATCTTCTTGCTGAATTTTGTCACATGATGCCTCAATTGGTCATGGCAATGCATAGAAAGTGATTAGTGATCACATAGCTCTTTGGAGAAAGACTTTGTCAAAAAATCCTCTTTGCACCTTTATGAGAAAAAATGCCTTATGGAACTTTGAAAATCAAGGCAACAATGAAAAATTCCTTGGGCCATTTCTGTTTTTGGGGTCATGCATGATCATATAATGCAGCCTTGAAGTCATTTGAAGTCACTAGAATGCTTGGTTTATGAAATTGCAAGTTTTCCTTTTAGTGCATAACTTGAAAATTAGTGATTTTGGCCAACTTTGTCACACCATAACATTTGATCAAAAATGAATTAGGTCATGTTCTTGTACTTTTTGAAAAGGGAAAAATGTGTTCTACAACTTTCATGACCAAAGTTTTTCCATTTGAAGCTTTTTTGGATCAAAAATGAAGGCTTGAAAAATGACCTAAAATGACATATTCTTGAAAAGTCAACTATGCCCTAAAAAGTCAACTTTGCAAAAACTTCAAATTCTTGATTTTTGTGAACTTCAACCTTCTTCTATGATCAAATAAAGATCATATACACTCAAAATGATGAAGAATGCCCATTGGTTGGGTCATTGGGGGCCTCAGATGCCCTGATTTTGCACTGACTTGTTTGAAAAGTCAACTCTTGATCAGATGACTTTCCCATGGAATTTCTTCATGAAACTTGATATGCATACTCCCTATACCATATAGAGACCAATGGAAACAAGAATGACCAAAAAATTTGGAGTTATGGCCTCTGAAACCAAAACCCTAATTTTAGGTCAACTGTGCAGTCAAACTTGGCTCTGCATCCATACCAATCCCAGTTCTTGTGATTCTTTTGCATTCTTGACTTTGAGAGGATGTAATATGATATAAGAACACACATGGACCCCTTTGAAGTGATTGATGGCCTTTGGAGTGGCTCAGGAGGCTCTTGGATTGCTCAGATCACAAACCCTAGGTGCAGATGACTTAGAATCTATGCAGTGAATCAAAAATGTAATATGAGGTGATATGATTGTGTTTATGCATATGAGATGATCACAAGCCATGGTGTGAATGGGTGAGGGCAAATTTGGGGTGTTTACAGCAGGCCCCGATTTTAACCTCTTTCACGTCTTCATCTATACCAAGATTAATCACTTCAACCTCCTCCTGGTGAGGAGTAATAACCTTTTCCTCTTGTCTTAACAACCTGGCTAGCTCTTCAGGAAGCTCATATCCTTCTTCAACCCCTTCATCAGCTTGATTGATCGGATTGTCAAAGTCATACGAAGTCATAGCCGTGCTGTTGTCGGTGCTGTCTGGAAGGCACACTCTGCAAGGGTTCAGTTGGTTCATTTTAGTGATTTGATTTTAATCTTGTTTTAGAAAAGTGAAATAAAATTGTCATTTTGAAAACAATGCCATTTATTTTTTGTACAAAAAGAAAAATGGAAAAACAGTGAGCGGAAAAGAAAAAGACTCATTTGCAAAAAGATGTCTGATATTTCATTGATTAATCTTGTTTGCACAAAAAGTACAGATGGCCCGATTACAAAATGAGTCTTGTCATCTTGGGCAAGATGCAAGACTTTGATGCATGCTATAAAAATACAGGAAATAATAATTACTCTGCATGAGTAACTCTTATAATTTCCTGGGAAGACCAGTTTGAGATACTGCTCCCCGGGATCTTTGGACGAATCCAGCTTTCCAGGTTGCGTTCTTCTTCCAGCTCGTCTTCCAGACAGTTGACAGCATCAGGGGTGAGCATCCCCCCACTCACAAAGTTGGGCTCTTTTGCAGCCTCTGTTTGATCTTGTTGAGTTGGTTTCTAACCCAACCCAAATCTATCCTCTTTCTTCTCCACCGATAACAGTTTGCCCAGCCTTGAGCGTTTCCTCCCTCAACAACCTTCCGGGCTTGTTGGTATGATGATATTGAAGTACCAGGCACATCAGATGTTTCATTGACATTCAAAGCTTCAAAACCCTGGCTCATTGTTTCATGGATCTCCCCATCCATCTCAATATACTTATAGGTAGCCAGGTGGCTGACAAAAATATCCTCCTCTCCACAAATTGTAACGACTTGACCCTCCCACTCATATTTTAACTTCTGGTGAAGGGTAGAGGTCACGGCGCCAGCAGCGTGAATCCATGGCCTACCCAATAGACAGCTGTAGGCAGGCTGTATATCCATCACGTAGAAGGTCGTTTTGAAGGTCTGTGGGCCAATCGTTATGGGCAATTCGATCTCTCCCAGAACCGATCTTTTTGAACCATCAAAGGCTCTCACCACCAGGTTGCTGGGTCTCAACGCCAATCCGTCATATTCTAGCTTCAACAGGGCCTTTTTAGGTAAGACATTGAGGGATGACCCCGTGTCTACCAGCACATGGGAAAGGACATCACCTTTACATTCCATGGTTATGTGCAAGGCCTTGTTATGGTTGCGGCCTTCCGTTGTCAAATCAGTATTGGTGAACCCTAGTCCGTGACTAGCATTAACATTTCCAACTACAGCTTCCAGCTGATTGACAGTGATCTCTTCAGGCACGTAAGCTGCGTGCAAGACTTTGAGTAGTGCATTCCGATGGGCTTCGGAGCACATAAGCAATGATAGGATTGAGATCTTGGAAGGCGTCTGATGAAGCTGATCCACTACTTTATAATCACTCTTTTTGATGATTCGCATGAACTCATCAACCTCTTGATCGAAGGGTGTTTTCAAAGCTTCTTTAACAGTCTGCTCTTCCTGCACCAAGCTTTTTCCTTTTGCTTTAGCAGCAGCTTCTGCTTCGACAGTGGTGTCGCTCCCGACAAATGAAAATGGATCAAATGAAGGTACAGACGTGAACGGTCGGCGAAGGGAACAGTGAGAACACACAGCCGTGAACTCACTGGAAATGAAAAGAGTCGCCAGCTAGGCATTTTTTATCCCGGAGGAAAGGTAATGCTGCATAGACCTAGAAAGAGATGGATAAGACGGTTTGCGAACCAGAGAGACTGAGAAAGGGGGTTGGTTACAACCTGGGAAGGTATTAGCACCCAGATTGTCCGCCGTACTCGACGGGATCCACGCTTAAAAGATTTGTGTTTTAAAGGGGTAGTGTCAGTGCTATTTGTGCATAAAAGAGCTGGAAAAGAATGTACAGGTGTCAGTGTAAAATAAATGTAAAGTGTGATATGAAAGTGTCAGTGTAGGAACTGGAATAAGATGCTCAAGATCATGAGGCTAAAAGAATGAAGCTGGAAGGAGGGGGAATGTACAGAGACTTTTGTTCGATAACTGTTAAGTTATGCCTACGTATCCTCTCGTGCAATGAGGAAGTCAGAACACCGTAGTTCGACCCAAAGAGACTGAAAGGATTGACTGGTGAACTGCTTGCAGTCTATGCTCAAGTGTATGATCTGTCTGGCACAGATGCAAACTGTCTTGCATTAGACGGAAGAAGCAAGTTCTCGGTTGTGAGTGAAGGTGATGAGAAAAGAATCCCGGAGGAGACGATTATTGTTTGTTTTTGAGTTTTCAGTCTTTTATTTCTTTTTGGAGTTTGTCATAAGATAATGAGCTTAAACCTAAATCAATGGATTTGGTAAACTCATCACATCATCCCTCTGATTAGGGGTAATGAGAATTACCTTAAGTGTGAAGTCAGATTCTCACACTTAATCACCTTTGATGTAGGGTTAAGATCATTAACCTACTTGTGATTAATTAGATGTTTTTGTGATTTTTGTTTAGTGTTAAGTAATGAGGTTAAGCCATAATCAGGGATTTAACAGGCTCATTACACTATCCTAAAAGAAGGATAATAGATGAGGGTGTTTAAGCTGAGGAAGGATCCTCAGCTTAATCCATGATTAGGGATTAAACCCATGACAGAACAAACCTTTGATTAAGTGGATTTTATTAATGATATGATGATGAAGTGTTTTTTATGATTTGTAAGACAACTTGAGGGGGACTTGTCCATTAACTTTAGGGTTAGTCCTTCTTAACCAATTAAGGAAGAATTAGAACCCTAATGCAAGGCCCAAGTTACAAGTGTAATGTCTTGATGATTATTAGATGGATTAATTAAGAGAGTTCAACACCTTAAGGGTCCAAGACTTAGGATTAAAGTTATACACTCCATCCTAAAAGGAGGATGCAGGCATGATCTTAATCACAAAGTCTTAAAGCCTTTAGGGTTTAGTCCCTGATTATGAGGTGAGGGGAGATGACTCAAGGAGAGACACAAAGGTAGAAACTATGGGGGAGACTAATCAAAACCCTAATTCATTATCATGCTTGGTTGGTCCTAATGTTTGTGAGGTTTTCAAGAACAATCTTCAGATGAACCACCAGGAAGCAGATGAACAAGATCAAGAGAAGCAAAGTGACTTGCTTCATTCAAGAAGTCAAGTCACTTGAAGAAAGAAAGTGGGAGGAGGAAGAATGAGCAAGCTCAAACTCAAACACACATAAGAATGCAGCAAGGTATGCAAGAGAGATGAGAATAGAGGTTATGAGAAGTGAAGGCAAATTCACTTCTCAAGTTACTTACCACCTGCAATGTTAGAAAGGAATGCAATGCAATGCAAAAGGAGATGAAATGGCATGAGGCAAAGCACAACCAGAAGCATGGTGATGATGATTATGATGCCATGAGGTGCTATGAACATGAGACAAGACAATGAGATGTTCATACAAAGTCATGGATGCAAATGATGCAAGTTGAGGAGCATGGACAAACATGAAATGTTATGAAAAATACAAGACAAATGACATGGTAAATATGCAATGCAATGATCAAACATGATTCATACATGTCTTAAGATGTTAAATGAATCATGAGAATGCACAAAATGTAATGGCAAGTCATGTTATGCAAGAGAATGCAAGAGGGATGCAAATGAAAGCCCAAATTAGGGTTCATGGATCAAACATCACACATAAACCAAAAACAGAAGCAAACCTTAACATAAAAAAATGGAAAATGGTACCCAAAGAAACCCTAGACCTATAATGAATCACTGCCCAAAGGAGAACTCTCAACTCTCAACCAAACTCAAGTTATGAATTTTGCAAGTTATTAGGGTTTTTTAGGGTTTGTAACAAAAGAAATGCCAATCAATTAGAAAATGCAAGATCAAATCATGGCCTTTTTATCCTTGAAAGTTCATGCTAAATGGAAAACAATGCAAGAAGAATCAATGTCTCAACCTTCACCAAAAGGCAGAAATGAATTTTTAAACACATGATCAAAATGATGCATAAAATATGATTTAATTCCATGAAAAATTCTTAAAATACATCAAGATCAAAAAAGAAATTTGGTTTGAAGGTTGGACAATGTTTCTAAATGTCTTAGAACATTTCATGGATTTTTTTGTAATTTTTAAATACCTAAAAGTATTTTTAATTAATTAATTCTCATTAATCAATTAAAAATAATCTTTTGAATATTTAAAAATACTTTTTTAATGATAAAAAATAAAATAAAAATGTTTTTGTGTCATAAAAATTAATAAAACCTTAAAGAAAAAGTTTCATAATTTTTATGATTTTTTAACTATTTTAAATAAATTGTGCAATTTAAATGAAATAAATATGAATAAAAATTAAAAGAAAATGAAAGTAAGCAGGATGAATGGCCAGGATGCGTTCTGAGGGTGGGTGGGTTGACTTGGCGCGCCATCTGATGGCCCAGATTCAAACTATCCTAATCTTAATTAATTAAATATTAAACCACAATTAAAACTTAATGATGCAATCCAGACCATACACGCACGCGCGGGAAAGATGATCAAATGGTCCAGATTCAAACTCAGTGCCCTAACCCTAATTAATAATTAATCACTCTCAGGTCACCGGAGACGAGCTCCGGTCGTCTTCTCCGGTGACCTCCTCCCCTGAAAACTTCAAGCTTCTTCCCTAGGTTATTAAAATGAAATCTAAGACCAGGAAAACGTCCCTCTCATCCTCACGAACCAAACCCCTAACCTAAAACAAATTTATATTCCATAAACAAGCTGAATCGAAGCAAGCAAGTTCTAGGTCACGCAAGCTTCAGAATCAAATTAAACTCTTAAAACAAAGCCATTTCAAAAACTAATGGTACCAGAGTGATCAGGCAAGCATGAAGAACAAGTTTATAACAACAAAAGTGATTTCTGGAAAAAAATATTTGGAGCTACCTGAGATTTGGAGCTTTCGGTTTAGGAACTTCCAGGCCTCTTCTTTCAGTGCAAGCTGCTCCTCTTGGTCCCCCAAAGGTACTTGGATGCTCAAAATGAGTTTGTGTTGGCTGGAGAAGAAGATTCGAAAGGAACTGCTTCAGTTCAGTCAACAATGGCAGATGAGTTTTTGGCACTTTCAAGCTGTGAAGAGGGGTTGTTTATGATCTATGAGGTGTGTTGAGAAGGTTTGTGGTGTTGGTTGAAGTGTTTGTGGCTTGTGGAGAGAGATTCGATAGAATCTGCAGCTTGAGGTGAATGATGGCAATGGAGTTTTCAGGCTTGTTTCAGGCTCATGCTTTGGTGGTTTCTTGTCTATGAGGTGGGGTGAGTTGAATGGTGATGAGAGTTTGAGTGTTTGGAAGCTGTGTAGAGAAATTCGAATGAACTTGCAAGATGGAAGGTTTTTGTGAATGTTGTGAATGGTGTGGTTTCAGCCTTAGCTCTTGATATGTTTAGCTTGCAAATTGTACATATGACTCTCTCTCATTGGCTGGCTGATGTGACTTGTGCTTTATGGGTTGGTAGGTTAACTTTTGCAACTTTGTCAACTCTTGTGTAAGAGAAAGTAAGGTGAGGTGCTAGGCAAGTACATGGGCATGGGCTGGCGCAGCAAGGTGAGGTGAGAGGCTAGCAAAGCTCAGCAGCCAATGCATCAAGTTGTAGCAAGCATGATGATGAGTTTTGCAAGTTGTGGCATTTTGGTTCACATGTGATCCTTTGCATAACCAAACATGAAACCAAGGGCAAACTTAGTTCAAATCTGATTTTATGACTTAAAGAAATGTTTGTGTACTGGTTTGAGAGGAATTAGAAGTCACATAATGCATTAATCCAAGGTTTTGCAAAATTTCCGTTTGATGCATAACTTGAAAATCAATGATTTTTGCTAACTTTGCAATGCCATAACTTTTGATCCATGAAGAGTTTAATCATGTTCTTGTACTTTTTGAAAAGGGAAAGATGAGATCTACAACTTTCATGACCAAAGTTTTTCCATTTGAGGCCTTTTTGGATCATGAATCAAGGCTTGAAAATTGACCTAAAATGGGGCATTCTTGAAAAGTCAACTATGCCCAAAAAGTCAACATTTGCAAAAACCCTAAATTCTTGATTTTTATGAACTTCAACCTTCTTCCATGATCAAATAAAGATCATATACACTCAAAATGATGAAGATCACCCATTGGTTGGGTCATTGGGGGCCTCAGATGCCCTGATTTTGCACTGACTTGTCTGAAAAGTCAACTCTTGATCAGATGACTTCCCCATGGAATTTCTTCATGAAAATTGATATGCATACTCCCTATACCATATAGAGACCAATGGAAACAAGAATGACCAAAAAATTTGGAGTTATGGCCTCTGAAACCAAAACCCTAATTTTCAGTCAACTGTGCAGTTCATCCTGGCTCTGCATCCACTCAAACCCTAGTTCTTGTGATCCCTCTGCATTTTTGACTTTGAGGAGATGGAATATGATGTAAGAACACACATGGACCCCTTTGAGTTGATTAGTGGCCTTTGGAATGGCTCAAGATGCCCTGAGGTTGCTCAGATCACAAACCCTAGGTGCAGATGCCTTAGAAACTATCCAGTGAAACCAAATGAGACATGAGATGATGTGATTGTGTTTATGCATATGAGATGATCACAAGTCATGTGTGAATGGGTGAGGGCAAATTTGGGGTGTTTACAGCTGCCCCTATTCAAGCATGAGTTAGCTGTGCAGGTTGTAAGCGGCGGCTTAACAGGCAAACAAGATAACTTGTGGTTGAATACCAAAGACAGTCCAAAATTTGCACTCACAGAAATGAAGAAGAAAAAGGGATATAGATTGTAAAAGCAAATAAAGTATATTGTAAAGTGTGGGCGACGGAGGACGACCGTCGAGCAGAGGACGACTGCTGGGTAAACGGGGACGGCCGACATGCTGGGGAAAGTGTGGAAAATAGAGCAATGACGGGGACGGCCGACATGCTGGAGATAAAAAGGTAAAGCCAAGACGGGGACGGCCGACTAGCTAGAAAAATAAAATTATGATGGGGACGACCATCAAGATAAAGTTGTAAGATTCTCTGGGAGTTAAATGAAACATGACGGGGACGGCCATCAAGTTCATAAAGCAAGGTAACCGACGATAGGGACGGCCATCGGGCTAAAAGCAAAAGGGACCACGACAGGGACGGCCATCGGGTTAAAGAATAAATGAAATAAACAGATGATGGGGTACGGCCATCAAAGGTGAAGGGCGATCACCTAGCAGGGGACGGCTGCTCTGTTGGGAATAAAAGAAATATGATGGGGACGGCCATCAGAGGTGGAGGACGACCACCTGGCAGGGTACGGCTGCCGAAAATATCAACGATGGGGACGGCCATCGGATAGAAAAGGTCAACGATGGGGACGGCCATCGGACGAGCAAGATGGAGGACGACCATCAGGAAGTGGAGGACGACCACTCAGCAGGGGACGGCTGCTCTCGAGGTTTATCATAACACAGGACGAGTGTTGGATAACCAAAATCAACAATGGGGACGGCCATTGGATAAAGTGATGAAGGACGATCATCAAAAGGTGGAGGACGACCACCTAGCAGGGGACGGCTGCTAAAAATAACGATGGGGACGGCCATCGGATGAGCATGATGGAGGACGACCATCAAGAAGTGGAGGACGACCACTCAGCGGGGTACGGCTGCTCTCAGAGGTATCATAACACAGGACGAGTGTTAGATAAAAAGAAAATTTGTTGGCAATCTACTGGGGAGTGGTAAACACGGACGAGCGTTTACATCCAAGAAACAAAAGGTATAAGTGTTTGGTATTGTGTATAGATTAAAGATGCGGACGAGCATCCTTAAGACTACGATACGGACGAGTATCATGTAGAAACAAACTGACACGTGCTCAGAGCTGATGATACGGACGAGTATCAATTGGTTAACAAAGAACACGGACGAGTGTTGCATCTGAAAGGATTCTTCTGGGGAATAATAGACACGGACAAGTATCTATATTCAAGAGGACAAAGGTGTTTGACACGGTCTATGGATTAAAGATGCGGACGTGCATCCTTAAGACTATGATACGGACGAGTATCATGTAGAAACAAACATTAGACGCAATGTTCTGAGATGATGGTACGGACGAGTACCAACTGGTTAACAAAGAACAAGGACTACTGTCGAATCTGCGGGGGTATACATGGTGTATATAAGATACGGAAGAGTATCTGAGTAGGTGTACCAATGAGTAGTGAGTATATAATGTATAGGTGAGTGTTTATCTGCTGGGGATATGACACGGACGGGTGTCAGGAAAGTGTATATACAAGTATAGGCGACCACGCTGGGGATATGACACGGACGGGTGTCAAGAAAGTGTATAGGTATATGTAAGTGCAAAGAGGGTGTCTTTGGCTTTCTGCTGGTGACACGACACGGACGAGTGTCAGGATGTATCTGCAATACTGGTGATCTTGGTTTGTAAAGTGTATTCAGGCAACCTGCTGGGAAATGATGATACGGACGGGTATCAAAAAGGAGATATGCACTGGTGTTTGTGATATGGGGCAACTGCTTTTGCTGGGACTCTGATGGGGATGTATTCTGTATGCCGACAGATTGTCAATATTTACAAGTGTTCAAATCACAACATGACTTATGATTATGCTATGCATTTGACTTTTTGCCGTAATGCTCCGTATTAGACGGAATGCTACGCTCTGGGGGTGAATATGATGCGAATGCTATGATTATGCAAAGAGGCACCGATCCGGGATTCGGATCCCATTGCTGCAAAGATCTCTGATCGATCTGCTTGAAGTGAACATCCCAGCTGGGGATGAGATCATTGATAGATCTGTAGTTGTATCTGCTTGGGGATATACGTCATCGATTGACATATTCTCATAATATGGGACCCAGCTGGGGTTTGTAGAAGCTTTCTCTCTCTCTGTTGTGATCTCTTCATGCGTTGCTCTTCTGGATAAAGGCTTGAAGCTCTGTGGGGAGATGATCCCCTGATTTCTGTATTCTGTTGAGGAAGAATGGCAACCCGGCTGGGGAAGTGAGAGGCAACTCAGCTGGGGAGAGCAATGGGGAGCAACTCAGCTGGGGATAGAGCATCTCGGATACTGAGATTGAGTGTATGCTGATTTGACAGCTCCGCTGGGGAGATGGGCACATCCCATTGCCACGTGGAAGATAGACCGAGTTGATAACGATTTGCCATCTTGCTAAGGCGTAACTGGCATGCCCCAGGTTGTGTTCTGGATACCTGCAATCCTGCAAAGATAAAGAAACGCACAAATGGTCCCGAGGTATCTTTTACTGAGATTCCGTCATAGGAAATAAGTACTTTCGAGAGTAAGTATATTCCCTGCAAGCATGTGTTTTATTTCTAGAGAGAGGCATCTGTACTTATGCAATTGTGTTTTTAGAGACATCAGACAACTCTTTGCAAAACATAAATGTAAAAAACGAGACATGACTGAAAATCTGATTATATTAATTCGTGCGCCCTGAATTGGCAAGATACAGTCAGAGAAACATATCTCCTGAAATGAGGAGATTGTTACAAATTGAGAAATAAAGTGCTGGCGGTGCTGGCGATGCTTTCAAGGAGCTTCCTCTCCCGCTATGACTCGTATGACAATGACGTTCTTCTCGTCTTGCTTTCTGGAGAGAGTTGATTCTGATTGCAGCTTGATCCCTTGGAGCTTACCAAGTTGTAGGTGATACAGACGAATTCAGAATGCAGTTGTTCGCTTATTCCCTTATTTTGCATGGATCGCCCTTTCGGGTTTTCAATCCATCGGGATACCCATTTTTGCCTGAGCTGTCCAATGCGGCTTTTCAACTCAGCGGGTGTACATTTTTTAATTATTTCCCTTATTTTTGCCCGAGTCTTTTATTCTGTTTTTGACTCGCCGGGACGCCCTATTTTTGCCTGGACTTACATTCTGTTTTTATGTCCAGCGGGTCATTTTATGCGAAGTATTTTTTAACTGCATCTGAATTCACAGGGGACGGGAAATCTTCACCATCCATGGTGCTGAGCATCAGTGCTCCACCAGAGAAAACTTTCTTTACGACGAATGGTCCTTCATAATTCGGAGTCCATTTGCCCCTGTGGTCTGTATGAGGAGGGAGGATTCTCTTCAGCACAAGATCTCCCACTTGGTACTCTCGATGCCTGACTTTCTGATCGAAGGCTTTCTTCATCCTTTTCTGATATAGCTGCCCGTGACAGATTGCAGCCAATCTTTTCTCTTCGATCAGACTTAGTTGTTCGTATCGGGCCCGAACCCATTCTGCTTCGTTTAGCTTAACATCCATCAGTACCCGTAGGGAGGGTAGTTCAACTTCAACAGGTAGGACTGCTTCCATACCATACACAAGTTGATACGGTGTTGCCCCAGTGGATGTCCTGATTGATGTGCGGTACCCATGCAAGGCAAACGGTAGCATTTCATGCCAATCTTTGTAAGTGACTACCATCTTCTGCACAATCTTCTTGATATTCTTATTTGCTGCCTCAACAGCGCCGTTCATCTTTGGCCTGTAAGGAGAAGAATTGTGATGTTGGATCTTGAAGTCCCGGCACAGCTCTGCCATCATTTTGTTGTTCAAGTTGGAACCATTATCAGTAATGATTCGCTCGGGCACTCCATACCGACAGATGATATCTCTTTTCAGAAATCTGGCTACCACTTGCCTTGTGACGTTTGCATATGAGGCTGCTTCAACCCACTTTGTAAAATAATCGATGGCGACCAGGATGAATCTGTGGCCGTTCGAAGCAGTTGGCTCAATTTTGCCAATCATGTCAATGCCCCACATAGCAAAGGGCCATGGTGAAGACATTATGTTCAGGGGATTGGGAGGCACATGCACCTTGTCTGCATAAATCTGGCATTTATGGCATTTTCTGGCGTAAGCACAACAGTCTGCATCCATTGTGATCCAGTAATAGCCTGATCTTAACAACTTCTTAGCCATGGCATGCCCTCCTGCATGGGTACCAAAGGATCCTTCGTGCACTTCATGCATCAACAAATCTGCTTCTGTCTTGTCAACACATCTGAGGAGTACCATATCAAAGTTCCTCTTGTATAAAGATCCATCAGTGTTCAGAAAGAAACTTCCAGCAAGCCTTCTTAAAGTCTTTTTATCATTGGAAGATGCCCCAGGTGGGTACGTTTGATCCTCCAAGAAGCACTTGATGTCATGGAACCAAGGCTTATCATCTTTAGCAATATCTGCTGCAAATACATATGCTGGTCTATCAAGTCTCGATACTGAAATCTGAGGTACAAAGTTAGCAGCTTGAACTTTGATCATGGATGAAATGGTAGCAAGAGCGTCCGCAAACTGATTCTCGTCCCGAGGGATATACTCAAGCTTGACTGTTGTGAAGAAAGTCAATAACCTTCTTGTATAATCCCTGTAAGGTATCAGATGATCTTGGTGGGTGTACCATTTTCCGTTGGTCTGATTGACTACCAAAGCTGAATCTCCGAATACGGTCAATGTCTTGATCCTGAGGTCAATGGCTTCCTCAAGACCCATAATGCAAGCTTCGTATTCAGCTTCGTTGTTAGTGCAGTTGAAAGTGAGCTTTGCCGAGAAAGGCATGTGAACCCCTTTAGGTGTAATGAGTACTGCACCAACACCACGGCCATTCATGTTGACAGCCCCATCAAACATCATAGTCCATTCTTCTTCTGGGTCGGGCCCTTCAGTGTGAATAGGCTCTTCATGATCTTTTGCTTTAATGAACATGATGTCTTCATCGGGGAAGTCGAACCTCATAGGCTGGTAGTCATCAATGGGTTGCTCAGCAAGATATTCAGATAGTACACTGCCCTTGATGGCTTTCTGAGATGTGTACTGTATGTCGTATTCTGTGAGAATCATCTGCCATCTTGCAACCCGTCCGGTAAGAGCTGGCTTCTCGAAAATGTACTTAACTGGATCCATTTTTGAGATCAATAGAGTAGTATGGGTCAACATATACTGTCTCAGTCGGCGAGCAGCCCACGCTAAAGCACAGCAAGTTTTCTCGAGCAGTGAATAACGCTGTTCACAGTCGGTAAACTTTTTGCTTAGGTAGTATATCGCATACTCTTTTCGACCAGACTCGTCATGCTGACCTAGTACACACCCCATCGATTCTTCTAATACTGTCAAGTACATAATCAGGGGTCTTCCCTCAACTGGAGGCATAAGGATTGGAGGTTCTTGCAAATACTCCTTGATCTTGTCAAAAGCTTTCTGGCAGTCTTCGTTCCACCTGACCGTTTGCTCCTTTCTTAACAGCTTGAATAAGGGTTCACAAGTTGCTGTAAGGTGAGATATGAACCGTGAAATGTAGTTCAATCGACCTAAGAACCCTTGAACTTCTTTCTCAGTTTTCGGTGCAGGCATTTCTTGAATAGCTTTGACTTTATCAGGGTCAACTTCAATCCCTTTCTCACTTACAATAAAGCCCAGCAGCTTACCGGATCGCACCCCGAATGTGCATTTGTTGGGGTTCAACTTCAATTGGTACTTCCTCAGACGTTTGAACAACTTGAGCAGATTTACCAGATGGTCCTCTTCAGTAAGGGACTTGGCAATCATGTCATCCACATAACATTCTATCTCTTTATGGATCATATCGTGGAATAATGTTACCATAGCTCGTTGATACGTTGCACCGGCATTCTTGAGCCCAAATGGCATTACCTTGTAGCAGAACGTGCCCCAGGGTGTGATGAAGGTTGTCTTCTCCATGTCTTCAGGTGACATTTTGATCTGGTTGTATCCTGAAAATCCATCCATGAAGGAGAATACCGAGAACTGAGCCGTATTATCAACCAATACATCAATGTGAGGTAATGGGAAATCATCTTTCGGGCTAGCTCTATTCAGATCCCGGTAGTCAACACACATCCTTACCTTGCCGTCTTTCTTAGGCACAGGTACTATGTTAGCAACCCACGGAGGATAGCTAGTCACAGCAAGGAACCCGGCGTCCCATTGCTTTTGTACTTCTTCCTTGATTTTCATAGCCATGTCTGGGCGAGTTCGGCGCAACTTCTGTTTGACTGGTGGGCATTCTTCCCTCAAAGGCAGCTTATGCACAACAATATCGGTATCCAACCCTGGCATATCTTGGTAGGACCAAGCAAACACATCAACATACTCTTGAAGCAGATCTATCAGCTGTCTCTTCACTGAGTCTTGCAGGCAGGCCCCGATTTTGACTTCTTTCACGTCTTCCTCCGTACCAAGATTAATCACTTCAATCTCCTCCTGATGAGGAGTAATAACTTTTTCCTCCTGTCTCAGCAACCTGGCTAGCTCTTCAGGAAGCTCATATTCTTCATCAACCCCTTCATCAGCTTGATTGATCGGATTGTCAAAGTCATACGATGTCATAGCTGTGCTGTTGTCGGTGCTGTCTGGAAGGCACTCTCTGCAAGGGTTAAGTCGGTTCATTTTAGTGATTGATTTTAATCTTGCTTTAGAAAAAAGTGAAATGAAGTTATCATTTTGAAAACACCGCCATTTATTTTTGTACAAAAAGAAAAATGGAAAAACAGTGAGCAGAAAAGAAAAAGACTCGTTTGCAAAAAGATTGTCTGATATTTCATTAATTTAATCTTGTTTGCACAAAAGTACAGATGGCCCTGATTACAAAATGAGTCTTGTCATCTTGGGCAAGATGCAAGACTTTGATGCATGCTATAAAAGATACAGGAAATAATAATTACTCTGCTCGAGTAACACTTATAATTCCCTGGGAAGACCAGTTCGAGACACTGCTCCCCGGGACCTTTGGACGAATCCAATTCTCCAGGTTGCGTTCTTCTTCCAGCTCGTCTTCCAGACAGTTGATAGCATCGGGGGTTAGCATTCCCCCACTGACAAATCCTGGCTCTGCAGCAGCCTTTGCTTGACGTTGAGTTGGTTTGTAACCCAACCCAAATTTGTCCTTCTTCTCCTCCACAGCTAAGACCTTGCCCCAGCCTAGGGCAGTTCCTTCCTCAACAACCTTCCGGGCTTGTTGATATGACGACATGGAGATTCCTGAAACAGCAGATGCTTCATTGACATTCAAGGCTTCAAAACCTTGGCTCATCGTTTCATGGATTTCTCCATCCATCTCAATGTACTTGTAGGTAGCCAGGTGGCTAACAAAGATGTCCTCTTCTCCACAGATTGTGACAACTTGACCCTCCCACTCAAATTTTAACTTTTGGTGAAGGGTAGACGTTATAGCGCCAGCGGCGTGAATCCAGGGTCTACCCAACAAACAGCTGTAGGCGGGCTGAATGTCCATCACATAAAAGATAGTTTTAAAAGTCTGCGGGCCAATTGTCACGGGCAGCTCAATCTCTCCCAGAACCGATCTCTTTGAGCCATCAAAAGCTCTAACCACCAGGTTGCTGGGTCTCAATGCCAATCCATCATATTCTAACTTCACCAGAGCCTTCTTTGGTAAGACATTCAGGGAGGAACCTGTGTCCACCAGCACATGAGAAAGGACAGCTCTTTTGCATTCCATAGTTATGTGCAAGGCTTTGTTGTGGTTACGACCATCCACTGTCAAATCAGAATTGGTAAACCCTAGCCCGTTGCTAGCAGTAACATTCCCAACCACCGTTTCCAACTGGTTGACAGTAATCTCCTCTGGCACGTAAGCTGCGTGCAGGACTTTCAGTAGTGCATTCCGATGGGCTTCGGAGCACATGAGCAGTGAGAGGATGGAGATTTTGGATGGAGTTTGGTGAAGTTGATCCACAACTTTATAATCACTCTTCTTGATGATCCGCATAAACTCATCAACTTCCTGATCAAATGGAGTCTTCAGGGCTTCTTTGGCAGCTGGATCTTCCTGCACCGGTCCTTTACCCTTTGCCTTGGCAGCAGCTTCTGCTTCGGCAGTGGGTCTTTGGACTTGTGAAGCGAAGAGACGTCCGCTTCGAGTGAAGCCTCCGCCTCCCCCCACATTATCAACTTGTGGTGCAGGTGATGATGTTTCCAGAGTGATTCTTTTCCCTTCACAGTACAAGTCAGAGCCATAGTGCCAAGGGATGGCCCTATTGCTTTCATATGGTACAGGTCCAGGTACCGTGACGGTGACTGGACTGATTGCTGCTGCTGAGGGGACTGTTATTGTCTGTGGATCATAAAAGATTGTAACTGGTGCTCTAGTGGGAGCAGCACCTTCTGAATGATAAGCGGAATTGTTTTCTGGATCGTAGAATATGGTAACAGTGGAGACATCTTCGTGATTGTTTGCTGGTGTTGTAGAAGGTTCTGTTGGAAGAACTGTTGTTGTTGTTGATGGGGAGTCGAAGTGGACTGAAGCTGAAGTTGTAGCAGGAGAAACTGTTGAAAACTGATCATTGGGTAGAACAGATGAAGTACTTGCTGATGTTGCTGATGAATTGTTGGGAACAATTGTTGCTGTATTTGTAGGAGGATCTGAAACCATTGCTGATGAAGTCGTCGGGTTTGCCGGGAATGATGTAGTGATCTGCAGTAAGCCACTCTGAATAAGGCTGTCAATGCCATTCCTCAAGTCTTCACACCCATTCCAAGAAATATTGCAGTATGGGCACCCTAGTTCACACCCCGGAAATATATTGCTTTCACGGAGTTGAGCCTTGATTTCCACCAATGGTGTCCTGATCTGATCCACACTGGTTATCAAATAAGACGGTTGGTCTTCTTCGATAGCATTAATTCGGGGACCACCATGGTGTGGCATTGGGTTTTTGTTGACGTTGGGCGGAGGTGCAAAGTTCAAAGCCTTGGAGTCTACTAAGTCTTGTACCTTCATATGCAGTGCCCTGCATTTTTCTGTACTGTGACCAGGCGCGTTTGAGTGAAAAGCACACCTAGCATTAGAGTCATAGTTTCTTGGTAGACTGTTTGGATCCGGAGGTGCCAACGTTCTTAGCTCAACCAGGTTGAGTTTCAGAAGCTGTGGCAACAAAGCAGCATACGGCATTGGAATCGGGTCGATCACTCGATTAGCTTGAGAGGGCCTTTGTTGGAATGGCCTCTGTTGATTGTTGTTGTTGGAGTTGTTGTTGTTGTAGTTCCTTGGAGGATATTGGTTCTGCTGATACGGAGGTTGTTGTTGGAAGTTTTGTTGAGGAGGTTGATAGACTGGCAGAGGATGTGCTGGAGCAGGGATAGTGACTGCTGCTATGGACCTTTGAACATATTGGGGCCTACCCCTGTTGGTATGAATGGCATTGGTCTCGCCAGCTCTTCTAGGGCCTGCAAAAGGCTTCCTTGTACTGCTGGACGAACTGGCGCCGTTATCGGAAATTTTACCCATTTTTAACAGGCTTTCAATTCTCTCCCCAGCTATAACAACATCTGCGAAGCTAGTGGACGAGAAAGCAGCCAACCTGTCAATATACGTTCCCTGGAGAGTGTTCATAAACATGTCTGCCATTTCTCTCTCAGACATTGGTGGTTGAACAGCAGCAGCCAATTGCCTCCATCTCTGGGCATATTCTCGGAAACTTTCCCTTGACGACTGTGACATTCCCATTAGGAGAGTCCTGTTGGGTGCCATGTCTAAGTTGTATTGATACTGTCGGATGAAGGCCTCTGCCAGGTCCTTCCAGCATCTTACAGTTGCCCTTGTCAAGTGGGAATACCATTCCCTTGATGCTCCAGTCAAACTGTCTTCGAAGTAAAACATCCAGAGCTTCTCATCCATTGTATAGGCCTTCAGCCTTCCCAGAAACGATTGCAAATGAGTCCGGGGGCATGAAGTCCCATTATATCTTTCGAAACAAGGAGGCTTGAACTTATGAGGGATCCTGACCCCCTCTACTAAACCCATGTCCATGACATCGAACCCCAAAGAATTTTGGGATTCCAAAGACCTCAACTTCTCAGCCAACTCATCCAATCTCCTATCATAGGTTTCCTCTCCAGCACCCATGACTGTAAACTGATCCTCCTGAGGATCCTCTTGAAGTACTCTGGCTGCAGTGGCTGTTCCTTGAACGTTTGCAGGAATATGAATCTCAGGATGTAGGTGTGGACCAAATATAGGGGGGTTAACATGTGGTTGCACCCTTTCATTGTTACTGGTGCCAGCAGTTCCCACATGGGGGTCATCTTGAGTTCTCCCCTCTACCAGAACTCTAAGCCTCTCCTGGCTTTGAGCTAAATTATTCATCACTTCCATGAACTGAGTTATTTGGGTTCTCATCTCCACCCTTTCATTAGCCATCTGGGTTCTGGCCTCATTGAGGTCTTGCTGCAACTGGTCCATCTGGATGCCCGGAAGGTTGTTTCTTGTAGGGTACCTGTGTGGCCTGTTGAGAGGGAATAGCCTGCGGCGAGCAATAATTCCTGAATGTCACAACAGAGGTTAGAAACAATAAAACAAAACCTACAAAACAAACAAAAGGGTTAGTATGCAATGCAGTATGCTTATTTGCTATCAAGGTATCCGGCTTGGTCTTCAGTTTTGACCCGTCCAGACCCTTGAAGATGATGCTGTTGAAGTTGCTTTTGAAGTGAACCCAGATGGAAACAAACACAAATATATTACAAAGGTAAAATAATACAAATTGTTCATTTTTTACACACCAGCCCTCTAAGGGGTCAAAAATACATCACCAAAAAGCAAAAGTACATGGAAAAGGAACAACAACAAGCAAATAATCAGACTCCAAGGCCAAACTCATCCTCGCGAACTTCCTTAAGAAGTGCTTCGGTCACAGGATCAGCCGGATGCTCCGTAAGATTCCTGATGAGAAGGTTTCTTGTTGCAACAGCTGTAGTCAACTTCTTGTTCTGGCTTTGGTCTTTGGATTTCTTCACTCCAGCTTTGATTTTTAACTCTGAAATTTCCTCCTGGGCTGCTGCCAGGGCTTTTTCCATCTGCTCCATCTTATCTTGAACTCTCTTGTCTTCTAGAGTACGGGCTTCAGTGATCCGGACCCACCTAGCCTGACTCTCTTTCAAGTACAAGTCTGTCCTTGCTCTTTGGAACTGGGCTTCTTTACAAGCATTTTTCAGAATCTGCTCACCAGCTTTAGACTTGTTGATATAGTCTCCAGACTTCTCAATCTTAGTCAAGTGTTCCACTCTCAGCTTCTCCAATCTTTCAATCTCCCTTACACCTTCACTCCTCTCCCTGAGGGTCTTCTGCAGGGCTTGGGATAGCTTCTCATTTCTTTCTTTCAAGCCTTCAAACTCTTCCAAACTGACAGTAGCAGGGGGTGGTGCTGATGATGACTCAGGCATGTCTTTGATGGTGAAGGGCAATCCTGAGATTTGGGCCCTAGCATAGGACCACTCATGATATTGGGCTGATGCCACATTATTGCATTTCCCCAGAATGGTGATTCCCTTAGTTTGAACATGATCCCAGGCCCAGGCAGCCTGCCTAACAACAGTCAAACTGATCTTGTTCTCACAGTAGAGGGTCTCAACCAGGTCTTGTTCCCTAGGAGCATGAACCAGTGCATAGCCTAATTGCCTCTTGAACAGCAGGGGGTTGTAGTTGATACTTCCCTTAACTCCTACCAAAGGTACATTGGGAAAGTGCCCACAGCTTGTGATTATATCTCTGCCCTTGGTGCCTTGGGTGCACCATCTGATGTCTGCTGCAGTGAGAGTAGTGAGCCTCTTAGCCCAGTTGCTTTGCTGATGAGGATTCAGGAATGCATCTGTCCTGGGTAGATGCTTGAGAAGCCAAGCATGGAATAGTGGAGCACAACACCTCACTAGCTTACCCCTCTGTTTCTCATTCCTCTGATGTACTGAGTAATAGAAGTCACCCAACAAGGTTGGCACTGGGTTCTTCAGGATGAACAGGTGGATGGCATTCTTGCTGATGAATCTGGGCTCATCTGCAAACAACACAATTCCATATACACTCAAGGCCAACAATGCACAAACAGCTTTCCAATCCCCCAGGGAGGCCTTCAAACTAGCTTGAGAAATCAGGAAGTCCAGATGAAAACCAGGGATCCCAGCTTTAGAGGTCATATGCTGCTCAATCAAAGCAGGTTCCAGGTGCAAAGCTCTTGCTATCTCTCCATTGCTGGGAAAGACCATTTCAGGGTTAAAAGGAATTTCTCTCTTGATAGGCAAACCAACCAAAGATGCATATTCTTCTAAGAGAGGTCCCAACTGAAAGTCTTGAAAGGTGAAACACCTCAATGGGGGGTCATAGAACTGGATGCAGGTATGGATCAGGCTCCTCTGAGATGGGTCCATGTCTATAACCAAGTCAAGTATATCCCCATAATGCTCCCTGAACAGAGGTATGTGATCTGGGGTCATCAGGGTTTGGACCCTCCTGATGTCTGACAAGTCTGGTTGGAAGAAATGATAGGTGATATTGCTTTTCTTTGGAGCCATGATGCTGAAGACTGGGTAGAGTGCTGATGACAATGCTGAAGTAGAGAAAACCACTGACTGGCTGGTGCTGAAGCAGACAGCTAAACTGAAGCAGATGCTGGTGAAGATGGGTCAAAGCTGCAGATGGGGTCAAAACCAAAACCTGATGAAAATGGATACCCTGAAAAACAAATAAGCACATGTTAATATGATGCAATGAGGATGTATGCAAATGATATGCAAAGGGTTTGTGACTGAGCTGGATCTGGATAAACTGCCTTGGTATAGATCCATGTGTGTTCAAGAATTCCGGATGGAGGTCTATAAATCCAGTAACCAAGGTGGGGGACTCAAATAAGGAGCCACATGTCCGGGGTTTTAGAATCACAAGAACTATCCAACATGGAGCATTCTTAACAAAGTCAAAGTAACAGGGTATTCTGAGGTCAAGGTACCTGCAAACCTGTAAACAGCCCAACCCCCTCACAGGTAGTGATCTAGAACAAGGATCCTCAGACTTGGATCAGTTATGAGAAGTGTAAACACTTCTAACCCGGAGGTACAGTGTTTACAATAACCATAACAATTCCTCCTCTAATTCACCTCAATTTCTGAAGGTCAATACTAAAAGGTCATCCAGACTTAGCAGGCTTCCCAGATCCCCCTAGCACTACAGGAAGTCCGTAGCACAGAGTTCTCAAGAAGAAACCCATATCTGAACCGTGTTTCATATTCCCGCACCAGACCGAAATGGAATGGGAAAGAATATGATTCACTCTAGCCTAGGTGTCACTCAGGTCCCAGGTATAGGACCTTGTCTCTCAATAGAACCCCACCCACCAAAAAAACAAGGAAACCAGATCCAGCCAGCAACAGTGATAGTATGATATATACAAATGCAATAAAGAAAGCGGTAAATAAAGCTGTACAGAAAGCAATAAATAAAGCAAATATACAAACACAAATAACACATAACACCCCAATAAACACAAATCAATCAAGCGCTAGGAGGAACCCACAAAAAGAACCAGAAGCCCTGGTTGCAGTATAAGGATCCCCAGCAGAGTCGCCAAGCTGTCGCTCCCGACAAATGAAAATGGATCAAATGAAGGTACAGACGCGAACGGTCGGCGAAGGGAACAGTGAGAACACACAGCCGTGAACTCACTGGAAATGAAAAGAGTCGCCAGCTAGGCATTTTTTATCCCGGAGGAAAGGTAATGCTGCATAGACCTAGAAAGAGATGGATAAGACGGTTTGCGAACCAGAGAGACTGAGAAAGGGGGTTGGTTACAACCTGGGAAGGTATTAGCACCCAGATTGTCCGCCGTACTCGACGGGATCCACGCTTAAAAGATTTGTGTTTTAAAGGGGTAGTGTCAGTGCTATTTGTGCATAAAAGAGCTGGAAAAGAATGTACAGGTGTCAGTGTAAAATAAATGTAAAGTGTGATATGAAAGTGTCAGTGTAGGAACTGGAATAAGATGCTCAAGATCATGAGGCTAAAAGAATGAAGCTGGAAGGAGGGGGAATGTACAGAGACTTTTGTTCGATAACTGTTAAGTTATGCCTACGTATCCTCTCGTGCAATGAGGAAGTCAGAACACCGTAGTTCGACCCAAAGAGACTGAAAGGATTGACTGGTGAACTGCTTGCAGTCTATGCTCAAGTGTATGATCTGTCTGGCACAGATGCAAACTGTCTTGCATTAGACGGAAGAAGCAAGTTCTCGGTTGTGAGTGAAGGTGATGAGAAAAGAATCCCGGAGGAGACGATTATTGTTTGTTTTTGAGTTTTCAGTCTTTTATTTCTTTTTGGAGTTTGTCATAAGATAATGAGCTTAAACCTAAATCAATGGATTTGGTAAACTCATCACATCATCCCTCTGATTAGGGGTAATGAGAATTACCTTAAGTGTGAAGTCAGATTCTCACACTTAATCACCTTTGATGTAGGGTTAAGATCATTAACCTACTTGTGATTAATTAGATGTTTTTGTGATTTTTGTTTAGTGTTAAGTAATGAGGTTAAGCCATAATCAGGGATTTAACAGGCTCATTACACTATCCTAAAAGAAGGATAATAGATGAGGGTGTTTAAGCTGAGGAAGGATCCTCAGCTTAATCCATGATTAGGGATTAAACCCATGACAGAACAAACCTTTGATTAAGTGGATTTTATTAATGATATGATGATGAAGTGTTTTTTATGATTTGTAAGACAACTTGAGGGGGACTTGTCCATTAACTTTAGGGTTAGTCCTTCTTAACCAATTAAGGAAGAATTAGAACCCTAATGCAAGGCCCAAGTTACAAGTGTAATGTCTTGATGATTATTAGATGGATTAATTAAGAGAGTTCAACACCTTAAGGGTCCAAGACTTAGGATTAAAGTTATACACTCCATCCTAAAAGGAGGATGCAGGCATGATCTTAATCACAAAGTCTTAAAGCCTTTAGGGTTTAGTCCCTGATTATGAGGTGAGGGGAGATGACTCAAGGAGAGACACAAAGGTAGAAACTATGGGGGAGACTAATCAAAACCCTAATTCATTATCATGCTTGGTTGGTCCTAATGTTTGTGAGGTTTTCAAGAACAATCTTCAGATGAACCACCAGGAAGCAGATGAACAAGATCAAGAGAAGCAAAGTGACTTGCTTCATTCAAGAAGTCAAGTCACTTGAAGAAAGAAAGTGGGAGGAGGAAGAATGAGCAAGCTCAAACTCAAACACACATAAGAATGCAGCAAGGTATGCAAGAGAGATGAGAATAGAGGTTATGAGAAGTGAAGGCAAATTCACTTCTCAAGTTACTTACCACCTGCAATGTTAGAAAGGAATGCAATGCAATGCAAAAGGAGATGAAATGGCATGAGGCAAAGCACAACCAGAAGCATGGTGATGATGATTATGATGCCATGAGGTGCTATGAACATGAGACAAGACAATGAGATGTTCATACAAAGTCATGGATGCAAATGATGCAAGTTGAGGAGCATGGACAAACATGAAATGTTATGAAAAATACAAGACAAATGACATGGTAAATATGCAATGCAATGATCAAACATGATTCATACATGTCTTAAGATGTTAAATGAATCATGAGAATGCACAAAATGTAATGGCAAGTCATGTTATGCAAGAGAATGCAAGAGGGATGCAAATGAAAGCCCAAATTAGGGTTCATGGATCAAACATCACACATAAACCAAAAACAGAAGCAAACCTTAACATAAAAAAATGGAAAATGGTACCCAAAGAAACCCTAGACCTATAATGAATCACTGCCCAAAGGAGAACTCTCAACTCTCAACCAAACTCAAGTTATGAATTTTGCAAGTTATTAGGGTTTTTTAGGGTTTGTAACAAAAGAAATGCCAATCAATTAGAAAATGCAAGATCAAATCATGGCCTTTTTATCCTTGAAAGTTCATGCTAAATGGAAAACAATGCAAGAAGAATCAATGTCTCAACCTTCACCAAAAGGCAGAAATGAATTTTTAAACACATGATCAAAATGATGCATAAAATATGATTTAATTCCATGAAAAATTCTTAAAATACATCAAGATCAAAAAAGAAATTTGGTTTGAAGGTTGGACAATGTTTCTAAATGTCTTAGAACATTTCATGGATTTTTTTGTAATTTTTAAATACCTAAAAGTATTTTTAATTAATTAATTCTCATTAATCAATTAAAAATAATCTTTTGAATATTTAAAAATACTTTTTTAATGATAAAAAATAAAATAAAAATGTTTTTGTGTCATAAAAATTAATAAAACCTTAAAGAAAAAGTTTCATAATTTTTATGATTTCTTAACTATTTTAAATAAATTGTGCAATTTAAATGAAATAAATATGAATAAAAATTAAAAGAAAATGAAAGTAAGCAGGATGAATGGCCAGGATGCGTTCTGAGGGTGGGTGGGTTGACTTGGCGCGCCATCTGATGGCCCAGATTCAAACTATCCTAATCTTAATTAATTAAATATTAAACCACAATTAAAACTTAATGATGCAATCCAGACCATACACGCACGCGCGGGAAAGATGATCAAATGGTCCAGATTCAAACTCAGTGCCCTAACCCTAATTAATAATTAATCACTCTCAGGTCACCGGAGACAAGCTCCGGTCGTCTTCTCCGGTGACCTCCTCCCCTGAAAACTTCAAGCTTCTTCCCTAGGTTATTAAAATGAAATCTAAGACCAGGAAAACGTCCCTCTCATCCTCACGAACCAAACCCCTAACCTAAAACAAATTTATATTCCATAAACAAGCTGAATCGAAGCAAGCAAGTTCTAGGTCACGCAAGCTTCAGAATCAAATTAAACTCTTAAAACAAAGCCATTTCAAAAACTAATGGTACCAGAGTGATCAGGCAAGCATGAAGAACAAGTTTATAACAACAAAAGTGATTTCTGGAAAAAAATATTTGGAGCTACCTGAGATTTGGAGCTTTCGGTTTAGGAACTTCCAGGCCTCTTCTTTCAGTGCAAGCTGCTCCTCTTGGTCCCCCAAAGGTACTTGGATGCTCAAAATGAGTTTGTGTTGGCTGGAGAAGAAGATTCGAAAGGAACTGCTTCAGTTCAGTCAACAATGGCAGATGAGTTTTTGGCACTTTCAGGCTGTGAAGAGGGGTTGTTTATGATCTATGAGGTGTGTTGAGAAGGTTTGTGGTGTTGGTTGAAGTGTTTGTGGCTTGTGGAGAGAGATTCGATAGAATCTGCAGCTTGAGGTGAATGATGGCAATGGAGTTTTCAGGCTTGTTTCAGGCTCATGCTTTGGTGGTTTCTTGTCTATGAGGTGGGGTGAGTTGAATGGTGATGAGAGTTTGTGTGTTTGGAAGCTGTGTAGAGAAATTCGAATGAACTTGCAAGATGGAAGGTTTTTGTGAATGTTGTGAATGGTGTGGTTTCAGCCTTAGCTCTTGATATGTTTAGCTTGCAAATTGTACATATGACTCTCTCTCATTGGCTGGCTGATGTGACTTGTGCTTTATGGGTTGGTAGGTTAACTTTTGCAACTTTGTCAACTCTTGTGTAAGAGAAAGTAAGGTGAGGTGCTAGGCAAGTACATGGGCATGGGCTGGCGCAGCAAGGTGAGGTGAGAGGCTAGCAAAGCTCAGCAGCCAATGCATCAAGTTGTAGCAAGCATGATGATGAGTTTTGCAAGTTGTGGCATTTTGGTTCACATGTGATCCTTTGCATAACCAAACATGAAACCAAGGGCAAACTTAGTTCAAATCTGATTTTATGACTTAAAGAAATGTTTGTGTACTGGTTTGAGAGGAATTAGAAGTCACATAATGCATTAATCCAAGGTTTTGCAAAATTTCCGTTTGATGCATAACTTGAAAATCAATGATTTTTGTAACTTTGCAATGCCATAACTTTTGATCCATGAAGAGTTTAATCATGTTCTTGTACTTTTTGAAAAGGGAAAGATGAGATCTACAACTTTCATGACCAAAGTTTTTCCATTTGAGGCCTTTTTGGATCATGAATCAAGGCTTGAAAATTGACCTAAAATGGGGCATTCTTGAAAAGTCAACTATGCCCAAAAAGTCAACATTTGCAAAAACCCTAAATTCTTGATTTTTATGAACTTCAACCTTCTTCCATGATCAAATAAAGATCATATACACTCAAAATGATGAAGATCACCCATTGGTTGGGTCATTGGGGGCCTCAGATGCCCTGATTTTGCACTGACTTGTCTGAAAAGTCAACTCTTGATCAGATGACTTCCCCATGGAATTTCTTCATGAAAATTGATATGCATACTCCCTATACCATATAGAGACCAATGGAAACAAGAATGACCAAAAAATTTGGAGTTATGGCCTCTGAAACCAAAACCCTAATTTTCAGTCAACTGTGCAGTTCATCCTGGCTCTGCATCCACTCAAACCCTAGTTCTTGTGATCCCTCTGCATTTTTGACTTTGAGGAGATGGAATATGATGTAAGAACACACATGGACCCCTTTGAGTTGATTAGTGGCCTTTGGAATGGCTCAAGATGCCCTGAGGTTGCTCAGATCACAAACCCTAGGTGCAGATGCCTTAGAAACTATCCAGTGAAACCAAATGAGACATGAGATGATGTGATTGTGTTTATGCATATGAGATGATCACAAGTCATGTGTGAATGGGTGAGGGAAAATTTGGGGTGTTTACAAGTGGGTCTCTGAATTTGTGGAGCGAAAAGACGTCCGCTTCGAGTGAAGCCTCCGCCTCCTCCCACATTGTCAATTTGTGGTGCAGGGGTTGATGATTCAAAAGTGATTCTTTGTCCTTCGCAGTACAGGTCAGAGCCGTAATGCCAGGGGATGGCATTACTACTTTCATAAGGTACTGGTCCAGGCACCGTGATAGTGATTGGACTGGTTTCAGCTGCGGAAGGAATCGTGATAGTCTGTGGATCGTAATAAATTGTGACTGGTGCTCTGATGGGAGCAGCACCTTCTGAGTTGTAGGCGGAGTTGTTTTCAGGATCATAAAATATTGTGACAGTTGAGACATCTTCAGAGTTTGTTGCTGGAGTTGTAGGAGACATTGTCGGAGGATGGATGTTGTTGTTGTAGGAGATTCAAAATGGAGTGATGCTGAAGTTGTAGAAGAAAAAATTGTTGACAACTGATCAGTTGAGATGATAGATGAAGTACTTGTTGATGAAGCCGAAGAATTGTCAGGAACAATGGTTGTTGCAGTTGTAGGAGGTTCTGGAGTTATTGCTGATGAGATTGCTGGATTTGTAGGAAATGATGTGGTGATCTGAAGATGGCCACTCTGAATGAGACCGTCTATGCCATTCCTCAGGTTATCGCACCCATTGACTGAAATATTACAGTAAGCACACCCTAACTCACACCCCGGGAACATTTGACATTCGAGGAGCTGAGCCTTAATTTCTACCAACGGTGTCCGGATCTGACCCACACTGGTTATTAAATAAGACGGCTTGTCTTCTTCAATAGCGTTAATCTTGGGACCGTCGTGGTTTGGCATGGGGTTCTTATTGACATTAGGTGGTGGTGCGAAATTCAGAGCTTTTGAGTCTACCAGGTCTTGTACCTTCATGTGCAAAGCTCTGCACTTTTCTGTACTGTGGCCAGGTGCATTTGAATGAAAGGCACATCTGGCGTTGGAGTCATAATTCCTGGGTAGACTATTAGGATCTGGAGGTGCCAATGTCCTTAGCTCAACTAGGTTGAGTTTCAGGAGTTGTGGCAGCAATGTAACATATGGCATAGGGATCGGATCGATTACCCTGTTGGCTTGAGAAGGCCTCTGTTGAAATGGCCTTTGCTGGTTATTGGTGTTACTGTTGTTGTAATTTCTCGGAGGATACTGATTTTGTTGATGGTACTGAGGTTGTTGCTGATAGTTTTGTTGCGGAGGTTGATAAACTGGCTGTGGATGAGCTGGAGCGGGAATGGTGACTGCTGCCACTGATCTGTGAACATATTGGGGCCTGCCCCTGTTGGTGTGGATGGCATTGGTCTCGCCAGTTCTTCTCGGGCCTGCAAAAGGCTTTCTTGTACTACTGGACGAGCTTGCACCGTTGTCTGAGATCTTTCCCATCTTCAATAGGCTTTCAATTCTCTCCCCGGCTATGACTACATTTGCAAAGCTAGTGGAAGAGAAAGCAGCCAGCCTGTCAATATATGTCCCCTGAAGGGTGTTCATAAACATATCTGCCATTTCCCTCTCAGACATAGGTGGTTGAACAGCAGCAGCCAATTGCCTCCATCTCTGGGCATATTCTCGGAAACTTTCCCTTGACGATTGTGACATTCCCATTAGGAGGGTCCTGTTGGGTGCCATATCTAAGTTGTACTGATACTGCCTGATGAAGGCCTCTGCCAGGTCCTTCCAGCATCTAATAGTTGCCCTTGTCAGATGGGAATACCATTCCCTTGAAGCTCCTGTCAAGCTGTCTTCGAAATAGAACATCCAGAGCTTCTCATCCATAGTATAGGCCTTCAGCCTTCCCAGAAATGATTGTAAATGAGTCCGGGGGCATGAAGTCCCGTTGTATTTTTCAAAACAAGGAGGCTTGAACTTATGGGGAATCCTGACCCCGTCTACCAAGCCCATGTCCATGACGTCGAAACCCAAAGAGTTTTGGGACTCTAAGGACCTCAATTTCTCAGCTATCACATCCAGCCTTCTATCATAAGCTTCTTCCCCAGCACCCATTACTGTGAATTGATCCTCCTGGGGGTCTTCTTGAAGTACCCTGGCTGCAGTGGCAGTCCCTTGAACATTTGCAGGGATATTAACCTCTGGATGAAGATGGGGGCCAAATACAGGGGGGTTAACATGAGGTTGGACCCTTTCATTGTTGCTGGTGCCGGCAGTCCCTATATGTGGATCTTCTTGATTTTGCCTTTCCACCATGGCCCTCAATCTTTCCTGGCTCTGAGCCATGTTGTTCATTACTTCCATAAACCGAGTCATCTGGTTCCTCATTTCCAATCTTTCGTTCGCCATTTGGTTTCTGACCTCAGTAAGGTCCTGCTGCATCTGATCCATTTGAATGCCCGGAAGGTTGTTACGGGTCGGATAACGGTGCGGACGGTTGAGGGGAAATACTCGGCGTCGAGCAATAGTTCCTGAACATCACAACAGAGTTAGCAGCAATAAAACAAAAACCTACAAAACAAACAAAAGGGGTTAGCATGCAATGCAGTATGCTTGTTTGCTTTCAAGGTATCCGGCTTGGCATTCAGTTTTGACCCTTCCAGTCCCTCGAAGATGCTGTTGATGTTGCTTTTGGAGTGAAACTCAGATGGAGCAAACTAATACATATATACATTACAGGAAGCAAAATAATACAACTTATTCTTTTTACAACACAAACCCTCTAAGGGGTCAAAATACATTATAAGAAAATAAAAGTACATGGAATGAAAGCAACAACAAGTAAATGGTCAAACACCAAGACCAAACTCATCCTCACGAACTTCCCTGAGAAGTGCTTCGGTCACAGGATCAGCCGGACGCTCCGTGAGATTCCTGATGAGGAGGTTCCTGGTCGTAACAGCTGCCGTTAGCTTCTTGTGCTGACTTTGGTCCTTTGACCTCTTCACCCCAACTTTGATCTTCAGCTCTGATATCTCCCTCTGGGCTGCTGCCAGGGCTTCTTGCTGTTCTTTGGCACTAGCTTCCAGTTGCTCCATCTTGTCTTGAACTCTCTTGTCCTCCAGAGTACGAGCCTCGGTGATCCTGACCCACCGGGCCTGACTCTCCTTCAGATACAAGTCTGTCCTTGCTCTCTGGAACTGGGCTTCCTTGCAAGCATTCTTCAGAATTTGTTCTCCAGCTTTAGACTTTTTGATATAATCCCCAGACTTCTCAATTTTAACCAGATGCTCCACTCTCAACTTCTCCAGCCTCTCAATCTCCATCCCACTCTCACTCCTCTCCCGGAGGGTCTTCTGCAAAGCCTGGGTTAACTTCTCATTTCTTTCCTTCAAGCTCTCAAACTCCTCCAAACTGATAGTGGCAGGGGGTGGTGCTGAAGATGATTCAGGCACATCTTCTATGGTAAAGGGCATTCCAGAGAATTGAGCCCTGGCATGGGACCACTCATAATATTGTGCTGATGCCACATTGCTGCACTTCCCCAGAATGGTTACTCCCTTGGTTTGAACATTATCCCAGGCCCAAGCAGCCTGCCTAACAGTAGCCAAATTAGGCTTGTTCTCGCAATAAAGAGTCTCAACCAGGTCCTGTGCCTTAGGAGAGTGGACCAGTGCATAGCCCAGTTGCCTTTTGAACAGCAGAGGGTTGTAATTGATACTACCCTTAACTCCTATTAGGGGCACATTGGGAAAATGCCCACAGCTGGTGATGATATCCCTGCCTTTGGTGCTTTGAGTGCACCATCTGATATCGGCTGAAGTTAGAGCAGTGAGTCTCTTAGCCCAGTTTCTCTGCTGATGAGGATTCAAAAATGCATCTGTCCTGGGTAGATGCCTGAGAAGCCAAGTGTGGAACAATGGAGCACAACACCTCACTAATCTTCCCCTCTTCTTTTCATTCCTTTGATGCACTGAGTAGTAGAAGTCCCCCAATAAAGTGGGCACTGGGTTCTTCAGGATGAAAAGATGGATTGCATTCTTGCTAATGAATCGAGGCTCATCTGCAAACAATACAATTCCATATATGCTCAAGGCCAATAAAGCACAGACAACTTTCCATTCTCCTAAAGAAGCTTTCAGGGTAGCTTGAGAGATCAAGAAATCCAGATGGAGGCCAGGAATTCCAGCTTTAGAAGTCATATGCTGCTCAATCAGGACAGGTTCCAGATGCAGAGCCTTTGCTACTTCTCCATTACCGGGAAAGACCATCTCAGGGTTGAAAGGGACTCCACCCCTGATAGGTATACCAACTAATGATGAGTATTCTTCCAATAAGGGGCCCGGCTGAAAGTCCTGAAAAGTGAAACATCTCAGTGGGGGATCATAAAATTGAAGGCAAGTGTGGATCAGGCTTCTCTGTGAAGGGTCCAGATCCATAACCATATCAAGTATATCTCCATAATGTTCCCTGAACAATGATATGTGATCTGGAGTGATCAGGGTCTGAATCCTCCTGATGTCAGATAGCTCTGGCTGGAAGAAGTGATAGGTGATGTTGCTCTTTTTAGGAGCCATGATGCTGAAGATGAGTAGAGACAAGTGCTGATGGTAATACTGAAGAAATGGCCACTGATTGGCTGGTGCAGGTGATAGCTGAAGCAGATGCTGATGAAGATAGGTCAATGCTGAAGATGGGGTCAAAACCAAAACCAAAGATGAAAGTCGATACCCTGGAACACAAATAAGCAAATGTCAATATGATGCAATGAGTATGTATGCAAATGATATGCAAGGGTTTGTGACTGAGCTGGATCTGATCAAATGCCTTGATACAGGTCCAAGTATGTTCAAGAAATCCAGATGGAGGTCTATAAATCCGGTAACCAAGGTGGGGGGCTCAAATAAAGAGCCACATGTCCAGGGTTTTAGAATCACAAGAACTGTCCCAAAATGGAGTACTCTTAAACAAACAAAGTAACAGGGTATTCTGAGGTCAAGGTACCTGCAAACCTGTAAATAGCCCAACCCCCTCACAGGTGATGTTCTAAAACAAGGATCCTCAGACTTGGATCAGTTATGAGAAGTGTAAACACTTCTAATCCGGAGGTACAGTGTTTACAATAACCATAAAAGTTCCTCCTCTAATTCACCTCAGTTTCTGAAGGTCAGTACTAAAAGGTCATCCAGACTTAGCAGGCTTCCCAGATAGCCCTAGAATTGCAGGAAATCTGCAACACAGAGTTCTCAAGAAGAAACCCATATCTGAATCGTGTTTCATATTCCCGCACCAGACCGAGATGGAATGGGAAAGAATATGATTCACTCTAGCCTAGGTGTCACTCAGGTCCCAAGAATAGGATCTTAACTCTCAATGGAACACCCACCCACCAAAGCAAACAACAGATCCAGCCAGCAGCACAGTATGACAATAATATATGCAAAGCTATAAAGAAAGCAGGTAACAACTGTACATAAAGCAATAAATAAAATAAATACACAAGCACAAATAGCACATAACACCCCAGTAAACACAAATCAAACAAGCGCTAGGAGGAACCCACAAAAAGAACCAGAAGCCCTGGTTACAGTATAAGGGTCCCCAGCAGAGTCGCCAAGCTGTCGCTCCCGATAAGTGGGACCGGCCCAGATAAAGGTATAGACGCGAACGGTCGGCGAAAGGGACAATGAGAACACACATCCGTGAACTCACTGGAGATGAAAAGAGTCGCCAGCTAGGCATTTTTATCCCGGAGGAAAGGCAATGCTGCATAGACCTAGAAAGATATGGATAAGACGGTTGCGAACCAGAGAGACTGAGAAAGGGGGTTGGTTACAACCTGGGAAGGTATTAGCACCCAGATTGTCCGTCGTACTCGACGGGATCCACGCTTAAAAGATTTGCGTTTTAAAGGGGTAGTGTCAGTGCAATCTGTGTATAAAAGAGCTGGAAAAGGATGTACAGGTGTCTGTGTAAAAGAAGTGTGAAGTGTAACATATACAGTGTCAGTGTAGGAACAAGAATGGAATGCTCATGATAATGAGGCTAAAGAATAAAGATGAAAGAGGGGGAATACACCGAGACTTTTGTTCGATAACTGTTAAGTTATGCCTACGTATCCTCTCGTGCAATGAGGAAGTCAGAACACCGTAGTTCGACCCAAAGAGACTGAAAGATGAATTGACTTGTGAACTGCTTGCTTGCCTATGCTCAAGTGTGTGATCTGTCTGGCACAGATGCTACTGTCTTGCATTAGACGGAAGAAGCAAGTTCTCGTTTGTGAGTGAAGGTGATGAGAAAAGAATCCCGGAGGAGACGATTATTGTTTGTTTTTGTGCTTTCAGTCTTTTATTACTTTTGAAAGTTTGTCATAAGTTAATGAGCTTAAGCCTAAACCAATGGATTTAGTAAACTCATCACATCTTCCCTCTGATTAGGGGTAATGAGAGTAATGAGGTTAAGCCATAATCAAAGATTAAACAGACTCATTACACCATCCTAATAGAAGGATAATAGATGAGAGTGTTTAAGCTGAGGAAAGCTCCTCAACTTAATCCATGATTAGGGATTAAACTCATGACAAAACAAGCCTTTATTGAGTGGATTTTATTTAATGATATGATGATGAGGTGATTTTTAGGGTTTGTAAGACAACTTGAGGGGGACTTGTCCATTAACACTAGGGTTAGTCCTTCTTGACCAATTAAGGAAGAATTAGAACCCTAATGCAAGGCCCAAGTTACAAGTGTGGTGTCTTGATGGTTATTATGTGAATTGATTAAAGGAGTTAAACACATTAAGGGTTTAACACTCAGGATTAAAGTTATACATTCCATCCTAAGAGAAGGATGCAGGCATAAGCTTAATCACAAAGCCTTAAAACCTTTAGGGTTTAGTCCCTGATTATGAGATGAGAAGAGAAGAATCAAAAGAGACACAAAGGTAAAACTAAGAGGGGAGACTAATCAAAACCCTAATCATTGTCATGCTTGGTTGTTCCTAAGGTTTGTGAGGTTTACAAGAGAAGCCTTCAATGGAACCACCAGGAAGCAGATGAAAGGATCAAGAGAAGCAAAGCAACTTGCTTCATTCAAGAAGTCAAGTCACTTGAAGAAAGAAAGTGGGAGGAAGAAGAATGAGCAAGCTCAAACTCAAACACAAACAAAAATGCAGCATGGATGCAAGAGGGATGAAAAGAAAAGTTATGAGAAGTGAAGGCAAATTCACTTCTCAAAGTCACTTACCACCTGAAAGGTTAGAAAAGAAATGCAATGCAATGAAAAATGGGATGAGATGACATGATGAGAAACAAAACCAGAAGCATATACATGATGATAATGATGCTATGAGATGCTACAAACATGAGGCAGCACATGGAAATGATCATACAAGCTTATGAATGCAAATGGAGCAAGTTAGGAAGCATGGACATACATGAAAAGTTATGAAGTGCACATGACATACAACATGGCAAATACATGATGCAATGATCAAACATGCTTTCAATATGTCTTATGATGAAGAATGAATCAAATGGATGCTTGAAATGTCATGGCAAGTCATGTTATGCAAGAGAATGCAAGATGGATGCATATGGAAGCCCAAATTAGGGTTTATGATCAATGCAACAAACAAAAATCAAAATCAGAAGCAAACCCTAAGATAAAAAATTGAAAATGACACTCAAAGGACCCCTAATCCTATACTAAACCAATTCCCAAAGGAGAGGTTTCAACTCCTAACCAATTTCAAGTTATGATTTTTCTAAGATTTCTAGGGTTTTAGGGTTCCTAAACAAGAAAATTATCAAACAAATTGAAAATGAAAGATCAAATCATGGCCATTTAATCTCACAAACTACATGCTAAACACAATGCAATGCAAAAAGAATCAATGTCCAACTCTTCATGGATAGGCAGAGATGATTTTTTGAACTTTGGATCAAAATAATGCACAAAAATGATTTTAATTCAATGAGAAATTCTTAAAATGCATCAAGATCAAAAAATAAATTTGGTTTGAAGGTTGGACAATGTTTCTAAATGTCTTAGAACATTTCATGAATTTTTTGGTGATTTTTAAATACCTAAAAGTATTTTTAATAAATTAATTTTCATTAATCAATTAAAAATAATCTTTTAAATATTTAAAAATACTTTTTTAATGCTAAAAATGAAAACAAAAATATTTTTGTGTCATAAAAATTAATGAAACTCTTGAGAAAAAGTTTCATAATTTTTAAACAATTTTTACTATTTTAAATAAATTATGGAAGTTAAATGACAAAAAATGAAATAAAAATAAGATAAATGGAAAGTCACCTGAATGGAGGGCTGGGATGACTTCTGGATTTGAAATGGTTGACCACGCGCGTGAATGAAGGGTCTAGATTGCTTCTGAGTTAATTAATTATGATTATTTTAATTAAACAAGATTAGGGCAAATGACATGATCTGGGCCCTTGAAACACGCGCGGGAAGCTTCATCCTACGTTCCAGATTCAAACCTACCCTTAAACCCTAATTAAGCATTAATGACTTTCAGGTCACTGGAGACGAGCTCCGGTCGTCTTCTCCGGTGACCTCCCTCCCTGAGAATTTCCAAAACCTTCCCTAGGTCATTTCTGGAGCTCTAAAGCTCCAGATTTGTTCCTCTCACTCTCCTAAACTCAACCCCACCCTCATTTCTCATTTATTTCCAGCCATGATCATGAATCGAAGCAAAGAACAAAAACGGCCAAAATTTCAGACAAGCAATACAACTTCATTTCTCAACCATTTTCAATAATTTTTAGTTCAGGGTGATCAGTGAAGCATACTTAATCAATTAGAAACAATAAAAAGAGGCTCTGGAAAAATGGAATGCCATAGCTACCTGATTCGAAGCTTTCAAAATAGGAGCTTCTGGGCCAGTTTCTTGCTTCTAAACAACTCCAATGACCTCTCCAAAGTGTTTGCCAGGCTTGCTTGAAGTTTATTTGGGCTGATTGAAGAGTTTTCCTGAGTTCTGTTCAAGATGGTGTAAGAATCGTGTTTCTGATTCTTTGAGCTTTGGGATGTTTTGAGGGGTGCTTAGTGACTAGGGAGGGATGTTGAAAAGGTTTATGAAGTTTGCTTATGTGTTTGTGAGCTGTGGAGAGAGATTCGAAGGGTTTTGCTCTATGGAGTGAAAATGGAGAAGTGATGCTATGACTTGCTTCAGGCTGGCTTGATGTATGAAATGGCTAGCTCTTTGTTTTCATAAACAAATGGGATTGGTCAGAAGATGTGACCTGTGCTTTTGTGATAGGTGTAGCTACTTTTGCAAATATGTCAACTTCTTGTAAGAGAGGGCATGGGCAACTTCTAGCCAAGTACAAAGGGCTTGTCTGGCGCAGCATGGCATGAGGGAAAGGCTAGTGTGATTCAGCAGGCTAGGCAGCAAGTGGATGAAGTGTGATCATTGGTTTTGCAACTTGCTTGCCTTTAGTTCTCATGAAAAGATCATGCCTCACAAACCATGAAGACATGTGATTCCCTTGGTTCAATCTGAACTTTAAGGCTTGGATTATGTTGGTATAAGGATTAGGCATCAATTAGAAGTCACAAATGCCTTTGGTACATGAAATTGCAAGTTTTCCTTTTAGTGCATAACTTGAAAATTAATGATTTTTACCAACTTTGTCACACCATAACTTTTGATCCAAGAAGAATTAGGTCATGTTCTTGTACTTTTTGAAAAGGGAAAAATGTATTCTACAACTTTCATGACCAAAGTTCTTTCATTTGAAGCATTTTTGGATCAAAAAGCAAGGCTTGAAAAATGGCATAAAATGACATATTCTTGAAAAGTCAACCATGCCCTAAAAAGTCAACTTTGCAAAAACTTGTAATTCTTGATTTTTGTGAACTTCAACCTTCTTCCATGATCAAATAAAGATCATATACATTCAAAATGATGAAGAACACCCCTTGGTTGGGTCATTGGGGGCCTCAGATGCCCTGATTTTGCACTGACTTGTCTGAAAAGTCAACCCTTGATCAGATGACTTCCCCATGGAATTTATTCATGAAAATTGATATGCATACTCCCTATACCATATAGAGACTAATGGAAACAAGAATGATCAAAAAATTTGGGGTTATGGCCTCTGAAACCAAAACCCTAATTTTAGGTCAACTGTGCAGTCAAACTTGGCTCTGCATCCACACCAATCCCAGTTCTTGTGATCCTTTTTCATTTTTGACTTTGAGAGGATGTAATATGATATAAGAACACACATGGATCCCTTTGAAGTGATTGGTGGCCTTTGGAGTGGCTCAAGAAGCTCTGGGATCGCTCAGATCACAAACCCTAGATGCAGATTACTTAGAAACTATGCAGTGAATCAAAAATGGGATATGAGGTGATATGATTGTGTTTATGCATATGAAATGATCACAAGCCATGGTGTGAATGGGTGAGGGCAAATTTGGGGTGTTTACACATTAGACGAAAGAAGCAGATCCTCGTTTTTGAGTGAAGATGATGAGAAAAGAATCCCGGAGGAGACGATTATTGTTTGTTTTTATGTTTTCAGTCTTTTATTGCTTTTGAATTTGTAATAAGTTAATGAGCTTAAGCCTAAACCAATGGGTTAGTAAACTCATCACATCCTCCCTCTGGTTAGGGGTAATGAGAATACCTTAAGTATGAAGTAAGCAACTCAAACTTGATTACCGTGATGTAGGATTAAGATCATTAACCTACTTGTGATTATTTAGATGTTTTTGTTTAGTGTTAAGTAATGAATTTAATCCATAATCAGGGATTTAATGGACCCATTACACCATCCTAATAGAAGGATAACAGATGAGAACATTTAAGCTGAGGAAGACTCCTCAACTTAATCCATGATTAGGGATTAACCTCATGACAAAACAAAACCTTTATTAAATGGATTTTAGTTGATGATGAGATTAAGAAGTGAGTTTTATGGTTTGTAAGATAACTTGAGGGGGACTTTTCCATTAACACTAGGGTTAGTCCTTCTTAACCAATTAAGGAAGAATTAAAACCCTAATGCAAGGCCCAAGTTACAAGCTTGATGTCTTGATGATTATTAAGTGGATTGATTAAAGGAGTTAAACACATTAAGGGTTTAACACTTAGGATTAAAGTTATACACTCCATCCTAATAGAAGGATGCAGGCATAAGCTTAATCACAAAGCCTTAAAACCTTTAGGGTTTAGTCCCTGATTATGAGGTGAGGAGAGAAGACTCAATGATGACACAATGGTAAAACTAATGGGGGACTAATCAAACCCTAATTATTATCATGCTTGGTTATTCCTAGGGTTTATGAGGTTTGCAAGAAGATATCCAGAGAAACCATCAGGAAGGAAGCAGATGAAAGGAGCAAGAAGCAAAGAGAAGCAAAACAACTTGCTTCACTTAAGAAAACAAGTTGCTTGAAGAAATAAAGTGAGGAGGATACATGAATGAGCAAGCTCACTCTAATACACAAGATAAATGCAGCAAAGATGCAAGAGAGATAAGAAGAGATTGTGAGAAGTGAAGGCAAATCCACTTCCCAAAACAACTTACCACCTGAAAAGTTAGCAAAAGAAATGAAATGCAATGTAAATGAGATGAAATGTCATGATGCAAACCAAAGTCAGAAGAATTCACATGATGTTAATGATGCTAAGAGATGATACAAGCATGAGGCAATACATGAGAATGATCAGAGAAGCACATGGATGCAGATGAAGCAGCTTTGAACCATGAATGTACATGAAAGGTTATGAAATGCAATGGACATATAACATGGCAAATGAAAGATGCAATGATCAAGCATGGTTCTAATATGTCCTATTATGTACTATGGATCATGTGGATGCACAAAATGTCATGGAAAGTCATTGGATGCAAGCAAAAGAGAAATGGATGCAAAGGAAGGCACAAATTAGGGTTACATGCATCATGCAATGCAAAAATCCAAAACCAGAAGTAAATGACATGATAAAAATTTGAAAATGCAATCAAAGATACCCTAAACCTATACAAGCTCACTGCCCAAAGGAGAGGATCCAACTCTTAACCTAGTGTAAGTTATGAATTTCCTAAGATTACTAGGGTTTTAAGGTACCTTATCAAGAAAAATGCCAAACAAATTGAAAATGCAAGATCAATTCAAACCAAATTTATCCTATAAACTACATGCCATGAAGGATGCAATTCAAGAAGAATCATCATCAAACTCTCAAGGGTTAGGCAGAATGAAATTTTCAAAGTTTGCACAAAAATATTTCCTTAAAATGAATTTAATTCCAAAGAAAATGATCAAAATACATCAAGACCAAAAAAGAAATTTGGTTTGAGGGTTTGATAATGTTTCTAAATGTTTCTAAATGCAATGTGAATTTTTTTGGGATTTTTAAACACCTAAATGTATTTTTAATTAATTAATTTTCATTAACTAATTAAAAATAAACATTTAAATGATTTAAAAATAATTTTAATGCAAAAAATAAAAAATAAAAAATATTTTTGGGTTTTAAAAATTAGTGAAATCTTTTACAAAAATTTTCATAATTTTTAAATGATTTTTGCTATTTTAAATAATTCGTATAAATAAATGCAAAGAAAATGAAAAAATAAAAATTAGAATAAATGGAAGTATGCACATCCAGAGGCTGAGATTCAAACTGGGAGAAGGAGGGAAGACTGCGCGCGTCATCCAACGGCTGTAATTCAAACTAACCAAATTAAATTAAACTAAATTAATTAATCTAATTAATTATGATTAGGGTTTTAATGAGAGATCCAGGCCATTCATGTGCGCGGGAGTCAACAAAAGTCAGCCAGATCCATGGTCCAGATTCAAACTTTTCCCTAAACGTGATTAATGCCCTAATGACATTTAGGTCACTGGAGAAGAGCTCCGGTCGTCTTCTCCGGTGACATCCCTCCCTGAAAATTCCAAACTCACTCCCTAGGTTATTTCTGGAGCTCTAAAGCTCCAGATCACTTCCTCTCACCTCTCTAAACTCATCCCTGACCTCAAAAACAACTTATTTCTCACCATTAATAAGATTCAAAGCAAGATTCAAAAATGGCAGAAATTTCAGACAAGTCATACATGCTCAAATCTCCATCATTTTCAAAAGCAAAAGGTTCAATGCACTCAGGGAATCAAACTTAACAAGTTGAGAACTTAAAATAGAGCTTCTGGAAAAAATAAATTTCGAAGCTACCTGAGGTGAAGCTTTCAGTTTGGAGCTTTCAGACTGCCTCCTTGCTTCAGAATGGCTCCAATGATCTTCCTGAGGAAGCTTTGAAGCTTGGTTGGAGTTTAGAGTGGCTGGTTTATGCTCTATGGAGCTTTTCTGAATGAATGGTGAAGTTGGTTTTGAGGTTTGATGATTGTGTGATCAGATTCGAAGGAAAGTGCATAAGAGGGGACTTCTGTGAACTATGGCTTATGAGAGAGATCAGGCTTGTGTGTGTGTGTTGTGTTGAGTCCCATTTGGTACATGTATCACACTTGGATAAGTCAGAGAGTTGTTGCTGGCCTAGCTTGATTGGTATGGGTCTTTTTGCATAAAGTCAACTTTTTGTGTAAGAGAGGTATGGGCTAATGGCAGGCCAAGTACAAAGGGGTGTCCTGCGCAGCAAGGATTGAGGAGAGCCATGGAATCAGTCTTGAGGCCAATTAGCAAGTGGATTAGGGTTTGTGAGATATTTTGCAAATTTGTGATCTTTTGGCCCTTTTGTGATTACTTGAAGCATAAGTCATGAAAATGGACAAACCTTTGGTGTATTCTGATTTTAGGCATTGGTTTATGTTTGTGAAAAGGTTAGAAGTCCATTTGAAGTCACATTTTTCCTTGACAAGGGGTTTTGCAACTTTGCCTCTTTGGTGCAAAACTTGAAATTATGTGATTTTTCCCAACTTTGACAAGCCATAACTTTTGATCCAAAATGAATTAGAATGAGTTCTTGTACTTTTTAAAAAGGGAATGATCCATTCTACAAATTTCATGACCAAAGTTTTATCATTTGAAGCATTTTTGAATCAATTTGAGGAGGTTGAAAAACTTTCCCAAAATGGCAAGTTTACATTACAAGTCATTTTCCCAAAAAGGCAACTTTGCAAATGGCTTGAAATTCTTCAATTTTGTGAACTTCTAACATCTTCTATGATCAAATAAAGACCACACATATTCAAAATGATGGGGAACACCCTTTGGTTGGCTCATTGGGGGCCTCAGATGCCCTGATTTTGCACTGACTTGCTCAAGAAGTCAACTCTTGATTAGATGCCTTCCCCATGGAATTTCTTCATGAAACTTGATATGCATGATCCTTATAACATATAGAGACCAATAGAAACAAGAATGACCAAAAAATTTGGAGCTATGGCCTCTGAAACCAAAACCCTAATTTGAGGTCATCTGTGCAGTTAAACCTGGCTCTGCTTCCATGCCTTTCTCAGTTCTTATGATTCTTTGACTTTCTTGACTTGGTGAGGATATGATATGATGTTTGAACACACATGGACCTCTTTGAAGTGATTGAAGACCTTTGGAGTGGCTCAACTGGCTCAAGGATGGCTCAGATCACAAACCCTAGATGCAGATGACTTTGAATCAATGCAGTGAAGCAAATATGCAATATGAGATGATGTGATTGAAATTATGCATATGAAAAGATCATAAGCCATGGTGTGAATGGGTGAGGGAAAATTTGGGGTGTTTACACGTCCCCATCATAATCTCTTTTATCCCCAGCAGTCGTCCTTTGCTCGACGGTCGTCCTCCGTCGCCCGCACTTTATAAATATATTTTATTTTCTTTTATAATCTATATCCCTTTTCTTCTTCATTCAGTGAGTGCAAATTTTGGACTGTCTTTGGTATTCAACCACAAGTTATCTTGTTTGCCTGTTAAGTCGTTGCTTACATCCTGCACAGCTAACTCATACTTGAATAGGGGCAGCTGTAAACACCCCAAATTTTCCTTCACTCATTTCACCATGGCTTGTGACCTTTTCATTTGCATAAATTCAATCATAGCATCTCATACCACATTTTTGATTCACTGCATTGATTCAAAGCCATCTGCATCTAGGGTTTGTGATCTAAGCCATCCCTGAGCCATTTGAGCCACTCCAAAGGTCATCAATCACTTCAAAGGGGTCCATGTATTTTCAAGCATCATATTATATCCTCACAAGGTCAAGAAAGTCAACGAATCACAAGAATTGAGGAAGGCATGGAGGCAGAGCCAAGTTTAACTGCACAGATGACCTAAAATTAGGGTTTTGGTTTCAGAGGCCATAACTCCAAATTTTTTGGTCATTCTTGTTTCTATTGGTCTCTATATGTTATGAGGATCATGCATATCAATTTTCATTTAGAAATTCAATGGGGAAGGCATCTGATCACAAGATGACTTCTTGAGTAAGTCAGTGTAAAATCAGGGCATCTGAGGCCTCCAATGACCCAACCAAAGGGTGTTCCCCCTCATTTTGAATGTGTATGATCTTTATTTGATCATAGAAGATGTTAGAAGTTTACCAAATTGAAGAATTTCAAGCCATTTGCAAAATTGCCTTTTTGGGAAAGTGACTTAAAATACAAACTTGCCATTTTGTGAAAGTTTTTCAAACCCCTCTTTTTAATTCAAAAATGCCTCAAATGAGAAATCTTTGGTCATGAAAGTTGTAGAATGGATCCTCCCATTTTCAAAAAGTACAAGAACTCATTCTAATTTATCATGGATCAAAAGTTATGGCTTGCCAAAGTTGGGAAAAATCATGAAATTTCACTTATGCACCAAAAGAGGAATGTTGCAAAACTTCATGCCAAGGCCAATTGTGACTTCAAATCAACTTCTAAGCATTACACAAACATAAGTCATGACCTAAAATTCAGAATGCACCAAAGAATTTCTCATTTTTATGCCTTGATCATTAAGAAACTTCAAAAGGGCCAAACTTTGTGAAATTTGCAAAACCTCACATAACCTCCAATCCACTTGCAAATTGGCCTCAAATTCATTTTCATGGTCATCCTTGAATCAAGATGCAGCAGACATGCCCTTGTCCTTGGCCTGCCATGACCCATACCTCAAAGGACACCTAACATTGACTTTTGGCAAATTGGACCATCCCCATCAGCATAGGCCACACCAACTCCACAAACCTATCATAGTGTGATAAGTGGACCAAAAGCAACTCAAAGCAACACACATACAAGCCTGATTTCTCCCACAAGCCAGCATTCTCAAAAATCCCTCTTTATGCATTTTTCTTCGAATCTCAATACACAAGCCACAAACCTCAAATAAAACTTCATAGAATCACTCACCATGATCCTCTGATCATTTCCCAACCATCATTTGATCCTGAAACCATCCCAAACAGAAATACAATTTTTCACTCCCCTTGGTCAGAACTTCATCAATCTCAAAAACCAGCCACAATACACTCCAACTAAGCCTCAAAGCATCTTCAGGGAGATCATTGGAAGGACTTTGAAGCAAGAAACTGGCCAGAAAGCTCCAAAGTTCAAAGCTCCAGTTCAGGTGAGCTCAAGAACATTTTTTTCCAGAAATGCAATTTCTTGTTATAGGATGAAAGAGTTTGTTTCACTGATCATGTTAAGCTCTGAATCACTGAAAATGGTTGAGAAATGAGTGTGTATGCATGTTCTGAAATTTTTGCAGTTTTCTTGATTTTGCTCGAATCTTGTTGTGGATGCATTGTAAATGTGATTTTGTGATTGATTCATGTTTAGAGTGAGTAGAGGATGAAATATGGAGAATTAGAGCACTTGAAACAGCCTAGGGAGTGAGTTTGATTTTTTGGTTGGCCGGAGAAGATGACCGGAACACTGTTCTGGTCATCTGAAAGTCATTAGGGCTTTCATTGTGATTAGGGTTTGGTTTGAATGTGAGCCATAGATCCTGTTGACCCGTGTTGACCCGCGCGCGAATGAATGGCTCAGATCCATCACTTAAGCCCTAATCCACGTCATTAAGTTAATTAATTAGGTTTTAATTTTAAATAGGTCAGTTTGAATGTAGACAACAGGATCTGGCGCCAGTCAATTCGCGCGTTATCCATTTGAATGCCGGCCATTGGATTTGCATACTTTTCCATTTACTCATTTTTATTTCATTTTATTTATATTTAACTTCCACGAATTTTTAAAAATAGGAAAACACTTTGAAAAATTCTAAAAAATTTTGTCAAACCTTTCATTAATTTTCAGAACCCAAAAATATTTTAATTTTTATTTTTTGCATTAAAAATCATTTTTAAATGATTTAAATGTTTATTTTTAATTAGTTAATGAAAATTAATTAATTAAAAATGCATTTAGGTATTTAAAAATCACCAAAAGATTCACATTGCATTTCAAAACATTTAGAAACATTATCAAACTCTCAAAACAAATTTATTTTTGGTTCTTGACCAATTTTGACAATTTTCATTGGAATTAAAGTTTGTTTAAAGGCAATATTTTGATCCTAACTTGAAAAAATTCATGTTACCTAATCATTAAGTGTTTGATGATGGTTCTTCTTGCATTACATCCTTCATAGCATGTAGTTTCTAGGGTAAAATTGGTTTGAATTTATCTTCCATTTTCAATTTGTTTTGCATTTTTCATTGTGAGGTTCCTTGAAACCCTTGTTGACTTAGAAAAATCATAACTTCCAATAGGTTTAGGTTTAGGTCTCCTCCTTTGGGCAGTGAACTTGTGTAGGGTTAGGGTTCCTTTGATCCCATTTTCAATTTTTTATCATGTCATTTGCTTCTGATTTGGAATTTTGCTTTGTGTCTTGTGCATAAACCCTAATTTGTGCCTTTCTTTGCATCCATTTCTCATTTGCTTGCATTCAAGAACTTGCCATGACATTTTGTGCATCCACATGATTCATAAGACATCTTAGGACATATTAGAATCATGTTTGATCATTGCATATTTCATTTGCCATCTTGTGCATTCATATCCTTTCATAAACTTTCATGAACTTTCATGGTTCAAGCATGCTTCATTTGCATCCTCATCCTTGTATGATCATCCACAACTCTTGACATGTGTTTGCATTACCTCTTAGAATCATTAACATCATGTTTGTGCTTCTGGTTTTGGTTTGCATCCTTTTCATTTTCATTTCATTTCCTTTCTTGGCTAACTTTTCAGGTGGTAAGTTGTTTTGAGAAGTGAATTTGCCTTCACTTCTCACAATCTCTTTTCATCTCTTTTGTGCCTTCTTTGCTGCATTTTGTATGTGTATTAGAGTGAGCTTGCTCATTCATGTTCATCTCTTACTTTCTTCCTTCAAGCAACTTGTCTTCTTATGTGAAGCAAGTTGTCTTGCTTCTCTCTGCTTCTTTCTCCTTTCATTTGCTTCTCTCCTTGGTGGATCTTTGAAGACTCTTTCTCTCTTAAGCCTCACTAACCCTAGGATCTCCAAGTATGATAATAATTAGGGTTTGATTAGTCCCCCATTTAGCTTTTACCTTTGTATCATCTTTGTGTCTTCTCATCTCATCTCATAATCAAGGACTAAACCCTAAAGGTTTTAAGGCATTGTGATTAAGCTTATGTCTGCATCCTTCTATTAGGATGGAGTGTATAACTTTAATCCTAAGTGTCAAACCCTTAATGTGTTTAAATCCTTTAATCAATTCACTTAATAATCATAAAGACATCAAGCTTGTAACTTGGGCCTTGCATTAGGGTTCTAATTCTTCCTTAATTGGTTAAGAAGGACTAACCCTAGTGTTAATGGACAAGTCCCCCTCAAGTTGTCTTACCAACCATAAAACTCACTTCTTAATCTTATCATTAACTAAAATCCACTTTAATAAAGGCTTTGTTTTGTCATGAGGTTAATCCCTAATCATGGGTTAAGTTGAGGAGCCTTCCTCAACTTAAATGTTCTCATCTATTATCCTTCTATTAGGATGGTGTAATGAGTCCATTAAATCCTTGATTATGGCTTAAACTCATTACTTAACACTAAACAAAAACATCTAAATAACCACAAGTAGGTTAATGATCTTAATCCTACATCATGGTGATTAAGCGTGAGGTGCTTACTTCACATTTAAGGTATTCTCATTACCCCTAATCAGAGGGAGGATGTGATGAGTTTACTAACCCTTGGTTTAGGCTTAAGCTCATTAACTTATGACAAATCCAAAAGCAATAAAAGATTGAAAACACAAAAACAAACAATAATCGTCTCCTCCGGGATTCTTTTCTCATATCATTCACTCACAAACGAGAACTCGCTTCTTCCGTCTAATGCAAGACAGTTTGCACCTGAGCCAGACAGGTCTTACACTTGAGCATAGACAAGCAAGCAGTTCACAAGTCAATTTATCTTTCAGTCTCTTTGGGTCGAACTACGGTGTTCTGACTTCCTCATTGCACGAGAGGATACGTAGGCATAATTTAACAGTTATCGAACGAAAGTCTCTGTATATCCCCCCCTACTTCCAGCATCATTCTTTAAGCCTCATAGTCTTGAGCTTCATACTCCTGTTCTTACACTGACATTTCTCTTATAGACCTCACACTTCTCTTACACTGACACTTGCATTCTTTCCAGCTTTGATACACAGATTGCACTGACACTACCCCTTTAAAACAGAAATCTTTTAAGCGTGGATCTCGTCGAGTACGACGGACAATCTGGGTGCTAATACCTTCCCAGGTTGTAACCAACCCCCTTTCTCAGTTTCCCTGGTTCGCAACCGTCTTATCCATATATTTTCTTAGGTTTATGCAGCATTACCTTTCCTTCGGGATAAAAATGCCTAGCTGGCGACTCTTGTCTTCTGAGTTCACCCCTGTGTGTTCTCTCTCCTTTCGCCGACCGTTCGCGTCTGTACCCCTCTTGGCCCTGTGTGTCATTTGATGGGAGCGACAGAGACATAACCTATTCATTTGTGCTATACATTCTTTTAACAAATTACATTGTGATTATAGCTTTATTAGAAGCAAGATAGTTATTATTTTATTATTATTGTAAAAGATAAGTTAAATCCCTTGAGTGACTAGTTTCAGTCAGAAGACTCAAGAGGACATTGACTGTAGGTCAGTATGTGTATTCAAATATTGATTAGTGGATTAAGACCTCAGTGATAGAGGCAAAATCACCTTGGCGGGTGGACTGGATGTAGTTTGAGTTCAAACGAACTAGGATAAATCAACTTGTCATAGAAGTTAGTTTTATGTTGTTAAGAAAACCCAATTCCAATCCCCCTTCCTTGTTGTCGCTCCCACTAAAAGACACCTGGTCAGATAGGGTACATACGCGAACGGTCGGAGAAAGGAGAACACAAGGGTGAACTGAAAAGAGTCGCCAGCTAGGCATTTTTATCCCGAAGGAGAGGTAATGATGCATAAACCTAAGAAAAGATGGATAAGACAGTTGCGAACCAGAGAAATTGAGAAAGGGGGTTGGTTACAACCTGGGAAGGTATTAGCACCCAGATTGTCTGCCGTACTCGACGGGATCCATGCTTGATATATAAATGTTTAAAAGGGTAGTGTCAGTGCAATCTGTGTATCAAAGCTGGAAAAGAATGCAAGTGTCAGTGCAAAAGAAATGTGAAGTGAAATAAAGGTGTGTCAGTGCAAGAAAAGAGTGAAATGCTCAAGACAATGAGGCTTAAAAGAATAAAGCTGGAAGAGGGGGAATATAGAGAGACTTTTGTTCGATAACAGTTAAGTTATGCCTACGTATCCTCTCGTGCAATGAGGAAGTCAGAACATCGTAGTTCGACTCAAAGAGACTGAGAGATAAATTGACTTATGAACTACTTACTTGTGTATGCTCAGGTGCATGACCTGTCTGGCTCAGGTGCTAACTGTCTTGCATTGGACGGAAGAAGCGAATTCTTGTTAGTGAGTGAAGATGATGAGAAAAGAATCCCGAAGGAGACGATTATTCTTTGTTTTTGATGTTTTTCAGTCTTTTATTGCTTTTTGTGTTTGTCATAAGAAAATGAGCTTAAGCCTAAACCAAGGGTTAGTAAACTCATCACATCTTCCCTTGGATTAGGGGTAATGAGAAAACCTTAAGTATGAAGTAAACACCTCACACTTAATCACCATGATGTAGGATTAAGATCATTAACCTACTTGTGATTATTTAGATGTTTTTGGTGTTTTTGTTTAGTGTTAAGTAATGAGTTTAAGCCATAATCAAGGATTTAATGGACCCATTACACCATCCTAATAGAAGGATAATAGATGAGAACATTTAAGCTGAGGAAGGCTCCTCAACTTAACCCATGATTAGGGATTAACCTCATGACAAAACAAAGCCTTTATTAGAGTGGATTTTAGTTAATAGTAAGATTGAGAAGTGGATTTTATGGTTTGCAAGACAACTTGAGGGGGACTTGTCCATTAACACTAGGGTTAGTCCTTCTTAACCAATTAAGGAAGAATTAGAACCCTAATGCAAGGCCCAAGTTACAAGCTTGATGTCTTAGTGATTATTAGGTGGATTGATTAAAGGATTTAAACACATTAAGGGTTTAACACTTAGGATTAAAGTTATAAACTCCATCCTAATAGAAGGATGCAGGCATAACCCTAATCACAAAGCTTTAAAACCTTTATGGTTTAGTCCTTGATTAAGAGATGAGAAGACACACAGATGACACAAAGGTAAAACTAATGGGGGACTAATCAAACCCTAATTGTGATCATGCTTGGGTATTCCTAGGGTTTATGAGGCTTGCAAGAAGTCTTAGAGGAAAAGCCACCAAGGAGGAACGAAGATGGAAAGAAAAGAAGCAGGAAAGAAGCAAGACAACTTACTTCACTTAAGAAGATAAGTTGCTTGAAGAAAGAAAGTGAAGAAGGAGCATGAATGAACAAGCTCACTCAAATACAAAAGCAAAATGCATAAATGAATGCATAAAAGAGATGAGAAGAGATTGTGAGAAGTGAAGGCAAATTCACTTCTCAAACACTTACCACATGAAAAGTTAGCAAAAGGAAGTGAAATGAAATGAAAATGAGATGAAATATTAAGATGAAAGCCAAAGTCAGAAGCATGTCATGATGCTAATTATGCAAAGAGATGGCACAAATGTATGTCATGAGATGAAGATGATCATACAAAGGATGAGAATGTAAATGAAGCAAGATGAAAAGCATAAAAGTTCATGAATGCATATGACATCAAATGAAAGAAAAGACATGGAAAATGGATGATGCAATGTGTAAACACCCCAAATTTTCCCTCACCCATTCACACCATGGCTTGTGATCATTTATAATGCATAAACACAAGAACCACTTGTGATCTGAGCAATCCAAGAACCACTTGAGATCTGAGCAATCCAAGAACCACTTGAGCCACTCCAAAGGTCATCAATCACTTCAAAGGGGTCCATGTGTGTTCAAACATCATATTATACCCTCTCAAAGTCAAATATGTCAAAGAATCACAAGAACTGGGATTGGTATGGAAGCCAAGCCAGGCTTGACTGCACAATTGACCTAAAATTAGGGTTTTGGTTTCAAAGGCCATAAATCCAAATTTTTTGGTCATTCTTGTTTCTATTGGTCTCTATATGGTATAGGGAGTATGCATATCAATTTTCATGAAGAAATTCCATGGGGAAGTCATTTAATCAAGAGTTGACTTTTTGAACAAGTCAGTGCAAAATCAGGGCATCTGAGGCCCCCAGTGACCCAACCAAGGGGTGATCTTCATTATTTTGAGTGTATATGATCTTTATTTGATCATGGAAGAAGTTGGAAGTTCACAAAATTCAAGAATCTCAAGTTTTTGCAAAGTTGACTTTTTGGGCAAGTTTGACTTTTCATGAAAATGTCATTTTATGCAACTTTTTCAACCCTTACTTTTTGATTCAAAAATGCTTCAAATGGAAAAACTTTGGTCATGAAAGTTGTATATTAGATCTTTCCCTTTTCAATAAGTACAAGAACATGACCTAATTCATTTTGGATCAAAAGTTATGGATTGTCAAAGTTAGCAAAAATCACTAAATTTCAAGTCATGCACCAAAGAGGCAAAGTTGCAAATTCATTTCTCAAAGCCAATTAAGTTACCAAATGCACTTCTAATCCACACAACATGATCTCACATGACCTAAAAATAAGAATGGGCCAAGAGTTCCTCATATTGTTTGGCCTTTGGAGCAAGATATTCTCATGAAGATCAAAAGCAAGCAAGTTGCAAAAGCCATCATAACCTTTCATCCACTTGCTAGCTACATTGCTGAACCATCCTAGCCTTTTCCCTCACCATGCTGCGCAGCCCACACCCCTTGTACTTGGCTAGAACATGACCCATGCTTTCTCTTACACAAAGTTGACAATTTGCAAAAGTAGCTACACCTATCACAAAAGGGCATGTCACATCTTCTGACCAATAGCAATTGTTTATACAAACAAATTGCTAGCAAAACAACATAACACACAAGCCTGAAACAAGAAAGAACTCAGCACTTTCATTTTCCACCCTTGAAGCAAAAGCTTTCGAAACTCAGCATACAAGCTACAAACTCACAAACAAACTTCATAGAACTCATCACCATACCCTTCTGATCATTTCCCTGCCTTCATTCATCCTTGAAACCCCACATAAGCCAGACACGATTCTCACCTGAGCTTGAACAGAACTTGTTCAATCTCCCAAACCAGCCAGCACAAACTTCTTCTAAGCATCCAGACATCATCAAGGGACCAAAAGGAGCGGATTGCATAAAGAGGGGAGGTCAGAAAGCTGCAAAATTGAAAGCTTCAAAACTCAGGTAGCTCAAGAACTTTTTTTCCAGAAATGATTTTTAAAGTTCCTAAGTTGTTCTTTGTAGTTCACTGATCACTCTGATGTCTTTGGTTTTGAAAATGAGTGAGAAATGAGAGTTTAATCGTGTTCTGAATTTTTTGCCCTAGAAACTATTTTGATTCGATTCAGCCAGTTTAGGGATGATAAATGGTGTTTGAGTGAGGGGTCTGGTTCGTTTTTGGTTGGGGATGATTTCTGGATAGTTGGTTTTCATTTTCATAGCGTGTAGAATGATTTAGCATTTGAGCTCGCCGGAGAAGATGACCGGAACCACTGTTCCGGTCATCTGAAAGTCATTAGGGCAAAATTAGGGCTTAATCACTTAATTAGCCAAGTTTGAATTCCAGCCGTGGGATCTGGCGCCAAGTCAAACGCGCGCGCAGCAAGTTTAAATGAGGGCCCTTGGATCTGTTGACTTTTCTCTATTTCAGTTTAAATTCATTTTTATTTTCATTTAATTACATTGTTTTGTACATTTATTTAAAAATAGTAAAACCTTTTCAAAAATTCTAAAATTTTTTATACAAGTTATTATTTAATTTCAGAACACAAAAATATTTTTATTTTTATTTTTAGCATTAAAAAAGTATTTTTAAATATTTAAAAGTTCCTTTTTAATTAATTAATGAGAATTAATTAATTAAAAATACTTTTAGGTATTTAAAAATCACCAAAAAATTCATGAAACATTTAAAAACATTTAGAAACATTGTCCAACCCTCAAACCAAATTTATTTTTTGATCTTGATGCATTTTGAGAATTTTCCATGGAATTAATTCATTTTTCAAGCATTATTTTGATCCAAACTTCCAAAAATCATTTCTGCCAAACCATGAAGAGTTGGACTTTGATTCTTTTTGCATTGTGTTTAGTATATCATGTGGTTTGTAGGATTAAATGGTCATGATTTGATCTTTCATTTTCCATGTATTTGGCATTTTTTCTTGTTAAGGAACCCTAAAACCCTAGAAAACATAGGAAAATCATAACTTGAAATAGGTTAAGAGTTGGAACTTCTCCTTTGGGCAGTGAGTTAGTATAGGATTAGGGATCCTTTGAGTGTATTTTCAATTTTTTATAATGATTTTTGCTTCTGATTTTGGTTTTTGTTTGATGCATTGATCATAAACCCTAATTTGGGCTTTCATTTGCACCCATCTTGCATTTGCACTCATATCTTGACTTGCCATGACATTTCATGCATCCATTTGATTCATTGAACATCGTAAGACATATTGAAAGCATGTTTGATCATTAAATCTTGCATTTGCCATGTTGTATGTCATGTGCATTTCAAAACTTTTCATGTATGTTCATGGCTCTTAACTTGTTTCATTTGCATCCACAAGCTTGTATGATCATCTCCATGTGTTGTCTCATGTTTGCAGCATCTCATAGCATCATTAACATCATGAATGTGCTTCTGGTTTTGGTTTTATCATGCCATTTCATCTCATTTTGCATTGCATTGCATTTCTTTCACTAACTTTTCAGGTGGTAAGTAACTTTGAGAAGTGGATTTGCCTTCACTTCTCATACTTTCTTCTCATCTCTCTCTTGCATCCATGCTGCATTTTTATATGTGTTTGAGTTTGAGCTTGCTCATTCTTCTTCTTCTTACTTTCTTTCCTCAAGTGAATTGTCTTCTTAATTGAAGCAAGTTGCTTTGCTTCTCCTGATCCTTTCATCTGCTTCCTGGTGGTTCTTCTGAAGATTGTTCTTGTAAACCTCACAAACCTTAGGAACAACCAAGCATGACAATGATTAGGGTTTTGATTAGTCTCCCCTCTTAGTTTTACCTTTGTGTCTCTTTGAGTCTCCTCTTCTCCTCTCATAATCAGGGAGTAAACCCTAAAGGCTTTAAGGCTTTGTGGTTAAGCTTATGCCTGCATCCTTCTATTAGGATGAAGTGTATAACTTTAATCCTAAGTGTTAAACCCTTAATGTGTTTAAATCTCTTAATCAATCCACTTAATAACTATCAAGACATCACACTTGTAACTTGGGCCTTGCATTAGGGTTCTAATTCTTCCTTAATTGGTTAAGAAGGACTAACCCTAGTGTTAATGGACAAGTCCCCCTCAAGTTGTCTTACAAATCATAAAAATCACTTCATCATCTTATCACTAATTAAATTCCACTTAATAAAGGATTGTTTTGTCATGAGTTTAATCCCTAATCATGGATTAAGTTGAAGAGCTTTCCTCAGCTTAAACATTCTCATCTATTATCCTTCTATTAGGGTGGTGTAATGAGTCTGTTTAATCCTTGATTATGGCTTAATCTCATTACTCTACACTAAACAAAAACACCAAAAACATCTAAATAACCACAAGTAGGTTAATGATCTTAATCTTACATCAAAGGTGATTAAGTGTGAGAATCTGACTTCACACTTAAGGTATTCTCATTACCCCTAATCAGAGGGAAGATGTGATGAGTTTGCTAACCAATTGGTTTAGGCTTAAGCTCATTAACTTATGACAAACTTTCAAAAGCAATAAAAGACTGAAAACACAAAAACATACAATAATCGTCTCCTTCGGGATTCTTTTCTCATCATCTTCATTCCTAAACGAGAACTTGCTTCTTCCGTCTAATGCAAGACAGTTCGCATCTGTGCCAGACAGATCATACACTTGAGCATAGGCAAGCAAGCAGTTCACAAGTCAATTCATCTTTCAGTCTCTTTGGGTCGAACTACGGTGTTCTGACTTCCTCATTGCACGAGAGGATACGTAGGCATAACTTAACAGTTATCGAACAAAAGTCTCTGTGTATTCCCCCTCCTTCTAGCCTTATTCTTTAGCCTCATATTCTTGAGCATCTTATTCCTGTTCTCACACTGACACTTCACTTGTACACTTCACACTGCTCTTACACTGACACCTGTACATCCTTTTCCAGTTATTATATACACAAATTGCACTGACACTACCCCTTTAAAACAAAAATCTTTTGAGCGTGGATCCCATCGAGTACGGCGGACAATCTGGGTGCTAATACCTTCCCAGGTTGTAACCAACCCCCTTTCTCAGTCTCTCTGGTTCGCAACCGTCTTATCCATCTCTTTCTAGGTCTATGCAGCATTACCTTTCCCCCGAGATAAAAATGCCTAGCTGGCGACTCTATTCATCTCCAGTGAGTCCACTGCTGTGTGTTCTGATTGTCCCTTTCACCGACCGTTCGCGTCTGTACCTTTATTTGGGCCATTTCCCATTTATCAGGAGCGACAGCTTGGCGACTCTGCTAGGGAACCTTATACTGCAACCAGGGCTTCTGGTTCTTTTTGTGGGTTCCTCCTAGCGCTTGATTGATTTGTGTTTACTGGGGTGTTATGTGCTATCTGTGCTTGTATATTTGTTTTATTTACTGCTTTATGTACAGTTTTGTTTATAGCTTTCTTTATAGCTTTGTGCATATATCATACTGTCATGCTGTCTGGCTGGATCTGGTTTTGCTTTGGTGGGTGGGGTTCTATTGAGAGTTAAGGTCCTATACCTGGGACCTGAGTGACACCTAGGCTAGAGTGGTTCATATTCTTTCCCATTCCATCTCGGTCTGGTGCGGGAATATGAAACACGGTTCAGATATGGGTTTCTTCTCGAGAACTCTGTGTTGCAGATTTCCTGCAGTACTAGGGCTATCTGGGAAGCCTGCTAAGTCTGGATGACCTTTAGTATTGACCTTCAGAAACTGAGGTGAATTAGAGGAGGAACTTTTATGGTTATTGTAAACATTGTACCTCCGGGTTGGAAGTGCTTACACTTCTCATAACTGATCCGAGTCTGAGGATCCTTGTTTTAGAACACCACCTGTGAGGGGGTTGGGATGTTTACAGGTTTGCAGGTACCCTTGACCTCAGCATACCCTGTTACTTTATTTTGATTAAGAGTACTCCATCTTGGAACAGTTCTTGTGATTCTAAACCCTGGACATGTGACTCTTTATTTGAGTCCCCCACCTTGGTTACTGGACTTATAGACCTCCATCTGGATTTCTTGAACACCCTTGGACCTATATCAGAGCACTTGATCAGATCCAGCTCAGTCACAAACCCTTGCATATCATTTGCATACATCATCATTGCATCATTTTAACATTTGCTTATTTGTTTTTCAGGGTATCCATACTTTATTATTGGCTTGGTTTTGACCCCATCATTAGCATAGACCTATCTTCATCAGTATTTACTTCAGCTATCTGCTATCTGCATCATCAGTCTCAGCCTGTCAGTGGCCCATTTTCAGTATCATCATCAGCATCTGTCTCAGCTTTCCTCCAGCAACATGGCACCTAAGAAAAGTAACATCTCCTATCACTTCTTTCAGCCTGAGCTAGCAGACATCAGGAGGATTCAGACCCTGATTACTCCAGACCATATACCACATTTCAGAGAACACTATGGAGGCATACTTGATGTGGTTATGGATTTGGACCCTTCACAGAGGAGCTTGATTCATACTTGCCTACAGTTCTATGATCCCCCCTGAGGTGTTTCACTTTTCAAGACTTTCAGTTGGGACCTTTGTTGGAGGAATACTCATCATTGGTTGGTATACCTGTCAGGGGTGGTGTCCCCTTCAACCCTGAGATGGTCTTTCCCAGTAATGAAGAGGTAGCAAAGGCCTTGCATCTGGAACCAGTCCTGATTGGGCAGAATATGACCACTAAGGCAGGAATCTCTGGCCTGCATCTGGATTTCTTGATCTCTCAGGCTACCCTGAAGGCCTCCTCAGGAGAATGGAAGGCAGTTTGTGCCTTATTAGCCCTCAGCATATATGGGGTCATTTTATTTGCAGATGAGCCAAAGTTTGTTAGCAAGAGTGCCATCCATCTTTTCATCCTGGGGAACCCAGTGCCCACTTTATTGGGAGATTTCTACTATTCAGTCCACCAGAGGAATGAAAAACAGAGGGGAAGATTAGTGAGGTGATGTGCTCCTTTGTTCCATACTTGGTTGCTCAGACATTTGCCAAAGACTGATGCATTTCTAAATCCTCATCAGCCAAAGAATTGGGCTAGAAGACTCACTGCTCTGACTTCAGCTGATATCAGGTGGTGCACTCAAAGCACAAAGGGCAGAGATATCATTACCAGTTGTGGACAGTTTCCCAATGTACCCCTGATAGGAGTAAAGGGTTGCATCAATTACAACCCTCTGCTATTCAAGAGACAACTGGGCTATGCATTGGTCCACACTCCCAAGGCACAAGATTTGGCTGAGACTCTTTACTGTGAGAATAAGCCTAATCTGGCTGTTGTCAGGCAAGCAGCCTGGGCCTGGGACAATATTCAAACTAAAGGAGTAACCATTCTGGGGAAGTGCAACAATGTGGCATCAGCACAGTACTATGAGTGGTCCTATGCCAGGGCTCAATTTTCTGGAATGCCCTTTACCATGGAAGATATGCCTGGACCATCTTCAGCACCACCTCCTGCCACTGTCAGTTTAGAGGAGTTTGAGAAACTGAAAGAGAGAAATGAGAAGCTGACTCAGGCTCTACAGAAGACCCTCTGGGAGAGGAGTGATGGTAGGTTGGACATTGAAAGGTTGGAAAAGTTGAAGGTAGAGAATCTGGCTAGAATTGAGAAGTCTGAGGATTACATCAAGAAGTCTAGGGCTGGAGAGCAGATCTTGAAGAATGCCTGCAAGGAAGAACAGTTCCAGAAGGCCAGGACAGACTTGTATCTGAAGGAGAGCCAAGCTAGGTGGGTCAGGATCACCGAAGCTCGTAATCTGGAAGATAAGAGGACTCAGGACTAGATTGAGCAGTTGGAAGCTAGTGCAAAAGAACAACAGGAAGCCCTGGCAACAGCCCAAAGAGAGATCTCAGAGTTGAAGATCAGAGCTGGTGTGAAGAGGTCAAAGGACCAGAGTCAACACAAGAAGCTAACTGCAGCTGTCACTACCAGGAATCTCCTTATCAGGAATCTTACAGAGCATCCGGCTGATCCTGTGACTAAAGCACTTCTCAAGGAAGTTCAGGAGGATGAGTTTGGTCTTGGTGTCTGACTTTTGCTTGTTGTTGCTTTCATTTCATTGTACTTTTCTTTTTAATGTTGTATTTTGACCCCTCAGGGGCATGTATTGTAAGAAACAACTATGTATCATTCACTTTTTGTAATATATTCATTAGTTTGTTTCATTTGAATCTCTTTCTCCTAAGCAACATCAGCAACATCTTCAAGGGTCTGGAAAGGTCAAAACCAAGTGCCAAGCCGGATACCTTGGAAACAAATAAGCATAACTGCATTGCATGCTAACCCTTTTGTTTGTTTTGTAGGATTACTTTGTTGTTGTTGCTAACTCTGTTGTGGTTTCAGGAACTATTGCTCGACGATGTGTGTTCCCACTCAACCGTCCACATAGATATCCAACCCGCAACAACCTTCCGGGGATACAAATGGACCAGGTACAACAGGACCTTACAGAGGTCAGGAACCAAATGGCCAATGAGAGGCTAGAAATGAGGAATCAGATGACACAGTTTATGGAAGTGATGAACAATATGGCTCAGAGCCAAGAAAGATTGAGAGCAATGGTAGAGAGGCAGAATCAGGAAGATCCCCATATAGGGACTGCTGGAACTAGTAACAATGAGAGGGTCCAACCTCATGTCAACCCCCCTGTATTTGGACCCCACCTTCATCCAGAGGTCAATATTCCTGCGAATGTTCAAGGGACTGCCACTGCAGGCAGGGTGCTGCAAGAAGACCCCCAGGAAGATCAGTTCACAATGATGGGAGCTGGGGAGGAAGCCTATGACAGAAGGCTTGAAGAGATTGCTGAGAAATTAAGATCCTTAGAGTCTCAAAACTCTCTGGGTTTTGATGTTATGGACATGGGCTTGGTAGACGGGGTCAGGATTCCCCATAAGTTTAAGCCTCCTTGTTTTGAAAAGTACAACGGGACTTCCTGCCCACGGACCCACTTACAATCCTTTCTGGGGAGGTTGAAGGCCTATACCATGGACGAGAAGCTATGGATGTTTTATTTTGAGGATAGCTTGACCGGAGCTTCAAGGGAATGGTATTCTCATCTGACTAGAGCAACCATCAGGTGTTGGAAGGATTTGGCAGAAGCCTTCATTAGACAGTACCAGTATAATTTGGATATGGCACCCAACAGGACCCTCCTGATGGGGATGTCACAATCATCTAGAGAAAGCTTCAGGGAGTACGCCCAGAGATGGAGGCAACTGGTTGCTGCTGTCCAACCACCTATGTCAGAGAGGGAGATGGCAGATATGTTTATGAACACCCTCCAAGGAACATACATTGACAGGCTGGCTGCTTTCTCTTCTACCAGCTTTGCAGATGTCGTTATAGCCGGAGAGAGAATTGAGAGCCTATTGAAGATGGGCAAGATTTCTGACAACGGTGCCAGTTCATCCAGCAACACAAGGAAGCCTTTTGTAGGCCCAAGAAGAACTGGTGAGACCAATGCTATCCACAACAGCAGGGGCAGGCCCCAATATGTTCATAGGTCTGTGGCAGCATTCACCATTCCCGCTCCAGTTCATCTGCAACCAGCTTATCAACCTCCGCAACAAAATTATCAACAACAAAATCAGTATCCTCCTCAGAGAAACTACAACAACACCAACAACAACAATCAGCAAAGACCATATCAACAGAGACCATCTCAGGCCAATAGGGTGATTGATCCGATCCCTATGCCATATGCAACATTACTGCCACAACTCTTGAAACTCAACCTAGTTGAGCTAAGGACGTTGGCACCTCCGGATCCTAATAGTCTACCCAGAAACTACGACTCCAACTCCAGATGTGCTTTTCATTCAAATGCACCTGGTCATAGTACAGAGAAGTGCAGGGCCTTGCACATGAAGGTACAAGACTTGGTAGACTCTAAGGCTCTGAATTTTGCACCACCACCAAATGTTAACAAAAACCCTATGCCACACCACGGAGGTCCCAGAATCAATGCTATTGAAGAAGACAAGCCGTCTTACTTGATAACCAGTGTGGGTCAGATTCGGACGCTGTTGGTGGAAATTAAAGCTCAACTCCTCGAATGTCAAATGTTCCCAGGATGCGAGCTAGGGTGTGCTTACTGCAACATTTCAGTGAATGGCTGTGATAATTTGAGAGATGGCATAGATGGTCTCATTCAGAGTGGCCTGCTTCAAATCACAACATCAATTCCTACCAATCCAGCAATCTCATTAACAACAGTTCCAGAGTCTTCTACAACTGCAACAACCATTGTTCCAGACAACTCTTCGGTTTCATCAACAAATGCTTCATCTGTTACTTTAACGAACCAAATATCAGCAAACATCCCTTCTACAACTTCAGCACCACTTCATTTTGAATCTCCTACAACAACAACACCCATCCTTCCAACAATGTCTCCTACAACTTCAGCAACAAATGTTTCAACAGTTACAATTTATTATGATCCTAAAAATGATTCTGCCTACAACTCACAAAATGCTACTCCCATCAGAGCACCGGTCACAATATATTATGACCCACAGACTATCATGGTCCCTCCTGCAGCTGCCATCAGTCCAGTCACTATCACGGTGCCTGGACCAGTACCTTATGAAAGCAGTAATGCCATCCCTTGACATTACGACTCTGATCTATACTGCGGAGGACAGAAAATCACTCTTGAATCAACAACCCCTGCACCACAAATAGACAATGTGGGAGGAGGCGGAGGCTTCACTCGAAGCGGACGTCTCTTTGCTCCACAAATTCAAAGACCCACTTCCGAAGCAGAAGCTGCTGCCAAGGCAAAAGGGAAGAGCCTGGTGCAGGAGGATCAAGCTGTTAAGGAAGCTTTGAAAACACCCTTTGATCAAGAAGTTGATGAGTTCATGAGAATCATCAAGAAGAGTGACTACAAGATAGTGGACCAGCTTCACCAGACGCCTTCCAAGATCTCTATTCTATCATTGCTTATGTGCTCCGAAGCTCATCGGAATGCACTACTAAAAGTCTTGCACGCAGCTTATGTGCTAGAAGAGATCACCGTCAATCAGTTGGAAGCAGTGGTTGGAAATGTTACTGCTAGCAATGGACTAGGGTTCACCAACACTGACTTGACTACGGAAGGCCGTAATCATAACAAAGCCTTGCACATTACCATGGAATGTAAAGGTGCAGTCCTTTCCCATGTGCTGGTAGACACAGGATCATCCCTCAATGTCTTACCTAAAAAGGCTCTTGTGAAGTTGGAATACGAAGGATTGGCATTGCGCCCCAGTAACCTAGTAGTGAGAGCCTTCGACGGTTCTAAGAGATCGGTTCTGGGGGAAATTGAGTTGCCTATAACGATTGGCCCACAAACTTTCAAAACGACCTTCTACGTGATGGATATACAGCCTGCCTACAGCTGTCTATTGGGTAGGCCATGGATTCACGCCGCTGGCGCCGTGACCTCAACCCTTCACCAAAAGTTAAAATTCGAGTGGGAGGGTCAAGTCGTTACTATCTGTGGAGAGGAGGATATTTTTGTCAGCCACCTGGCTACCTACAAATATATCGAGATGGATGGGGAGATCCATGAAACGATGAGTCAAGGGTTTGAGGCCTTGAACATAAACGAAACATCTGTTGTACCTGGAACCTCAATGACATCATACCAACAAGCCCGGAAGGTTGTTGAAGAAGGAACTGCCCAAGGCTAGGGCAAATTGCTACCTGTGGAGAAGAAAGAGGATAGATTTGGGTTGGGTTACAAACCAACTCAACAAGATCAAGCAGAGGCTGCTAAGGAGCCCAACTTTGTTAGTGGGGGAATGCTCACCCCTGATGCTGTCAACAATTTGGAAGACGAGGATGAAGGCGTCCGCGACCTGGAGAGTTGGATCCGTCCAAAGATCCCGGGGAGTAGTATCTCAAACTGGTCTTCCCAGGAAATTATAAGAGTTACTCATGCAGAGTAATTATTATTTCCTGTATTTTTATAGCATGATTCAAAGTCTTGCATCTTGCCCAAGATGACAAGAGTCATTTTGTAATCGGGCCATCTGTACTTTTTGTGCAACAAGATTAATCAATGAAATATCAGACATCTTTTTGCAAATGAGTCTTTTTCTTTTTCCTCTCACTGTTTTTCCATTTTTATTTTTGTACAAAAAATAAATGGCAATGTTTTCAAAATGACAACTTTATTTCACTTTTCTAAATAAGATTAAAATCAAATCACTAAAATGAACAAACTGAACCCTTGCAGAGAGTGCCTTCCAGACATCACTGACAACAGCACGGCTATGACTTCGTATGACTTTGACAATCCAATCAATCAAGCTGATGAAGGGGTTGAAGAAGAATATGAGCTTCCTGAAGAGCTAGCCAGGTTGTTGAGACAAGAGGAAAAGGTTATCACTCCTCACCAGGAGGAGGTTGAAACAATCAATCTTGGTACAGATGAAGACGTGAAAGAAGTTAAAATCGGGGCCTGCCTACAAGACTCAGTGAAAAGAAAACTGATTGATCTTCTTCAAGAGTATGTGGACGTGTTTGCTTGGTCCTATCAAGATATGCCAGGGTTGAACACCGACATTGTTGTACATATCTCACCTTACAGCAACCTGTGAACCCTTGTTCAAACTTTTGAAAAGGAACAGACGGTCAGGTGTGTAAACACCCCAAATTTGACCTCACCCATTCACCATGGCTTGTGATCATTCTCATATGCATAAACACAATCATATCACCTCATATCTCACTTATGATTCACTGCATAGATTCTAGGTCATCTGCATCTAGGGTTTGTGATCTGAGCAATCTTATGGCATCTTGATCCACTCCAAAGGCAACCAATCAATTCAAAGGGGTCTACATGTGTTCAAGCATCATATTACACCCTCTCAAAGTCAAAAATGCAAAAGAATCACAAGAACTAGGGTTTGAGTGGATGCAGAGCCAGGATTGACTGCACAGTTGACCTAAAATTAGGGTTTTGGTTTCAGAGGCCATAACCCCAAATTTTTTGGTCATTCTTGTTTCCATTGGTCTCTATATGGTATAGGGAGTATGCATATCAAGTTTCATGAAGAAATTCCATGGGGAAGTCATCTGATCAAGGGTTGACTTTTCAGACAAGTCAGTGCAAAATCAGGGCATCTGAGGCCCCCAATGACCCAACCAATGGGTGATCTTCATCATTTTGAGTGTATATGATCTTTATTTGATCATGGAAGAAGGTTGAAGTTCATAGAAATCAAGAATTTGGAAGTTTTGCAAATGTTGACTTTTTGGGCATAGTTGACTTTTCAAGAATGCTTCATTTTAGGTCATTTTTCAAGCCTTGATTCTTGATCCAAAAATGCTCCAAATGGAAAAACTTTGGTCATGAAAGTTGTAGATCTCATCTTTCCCTTTTCAAAAAGTACAAGAACATGATCAAACTCTTCTTGGATCAAAAGTTATGGTGTGACAAAGTTGGCCAAAATCATTGATTTTCAAGGCATGCCTCAAATGGAAATTTTGCAAAATCATGGACCAAAGCCAATTGTGACCTCTAATTCACTTCAAACCAGTATGCAAACATTCTACATGTCCTAAAAGTCAGAATTGGACCAAGGTTTCTCATGTTTTGGTTCATGTAACAAGACTTTCTTTCATGTGAACCATAAAGGCAACAAGTTGCAAAACCACTCATTTCTCTTCACCAACTTGCTGCATTGGCCCTTGAACCTAGCTAGCCCTTTCCCCTCATTGTGCTGCGCATAGCCCATGCCATGTACTTGCCTAGATCATGAGCCATACTTGCCTTACACAAAACTTGACTTTTTGCAAAAGCAAACTTACCAATCACTATAGGCCAGGTCACATCATCTGACCTATAGGATTAAAATACATTATCATTTGGCAAGCCAAAGATATCAAGAAGCAAGGCTGAAGCTCACTCATTCAACACATACACCAAAACACTCCCATTTGCATTTTGTTTCGAATCTCTCTGCCCAGCCATAAAACACAAAAACCATTTTCACCATTCAGCTCACCACACTTCATAGACCTCAAACCACCAAGAGCCAGGCCTGAAACAAGCAAGAACACCCCATTGCCATTTCTCACCTCAACTTGCAGTTTCATTCGAAACTCCTTCCATAGCTCACAAACACCCAAACAAACACCACAGACCTTCTCCACTCATTGTTCTGATCACAAAGAACCATTCACAATGACCTGAAACTGCCTGAAACTCCATTGCCATTTCTGACTGAGCTTGAGCAGAAGTTTGTCAAACTCATCATCCAGCCAACATAAATTCCTCTTGAGCATTCAAACATCATCTGGGGATCAAGTGGAGTGGATTGCACTGAAGGAAGTGGCCAGAAAGTCATCAGAGTGAAAGCTTCGAATCTCAGGTAGCTTGAAAAACATTTTTCCAGAAATCATTTTTATTGTTATAAACTTGTTCTCTATGCTTCACTGAGTGTCCTGGTGCTTTTGGTTTTTGAAATGGTGTTGAAATGAGTATTTAATTAGCTTCTGAAACTTGCGTGACCTAAAATTTATTTGTTTCGATTCATGGTTCTGGGGAAATATAAATTTGTTTTGGCTTAGGGTTTTAGTTCAGGGGATCATGGGAATCATTTCTGGATGCTTAGGTTTCATTTTTGTTACGATTTGAGGGGTTTTGGGGATTTTCAGGGGAGATGCTGGCCGGAGAAGACGACCGGAAGTCTTCTCCGGCCGCCTGAAAGTAATTTGTGCCCTAATTGCGTAATTAGTGTCATTTGAATGTGGGACGTTGGATGAGGTTGACTGGTTGACTCCCCGCGCGAATGAAAGGCCCAGATCAATCTGCTTAGCCCTAATCTTTTCCATTAATTTTAATTAATCTTAATTAAGCCAGAAGCCATCTGGACCCTCCACTAGCGCGCCAGTCAACGCATTTGAATCCAGAATGCATCTCAGCCTTCCATTTGGTTTACTTTCCCTTTTATTTAATTTTAATTCATTTTCTTTTCTTTTTATTTACATATTTATTTAAAAATAGTAAAAAAGGTTTAAAAATTATGAAACTTTTTCCTCTGAGTTTTATTAATTTTGTAAACACAAAAATATTTTTATTTTATTTTTTATCATTAAAAAAGTATTTTTAAATATTTAAAAGATTATTTTTAATTGATTAATGGAAATTAATTAATTAAAAATACTTTTAGGTATTTAAAAATCACCAAAAAATTCATGAAATGTTCTAAGACATTTAGAAACATTGTCCAACCTTCAAACCAAATTTCTTTTTTGATCTTGATGCATTTTGAGAATTTTCCATTGAATTAAATCATTTTTGGTGCATTATTTTGATCATAAGTTCAAAAATTCATTTCTGCCTATCTAAGAAGGGTTGGACATTGATTCTTTTTGCTTTGTTTTGTGTTTAGCATGTAGTTTCTAGGGTAAAATGGCCATGATTTGTTTCCTCATTTTCAATTTTTTTGGTATTTCTTTTGTTTAAGAGCCCTAAAAACCCTAATAACTTAGAAAAATCATATCTTGAGATTGGTTAAGAGTTGAGAGCCCCCCTTTGGACCTTGGTTTAGGATAGGTTTAGGGTTTCTTTGGGTGGCATTTTCCATTTTTTATCTTAGGGTTTGCTTCTGTTTTTGGGTTTTGTTTGATGTTTGTTTCATAAACCCTAATTTGGGCTTCCATTTGCATACCTCTTGCATTCTCTTGTATAACATGACTTGCCATGACATTTCAAGCATCCATTTGATTCATTTGGCATCATAAGGCATGTAGAAAGTATGTTTGATCATTGCATTACATATTTGCCATGTTATATGCTTTGTTTGCTTCCTAACTTGTCATGTGTATCCATGCTTCTAAGCTTGCACCATTTGCACCCATGAACTTGTATGAGCATATCCATGCCTTGCCTCATGTTTGTAGCACTCCATAGCATCATTATCATCATCAAAATGCTTCTGGTTTTGTTTCTCATCATGTCATCTCATCCCATTTTGCATTGCATTGCATTTCTTTTCTAACCTTTCAGGTGGTAAGTGACTTGGGAAGTGAATTTGCCTTCACTTCTCATAACTTTTCTTTTCATCTCTCTTGCATCCATGCTGCATTTTTGTATGTGTTTGAGTTTGAGCTTGCTCATTCTTCTTCTTCCCACTTTCTTTCTTCAAGTGACTTGACTTCTTGAACGAAGCAAGTCACTTTGCTTCTCTTGATCCTGTTCATCTGCTTCCTGGTGGTTCTCTTTGAAGATTGCTCTTGAAAACCTCACAAACCTTAGGAACAACCAAGCATGACAATGACTAGGGTTTTGATTAGTCTCCCCTCTTAGTTTCACCTTTGTGTCTCTTTGAGTCTTCTCCTCTCATCTCATAATCAGGGACTAAACCCTAAAGGCTTTAAGGCTTTGTGATTAAGCTTATGCCTGCATCCTTCTCTTAGGATGGAGTGTATAACTTTAATCCTAAGTGTTAAACCCTTAATGTGTTTAAATCTCTTAATCAATTCACTTAATAATCATCAAGACATCACACTTGTAACTTGGGCCTTGCATTAGGGTTCTAATTCTTCCTTAATTGGTTGAGAAGGACTAACCCTAGTGTTAATGGACAAGTCCCCCTCAAGTTGTCTTACAAATCATAAAACTCACTCCATCATCTTATCATTAAATAAAATCCACTTAATCAAAGGCTTGTTTTGTCATGAGTTTAATCCCTAATCATTGATTAAGTTGAGGAGTTTTCCTCAGCTTAAACATCCTCATCTATTATCCTTCTATTAGGATGGTGTAATGAGTCTGTTTAATCTTTGATTATGGCTTAACCTCATTACTTAACACTAAACAAAAACAACAAAAACATCTAAATAATCACAAGTAGGTTAATGATCTTAATCCTACATCAAAAGGTGATTAAGTGTGAGAATCTGACTTCACACTTAAGGTACTCTCATTACCCCTAAACAGAGGGAAGATGTGATGAGTTTACTAACCCATTGGTTTAGGCTTAAGCTCATTAACTTATGACAAACTTTCAAAAGCAATAAAAGACTGAAAACTCCAAAACAAACAATAATCGTCTCCTTTGGGATTCTTCTCTCATCACCTTCATTCATAAACGAGAACCTGCTTCTTCCGTCTAATGCAAGACAGTTAGCACCTGAGCCAGACAGGTCATACACTTGAGCATAGGCAAGTAAGCAGTTCACAAGTCAATTCACCTTTCAGTCTCTTTGGGTCGAACTACGGTGTTCTGACTTCCTCATTGCACGAGAGGATACGTAGGCATAACTTAATAGTTATCGAACAAAAGTCTCTGTATATTCCCCCTCCTTCTAGCTTCATTCTTTAGCCTCATGATCTTGAGCATTTCACTCCTGTTCTTTCACTGACACTTCATTTATACACATCACATTTCTTTACACTGACACCTGTACATCCTTTTCCAGCTCTTTTACACACAGATTGCACTGACACTACCCCTTTAAAACACAAATCTTTTAAGCGTGGATCCCGTCGAGTACGACGGACAATCTGGGTGCTAATACCTTCCCAGGTTGTAACCAACCCCCTTTCTCAGTCTCTCTGGTTCGCAACCGTCTTATCCGTGTCTTTCCAGGTCTATTCAGCATTACCTTTCCTCCGGGATAAAAATGCCTAGCTGGCGACTCTATTCATCTCCAGTGAGTTCACGACCGTGTGTTCTCATTGTTCCTTTCGCCGACCGCTCGCGCTTGTACCGGGATGCAAATCTTTGGGAGCGACAAGGTGGAATGAAGACTGCCAGAAAGCTTTTGACAAGATCAAGGAGTACCTGCAAGAGCCTCCGATCCATATGCCTCCAGTTGAAGGAAGACCTCGGATAATGTACTTGACAGTATTAGAAGAGTCAATGGGGTGTGTGTTGGGCCAGCATGACGAGTCTGGTCGAAAAGAGTACGCAATATACTACCTAAGCAAAAAGTTTACCGACTGTGAACAACGTTATTCACTGCTCGAGAAAACTTGCTGTGCTTTAGCGTGGGCTGCTCGCCGACTGAGACAATATATGTTGACCCACACTACTTTATTGATATCAAAGATGGACCCAGTCAAGTATATTTTTGAGAAGCCAGCACTTACCGGACGGGTTGCAAGATGGCAGATGATTCTCACAGAAAATGATATCCAATACACCTCTCAGAAAGCCATCAAGGGCAGTGTATTGTCTGAATATCTTGCTGAGCAACCTATTGATGATTACCAGCCTATGAGATTTGACTTCCCTGATGAAGACATCATGTTCATAAAAGCAAAAGATCATGAAGAGCCTATTCACACTGAAGGGCCTGACCCGGAAGAAGAATGGACTATGATGTTTGATGGGGCTGTTAACATGAATGGTCGTGGTGTTGGTGCAGTACTCATTACACCTAAAGGAGTTCACATTCCTTTCTCGGCAAAACTCACTTTCAACTGCACTAACAACGAAGCTGAATACGAAGCTTGCATTATGGGTCTTGAGGAAGCCATTGACCTCAGGATCAAGACATTGACTGTATTCGGAGATTCAGCTCTGGTAGTTAATCAAACCAACGGGAAATGGTACACACACCAAGATCATCTGATGCCTTATAGGGATTATACAAGGAGTTTATTGACTTTCTTTACAACAGTCAAGCTTGAGTATATCCCTCGGGATGAGAATCAGTTTGCAGATGCTCTAGCTACCATTTCGTCCATGATCAAAGTTCAAGCTGCCAACTTTGTACCTCAGATTTCCGTGTCCAGACTTGACAGACCAGCATATGTGTTCGCAGCAGATGTTGTTAAAGATGATAAGCCTTGGTTCCATGACATTAAGTGCTTCTTGGAGGATCAAACATACCCACCTGGGGCATAATCCAATGATAATAAGACTTTGAGAAGGCTTGCTGGTGGTTTCTTTCTGAACACTGATGGTTCCCTGTACAAGAGAAACTTTGATATGGTACTCCTCAGATGCGTTGATAGAACAGCAGCAGACTTGTTAATGCATGAAGTGCACGAAGGATCCTTTGGTACCCATGCAGGAGGGCATGCCATGGCTAAAAAGTTACTAAGATCAGGTTATTACTGGATCACAATGGATGCAGACTGTTGTGCCTACGCCAGAAAATTCCATAAATGCCAGATTTATGCAGATAAGGTGCATGTACCTCCCAATCCTTTGAACGTGATGTCTTCACCTTGGCCCTTTGCTATGTGGGGCATTGACATGATTGGCAAGATTGAACCGACTGCTTCAAACGGCCACAGATTCATCTTGGTTGCCATTGACTATTTCACCAAGTGGGTCCAAGCAGCTTCATATGCAACCGTTACAAGACAAGTGGTAGCCAGATTTCTGAAGAGAGATATCATCTGTCGATACGGAGTTCCTGAGCGAATCATTACTGATAATGGTTCCAACTTAAACAACAAAATGATGGCAGAGCTATGCCAGGACTTCAAGATCCAACACCACAATTTTTCTCCTTACAGGCCAAAGATGAATGGCGCTGTTGAGGCAGCAAACAAGAATATCAAGAAGATTGTGCAGAAGATGGTAGTCACCTATAAAGACTGGCATGAAATGCTACCGTTTGCCTTGCATGGGTACCGCACATCAATCAGAACATCCACTGGGGCAACACCGTATCAACTTGTGTACGGTATGGAAGCAGTCCTACCTGTTGAAGTTGAGTTACCCTCCTTACGGGTACTGATGGATGTTAAGATGAACGAAGCAGAGTGGGTTCAGTCCCGATACGAACAACTGAGTCTGATTGAAGAAAGGAGATTGGCTGCAATTTGTCATGGGCAGTTGTATCAGAAAAGAATGAAGAAAGCCTTCGATCATAAAGTCAGGCACCGAGAGTACCAAGTGGGAGACCTTGTGCTGAAAAGAATCCTCCCTCCGCATACAGACCACAGGGGCAAGTGGACTCCGAATTATGAAGGACCATTTTTAGTAAAGAAAGTTTTCTCTGGTGGGGCACTGATGCTCAGCACCATGGATGGTGAAGATTTTCCGTCTCTTGTGAATTCAGATGCAGTTAAAAAATACTTCGCATAGAACGACCCGCTGGACATAAAAACAGAATGTAAGTCCAGGCAAAAATAGGGCATCCCGGCGAGTCAAAAACAGAATAAAAGACTCGGGCAAAAATAAGGGAAAATAAAAAATGTACACCCGCTGAGTTGAAAAGCCGCATTGGACAACTCAGGCAAAAATGGGTATCCCGATGGATTGAAAACCCGAAAGGGCGATCCATGCAAAATAAGGGAATAAGCGAACAACTGCATTCTGAATTCGTCTGTATCACTTACAATTGGGTAAGCTTCGAAAGGATCAAGTTTCAATCAGAATCAGCCTGCTTCAGAAAGCAAGACGAGAAGAACGTCAAAAGTCATACGGGTCATAGCAAAAGAGGAAGCTCCTTGAAGCGTCGTCAACATTGCCAACATTTTGTTTCTTAATTTGTAACAATCTATTCATTTCAGGAGATATGTTTCTTTGACTGTATCCTGCCGATTCAGGGCATATGAATTAATAAAACCAGATTTTCAGTCACGTCTCGTTTTGTACATTTTTATTTGCAAAAAATGTCTGATGTCTTAAAAACTGATTTCATAAATACAGATGCTTACCTTCAAAAATAAAAACACGTGCTTGCAGGAAATATGTTTACTCTCGGGAGTGTCTAAACTCCTATGACGGAATCCAGTGAAGGATACCCCGGGAATACTTGTGCGTTTCTATCTTTGCAGGATTGCAGGTATTCAGAGCGCAATTTGGGGCATGCAAGCTTCATCTCAGCAAGTTGGCAAATCAACACTCAGTCTTAGCACCCAAAGTGCTTTCTCCCCAGCCGAGTTGCCACTTGTCACTTCTCCCAGCCAAGGTGCCAATCATTCTTCCTCAGCCAAGTACAAAAGCCAGGGAGCCACTTCCCCACAGAGTTTCAGCCTCTATTCAGAAGAGCAACGCATGAAGGAATTACGACAGAGTGAAGAAAGCTTCTGCAAACCCCAGCTGGGTCTCTCATTTACTGGAATAGGTCAATCACTGACCCATTTCCCCAAGCAGAATTATCAGATCTACCAACGATCTCATCCCCAGCTGGGATGTCCATTTCCAGCAGATCGACTAGAGATCTTCACAGCAACGGGATCCGAGTCCCGGATCGGTATCCTCGCATAATCATAGCATTCGCATCATACTCACCCACAAAGCGTAGCATTCCGTCTAATACGGAGCATTACGGAAAAAATCAAACATATAGCATAATCATAAGCCACGTTGTGAATCAAAACACTTGTGAATATTAACAATCCACCAACAATATACAGAAAACTTCCCCAGAGTCCCCAGCAAAAGCAGTTGCCTCACATTCACAAAAACCAGTATATACTCCCTTTTGACACCCGTCCGTGTCATTCTTCCCCAGTAAAGTCGTCTAGACACTCTTTACAAACAAGACCACCCATATTACAGATACTTTTCGACACCCGCCCGTGTCATACCACCAGCAGAAAGCTAAAGATATCCTCTTTGCACTCACATATACTTATATACATTTCCTTGACATCCGTCCATGTCACTTTCCCCAGCACAGTTACATAAACACTTTGTATATTAGATATTTTGTTTATACTATACTCTTCTCCTTGGCACTCGTCCGTGTCACTCTCCCCAGCAGATAAACATTCACCTATACATCACTCATACTTAGTTTACTTATACAGATACTCGTCCGTATCTTGTATGCCCCATTTATATCCCCACAGATTCGACACTCATCCGTGTTCTTTGTTAACCAGTTGGTACTCGTCCGTACCATCATCTCAGAACATGTGTCAAGCGTTTTGTTTCTACCTGATACTCGTCCGTATCATAGTCTTAAGGATGCTCGTCCGCATTTTTAATCCATACACCGTGTCAAATACTCATGTCTTCTTGAATATAAACACTCGTCTGTGTCTACTATTCCCCAGAAGAGTCCCCTCAGATTCAACACTCGTCCGTGTTCCTTGTTAACCAGTTGATACTCGTTCGTACCATCATCTCTGAACACGTGTAAGTATTTATTTCTACTCGATACTCGTCCGTATCGTAGTCTTAGGGATGCTCGTCTGCATCTTTAATCTGTACACAGCATCTAAGCACTTATACCTTTTGTTTCTTGGATATAAACACTCGTCCGTGTTTACTATTCCCCAGTAGATCGCCAACAAAGCAAATTTTCTTTTTTATCTGACATTCGTCATGTGTCATGATAAACCCTGAGAGCAGTCGTACCCTGCTAGGTGGTCGTCCTCCACCTCTTAATGATCGTCCTTCATCATGCTCGTCCGATGGCCGTCCCCATCGTTGATTCCTTTCATCCGACATTCGTCCTATGTCGTGATATTTAGCAGCCGTCCCCTGCTAGGTGGTCGTCCTCCACCTCTTGATGATCGTCCTTCATCATTTTATCCAATGGCCGTCCCCATTGTTGATCTTTGGTTATCAGACATTCGTCCTATGTCATGATAAACTTCGAGAGCAGTCGTACCCTGCTAGGTGGTCGTCCTCCACCTCTTGATGGTCGTCCTCCATCATGCTCGTCCGATGGCCGTCCCCATCGTTGACCTTTTATCCGGCATTCGTCCTATGTCGCGATATTTTCGGCAGTCGTACCCTGCCAGGTGGTCGTCCTCCACCTTAGATGACCGTCCCTCATCTTATCCCCAACAGAGCAGCCGTCCCCTGCTAGGTGATCGTCCTTCACCTTTGATGACCGTACCTCATCATCTGTTTATTTCATTTATTCTTTAACCCGATGGCCGTCCCCGTCGTGGTCCCTTTTCTTTTTAGCCCGATGGCCGTCCCCATCGTTGGTTACTTTACTTTATGAACTTGATGGCCGTCCCCGTCATGTTTCATTAATCCCCATAGAATCTTACAGCTTTATCTTGATGGTCGTCCCCATCATAGTACCTTTTTATCCCCAGCATGTCGGTCGTCCCCGTCATTGCTTTATTTTCCGCACTTTTCCAGCATGTCGGTCGTCCCCGTCATTGCTCTTTGCCCAGCAGTCGTCCTCTGCTCGACGGTCGTCCTCCGTCGCCCACACTTTACAATATACTTTACTCTCTTTTACAATCTATATCCCTTTTCTTCTTCATTCCGTGAGCGCAAATTTTGGACTATCTTTGGTATTCAACCACAAGTTATCTTGTTTGCCTGTTAAGCCATTGCTTACAACCTGCACAGCTAACTCATGCTTGAATAGGGGCAGCTGTAAACACCCCAAATTTGCCCTCACCCATTCACACCATGGCTTGTGATCATTTATTATGCATAAACACAATCATACCATCTCATGTTACATTTGTGGTTCACTGCATAGATTCAAAGTCATCTGCATCTAGGGTTTGTGATCTGAGCAATCCAAGAACCACTTGAGCCACTCCAAAGGTCATCAATCACTTCAAAGGGGTCCATGTGTGTTCAAACATCATATTATACCCTCTCAAAGTCAAAGATGTCAAAGAATCACAAGAACTGGGATTGGTATGGAAGCCAAGCCAGGCTTGACTGCACAGTTGACCTAAAATTAGGGTTTTGGTTTCAAAGGCCATAACTCCAAATTTTTTGGTCATTCTTGTTTCTATTGGTCTCTATATGGTACAGGGAGTATGCATATCAATTTTCATGAAGAAATTCCATGGGGAAGTCATCTGATCAAGAGTTGACTTTTTGAACAAGTCAGTGCAAAATCAGGGCATCTGAGGCCCCCAGTGACCCAACCAAGGGGTGATCTTCATCATTTTGAGTGTATATGATCTTTATTTGATCATGGAAGAAGTTGGAAGTTCACAAAATTCAAGAATCTCAAGTTTTTGCAAAGTTGACTTTTTGGGCAAGTTTGACTTTTCATGAAAATGTCATTTTATGCAACTTTTTCAACCCTTACTTTTTGATTCAAAAATGCTTCAAATGGAAAAACTTTGGTCATGAAAGTTGTAGATTAGATCTTTCCCTTTTCAAAAAGTACAAGAACATGACCTAATTCATTTTGGATCAAAAGTTATGGATTGTCAAAGTTAGCAAAAATCACTAAATTTCAAGTCATGCACCAAAGAGGCAAAGTTGCAAATTCATTTCTCAAAGCCAATTAAGTTACCAAATGCACTTCTAATCCACACAACATGATCTCACATGACCTAAAAATCAGAATGGGCCAAGAGTTCCTCATATTGTTTGGCCTTTGGAGCAAGATATTCTCATGAAGATCAAAAGCAAGCAAGTTGCAAAAGCCATCATAACCTTTCATCCACTTGCTAGCTACATTGCTGAACCATCCTAGCCTTTTCCCTCACCATGCTGCGCAGCCCACACCCCTTGTACTTGGCTAGAACATGACCCATGCTTTCTCTTACACAAAGTTGACAATTTGCAAAAGTAGCTACACCTATCACAAAAGGGCATGTCACATCTTCTGACCAATAGCAATTGTTTATACAAACAAATTGCTAGAAAAACAACATAACACACAAGCCTGAAACAAGCAAGAACTCAACACTCTCATTTTCCACCCTTGAAGCAAAAGCTTTCGAAACTCAGCATACAAGCTACAAACTCACAAACAAACTTCATAGAACTCATCACCATACCCTTCTGATCATTTCCCTGCCTTCATTCATCCTTGAAACCCCACATAAGCCAGACACGATTCTCACCTGAGCTTGAACAGAACTTGTTCAATCTCCCAAACCAGCCAGCACAAACTCCTTCTAAGCATCCAGACATCATCAAGGGACCAAAAGGAGCGGATTGCATAAAGAGGGGAGGTCAGAAAGCTGCAAAATTGAAAGCTTCAAAACTCAGGTAGCTCAAGAACTTTTTTTCCAGAAATGATTTTTAAAGTTCCTAAGTTGTTCTTTGTAGTTCACTGATCACTCTGATGTCTTTGGTTTTGAAAATGAGTGAGAAATGAGAGTTTAATCGTGTTCTGAATTTTTTGCCCTAGAAATTATTTTGATTCGATTCAGCCAGTTTAGGGATGATAAATGGTGTTTGAGTGAGGGGTCTGGTTCGTTTTTGGTTGGGGATGATTTCTGGATAGTTGGTTTTCATTTTCATAGCGTGTAGAATGATTTAGCATTTGAGCTCGCCGGAGAAGATGACCGGAACCACTGTTCCGGTCATCTGAAAGTCATTAGGGCAAAATTAGGGCTTAATCACTTAATTAGCCAAGTTTGAATTCCAGCCGTGGGATCTGGCGCCAAGTCAAACGCGCGCGCAGCAAGTTTAAATGAGGGCCCTTGGATCTGTTGACTTTTCTCTATTTCAGTTTAAATTCATTTTTATTTTCATTTAATTACATTGTTTTGTACATTTATCTAAAAATAGTAAAACCTTTTCAAAAATTCTGAAATTTTTTATACAAGTTATTATTTAATTTCAGAACACAAAAATATTTTTATTTTTATTTTTAGCATTAAAAAAGTATTTTTAAATATTTAAAAGTTCCTTTTTAATTAATTAATGAGAATTAATTAATTAAAAATACTTTTAGGTATTTAAAAATCACCAAAAATTTCATGAAACATTTAAAAACATTTAGAAACATTGTCCAACCCTCAAACCAAATTTATTTTTTGATCTTGATGCATTTTGAGAATTTTCCATGGAATTAATTCATTTTTCAAGCATTATTTTGATCCAAACTTCCAAAAATCATTTCTGCCAAACCATGAAGAGTTGGACTTTGATTCTTTTTGCATTGTGTTTAGTATATCATGTGGTTTGTAGGATTAAATGGTCATGATTTGATCTTTCATTTTCCATTTATTTGGCATTTTTTCTTGTTAAGGAACCCTAAAACCCTAGAAAACTTAGGAAAATCATAACTTGAAATAGGTTAAGAGTTGGAACTTCTCCTTTGGGCAGTGAGTTAGTATAGGATTAGGGATCCTTTGAGTGTATTTTCAATTTTTTATAATGATGTTTGCTTCTGATTTTGGTTTTTGTTTGATGCATTGATCATAAACCCTAATTTGGGCTTTCATTTGCACCCATCTTGCATTTGCACTCATATCTTGACTTGCCATGACATTTCATGCATCCATTTGATTCATTGAACATCGTAAGACATATTGAAAGCATGTTTGATCATTACATCTTGCATTTGCCATGTTGTATGTCATGTGCATTTCAAAACTTTTCATGTATGTTCATGGCTCTTAACTTGTTTCATTTGCATCCACAAGCTTGTATGATCATCTCCATGTGTTGTCTCATGTTTGCAGCATCTCATAGCATCATTAACATCATGAATGTGCTTCTGGTTTTGGTTTTATCATGCCATTTCATCTCATTTTGCATTGCATTGCATTTCTTTCACTAACTTTTCAGGTGGTAAGTAACTTTGAGAAGTGGATTTTCCTTCACTTCTCATACTTTCTTCTCATCTCTCTCTTGCATCCATGCTGCATTTTTATATGTGTTTGAGTTTGAGCTTGCTCATTCTTCTTCTTCTTACTTTCTTTCCTCAAGTGAATTGTCTTCTTAATTGAAGCAAGTTGCTTTGCTTCTCCTGATCCTTTCATCTGCTTCCTGGTGGTTCTTCTGAAGATTGTTCTTGTAAACCTCACAAACCTTAGGAACAACCAAGCATGACAATGATTAGGGTTTTGATTAGTCTCCCCTCTTAGTTTTACCTTTGTGTCTCTTTGAGTCTCCTCTTCTCCTCTCATAATCAGGGACTAAACCCTAAAGGCTTTAAGGCTTTGTGGTTAAGCTTATGCCTGCATCTTTCTATTAGGATGGAGTGTATAACTTTAACCCTAAGTGTTAAACCCTTAATGTGTTTAAATCTCTTAATCAATCCACTTAATAACTATCAAGACATCACACTTGTAACTTGGGCCTTGCATTAGGGTTCTAATTCTTCCTTAATTGGTTAAGAAGGACTAACCCTAGTGTTAATGGACACGTCCCCCTCAAGTTGTCTTAAAAATCATAAAACTCACTTCATCATCTTATCACTAATTAAAATCCACTTAATAAAGGCTTGTTTTGTCATGAGTTTAATCCATAATCATGGATTAAGTTGAAGAGCTTTCCTCAGCTTAAACATTCTCATCTATTATCCTTCTATTAGGGTGGTGTAATGAGTCTGTTTAATCCTTGATTATGGCTTAATCTCATTACTCTACATTAAACAAAAACACCAAAAACATCTAAATAACCACAAGTAGGTTAATGATCTTAATCCTACATCAAAGGTGATTAAGTGTGAGAATATGACTTCACACTTAAGGTATTCTCATTACCCCTAATCAGAGGGAAGATGTGATGAGTTTGCTAACCAATTGTTTTAGGCTTAATCTCATTAACTTATGACAAACTTTCAAAAGCAATAAAAGACTGAAAACACAAAAACAAACAATAATCGTCTCCTTCGGGATTCTTTTCTCATCATCTTCATTCCTAAACGAGAACTTGCTTCTTCCGTCTAATGCAAGACAGTTCGCATCTGTGCCAGACAGATCATACACTTGAGCATAGGCAAGCAAGCAGTTCACAAGTCAATTCATCTTTCAGTCTCTTTGGGTCGAACTACGGTGTTCTGACTTCCTCATTGCACGAGAGGATACGTAGGCATAACTTAACAGTTATCGAACAAAAGTCTCTGTGTATTCCCCCTCCTTCTAGCCTTATTCTATAGCCTCATATTCTTGAGCATCTTATTCCTGTTCTCACAATGACACTTCACTTGTACACTTCACACTGCTCTTACACTGACACCCGTACATCCTTTTCCAGTTATTATATACACAAATTGCACTGACATTACCCCTTTAAAACACAAATCTTTTGAGCGTGGATCCCGTTGAGTACGGCGGACAATCTGGGTGCTAATACCTTCCCAGGTTGTAACCAACCTCCTTTCTCAGTCTCTCTGGTTCGCAACCGTCTTATCCATCTCTTTCTAGGTCTATGCAGCATTACCTTTCCCCCGGGATAAAAATGCCTAGCTGGCGACTCTATTCATCTCCAGTGAGTCCACTGCTGTGTGTTCTCATTGTCCCTTTCGCCAACCGTTCGCGTCTGTACCTTTATTTGGGCCATTTCCCATTTATCGGGAGCGACACAATGATCCAACATGATTTCAATATGTCCTAAGATGTCTTATATGTCATGTGGATGCACAAAATGTCATGGCAAGTTCATGTATGCAAGCTTATACAAGGTGGATGCAAATGAAGATGCAAATTAGGGTTACATGATCATATGAGATGCACAATTCAAAATCAGAACTAAATGATAAGATAAAAAATTGAAAATGGACTCAAAGGGACCTTAGACCTATACAAGTTCACTGCCCAAAGGGGAAGGTCAGAAGCTAAACCCTAAGGGACTTATGATTTTCCTAAATTTCCAAGGTATTAAGGGTGATCCTAAAGGTAAAATGTCAAACAAATTGAAAATGCATTATAAAAATGAAACAAAAATGTTTTTAGATGCTTGAAAGTATGCATAACATAGTGAAAAAAGAACCATTCACAAACTCAACTTGGATCAAAAGTTATGATTTTTTGAAGTTAGGGTTAAAAATATTCAAATTAAAGAACCTTAATTCAAATGAAAATTATCAAAATGTAATCAAAACCAAAAAGAAATTTGTGTTGTGAGTTTGGAAATGTTTGTAAATGTTTGAAAATGTTTTCTGAATTTTTTGGGATTTTTAAATACTTAAATGTATTTTTAATTAATTAATTCTCATTAACTAATTAAAAATAATCATTTAAATTATTTAAAAATATTTTTTAATGCAAAAAATAAAAATAAATTTATTTTTGGGTTCTGAAAATTAATAAAAGATTTATTAAAATTTTCAGAATTTTTGAAGCATTTTTACTATTTTTTAAAATTCGTAGAAATTAAATGAGAAAAAATGAAATAAAATTAATTAAAATGAGAAGTATGCTGGATGGAAGGCTGAGATGCATCCTGGGCTTTGAGAGGTTTGACTGGGCGCGTATCTGGACGACCCAGGTTCAAACTTGCTTAATCTGAATGAATTAAAAATTAATCCTATAATTAAAACTAATGATTCAATCATCAACACTCACACGCGCGTGGGAAAGCTCATCCAACGGCCCACGTTCAAAACAAACCCTAACCCTAATTAATTAAACTAATCACTTTCAGGTGGCCGAAAATGACCTCCGATCATCTTCTCCGGCCACCTCTCCCCTGGAAATTTCGCAACTCAACCCCTAGGCCATTTATGGAGCTCTAAAGCTCCAGATTGCTTCATCTCTCCATTCTAAACCCAACCCCACCCTCAGATTTCATTTATATCCAGCCATTAACAAGATTCGAAGCTAAGAACAAAAACTGCAAAAATTTCAGACAGACCATACATCTTCAATTCTCAACCATTTTCAATAATTCAAGGTTCATCATGCTCAGGGGATCACACTTAACCATCTAAGAACTTAAAATACAGCTTCTGGAAAAAAGAATCCGCATGGTTACCTAAGGTGAAGCTTTCAACCCTGGAGCTTTTTGGCTGCTTCTTTGGTCCAAGATGCCTTCAATGAACTTCTTGAGGAGTTTGCACTGCTTGGATGGAGTTTTTTATGGCTGGTTTGTGAGATTGATGCAGTTCAGTTCAAAGGGGGAGAGAAATCGTGTTTTTGATATAGGAGCTTTCAGGGCAAGATGAGGGTTGGGAAATGATCAGTGGTTCATGGTGAGTTCTTCTATGAAGTTTGTTTTGATGTTTGTAGCTTGTGGGATCAGTTTCGAAGAAAAATGCATAAGAGGGAGTTTTGGTGAATGCTGACTTATGGGAGGATTCTGGCTTGCTTGTTATGTGAAATGGCTTGTATTTGGTCCATGTATCAAGTCTTGATAGGTCAGAGAGTTGTTGGTGGCCTATGCTTATTGGTATGGTTCATTTTGCAAAAAGTCAAGGTTAGGTGTCCTTTGAGGTATGGGCAAATTCAGGCCAAGGACAAGGGCATGTCCTGCGCAGCTTGATTCATGGGCAACCATGGAATTTAGATTGAGGCCAATTAGCAAGTGGATTGAAGTTTGTGGGGGGTTTTGTAAATTTCATGAAGTTTGGCCCTTTCTTGATTTCTTCATGCACAAGCCATGAAACTTGGGAATTCTTGGCACAAATCTGACTTTTAGGCATTGCACAATGTTTGTATGATGATTAGAAGTCACTTTGAGGTCACAAATTGGCTTGGCATGAGGTTTTGCAAAAATCCCTCTTAGGCATGAAACTTGAAATTATGTGATTTTTGCCAACTTTGGAAAGCCATAACTTGAGTTCAAAAATGAATTAGATCTTGTTCTTGTACTTTTTGAAAAGGGAATGATCCAATCTACAACTTTCATGACCAAGAATTTTTCATTTGAAGCATTTTTGGTTGAGAAAGAGGAGGTTGTAAAAACCTTCCCCATAATGGAAAGTTTATATTACAAGTCATTTCCATATTTGGCAACTTTTGGTTTAGCCCACTTTTATTCAATTTTGTGAACTCCCAAGCACTTAAATTATCAAATAAAGATCATATAACCTCATTTTGATTAAAAAAATCCACTTTGGTTCCATTGTTGGGGGCCTCAGGTGCCCTGATTTTGCCCTGACTTGCTCAAGAAGTTACCCAATGAACATATGACTTCCACAATGAATTTATTCATCAAACTTGGTGTGTATGATCCTTATAACATATTGAGACCAATAGAAACAAGAATAACCAAAAAATTTGGAGTTATGGCCACTGAAACCAAAACCCTAATTTTAGGTCATCTGTGCAGTTAAACCTAGCTTTGCTTCCATGCCTTGCCAGTTCTTATGATTCTTTGACTTCCTTGATCTTTGGAGGATAAAATATGATGATTGAACATACATGTACCCTCTTGAGATGATTGAAGACCTTTAGAGTGGCTCAGATGGATCTTGAATGGTTCAGATCACAAACCCTAGATGCAGATGAACTTGAACTAATACAGTGAAACAAAAATGCAATATGATATGATATGATTAAACTAATGCAATGAGGGAAGATCACAAGCCATGGTGTGAACTTAGTGATGGCAAATTTGGGGTGTTTACAGCAGCCCCTATTCAAGCATGAGTTACCTGTGCAGGATGTAAGCGAAGGCTTAACAGGAAAACAAGATAACTTGTGGTTGAATACCAAAGACAGTACAAAATTTGCACTCACTGGGTGAAGAAGTAAAAGGAAGTAAAGTATGATTATAAAGTGCGGACGACGGAGGACGACCGTCGAGCAGAGGACCGACATGCTGGGGAAATATCAAAGAAATAAGATTTCATGGGGATTAACAACAAAGGCAACGATGGGGACGACCATCAGGTTAAAGAAATAAATTGATGAGGGACGGTCATCAAAGGTGAAGGACGATCACCTAGCAGGGAACGGCTGCTCTGTTGGGGATAAAGATGAGGGACGGTCATCTAGGGTGAAGGATGATCACCTGGCAGGGTACGGCTGCCGAAAGTATCACGACATAGGATGAATGCCGGATAGAAAGAGTCGACAATGGGGATGGCCATCGGATAAGTATGATGAAGGACGATCGTCAAGAGGTGAAGGACGATCACCTAGTAGGGTACGGCTGTTCTTGGGGTTTATCATGACATAGGACGAATGTCTGATAACAAGATCAACGATGGGGACAGTCATCGGATAAAATGATGAAGGACAATCATGAAAAGGTTAAGGACGATCACCTAGCAGGGGATGGCTGCTAAACATCACGACATAGGACGAATGTCGGATAGAAAAAGGTTCCAATAATGGAGACTCCGCTGGGGGAATGATGATGGATGATCTTCAAAAGGTGAAGGACGATCACCTGGCAGGGTACGGCTATCGAAAGTATCATGACATAAGACGAATGTTAGAAAGAAAAGAAATTTTGCTTTTTACTGGGGACTCCTCTGGGGAGTGGTAGACACAGATGAGTGTCTATATTCAAGAAAGGAAAGGTATCAGTGTTTGATAACGTGTATAGATTAAAGATGCGGACGAGCATCCTTAAGACTATGATACGAACGAGTATCGGTAGAAACAACTGCTTGACGCATGTTCAGAGATGATATTATGGACGAGTATCAACTGGTTAACAAAGAACATGGACGAGTGTTGAATCTGAGGAGAGATAAGTGATGTATACAAGATACAGACAAGTATCTGTATGAGTGAAAAATAAGCATGAGTGAGACACAAATGAGTGTTCACCTTGCTGGGGAGAGTATGACACGGACGAGTATCATAAGAGAAAGTGTATGAACTTATAAGTGTAAAAGATATATGGCGATCTATGGGGAAAAAGGTGACACGGACGGGTGCCAAAAGAAGTGTATTATGAACAAGTGTTTGGTTTACAATAAGTGTTTGGGCAACCGTGCTGAGGAATGGTGACACAGACGGGTGTCGAAGGAGTGTATATAGATGTAATCTGTCTGTAAAGAATGTTCGGGCGACATTACTGGGGAATGATGACACGGACGAGTGCCAAAAGGAGCATGTATCTGTATTTTGAGAGTGCAAAGGGGACACTTTGGCTTTCTGATGGGACCGTGAGTCTTTATATACATTGCTGACGGAATGTTGGTATATACAGGTGTTGATTCAAAACATGACTTGTGGCTATGCAATATGTTTGATTTTTGCCGTAATGCTCCGCATTAGACGGAATGCTACGCTCTGAGGGTGAATATGATGCGAATGCTATGATTATGAAAAGATACCGATCCGGGATTCGGATCCCGTTGCTGTTGTGGAGATCTCCGGCTGATATGCCTGAAAGGATGTCCCAGCTGGGGGTGAGATTATTGGTAGATCTAATATATATGATTCTGTTTTGGGGAAATAAGTCACTTATAAACCTATTATTGGTGATGAGGAGCCCAGCTGGGGCTGTGGAAGCTTTTGTCACTTTGTTGTGAGATCTCCAGTCATTGCCTTTCCAGAGAGGCTGGAGTTCTGTGGGGAGATGGTTCCTTGTCTGGCACCTGGCTGGGGAGGGATGATCACTGAACGATCTTCCTAGAGATTTTTGTAGGGATCCTGCTGAGGATGAGGATATCTTGACAGCCCAGCTGGGGAAATGAGCACCTTCTGATGTTATTCTGACATATTTGCTGGAGAAGTGATGCCTTGCAGCTCTGATGGGGAGAAAGCATCTTTGATGTTGTTTGGAAGATGTGCTGAGGAAATAATGATTTGGCAACTTACTGGGGAGAAGTTTTCATGCCCCATGTTGCGCGAAATACCTGCAATCCTGTTATGACAAAGAAACATCCAAGTACCCCGAGGTATCCCTTATTGGATTCCTTTATAAGAGTTTAGACACTCTTGGGAGTAAGTAATATATTTCCTGCAAGCATGTGATTAGAAAGGAACATTTGTTTTTATGCAAACGTTATATCAAGGATATCAGACATTTTTTGCAAATATAAAACGCACAAGACGATGTGTGACTAAAAATCTGATTTTATTAACTCGGGTGCCCTGAATTGGCGAATACAGTCGAGGAAACAGATCCCCTGAAATGAGGAGATTGTTAAAAATTGAGAAACAAAAAAGGTGCTGGCAATGTTGACGACGCTTTAATGCTTCCTTTTGCTATGACTCGTATGACATTGACGTTCTTCTCATCTTGCTTTCTGAAGGAGACTGATTCTGACCGAGGCTTTATCCTTTCGAAACTTGCCATGTTGTAAGTGATACAGACGAATTCAGAATGAAGTTGTTCGCTTATTCCCTTATTTTGCGTGGGCCGCCCTTTCGGGTTTTCGATCCACCGGGATACCCATTTTTGCCTGAGCTGTCCAATGCGGCTTTTCAACTCAGCGGGTGTACATTTTTTTTATTTTCCCTTATTTTTGCCCGAGTCTTTTATTCTGTTTTTGACTCGCCGGGATGTCCCTTTTTTCCTGGACTTACATTCTGTTTTTATATCCAGCGGGTCATTTTATGCGAAGTATTTTTTAACTGCATCAGAATTCACAGGGGATAAGAAATCTTCACCATCCATAGTACTGAGCATCAGTGCTCCACCAGAGAAAACTTTCTTTACTATGAATGGACCATCATAATTCGGAGTTCACTTGCCCCTATAATCTGTATGAGGAGGGAGGAGTCTTTTCAAGACAAGATCTCCTACTTGGTATTCTCGAAGCCTGACTTTCTGATCGAAGGCTTTCTTCATTCTCTTCTGGTATAGCTGCCCATGACAGATTGCAGCTAATCTCTTCTCTTCGATCAGATTCAGTTATTCGTACCGGGATCGGACCCATTCTGCTTCATTCAATTTAACATCCATCAGTACCCGTAGGGAGGGCAATTCAACTTCAACAGGTAGGACTGCTTCCATACCATACACAAGCTGATACGGTGTTACCCCGGTGGACGTTCTGATTGAGGTACGGTACCCATGCAAGGCAAATGGTAGCATTTCATTCCAGTCTTTGTAGGTGACCACCATCTTCTGCACAATCTTCTTGATGTTCTTGTTAGCTGCCTCCACATCGCCATTCATCTTTGGCTTGTAAGGAGAACAATTGTGGTGTTGGATCTTGAAGTCCCGGCACAGTTCTGCCATCATTTTGTTGTTTAAGTTGGAACCATTATCAGTAATGATTCGCTCGGGCACTCCATAGCGACAGATGATGTCTCTCTTCAAGAATCGGGCTACCACTTGCCTGGTGACATTTGCATATGACGCTGCTTCAACCCATTTGGTGAAATAATTAATGGCTACCAGGATGAATCTGTGGCCATTTGAAGCAGTCGGCTCGATCTTGACAATCATGTCAATGCCCCACATGGTGAAGGGCCAAGGTGAAGACATAACGTTTAAAGGATTCAGAGGCACATGCACTTTGTCTGCGTAAATCTGGCATTTATGGCATTTCCTGGCATAAGCATAACAGTCTGCATCCATTGTGATCCAGTAGTAGCCTGATCTTAACAACTTTTTAGCCATTGCATGCCCTCCAGCATGAGTACCAAAAGATCCTTCGTGTACCTCGTGCATCAACAAGTCTGCCTCTGTCTTATCAACACATCTGAGAAGTACCATATCAATGTTGCGCTTGTACAAAGAACCGTCAGCATTCAAGAAGAAACTACCAACTAGCATTATTAATGTCTTCTTATCATTGGAAGATGCCCCAAGTGGGTATGTTTGATCCTCCAAGAAGCATTTGATGTCATAGAACCAAGGCTTTTCATCTTTAGCAAGGTTTGCTGAGAATACGTATGTTGATCTGTCAAGCCTGGATACTGAAATCCGAGGTACAAAGTTGGCAGCTTGAACTTTGATCATGGAGGAAATGGTAGCCAGAGCATCTGCAAACTGATTTTCATCTCGAGGGATATACTCAAGTTTGAATGTGGTGAAGAAAGTCAGTAATCTCCTCGTATAATCCCGGTAAGGTATCAGATGCTCCTGGTGAGTATACCATTTGTCGTTGGTTTGATTGATTACCAGAGCTGAATCTCCGAATACAATTAAAGTCTTGATCCGGAGGTCAATGGCTTCCTCAAGACCCATGATACAAGCTTCGTATTCAGCTTCGTTGTTAGTGCAGTTAAAGGTGAGTTTTGCCGGGAAAGGCAGGTGAACTCCCTTAGGTGTAATCAGTACTGCACCAACACCACGACCATTCATATTAACAGCCCCATCAAACATCATAGTCCATTCTTCTTCTGGGTCAGGCCCTTCAGTGTGAACTGGATCTTCATGATATTTTGCTTTTATGAACATGATGTCTTCATCAGGGAAGTCAAATCTCATAGGCTGGTAATCATCAATGGGTTGCTCAGCAAGATAGTCAGATAATACGCTGCCTTTGATGGCTTTCTGAGATGTGTATTGAATGTCATATTCTGTGAGAATCATTTGCCATCTTGCAACCCTTCCGGTAAGTGCTGGCTTCTCAAATATGTACTTGACTGGGTCCATCTTTGAGATCAATAAGGTAGTGTGGGTCAACATATACTGCCTTAGTCGGCGAGCAGCCCATGCTAAAGCACAACAGGTTTTCTCGAGCAGTGAATAACGTTGTTCACAGTTGGTAAACGTTTTGCTTAGGTAGTATATTGCATACTCTTTTCGACCAGATTCGTCATGTTGGCCCAGCACACACCCCATTGACTCTTCTAATTCTGTCAAGTACATGATTAGAGGTCTTCCTTCAACTGGGGGCATGAGGATTGGAGGTTCTTATAAGTATTCCTTGATTTTATCAAAATCCCTTTGGCAGTCTTCATTTCACCTGACTGATTTCTCTTTTCTCAACAATTTGAACAAAGGCTCACAAGTTGCAGTAAGGTGAGATATGAACCTTGAAATGTAGTTCAATCTACCTAGAAACCCCCGAAATTATTTTTCAGTCTTTGGTGAATGTAAACACCCCAAATTTTCCCTCACTCATTCACACCATGGCTTGTGATTCTTTTCATTTTCATAGATTCAACCATATCATCTCATATTGCATTTTTGCTTCACTGCATTGGTTCTAAGGCATCTGCATTTAGGGTTTGTGATCTGAGCAATCCATGAGCTATATGAGCCACTCCAAAGGTCATCAATCTTCTCAATAGGTTCCATGTATGTTCAAGCATCATATTTTATCCTCCCAATATCAAGAAAGTCAAAAATCACAAGAACTGAGGGAAGGCATGGAAGCAGAGCCAAGCTTAACTACACAGATGACCTGAAATTAGGGTTTTGGTTTCAGAGGCCATAGTCCAATTTTTTTGGTCATTCTTGTTTCTATTGGTATCTATATGATATGAGGATCATGCATACCAATATTCATGAAGAAATTCAATGGGGAAGGCATCTGATCACAAGATGACTTCTTGAACAAGTCAGTGCAAAATCAGGGCATCTGACGCCCCCAACCATCCAACCAAAGGGTCTTCTCCATCATTTTGGGTATATATGATCTTTATTTGATCTTATAAGAAGTTAGAAGTTCACAAAATTGAAGATTTTCAAGCCATTTGCAAAGTTGCCATTTTGGGAAAGTGAATTGTAATGTAAGCTTGCCATTTTGGGAAAGTTTTTCAACCTCCTCTTTTTGATCCAAAAATGCTTCAAATGGAAAATCTTTGGTCATGAAAGTTGTAGATTGGATCCTCCCATTTTCAAAAAGTACAAGAACTCATTCTAATTCATTTTAGAACAAAAGTTATGGCTTGTCAAAGTTGGGAAAAATCACATAAATTTCACTTTTACACCAAAGAGGGAAACTTGCAAATTCTCATGCCTAACACATCATAACATCATAACACATTGCCTAAAACTCAGAATTGGCCCAAGAACTTCCAAGTTTCATGACTTGTGCATGAAGAAATCAAGAAAGGGGAAAACTTAATGAAAATTGCAATCTCATTTCCATGGTCATCCTTGAATCAAGTTGCAGCAAACATGCCTTTGTCCTAGGCCTGAAACAGCCCATACATTAAAGGACACATAGCCTTGACTTTTTGCAAAACAAGCCATACCAATCAACATAGCCCACACCAACTCCACAGGCCTATCACATCTTGATACATGGACCAAACACAAGCCATTTGACATAAAACATAGCCTGAGCTCTCCCAAAAGGCAGCAACCACAAAAACTCCCCCTTTTGCATTTTCTATCGAATCCCATAACTCAGCTATTTATTCTCAAAAATTCTTCCACCATTCATCTTAAAATCCATCACTGATCACAAACCACCCCTTACTTTGACCTAAAAGCCACCACACACCAAATACGATTTTTCCCCTTTTGAACTGAGCTTCACTGAACTTCAAAGAAAGGACACAAACACTTCAGCCAAGCATCAAGGAAGCTCAAGGGAGGTTAGAGGAGGTTGTTTGCATCAAGCAGAAGGCCCAGACAGCTCCATTAGCAAAGCTCTATCTCAGGTATCTTCTTGAAACTTTTTTCCAGAACTTGTTTCTTTAGTTATAGAATGGTAGAGTGTGTTCCACTGATCACAATGAACCTTGAATGGTGAAAAATGGTTGAGTTTTGAGTGTGTATGCATGTTCTGAAATTTTGTTCAATTTTAGGTTTTTGTTCGAATCTTGTTTTTGATAAAAAATAAATGAAGTTTGATGTTGGATTCTTGTTCTGTGGGGTTTGGGGATCATTTCTGGAGATTTGGGGGGTTTGATTTGGCCTAGGGAGTATTTTAGAGAAATCTCAGGGGAGAGGTGGCCGGAGAAGATGACCGGAGGTCACTTCCGGCCACTTGAGAGTCATTAATGCTTTAATCTGGATTAGGGCTTAGTTTGAATGTAGAGCGTACGATTTTGTTTCCCGCGCGTGTCCAATGGCTCAGATCATCCCACTTAACCCTAATCCACTTAATTAACTTAATTAATTAGGGTTTAATTTTAAATATGCCAGTTTGAATGTGGACCCTCAGATCCCGCGCCAAGTCAATTCCCGCGCCCTAGGTTCAAATCTCAACCTTTGGATCAGTTGACTTTCCATTTAATTTGATTTTTATTTCATTTTTATTGCATTTTCTTTCTCATTTTATTTAAAATAGCAAAATGCATCCAAAAATTCTCATTTTTTGCATCATGACTTTAATTATTTTTCTCATCCATAAAATAATTTTTATTTTATTTTTTGCATAATTTCCGTATTTTAAAAATATTTAAATGTTTATTTTAATTAGTTAATGAGAATTAATTAATTAAAATAGCATTTAGGTTTCTAAAAATCACAAAAAAAATCACATTGCATCTTAATAAATTTAGAAACATTATCAAACTCTTAAAACAAATTTATTTTTGGTTCTTGACATATTTTGACATTTTTCTTTGGAATTAAAGTTCTTAAAAGTCAATATTTTTGTCTTAACTTAGAAAAATTCATTCTGCCTAACCTTGAAGAGTTTGATGATGGTTCTTTTTGCATTGCATTCCTCATGACATGTAGTTTCTAGGATAAAATTGGTTTGAATTTATCTTTCATTTTCAATTTGATGTGCATTTTTCCTTTTGAAGTGCCTTAAAACCCTAGCCAACTTGAGAAAATCATAGCTCCCATTAGGTTAAGAGTTAGGTCCTCTCCTTTGGGCAGTGAACTTATGTAGGGTTAGGGTTCCTTTAATACCATTTTCAATTTTTTATCTTGTCATTTGCTTCTGATTCTGGATTTTGCTTTGTGTCTTGTGCATAAACCCTAACTCTTGCCTTCATTTGCATTCATCTCCCATTTGCTTGCATACATGAGATTTCCATGACATTTTGTGCATTCACATGACTTCTAAGACATCTTAGGATACATTAGACTCATGTTTGATCATTTCCTCACTCATTTGCCATGTTATGCATCCATTGCATTTAATAAACTTTCATGAACTTTCATGGTTCAAAACATGCCCCATTTGCATCCTCATCCTTGTTTTATCATCCACAACTCTTGACATATGTTTGCATCATATCTTAGCATCATTAACATCATGTTTATGCTTCTGACTTTGGTTTGCATCATTGCATTTCATCTCATTTTTATTGCATTTCATTTCTTGTTACTAACTTTTCAGGTGGTAAGTCATTGAGAAGTGAATTTGCCTTCACTTCTCATAATCTCTTCTCTTCCCTCTTATGCATTCATTGCTGAATTTGTACTTGTGTATTAGAGTGAGCTTGCTCATTCATGCTCCTTCTCCTCCTTCTTTCTTTAAGTAACTTATCTTCTTAAGTGAAGTAAGTTGACTTGCTTCTTCTGCTTCTTCCTCCTTTCATCTGCTTCTTCCATGGTGGCTTTCCTCTTTAAGATCTTTTGCAATCCTCATAAACCCTAGGAACAACTAAGCATGATAACAATTAGGGTTTTATTAGTCCCCCATTAGTTTTACCTTTGTGTCATCTTTGAGTCTTCTCTTCTCATCTCTTAATCAAGGACTAAACCTTAAAGGCTTTAGGACTTTGGAATTAGGGTTATGCCTGAATCCTTCTCTTAGGATGGAGTGTATAACTTTAATCCTAAGTGTTAAACCCTTAATGTGTTTAAATCCTTTAATCAATCCATCGAATAATCACTAAGACATCAAACTTGTAACTTGGGCCTTGCATTAGGGTTCTAATTCTTCCTTAATTGGTAAAGAAGGACTAACCCTAGTGTTAATGGACAAGTCCCCCTCAAGTTGTCTCACAAACCATAAAAATCACTTCTTAATCATATCATTAACTAAAATCCACTTTAATAAAGGCTTTGTTTTGTCATGAGGTTAATCCCTAATCATGGATTAAGCTGAGGAGTCTTTCTTAGCTTAAATGTTCTCATCTATTATCCTTCTATTAGGATGGTGTAATGGGTCCATTAAATCTTTGATTATGGCTTAAACTCATTACTTAACACTAAACAAAAACTCCAAAAACATCTAAATAAATGAAAGTAGGTTAATGATCTTAATCCAACATCATGGTGATTAAGTGAGGTGTTTACTTCATACTTAAGGTATTCTCATTACCCCTAACCAGAGGGAGGATGTGATGAGTTTACAAACCCTTGGTTTAGGCTTAAGCTCATTATCTTATGACAAACACAAAAAGCAATAAAAGACTGAAAACACAAAAACAAACAATAATCGTCTCCTCTAGGATTCTTTTCTCATCATCTTCACTCACAAATGAGAACTCGCTTCTTCCGTCTAATGCAATACAGTTAGCACCTGAGCTAGACGGGTCATACACTTGAGCATAGACACGTGAGCATTTCATCAGTCAATTCATCTTTCAGTCTCTTTGAGTCGAACTACGGTGTTCTGACTTCCTCATTGCACGAGAGGATACGTAGGCATAACTTAACAGTTATCGAACAAAAGTCTCTGTACATTCCACCCTCTTTCCATCATTATTCTTTAAGCCTCATAGTCTTGAGCTTCACATTCTTTCCTTACACTGACACTTCTTTGCTTCTCTTCACATTTAACTTCCAGCTTTGATACACAGATTACACTGACACTACCCCTTTTAAACACAAATATTTTAAGCATGGATCCCGTCGAGTACGATGGACAATCTGGGTGCTAATACCTTCCCTGGTTGTAACCAACCCCCTTTCTCAGTTTCTCTGGCTCGCAACCGTCTTATCCATCCTTTTCCAGGTTTATGCAGCATTACCTTTCCTTCGGGATAAAAATGCCTAGCTGGCGACTCTTTTCAGTTCCCTTTGTGTTCTTCTCTTTCACCGACCGTTCACGTCTGTACCCCTTCTGACCTGTGTGTCATTTGGTGGGAGCGACAGTGCAGACGACTCTGCTGGGGACCCTTATATTGCAACCAGGGCTTCTGGTTCTTTTTGTGGGTTCCTCCTAGCGCTTGTTTGATTTGTGTTTACTGGGGTGTTATGTGCTAATTGTGTTTATTTATTTTCTTTATTTATTGCTTTATGTACAACTTTATTTATTGCCTTCTTTACAGTCTTATGCATACTTCATACTGTCATTGCTGGATCTGGTTTTTTTTGGTGGGTGGGGTTCCATTGAGAGTTTAAGGACCTATACCTGGGACCTGAGTGACACCTAGGCTAGAGTGGTTCATGTTCTTTCCCATTCCATTTCGGTCTGGTGCGGGAATATGAAACACGGTTCAGATATGGGTTTCTTCTTGAGAACTCTATGCTACAGATTTCCTGTACTGCTAGGGCTATCTGGGAAGCCTGCTAAGTCTGGATGACCTTTATTATGACCTTCAGAAGCTGAGGTGAATTAGAGGAGGATCTTTTATGGTTATTGTAAACACTGTACCTCCGTGTTAGAAGTGTTTACACTTCTCATAACTGATCCAAGTCTGAGGATCCTTGTTCTAGAACACTACCTGTGAGGGGGTTGGGATGTTTACAGGTTTGCAGGTACCCTTGGCCACATCATACCCTGTTACTATACTGTTTAAGAGTACCTCATTTTGGACAGTTCTTGTGATTAACCCTGGACATGTGACTCTTTATTTGAGCCCCCACCCTGGTTACTGGATTTCTGAGTCTTCATCTGGACTTCTGAACATACATGGGCCTAATTTCAAGATAGATAATCAGATCCAACTTGATCACAAACCCTTGCATATCATTTGCATATATCATCATTGCATCATTTAACATTTGTTTATTTGTTTTTCAGGGTATTCACATCATATCTGGTTTGGTTTTGATCCCTTCTTCTGCATATACCTCTGTTTCATCAGTTATCTACTTCAGCTATTCTCATCATCACCAACATCAGCCTGTCATTAGCTCACTTCCAGTATCAGTCTGTGATCTTCATCAGCACCTATCTTCATCCTCTTCAGCACACTCATGACTAGCCCTAGGAAAAGCAACATATCCTACCATTTCTTTGAGCCTGTGTTGACTAGTATCAGGCAGGTCCAATCACTCATCACACCTGACCACATCCCATTGTTTAGAGAGCATTATGGAGGAATCCTGGACATGGTTATGGACCTTGACCCTTCTCAGAGAAGCATGATCCACACATGCTTACAGTTTTATGACCCTCCCTTAAGATGTTTCACCTTTCCAGACTTCCAGCTAGGGCCTCTGCTGGAGGAATTTTCTTCATTGATTGGGGTACCTATCAGGGGTGGAATCCCCTTCAACCCAGAAATGCCAGCTCCCAGCAATGGAGAAGTAGCAAAAGCAATGTACTTGGAGCCTACTTTGATTGGGCAAAATATGACAACAAAAGCTGGGATCCCTGGTTTGCACTTGGACTTCTTGATTTCTCAGGCCATCCTAAAGGCCTCATTGGGAGAGTGGAGGGCAGTATGTGCATTGTTAGCCCTCAGCATATATGGGGTTATACTGTTTGCAGATGAGCCCAAATTTGTCAGCAAGAATGCCATCCATCTGTTTCTTCTGAAGAACCCAGTACCCACACTGCTGGGAGACTTTTATTACTCCATTCATCAGAGGAATGAGAAACAAAGGGGGAAGTTGGTGAGATGTTGTGCTCCTTTGTTTTACATTTGGTTGCTCAGACACCTGCCTAAGTCAGATGCCTTCCTGAATCCTCACCAACAGAAGAATTGGGCCAAGAGGCTCATTGCTTTGACTTCAGATGATGTTAGATGGTGCACCCAGAGCACCAAGGGCAAGGACATTATCACCAGCTGTGGACAATACCCAAATGTACCTCTAATAGGAGTAAAGGGTTACATCAACTACAATCCTTTGCTGTTTAAAAGACAACTGGGCTATGCTTTGGTTCACCCTCCTAGAGTGCAAGATTTAGCTGAGACCCTGTATTGTGAAGTGAAACCTAATTCAGCTGTTGTCAGGCAAGCATCCTGGGCTTGAGACAACATCCAGACAAAAGGGATGGCAATTCTGGGAAGGTGTAATAATGTTGCTTCAGCTCAGTACTATGACTGGTCCCGTACAAGAGCTCAGATTACTGGAATGCCTTTCACCTTAGAGGACATACCTGGACCCTCAACAGTACAACCTGCAGCAACTATCAGCCTAGAATAATTTGAGAAGCTGAAGGAAAGGAATGAGAACCTATCTCCAGCCTTGAAGAAGACCCTTTGGGAAAGGAGTGATGGTCGTCTGGACATTGAGAGATTGGAAAAGCTCAGGGTGGAGCATCTCACCAAAATTGAGAAGACAGAGGACTACATCAGGAAAGCAAGGGTTGGGGAACAAATATTGAAGAATGCCTGTAAAGAAGCCAAGATTCAGAAGGCTAGGACTGAGCTCTATCTGCAAGAGAGTCAGGCTAGGAGGGTCAGGATCACTGAAGCCCGTACACAAGAAGACCAGAGAACTCAAGCCAAGATTGAACAGTTAAAGGCCAATGAGGAGAAGCAGCAGGAAGCTTTGTTAGCAGCCCAGAAGGAGATTTCAGAGTTGAAGCTTAGAGCAGGATTGAAGAGATCAAAAGACCAGGACATGCATAATAAGCTGACCACTACCATTGCTACCACGAACCTCCTCATTAGGACCATTACAGAACACCCAGCTGGTCCAGTGACTGAGGCACTCCTGAAGGAGGTCAGAGAGGATGAGTTTGGACTGGATGTCTGATTCTTTGTTTGTTGTTATTTCCATTTGATGTACTTTTCCTTTTATTGTATTTTGACCCTCCAGGGGCACGTATTGTAAAACAAACTATGTATTGATTCACCATTTGTAATATATTCTAGTTTGTTTTCATCTTGGGTTTTCTCTCAACAACATCAAGCATCTTCCTCGAGGTCTGGAAAGGTCAAAACCAAGAACCAAACCGGATACCTTGGAAAACAAATAAGCATACTGCATTGCATACTAACTTTTGTTTTTTTTTGTAGGTTTTGTTATTATCTTTGTTTCTAACTTTGCTGTGATCTCAGCAAACATTGCTCGTCGCCGAGTGTTCCCTGTCAACCGTGCGCACCGGTACCCTACTCGCAACAACCTTCCCGGTATTCAAATGGATCAAGTACAGCAGGATCTGACTGAGGTCAGAAATCAGATGGCTAATGAGAGAGTGGAGATGAGAAACCAAATGACTCAATTCATGGCTGTGATGACTAGTTTGGCCCAGAGTCAAGAAAGGTTAAGGGAACTGGTGGAAAGACAAACTCCCGAGGAACCTCATCTTGGAACAGGAGGGACTAGTAACATTGAGCGGGGCCATCCTCGTATTGACCCACCGGTATTTGGACCTCATCTGGATCCAGAAGCTAACATCCCGAGGAATGTACAAGGTAATACTGCTGGAGGGAGAATCTTGCAAGAAGATCCCCAAGAAGAGCAGTTTACTGTTATGGGAGCTGGGGATGAAGTCTATGACATAAGATTGGATGAAATTACGGAGAAGTTGAGATCTTTGGAGTCTCATAATTCCTTAGGCTTCGATGTGATGGATATGGGACTAGTGGATGGGGTGAGAATTCCCCACAAGTTCAAACCCCCGTGCTTCGAGAAATACAATGGAACCTCCTGCCCACGAACTCACCTGCAGTCTTTCCTGGGAAGACTCAAAGCGTATACTATGGATGAAAAATTGTGGATGTTCTACTTTGAAGATAGTCTGACTGGGGCTTCAAGGGAGTGGTATTCACACTTGACCAGAGCTACCGTTAGATGCTGGAAGGACTTAGCTGAAGCCTTCATCCGGCAATATCAATACAACCTGGACATGGCTCCCAACAGGACCCTCCTAATGGGAATGTCCCAGTCTTCCAGAGAAAGCTTCAGGGAATATGCCCAAAGGTGGAGACAGCTCGCTGCTGCTGTCCAACCACCCATGTCAGAAAGAGAAATGGCTGATATGTTCATGAATACTTTGCAAGGAACATATATTAATAGACTGGCTACCTTTTCCTCTACCAGTTTTGCTGATGTGGTCATAGCTGGTGAAAGGATTGAAAGCCTTTTAAAAATGGGCAAAATTTCTAACAGTGGTGCAAGTTCATCCAATAATCCCAGGAAGCCTTTTGTGGGACCCCGAAGAGCTGGTGAGACAAATTCCATTCATGCAAGCAGGGGCAGACTTCAGTATGTGCACCGGTCAGTAGCAGCTGTTACCATTCCAGCTCCAATTCCTCAACAATCAGCATATCCTCAACAACAACAACCACAGTATCAACAACAAGTTCAGTATCCGCAACAGAGAACCTACAACAACAGCAACAACAACCAACAACAGCGTCCTTTCCAGCAAAGGCCATCACAGACAAACAGGGTAATTGACCCAATCCCAATTCCGTATGCTGCACTCTTGCCACAACTCCTGAAGCTCAACCTGGTTGAGTTAAGGACATTGGCACCTCCAGATCCCCTCAATCTCCCAAAGAACTATGATGTCAATGCTAGGTGTGCATTCCACTCAAACGCACCGGGGCATAATACTGAGAAATGCAGGGCCTTACAGATGAAAGTCCAAGACCTGGTGGACTCAAAAGCTCTCAACTTTGCACCTCCTCCGAATGTCACAAGGAATCCAATGACTAGTTACAACGGGCCTAGGATTAATGCTATTGAGGAAGGCAAACCATCCACCTTGATCACCAGTGTTGCACAAATTCGAACACCTTTGGTTGAAATTAAAGCTCAGCTTTTAGAATGCCAAGTGTTCCCCGAGTGTGTGCTCGGCTGTGGGTATTGCAATATTGCAGTCAATGGGTGTGAAGGACTGAGAAGCGGCATAGATGGTCTTATTAAGGATGGTATCCTTCAGATTTTGACAACGGCGCCTACAAATCCAGCAATTCCTTCAACGACAATCCCAGATACTCCTACAACGTCAGCAACCATTGTTCCAACGGATTCTACTACAACTCCAACAACTGCTCAATCAATCACTTCAGCGGATACAAGTTCGGTTACCATTCCTGCTACAACTTCAACACCCATCCAGTCAATAGAATCTTCTACAACGCCAGCAAAAATTAATGAAGATGTTTCAACAGTTACAATCTACTATGACCCATCAAATTTTCCTCCAAGCAGAAATTTCCAAAAACAAACCGTGGCACCTCCTGCCAGATCACCAGTCACAATTTACTATGATCCGCACACCATTACAGTACCTTCCTCTGTAGCAATCAGTCCGGTCACCATTACGGTGCCTGGACCGGTTCCTTATGAAAGCAGTAGTGCCATACCTTGGCATTATGGCTCTGATCTCTACTGCAACGGGGAGAAAATCACTCTGGATTCATCGACCTCTTCTCCACAAGTTGATAATATTGGGGGAGGCGGAGGCTTCACCAGAAGCGGACGCCTTTTTGCCTCCCAAACACAAAGACCTAATGTTGAAGCAGAAGCTGCTGCCAAAGGAAAAGGAAAGAATGTGGTATCTGAAGAGCCAACTACCAAAGACGCTCAGAAGACATCTTTTGACCAAGATGTAGACGAGTTCATGAGAATCATAAAAAGAAGTGATTACAAGGTGGTGGACCAGCTTCACCAAACACCCTCCAAAATCTCCATATTATCACTGTTGATGTGTTCCGAAGCTCACAGGAACACATTGTTGAAAGTCCTGCATGCAGCATACGTGCCGGAGGATATTACTGTTAATCAGCTAGAAACTGTGGTTGCAAATGTCAACACCAGTCATGGACTGGGCTTTACTAATGATGACTTAACAACAGAGGGACGCAACCATAACAAGGCTTTGCATATCACCTTGGAATGCAAGGGTGCTGTTCTGTCTCATGTACTGGTGGACACTGGGTCATCACTCAATGTTCTACCAAAGAAAGCCTTAGTGAAGCTGGAGTATGATGGCTTGGCATTGCGTCCGAGTAATTTGGTGGTGAGAGCATTTGATGGCTCTAAAAGATCAGTGCTTGGGGAGATTGATCTTCCTGTGTTGATTGGCCCGCAGACCTTCAAAACTACTTTCTTTGTGATGGACACAGCCGGCCTACAGCTGTCTGTTGGGTAGACCCTGGATCCACGCCGCTAGCGCTGTTACGTCTACCTTTCACCAGAAGTTAAAATTCGAGTGGGAAGGCCAAATCATCACCATCTGTGGGGAGGACGACATCTTTGTTAGCCAGCTGGCTACGTATAAGTACATAGAAATGGATGGGGAGATCCATGAGACCATGAGTTAGGGGTTTGAGGCCCTCAACATTAATGAAGCATCTGCTGTACTGGGAACTTCCATCACATCATATCAGCAAGCCCGGAAGGTTGTTGAGGAAGGTACCGCCCAAGGTTGGGGCAAGCTGATGCCCGTGGAAAAGAAAGAAGACCGATTTGGGTTGGGTTACAGACCAACTCAACAAGATCAACCAGAGGCTGCAAAAGATCCCAAGTTTGTCAGCGGGGGAATGCTCACCCCGGATGCTGTGAATAGTTTGGAAGACGAGTCAGAAGACGAGCGCAACCTGGAAAGTTGGATACGTCCAAGGATCCCGGGGAGCCATGTCTCAAACTGGTCTTCCCAGGAAATTATAAGGGTTACTCCTGCAAAGTAATTATTATTTCCTGTATTTTAAAGCATGCATCAAGTTTTGCATCTTGCCCAAGATGTCAAGACTCATTTTGTAATCGGGCCATCTTGTATTTTGTGCAAAGATTAATTAATGAATATCATGACATCTTTTGCAAATGAGTCTTTTCTTTTTCGCTCACTGTTTTTCATTTTTCACTTTTTGTACAAAAATAAAATGGCAATGTTTTTCAGAATAAATAACTTCATTTTCACTTTTTCTAAATAAGATAAAACTGATCACTAAAATAAACCAATCTAAACCCTTGCAGAAAGTGCCCTTCAGACTGCACCGACAACAACACTGCTATGACTTCGTATGACTTTGACAATCCAATCAATCAAGCTGATGAAGGGGTTGAAGAAGATTATGAGCTACCTGAAGATCTAGCCAGGTTGGTACAGAAGAAGACATGAAAGAAGTTAAGATCGGGGCCTGCTTACAAGATTCAGTGAAAGAGCAACTAATTGACATGCTTTGGGAATATGTGGATGTTTTTGCTTGGTCTTATCAGGATATGCTAGGGTTGGACACCGACATTGTCATGCACAAGCTACCTCTGAAAGAAGATTGCCCACCAGTAAAACAGAAGTTGCGCCGTACTCGCACAGATATGGCACAGAAGATAAAAGAAGAGGTACAAAAGCAGTGGGATGCCGGTTTCCTTGCTGTGACTAGCTATCCTCCGTGGGTTGTTAATATTGTACCTGTGCCTAAGAAAGATGGCAAGGTGAGGATGTGTGTGGATTACCGGGATCTGAACAGAGCCAGCCCGAAAGATGACTTCCCTATACCTCACATTGATGTATTGGTGGATAATACAGCTCAGTTTTCGGTGTTCTCCTTCATGGATGGATTTTCAGGATACAATCAGATCAAAATGTCACCTGAAGACATGGAGAAGACAACTTTCATCACACCCTAGGGCACATTCTGTTATAAGGTGATGCCATTCGGACTGAAGAATGCTGGTGCCACTTATCAACGGGCTATGGTAACATTATTCCATGACATGATCCACAAAGAAATTGAATGTTATGTGGAAGACATGATTTCCAAGTCCCTCACAGAAGAAGACCACCTGGTAAATCTGTTGAAGTTATTCAAGCGTCTGAGGAAGTACCAGTTGAAGTTGAACCCCAACAAATGCATATTCGGGGTGCGATCCGGTAAGCTGCTAGGATTTATTGTGAGTGAAAAGGGAATTGAAGTCGACCCTGATAAAGTCAAAGCCATCCAAGAGATGCCTGCGCCAAAGACTGAGAAAGAAGTTCGGGGGTTTCTAGGTAGATTGAACTACATTTCAAGGTTCATATCTCACCTTACTGCAACCTGTGAACCCTTGTTCAAACTGTTAAGGAAAGAACAAACAGTCAGGTGGAATGAAGACTGCCAAAGAGCTTTTGACAAAATTAAGGAATACTTACAAGAGCCTCCAATCCTCATGCCTCCGGTTGAAGGAAGACCTCTAATCATGTACTTAACAGTATTAGAAGAGTCAATGGGGTGTGTGCTGGGCCAGCATGACGAGTCTGGTCGAAAAGAGTATGCAATATACTACCTAAGCAAAAAGTTTACCGACTGTGAACAACGTTATTCACTGCTCGAGAAAACTTGCTATGCTTTAGCGTGGGCTACTCGCCGACTAAGGCAGTATATGTTGACCCACACTACTTTATTGATCTCAAAGATGGATCCAGTTAAGTACATTTTTGAGAAGCCAGCACTTACCGGACGGGTTGCATGATGGCAAATGATTCTCACAGAATATGACATTCAATACACATCTCAAAAAGCCATCAAAGGCAGTGTATTATCTGATTATCTTGCTGAGCAACCTATTGATGATTACCAGCCAATGAGATTTGACTTCCCTGATGAAGACATCATGTTCATAAAAGCAAAAGATCATGAAGAGCCTATTCACACTGAAGGGCCTGACCCGGAAGAAGAATGGACTATGATGTTTGATGGGGATGTTAATATGAATGGTCGTGGTGTTGGTGCATTACTCATTACACCTAAGGGAGTTCACATGCCTTTCTCGGCAAAACTCACCTTTAACTACACTAACAACGAAGCTGAATACGAAGCTTGTATTATGGGTCTTGAGGAAGCCATTGACCTCAGGATCAAGACTTTGACTGTGTTCGGAGATTCAGCTCTGGTAATTAATCAAACCAATGGCAAATGGTACACCCACCAAGATCATCTGATAGCTTATCGGGATTATACAAGGAGGTTATTGACTTTCTTCACAACAGTCAAGCTTGAGTATATCCCTCGAGATGAAAATCAGTTTGCAGATGCTCTGGCTACCATTTCATCCATGATCAATGTTCAAGCTGCCAACTTCGTGCCTCGGATTTCAGTGTCCAGACTTGACAGACCATCATATGTATTTTCAGCAGATGTTGTCAAAGATGATAAGCCTTGGTTCCATGATATCAAATGCTTCTTGGAGGATCAAACAAACCCACCTGGGGCATCTTCCAATGATAATAAGACTTTAAGAAGGCTGGCTGGTAGTTTCTTCCTGAATACTGATGGTTCCCTGTATAAGAGAAACTTTGATATGGTACTCCTCAGATGTGTTGATAGGGCAGAAGCGGACTTGTTAATGCACGAGGTGCACGAAGGATCTTTCGGTACCTATGCTGGAGGGCATGCCATGGCTAAAAAGTTGCTGAGATCAGGCTATTACTAGATCACAATGGATACAGACTGTTGTGCCTATGCCAGAAAATGCCATAAATGCCAGATTTACGCGGATAAAGTGCATGTGCCCCCGAATCCTTTGAATGTGATGTCTTCACCCTGGCCCTTTGCCATGTGGGGTATTGAATGATGTTCAAGATCCAACACCACAATTCTTCTCCTTACGGGCCAAAGATGAATGGCGCTGTTGAGGCAGCTAACAAAAATATCAAGAAGATTGTGCAGAAGATGGTAGTTACCTATAAAGACTGGCATGAAATGCTACCAATTGCCTTGCATGGGTACCGTACGTCAATTAGAACATCCACTAGGGCAACACCGTATCAGCTTGTGTATGGTATGGAAGCAGTCCTACCTGTTGAAGTTGAATTACCCTCCCTGCGGGTATTGATGGATGTCAAATTGAACGAAGCAGAATGGGTCCGATCCCGATACGAACAACTGAGTCTGATCGAAGAGAAGAGATTAGATGCAATCTGCCACGGGCAGCTGTATCAGAAAAGAATGAAGAAAGCCTTCAATCAGAAAGTCAGGCGTCGAGAATACCAAGTAGGAGATCTTGTGCTGAAAAGACTCCTCCCTCCTCATACAGACCACAGGGGCAAGTGGACTCCGAATTATGATGGTCCGTTCATAGTAAAGAAAGTTTTCTCTGGTGGAACACTGATGCTCAGTACTATGGATGGTGAAGATTTCATGTCCCCTGTGAATTCAGATGCATTTAAAAAATATTTCGCATAAAAATGACCCGTTGGACATAAAAACAGAATGTAAGTCCAGGCAAAAATAAGGCATCCCGGCGAGTCAAAAACAGAATAAAAGGCTCGGGCAAAAATAAGGGAAAATAAATAAAAAAATGTACACCCGCTGAGTTGAAAAGCCACATTGGACAACTCAGGAAAAAAAGGGTATCCCGGTGGATTGAAAACCCGAAAGGGCGATCCACGCAAAATAAGGGAATAAGCGAACAACTGCATTCTGAATCTGTCTGTATCACTTACAACATGGTAAACTTCGAAAGGTTCAAAGCTTCGATCAGAACCAGCCCTTTTCAAAAGCAGGATGAGAAGAACGTCAATGTCATACGAGTCATAGCAAAAGGGAAGCTCCTTGAAGCGTCATCAACATTGCCAGCGTCTTTTTGTTTCTCAATTTGTAACAATCTCCTCATTTCAGGGGATCTGTTTCTTTGATTGTATTTGCCCATTCAGGGGCACATAAATTAATAAAATCAGATTTCCCGTCACACTTTGTCGTGTACATTTTATTTTCGTTTGCAAAAATGTCTGATATCCTCATAATATGGATTGCATAAGTACATATGCACCTTTTCTAAATCACATGCTTACAGGAAATATATTACTCCCGGGAGTGTCTAAACTCCTATGATGGAATCCAGTAAGGGATGCCTCGGGATACTTGTACATTTCTTTGTCATGACAGGATTGCAGGCAGTCAAAGCGCGACATGAGGCATGAGAGCTTTTCCCCAGCAAGCTGCCAAATCATTATTTACTCAGCACGTCTTCCAAAATAGTGTCGCTCTCGGAATTTTCATCCTAGTACAAACGCGAAAGTGGCGCGGAAAGTTTAGAGTCGCCAGCCAGACATTTTTATCCCGAATGAATGGGAAAGGTAATGTTGCACAAACCTAAGGAAGAAGGAAAGGACAAGGCCTTGCAAACCAAAGATCTGAGTTCGGGAGTCGGTTACGAACTGGGAAGGTATTAGCACCCCAGATCGTCCGTCGTACCCGACGGGATCCACGCTTGCTTGTTTGTTTCAAAGGGTAGGAAATAACTGCTGCTGAATAAAACCGCTAACTGGAATGGAAATGAGAAATGAGAAAGGGAACTGAAAATGAAAACTAAACTAAAGAATGGGGAAAATGTAGAGAAAATAAAGAATGTGCTCGAACGGGCCCTACCTCGCTGCCTACGTACCTCATCAGGATAATGAGGATCAGAGTCGACGTAGTTCGCCTAACTAAGGCGGGAACTATTTGTTTGTGTTTTTTTACAACTGGAACTGCATATGTCTATGCTCAGGTGTTGCAGGCTCGTCTGGTACGAGTGAGTTTACCGTCTTGCATGAAAGACAAGTCGCCGCGAGTTCGCGTTGTGAGTGAATGAGATGAGAAAAGAAGTTCCCGCAGGATATTCGCTTGTTATTTGTTCTTGTCTTTTATGAGAAGTGTTTTGAATTTGTTTGTGAACATTCTCATACTAAGACCTATCAATCGCGGGAAGTACTTATACCTCGCCCCGAAACAGCACGCGTATAAGCACTCTGCAACAAAGTCTCGTGTCGTACAAGATTGTTCGGCTTTTATTAAATGTTTTATTATTTTCTTTGTGAGATGAGAAAGAATGACTCAAGTTGATAAAAGGAAAAAATCTAAGGGACTAAGACTCAATCCTAATTTTGTTTATTTATTTACAAGTGATCCTAATGGTTTGTGCGGTTTTCTAAACCTAACGGAAAAAAGGAACTAGAAACTACTAGAATTCAACTTACTTCCTAAGGAAGTTAAGTTGATTCTAAGAACAATGGGGAAACCTATTCAAGTAAAAACAAATAATAAGGCAAAGCATTAAAATTGAATATAAGAATAAAATTCTAAACAACATTTAAAGGCATGAATTAAAATAGTCCTATTTATTTATTCTAATCCTAATTAAAATGAAACTTAAGCCTAGATTCTAAATCAAAGTCAAGCCTAATATTTTCCTTCTAAACATCCAAACTAACCTAAGTCTATATTAAATTCTAAGACTAAATTTAAACCAAACCATATTTTTATATTGAACTTTATTTTCATGGCCTAAACTAATGGGGAAATACACATAACGAAGCCTAAAACTAATATTCTAAAAATATCTAAACTTCTGGAAAAATTAAGAAAATTAAACCATGGGGACCTAAGATTACCTAAAACATTGTACCAAAAGGAATCCTAAAAAATCCTATTTTTTATATGCCTAAAAATTGTTTACTTTCAGCTATGAATTAATTACTAAATTCTAAGGAATTAAGCCTCTAAACCTAAGATAAAATGGTCTAAAAAATCCACAAAAATTATTCTAAGTACTATTATGGGTCTTCTAACTACAATAAAAAGAATGGTCAAAATAAGTTACCGGAAAGTTAAAAACTAAAATCCACAAAATTATGTATACTTAAAAGAAATCCAAATAGAACACTTACATGAAAAATTCGAAATAAAATTAAAAATAGAGCAAATTCAGAAAAATAAAATTCCAAGTATTTCTAGAATGCATTAAAAATCTACTTAATTTTTTTTGGAATTTTCTAATCATTTTCTATTTTTTAAGGGATTATTTCTAAACTATGATAAACAAAGTTAAAATTCTAAAGAAATTAAGAATGGGGTGGATTTAGCAATTTTCTAATTGTTTTTGCTAATGGACTCAAAAACAAGGGGGTGACAATAGTAGAATGCTTGGGCCCATATGCGCATGAGCCCAGGGGGTGTGAAGAGGGAATTTTTTCTAGTTTGTTCTTAATGAAGCATTGCCTGGGTGGTGCAAATAGCAAAATGAGAAGAGCTTACCGGACGGTGACAAGTGTCACCGCCGGTGTGGCTGGGGATCCTAACAGATCTAATCTTATCCAGTTTCCTTATAATTTTGACATTAACACGAATTAAATGGGGATTGAATTGTCTTTATTGTGGGTTAATGGAGAATTAACAATAATAATATTCTCTTAATTTTCATTACTGATAATTAGCTTATAAACAAAACAAAAGCTGAAACATAAACTAAAAACCCTAATTCCCCTTATTCTTCCCCCCTGGCCTTCGCCGCCGCAGCTCACCCCTCTCCCTCGGCTTCATCTTCTTCAAACTCTACCTCACAACACCATTGACCTTTCGTCCAACCCGATCCTCTTCTTCTCCGTCATCCCTATCTTCTTCTACAACTCGCCTCCGTTCGTTACCCTCTTCTTTCCGAAACCAGCATCACCATAGCCTTCGTCTTCGTCTTCGTCGTTTCCGAAGCCACCACCTCAACTCCTCTCTCCTTCCGCAAATTCAACACTACCACTACCTCACAATTTCTCTTCTAAACCTAATTTTCTCAATCTAATCCTTTCCGATCCGAATCGACTATAAAACTCCGAAGATTAACAAGTCAAAGCTCACGTAAATTACGCTTACAACAACCGTCACACCAAAGCAACAAACGACAAGGTTAAAGGCTCGTACCTTGAATCGGAGTCGTAGTGATGGATGCGGAAGCGATTCTTTAGTGACGAATGATACGAAATCCCATTAGGTATGTTCAAATGCTCCTCTGTCCTGATTCTCTGTTGCTTCTTCTTCTATTTCATGATCTAGGACTCTTTTCCAAAATCGTACTCGTGAACTGGTCTGTTATTGAGCCGAAACCACAGTGAGACTTCTTGGTAATACTCGATGCAGGTCCTCGTTGCGGTTTATGGAGATGCGGATTTTACGGTTATGGCAGCGATGACAAACACTCACAGACTGAGCTTGATGGAGGATTGGAAGCTGAAATACAGATTGAGATTGATGGGAGGATTTGCCTCAGGTCAGAACACTCTACACAGATTAATCTTCCTCATCTTTTGCATAATTCTTGCTGATCCATTGTGGCTTGTTGCGTATGAACTGGTTCTAAATCTATGGTTTTATGGACTCACAGGTTAACGAAGATGATGGCGAATTGCGAAGATTGATAAGAGTTTGGAAAATCGGTGAAGAATGAAAGAGAAGGTTGAAGGATAAGGGAGAAGAATAATGTGTGGGAGAGATGAATGAATGTTGAAATGGAGATCAGAAGAGAAAAATGGTTGAAGAGCCTTAGATGAAGGATTTGATCCTGATTTATAGAGCTAGATTCAGTTTCTGATCTAGAAGGTTCTTCAGGTAAAATACAGTTATCGAATTCGGTTATGGTTGTTAGGATTTATAACTGATTTGTAACTGTACTTGTATTAACTATAACTGTAACCGAATTTCATTCTTTTTGCCTTCTCCAATATTCACCGAGTTTTGCTTCTGTTATTGTAGGAGAATTAATCCTGAGGACTTTTTTGTTAAATATTTTCAAACTTCGTCATGAGTGTCAGCTGGAGCCTGTTTTGATTTTCTTACGCGATTTGCAGGATCAACTTTGATGCGAGTTCCAAAATCATGAAGAGAGTGATGAAGAGTTTGATCAAGCAGTAGTTTTGTGCAGGGTGGGGGCCGTCGAGGAGAGCTTGTACTTTCAACAACAGCTTGAGACTGCTGCAAGGATATGGAAGGTGAAGCTATTGTATGTCCTGGTTGATGGAATCCAGGAAATGCTCCTGGTACAGCCCGTATTCACGCAGTAGAGCCTTCCCTCAGTGGTCCAGTTGCAAGATTTTCAATTCCAGCCGAGCTTCCAAGATTCACTGTCAAACTAGGAGCATATCCAACAGGTGGAATTCCACTATGAGCCATATTTCCTGTGTTTGCTCCAGCCTTAAATTGAGATATCCGGAAGGAATTCAAACCATATTTTTGAGCATTTTGAACAGTCAGAATTGGTTGGTCCCTGGGAGTTAACAATACCTTCTGCTTAGGCTGCTCAATCTTCGAATCACTACAAGATCTCTCACTTGGACCAAAAGTATTAAAGCTTCCAAATGTCAGACTGCCTTTCAATTCCTCCGGCACATGGAAACGTCTTGGATAAGTAACTTTTTGCTTCACCTCAGTTGATTGCACATGAGCTTCTGAAGCCAAGACTTCTGTGACATTAACTGTTTTAGAAACATCTTGAGGTGGCCTGAAAGATCTATTCAATGATAAAGAGGATGAGAGTCGCTCAGGTAACAAGTTACTTTCAACTTCATTTATCTTTAATATAGCATTTGGGTTGCTTGTTGAATTCATTGACCTGAACTTTTCATTCTTGGATGCTGATAAACTAGTGGCTTCTTCAAGTTTGTTTCCTTCAATATGATTTGGCGAACATTGATCAGAACTTGATAAATATTTTCCTTGGTCAGAACTTGAAATTGAGCCGACGACTTCGTTGGGAGAAGTGGTTGCTGCAACAGCAACAACTTGAGGCTGGATATTTTCTTGATTGACAGCAACTGACCTCGTTTTAGGAATGCTCAGTACACTACCTATGAGAGATCGGCTTGAAGAACCATGACCAGACTTTCCATTAGATAGATTTGCAGCACTATGGGATGCAACAGCTGAACTTCTGCGGCTTGAGGCATGAGGTGGTCTATTAATTATTTTCTGTAAATCTGACTGAGTAGAGGAACCGTTAGTTCTCCCTGTAATATGGACTCTATTTTCCCTTTGAATAGCAAGCTTCCTCCAACCACCACCATCAAATTTTTTTTTTATATTTATGAATTCAAACAAATGAAAAAAAACAAATAAGACTTATATCAACTTCTTTTGGATGTATTATTTTTCTATTTCAATTTCGTTCTCCTCTTTACACACTCATGCACCAAGACTTTAAAACGCAACTTTGATCTAAGATTTGATACTGAGTTAACAATTGGCATGGATATTGTTACTATCGACTTTTAAAAAATATTCAAAGTATGAACTAAGGAAGAGAAGTGGACATGGTTTAGAAAATCTAAATGGACTTGGAATGGTTTACAAGTGTAGGATTTGGTCAATGAATTTGAACACGGGTATGAACAACTGGGCTAAGAGCCAATTAGGATGAAACGTCATATGGGCTCGAATGGCCCAACAAGATAGAATTAGGTTTTATCCTTTGAAATGGACATGGGCTTGGAACAAGTATGAATTAAGAAAGATGACAACAAAAAGACTTAGAACGATTCTATTCAAACTTTTGCAATTGGCCTATGGTTGTAAATGAGAAAATAGATGAGTTTAAACAAATGGGATGGATTTGAAATCTCGATTTTTAGCCCGAAGCTTATTTTGAAATCTTTCCACAAGCCTACGGACACGATCACTTCTGAACCACTGGATGATTTTCAGATAAATCACACCCTCCTTTTCATTGTTTGAAACATGCCATGATCATTCGAATCCAGACACATCACTGATAAACTGAAGATTCAAACCAAACCTCATACCAAACACTACTCGATAAACTGATGAATCTCAACACACAACAACCTGAACTTCGAATAAGCAATGTCTAAGCAAATAGACCAATGGCCCAAAATCAGGTCAAACTCCCATATGACTCGGAACACAACTGAACAACCGTATTTGAAATAGAATCAACGTTCAACGAATGTTCTCCACCATTTCAGTCTCTGACGGACACAGATAAGGAACGAAACCCTGGATTCGAAGGGCCTGAATCACATGCCTCAGAAATCCATGAAATGCACTATTATGATATTAATGAACTGATGAGAAATGAAGATGAATGCGAAATGATATGCCAGTAGAATGGAATAAATATGAGGGCAAATTTTGAGGTATTACAGCTGCCCCTATTCAATCAACTACCAACCTGAACGAATAATTGCAACAACTTTTAGACGTTCAAGGTATGGAGTGATTGAATACTCGAATAAAACCTGAAAATTTGCACATTGAGGATAATGAAAATGCCATCTGCCCGTTTATTTATTTATGTATTTTTTGATTTTGACCTCTGAATAGGTAGCGGAAAATAAGACCAGGTGGAGATATGTTGGGAAGGATGCCATCCTCGAATGACCACTCACACGGGATCCTCGGATCCATTACTGAAAACCATCCTCAAATAGAAACACGATAGTATACCGGCCGCAGGCGATAACCATCAACAACAAAGACTGGCCTCGGACAGACTTTGCAAAAGAGACAAACTGACCTCGATCAATAAGCTCAAAAAGTGAACTACTATCCTCGAATAATAGCCACACAAAACCAATAAAACAAGACCAACCGCAGAAGGACTTGAAGAAAAGAAATGCCATCCTCGAATGACAAATCAAAAGATCCTCGGATCTAACACGAAACCATCCTCGAATGGAGACGCAAAGGTATACCAGCCTCGACTGATAACCAAACACAAAGCTGACCTCAGACAGACTTTGCAAAAGAGACAAACTGACCTCGATCAATAAGCTCAAAAAGTGAACTACTATCCTCGAATAATAGCCACACAAAACAAAAACAAGACCAACCGTAGAAGGACTTGAAGAAAAGAAATGCCATCCTCGAATGACAAATCAAAAGATCCTCAGATCTAACACGAAACCATCCTCGAATGGAGACGCAAAGGGTATACCAGCCTCGACTGGTAACAAAACACAAAGCTGACCTCAGACAGACTTTGCAAAAGAGACAAACTGACCTCGATCAATAAGCTCAAAAAGTGAACTACTATCCTCGAATAATAGCCACACAAAACAAAAACAAGACCAACCGCAGAAGGACTTGAAGAAAAGAAATGCCATCCTCGAATGACAAATCAAAAGATCCTCGGATCTAACATGAAACCATCCTCGAATGGAGACGCAAAGGTATACCAGCCTCGACTGATAACCAAACACAAAGCTGACCTCAGACAGACTTTGCAAAAGAGACAAACTGACCTCGATCAATAAGCTCAAAAAGTGAACTACTATCCTCGAATAATAACCACACAAAATAAAAACAAGACCAACCGCAGAAGGACTTGAAGAAAAGAAATGCCATCCTCGAATGACAAATCAAAAGATCCTCGGATCTAACACGAAACCATCCTCGAATGGAGACGCAAAGGGTATACTAGCCTCAACTGATAACTGTCGCTCCCACCAAATGACACAGGGCCAAGAGGGGTACAGACGCGAATGGTCGGCGAAAGGGATGAGAACACACAGGGGTGAACTCAGGAAGACAAGAGTCGCCAGCTAGGAATTTTTATCCCGGAGGAAAGGCAATGCTGCACAAACCTAAGAAAAGATATGGATAAGACGGTTGCGAACCAGAGAGACTGAGAAAGGGGGTTGGTTACAACCTGGGAAGGTATTAGCACCCAGATTGTCCGTCGTACTCGACGGGATCCACGCTTAAAAGATTTGTGCTTTAAAGGGGTAGTGTCAGTGCAATTTGTGTATCAAAGCTGGAAAGAATGCAAGTGTCAGTGTAAAAGAAATGTGAAGTGTAGTATGTACAGTGTTAGTGTAAGAACAAGAGTAAAATGCTCAAGACTATGAGGCTTAAAGGATAATACTGAAAGAGGGGGGATATACAGAGACTTTTGTTCGATAACTGTTAAGTTATGCCTACATATCCTCTCGTGCAATGAGGAAGTCAGAACACCGTAGTTCGACCCAAAGAGACTGAAAGATGAATTGACTAATGAACTGCTTACTTGTCTATGCTCAAGTGTATGACCTGTCTGGCTCAGGTGCAAACTGTCTTGCATTAGACGGAAGAAGCGAGCTCTCGTTTATGAGTGAATGAGATGAGAAAAGAATCCCGGAGGAGACGATTATTGTTTGTTTTTTGTGTTTTCAGTCTTTTATTGCTTTTTGAGGTTTGTCATAAATTAATGAGCTTAAGCCTAAACCAATGGGTTAGTAAACTCATCACATCCTCCCTCTGATTAGGGGTAATGAGAATACCTTAAGTATGAAGTAAGCACCTCAAACTTAATCACCATGATACAGGATTAAGATCATTAACCTACCTGTAATTATTTAGATGTTTTTGGAGTTTTTGTTTAGTGTTAAGTAATGAGTTTAAGCCATAATCAAGGATTTAATGGACTCATTACACCATCCTAATAGAAGGATAATAGATGAGAGCATTTAAGCTGAGGAAGACTCCTAAACTTAATCCATGATTAGGGATTAACCTCATGACAAAACAAAGCCTTTATTAAGGTGGATTTTAGTTAATGATAAGATTAAGAAGTGGATTTTATGGTTTGTAAGACAACTTGAGGGGGACTTGTCCATTAACCCTAGGGTTAGTCCTTCTTAACCAGTTAAGGAAGAATTAGAACCCTAATGCAAGGCCCAAGTTACAAGCTTGATGTCTTAGTGATTATTAGGTGGATTGATTAGAGGATTTAAACACATTAAGGGTTTAACACTTAGGATTATAGTTATACACTCCATCCTAATAGAAGGATGCAGGCATAAGCTTAATTACAAAGTCTTAAAACCTTTAGGGTTTAGTCTTTGATTATGAGATGAGAGGAAAAGACTCAAAGATGACACAAAGGTAAAAGCTAAATGGGGGACTAATCAAAACCTAATTATTATCATGCTTGGGGGTCCTAGGGTTTATGAGGCTCAAGGGAGAAAGATCTTCAAGGAACCACCAAGGAGAGAAGCAGATGAAAGGAGCAAGAAGCAAAGAGAAGCAAAACAACTTGCTTCACTTAAGAAGACAAGTTGTTTGAAGAAAGAAAGTAAGATGAACAAGAATGAGCAAGCTCAATCCAATACACATACAAGAATGCAGCAAAGGAAGTATGAAAGAGATGAAAAGAGAATGTGAGAAGTGAAGGCAAATTCACTTCTCAAACAACTTACCACCTGAAAAAGTTAGCAAAAAGAAATGAAATGCAATGCAAATGAGATGAAATGTAATGATGCAAACCAAAGCCAGGAGCAAGAACATGAAGCTAATGATGCTAAGAGATGATGCAAACATGAGACAAGGCATGAGAATGATCATACAAGCATATGGATGCAAAAGAAACATGCTTTGAACCATGGATGTTCATGAAAAGTTATGGAATGTAATGGACATACAAAATGGCAAATGAAAGATGCAATGATCAAACATGATTCTAACATGTCCTAAGATGTATTATGAATCATGTGGGTGCACAAAATATCATGGCAAGTCATTGGATGCAAGCAAATGAGAAATGGATGCAAGGGAAGGCACAAATTAGGGTTATATGCATCACACAAAGCAAAAATTCAAAACCAGAAGCAAATGACATGATAAAAATTTGAAAATGCAACCAAAGATACCCTAAACCTATACAAACTCACTGCCCAAAGGAGAGGATCCAACTCTTAACCTAGTGAAAGTTATGAATTTCCTAAGATTTTCTAGGGTTTTAAGGTACCTTGTCAAGAAAAATGCAAAATAAAATTGAAAATGCAAGATCAATTCAAACCAATTTTATCCTATAAACTACATGCTATACAAGATGCAATGCAAAAAGAATCATTATCCAACTCTCAATGGTTAGGCAGAAAGAAATTTTTGAAGTTTGACATAAAATATTGCCTTGAAATGAAATTAAATCCAATGAAAATGATCAAAAGGTATCAAGAACAAAAAAGAAATTTGGTTTGAGAGTTGGACAATGTTTCTAAATGTTTTTAAATGCTGTGTGAATTTTTTGGTGATTTTTAAATACCTAAATGTATTTTTAATTAATTTATTTTTATTAAATAATTAAAAATAATCATTTAAATGATTTAAAAATAATTTTTAATGCAAAAAATAAAAATAAAAATTTTTTGTGCTCTAAAAATTCATGAAACCCTTGACAAAAATTTTCATAATTTTTTAATGATTTTAGCTATTTTAAAATAAATGCACAAAATAAATGAAAAGAAAATAAAATAAATATGAATAAAAAGAAAGTCAGCGCATCCTAAGGCTGACATTTAAACTGGGAATGGAGGGAAAGACTGCGCGCTAGATCCTGTGGCTCTCATTCAAACTGGCCAGATTAAATTAAAACTTAATTAATTAGATTAATGACGTGGATTAGTGTAAACACCCCAAATTTGCCCTCACCCATTCACACCATGGCTTGTGATCATTTCATATGCATAAACTCAATCATAGCATCCCATATTGCATATTTGATTCACGACATTGTTTCAAAGTCATCTGCATCTAGGGTTTGTGATCTGAGCAATCCAAGGGCCACTTGAGCTACTCCAAAGGTCATCAATCACTTTAAAGGGGTCCATGTATGTTCAAGCATCATATTATATCACCTCAAAGTCAAGAATGTCAAAAAAATCACAAGAACTGGGAATGGCATGGAAGCAGAGCCAGGTTTAACTACACAGATGACCTAGAATTAGGGTTTTGGTTTCAAAGGCCATAACTCCAATTTTTTTGGTCATTCTTGTTCCTATTGGTCTCTATATGTTATAAGGAGCATGCATATCAATTTTCATGAAGAGATTCCATGGGGAAGTCATCTGATCAAGAGTTGACTTCTTGAGCAAGTCAGTGCAAAATCAGGGTATCTGAGGCCCACAATGACCCAACCAAAGGGTGTTCTTCATCATTTTGATTATGTGTGATCTTTATTTGATCATAGAAGATGTTGGAAGTTCACAAAATTGAAGAATTTCAAGCCATTTGCAAAGTTGACTTTTTGGGAAAGTTGACTTATAATGAAAATTGCCATTTTGGGAAACTTTTTCAACCCTTTCTTTTTGATTCAAAAATGCTTCAAATGGAAAAACTTTGGTCATGAAAGTTGTAGAATGGATCATTCCCTTTTCAAAAAGTACAAGAACATGACCTAATTCATTTTGGATCAAAAGTTATGGTTTGTCAAAGTTGGAAAAAATCACATAATTTGAAGTTTTCTACCAAAGAGGCATTTGCAAAATGGTATGATCAAGTGTTCTAAAGACTTCAAATATGCACAAACTCATTACAACATGATCATATGACTCATAAAAATCAGAATTGGCCCAAGAATCATCTCATTTCATGCCTTGAACCTCAAGAAATCCCAAAGGAACCAAACTTTGTGAAACTTGCAAAACCTATCACAAACCACAAACCACTTGCTGCATTGCCTCTAGACCTTTTCCATAGCTTTCCTTGATTCAAGTTGAGCCAAAGCAAGCCAAAAAGAAAGTTGTACCATTGCCCATACCTCTCTTACACAAAGTTTGACATTTTGACAACTTGCCCATACCAATCACCATAGGCCACCAACAACTCTTTGACCTATCACCACTTGATACATGGACCAAAGCCAGCATAACACACCACACCTCCAAGCCTGAATGAGATCAGAAGACATAGTTCCAAGTTTATGCTTCATTGGAAAAACCTTTCGAAACACTCTCCACAAGCATCAAACACACAAACAGACTTCACAAACAATCTCAACATGCCTCACTGATCACAAATCACTCATCACCATAGCCTGAAACTCACTGAAATCAAAACACGATCACCACCCCCCCTTGAACAGAACTTTTGCCATCTCCCAAACCAGCCATCAACAAGAGTTGTGAAGCATTCCATTGAGCTCAGGGGGACCAGAGGAGTCAATTTGCATAGAAGGAAGGCTCAGAAAGCTCCTGTTCGAAGGACTTCAGTTCAGGTATCCATCAAGAACAAATTTTCCAGAACTTCATTTACTTGTTATAAATTGATTCTACATGTTATCCTGATCATCATGATGTGTTTAAAAATGAAAATGGTGGAATATTAAGCATGTATGAGTTGTCTGAAACTTTCTGCCCTAAATTTGTTTTGCTTCGATTCACATGATTGATGAATGAAAAATGGTTTTTCTTTGGGGGTTTTGATTCAGTGTTGAATGGGGTTTGATTCTGGGCAGAGAGATTTCATTTTCATTGCATGGAGAGAGAGATAGTGATTTCACCTTGCCGGAGAAGATGACCGAAACACTGTTCCGGTCATCTGAAAGTGATTAGGGTTAATTAATTAGGGTTTAGTCTTAATTACATAAGTTTGAATGTGAGCCGTCCAGATGCGCGCGCTGGTCAATTCCCTCCCTTTTCGTTTGAATCTTGGCCCTTGGATGCGCTGACTTTCTCATTTTTAGTTTAAATTCATTTTTATTTTCATTTTATTTCATTTGTTTTGTACATTTTATAAAAAATAGTAAAAATCATCAAAAAATTCTGAAAATTTTTATCAACCCTTTTATTAATTTTCAGAAACCAAAAATATTTTTATTTTTATTTTTTGCATTAAAAATTATTTTTAAATCATTTAAAAGTTTTTTTAATTAGTTAATGAAAATTAATTAATTAAAAATACTTTTAAGTATTTAAAAATCACAAAAAAATTCATGAAACATTAAAAATCATTTAGAAACATTGTCCAACTTTAAAACCAAATTTCGTTTTTGATCTTGATGCCTTTTGACAATTTTCAATGGACTTAATTTCATTTTAAGGCATTATTTTGATCCAAACTTCAAAAATTCATTTCTGCCTAACCATTGAGAGTTGGATAATGATTCTTTTTGCATTACATCTTGCATATCATGTAGTTTATAGGATTAAATTGGCATGAATTGATCTTGCATTTTCCATTTGTTTGGCATTTTTCTTGACAAGGTACCTTAAAACCCTAGCCAACTTAGGAAATTCATAACTTTCACTAGGTTAAGAATTGGATCCTCTCCTTTGGGCATTGAGTTTGTATAGGTTTAGGGTTCCTTTGAATGCATTTTCAAATTTTTATCATGATGTTTGCTTCTGGTTTTGAATTTTGTTTTGTGCATTGATCATAAACCCTAATTTGGGCTCTCTTTTGCATCCATCTTCCATTTGCTTGCATACCATGACTTGCCATGACATCCTATGCATTCATTTGATTCATAACACATCTTAAGACATATTAGAATCATGTTTGATCATTGCATCTTTCATTTGCCATGTTGTATGTCATTTGCATTTCATAACTTTTCATGTATGTACATGGTTCTAAGCATGTTTCTTTTGCATCCCATATGTTTGTATGATCATTATCATGACTTGTTCCATGTTTGCATCATCTTTTAGCATCATTAACATCATGTATTTGCTTCTGACTTTGTCTTGCATCATGCCATTGCATCTCATTTGCATTGCATTTCATCTCTTTCACTAATTTTTCAGGTGGTAAGTTACCTTGAGAAGTGAATTTGCCTTCACTTCTCACAATCTCTTTTTATCTCTCTTATGCATCATTGCTGCATTTTTGTATGTGTTTGGATTGAGCTTGCTCATTCTTGTTCAATCTTACCTTCTTTCTTCAAGCAACTTGTCTTCTTAAGTGAAGCAAGTTGTTTTGCTTCCCTTTGTTTCATTCTCCTTTCATCTGCTTCCCTCCTTGGTGGTTCTTTGAAGATTCCTTTCTTAAACCTCACAAACTCGAGGAATGACCAAGCATGATAATAATTAGGGTTTGATTACTCCCCCACTTAGCTTTTACCTTTGTATCTCCTTGAGTCTTGACTAAACCCTAAAGGCTTTAAGGCTTTGTGATTAAGCTTATGCCTACATCCTTCTATTAGGATGGAGTGTATAACTTTAATCCTAAGTGTTAAACCCTTAATGTGTTTAAATCCTTTAATCAATTCACTTAATAACTATCAAGACATCAAGCTTGTAACTTGGGCCTTGCATTAGGGTTCTAATTCTTCCTTAATTGGTTAAGAAAGACTAACCCTAGTGTTAATGGACAAGTCCCCCTCAAGTTGTCTTACAAATCATAAAATCACTTCTTCATCATATCATTAACTAAAATCCACTTAATAAAGGATTTGTTTTGTCATGGGTTTAATCCCTAATCATGGATTAAGTTGAGGAATTTTCCTCAGCTTAAACATTCTCATCTATTATCCTTCTATTAGGATGGTGTAATGAGTCTGTTTAATCCCTGATTATGGCTTAATCTCATTACTCAACACTAAACAAAAACAACGGAAACATGTAAATAATAACAAGTAGGTTAATGATCTTAATCCTACATCAAAAGGTGATTAAGTGTGAGATGCTGACTTCACACTTAAGGTATTCTCATTACCCCTGATCAGAGGGAAGATGTGATGAGTTTACTAAACCCATTGGTTTAGGCTTAAGCTCATTAACTTATGACAAACTTCAAAAGCAATAAAAGACTGAAAACACACAAAAAAAAACCGTCTCCTTCGGGATTCTTTTCTCATCTCATTCACTCACAAACGAGAACTTGCTTCTTCCGTCTAATGCAAGACAGTTTGCACCTGAGCCAGACAGGTCATACACTTAAGCATAGGCAAGTAAGCAGTTCACAAGTCAATTCACCTTTCAGTCTCTTTGGGTCGAACTACGGTTCTGACTTCCTCATTGCACGAGAGGATACGTAGGCATAACTTAACAGTTATCGAACAAAAGTCTCTGTGTATTTCCCCTCCTTCCAGCATCATTCTTTTTAGCCTCAATGTCTTGAGCATTTCATTCTTGTTCTTACACTGACACTTCACTCATACACTTCACTTCTTTTACACTGACACTTGCATTCTTTTCCAGCTTTGAAACACAAAATGCACTGACACTACCCCTTTAAAACACAAATCTTTTAAGCGTGGATCCCGTCGAGTACGGCGGACAATCTGGGTGCTAATACCTTCCCAGGTTGTAACCAACCCCCTTTCTCAGTCTCTCTGGCTCGCAACCGTCTTATCCATATCTTTCTAGGCCTATGCAGCATTGCCTTTCCTTCGGGATAAAAATGCCTAGCTGGCGACTCTTTTCTTTTCTTGTGAGTTCACTCCTGTGTGTTCTCACACCTCCTTTCGCCGACCGTTCGCGTCTGTACCCCATTTGACCTAGCCTCATTTTGGTGGGAGCGACAGCTTGGCGACTCTGTTGGGGACCCTTATACTGTAACCAGGGCTTCTGGTTCTTTTTGTGGGTTCCTCCTAGCGCTTGTTTGATTTGTGTTTACTGGGGTGTTATGTGCTAATTATGTTTATATAGTTGCTTTTATTTATTGCTTTGTGTACAGTTTTGGTTTATTGCTTTCTTTATAGCTTTATATACATCATACTGTCATACTGTTCTGGCTGGATCTGTTTTCTGTCTTGATGGGTGGGGTTTCATTGAGAGTTTAAGGTCCTATACCTAGGACCTGAGTGACACCTAGGCTAGAGTGGTTCATGTTCTTTCCCATCCCATTTCGGTCTGGTGCGGGAGTATGAAACACGGTTCAGATATGGGTTTCTTCTTGAGAACTCTGTGCTACAGATCTCCTGTAGTGCTAGGGCTATCTGGGAAGCCTGCTAAGTCTGGATGACCTTTATTATGACCTTCAGAAACTGAGGTGAATTAGAGGAGGATCTTTTATGGTTATTGTAAACACTGTACCTCCGGGTTAGAAGTGTTTACACTTCTCATAACTAATCCAAGTCTGAGGATCTTTGTTCTAGAACATCACCTGTGAGGGGGTTGGACTGTTTACAGGTTTGCAGGAACCCTTGGCCACATCATACCCTGTTTCTTATTGTGTTTAAGAATGTTTCACTTTGGACAGTTCTTGTGATTTAACCCAGGACATGTGACTCTTTATTTGAATCCCCCACCCTGGTTACTGGATTTCTGAACCTCCATCTGGACTTCTTGAACATACATGGACTTATATCAAGGCAGTTAATCATATCTAGCTTGATCACAAACCCTTGCATATCATTTGCATACATCATCATTGCATCATTTAACATTTGCTTATTTGTTTTTCAGGGTATCCATATCACATTTGGCTTGGATTTGACCCCTTTTACCTGCATAGACCCTTGTCCATCAGCTATCTGCTTCAGCCATCTTCATCAGTTGCCTGCTTCAGCCACTATTATCACCAGTCTCAGCCTGTCAGTGGCTCATCACCAGTATCAGTCATCATCATCAGCATTTGTTTCAGCTCTTCATCAGCAGTTATGGCACCCCAAAAGAGCAACATTTCTTACCACTTCTTTGAGCCTGTGCTGGCTGGCATCAGGCAGGTCCAGGCACTCATTACTCCAGACCATATCCCTTTATTCAGAGAACATTATGGAAGCATCCTTGATATGGTTATGGACTTGGACCCTTCTCAGAGGAGTTTGATTCACACTTGCCTACAGTTCTATGATCCTCCTTTGAGATGCTTCACTTTTCAGGATTTTCAGTTGGGACCTATGTTGGAGGAGTTTTCATCACTAATTGGAGTACCTGTCAGGGGTGGTATCCCCTTCAACCCAGAAATGGTTTCTCCTAGCAATGAAGAAGTGGCAAAGGCGTTGTATTTGGAACCTATTCTGATTGAGCAGAACATGACTACAAAGGCTGGAATTCCTGGCCTACACTTGGATTTTTTCACTTCTCAGGCCATCCTGAAGGCCTCCTTGGGAGAATGGAAGGCAGTTTGTGCATTGTTAGCCCTCAGTATATATGGGGTTATACTTTTTGCAGATGAGCCCAAGTTTATCAGCAAGACTGCTATTCATCTCTTCCTTTTGAGGAACCCAGTACCCACCTTGCTGGGAGATTTCTACTATTCTGTTCACCAAAGGAATGAGAAGCAGAGGGGGAGGTTGGTAAGGTGATGTGCTCTTCTATTCCATACCTGGATGCTCAAACACTTACCCAAAACTGATGCCTTCCTGAACCCTCACCAACAGAAAAACTGGGCTAGAAGACTTACTGCTTTGACCTCAGATGACATCAGATGGTGCACCCAGAGCACCAAAGGCAGGAACATAATTACTAGTTGTGGGCAGTTCCCCAATGTACCTCTGATAGGAGTAAAAGGTTGCATCAACTACAACCCTTTGCTATTCAAAAGACAGTTGGGCTATGCTCTGGTTCACCCTCCTAAAGTGCAAGACTTGGCTAAAGCCCTTTACTGTGAGATAAAGCCCAATCTAGCTGTTGTCAGACAAGCATCATAGGCTTGGGACAACATCCAGACTAAAGGGATGGCCATTCTTGGGAAATGCAACAATGTGGATTCAGCACAGTATTATGAGTGGTCTCATACTAGGGCTCAGTTTTCTGGGATGCCTTTCACCATTGAGGATGCACCTGGACCATCTACAGCACCCCCTCCAGCTACTGTCAGCCTAGAGGAATTTGAGAAACTGAAAGAAAGGAATGAGAACTTGACTCAAGCTCTGCAGAAGACCCTTTGGGAAAGGAGTGATGGTCGTCTGGACATTGAAAGGTTAGAAAAGCTAAAGGTGGAGCATCTAGCCAGGATTGAGAAATCAGAGGACTACATCAAGAAATCAAGAGCAGGAGAGCAAATTTTGAAGAATGCCTATAAGGAGGCCCAGTTTCAGAAAGCTAGGACTGATCTCTATCTGAAAGTAAGTCAATCTAGGTGGGTCAGGATCACTAAAGCTCGCACTCAAGAAGATAAGAGAACCCAGGACAAAATTGAGCAGTTGGAGGCAAATGAAAAGAAGCAACAGGAGGCTCTGCTAGCAGCCCAGAAGGAAATTTCAGAGTTGAAGCTTAGGGCTGGTGTAAAGAGGTCAAAGGACCAAGACAGGCACAAAAAGCTGACTGCTGCTATTGCCACCAGGAACCTTCTCATCAGAAGCCTTACAGAGCATCCGGCTGATCCTGTAACTGAAGCACTTCTGAAGGAAGTTAAAGAGGATGAGTTTGGCTTAGATGTTTGATGTCTTTGTTTGTTGTTATTTCCATTTCATGTACTTTTCTCTTTGTTGTATTTTGACCCTTCAGGGGCATGTGTTATAAAAACAAACTATGTATTATTCACCATTTGTAATATATTTGTTAGTTTGTTTTATTGAGTTCTCTTTCCCTCAAGCAACATCAAAGCATCTTCCTCAGGGTCTGGAAAGGTCAAAACCAAATGCCAAGCCGGATACCTTGGAAACAAATAAGCATACTGCATTGCATACTAACTTTTGTTTTGTTTTGTAGGTTTTTGTTTTGTTTGTTACTAACTCTGTTGTGATTCAGGAATTATTGCTCGCCGTCGGGTGTTCCCTCTCAATCGTCCACACAGATATCCTACTCGCAACAACCTTCCTGGTATCCAGATGGACCAAGTACAGCAAGAGCTGACAGAAGTCAGGACCCAGATGGTTAACGAAAGGCTGGAGATGAGAAACCAAATGACCCAGTTCATGGAAGTAATGAATGGCTTGGCTCAAAGCCAAGAGAGATTAAGGGCATTGGTGGAAAGACAGACCCCGGAAGAACCCCATCTAGGGACTGGAGGAACAAGTAACAATGAGAGGGTCCAGCCTCATGTTAATCCGCCAGTATATGGGCCTCATCTTCATCCAGAGATCAACATCCCTACTAATGTGCAAGGGAATGCTACTGCAGGCAGAGTCTTACAGGAAGACCCCCAAGAGGATCAATTCACTGTAATGGGAGCTGGGGATGAAGCCTATGATAGGAGGCTTGATGAAATTGCTGAGAAATTAAGATTTCTGGAGTCTCAAAATTCTTTGGGCTTTGATGTCATGGACATGGGCTTAGTGGACGGGGTAAGGATACCTCACAAGTTTAAGCCTCCGTGCTTCGAAAAGTACAACGGAACTTCCTGCCCACGAACTCACTTGCAGTCTTTTCTGGGAAGACTTAAGGCATACACCATGGATGAAAAGCTGTGGATGTTTTATTTTGAAGACAGTTTGACTGGGGCCTCAAGGGAGTGGTACTCTCACTTGACCAGAGCTATAATCCGGTGCTGGAAGGACCTAGCTGAGGCTTTCATCAGACAGTACCAATACAACTTGGACATGGCTCCTAACAGAACCCTCCTGATGGGAATGTCTCAGTCCTCCAGAGAAAGCTTCAGGGAATACGCCCAGAGGTGGAGACAGCTTGCTGCTGCTGTCCAACCACCCATGTCGGAAAGAGAAATGGCCGACATGTTTATGAACACTCTACAGGGAACATATATTGATAGGCTAGCTGCCTTTTCTTCCACCAGCTTCGCGGACGTAGTCATAGCTGGAGAAAGAATTGAAAGCCTTCTGAAGATGGGTAAAATTTCTGATAACGGTGCAAGCTCGTCAAGCAATCCCAGGAAGCCTTTTGTGGGACCTAGAAGAACCGGTGAGACTAATTCCATTCATGCCACCAGGGGCAGACCTCAATATGTTCATAGGTCAGTGGCAGCTGTCACAATTCCAGCTCCAATTCCTCAGCAACCAGCATATCAACCACAACAACCACCCCACTACCAGCAACAAGTTCAGTATCCGCCACAGAGAAACAACTACAACAGCAACAACAGCAATCAACAACAAAGATCCTTCCAACAAAGGCCATCACAGGCAAATAGGGTGATTGACCCTATCCCTATGCCTTATGCCGCTTTATTGCCACAACTCCTGAAACTCAACCTGGTTGAGCTAAGGACATTGGCACCTCCAGATCCTGCCAGTCTTCCAAGAAATTATGATGTCAACGCCCGATGTGCTTTTCATTCCAATGCACCTGGCCACAGTACAGAGAAATGCAGGGCTTTACAAATGAAGGTACAGGATCTAGTGGATTCCAAGGCCCTCAATTTCGCACCCCCGCCTAATGTCAACAAGAATCCCATGCCCAATCATGGAGGACCAAGAATTAATGCTATTGAGGAGGATAAACCATTTTTCTTAATCACCAGTGTTGGGCAGATTCGGACACCTCTGGTCGAGATTAAAGCTCAGCTCCTAGAATCCCAGATGTTCCCCGGGTGTGAGATCGGTTGTGGTTATTGCAACATTTCGGTCAACGGGTGTGATAATCTGAGGAGCGGCATAAATGATCTTATCAAAAGTGGTATACTTCAGATCACAACATTAGCTCCTACAAATCCAGCAATCCCTTTGACAACAATTCCTGACTCTTCTACAACTGCAACAACAATCATTCCAACAAATTCATCAATATCATCAATAGTGGCTCCGTCCATCACTTCAACGAATCAAATATCAACAACCATCTCTTCTACAACATCAGCACCAATTTATTCCACAGAATCTTCTACAACGCCAACAGATATCTCAGCAGTCACCATTTATTATGACCCAGCATATGTTCCTCCAAACAACAACTTTCAACAACAGACAATGGCATCTCCTGCCAGGTCACCGGTCACCATCTACTACGATCCGCACACCATTTCAGTACCATCCTCTGCAGCGGTCAGTCCAGTTACCATCACGGTGCCTGGACCCGTTCCATATGAAAGCAGTAATGCCATCCCTTGGCATTATGGCTCTGACCTCTATTGCAATGGGGAGAAAATCACTTTGGATTCTTCAACCTCTTCTCCACAAATTGATAATGTTGGGTGAGGCGGAGGCTTCACCAGAAGCGGACGCCTTTTTGCCTCACAATTGCAAAGACCTAATGCCGAAGCAGAAGCTGCTGCCAAAGCAAAGGGGAAGAGTGTGGTAGTTGAAGAGTCAACTGTCAAAGAAACTCAGAAGACATCTTTTGAGCAAGATGTAGACGAGTTTATGAGGATTATAAAAAGAATTGATTACAAGGTGGTGGATCAGCTTCACCAAACTCCCTCAAAGATCTCCATATTATCCCTGTTGATGTGTTCTGAAGCTCACAGGAATGCATTACTGAAAGTCTTGCACGCAACATACATGCCAGAAGAGATCACTGTTAATCAGCTAGAAACTGTGGTGGAAAATGTCAAAACCAGTCATGGACTGGGCTTCACCAATGTTGACATAACAACAGAGGGACGTAACCACAACAAGGCTTTACACATCACTCTAGAATGCAAGGGTGTTGTTCTATCCCATGTACTGGTGGACACTGGGTCTTCACTCAATGTTCTACCAAAGAAAGCCTTAGTGAAGCTGGAGTATGATGGCTTGGCGTTGCGTCCAAGTAATTTTTTGGTGAGAGTTTTTGATGGCTCTAAAAGATCAGTGCTAGGGGAGATTCATCTGCCTGTGATGATTGGCCCGCAGACCTTTAAAATTACCTTCTATGTGATGGACATTCAGCCGGCCTACAGTTGTTTGTTGGGTAGACCTTGGATCCATGCCGCTGGCGCAGTTACGTCTACCCTTCACCAGAAGCTGAAATTCGAGTGGGAAGGCCAGATCATCACCATCTGTGGTGAAGAAGATATCTTTGTTAGCCATCTGGCTACGTACAAGTATATTGAGATGGATGGAGAAATCCATGAAACCATGAGCCAGGGATTTGAGGCCCTGAACATAAATGAAGCATCTGTTGTACTTGGAACTTCCATGACATCTTATCAGCAAGCCAGGAAGGTTGTTGAAGAGGGGACTGCCCAAGGCTGGGGCAAGCTGCTGCCCATGGAGAAGAAGGAGGATAGATTTGGGTTGGGTTACAAACCAACTCAACAAGATCAATCAGAGGCTGCCAAGAAACCCAGTTTTTTCAGCGGGGGAATGTTCACCCCAGATGCAGTGAACAACTTGGCAGATGAGTCAGAGGATGAGCGCAACCTGGAGAGCTGGATACGTCCAAGGATCCCGGGGAGCTGTATCTCAAACTGGTCTTCCCAGGAAATTATAAGGGTTACTCCTGCAGAGTAATTATTATTTCCTGTATATTTTAAGCATGCATCAAGTCTTGCATCTTGCCCAAGATGATAAGACTCATTTTGTAATCGGGCCATCTGTAATTTTGTGCAAACAGATCAATCAATGAATATCAGACATCTTTTGCAAATGAGTCTTTTTCTTTTCCGCTCACTGTTTTTCATTTTTCTTTTTGTACAAAAATAAAAATGGCAATGTTTTCAAAATGACAACTTTATTTCACTTTTCTAAACAAGATTAAAATCAATCACTAAAATGAACAATCTAAACCCTTGCAGAGAGTGCCTTTCAGACTGCACCGACAACAGCACAACTATGGCTTCGTATGACTTTGAAAATCCAATAAATCAAGCTGATGAAGGGGTTGAAGAAGACTATGAGCTTCCTGAAGAGCTAGCCAGGTTGTTGAGGCAAGAGGAGAAGGTTATTACTCCTCATCAGGAGGAGGTCAAAACGATTAATCTTGGTACGGATGAAGATGTGAAAGAGGTTAAGATCGGGGCCTGCTTACAAGACTCAGTAAAAGAACAACTGATTGACCTACTTCGTGAATATGTGGATGTGTTTGCTTGGTCTTATCAGGATATGCCAGGGTTGGACACCGATATTGTTATGCACAAGCTGCCTTTAAGAGAAGATTGCCCACCGGTTAAACAGAAACTGCGCCGTACTCGCCCAGACATGGCAATGAAGATCAAAGAAGAGGTACAAAAGCAATGGGACGCCGGATTCCTTGCTGTGACTAGCTATCCGCCATGGGTTGCTAATATTGTACCTGTGCCTAAGAAAGACGGCAAAGTGAGAATGTGTGTTGACTACCGGGATCTGAACAGAGCCAGCCCAAAAGATGACTTCCCTTTACCTCACATTGATGTATTGGTCGATAACACGGCTCAGTTCTCGGTATTCTCCTTCATGGACGGATTTTCCAGATACAATCAGATCAAAATGTCACCTGAAGACATGGAGAAGACAACTTTCATCACACCCTGGGGCACGTTCTGTTACAAGGTGATGCCATTCGGACTGAAGAATGCTGGTGCTACATATCAACGGGCTATGGTAACATTATTCCATGACATGATCCATAAAGAAATAGAATGTTATGTGGATGACATGATTGCCAAGTACCTCACAGAAGAAGACCACTTGGTAAATATGTTGAAGTTATTCAAGCGTCTGAGGAAGTACCAACTGAAACTGAACCCCAACAAGTGCACATTCGGGGTACGATCTGGTAAGCTGCTGGGCTTTATTGTGAGTGAGAAGGGGATTGAAGTTGACCCTGACAAAGTCAAAGCCATTCAAGAAATGCCTGCACCAAAGTCAGAAAAAGAAGTTCGGGGTTTCTTAGGTAGATTGAACTACATTTCACGGTTCATATCTCACCTTACAGCAACCTGTGAGCCTTTGTTCAAGCTGTTAAGAAAAGAACAAACGGTCAGGTGGAACGAAGATTGCCAGAGGGCTTTTGACAAAATCAAGGAGTACTTGTAAGAGCCTCCAATCCTTATGCCTCTAGTTGAAGGAAGACCTCTGATAATGTACTTGACAGTATTAGAAGGGTCAATGGGGTGTGTGTTGGGCCAGCATGACGAGTCTGGTCGAAAAGAGTATGCAATATACTACCTAAGCAAAAAGTTTACCGACTGTGAACAACGTTATTCGCTGCTCGAGAAAACTTGTTGTGCTTTAGCGTGGGCTGCTCGCCGACTGAGACAGTATATGTTGACCCACACTACCTTATTGATCTCAAAGATGGACCCAGTTAAGTACATTTTTGAGAAGCCAACACTTACCGGAAGGGTTGCAAGATGGCAAATGATCCTCACAGAATTGACATCCAGTACACATCTCAGAAAGCCATCAAGGGCAGTGTATTGTCTGATTATCTTGCTGAGCAACCCATTGATGATTACCAGCCTATGAGATTTGACTTCCCTGATGAAGAAATCATGTTCATAAAAGCAAAACATCACGAAGAGCCTGTTCACACTGAAGGGCCTAACCCAGAAGAAGAATGGACTATGATGTTTGACGGGGCTGTTAATATGAATGGTCGTGGTGTCGGTGCAGTACTCATTACACCTATGGGAGTTCACCTGCCTTTCTCGGCAAAGCTCACCTTTAACTGCACTAACAACGAAGCTGAATACGAAGCTTGTATTGTGGGTCTTGAGGAAGCCGTTGACCTCAGGATCAAGACTTTGACTGTATTCGGAGATTCAGCTCTGGTAATCAATCAAACCAACGGCAAGTGGTACACGCACCAGGATCATCTGATACCTTACAGGGATTATACAAGGAGGTTATTGACTTTCTTTACAACGGTCAAGCTTGAGTATATCCCTCGGGACGAGAATCAGTTTGCAGACGCTCTTTCCACCATTTCATCCATGATCAAAGTTCAAGCTGCCAACTTTGTACCTCGGATTTTAGTGTCCATACTGGACAGACCAGGGTATGTATTTGCAGCAGAGGTTGTTAAAGATAATAAACCTTGGTTTCACGATATCAAATGCTTCTTGGAGGATCAGACATACCGACCTGGGGCATCTTCCAATGATAAGAATACTTTAAGAAGGCTAGCCGGTAGTTTTTTCCTGAATACTGATGGTTCCCTGTACAAGAGAAACTTTGATATGGTACTCCTTAGATGCGTTGATAAAACAGAAGCAGACTTGTTGATGCACAAGGTGCACGAGGGATCCTTTGGTACCCATGCAGGCGGGCATACCATGGCTAAGAAGTTGCGAAGATCAGGCTATTACTGGATCACAATGGATGCAGACTGTTGTGCCTATGCCAGAAAATGTCATAAATGCCAGATTTATGCGGATAAAGTGCATGTGCCTCCCAATCCTCTGAATGTGATGTCTTCACCATGGCCCTTTGCTATGTGGGGCATTGATATGATTGTCAAGATTGAACCGACTGCTTCAAACGGCCACAGATTCATCTTGGTAGCCATTGACTATTTTACCAAGTGGGTTGAAGAAGCTTCATATGCAAATGTTACAAGGCAAGTGGTAGCCCGATTTCTGAAGAGAGATATCATCTGTCGATACGGAGTTCCCGAGCGAATCATTACTGATAATGGTTCCAATTTAAACAACAAAATGATGGCAGAACTATGCTGGGACTTCAAAATCCAACACCACAATTCTTCTCCTTACAGGCCAAAGATGAACGGCGCCGTAGAGGCAGCTAACAAGAATATCAAGAAGATTGTGCAGAAGATGGTAGTCACATACAAGGACTGGCATGAAATGCTACCATTTTCCTTGCATGGGTACCGTACGTCCATCAGAACGTCCACTGGGGCAACACCATATCAACTTGTTTATGGTATGGAGGCAGTCCTACCTGTGGAAGTTGAATTACCCTCCTTACGGGTATTAATGGATGTTAAGCTGAACGAAGCAGAATGGGTCCGGTCCCGATACGAACAACTGAGTCTGATTGAAGAGAAGAGATTGGCCGCAATCTGTCATGGGCAGTTATATCAGAAAAGGATGAAGAAAGCCTTCGATCAGAAAGTCAGGCTCCGAGAATACCAAGTAGGAGATCTTGTGCTGAAAAGGCTCCTCCCTCCTCATACAGACCACAGGGGCAAATGGACTCCGAACTATGAAGGACCATTCGTAGTAAAGAAAGTTTTCTCCGGTGGAGCACTCATGCTCAATACTATGGATGGTGAAGATTTCCCGTCCCCTGTGAATTCAGATGCAGTTAAAAAATACTTCGCATAAAATGAACCACTGGACATAGAAACAGAATGTAAGTCCAGGCAAAAATAGGGCATCCCGGCGAGTCAAAAACAGAATAAGAGACTCGGGCAAAAATAAGGGAAAATGAACAAAAAAATGTACACCCGCTGAGTTGAAAAGCCGCATCGGACAACTCAGGCAAAAATGGGTATCCCGATGGATTGAAAACCCGAAAGGGCGATCCATGCAAAATAAGGGAATAAGCGAACAACTGCATTCTGAATTCATCTATATTACCTACAACTTGGTAAGCTTTGAAAGGATCAAGCTTCCTTCAGAATCAGCCTTCTTCAGAAAGCAAGACGAGAAGAATGTCAATAGTCATACGATTCATAGCGAAAGGGAAGCTCCCTGAAGCGACATCAGCATTGCCAATACCTCTTATTTCTCAATTTTTAACAATCTCCTCATTTTAGGGGATCTGTTTCTTTGACTGTATCTTGCCAATTCAGGGCACACGAATTAATAAAATCAGATTTGCAGTCACATTTCGTCCCGTACACTTTACCTTCATTTGCAAAATGTCCGATGTCCTTGAGATACTGATTACATAAATACAGATGCTTTTCTTCTAAAAATACGTGCTTGCAGGAAATATATTTACTCCCGAGGGTGTCTAAACTCCTATGATGGAATCCGGTAAGGGATACCTCGGGATTACTTGTGCATTTCTCTGTGTTTTCAGGATTGCAGGTATTCAAAGCACACCATGGGACCTGAAAGCTTCATCCCAGCCGGCTGACAAATCATTATCCACTCAGTCTTAGCACCGTAGGTGCTTTCTCCCCAGCTGAGTTGCCGTTCGTTATTTCTCCCTAGCCGAGCTTCCATTTATTTCCTCCTCAGCCAAGTACAAAAGCCAGGGAACCATCTCCCCACAGAGCTCCAGCCTCCATCCGGAAGAGTAATTCCTAAAGAACTCACAACAGAGTGACCAAAACATCTACAAACCCTAGCTGGGTCCCTCATTACCAAAGATGGGTCTATCAGTAACCTATATCCCCAAGCGGAGTTCCATATACCAATGATCTCATCCCCAGCTGGGACGTCCACTGCAAGCAGATTAGTCAGAAATCTCTTCAGCAACGGGATCCAAATCCCGGATCGGTATCTTTGCATAATCATGGCATTAGCATATATTCTCCCCACAAAGCGTAGCATTCCGTCTAATACGGAGCATTACGGCAAAAATCAAACATATTGCATAATCATAAGCCATGTGTCGAACAAATCACTCGTAAATACTGGCGATCCACCAATGATATACAGAAAACCCCCCAGATTCCCCGGCAGAAAGCCAAGGCACCTTCCCTAAAGATACAGATACTTCCTGGCACCCGTCCGTGTCATATCCCCAGCAGAAAGCCAAAGCATCCCCCTTTGCGCTCACAGATACATCTTTGTACAGATTCCCTGACACTCGTCCGTGTCGTCTTCCCCAACAGAGTTACCTGAACATCTTGTAAACCATATACTTGTTTATATTATACTTCCTTTTGACACTCGTCCGTGTCACTCTCCCCAGCAGGTTAAACACTCTCATGTACACCACTCATACCTATGTCACTCATATAGATACTCGTCCGTATCTTGTATATACCTCTTAAACCCCTCAGATTCGACACTCGTCCGTTTTCTTTGTTAACCAATTGATACTCGTCCGCATCATCATCCCAGAACACTTGTCAAGCGTTTGTTTCTACTTGATACTCGGCCGTATCATAGTCTTAGGGATGCTCGTCCGCGTCTTTAATCCATACACGTGTCAAACACTCATGTCTTCTTGAATTTAGACACTCGTCTGTGTCTACTATTCCCCAGAAGAGTCCCTTCAGATTCAACACTCGTCCTTGTTCTTTGTTAAATAGTTGATACTCGTCCGTATCATCATCTCTGAACATGCGTCAGCATTGTTTCTACCCGATACTCGTCCGTATCGTAGTCTTAGGGATGCTCGTCCGCATCTTTAATCTATACACAACAACAAAACACTTATACCTTTTATTTCCTGGATGTGAACACTCGTCTGTGTTTACCATTCCCCAGTAGGTCGCCAGCAAAGCAACCTTTTTCTATCTGACATTCGTCCTATGTCATGATAAACCTTGAGAGCAGCCGTCCCCTGCTAGGTGATCGTCCCTCACCTCTTGATGACCGTCCTTCATCATGCTCGTCCGATGGCCGTCCCCATCGTCGACCTTCTATCTGACATTCGTCCTATGTCATGATAAACCTTGAGAGCAGCCGTCCCCTGCTAGGTGATCGTCCTTCACCTCTTGATGATCGTCCTTCATCATGCTCGTCCGATGGCCGTCCCCATCGTCGACCTTTTATCCGGCATTCGTCCTATGTCGTGATATTTTCGGCAGCCGTACCCTGCCAGGTGATCGTCCTTCACCATTAGATGACCGTCCCTCATCTTATCCCCAACAGAGCAGCCGTCCCCTACTAGGTGATCGTCCTTCACCTTTGATGACCGTCCCTCATCATTATTTCATTTATTCTTTAACCCGATGGTCGTCCCCGTCGTGGTCCCTTTTCCTTTTCCTGATGATCGTCCTTCATCAGTTTAGCCCGATGGTCGTCCCCATCGTTGTTTACATTACTTTATGAACATGATGGCCGTCCCCATCATAATCCCTTTTGTCCCCAGCTTGTCGGCCGTCCCCGTCATCGCTTTACTTCCCGCATTCTCCCTAGCATGTCGGCCGTCCCCGTCATTGCTCTTTCCCCAGCAGTCGTCCTCTGCTCGACGGTCGTCCTCCGTCGCCCACACTTTACAATATACTTTATTTTCTTTTACAATCTATATCCATTTTCTTCTTCATTCTGTGAATGCAAATTTTGGACTGTCTTTGGTATTCAACCATAAGTTATCTTGTTTGCCTGTTAAGCCGTTGCTTACATTCTGCACAGCTAACTCATGCTTGAATAGGGGCAGCTGTAAACACCCCAAATTTTCCCTCACCCATTCACACCATGGCTTGTGATCATTTCATATGCATAAACTCAATCATAGCATCCCATATTGCATATTTGATTCACGACATTGTTTCAAAGTCATCTGCATCTAGGGTTTGTGATCTGAGCAATCCAAGGGCCACTTGAGCTACTCCAAAGGTCATCAATCACTTTAAAGGGGTCCATGTATGTTCAAGCATCATATTATATCGCCTCAAAGTCAAGAATGTCAAAAAAATCACAAGAACTGGGAATGGCATGGAAGCAGAGCCAGGTTTAACTACACAGATGACCTAGAATTAGGGTTTTGGTTTCAAAGGCCATAACTCCAATATTTTTGGTCATTCTTGTTCCTATTGGTATCTATATGTTATAAGTAGCATGCATATCAATTTTCATGAAGAGATTCCATGGGGAAGTCATCTGATCAAGAGTTGACTTCTTGAGCAAGTCAGTGCAAAATCAGGGTATCTGAGGCCCACAATGACCCAACCAAAGGGTGTTCTTCATCATTTTGATTATGTGTGATCTTTATTTGATCATAGAAGATGTTGGAAGTTCACAAAATTGAATAATTTCAAGCCATTTGCAAAGTTGACTTTTTGGGAAAGTTGACTTATAATGAAAATTGCCATTTTGGGAAACTTTTTCAACCCATGCTTTTTGATTCAAAAATGCTTCAAATGGAAAAACTTTGGTCATGAAAGTTGTAGAATGGATCATTCCCTTTTCAAAAAGTACAAGAACATGACCTAATTCATTTTGGATCAAAAGTTATGGTTTGTCAAAGTTGGAAAAAATCACATAATTTGAAGTTTTCTACCAAAGAGGCATTTTGCAAAATGGTATGATCAAGTGTTCTAAAGACTTCAAATATGCACAAACTCATTACAACATGATCATATGACTCATAAAAATCAGAATTGGCCCAAGAATCATCTCATTTCATGCCTTGAACCTCAAGAAATCCCAAAGGAACCAAACTTTGTGAAACTTGCAAAACCTATCACAAACCACAAACCACTTGCTGCATTGCCTCTAGACCTTTTCCATAGCTTTCCTTGATTCAAGCTGAGCCAAAGCAAGCCAAAAAGCAAGTTGTACCATTTCCCATACCTCTCTTACACAAAGTTTGACATTTTGGCAACTTGCCCATACCAATCACCATAGGCCACCAATAACTCTCTGACCTATCACCACTTGATACATGGACCAAAGCCAACATAACACACCACACATCCAAGCCTGAATGAGATTAGAAGACATAGTTCCAAGTTTATGCTTCATTGGCAAAACCTTTCGAAACACTCTCCACAAGCATCAAACACACAAACAGACTACACAAACAATCTCAACATGCCTCACTGATCACAAATCACTCATCACCATAGCCTGAAACTAACTGAAATCAAAACACGATCACCACCACCCCTTGAACAGAACTTCTGCCATCTCCCAAACTAGCCATCAACAAGAGTTGTGAAGCATTCCATTGAGCTCAGGGGGACCAGAGGAGTCAGTTTGCATAGAAGGAAGGCTCAGAAAGCTCTTGTTCGAAGGACTTCAGTTCAGGTATCCATCAAGAACAAATTTTCCAGAACTTCATTTACTTGTTATAAATTGATTCTACATGTTATCCTGATCATCATGATGTGTTTAAAAATGAAAATGGTGGAATATTGAGCATGTATGAGTTGTCTGAAACTTTCTGCCCTAAATTTGTTTTGCTTCGATTCACATGATTGATGAATGAAAAATGGTTTTTGTTTGGGGGTTTTGATTCAGTGTTAAATGGGGTTTGATTCTGGGCAGACAGATTTCATTTTCATTGCGTGGAGAGAGAGATAGTGATTTTACCTTGCCGAAGAAGATGACCGAAACACTGTTCCGGTCATCTGAAAGTGATTAGGGTTAATTAATTAAGGTTTAGTCTTAATTACATAAGTTTGAATGTGAGCCGTCCAGATGCGCGAGCTGGTCAATTCCCTCCCTTTTCGTTTGAATCTTGGCCCTTGGATGCGCTGACTTTCTCATTTTCAGTTTAAATTCATTTTTATTTTCATTTTATTTCATTTGTTTTGTACATTTTATAAAAAATAGTAAAAATCATCAAAAAATTCTGAAATTTTTTATCAACCCTTTTATTAATTTTTCAGAAACCAAAATTATTTTTATTTTTATTTTTTGCATTAAAAATTATTTTTAAATCATTTAAAAGTTTTTTTAATTAGTTAATGAAAATTAATTAATTAAAAATACTTTTAAGTATTTAAAAATCACAAAAAAATTCATGAAACATTTAAAATCATTTAGAAACATTGTCCAACTTTCAAACCAAATTTCTTTTTTGATCTTGATGCCTTTTGACAATTTTCAATGGACTTAATTTCATTTTAAGGCATTATTTTGATCCAAACTTCAAAAATTCATTTCTGCCTAACCATTGAGAGTTGGACAATGATTCTTTTTGAATTACATCTTGCATATCATGTAGTTTATAGGATTAAATTGGAATGAATTGATCTTGCATTTTCCATTTGTTTGGCATTTTTCTTGACAAGGTACTTTAAAACCCTAGCCAACTTAGGAAATTCATAACTTTCACTAGGTTAAGAATTGGATCCTCTCCTTTGGGCATTGAGTTTGTATAGGTTTAGGGTTCCTTTGAATGCATTTTCAAATTTTTATCATGATGTTTGCTTCTGGTTTTGAATTTTGTTTTGTGCATTGATCATAAACCCTAATTTGGGCTCTCTTTTGCATCCATCTTCCATTTGCCTGCATACCATGACTTGCCATGACATCCTATGCATTCATTTGATTCATAACACATCTTAAGACATATTAGAATCATGTTTGATCATTGCATCTTTCATTTTCCATGTTGTATGTCATTTGCATTTCATAACTTTTCATGTATGTACATGGTTCTAAGCATGTTTCTTTTGCATCCCATATGTTTGTATGATTATTCTCATGACTTGTTCCATGTTTGCATCATCTTTTAGCATCATTAACATCATTTATTTGCTTCTGACTTTGTCTTGCATCATGCCATTGCATCTCATTTGCATTGCATTTCATCTCTTTCACTAATTTTCCAGGTGGTAAGTTACCTTGAGAAGTGAATTTGCCTTCACTTCTCACAATCTCTTTTTATATCTCTTATGCATCATTGCTGCATTTTTGTATGTGTTTGGATTGAGCTTGCTCATTCTTGTTCAATCTTACCTTCTTTCTTCAAGCAACTTGTCTTCTTAAGTGAAGCAAGTTGTTTTGCTTCCCTTTGTTTCATTCTCCTTTCATCTGCTTCCCTCCTTGGTGGTTCTTTGAAGATTCCTTTCTTAAACCTCACAAACTCGAGGAATGACCAAGCATGAAAATAATTAGGGTTTGATTAGTCCCCCACTTAGCTTTTACCTTTGTGTCTCCTTGAGTCTTCTCTTCTCATCTCATAATCAGGGACTAAACCCTAAAGGCTTTAAGGCTTTGTGATTAAGCTTATGCCTACATCCTTCTATTAGGATGGAGTGTATAACTTTAATCCTAAGTGTTAAACCCTTAATGTGTTTAAATCCTTTAATCAATTCACTTAATAACTATCAAGACATCAAGCTTGTAACTTGGGCCTTGCATTAGGGTTCTAATTCTTCCTTAATTGGTTAAGAAAGACTAACCCTAGTGTTAATGGACAAGTCCCCCTCAAGTTGTCTTACAAATCATAAAATCACTTCTTCATCATATCATTAACTAAAATCCACTTAATAAAGGCTTTGTTTTGTCATGGGTTTAATCCCTAATCATGGATTAAGTTGAGGAATTTTCCTCAGCTTAAACATTCTCATCTATTATCCTTCTATTAGGATGGTGTAATGAGTCTGTTTAATCCCTGATTATGGCTTAATCTCATTACTCAACACTAAACAAAAACAACGGAAACATCTAAATAATAACAAGTAGGTTAATGATCTTAATCCTACATCAAAAAGTGATTAAGTGTGAGATGCTGACTTCACACTTAAGGTATTCTCTTTACCCCTGATCAGAGGGAAGATGTGATGAGTTTACTAAACCCATTGGTTTAGGCTTAAGCTCATTAACTTATGACAAACTTCAAAAGCAATAAAAGACTGAAAACACAAAAAAACAAACAAAAATCGTCTCCTTCGGGATTCTTTTCTCATCTCATTCACTCACAAACAAGAACTTGCTTCTTCCGTCTAATGCAAGACAGTTTGCACCTGAGCCAGACTGGTCATACACTTGAGCATAGGCAAGTAAGCAGTTCACAAGTCAATTCACCTTTCAGTCTCTTTGGGTCGAACTACGGTGTTCTGACTTCCTCATTGCACGAGAGGATACGTAGGCATAACTTAACAGTTATCGAACAAAAGTCTCTGTGTATTTCCCCTCCTTCCAGCATCATTTTTTTTAACCTCAACGTCTTGAGCATTTTATTCTTGTTCTTACACTGAAACTTCACTCATACACTTCACTTCTTTTACACTGACACTTGCATTCTTTTCCAGCTTTGAAACACAAAATGCACTGACACTACCCCTTTAAAACACAAATCTTTTAAGCGTGGATCCCGTCGAGTACGGCGGACAATCTGGGTGCTAATACCTTCCCAGGTTGTAACCAACCCCCTTTCTCAGTCTCTCTGGCTCGCAACCGTCTTATCCATATCTTTCTAGGCCTATGCAACATTGCCTTTCCTTCGGGATAAAAATGCCTAGCTGGCGACTCTTTTCTTTTCTTGTGAGTTCACTCCTGTGTGTTCTCACACCTCCTTTCGCCGACCGTTCGCGTCTGTACCCTATTTGACCTAGCCTCATTTTGGTGGGAGTGACAATTAGGGCTTAAGTGATGAATCTGGACCCTTTGTTTGCGCGCGGGTCAATGGAAGTCAGCTGGATCTATGGCCTATATTCAAACCAAACCCTAATCGTGATTAATACATTAATGACATTCAGGTCACCGGAGAAGAGCTCCGGTCGTCTTCTCCGGTGACATCCTTCCCTGAAAATCTCAAACTCACTCCCTAGGTCATTTCTGGAGCTCTAAAGCTCCAGATCACTTCCTCTCACTTCCCTAAACTCATCCCTGCCCTCAAATGGAATTTATTTCTCACCATTAACAAGATTCGAAGCAAAGTTCAAAAATGGCAGAAATTTCAGTCAGATCATACACACTCATTTCTTCATCATTTTCAAAAATAAAAGGTTCATTGAACTCAGGGGATCAAACTTAACCATTTAGCAACTTAAAATAAAGCTTCTGGAAAAATGAATTTCAGTGGCTACCTGAGTTGAAGCTTTCAATCCAAGAGCTTCTGGACCAGTTCCTTGCTTCCAATCAACTCTACTGACCTCCCTCAAGTGTTTGCAAAGCTTGTTTGGTGTTTATTTTGGCTAGTTTGTGAGATTGATTGAGTTCTGTTCAGAGAGGGGAGGAAATCGTGTTTTGATTTCAGGGAGTTTCAGGGCAAGGTGAAGGGTCAGGGATGATCAGTGAGACCTGCTGAGATGTTCTATGGAGTTTGTTTTTATGTTTGATGCTTGTGTGATGTGTTTCGAATGAAAATGCATAAGAGGGAAAAGCTTGGTGCTATGGCTTGGAGAGTGTTTCAGGCTTGTGTGTGTGGTGTGTTATGTTGCATCTGGTCCACTTATCACTCTTGGATAGGTCAGAGGAGTTGGTCTGGCCTAGCTTGATTGGTATGGGTCTTTATGCAAAAAGTCAAGTTTTGTGTAAGAGAGGTATGGGTCAATAGTAGGCCAAGGACAATAGGGGTGTCCTGCGCTGCAAGGAGTGAGGAGAGCCATGGAATCAGTTTTGAAGCCAATTAGCAAGTGGATTAGGGTGTGTATGATGTTTTGCAACTTTATCCAACTTTGGCCCTTTTGAAGTTTCTTGATGCATAAGTCATGAAAATGGGCAAATCTTTGATGCATTCTGACTTTTAGGCCTTGGTTTATGTTTGTACTAAGATTATAAATTCATTTGAAAGCACAATTTGTCTTGGCAAGTGGTTTTGCAACTTTGCTTCTTTGGTACATAACTTGAAATTATGTGATTTTGTCCAACTTTGACAAGCCATAACTTTTGATCCAAAATGAATTAGAATGAGTTATTGTACTTTTTGAAAAGGGAATGATCCATTATACAACTTTCATGACCAAAGTTTTCCCATTTGAAGCATTTTTGAATAAAAAAGAAAGGGTTGAAAAAGTTTCCCAAAATGGCAAGTTTCCATTACAAGTCATTTTCCCAAAAAGGCAACTTTGCAAATGGCTTGAAATTCTTCAATTTTGTGAACTTCTAATATCCTCTATGATCAAATAAAGATCATACACATTCAAAATGATGAAGAACACCCTTTGGTTGGGTCATTGGGGGTCTCAGATGCCCTGATTTTGCACTGACTTGCTCAAGAAGTCAACTCTTGGTTAGATGCCTTCCCCATGGAATTTCTTCATGAAAATTGATATGCATGATCCCTATAACATATAGAGACCAATAGAAACAAGAATGACCAAAAAATTTGGAGTTATGGCCTCTGAAACCAAAACCCTAATTCTAGGTCATCTGTGCAGTCAAACCTGGCTCTGCTTCCATGCCATTCTCAGTTCTTGTGATTCTTTGACATTCTTGACTTTGAGAGGAAATAATATGATGCTTGAACATACATGGACCCCTTTGAAGTGATTGATGACCTTTGGAGTGGCTCAAATAGCTCTTGGATTGCCCAGATCACAAACCTTAGATGCAAATGACTTGGGAGCAATGCAGTGAATCAAAAATGCAATATGAGATGCTATGATAGAACTTATGCATATGAAGAGATCACAAGCCATGGTGTGAAAGGGGGAGGGAAAATTTGGAGTGTTTACAGCTGCCCCTATTCAAACATGAGTTAGTTGTGTAGAATGTAAGCAACGGCTTAACAGGCAAACAAGATAACTTGTGGTTGAATACCAAAGACAGTCCAAAATTTGCACTCACAGAATGAATAAGAAAAGGGATATAGATTGTAAAAGAAGATAAATTATATTATAAAGTGCGGGCGATGGAGGGCGACCGTCGAGCGAAGGACGACTGCTGGGGAAAGAGCAATGACGGGGATGATCGACATGCTGGGGATATAAGAGATTGTGATGGGGACGACCATCAAGTAAAGCTATAAAACTCTCTAGGGATTATAGGTAAATGAAATAAACGATGAGGTACGGTCATCGAAGGTGAAGGAAGATCACCTAGCAGGGGACGAATGCTCTATTAGGGGATAAGATGAGGGACGGTCATCTAAGGTGAAGAACGATCACCGGGCAGGGTACGGCTGCCGAAAGTATCGCGACATAGGACGAATGCCGGATAAAAAGGTCGACGATGGGGACGGCCATCGGATAAGTGTAACAGCCCGGGCCCCTCGCAAGGCAATCCCGACACTGCCACCTCACGATCTTCTCTACTCCCCTCACTAGTTGAGTTTTTGCCTTCCGTGGGAATCGAACCCTGTACCCTGGGGTTCAAGTACATGTTCATTCCATTCTCACTACCACTTGAGCTACTAGCTCAATTGGTAGTGAGAATGGAATGAACATGTACTTGAACCCCAGGGTACAGGGTTCGATTCCCACGGAAGGCAAAAACTCAACTAGTGAGGGGAGTAGAGAAGATCGTGAGGTGGCAGTGTCGGGATTGCCTTGCGAGGGGCCCGGGCTGTTACAAAAAAAGGCGCCTTTTTTTTGTAACAGCCCGGGCCCCTCGCAAGGCAATCCCGGCACTGCCACCTCACGATCTTCTCTACTCCCCTCACTAGTAGAGTTTTTGCCTTCCGTGGGAATCGAACCCTGTACCCTGGGGTTCAAGTACATGTTCATTCCATTCCCACTACCAATTGAGCTACTAGCTCAAGTGGTAGTGGGAATGGAATGAACATGTACTTGAACCCCAGGGTACAGGGTTCGATTCCCACGGAAGGCAAAAACTCTACTAGTGAGGGGAGTAGAGAAGATCGTGAGGTGGCAGTGCCGGGATTGCCTTGCGAGGGGCCCGGGCTGTTACAATAAGCATGATGAAAGATGGTCATCAAGAGGTGAAGGACGATCACCTAGCAGGGGACGGCTGCTCTCAGGGTTTATCATGACATAGGACGAATGTCAGATAACAAGATCAACGATGGGGACGGCCATCGGATAAAATGTTGAAGGACGATCATCAAGAGGTGAAGGACGATCACCTGGCAGGGGACGGCTGCTAAATATCACGGCATAGGACGAATGCCGGATAGAAAAGGGTTTCAATAACGGAGACTCCGTTGGGGAAAGGATGAGGGACGGTCATCCAAAGGTGAAGGACGATCACCTGGCAGGGTACGGTTGCCGAATATCACGACATAGGACGAATGTCAGATAGAAAGGAAGTTTTGCTGAGGACTTCGCTGGGGAAAAGTAAACACGGACGAGTGTCTACATCCAAGAAATGAGAGGTACAAGTGTTTGGGTACTGTGTATAGACTAAAGATGCGGACGAGCGTCCTAAAGACAATGATACAGACGAGTACCAGGTATAAACAAATAATGACACATGTCCAGAGATGATGATACGGACGAGTACCAACTGGTTAACAAAGAACACGGACGAGTATCGGATCTGCGGGGACTCTTCTGGGGAAAGATAGACTCAGACGAGTGTCTAAATTCGAGAAGACATAAGTGTTCGACATGTGTATGTATTAAAGATGCGAACGAGCATCCTTAAGACCATGATACGGACGAGTATCAGTAGAAACTAACGCTAACGCGTGTTCAGATATGATGATACGGACGAGTACCAACTATTTAACAAAGAACACGGACGAGTGTCGAATCTGAGGGGATTTGAGTGATATATACAAGATACGGACGAGTATCTGTTATGAGTGAAACAAGAGTAATGTGTATGAGTGGTGCACAGATGAGTGTTTAACTTGCTGGGGAGAGTGACACGGACGAGTGTCAAAAGAGAAAAGTGTAATATAAACAAGTGTATATGTACCAAGGAGGTTGTGTATAAGCATTTGTGAGTGCGGAAGGGACGCTTTGGCTTTCTACTGAGGATATGACACGGACAAGTGTCAAGAAGTATCTGTATATAGGGAAAGTGCCTTGGCTCTCTGCCGGGGAATCCGGGGAGTTTTCTGTATATCTTTGATGGATTGTCAGTATTCACAAGTGTTTGATTCAGAACATGGCTTATGATTATGCAATATGTTTGATTTTTTCCGTAATGCTCCATATTAGACAGAATGCTACGCTCTGCGGGGAGAATATGATGCGAATGCCATGATTATGCAAAGGTACCGATCCGGGGTACGGATCCCGTTGCTGCGACGATCTCTGGTTGATCTGCTTGAAGTGGACATCCCAGCTGGGGATGATATCATCGATGGATCTGATATATGGGACTCTACTTGGGGATATATGTCACTGATAGACATGTTTTGGTAATGAGGGACCCAGCTGGGGTTTGTAGAAGCTTTCTTCACCCTGTTGTGAGATCTTCAGACGTTGCTCTTCTGGATAGAGGCTGAAACTCTGTGGGGGAGATGGTTCACTGGCTTTTGCACTTGACTGAGGAGGAAATAACAAATGGCAACTCAGCTATGGAGAAAGCGCCTCCGGTGCTAAGACTGAGTAGATAATGATTTTCTAGCTTGCTGGGATGAAGTTTTCATGCCCCATGTTGTGCTTTGAATACCTGCAATCCTGAAAAGATAGAGAAGCACACAAGTAATCCCGAGGTATCCCTTACCGGATTCCATCATAGGGGTTAGACACTCCCGGGAGTAAGTATATTTCCTGCAAGCACGTATTTCTTAGAAGAGAAACACCTGTATTTATGCAATCAGTATCTTAAAGACATCGGACATTCTTGCAAATGAAAATAAAATGTACGAGACGAAACATGACTGAAAATCTGATTTTATTAATTCATGTGCCCTGAATTGGCAAGATACAGTCAAAGAAACAAATCCCCTAAAATGAGGAGATTGTTACAAATTGAGAAATAAAAGGTATTGGCAATATTGATGACGCTTCAAAGAGCTTCCCTTTGCTATGACTCGTATGACATTTGACGTTCTTCTCATCTTGCTTTCTGAAGAAGGCTGATTCTGAAAGAAGCTTGATCCTTTTGAAGCTAACCCAGTTGTAAGTGATACAGGCGAATTCAGAATGCAATTGTTCGCTTATTCCCTTATTTTGCGTGGATCTCCCTTTTAGGTTTGCAATCCACCGGGATACCCATTTTTGCCTGAGTTGTCCAATGCGGCTTTTCAACTCAGCGGGTGTACATTTTTTATTTATTTTCCCTTATTTTTGCCCGAGTCTTTTATTCTGTTTTTTGACTCGCCGGGATGCCCTATTTTTGCCTGGACTTACATTCTGTTTCTATGTCCAGCGGGTCATTTTATGCGAAGTATTTTTTAACTGCATCTGAATTCACAGGGGACGGGAAGTCTTCGCCATCCATAGTACTGAGCATGAGTGCTCCACCGGAGAAAACTTTCTTTACTACGAATGGCCCTTCATAGTTCGGAGTCCACTTGCCCCTGTGGTCTGTATGAGGAGGGAGGAGTCTTTTCAGCACATGATCTCCTACTTGGTATTCTCGGAGCCTGACTGTCTGATCGAAGGCTTTCTTCATTCTTTTCTGATACAGCTTCCCATGACAGATTGCAGCCAATCTCTTCTCTCCAATCAAACTCAGTTGTTCGTATCGGGACCGGACCCATTCTGCTTCATTTAGCTTAACATCCATCAATACCCGCAGGGAGGGTAACTCAACTTCAACAGGTAGGACTGCCTCCATACCATACACAAGTTGATACGGCGTTGCCCCAGTGGATGTTCTGATTGACGTACGGTACCCATGCAAGGATAATGGTAGCATTTCATGCCAGTCTTTGTAGGTGACTACCATCTTCTGCACAATCTTCTTGATATTCTTGTTAGCTGCCTCAACAGCGCAATTCATCTTTGGCCTGTAAGGAGAAGAATTGTGGTGTTGGATCTTGAAGTCCCGGCACAGTTCTGCCATCATTTTGTTGTTTAAATTGGAACCATTATCCGTGATGATTCGCTCGGGCACTCCATACCTACAAATGACGTCCCTCTTAAGAAATCGGGCTACCACCTGCCTTGTAACATTTGCATAGGAAGCTGCTTCGACCCACTTGGTGAAATAGTCAATGGCAACCAGGATGAATCTGTGGCCATTTGAAGCAGTCGGTTCAATCTTGCCATTCATATCAATGCCCCACATGGCATAGGGCCAGGGTGAAGACATCACATTCAGAGGATTGGGAGGCACATGCACCTTATCCGCATAAATCTGGCATTTATGGCATTTTCTGGCATAGGCACAACAGTCGGCATCCATTGTGATCCAGTAATAACCTAACCTTAGCAACTTCTTGGCCATGGCATGCCCTCCCGCATGGGTACCAAAGGATCCTTCGTGCACCTCGTGCATCAACAAGCCTGCTTCTGTTTTTTCAACGCATCTGAGAAGTACCATATCAAAGTTTCTCTTGTACAGGGAACCATCAGTATTCAGGAAGAAACTACCAGCTAGCCTTCTTAATGTCTTCTTATCATTGGAAGATGCCCCAGGTGGGTATGTTTGATCCTCCAAGAAGCATTTGATATCATGGAACCAAGGCTTATCATCTTTAACAACATCTGTTGAGAACACATATGCTGGTCTGTCAAGTCTGGACACTGAAATCCAAGGTACAAAGTTGGCAGCTTGAACTTTGATCATGGATGAAATGGTGGCAAGAGCATCTGCAAATTGATTCTCGTCCCGAGGGATATACTCAAGCTTGACCGTTGTAAAGAAAGTAAATAAACTCCTTCTATAGTCCCTGTAAGGTATCAGATGATCCTGGTGTGTGTACCATTTGTCGTTGGTTTGATTGATTACCAAAGTTGAATCTCCGAACACAGTCAAAGTCTTGATCCTGAGGTCAATGGCTTCCTCGAGACCCATAATACAAGCTTCGTATTCAGCTTCGTTGTTAGTGCAGTTAAAGGTGAGTTTTGCCGAGAAAGGCATGTGAACTCCTTTAGGTGTAATGAGTACTGCACCAACACCATGACCATTCATATTAAAAGCCCCATCAAACATCATAGTCCATTCTTCTTCTGGGTCAGACCCTTCGGTGTGAACAGGCTCTTCATGATCTTTTGCTTTTATGAACATGATATCTTCATCAGGGAAGTCAAATCTCATAGGCTGGTAATCATCAATAGGTTGCTCAGCAAGATAATCAGACAATACACTACCCTTGATGGCTTTTTGAGATGTGTATTGAATGTCATATTCTGTGAGAATCATTTTCCATCTTGCAACCCGTCCGGTAAGTGCTGGCTTCTCGAATATGTACTTAACTGGGTCCATCTTTGAGATCAATAAGGTAGTGTGGGTCAACATATACTGTCTTAGTCGGCGAGCAGCCCACGCTAAAGCACAACAAGTTTTCTCGAGCAGTGAATAACGTTGTTCACAGTCGGTAAACTTTTTGCTTAGGTAGTATATTGCATACTCTTTTCGACCAGACTCGTCATTCTGGCCTAGCACACACCCCATTGACTCTTCTAATACTATCAAGTACATTATCAGAGGTCTTCCTTCCACTTGAGGCATAAGGATTGGAGGCTCTTTTAAGTATTCCTTGATCTTGTCAAAAGCCCTCTGGCAGTTTTCATTCCACCTGGCCGTTTGTTCTTTTCTTAACAACTTGAATAAAGGTTCACAGGTTGCTGTTAGATGAGATATGAACCTTGAAATGTAGTTCAATCAACCTAGGAACCCCCGAACTTCTTTTTCAGACTTTGGTGCAGGCATTTCTTGAATGGCTTTGACTTTATCAGGGTCAACCTCAATCCCTTTCTCACTTACAATAAATCCCAGCAGCTTACCAGATCGCACCCCGAATGTGCATTTGTTGGGGTTCAACTTCAGTTGGTACTTCCTCAAACGCTTGAATAACTTTAGCAGATTTACCAGGTGGTCTTCTTCTGTGAGAGACTTGGCAATCATGTCATCCACATAACATTCAATTTCTTTATGGATCATGTCATGGAATAATGTTACCATAGCCCGTTGATATGTAGCACCAGCATTCTTTAGTCCGAATGGCATCACCTTGTAACAGAACGTGCCCCAGGGTGTGATAAAAGTCGTCTTCTCCATGTCTTCAGGTGACATTTTGATCTGATTGTATCCTGAAAATCCGTCCATGAAAGAGAACACCGAGAACTGAGCCGTATTATCAACCAATACATCATTGTGAGGTAAAGGGAAATCATCTTTCGGGCTGGCTTTGTTCAGATCCCGGTAATCTACACACATTCTCACCTTGCTGTCCTTCTTAGGCACAGGTACAATATTAGCAACCCACGGCAGATAGCTAGTTACAGCAAGGAAACCGGCGTCCCACTGCTTTTGTACCTCTTCTTTGATCTTCATAGCCATATCCGGGCGAGTACGGCGCAACTTCTGTTTTACCGGTGGGCAATCTTCCTTTAAAGGCAGCTTGTGCATGACAATATCGGTGTCCAACCCTGGCATATCCTGATAAGACCAAGAAAACACATGCACATACTCCCGAAGCATGTCAATCAGTTGTTCTTTTACTGAATCTTGTAGGCAGGCCCCGATCTTGACCTCTTTCACATCTTCTTCTGTACCCAGATTAACCGTTTCGACCTCCTCCTGATGAGGAGTGATAACCTTCTCCTCTTGCCTTAACAACCTGGCTAGCTCTTCAGGAAGCTCATAATCTTCTTCAACCCCTTCATCAGCTTGATTGATTGGATTGTCAAAGTCATACGAAGTCATAGCTGTGCTGTTGTTGGTGCAGTCTGAAAGGCACTCTCTGCAAGGGTTTAGATTGTTTATTTTAGTGATCGATTTGAATCTTTGTTTAGAAAAAGTGAAATGAATTTATCATTTTGGAAAACATTGCCATTTTATTTTTGTACAAAAAGAAAAATGAAAAACAGTGAGCGGAAAAGAAAAATACTCATTTGCAAAAGATGTCTGATATTCATTGATTGATCTGTTTGCACAAAATTACAAGATGGCCCGATTACAAAATGAGTCTTGTCATCTTGGGCAAGATGCAAGACTTGATGCATGCTTAAAAATACAGGAAATAATAATTACTCTGCAGGAGTAACCCTTATAATTTCCTGGGAAGACCAGTTTGAGATATGGCTCTCCGGGGTCCTTGGACGTATCCAGCTCTCCAGGTTGCGCTTATCTTCCGACTCATCTTCCAAGTTGTTCACTGCATCTGGGGTGAGCATTCCCCCGCTGACAAAGTTGGGCTTCTTGGCAGCCTCTGATTGATCTTGTTGAGTTGGTTTGTAACCCAACCCAAATATGTTCTCCTTCTTCTCCACGGGCAGCAACTTGCCCCAGCCTTGGGCAGTACCCTCTTCAACAACCTTCCCGGCCTGCTGATAAGACGTCATGGAGGTTCCCAGTACAGTAGACGCTTCATTAATGTTCAGGGCCTCAAATCCCTGGCTCATGGTTTCATGGATTTCTTCGTCCATTTCAATGTACTTGTACGTAGCCAAATGGCTAACAAAGAGTCCTCTTCACCACAGATGGTGATGATCTGGCCTTCCCACTCGAATTTCAGCTTCTGGTGAAGGGTAGACGTAACAGCGCCAGCGGCATGGATCCAAGGTCTACCCAACAAACAGCTGTAGGCCGGCTGAATGTCCATCACATAGAAGGTAATTTTAAAAGTCTGCGGGCCAATCATCACAGGCAGATCAATCTCCCCTAGCACTGATCTTTTAGAGCCGTCAAAAGCTCTCACCACCAAATTACTCGGACGTAATGCCAAACCATCATACTCCAGCTTCACTAAAGCTTTCTTTGGTAGGACATTGAGTGATGACCCAGTATCCACCAGTACATGAGATAGAACAACACCCTTGCATTCTAGAGTGATGTGTAAAGCCTTGTTGTGGTTACGCCCCTCAGTTGTTAAGTCTGCATTGGTAAAGCCCAGTCCATGACTGGTGTTGACATTTGCCACCACAGTTTCTAGCTGATTAACAGTGATCTCCTCTGGCACGTATGCTGCGTGCAGGACTTTCAGTAATGCATTCCGGTGAGCTTCAGAACACATCAACAGGGATAATACGGAGATCTTTGGGGGAGTTTGGTGAAGCTGATCCACCACCTTGTAATCACTTCTCTTTATAATTCTCATGAACTCATCTACATCTTGCTCAAAAGATGTCTTCTGAGTTTCTTAGATAATTGGTTCTTCGGGTATCACACTTTTCCCCTTTGCTTTTGCAGCAGCTTCTGCTTCGGCATTAGGTCTTTACAATTGTGAGGCAAAAAGGCGTCCGCTTCTGGTGAAGCTTCCGCCTCCCCCAACATTATCAATCTGTGGAGAGGAAGTTGAAGAGTCCAAGGTGATTTTCTCCCCCAACATTATCAATCTGTAGAGACCAATAGAAACAAGAATGACCAAAAAATTTGGAGTTATGGCCTCTGAAACCAAAACCCTAATTCTAGGTCATCTATGCAGTCAAACCTGGCTCTGCTTCCATGCCATTCTCAGTTCTTGTGATTCTTTGACATTCTTGACTTTGAGAGGATATAATATGATGCTTGAACATACGTGGACCCCTTTGAAGTGATTGATGAACTTTGGAGTGGCTCAAATAGCTCTTGGATTGCCCAGATCACAAACCCTAGATGCAGATGACTTGGGAGCAATGCAGTGAATCAAAAATGCAATATGAGATGCTATGATAGAAATTATGCATATGAAGAGATCACAAGCCATGGTGTGAAAGGGGGAGGGAAAATTTGGGGTGTTTACAATAACCAAACACAAAGCTGACCTCAGACCAACTTTGCAAAAGAGACAAACTGACCTCGATCAATAAGCTCAAAAAGTGAACTACTATCCTCGAATAATAGCCGCACAAAACAAAAACAAGACCACCTGCAGAAGGACTTGAAGAAAAGAAATGCCATCCTCGAATGACAAATCAAAAGATCCTCGGATCTAACACGAAACCATCCTCGAATGGAGACGCAAAGGGTATACCAGCCTCGACTGATAACCAAACACAAAGCTGACCTCAGACAGACTTTGCAAAAGAGACAAACTGACCTCGATCAATAAGCTCAAAAAAGTGAACTACTATCCTCGAATAATAGCCACACAAAACAAAAACAAGACCAACCGCAGAAGGACTTGAAGAAAGGAAATGCCATCCTCGAATGACAAATCAAAAGATCCTCGGATCTAACACGAAACCATCCTCGAATGGAGACGCAAAGGTATACCGGCCGCAGGCGGTAACCGGAAACAAAGAAAATAGGACAATATGGGACGAGATCGTTGTACATAAACGAGAGCCCAAGCAAACAGGACTGTTGTACAAAATGGGAACCTTCAATGCGACTGCTGTACCAAACAAGACGTGAAATGAGTGACAAACATTGACTTGAAAAGACAAGGATGTCTGAAAATGATGTTGGTATCCTCGGTGCGGAGTACTTCAGGTTGAGAAGATATTCGTAATACCTCAAAACTGGCCCATCCTGGTATGCATATGTTTGGATTTATAGCGTAATGCTCCATGACGATGGAAATGCTACGCTTTGGAGGATGCAGATGTAATGATGATTATGCATATGCAAATGCAAAGAGATCTTCTAACAAGAAGACTGCAGGTATCCCAGATGGCTCGACTGGGGAGGAATAATGATCACTGCATTGATCTGGTTCATCCTGATGAGAAGGAAACAACTCTGCGGGGAAAACTGTTAATAATTCACCAGCTCTGGACCGCCGCCACTGCCAAAAATAAATTGGACTTTGAGATTGGAGTGCCAAGACCCTGCTGGAGATGGACTCTTCTTGAACTCCGATGGGGAAGTGAGGACCCCCTAGCTTGGCTGAGAACCAAAGACATGATATTGCTGAGGAAGCAACTGCTGGGGAAGCAAAAACACTCCTTATACTGCTGGGAATTGCCCTTGTCCGAAGGGAAACTTCTGCTTGGGGATTGCACCCACTCTCTGCTACCTTGCTGGGTGAAATTTCAACTTCCACATGGCTGGGGATGATTGGAAACACCCTGGGAGATACCTGTTTCTGTTCAAACAAAAGGGAATGCCCCTCCTGGATAATAGTTGTTAGCTTTGTCAGCACACCAGTACTTGTACCTGCATGAACACAATCGATAGTACCTGCAACATAGAGAGTTAGTTTGGGACCCGTTTTCCCCCGGCTCATAGCATGAATCATTGTCTGGGCATTTCGACACCCTTTCAGAGTTGTGTTAAATGTTTCTATTCTCCTGCACGAGTTAGAAAGCATTCAAATGTTCATAACACAATGCAAGTTACAATTTGCTAGACGTTTTCACAGTCAATCAATGCTAGATGAGAAAAAGCAAAAACAAAGAAGCAAATTGACGGAAGTTGAATTCTTATTGATTTGGAAAGGTGGCCCTGAATAGGCAATACAAAGGAAGCAGTTCCCTGGAATGAGGGAACAACTAAAAAGAAAAACAAAATATCCTATTGGCAATGTGAGAAGTGAATCTCATCAAGTCTCAACCCAGTTATGACTCGTATGTCTTCAAGACGCTCCGCTCGCTCTGCCTCTTGAGAAAAAGTAAGTGAACTGATCTTCAACCCTTAGGATAGTCTCAAATGTAGGTAGGTTATGGATCTCGCAGATCGCAGTCGTTCGTGTTAATCCCTCTTTTGCGTGGATCGCCCTTTCAGGTTTTCAATCCACCGGGATACCCTTTTTGGCCTGAGTTGTCCAATGTGGCTTTTCAACTCAGCGGGTGTACATTTTTTTTTCAAGATTTCCCTAACTTTTTCCCGAGCCTTTTATTCTGTTTTTGGCTCACCGGGATGCCCATTTTTGCCTGGATCTTTATTCTATTTTGATCCAGCGGGTCCTTTTTACACGAAGTATTTTCTTACTGCGTCTGTGTTGACAGGAGATTGGAAGTCTTCTCCGTCCAAGGTTGTCAGCATTAAGGCTCCGCCTGAGAAAACCTTCTTAACCACGAACGGTCCTTCATAGTTGGGTGTCCACTTGCCCCTGTGATCGTTGACAGGAGGAAGAATCCTTTTCAGCACTAAGTCTCCTGGCATGTACCTCTGTGGTCGCACCTTCTTGTCAAAAGCCTGCTTCATTCTACGCTGATACAACTGTCCATGGCATACAACTGCTAGACGCTTCTCTTCAATGAGGCTCAATTGATTATATCTGGATCGGAGCCACTCAGCTTCATCTAGCTTGATATCCATCATCAACCTCAACGAGGGGATTTCGTCTTCGATTGGTAAGACTGCCTCCATACCATACACCAATGAGAATGGAGTTGCCCCAGTTGAAGTGCGTACTGATGTCCTATACCCATGCAACGCAAATGGTAACATCTCATGCCAGTCTTTGTACGTCACAACCATCTTCTGCACAATTTTCTTGATGTTTTTATTAGCCGCCTCGACGGCGCCATTCATCTTCGGACGATATGGAGAAGAGTTGTGGTGTTCTATTTTGAAGTCTTGACATAAATCGGCCATCATCTTATTGTTTAGATTAGAACCATTATTAGTAATGATCCTTTCAGGAACTCCGTACCGGCAGATGATGTCTTGCTTAATAAATCGGGCGACCACTTGCTTAGTGACATTGGTATAGGATGCCGCTTCAACCCACTTCGTGAAATAATCAATAACAACTAGGATGAAGCGATGACCATTAGAAGCTGTTGGCTCAATCTTGCCAATCATATCGATGCCCCATATAGCGAACGGCCATGGTGAAGACATGACACTCAACGGATTCGGAGGCACATGGACCTTGTCGGCATAAATTTGACACTTATGGCATTTACGGGAGTATTTACAACAATCAGATTCCATGGTAATCCAATAGTATCCCGATCTCAACAATTTCTTGGCCATGGCATGTCCTCCAGCATGGGTACCGAAGGAGCCTTCGTGAACCTCCTGCATTAACATGTCTGCTTCGTGTCTATCCACACATCTGAGCAGCACCATGTCGAAGTTCCGTTTGTACAGCACACCGTTTTGATTCAAGAAGAAGCCTCCTGCCAGTCTTCTAAGAGTTTTCTTATCCTTACTAGATGCCCCATCCGGGTATTCTTGAGCGTTCAGGAATTGTTTGATGTCATGGTACCACGACTTATTATCTTCACCATCATCAACTGCAAAGACATAAGCGGGTCTTTCAAGCCGGGAGATCGAAATTCGAGGCACGAAATTCTCTTGACAAACTTTAATCATGGACGACAAAGTTGCTAGAGCATCGGCGAACTGGTTTTCGTCTCTAGGAACATAGCTCAGCTTGACTTTGGTAAAGAAAGTTAACAGCCTCCTGACATAATCTCTGTAAGGAATCAAACGAGCTTGATGAACCAGCCATTTGCCATTAACTTGATTTACCACCAAAGCAGAATCTCCGAAGATCTCAAGGTTCTTGACTCGCAAGTCTATTTCCTCTTCGATCCCCATGATACAAGCTTCATACTCCGCCTCATTATTAGTGCATTCGAAAGTCAACCGAGCGGCTAAAGGTGTGTGAACCCCTTCTGGCGAGATAATAACAGCACCTATTCCACTCCCATTCATGTTTACAGCCCCGTCAAACATCAACTTCCATCTGGATTCAGGGTCGGGCCCCTCCTCCGGAAGTGGTTCTTCGTAGTCTTTAGACTTGAGGAACATGATGTCCTCATCCGGAAACTCAAACCTCATGGGTTGATAATCATCGATTGGCTGTTGGGCCAAGTATTCTGACAACACACTCCCTTTGATCGCTTTTTGTGAAGTGTATTGTATGTCATACTCCGTTAGTATCATCTGCCAACGGGCCACTCTTCCTGTCAAAGCCGGCTTCTCAAAGATGTATTTCACAGGATCCATCTTGGAAATTAAGAGAGAGGTGTGAGTCAGCATGTACTGTCTTAGTCGGCGAGCAGCCCATGCCAAAGCGTAGCAAGTTTTCTCGAGTAGTGAGTATCGCGTCTCACAATCAGTAAACTTTTTGCTAAGGTAATAAATGGCGTGCTCTTTTCGACCAGACTCGTCCTGCTGACCCAGCACACATCCCATCGATCCTTCAAGCACAGTAATATACATAATCAAAGGTCTCCCTGGCACTGGAGGCATAAGAATTGGTGGTTCTAACAGGTATTCTTTGATTCGGTCGAAGGCTTGCTGGCAGTCTTCATACCATTTAATGGCCTGATTCTTCCTCAGAAGCTTAAAGATGGGCTCGCACGTGGCCGTTAAGTGAGAAATAAACCGTGCAATGTAGTTTAGTCTCCCTAAGAAGCCACACACTTGCTTTTCAGTCTTCGGCTCAGGCATTTCTTGGATAGCTTTCACCTTGGCTGGATCAACCACAATTCCTCGTTCACTAACAATGAAACCGAGTAACTTGCCAGAACAAACCCCAAAGGTACACTTATTCGGATTCAACCTCAGCCTGAACTTCCGAAGCCTGTTAAACAATTTTGCTAGGTTAACCAAGTGCTCTTCCTCTGTCTGGGATTTTTCTATCATGTCATCAACATCAACCTCAATTTCATGATGGATCATGTCGTGAAACAACGTCACCATTGCCCGTTTATAGGTAGCTCCTGCATTCTTCAAACCAAACGGCATGACCTTGTAACAAAAGGTGCCCCAAGGAGTGATGAAAGTTGTCTTTTCCATGTCCTCGGGAGCCATCTTGATCTGATTATAGCCTGAGAATCCGTCCATGAAGGAGAACACAGAAAACTGAGCAGTATTATCGACAAGTACATCTATGTGAGGTAGATGGAAATCATCTTTGGGGCTAGCCCTATTCAAATCCCTGTAGTCCACACACATCCTGACTTTTCCATCTTTCTTGGGAACCGGCACAATGTTAGCAACCCACGGAGGATAACTGGTCACGGCCAAGAAGCCAACATCAAACTGTTTTTGCACTTCTTCTTTTATTTTAATTTCCATGTCTGGACGCGTGCGCCTCAACTTATGCTTTACCGGAGGACAATCTGCTCTGAGAGGTAGCTTGTGTACCACAATGTCAGTGTCTAAACCCGACATATCTTGGTAGGACCATGCGAAGACGTCAACGTATTCTCGAAGCATAGCCATCAAACGAGTCTTGACAGATTCTTCTAATGCAGCTCCGATCTTGACTTCTTTCTTGTCTTCTTTAGTACCCAGGTTTATTACTTCGACATCTTCTTCTTGCGGCTGAATCATCTTCTCCTCCTGTTTAAGCAATCTGGCCAATTCTTCGGGTAGATCGCAATCCTCTTCACCTTCCTCATCGGCTTGGTAAATTGGATTGTCGAAGTCATACTCAGCCATAACAGGGTCGTCATTGATAAGATCCGGTGACGAGCACCTGCATGAATGGTGATTCATGCAAGGCTTTAGCAACAACTTGAGAAAATGAGAAACATTGCCATTTTAAAACTTTTCTTTCTTTTTGAAAAACAAAAATAAAAAACGAAAGACAGAGAACAACATGAATGAATGTGAAACGTCAATTTTATTTATGATCGTGTTAATGAACAGATGAGCCCTTACAAAGAGCCACTATGCCTCGGGCAAGACATAGTGCTTTAATACAGGAAAAACAGAAACAAAACATTATTACTCTTCGAAAGAGGTGACCGAAATAAGCCTTTCCGATGTCCAGTTGCTAAGCTGAGTTCCTGGAGCGGCAGGCCTGATCCATTCATCTAAGTCATAATCACTATCGACAGCGTCATCCTGCACCGCACTGATGTTTCCGTAGTCTACCACTCCAGCACTCGTGAAAGTGACCGGGCTCTGACAACCTTTAGCATTTGGTTCAGACGAAGATCTTCCAGGGTGATAGCCAATCCCGAACATGTCTTTCTTCTCTGGCACTTCTACCGGACTGCCCCAGCCTTCTCGTATTCCAGATTCTACTAATTCAAGCGCTTGTTTATAAGAGGCTATGGAAACCCCCTTCTTCGGTACTTCAGGAGAAGTTGCTACTGCGGATGCTTGCTCAGACTTCAAGGGCTCAAAAGCCTGACATGGGGTCTCAACTATTTCACCATCCATCTCCACATATTTGAATGAAGCTAGATGACTAACAAAGATATCTTCTTCCCCACTGACAGTCACAATTTGACCCTCCCAGAAAAACTTTAGCTTCTGATGGAGTGTAGACGATACTGCTCCTGCCGAATGAATCCAAGGTCTTCCGAGTAAACAGCTATATGCAGGTTGTATATCCATCACGTAGAACGTGGTATTGAAGACCTGTGGACCTACCTTGATAGGTAACTCCACCTCTCCAAACATCGATCTTCTCGACCCATCAAATGCTCGAACTACTAGATCACTGGGTTTTAAAACCACTCCATCATAGTCCAACTTCATCAGTGCTTTCTTGGGCAAGACGTTCAAAGATGATCCAGTATCTACCAACATGTGGGAGAGTACTGCACCCTTACATTCTAGAGAGATATGCAATGCCCGATTATGAGCACGCCCATCAGAAGTCAAATCCAAGTCTGTGAAACCCAATCCGTGACTGGCATTGACGCTGGACACCACCGCTTCTAACTGATTTACAGAAATATCCTGAGGTATGTATGCCTTGTTCAGAATATTTAGGAGAGCTTTCCTGTGAGAGTCAGAACACATGAGCAAGGACAAGATGGAGATCTTTGACGGCGTCTGTTGCAGATGGTCCACAATCTTGTAGTCACTCTTCTTGATGATCCTCAGGAATTCTTCAGCTTCTTTATCAAAGGTGAGGTCTGGATCTGTTGATGGCGTTGGATCATTGACAACTACTGGTTGATTCCCTCTTGCTCTAGCTTGGGCTTCGGCAGTATCTCTGGGTGGTATCACATTGTTTCTTAGTGTTTCCGGCGCAAACAACCTTCCACTTCTAGTAAAACCCCCTACTCCAACATTTTCTACTAGAGCTGGGGTTATACTAGTCGTGGCCAACTCTTGCCTCTGGCCGTTGCAGTACACTTCACCACCATAATTCCAAGGAACAGCTCTGTCACTTTGGTACATTACTGGTCCAACAATGGTAATGGTTATTGGCGCCACTCTGGCACGTGAAGGAACTTGAGATGGATCATAAAAGATAGTTACTGTGGAGACTTCACTTTCTTTTACGATCTTGTCAAACTGCAGCACTCCTTCATCAATCATGCCTTGGATTCCGGCCTTCAACCGTTTACAACCGTTGGTAGCTTCAACACATTTCGGACAATATCGCATCCAGGGAAAATACCTTTCTTCAACAAACAAACCTTGACAGCAATCAATGAAGTCTCTAAGTCGTCAACATCACCCACCAAATTCAGGTTATCCCCTTCATCAATCGCCCCAACTGTACCCCTATAAGGAGGCATGGGGTTCTGAAGCACATTAGGAGAAGGAGCAAAGTTGATCGCCTTAGTGTCCAGTAAGTCCTGAACGACATGCTTCAATGCTTTGCAGTTCTCAGTAGTATGGCCGGGAGCTCCGGAATGAAATTCACATCTAGCATTTAGGTCATAACCCTCAGGAATTTGGCCTGGCTTCGGAGGTTGCAAAGTTCGAAGTTGAATCATCTGAAGCTGTAGGAGGTTCTTCAAAAGCTGTGAGAAAGACATCGGTGGATCTTCAAAATGTCTATCCTTCGGCCTCTGAGGGTAGTATGGACGAGGGGCTCTTGGCTGATACCCTTGTGAGCGCTGCGGCTGTGGAGGTTGGACCTGCTGTTAAACGGGTGGGGTTGAAATAGTGACAGGGGCCACTTGCTGATAATATCCTTGGTTAATCACTCCCCTCTGTGCGTACACTGCACCTGTTTCTCCTTCCCTCCTTTTCACAAAGGGTTTCTTGATTCCATACCCTGAAGCGCCTCCATTCTGAATTCTCCCCTGCTTGAGCCAGCTTTCTATTCTTTCTCTAGTCAAGATAATGTCCGAGAAACCACTTGAGGAACAACCAGCCAGCCTTTCCATGAAATGCCCTGGGAGGGTATTCTGGAAAAGGTCGACCATCTCTCTCTCCAATAAAGGTGGTTGCACTCGAGCGACTACCTCGCGCCACCTCTGTGCATAATCTTTGAAGCTCTCCGAGCTCCTCTGCGTCAAGCTCTGAAGCTGAGTGCGGCTGGGTGCCATGTCAATGTTGTACTGATATTTCCTGAGGAAGGCTTCTCCCAAATCCTTCCAGCTTCTAATAGAGCTCCTCTCCAGCTTCATGTACCACTCCAAGAATCCTCCAGAGAGACTATCCTGGAAGTAGTACATCCAGAGTTTTTCATCTCGCATGTAGGCCGCGATCTTCCGGTAGAAGGCCTGCAGGTGAGTTTTCGGGTAGGAGCTGCCGTTGTATTTATCAAAAGCTGGTGGTCTGAACTTGTGTGGAATGACCACCCCAGGTACTAAACCCATATCTGACACATTAATCCCTAAAGTGTCTCTACACTCGAGGGCCTTGACCTTCTCCGCAAGCACCAAGAAGTCATTAAGATTTCCATCACCGCCGAAACCCATATCATTGTTGAAATACTGGAATTGGTCCTCCTTCCTGTCGTGCACTGGAACGAACGTTGCCATAGCTGGATCTGGAATATAGGGTCCGCCTGGGCCGTTGTTGGTGTTGGGAGGAGCCCATAGCCCACCGGAAGTGGTCGCCTGAGCATTAGTATTAGGAGGAGTTAACCCTTGAATTGCATTTCTCAGCTCTTGTTGCCCCTGGGCCATCCCTTGCATCAGGGTCATAAATTATGCTATCTTCGTACGGACTTCATTGAGCTCTGTCTGCATAGCGTCCATGGCTGTTCTTTGATTGCTGCGGGTCGCGTACCGATGAGGGATATCTTGTCGGAGGTACCGGGTCTTGGCGGCTCTCACAATCTTTGCCTGTTGAACACAGATAAATTAAACATCCCGTAGAAAAACCTGCAAAGACAAAGACAAAATGCAAATGATGCGTATGCAATGCAATGTGTTCCTTTTATTCCCAAGACTTTTCCTGTTTCCGGTCCTGGCACTAAGAAGATAAGAACTGGGAAGAAGACCCAAGTAATATTCAACTATAATGACTGCTGTGGAGAATTGGTGCTCATTACCCCGTGTCGGTGCAGCAAATAACGAACAAGAAATTCAGAACAAATTAATCATATAAACTGGAGTTTGGAAATACAAAGTTCCCGAAGGGTGCCAATAACAACAAAGTACATCAAACATACGGAATCCCACAACAAGCCTGTGGGTAATCCAAGCACAATAACATGAAATTAAACCCTATGGAACTCTATATCTTGTAATACCCAACTAAGGCGCTTGACGTTCTGGAACAGCTGAACTACATCTGGATGATCAGGCTCCTGGATGAGTGTCTGGATGAGGAGGTCCCTCGTATCAGAAGAAGCGTGTAACTCCTCAATCTGCTGTAGGAATGTTGTCTCATTCTCTTCCCTTTGACTCGACTCGGCCTTTGACCTCTTCACATCAGCTTTCAACTTCAAGTCTTCAATTTCCTTTTGAGCTTCCTTCAATGCTTGTTGACTTTCGGCTAAGAGTTGGAGACGGCCCTTCTCTTGATGATAAGCTTTCCTGAGGAGTTCTTTCTGCCCATCCAAAGAATCCTGAAGACTTTTGATTTCCAGCCCGTGCTTGGCGTCTAACTCCTTTTACTTCTTCAAATGATCGGCCCATTTTTCTTGCCATAAGGTAACATCTTCATTGGCTTCACTCAGATCTTTGTTCTCTCTTCGGCGCTGGGCCGTCTTGTGAGTCTCGGCTAACCCCTTTTTTCTGAAGTAAAGCTCTCTCTCTTCAAAGTCCTTCTGCTTGAGACGAACTGCTTCCTCGGCTTGTACAGCTCTATCTTCTAACTGACGGTTCTGAATCATCAATTTTTGACAAGAATTATGAGCCTCTTGATTCTCAACCCTAAGCTGCTTGACCAAAGCTTCTAACTTCTGATAATCCTCCAAAGGCACCGTGGTAGGTGGTGGTAACGGTGCAGAGAAAGGGATTAAAGTCACTTTGGCTTTTTCTCTTACCCACGCTTCAAACTCGGGAAACATTTGGTTATGGCTCCTGCCCAATCGATCTATACCCTTTCTAATAACCATTTTCCAAGCACCTACAGCCTCCCGCACCAATGGGAGATTATCCTTCATAGAAAAATAAAAGGTCTGATCCAACTCTGAATCCTTGGGAACATTCTTCAAAGCGTATCCTAATTGCCTTCTCAAGAGTATGGGGTTGTAGTTAATGCACCCAGCTACTCCTAAGAGGGGAACATTAGGATACTTTCCACAGCTGGAGATAAGCTTTTTCCCTTTTAACCTTAAAGTGAACCATCTGATGTCTTTGGCAGTCAACGTGTTGAGCTTTTGCGACCAGATTACTTTGGGATCCGTGAACACTCCAGTAATAGGGATGTGCCTCATAAACCATGTGTAGAACAACTGAGCACAACATCTAACCAAGCCGCCTCGTCTCTTCTCATTCCTATAGTGCACTGAATAGTACAAGTCACCTAGGAGTGTAGGTACCGGATTCTTCAACACAAACAAATGAATAGCATTTATGTCCACAAACTTGTCCATATCAGCAAACAAGACTATCCCATACACCGATAATGCAAAGATGGCGCAAACTGAATCCCACTGCCTTTCCACGACACATTCTTCATCTCTTCTGACCAGAAACTCTAAGGGAAAACCAAGCACTCTGGCCTTGGTGGCAACCAGAGTAGCAGATACTTCCGATGGGCTCAAATAAAGAGCCTTAGCAATGTCGGCGTGAGTCGGCTTTGTCATTTCTGAATTGAAAGGAATCTGATCTTTGATAGGTAGTCTCAAAATCTCAACATACTCTTCTAGCAGTGGACCTAGCTGGAAATCTGGAAATGTGAAACATCGGAGTCTAGGATCATAGTACTGTAGCAAGGTATGAATGGCACTCTTCTGTGAACTATCCAGGCTGAACACCGTGTCCAAAATATCACCATATTGCTGTTTGAAGAAATCCAAATGACTCGGGGTAATGAGAGACACCATCTGCTTGAGCAAGTCCACCTTGGTATCAAAAAACTTGTAGAAAATATTCTTCTTCCTGACGTCTTCCATTCTGAAGCAAAGATGTGACCAGGAAATGGTAGTAATGCAAACACTGAGAATAAAAGAAACACAAATGATTAATGATGATATGATGCTTATGCAAGGCAAGGCATGTGATCAGTGAAGTGTCTGTGATGTGCCAATCAAATAATCAGGTGTCGGTGCAAGGTCTCAAAATCCATATATCACAATAATCATCTCTCTGATCCGGGATCCATATCTTAAAACCAGAAATCCAAATCACAAAACTGAACCAAAGGCAAAGTGGGTATGCTGAAGGTATTGGGGTTCCTGCAAACCTGTAAACCCCTCCCAATCTCGCGGGTGTGCTACTCGGGTCAACATCACGGACTCTCAAAGCCGAATAGCAATAATACGTTTACGATTTCCGAGAAATGGCTCATGACCAAATCAGGGAATCGGTTTAGCATTATGTACTACGCAGGGAGGTCTCAGTTGAGTCCGGAAAAAACAAGCATCCCTCACAAGTCTCCAGCTTCAAGCACTGAATCGAGAAACAATAGTACATTCATCCCGAAGGGTACAATACTATCGGCATACGAACAGTTTGCTTTAACTGAATTCCTATGAGAGAACGATGCCATCCTATGCGAGTTCCCAATGGACCATCGGATGCGAGTGGGTTTGCCAACAAATGTGGTCTGCCACTGTCATCACTGGAGAGGGGTGTTCCCATTAAGGGCGTCGAAGATCGGTCACCAGATGCACATAACTATCAAGGTCATACCTTGAAGTGAGGTAATCCCCACACAGGATAGTTCCAAGACGGTCGCAATCTGGGTGTGGAACACATCGCCACCCATCATGGTGAGATACCATAAGAGTACAATGTCTGTCCACGCTAATCCTATGGTGCACTCAAGCCGGGTATTTGGCTTATCTCACAGTAACTCCCAACCCACAGAAAAAATGAAAACCAGCACAGCCAGACAGTCCAGTATAATATGATGCATGGCAAATAAATACTGAAAGCAGTAAATAAAGCTGTAAAGTAAAGCTGTAAATGAAAATAGTAAAGCTAAACTAAAGCACATAGTAGCAAACAGATAAACACCCAAAGAAACAAAACCAAACAGGCGCTAGGATTGACTCTACAAGGGAAACCGGAAGAATCATGTTAGTCCCCAGCAGAGTCGTCAACTGTCGCTCCCGGGATTTTCATCCTAGTACAAACGCGAAAGTGGCACGGAAAGGTTAGAGTCGCCAGCCAGACATTTTTATCTCGAATGAATGGGAAAGGTAATGTTGCACAAACCTAAGGAAGAAGGAAAGGACAAGGCCTTGCGAACCAAAGATCTGAGTTCGGGAGTCGGTTACGAACTGGGAAGGTATTAGCACCCCAGATCGTCCGTCGTACCCGACGGGATCCACGCTTGCTTGTTTGTTTCAAAGGGTAAGAAATAACTGCTGCTGAATAAAACCGCTAACTGGAATGGAAATGAGAAATGAGAAAGGGAACTGAAAATGAAAACTAAACTAAAGAATGGGGAAAATGTAGGGAAAATAAAGAATGTGCACGAACGGGCCCTACCCCGCTGCCTACGTACCTCATCAGGATAATGAGGATCAGATTCGACGTAGTTCGCCTAACTAAGGCGGGAACTATTTGTTTGTGTCTTTTTACAACTGAAACTGCGTATGTCTATGCTCAGGTGTTGCAGGCTCGTCTGGTACGAGTGCGTTTACCGTCTTGCATGAAAGACAAGTCGTCGCGAGTTCGTGTTGTGAGTGAATGAGATGAGAAAAGAAGTTCCCGCAGGATAGTCGCTTGTTATTTGTTCTTGTCTTTTATGAGAAGTGTTTTGAATTTGTTTGTGAACATTCTCATACTAAGACCTATCAATCGCGGGAAGTACTTACACCTCGCCCCGAAACAGGACGCGTATAAGCACTCCGCAACAAAGTCTCGTGTCGTACAAGATTGTTCGGCTTTTATTAAATGTTTTATTATTTCCTTTGTGAGATGAGAAAGAATGACTCAAGTTGATAAAAGGACAAAATCTAAGGGACTAAGACTCAATCCTAATTTTGTTTATTTATTTACAAGTGATGCTAATGGTTTGTGCGGTTTTCTAAACCTAACGGAAAAAAGGAACTAGAAACTACTAGAATTCAACTTACTTCCTAAGGAAGTTAAGTTGATTCTAAGAACAATGGGGAAACCTATTCAAGTAAAAACAAATAATAAGGCAAAGCATTAAAATTGAATATAAGAATAAAATTCTAAACAACATTTAAAGGCATGAATTAAAATAGTCCTATTTATTTATTCTAATCCTAATTAAAATGAAACTTAAGCCTAGATTCTAAATCAAAGTCAAGCCTAATATTTTCCTTCTAAACATCCAAATTTAAACTAACCTAAGTTTATATTAAATTCTAAGACTAAATTTAAACCAAACCATATTTTTATATTGAACTTTATTTTCATGGCCTAAACTAATGGGGAAATACACATAACGAAGCCTAAGAACTAATATTCTAAAAATATCTAAACTTCTGGAAAAATTATGAAAACTAAACCATGGGGACCTAAGATTACCTATAACATTGTACCAAAAGTAATCCTAAAAACTCCTATTTTTTATATGCCTAAAAATTGTTTACTTTCAGCTATGAATTAATTACTAAATTCTAAGGAATTAAGCCTCTAAACCTAAGATAAAATGGTCTAAAAAATCCATAAAAATTATTCTAAGTACTATTATGGATCTTCTAACTACAGTAAAAAGCATGGTCAAAAAAAGTTACCGGAAAGTTAAAAACTAAAATCCAAAAAATTATGTATACTTAAAAGAAATCCAAATAAAACACTTACATGAAAAATTCGAAATAAAATTAAAAATAGAGCAAATTCAGAAAAATAAAATTCCAATTATTTCTAGAATGCATTAAAAATCTACTTAATTTTTTTTGGAATTTTCTAATCATTTTCTATTTTTTAAGGGATTATTTCTAAACTAAGATAAACAAAGTTAAAATTCTAAAGAAATTAAGAATGAGGTGGATTTAGCAATTTTCTAATTGTTTTTGCTAATGGACTCAAAAATAGGGGGGTGACAATAGCAGAATGCTTGGGCCCATATGCGCATGAGTCCAGGGGGTGTGAAGAGCGAATTTTTTCTAGTTTGTTCTTAATGAAGCATTGCCTGGGTGGTGCAAATAGCAAAATGAGAAGGGCTTACCGGACGGTGACAAGTGTCACCGCCGGTGTGGCTGGGGATCCTAACAGATCTAATCTTATCCAGTTTCCTTATAATTTTGACATTAACACGAATTAAATGGGGATTGAATTGTATTTATTGTGGGTTAATGGAGAATTAACAATAATAATATTCTCTTAATTTTCATTACTGATAATTAGCTTATAAACAAAACAAAAGCTGAAACATAAACTAAAAACCCTAATTCCCCTTATTCTTCCCCCCTGGCCTTCGCCGCCGCAGCTCACCCCTCTCCCTCGGCTTCATCTTCTTCAAACTCTACCTCACAACACCATTGACCTTTCGTCCAACCCCCATCCTCTTCTTCTCCGTCATCCCTATCTTCTTTTACAACTCGCCTCCGTCCGTTACCCTCTTCTTTCCGAAACCAGCATCACCATAGCCTTCGTCTTCGTCTTCGCCGTTTCCGAAGCCACCACCTCAACTCCTCTCTCCTTCCGCGAATTCAACACTACCACTACCTCACAATTTCTCTTCTAAACCTAATTTTCTCAATCTAATCCTTTCCGATCCGAATCGACTATAAAACTCCGAAGATTAACAAGTCAAAGCTCACGTAAATTACGCTTACAACAACCGTCACACCAAAGCAACAAACGGCAAGGTTAAAGGCTCGTACCTTGAATCGGAGTCGTAGTGATGGATGCGGAAGCGATTCTTTAGTGACGAATGATACGAAATCCCACTAGGTATGTTCAAATGCTCCTCTGTCCTGATTCTCCGTTGCTTCTTCTTCTATTTCATGATCTAGGACTCTTTTCCAAAATCGTACTCGTGAACTGGTCTGTTATTGAGCCGAAACCACAGTGAGACTTCTTGGTAATACTCGATGCAGGTCCTCGTAGCGATTTATGGAGATGCGGATTTTACGGTTATGGCGGCGATGACAAACACTCACAGACTGAGCTTGATGGAGGATTGGAAGCTGAAATCACAGATTGAGATTGATGGGAGGATTTGCCTCAGGTCAGAACACTCTACACAGATTAATCTTCCTCATCTTTTGCATAATTCTTGCTGATCCATTGTGGCTTGTTGCGTATGAACTGGTTCTAAATCTATGGTTTTATGGACTCACAGGTTAACGAAGATGATGGCTAATTGTGAAGATTGATAAGAGTTTGGAAAATCGGTGAAGAATGAAAGAGAAGGTTGAAGGATAAGAGAGAAGAATAATGTGTGGGAGAGATGAATGAATGTTGAAATGGAGATCAGAAGAGAAAAATGGTTGAAGAGCCTTAGATGAAGGATCTGATCCTGATTTATAGAGCTAGATTCAGTTTCTGATCTAGAAGGTTCTTCAGGTAAAATACAGTTATCGAATTCGGTTATGGTTGTTAGGATTTATAATTGATTTGTAACTGTACTTGAATTAACTGTAACTGTAACCGAATTTCATTCTTTTTTAAATATTTTCAAACTTCGTCATGAGTGTCAGTTGGCGCCTATTTTGATTTTCTTACGCGATTTGCAGGATCAACTTTGATGCGAGTTCCGAAATCATGAAGAGAGTGATGAAGAGTTTGATCAAGCAGTAGTTTTGTGCAGGGTGGGGGCCGTCGAGGAGAGCTTGTACATTCAACAACAGCTTGAGACTGATGCAAGGATATGGAAGGTGAAGCTATTGTATGTCCTGGTTGATGGAATCCAGGAAATGCTCCTGGTACAGCCCGTATTCACGCAGTAGAGCCTTCCCTCAGTGGTCCAGTTGCAAGATTTTCAATTCCAGCCGAGCTTCCAAGATTCACTGTCAAACTAGGAGCATATCCAACAGGTGGAATTCCACTATGAGCCATATTTCCTGTGTTTGCTCCAGCCTTAAATTGAGATATCCGGAAGGAATTCAAACCATATTTTTGAGCATTTTGAACAGTCAGAATTGGTTGGTCCCTGGGAGTTAACAATACCTTCTGCTTAGGCTGCTCAATCTTCGAATCACTACAAGATCTCTCACTTGGACCAAAAGTATTAAAGCTTCCAAATGTCAGACTGCCTTTCAATTCCTCCGGCACATGGAAACGTCTTGGATAAGTAACTTTTTGCTTCACCTCAGTTGATTGCACATGAGCTTCTGAAGCCAAGACTTCTGTGACATTAACTGTTTTAGAAACATCTTGAGGTGGCCTGAAAGATCTATTCAATGATAAAGAGGATGAGAGTCGCTCAGGTAACAAGTTACTTTCAACTTCATTTATCTTTAATATAGCATTTGGGTTGCTTGTTGAATTCATTGACCTGAACTTTTCATTCTTGGATGTTGATAAACTAGTGGCTTCTTCAAGTTTGTTTCCTTCAATATGATTTGGCGAACATTGATCAGAACTTGATAAATATTTTCCTTGGTCAGAACTTGCAATTGAGCCGACTGCTTCGTTGGGAGAAGTGGTTGCTGCAACAGCAACAGCTTGAGGCTGGATATTTTCTTGATTGACAGCAGCTGAACTCGTTTTAGGAATGCTCAGTACACTACCTATGAGAGATCGGCTTGAAGAACCATGACCAGACTTTCCATTGGATAGATTTGCAGCACTATGGGATGCAACAGCTGAACTTCTGCGGCTTGAGGCATGAGGTGGTCTATTAATTATTTTCTGTAAATCTGACTGAGTAGAGGAACCGTTAGTTCTCCCTGTAATATGGACTCTATTTTCCCTTTGAATAGCAAGCTTCCTCCCACCACCACCATCAATTTTTTTTTTTGATATTTATGAATTCAAACAAATGAAAAAAAACAAATAAGACTTATATCAACTTCTTTTGGATGTATTATTTTTCTATTTCAATTTCTTTCTCCTCTTTACACACTCATGCACTAAGACTTTAAAACGCAACTTTGATCTAAGATTTGATACGGAGTTAAAAATTGTCATGGATATTGTTACTATCGACTTTTAAAAAATATTCAAAGTATGAACTAAGGAAGAGAAGTGGACATGGTTTAGACAATCTAAATGGACTTGGAATGGTTTACAAGTGTAGGATTTGGTCAATGAATTTGAACACGGGTATGAACAACTGGGCTAAGAGCCAATTAGGATGAAACGTCATATGGGATCGAATGGCCCAACAAGATAGAATTAGGTTTTATCCTTTGAAATGGACATGGGCTTGGAACAAGTATGAATTAAGAAAGATGACAACAAAAAGACTTAGAACGATTCTATTCAAACTTTTGCAATTGGCCTATGGTTGTAAATGAGAAAATAGATGAGTTTAAACAAATGGGATGGATTTGAAATCTCGATTTTTAGCCCGAAGCCTATTTTGAAATCTTTCCACAAGCCTACGGACACGATCACTTCTGAACCACTGAATGATTTTCATATAAATCACACCCTCCTTTGCATTGTTTGAAACATGCCATGATCATTCGAATCCAGACACATCACTGATAAACTGAAGATTCAAACCAAACCTCATACCAAACACTACTCGATAAACTGATGAATGTCAACACACAACAACCTGAACTTCGAATAAGCAATGTCTAAGCAAATAGACCAATGGCCCAAAATCAGGTCAAACTCCCATATGACTCGGAACACAACTGAACAACCGTATTTGAAATAGAATCAACGTCCAACGAATGTTCTCCACCATTTCGGTCTCTGACGGACACAGATAAGGAACGAAACCCTGGATTCGAAGGGCCTGAATCACATGCCTCAGAAATCCATGAAATGCACTATTATGATATTAATGAACTGACGAGAAATGCAGATGAATGCGAAATGATATGCCTGTAGAGGGAATAAATATGAGGGAAAATTTTGAGGTATTACAAATAGCACCAGAGATGCTTTATCCCCAACTGAGTTGCCAGTCATCATTCCTCCCCAGCCATGTGTCAGGCAGGGAACCATTTCCCCGCAGAGCTCCAGCCACTATCCAGAAGAGCAACGTCTCGAAGATCTCACGACGAAGTGATGGAAGCTTCCACAGACCCCAGCTGGGTCCCTCATTACCCAGATAGGTCTATCAGTGATCTATTTCCTCAAGCAGAGTCATACATATCAGATCTGCCAAGGATCTTATCCCCCAGCTGGGATATCACTTCAAGCAGATCAGCCGGAGATCGTCACAGCAACGGGATCCGAATCCCGGATCGGTATCTTTTGCATAATCATAGCATTCGCATCATATTTCCCCTCAGAGCGTAGCATTCCTCCTAATACGGAGCATTACGGAAAAAATCAAACATATTGCATAATCATAAGCCATGTGTCGAACCAAACACTTATAAATACTGACATTCCATCAACAATATACAAAATACCTCTCAAATTCCCCGGAAGAAAGCCGAAGCATCCTCTTTGCACTCATAAATACAGATACATACTCTTTGGCACTCGTCCATGACATCATTCCCCAGTAAAGTCGCCAGAATATTCCCCACAAACAGATATCTATACACTCTTTTGACACCCGTCCGTGTTACCTTCCCCAACATAGTTGCCTAAACACTTTGGGAACCAAATACTTGTTTATAATACACTTCTTCCGACACCCGTCCGTGTCATGCTCTCCACAGCAAGTTGAACACTCATCGGCGTTTCACCCGTGTCTACTTATTTCAGATACTCGTCTGTATCTCGTATATACCACTTAAATCCCCTCAGAGTCGACGCTCGCGTGTGTTCTTTATTAACCAGTTGATACTCGTCTGTATCATCATCTCTGAACATGCGTCAGCATTTGTTTTCTATTGATACTCGTCCGTATCAAAGTCTTAAGGATGCTCGTCCGCATCTTTAACCTACACACAGCGTCAAACACTTATACCCTTTTTGTCTTACATATAGACACTCGTCTGTGTCTACCCTTCCCTAGAAGAGTCCCCAGCAAATCCTCACTAAAAGAAAATTTTTCTTCTATCTGACATTCGTCCTATGTCATGATACCCTTTCGGCAGCCGTACCCTGCCAGGTGATCGTCCTTCATCATTTCTCCAGCAGAGTCTCCATTATTGGAACCCTTTTTATCCGACATTCGTCCTATGTCGTGATATTTTAGCAGTCGTCCCCTGCTAGGTGATCGTCCGTCACCTGTCGATGATCGTCCTTCATCATTTTATCTGATGGCCGTCCCCATCGTTGATCTTGTTATCTGACATTCGTCTTATGTCATGATAAACCCCGAGAGTAGCCGTACCCTGCTAGGTGATCGTCCTTCACCTCTTGATGATCGTCCGTCATCATGCCTATCTGATGGCCGTCCCCCATCGTCGACCTTTTCTATCCGGCATTCGTCCTATGTCGCGATATTTTCGGAAGCCGTACCCTGTGTAAACACCCCAAATTTGCCCTCACCCATTCACACCATGGCTTGTGATCATTTCATGTGCATAAGCTCAATCATATCACCTCATATCACATTTTTTGATTCATTGCATTGGTTCAAGGTCATCTGCATCTAGGGTTTGTGATCTGAGCAATCCAAGAGCTTCTTGAGCCTCTCCAAAGGTCATCAATCAATTCAAAGGGGTCCATGTATGTTCAAGCATCATAATATATCCCCTCAAAGTCAAGAATGTCAAAGAATCACAAGAACTGAGAATGGCATGGAAGCAGAGCCAGGTTTGACTGCACAGATGACCTAGAATTAGGGTTTTGGTTTCAGAGGCCATAACTCCAAATTTTTTGGTCATTCTTGTTTCTATTGGTCTCTATATGGTATAGGGAGCATGCATATCAATTTTCATGAAGAAATTCAATGGGGAAGTCACCTAATCAAGGGTTGACTTTCTAAGCAAGCCAGTGTAAAATCAGGGCATCTGAGGCCCCCAATGACCCAACCAAAGGGTGTTCTTCATCATTTTGATTATGTATGATCTTTATTTGATCATATAAGATGTTGGAAGTTCACAAAATTGAATAATTTCAAGTCATTTGCAAAGTTGACTTTTTGGGAAGGTTGACTTTTAATGAAAATTGCCATTTTGGGAAACTTTTTCAACCCTTACTTTTTGATTCAAAAATGCCTCAAATTGAAAAACTTTGGTCATGAAAGTTGTAGAATGGATCATTCCCTTTTCAAAAAGTACAAGAACATGACCTAATTCATTTTGGATCAAAAGTTATGGCCTTGCAAAGTTGGGCAAAATCATTGAAATTCCACTTTTGCACAAAATGGAAAACTTGCAATTTCTCATGGCAAGCCTTTATGTGACTTCAACATGACCTCTAATCATCATACTAATGCAATGCATGACATAAAATCAGAATTTTCCCAAGGGATTTCTCATTCATTTGCCTTGATCTTCACATGGCCATAAGTCATTTCTCATGAAAATGCAAAGAGGGATTTTTGGCAAAACCATTCTCAAAGGAGTTGTATGATCACTAGCTGGTTTTAATGCATTGTCATGACCTAATGAGGCATCCCACATCATAAATCCAGCAAGGTTTCTCACATTCACATAGCCAAAATCATGAAATGTCACAAATGGGCAAGTTGCAAAAACTCCTCTAGCTCATGATCCAGATGCAGCAGCCTTTCATGAACCATCCAAGGGCCATCCTTGACTCAAGCTGAGGCAGGACAAGCCTCTAGACTGCCTCTGCCATAGCCCATGCTGCAAGTACAAATCAACTTGACTTTTTGGCCAATCCTCCCATACCAATCCCACAGTGCACACCTTCCCTCCTAGATTGCTGGGATTGTTTATGGATTGCCTAAGGGTCATAAAGCAAGAGGGAAGCAAGCCTGGAACACACACATTGCTGCACACTCCCAAAACTGTCAAAACTTTCCTCTCTTCGAATCTCCTTCCACAGTCATCAAACATTCATTTTTTCTTCACCAATCAATCAGAAATCATCCATAGAACAAATCCCACCCCTCTCAATGATCTGAAACAGCCCACACAAGAACCTCATTTTCTGATACACCAGAACTAAACCTCTCAAAATAGCCTATCTAAACTCCATTCAAGCTTGCCATTAGCACAAGGGGGACCATTGGAGTGAGTTTGCACCAAGGAACAACCCAGAAAGCCCAGAACCAGAAGGTTCCATCTCAGGTATAGCTCAAGAACTTTTTTCTCAGAACTTCATTTTCTTGTTACAAAAAGAATCTACATGTTGCACTGATCATCTGGATGTATTTAGTTTTGAAAATAAGTAAGGGATGATCATTTCATGTCTCTCTGAAAATTTGCCCGTGTTTCATATTTGTCTTCGATTCAAGCTTGTCAATGAAAATAAATGATTTTTGAAAGAGGGGTTAGGTTTAGATTGGGAGGAAGATCATTTTTGTGGAAGAGATTTCATGTTTGGTGACCTATAGCAAAATCTAGGGTTTTGGTTCGCCGGAGAAGACGACCGGAAGTCTTCTCCGGCCACCTAAGAACCATTAGCCCTAATCTGTGTCATTAAATGAGGTTTGAATTTGGTGCATTGGATGAGTTGACCTAGGCTGACTGGCGCGCGTTTGAATGGACGGGATGCACCATTAGAAACCCTAATCCATAATTAATCTAATTAATTCAGTTTAATTAAATTTAATTGGAAATTAGCTCAGTTTGAATTGTGGCCATCAGATTACGCGCGAAGTCAAGCCAAATATCCCCAGAACCAATCATGTCCCTTGGATGCGCATACTTTCATTTTTATTCAATTTTATTTTCATTAAATTCCATTTGTTTTCTTCATTTTATTTAAAATAGTAAAACATTTTTAAAAATTCTGAAAATTTTTATGTAACCTTTTATTAATTTTCAAAAACCAAAAACATTTTTATTTTTATTTTTTGCATTAAAAATTATTTTTAAATCATTTAAAAGTTTATTTTTAATCAATTAATGAGAATTAATTAATTAAAAATACTTTTAGGTATTTAAAAATCACCAAAAAATTCATGAAATATTTAAAACCATTTAGAAACATTGTCCAACTCTCAAACCAAATTTCTTTTTTGATCTTGATGTCTTTTGACAATTTTCCATGGAATTAATTTCATTTTAAGGCATTATTTTGATCCAATCTTTGAAAATTCATTTCTGCCTAGTCTTTAAGAGTTGGACTTTGATTCTTTTTGCATTGCATCTTGCATATCATGAAGTTTATAGGATTAAATTGGCATGATTTGATCTTGCATTTTCAATTTGTTTGACATTTTTCTTGACAAGGTACCTTAAAACCCTAGCAACCTTAGGAAATTCATAACTTTCACTAGGTTAAGAATTGGATCCCCTCCTTTGGGAAGTGAGTTTGTATAGGTTTAGGGTTCCCTTGAATGCATTTTCAATTTTTTTATCTTGATGTTTGCTTCTGGTTTTGGTTTTTGTTTTGTGCATTGATCATAAACCCTAATTTGGGCTTTATTTTGCATTCATCTTGCATTTGCTTGCACACCATGACTTACCATGACATCTTATGCATCCATTTGATTCATTAGACATCTTAAGACATATTAGAAGCATGTTTGATTATTGCATCTTTCATTTGCCATTTTGTATGTCATTTGCATTTCATAACTTTTCATGTATGTTCATGGTTCTAAGCATGCTTCATTTGCATCCATATGTTTGTATGATCATCCCCATGCCTTGTTTCATGTTTGTGTCATCTCATAACATCATTAAAATCACACTCATGCTTCTGGTTTTGGTTTGCATCATGTCATTTCATCTCATTTTGCATGGCATTGTCTTTCTTTCACTAAGTTTTCAGGTGGTAAGTCACTTTGAGAAGTGAATTTGCCTTCACTTCTCACAATTTCTTTTCATCTCTCTTATGCATCATTGCTGCATTTTATCTTGTGTTTGAGATTTAGCTTGCTCTTTCTTCTTCTTCTTACTTTCTTTCTTCAAGGGACTTGTCTTCTTAAATGAAGCAAGTTACTTTGCTTCTCTTTGCTCCTTTCATCTGCTTCCTGGTGGTTCCTCTGAAGATCTTTCTTGTAAACCTCACAAACCTTAGGAACAACCAAGCATGACAATAATTAGGGTTTTGATTAGTCCCCCCACTTAGCTTTTACCTTTGTGTCTCCTTGAGTCTTCTCTTCTCACCTCACAATCAGGGACTAAACCCTAAAGGCTTTAAGGCTTTGTGATTAAGTTTATGCCTGCATCCTTCTATTAGGATGGAGTGTATAACTTTAATCCTAAGTGTTAAACCCTTATGTGTTTAAATCCTTTAATCAATTCACTTAATAATCATCAAGACATCAAACTTGTAACTTGGGCCTTGCATTAGGGTTCTAATTCTTCCTTAATTGGTTAAGAAGGACTAACCCTAGTGTTAATGGACAAGTCCCCCTCAAGTTGTCTTACAAACCCTAAAAATCATTTCATCATCTTACCATTAACTAAAATCCACTTAATAAAGGTTTTGTTTTGTCATGAGTTTAATCCCTAATCATGGATTAAGTTGAGGAGCTTTCCTCAGCTTAAACATTCTCATCTATTATCCTTCTATTAGGATGGTGTAATGAGTCTGTTTAATTCCTGATTATGGCTTAACTTCATCACTTAACACTAAACAAAAACACCAAAAAACATCTAAATAATCATAAGTAGGTTAATGACCTTAATCCTACTTCAGGGTGATTAAGTGTGAGAAGCTGACTTCACACTGAAGATGTGATGAGTTTACTAACCCATTGGTTTAGGCTTAAGCTCATTAACTCATGACACATTTCCAAAAGCAATAAAAGACTGAAAACACAAAAACAAACAATAATCGTCTCCTTCGGGATTCTTTTCTCGTCACCTTCATTCACAAACGAGAACTTGCTTCTTCCATCTAATGCAAGACAGTTAGCACCTGAGCCAGACAGGTCATACACTTGAGCATAGACAAGCAAGCAGTTCACAAGTCAATTTACCTTTCAGTCTCTTTGGGTCGAACTACGATGTTCTGACTTCCTCATTGCACGAGAGGATACGTAGGCATAACTTAACAGTTATCGAACAAAAGTCTCTGTATATTCCCCCTCCTTCCAGCATTATTCTTTAAGCCTCATGATCTTGAGTATCTTATTCCGGTTCTTAAACTGACACTGTACATTTACTACACTTCACACTTCTTTTACACAGACACCTGTATATCCTTTTCCAGCTCTTTTATACACAAATTGCACTGACACTACCCCTTTAAAACACAAATCTCTTAAGCGTGGATCCCGTCGAGTACGGCGGACAATCTGGGTGCTAATACCTTCCCAGGTTGTAACCAACCCCCTTTCTCAGTCTCTCTGGTTCGCAACCGTCTTATCCATATCTTTTTAGGTCTATGCAGCATTACCTTTCCTTCGGGATAAAAATGCCTAGCTGGCGACTCTTTTCATTCCCTGTGAGTTCACTCCTGTGTGTTCTCACATCCTCCTCTCGCCGACCGTTCGCGTCTGTACCTCATTTGAGCCCAGTCTCATCTTTTGGGAGCGACAGCTTGGCGACTCTGCTGGGGACCCTTATACTGCAACCAGGGCTTCTGGTTCTTTTTGTGGGTTCCTCCTAGTGCTTGTTTGATTTGTGTTTACTAGGGTGTTATGTGCTAATTGTGTTTGTATATTTATTTTATTTTATTGCTTTATGTACAGTTGTTTACTGCATTCTTTACAGCTTTACATATATCATACTGTCATACTGTTCTGGCTGGATCTGGTTTTGTTGCTTTGGTGGGTGGGGTTCTATTGAGAGTTAAGGTCCTATACCTGGGACCTGAGTGACACCTAGGTTAGAGTGGTTCATGTTCTTTCCCATTCCATTTCGGTCTGGTGCGGGAATATGAAACACGGTTCAGATATGGGTTTCTTCTTGAGAACTCTGTGCTACAGATTTCCTGTAGTGCTAGGGCTATCTGGGAAGCCTGCTAAGTCTGGATGACCTTTAGTATTGACCTTCAGAAACTGAGGTGAATTAGAGGAGGATCTTTTATGGTTATTGTAAACACTGTACCTCCGGGTTGGAAGTGTTTACACTTCTCATAACTGATCCAAGTCTGAGGATCCTTGTTTTAGAACACCACCTGTGAGGGGGTTGGGATGTTTATAGGTTTGCAGGTACCCTTGACCTCAGCATACCCTGTTACTTTGTTTTGATTAAGAGTACTCCATTTTGGAACAGTTCTTGTGATTTTTAACCCTGGACATGTGACTCTTTATTTGAGTCCCCCACCTTGGTTACTGGGTTTATGAACCTCCATCTGGATTTCTTGAACATACATGGACTTATATCAAGGCAGTTAATCAGATCCAGCTTGATCACAAACCCTTGCATATCATTTGCATACATCATCATTGCATCATTTAACATTTGCTTATTTGTTTTTCAGGGTATCCATATTATATTTTGGCATGGTTTTGACACCTTCATCAGCATAGACCCCTGTTCATCAGCTACCTGCTTCAGTCACCTGCATCATCAGTATTAGCCTGTCAGTGGCCCATCTTCTAGTATCAGTCATCATCATCAACATCTGTTTCAGCTCTTCTTCAGCAACATGGCACCCAAGAAGAGCAATATCTCATATCATTTCTTTGAGCCTGAGCTGACTGGCATCAGGAAGATTCAGGCCCTTATTACTCTAAACCATATACCACTATTCAGAGAACATTATGGAGGCATCCTTGATGTGGTTATGGATTTGGACCCTTCTCAAAGGAGCTTGATTCACACTTGTCTACAGTTCTATGATCCTCCTCTGAGGTGTTTCACCTTCCAGAATTTTCAGCTGGGACCCTTGTTGGAAGAGTATTCATCACTGATTGGTATACCTGTCAGGGGTGGTATCCCCTTCAACCCAGAAATGGTTTTTCCCAGCAATGAAGAAGTAGCTAGAGCACTGTATCTGGAACCTTTTCTGATTGAGCAGCACATGACAAACAAGGCATGAATCTCTGGTCTACACTTGGATTTCTTGACTTCTCAGGCCATCCTGAAGGCCTCCTTGGGAGAATGGAAGGCAGTTTGTGCTTTGTTAACCCTCAGCATATATGGGGTTATACTTTTTGCAGATGAGCCTAAGTTTATTAGCAAAAATGCCATTCACCTTTTCATTCTGAGGAACCCAGTGCCCACCTTACTGGGAGATTTCTACTACTCTATTCATCAAAGGAATGAAAAGCAAAGAGGAAGATTGGTGAGATGCTGTGCTCCCCTATTACATACCTGGCTGCTCAAACACTTGCCCAAGACTGATGCATTCTTGAATCCTCACCAACAGAAGAATTGGGCTAGAAGACTCATTGCTTTGACCTCAGATGACATCAGGTGGTGCACTCATAGCACCAAGGGCAGGGACATCATCACTAGTTGTGGGCAGTTCCCCAATGTACCTCTGATAGGAGTGAAGGGTTGCATCAACTACAACCCACTGCTATTCAAAAGACAATTGGGCTATGCATTGGTCCACCCTCCTAGAGCACAAGACTTGGCTGAAACCCTTTATTGTGAGGTTAAGCCTAATCTGGTTGTTGTCAGGCAAGCATCCTGGGCTTGGGACAATGTCCAGACCAAGGGGATGGCCATTCTTGGGAGATGCAACAATGTGGCCTCCGCTCAGTACTATGAGTGGTCTCATACCAGGGCTCAAATTTCTGGGATGCCCTTCACCATTGAGGATGCACCTGGACCATCCACGGCACCACCTCCAGCCACTGTCAGCTTAGAGGAGTTTGAGAAACTGAAAGAGAGAAATGAGAATCTGACTCAGGCTCTACAGAAGACCCTCTGGGAGAGGAGTGATGGTCGTCTAGACATTGAAAGGTTGGAAAAGCTAAAGGTGGAACATCTATCCAGGATTGAGAAGTCAGAGGACTACATCAAGAAGTCAAGAGCTGGAGAGTAGATTTTGAAGAATGCCTGTAAGGAGGCTCAATTTCAGAAGGCCAGGACTGACTTATATCTGAAAGAGAGTCAAGCTAGGTGGGTCAGGATCACCGAAGCTCGCACTCAGGAAGATAAGAGGACTCAGGACAAGATTGAACAGTTGGAGGCCAGTGCAAAAGAGCAACAGGAAGCCCTGCTAGCGGCCCAGAGAGAGATCTCAGAGTTGAAGATTAGGGCTGGTGTGAAGAGGTCAAAGGACCACGGCAGACACAAGAAGCTAACTGCAGCTATTGCCACCAGGAATCTTCTTATCAGGAACCTCACAGAGCGTCCGGCTGATCCGGTAACTGAAGCACTTCTAAAGGAAGTTCAGGAGGATGAGTTTGGTCTTGGTGTCTGACTTTTGCTTGTTGTTGCTTTCATTTCATTGTACTTTTCCCTTTTATGTTGTATTTTGACCCCTCAGAGGGCATGTATTAAAAAAATAAATAAATAAACAAACTATGTATCATTCACTTTTTGTAAAATATTTATTAGTTTGTTTTATCTGAGTTCTTTCAAGCAACATCAAAAGCATCTTCCTCAGGGGTCTGTGTTGCACCCCAAAATTTGCCCTCACAATACAAGACTTTGTGTGCTAAGAAGGTTCACAAGGTTCACAAGATTCACAATACTTACAAGACCTTTTATGAGGTTCATGAAGTCTACAAGTCACTTTATGAGGTTCACAAGGTTCACAATGCTTACAAGACCTCCCATGAGGTTCACAAGGTTCACAAGAACTCTCATGAGGTTCACAAGGTTCACAAGACATCATATGATGGTTCACAAGGTTCACAAAGTTCACAATTGGTCAGAAGAGTTGACAATCCCCTCAGACAATGCACCTCCTAAGCAGTGCATCCAAAACTAGGGTTTTGACTTTAATCAGGCTAAATGGACTTCCAAGACTTCACGTGAGCTTCATAACATCTTATATGTGTGTAATAACCCCCATGACAAGCTTCAAGACTTTTCTCAAAAGTTTGCTCAGTCAGATGATCAGATAAGTCAAAATCAGTCAAAGCAGTTAAAAAGTCAAACTGAGGTCAACTGTAGTCAAACCAAAGTCAAACTTCATGATTTTTTGCCAACATCAAGTATATGAAGTAAAATTCATCATTTGAACAAGGGTTGATCATGATTCATCAAGGATATTTCAGATCATCAAGAATCAGAGGTTTCTAAATTAGGGTTTCCTTAGTAAAAGTCAACTGAACTTTGACCAGCCATAACTTTCACATGCTTCATCACCAAGTCTCCATTCAAAGCTCATTTTGAAGGAAATTGAATTCTATACAACTTTGTGTCTCACAAGCCAAGCCCAAAAATGCTTCATTTGGAAGGTATGAGCTAAGACATTATAGGTCCTTTTGAAAGTCAACAAAAAGTCAACAACTTCAAAAGGGCATAACTTGAGAATGGTAAAAGATATGGACATGAAACCAGTGGGGTTGGTTAGAGGACTCTTCAAGCTTTCCAAAATGTCCAAGAACACCCTCATAGCATTAAAATTTAAGGATGTGTGCCCTTGCAAAGTTGGGAAATATTTGGTTGGTTTATGAAGAAAATGGAGGTTTAAAATCAATTTTTTCTAAATGGGCTTGCCATATAATGATCCAATCCATGCAAACACTTCATGCACGACCCAATGACAAGAAATTCTGATTTTTTATATTTTATTTGATATTTATTTGAATTTTATTCATTTTAAATCAAATTAAATTAAAATAAAATCTAAAAATCAAAGTTTGGACATGATTCTTCTTCTAGAAATCAATCAATGCTGTTTAACATGATTGGATCTTGTACAAATTCGTGCTAGACCAGATTGGAATACAAATATTTGATTTTTTCACATTTTTGGATCATGACATTCCTTCACAATCAAGGCATCCAAAAAGCCCATAAATCCATCATCTCTTGACCTAAATTACATCCATTATAAGTATACAATAGAAACCAATGCAAGGGGGACGAATCCAGAGGCAAGAGAGGCACTTTCATATTCAAAATTTTGGAAGAAAATTGATTTTCGGTTTTACTATTTTAGGAGGTTTTCACAGGTTTGAAAAGCTCCATTGTGTTCCTTGAGACTTCATAAACGCATTGCAATCATCACCATAGTCTCATTTGTCCAAAATTACACATACCGATTCTGTTTTGTTCTTGTTTTTCTTGGATTTCGATTTTGTTTATACAGGCGTTTTAACTCCAATTTGATTATACAATGTTGTTTAGAATGATGAATAGAACGTTTCTGGATTAGTTAATTGCATTTTTGGTACAGGAATGGTGTTTCTCCATTATTAGGGTTCTAAGGTTCGAAATTGGGAACCTCTGTTAGACATGATTTCAGAACAAATTGAAGGTTTAAATAGATTCACGGGACGACTTACATATGATATGTACCCATAGGACTAATTTATTTGATGTGTTTGAAGTTTTTGGATTTGCAGGACATCTAGTGACGGAATAAAACTGTCACTAAAACCTTTAGCAACGACGCACTGTAGGTAAAAGCTAAATGGACGGTTCAGTGGAGAAGATGACCTGCGCGCGATTTTTATAATTTGAATTTTCGTTATATTTTATAATAAATCTGTTTCGTTTATATGTCACACACAAGCGTGTGTCCTAGTGGTAAAGTGCTTGGCTTGGTATGCGGAAGGGCTTGGATTCGAAACCAGCCTCAACGCAGTTTTTTTTTTGTGCAATTTGTTTTGTTTTACAGGATGAAGATAAAGCTAAATGAATCTGGGATATTATCAGCTAGCAGCGTGCAGCCCAGTGGCTAGGTTCTTGCTTGTCCAGGTAAAGGACCTGGGTTCAAATCCCAGGTCCTGTTTTTTTGGTTTTTGTTTCTTTTCTTATTTTGTTTCTTTTATTATTTCTTATATTATTTTTCTAAATTAATCTCAACAAATTTCTAAACAATATATATAAATTATTTTTCTTTTATAAAAACTTATATTATGTTTTTAATATATTCATATGTATATAATTAATATTGTATATTAAAAAACCTAATATTTTTGTATATAAAACCCTAATTTTTATTAAATCCTAATTAATCTTAATAATTTTCTAAAAACCCTAATCGTAATTCTTGCTTATATTTTAATTAATAAATAAAATTTTATTATAATCTTTAAATTTGTAAATATAATTGTATGATCACATTTTTTAATCATGTATATATTTTATTTAATATAATTAAATTTTGTAAATATAATCATAATTAACCCTATTTTTTATAATATGTAAATATGACCTAAATTGTTTATATTTTTAATTTTGCATTTAAATAATTGTTAGTATATGCTTAGGAATAATTAAAAAAAATTGTTAAATTAATTTTGTAATTATATTTATTTCTATAATATGTTTATCATTAACTTATCTTTCTATATAATTTACAAATAACTTAAAACTTTATAATTAATATAATTGTTCATATTTTTTCTTATCAATCTTAAATAATTGTTCATATAAAAATTTGATCTTTTAATTATTTTAATATTTTTGCTTATTTCATTATTATTATTATTAATTATGTTTATATGATTATTACTAACCCATTTAATTTAGTATTATTGTTATTATTATTATTTTCACTAACCCAATTATTATTATTATTTAATATTTTGCTTATTTATTTCAATTGTCTTATTATTATTATGTAATTGCTCCTTGGTGTAAATATTTATTTGTAATGTTTAAATTTTATGCTATGGTTAGTAAAAATAGGGAGTGTAACATGTATGTCATTTAAAATTAATTTAGATCACTTAATTTAAAAGATAAATATTTAAAATTGTACACTCACACACGTAAGTCGATCTTTGATCGCCATCTCACTTTCTAGGGTTACCTCTCATTGTTGCCTAATTAAAAGGTCAAGTAGGGTGTATAAAGAAAAAAGTCCCTCAAAGTAAAGTCATCTAGTCCCTTAACAATAAAAGATCAAGTCCCTTAACGGTTGCCTTCGTAATGATCTTGTCCCTTTCGAATAATGATGACAGTCCCTCCAAAATTGCTTATACACCCCACAGTTGCCTACATAAACAGATGTCCCTTCACTTGTCCCTCACATCCAAGGTAATGACTACATATTCCTTAATAATAGGGATAGTATTACCATTTAAAGGATTCAAGAACAAAAAGACTTAAACTTTAGGGTAGGTTCCTCATAGTTACTTGCTCACTATTCAAAAACTTTTCAAACACTTCACAATTTCAAACAATTTTCAAACACAAGTTTTTTACGCATCCGTACATGGATCATTATCAAACTCTTATGAAAATTTCTATTCACACACTTCACATTTTCAAAAAACATTTTAAAGTGAGCTAAGTAACTAAGAGCCCATGGATAACCATGGATGTAAAGGGTGCTAACACCTTCCCTTTACATAACCTACCCCCCGGACCCAAAAATCTTTTAAAAGGTCTTTCCTGTTCTTTTATGCCTTTCCTTTGGATAAAATAAAAGTCGGTGGCGACTCTTGCTATCTGCAACATAACTAAAGTCAGTTATCCCACCGTGTTACAGAACTGGCGACTCTGCTGGGGATTTAATATTAAAGAGGGGTACCCTTAGGAATTAGATCACTTTAAAATTGTTTGCCTTGTTTGCTTTATACTTACTTGTTGGGCTCTTATGTGTGAAAGATCCTAACCCGGATCTAGTGTACCTTAGGTAAATGGCAATAGACCAAGGAAACTGTACGGCGTATACCGATATGGTTGATCTGGTGGACATAGTTAGTGTGACTTCTTGGTTGGTGCTTATGTTCCTTAAGTCAAGTTGAGGATAATATGAGGCTGCCATATGTTGTCAATGCACTAACTAACTTTTAGAACCCTAGTTATCCCATCTTGGCCTTTAGAAAAGTAGTGAGATAACCGACTTTGGTGAAGACTGAAGTTGGTTGATACTCGATACTACGCTCATTGAGATCCTAAACTTGGAGGGTTTTGGTTGGCAAGTAAGTTGCCTACTGAACAACCACCCTTGTGAAGGATCAATGATATTGAGATCCCTTAGAACCTGGTTACTTTTGTAGGACAGGATGAACCAACTAAACTTCAGGGGAGGGTACTTACCTTTAAACTTCATGCAAGCCTTTAAACCTAGGGCTATTGTGTGACTTGTTTGTGTGTGCCACATGTTTGTGATTGAACATAACATCATGACATCATCATGCATCATAAGCATAGCATTTTCTCTAACCATTTCAAGGACCAAAGGATTTATCTTTGTTCTCTGTTGCAGGTCATGGCTTCTGCTCGTAGAAACACTATCAGGATCAACATTGTGGGCATACCTGCTAAGCTTAAAGAGTTGGTTTCTCAAGTGTCTGATCATTCCCAGTTCATCAAGAGACATGGTCACCTACTGGATCTAGTCACTTCAGGGTTCAATGAAGACATGATGAGTGTTCTGTTTCAGTTCTTTGACCCTAAGCACCATTGCTTCACATTCCCAGACTATCAACTGGTTCCTACAATGGAAGAGTTCTCTAAACTTCTGGGTATACCTGTCCTTGATCAGAAACCATTCACAGGTTTGGAAAAGGAGCCTAAATCTGAGGTTATTGTTGCAGCTCTACATCTGAAGAAGTCTGACATTGTTCTAGAAACGAGAAGCGGAGTTAAAGGTATTCTTGCTAAGGTGCTAATGGATAAGGCTCAAGTGTTCTTGAAGGCCATGAGCTATGATGCTTTTGAGGAGATCTTAGCCTTGTTGATATATGGCTTAGTATTGTTCTCCAATCCCGATCAGTTCGTAGACGTTCATGCCATTAACATATTCCTGAGTCACAATCCAGTGCCTACATTGCTTGGAGACATCCTACATTCTCTTCATACCCGTACTACAAGGGCAAGAGGAACTTTGATGTGCTGCATACCTTTGCTTTCTAGGTGGTTTATTTCTCACCTTCCTCGCTCAGTAATGAAGAATGAGCAAGGGTTCAGGTGGTCCAAGAGGATTATGTCACTCTCTCATTCAGATATCCATTGGTGCTCCAGATCTATGGAGAATGTCACTATCATTGACCGTTGTGGGGAGTTTCCTAATGTGCCACTTCTAGGCATAAGAGGAGGCATCACCTACAACCCCTCTCTAGCTTTACGACAGTTTGGTTACGCTCGGAGTGATGGTCCACATGACATGTTGATTCAGGGCATTGTATTTGATTACGACAACGATCTTCAAGGTTACCGTCAGAGATTCATACGAGCATGGGGAAAAGTAAACAGGGTAGACAGCAAGACTCTGGAGCCTAAATACACTATTCCTATGGAGGCTTATCTCAGATGGGTACGATATCGTGCACAGACTCTCATGATGCCATATCCTGCTATCTTGCCAGTTACCGTGGAACCTGTTGCTGAAGGAGACACTACTTATACCATCCTTCACCCAGACATGCCTACTGACATGGAAGACTTACAGAGATCTTGGATCCAGTTGAAGGAGCAAAGGGATACTTTCGAAGCTCATTACAAAGCAAGCCAAGAAAGAATCCTAGAACTAACAAAGCAACTTCATGAGGAACGGAATCTCAACTCATACCTCAACACAAAGAGGAAACGTCCATGGGAGACTTAAAACCCCATCTTTTGTACTTATTTCATTTCATTTTCTGTAAGCCCAAGAGGCAAAAAAAATTTATTACTAATAAAAGTTTATCTTCTTGTTTGTCTAAGCAAATTTAAATCCTGCGGTCCTTGAAAACATTGCATATGCATTCACATATCATTGCATTACATCACAGGTTTATAATTGTGCACAGGTTTCTCATCTTCTCGCTGTTTATTTCAGCAATGGCTCTTGAACAAACAGTTAAGGATCTCCAGACACAAAATGCCCAGTTCCAATAGCTGATCCTGAACCTGACCAAGGGGCAGGATGAATTGAAGACACTACTGGCCAAGAAGACTAAGAAGACTAGAAGGTCAGGTGGCCTGATCAACATGGGAAGAAGGTTCAAAGGTCTTGCCAAGACCAAAGAACCAGTTGAAGACTATGAATCTGAAGAGCCTGAAAAAGAGGGAGGCAGTCTCCACAACACTATGGGGGACTCTGATTCTGAGGCTAATTACTACCATGAGCCTAATGAAGACAAATTCAAGATGTTGGTGGATAGAATGGATGATATGGAGTTGCAAAAGTCTTCTGGGTTGGATTTTGAAGATTTGAGTCTGATATCTGGGGTAGTCATACCCATTGGTTTCAAGGTTCCTACCTTTGTTGTTTATGATGGGGTCTCTTGTCCCAAGCTGCATCTGAGGTCTTATGTCAGAAGAATCCAACCTCACACTGCTGATAAGAAGTTGTGGATCCACTTTTTCCAAGAGAGCTTATCTGGAGCTCAATTGGAGTGGTATTATCAATTGGAAAGTGTCAACATCAGGGATTGGAATGATCTTGCTGAAGCCTTCTATAAGCAGTATCAATACAATGCTGATTTGGCTCCCACTCGCATGCAGCAGCAGAGCATGACTATGGGTGCCAAAGAAAGTTTCAAGGAGTATGCTCAGAAGTGGAGAGACTTAGCTGGAAGAGTACAACCCCCTTTAACTGACAGGGAGTTGGTTGATATGTTCATGTGTACGCTGAATGGTCCTTTTTACAGTCATCTCATTGGAAGCTCATCATCTGGCTTCACTGAGTTGATAATGACAGGAGAGCGCGTGGAAAATGGTATAAAGAGTGGCAAAATTCAAGTGGGTACTTCTTCATCAGGTGCTGCAAAGAAACCTCCCACTGGGAAGAAATAATCCAATGATGTTTACGGTCAACCTGATCGTAATAGAAGGCATCAGTCTGTAAGTGCAGTTCATATTTCAAATCCAACTCCTGCAACAACAGAACAGCCACAGGGCAACCAACAGAGGGCTAGAAGGCAGTCCACAAAGATCAACATGTCAATGGCTCAGGCATTGCAACACTTGTTGAAGGCTGAACTTATTACTCTGAAAGAGGCTCCTCAGAATCCCAATGTTACTTCTCCCAGGTACAATCCCAATGCACGATGTGCATATCATTCAAACTGTCAGGGACATGATACTAATAGCTGTTGGGTCTTGAAGAACAAAATTCAAGATATGATTGAGGCTGGAGAGATTGAGTTTGACCCTCCGGGTACTCCAAATGTGATTACCGCTCCCATGCCAAATCACGAGAAGACTGTCAATGCCATTGATGAAGATTTACATATCTATTCAGTTGCAGAGTTGACCACACCATTGTCTGTTATCAAGAAGAAGCTAGTACAAGCTGGGTTCTTTCCAGGTTGTCATGAAGATTGTTTGTATTGTACTTATAAGCCGGATAGTTGCTGGAGATTGAGAGATGGAATTCAACGTCTCATGGATAAGTATACCATAGTGTTTGAGAGGACTCCATCATCTGTAGAGAGTATGGTGGATCATATTACTCAAGGTAGGAAGACTGAAGAGGTTGACATGGTTGATAAAGTGCCAGTAAGGATCACTTCCAAAGGTCCTGTTAAAATCACTCATAAGGGTCCAATTAAGATTACTGCTGAAGGCCCTGTGAAGATTGTTGCTGAAGCTAGAGTGGCTCCTATGGTCATTACCACTCCTGGTCCTATTCCGTATACGTCTGATAAAGCTGTGCCTTGGCATTATGGGTCTGATGTTTATATCCATGGTGTTAAGCAGGAACCCTTAGCTGATATGCCTGTTGATGTTGATAATATTGCTGGATCTAGTAAGATCACACGAAGCGGAAGGGTTTTCTCTCCTCCAGTTACTTCCAAGAATACAGTTACTCCTGCTGCTACTTCCACCACTGATGCTCGGGGCAAAGGTCCTGTTATTGAACCTATATCTACTGATGTTCCAGTTGCTGATGATCTCTTTAAGCAGATGGAAGAAGTACTGAAAATCATTCGCAAGAGTGATTATGACATTGTTGATCAGTTGGGGCATACTCCCTCCAAGATTTCTATGCTGTCTTTGTTTTTATGTTATGAAGCTCATGCAAAAGCTTTGATCAAGTTTCTGAAGACTGCTCATGTACCCAATGCCATTTCTGTTGACCAGTTTGAGAATTATGTTGCCCACCTGACTTATGATAATGGGTTAGGATTTTCTGATGCTGATTTGACCCCTGCCAAGAGGGATCATAACAGGGCTCTGCATATCTCAATTGAATGAAGGGGCACTACCCTGTCACATGTATTGATAGACAATGGTTCCTCTCTGAATGTGTTGCCCAAAGAAGTCCTGAATAAGCTGAGTCCTGAAGATGCTGTGCTAAAGCCCAGTAGTATAGTGGTAAAGGCTTTTGATGGTTCGAGAAGAGTGGTGCATGGAGAAATTGATCTCCCTATCAAAGTTGGTTCTCAAGTTTTTAATGCTACATTTTATGTGATGGATATTCGTCCTTCGTACTCTTGTTTGCTTGGTCGTCCCTGGATCCATGGGGCAGGTGCTGTAACTTCTACATTACATCAGAAGCTAAGATATTCAATGGAAGGAAAAGTTGTTACTGTCTATGGAGAGGAAGAGTATTTTGTTAGTCATGTAAACACCTTCAAGTATCTGGAAGTGGAAGGTGAATACGTTGAAACTCCGTGTCAGACATTAGAAGTGGTTCCTTGGATTGTTAATGATTATGAAGCTCCTCCTGTTGTTAAAAGAGTTCCTGTGGTCACCAGAATACCTCCAACAATGGCTTCCCTCAAAGATGCTAGAGCTGTAGTGGATGAAGGTGGTTGTACTATTTGGGGTCAGCTTCCTGATATTCCATACAAGTCTGACAAATTTGGTTTGGGTTTCACTGCAGAGTCCCAGAAGGCTGTTCGTCGTGCTGTTTGTATCACCAATCAAGGGGTTATGAAAGATCAGATCAATGCTGTGGGAGACTATGATGAAGACTACAATCTGGATGCTTGGATCTTTCCTACTACGGGTGCTGGACTCAATAATTGGAAAGCTGAAGATGTTATTCCTATCTCCTTTAGTCAGGAGTAAATACTATTACTGTGTTGTTGCCTTTAAGTTTGTAATTTCTTGAACAATTGAACTCTTAAGCCTTGTGCCTTACCCGGGGCACAATGGTGTGCTTGTTACGGGATGTCATTTCATTTGCATACCTCATTCAATAAAAATCAGTGGACGTTTCGTTTTCGTAAATATTGTGTTCTCTGTCTTTCTTTTCTTTTATTTTTGTTTTATCAGCTATGTGTTCTTACACACACCCACATCACTAAAATGCAGATCCTCATCCACTCTGGATCCTGTTGATAACAGTTCTACTATTGCCAATTATAATTTCGAGAATCTGATCTATCAAACTGAAGACGGAAATGAGGACGATTGTGAAGTACCTGTAGAGCTTGCTAGGTTGTTACAACAAGAAGAGAAAGCTATACAGCCACATGAAGAGCCAGTCGAAGTTGTGAATCTGGGAACTGAAGAAAACAGGAAAGAGGTCAAGATAGGGGATGATTTAGAGGATAGTGTCAAGAGCAGATTGATTCAGATGTTACGTGACTATGTGGAGATCTTTGCTTGGTCTTATGAAGATATGCCAGGGTTGGATACAGACATTGTGGTTCACCGTTTACTAGTAAAAGAAGATTGTCGTCCAAAGAAACAGAAGGTTCGTCGTATGCGTCCTGAGATGTCAGAAAAAATCAAAGCAGAGGTAATGAAACAGTTCAATGCAGGGTTCTTAGCAGTGACTTCTTATCCTCAGTGGGTTGCAAATGTGGTGCCGGTACCTAAGAAAGATGGTAAGGTACGTATGTGTGTGGACTACAGAGATTTGAACAAGGCTAGCCCCAAAGATGACTTTCCGCTTCCTAATATTGATGTTCTGGTAGACAACACTGCTCAGCATAAGGTATTCTCTTTTATGGATGGTTTCTCTGGTTACAATCAAATCAAGATGGCACCTGAAGATATGGAGAAGACAACATTTGGTACACAGTGGGGAACTTTTTGTTATAAGGTGATGCCATTTGGTTTAAAGAATGCAGGGGCAACATATCAGCGTGCTATGGTAGCTTTGTTTCATGATATGATACATCATGAGATAGAAGTATATGTGGATTATATGATAGCCAGATCTCAGAATGAAGAACAACATCTTGATCATTTGCATAAATTGTTTGAGAGGTTGAAGAAATACAAGTTGAGACTGAACCCAAACAAGTGTACTTTTGGAGTTAGGTCTGGTAAACTCCTGGGTTTCATAGTCAGTGGAAAAGGTATTGAAGTGGATCCTGCAAAAGTAAAAGCTATACGAGAGATGCCTCCTCCCCGTACTGAGAAGGAGGTTAGAGGTTTCTTGGGACGATTGAATTACATTGCAAGATTTATTTCCCAATTAACTGCCATCTGTGAGCCAATCTTCAAGTTGTTGAAGAAAGATCAGGTGATGGAATGGAATGATGAATTCCAGACAGCCTTTGATGAAATCAAGAGATATCTGCTAGAACCTCCAATTTTGATGCCACCAGTCGATGGAAGACCCTTGATTATGTACTTAACAGTGTTAGACAACTCAATGGGGTGTGTCTTGGGGCAACATGACGAGTCTGGTCGAAAAGAGCAGGCAATATACTACCTTAGCAAAAAGTTTACCGACTGTGAAACAAGATACTCACTGCTCGAGAAAACTTGCTGCGCTTTGGCATGGGCTGCTCGCCGACTAAGACAGTATATGTTAACTCATACTACCTTATTGATTTCGAAGATGGATCCAATCAAGTACATATTTGTGAAACCTGCTCTCTCCGGAAGAATTGCAAGATGGCAAATGATCTTGACAGAATATGACATACAATATACTACTCAGAAGGCCATCAAGGGAAGTGTTGTTGCTGATCATTTAGCTCATCAAGCAGTGGATGATTACCAGTCAATGAGTTTTGAGTTCCCTGATGAAGACATTATGATTATTACTGTAAACACCCCAAATTTGCCCTCACCCATTCACACATGACTTGTGATCATCTCATAGGCATAAACACAATCACATCATCTCATGTCTCATTTGGTTTCACTGGATAGTTTCTAAGGCATCTGCACCTAGGGTTTGTGATCTGAGCAGCCTCAGGGCATCTTGAGCCATTCCAAAGGCCACTAATCAACTCAAAGGGGTCCATGTGTGTTCTTATATCATGTTACATCCTCACAAAGTCAAAATTGCAGAGGAATCACAAAAACTAGGGTTTGAGTGGATGCAGAGCCAGGTTTAACTGCACAGTTGACTGAAAATTAGGGTTTTGGTTTCAGAGGCCATAACTCCAAATTTTTTGGTCATTCTTGTTTCCATTGGTCTCTATATGGTATAGGGAGTATGCATATCAATTTTCATGAAGAAATTCCATGGGGAAGTCATCTGATCAAGAGTTGACTTTTCAGACAAGTCAGTGCAAAATCAGGGCATCTGAGGCCCCCAATGACCCAACCAATGGTTGATCTTCATCATTTTGAGTGTATATGATCTTTATTTGGTCATGGAAGAAGATTGAAGTTCATAAAATCAAGAATTTAGGGTTTTTGCAAAAGTTGACTTTTTTGGGTTTAGTTGACTTTTCAAGAATGCATCATTTTAGGTCAATTTTCAAGCCTTGATTCATGATCCAAAAAGGCTTCAAATGGAAAAACTTTGGTCATGAAAGTTGTAGATCTCATCTTTCCCTTTTCAAAAAGTACAAGAACATGACCAAATTCTTCTTGGATCAAAAGTTATGGCCATGCAAAGTTGCAAAAAATCATTGTTTTTCAAGTTATGCACTAAATGGAAATTTTGCTAAGTCTTGAACAAATGCATTATGCAGCCTCTAATTCATGTCAAACCATTATGTAAACATTCTCTAAGTCACAAAAATCAGAATTTGACCAAGGTTCACATGTGCTTAGTTCATGTAACAAGACATTTTTATCATGAAAATCCATAAAGCTAACCAAGTTGCAAAACACTCATGAGCTTTTCACCAACTTGCTGCATTGAGCCTTGGGTCAAGCCAGCCTCTCACACTCACCATGCTGCACCAGAACCCAACTTGTACTTGCCTAAACTTGAGCCATGCCCTATCTTACACAAAAGTGGACTTTGAGCAAAAGTAGCCACACCTATCTCTGCAGGCCAGGTCACATCCATCAGCCACTTGCATTTGTTTATTGAATCAGTTTGCTGGCCATAACACATGAGAACCAAGGCTGAAGCACACACATTCACAACTTACACAAAAACACCCCAACTTGCAACTTCCTTCGAATTTCATTACACAGCCTGCAAACCCAAAATCTTTTTCCTCCATTCATCTCACCTTGATCCATAGAACACAAAGCATCAAGAACCAGAGCTTGAAACAACCAAAACACTTCACTGCCATCTCTCACCTCAGTTTGCAGCTTCACTTGCAACTCTCACTATAGCCCACAAACATCAAAACGAACTTTGCCAAACTTCTCAACACACTTCATAGATCACAAACAACCATCTCTCATAGCCTGAAAGTGCCAAAATCTCAACTGCCATTGTTGACTGAACTGAAGCAGTTCTCTTCGAAACTCATCATCCAGCAAGTCTAAACTCCATTTGAGCATCCAGACATCTTTGGGGGGCCAAGAGGAGCAGCTTGCACTTAAAGAAAGGGCCTGAAAGTTCCTAAATCAAAGGTTGCAAATCTCAGGTAGCTCCAAATATTTTTTTCCAGAAATCTCATTTTATGTTACAAACTTGTTCCTTATGTTCTCCTGATCATGCTGATGCTTTTAGTTTTTGAAATGGATGTGTTTTGAGAATTTAATTGCTGTTTAAAGCTTGCGAACCCTAGAACTTAGTTTCTTCGATTCAGCTTGTTTAGGTTAGATAAATTTGTTTTGAGAGAGGGGTTTAGTTCGTGAGGTGTTGGGGATCATTTCCCTGGCTTTAGTTTTCATTTTTATTACGTTTTGAGTAAGTTAGGTGTTTCTCAGGTGAGGGCTGGCCGGAGAAGACGACCGGAAGTCTTCTCCGGCAGCCTGAGAGTGATTAGGGTTAATTGCATTTAATTAGGGCAAGGTTCAAACGTGGGCCATTGGATCAGGTTTCGCGCGCGTGTTTGAGTGGTTCAGATCAGTTCATTAGTTTTAATTAGGTTTAATTAAATTAATAAATCAAGATTAATTCAGTTTGAATCCTGGCCACAGGATTGCGCGCCAGTCAACCCTTTTAAACCCAGGCACAATCTCACGCGTCCATTCTGCATACTTTCACTTTAATTTAATTTTAATTCATTTTTATTTCATTTAAATTGCACAATTTATTTAAAATAGTTAAAAAATCATAAAAATTATGAAACTTTTTCTTTAAGGTTTTATTAATTTTTATGACACAAAAACATTTTTATTTTATTTTTTATCATTAAAAAAGTATTTTTAAATATTTAAAAGATTATTTTTAATTGATTAATGAGAATTAATTAATTAAAAATACTTTTAGGTATTTAAAAATTACAAAAAAATTCATGAAATGTTCTAAGACATTTAGAAACATTGTCCAACCTTCAAACCAAATTTCTTTTTTGATCTTGATGCATTTTAAGAATTTTTCATTGAATTAAATCATTTTTGATGCATTATTTTGTTCATAAGTTTGAAAATTCATTTCTGCCTATTGGTGAAGGTTGAGACATTGATCCTTCTTGCATTGTTTTCCATTTAGCATGAGCTTTCAAGGATAAAAAGGCCATGATTTGATCTTGCATTTTCTAATTGATTGGCATTTCTTTTGTTACAAACCCTAAAAAAGCCCTAATAACTTGCAAAATTCATAACTTGAGTTTGGTTGAGAGTTGAGAGCTCCCCTTTGGGCAGTGGTTCATTATAGGCCTAGGGTTTCTTTGGGTACCATTTTCCATTTTTTATGTTAGGGTTTACTTCTGTTTTTGGTTTGTGTTTGATGTTTGATCCATGAACCCTAATTTGGGCTTCCTCTTGCACCCTTCTTGCATTTCCTTGCATAACTTGACTTGCCATTGCACTTTGTGCATTCTTATGATTCACTTGACATCTTAAGACATGTAGAAAGCATCATTGATCATTGCATTGCATATTTGCCATGTCATTTGTCTTGTATGTTCCATAACATTTCATGTTTGTTCATGTTCCTTAGCTTGCATCATTTGCATTCATAATCTTGTATGAACATCCCCATGCCTTGCCTCATGTTTGCAGCATCTCATAACATCATTATCATCATCAACATGCTTCTGGTTTGGTCTAGCATCATGTCATTTCATGTCATTTAGCATTGCATTGCATTTCTTTCTAACATTTCAGGTGGTAAGTAAACTTGAGAAGTGAATTTGCCTTCACTTCTCATAACTTTTCTTTTCATCTCTCTTGCATCCATTGCTGCATTTCTATTTGTGTTTGAGATTGAGCTTGCTCATTCTTGTTCCTCCCACCTTCTTTCTTCAAGTGACTTGACTTCTTGAATGAAGCAAGTCACTTTGCTTCTCTTGATCTTGTTCATCTGCTTCCTGGTGGTTCATCTGAAGATTGTTCTTGAAAACCTCACAAACATTAGGACCAACCAAGCATGATAATGAATTAGGGTTTTGATTAGTCTCCCCCATAGTTTCTACCTTTGTGTCTCTCCTTGAGTCATCTCCCCTCACCTCATAATCAGGGACTAAACCCTCAAGGCTTTAAGACTTTGTGATTAAGATCATGCCTGCATCCTTCTTTTAGGATGGAGTGTATAACTTTAATCCTAAGTCTTGGACCCTTAAGGTGTTGAACTCTCTTAATTAATCCATCTAATAATCATCAAGACATTACACTTGTAACTTGGGCCTTGCATTAGGGTTCTAATTCTTCCTTAATTGGTTAAGAAGGACTAACCCTAAAGTTAATGGACAAGTCCCCCTCAAGTTGTCTTACAAATCATAAAAAACACTTCATCATCATATCATTAATAAAATCCACTTAATCAAAGGTTTGTTCTGTCATGGGTTTAATCCCTAATCATGGATTAAGCTGAGGATCCTTCCTCAGCTTAAACACCCTCATCTATTATCCTTCTTTTAGGATAGTGTAATGAGCCTGTTAAATCCCTGATTATGGCTTAACCTCATTACTTAACACTAAACAAAAATCACAAAAACATCTAATTAATCACAAGTAGGTTAATGATCTTAACCCTACATCAAAGGTGATTAAGTGTGAGAATCTGACTTCACACTTAAGGTAATTCTCATTACCCCTAATCAGAGGGATGATGTGATGAGTTTACCAAATCCATTGATTTAGGTTTAAGCTCATTATCTTATGACAAACTCCAAAAAGAAATAAAAGACTGAAAACTCAAAAACAAACAATAATCGTCTCCTCCGGGATTCTTTTCTCATCACCCTCACTCACAAACGAGAACTTGCTTCTTCCGTCTAATGCAAGACAGTTCGCATCTGTGCCAGACAGATCATACACTTGAGCATAGACTGCAAGCAGTTCACCAGTCAATCCTTTCAGTCTCTTTGGGTCGAACTACGGTGTTCTGACTTCCTCATTGCACGAGAGGATACGTAGGCATAACCTAACAGTTATCGAACAAAAGTCTCTGTACATTCCCCCTCCTTCCAGCTTCATTCTTTAGCCTCATATTCTTGAGCATTTCATTCCTGATCTCACACTGACACTGTACATTTATACACTTCACACTTTACACTGACACCTGTACATATTGCTTTCAGCTTTTTATACACAGATTGCACTGACACTACCCCTTTTAAAACACAAATCTTTTAAGCGTGGATCCCGTCGAGTACGGCGGACAATCTGGGTGCTAATACCTTCCCAGGTTGTAACCAACCCCCTTTCTCAGTCTCTCTGGTTCGCAAACCGTCTTATCCATCTTTTTCTAGGTCTATGCAGCATTACCTTTCCTCCGGGATAAAAATGCCTAGCTGGCGACTCTTTTCATCTCCAGTAAGTTCACGGCTGTGTGTTCTCACTGTTCCCTTCGCCGACCGTTCGCGTCTGTACCTTCATATGACCAGTGTCACTTGTCGGGAGCGACAGCTTGGCGACTCTGCTGGGGACCCTTATACTGCAACCAGGGCTTCTGGTTCTTTTTGTGGGTTCCTCCTAGCGCTTGATTGATTTGTGTTTATTGGGGGTGTTATGCACTATTTGTATGTGTATATTTGCTTTATTTACTGCTTTCTGTACAGCTTTATTTATTGCTTTCTTTACTGTTTTTTCATTTATCATACTGTCATGCTGCTGGCTGGATTTGGTTTTGTTTTGGTGGGTGGGGTTCTATTGAGAGCCAAGGTCCTATACCTGGGACCTGAGTGACACCTAGGCTAGAGTGAATCATATTCTTTCCCATTCCATTTCGGTCTGGTGCGGGAATATGAAACACGGTTCAGATATGGGTTTCTTCTTGAGAACTCTGTGCTACGGATTTCCTGTAGTGCTAGGGGGATCTGGGAAGCCTGCTAAGTCTGGATGACCTTTTAGTATTGACCTTCAGAAATTGAGGTGAATTAGAGGAGGAATTGTTATGGTTATTGTAAACACTGTACCTCCGGGTTAGAAGTGTTTACACTTCTCATAATTGATCCAAGTCTGAGGATCCTTGTTCTAGATCACTACCTGTGAGGGGGTTGGGCTGTTTACAGGTTTGCAGGTACCTTGACCTCAGAATACCCTGTTACTTTGACTTTGTTAAGAATGCTCCATGTTGGATAGTTCTTGTGATTCTAAAACCCTGGACATGTGGCTCTTTATTTGAGTCCCCCACCTTGGTTACTGGATTTATAGACCTCCATCCGGAATTCTTGAACACACATGGATCTATACCAAGGCAGTTTATCCAGATCCAGCTCAGTCACAAACCCTTTGCATATCATTTGCATACATCCTCATTGCATCATATTAACATGTGCTTATTTGTTTTTCAGGGTATCCATTTTCATCAGGTTTTGGTTTTGACCCCATCTGCAGCTTTGACCCATCTTCACCAGCATCTGCTTCAGTTTAGCTGTCTGCTTCAGCACCAGCCAGTCAGTGGTTTTCTCTACTTCAGCATTGTCATCAGCACTCTACCCAGTCTTCAGCATCATGGCTCCAAAGAAAAGCAATATCACCTATCATTTCTTCCAACCAGACTTGTCAGACATCAGGAAGGTCCAAACCCTGATGACCCCAGATCACATACCTCTGTTCAGGGAGCATTATGGGGATATACTTGACTTGGTTATAGACATGGACCCATCTCAGAGGAGCCTGATCCATACCTGCATCCAGTTCTATGACCCCCCATTGAGGTGTTTCACCTTTCAAGACTTTCAGTTGGGACCTCTGTTAGAAGAATATGCATCTTTGGTTGGTTTGCCTATCAAGAGAGAAATTCCTTTTAACCCTGAAATGGTCTTTCCCAGCAATGGAGAGATAGCAAGAGCTTTGCACCTGGAACCTGCTTTGATTGAGCAGCATATGACCTCTAAAGCTGGGATCCCTGGTTTTCATCTGGACTTCCTGATTTCTCAAGCTAGTTTGAAGGCCTCCCTGGGGGATTGGAAAGCTGTTTGTGCATTGTTGGCCTTGAGTGTATATGGAATTGTGTTGTTTGCAGATGAGCCCAGATTCATCAGCAAGAATGCCATCCACCTGTTCATCCTGAAGAACCCAGTGCCAGCCTTGTTGGGTGACCTCTATTACTCAGTGCATCAGAGGAATGAGAAACAGAGGGGTAAGCTAGTGAGGTGTTGTGCTCCACTATTCCATGCTTGGCTTCTCAAGCATCTACCCAGGACAGATGCATTCCTGAATCCTCATCAGCAAAGCAACTGGGCTAAGAGGCTCACTACTCTCACTGCAGCAGACATCAGATGGTGCACCCAAGGCACCAAGGGCAGAGATATGATCACAAGCTGTGGGCACTTTCCCAATGTACCTTTGGTAGGAGTTAAGGGAAGTATCAACTACAACCCCCTGCTGTTCAAGAGGCAATTAGGCTATGCACTGGTTCATGCTCCTAGGGAACAAGACCTGGTTGAGACCCTCTACTGTGAGAACAAGATCAGTTTGACTGTTGTTAGGCAGGCTGCCTGGGCCTGGGATCATGTTCAAACCAAGGGAATCACCATTCTGGGGAAGTGCAATAATGTGGCATCAGCCCAATATCATGAGTGGTCCTATGCTAGGGCCCAAATCTCAGGATTGCCCTTCACCATCAAAGACATGCTTGAGTCATCATCAGCACCACCCCCTGCTACTGTCAGTTTGGAAGAGTTTGAAGGCTTGAAAGAAAGAAATGAGAAGCTATCCCAAGCCCTGCAGAAGACCCTCAGGGAGAGGAGTGAAGGTGTAAGGGAGATTGAAAGATTGGAGAAGCTGAGAGTGGAACACTTGACTAAGATTGAGAAGTCTGGAGACTATATCAACAAGTCTAAAGCTGGTGAGCAGATTCTGAAAAATGCTTGTAAAGAAGCCCAGTTCCAAAGAGCAAGGACAGACTTGTACTTGAAAGAGAGTCAGGCCAGGTGGGTCCGGATCACTGAAGCCCGTACTCTAGAAGACAAGAGAGTTCAAGATAAGATGGAGCAGATGGAAAAAGCCCTGGCAGCAGCCCAGGAGGAAATTTCAGAGTTAAAAATCAAAGCTGGAGTGAAGAAATCCAAAGACCAAAGCCAGAACAAGAAGTTGACTACAGCTGTTGCAACAAGAAACCTTCTCATCAGGAATCTTACGGAGCATCCGGCTGATCCTGTGACCGAAGCACTTCTTAAGGAAGTTCGCGAGGATGAGTTTGGCCTTGGAGTCTGATTATTTGCTTGTTGTTGTTCCTTTTCCATGTACTTTTGCTTTTGGTGATGTATTTTTGACCCCTTAGAGGGCTAGTGTTGTAAAAAATGAACAATTTGTATTATTTTACCTTTGTAATATATTTGTGTTTGTTTCCATCTGGGTTCACTTCAAAAGCAACTTCAACAGCATCATCTTCAAGGGTCTGGACGGGTCAAAACTGAAGACCAAGCCGGATACCTTGATAGCAAATAAGCATACTGCATTGCATACTAACCCTTTTGTTTGTTTTGTAGGTTTTGTTTTATTGTTTCTAACCTCTGTTGTGACACTCAGGAATTATTGCTCGCCGCAGGCTATTCCCTCTCAACAGGCCACACAGGTACCCTACAAGAAACAACCTTCCGGGCATCCAGATGGACCAGTTGCAGCAAGACCTCAATGAGGCCAGAACCCAGATGGCTAATGAAAGGGTGGAGATGAGAACCCAAATAACTCAGTTCATGGAAGTGATGAATAATTTAGCTCAAAGCCAGGAGAGGCTTAGAGTTCTGGTAGAGGGGAGAACTCAAGATGACCCCCATGTGGGAACTGCTGGCACCAGTAACAATGAAAGGGTGCAACCACATGTTAACCCCCCTATATTTGGTCCACACCTACATCCTGAGATTCATATTCCTGCAAACGTTCAAGGAACAGCCACTGCAGCCAGAGTACTTCAAGAGGATCCTCAGGAGGATCAGTTTACAGTCATGGGTGCTGGAGAGGAAACCTATGATAGGAGATTGGATGAGTTGGCTGAGAAGTTGAGGTCTTTGGAATCCCAAAATTCTTTGGGGTTCGATGTCATGGACATGGGTTTAGTAGAGGGGGTCAGGATCCCTCATAAGTTCAAGCCTCCTTGTTTCGAAAGATATAATGGGACTTCATGCCCCCGGACTCATTTGCAATCGTTTCTGGGAAGGCTGAAGGCCTATACAATGGATGAGAAACTTTGGATGTTTTACTTCGAAGACAGTTTGACTGGAGCATCAAGGGAATGGTATTCCCACTTGACAAGGGCAACTGTAAGATGCTGGAAGGACCTGGCAGAGGCCTTCATCCGACAGTATCAATACAACTTAGACATGGCACCCAACAGGACTCTCCTAATGGGAATGTCACAGTCGTCAAGGGAAAGTTTCCGAGAATATGCCCAGAGATGGAGGCAATTGGCTGCTGCTGTTCAACCACCAATGTCTGAGAGAGAAATGGCAGACATGTTTATGAACACTCTCCAGGGAACGTATATTGACAGGTTGGCTGCCTTCTCGTCCACTAGCTTCGCAGATGTTGTTATAGCTGGGGAGAGAATTGAAAGCCTGTTAAAAATGGGTAAAATTTCCGATAATGGCGCCAGTTCGTCCAGCAGTACAAGGAAGCCTTTTGCAGGCCCTAGAAGAGCTGGCGAGACCAATGCCATTCATACCAACAGGGGTAGGCCCCAATATGTTCAAAGGTCCATAGCAGCAGTCACTATCCCTGCTCCAGCACATCCTCTGCCAGTCTATCAACCTCCTCAACAAAACTTCCAACAACAACCTCCGTATCAGCAGAACCAATATCCTCCAAGGAACTACAATAACAACAACTCCAACAACAACAATCAACAGAGGCCATTCCAACAAAGGCCCTCTCAAGCTAATCGAGTGATCGACCCGATTCCAATGCCGTATGCTGCTTTGCTGCCACAGCTTCTGAAACTCAACCTAGTTGAGCTAAGAACGTTGGCACCTCCGGATCCCAACAGTTTACCAAGAAACTATGACTCCGATGCTAGGTGTGCTTTCCATTCAAACGCACCTGGTCACAGTACAGAAAAGTGCAGGGCTCTGCATATGAAGGTACAAGACTTGGTAGACTCCAAGGCTCTGAACTTTGCACCTCCGCCCAATGTCAACAAAAACCCAATGCCACACCATGGCGGTCCCCGAATTAATGCTATCGAAGAAGACCAACCGTCTTATTTGATAACCAGTGTGGATCAGATCAGGACACCATTGGTGGAAATCAAGGCTCAACTCCGTGAAAGCAATATATTTCCGGGGTGTGAACTAGGGTGCCCATACTGCAATATTTCTTGGAATGGGTGTGAGGACTTGAGGAATGGCATTGACAGCCTTATTCAGAGTGGCTTACTGCAGATCACTACATCATTCCCGGCAAACCCGACGACTTCATCAGCAATGGTTTCAGATCCTCCTACAAATACAGCAACAATTGTTCCCAACAATTCATCAGCAACATCAGCAAGTACTTCATCTGTTCTACCCAATGATCAGTTTTCAACAGTTTCTCCTGCTACAACTTCAGCTTCAGTCCACTTCGACTCCCCATCAACAACGACAACAGTTCTTCCAACAGTACCTCCTACAACACCAGCAAACAATCACGAAGATGTCTCCACTGTTACCATATTCTACGATCCAGAAAATAACTCCGCCTACCATTCAGAAGGTGCTGCTCCCACTAGAGCACCAGTTACAATCTTTTATGATCCACAGACAATAACAGTCCCCTCAGCAGCAGCAATCAGTCCAGTCACCGTCACGGTACCTGGACCTGTACCATATGAAAGCAATAGGGCCATCCCTTGGCACTATGGCTCTGACTTGTACTGTGAAGGGAAAAGAATCACTCTGGAAACATCATCACCTGCACCACAAATTGATAATGTGGGCGGAGGCGGAGGCTTCACCCGAAGCGGACGTCTCTTCGCTTCACAAGTCCAAAGACCTACTGCCGAAGCAGAAGCTGCTGCCAAAGCAAAAGGAAAGAGCCCGGTGCAGGAAGATCCAGCTGCCAAAGAAGCCCTGAAGACTCCATTCGATCAGGAAGTTGATGAGTTTATGAGGATCATCAAAAAGAGTGATTACAAAATTGTGGATCAACTTCACCAGACGCCATCCAAAATCTCCATCCTCTCTCTGCTTATGTGCTCCGAAGCCCATCGGAATGCGCTACTGAAAGTACTGCACGCAGCTTACGTGCCCGAGGAGATTACTGTCAACCAATTGGAAACCGTTGTTGGAAATGTTACTGCTAGCAATGGGCTGGGGTTTACCAATTCTGACCTGACAGTGGATGGCCGCAATCACAACAAAGCCTTGCACATAACCATGGAATGCAAAGGAGCTGTCCTTTCACATGTGCTGGTGGACACAGGATCATCCCTGAATGTCTTACCAAAGAAGGCTCTGGTGAAGCTTGAATATGATGGACTGGCATTGAGACCCAGCAACCTGGTGGTTAGAGCTTTTGATGGCTCGAAGAGATCGGTTCTGGGAGAGATTGAGCTGCCCGTGACAATTGGCCCGCAGACCTTTAAAACTATCTTTTACGTGATGGACATTCAGCCCGCCTACAGCTGTTTGTTGGGTAGACCCTGGATCCACGCCGCTGGCGCTATAACGTCTACCCTTCACCAAAAGTTAAAATTTGAGTGGGAGGGTCAAGTTGTCACAATCTGTGGAGAAGAGGACATCTTTGTTAGCCACCTGGCAACCTACAAGTACATTGAAATGGATGGAGAGATCCATGAAACAATGAGCCAGGGGTTTGAAGCGTTGAATGTGAATGAAGCATCTGCCGTATCTGGTACCCCGATGTCGTCTTATCAACAAGCCCGGAAGGTTGTTGAAGAAGGAACTGCCCAAGGCTGGGGCAAGGTTTTAGCTGTGGAGGAGAAGAAGGACAAGTTTGGGTTGGGTTACAGACCAACTCAACATCAAGCAAAGGCTGCTGCAGAGCCTGGTTTTGTCAGTGGGGGGATGCTTACCCCCGATGCTATCAACTGTTTGGAAGACGAGCTGGAAGAGGAGCGCAACCTGGAGAATTGGATTCGTCCGAAGATCCCGGGGAGCAGTGTCTCGAACTGGTCTTCCCAGGGAATTATAAGTGTTACTCGAGCGGAGTAATTATTATTTCCTGTATTTTTATAAGCATGCATCAAAGTCTTGCATCTTGCCCAAGATGACAAGACTCATTTTGTAATCAGGGCCATCTGTACTTTTGTGCAAACAAGATTAAATTAATGAAATATCAGACAATCTTTTTGCAAACGAGTCTTTTTCTTTTCTGCTCACTGTTTTTCCATTTTTCTTTTTGTACAAAAATAAATGGCGGTGTTTTCAAAATGATAATTTCATTTCACTTTTTTCTAAAGCAAGATTAAAATCAATCACTAAAATGAACCGACTTAACCCTTGCAGAGAGTGCCTTCCAGACAGCACCGACAACAGCACAGCTATGACATCGTATGACTTTGACAATCCGATCAATCAAGCTGATGAAGGGGTTGATGAAGAATATGAGCTTCCTGAAGAGCTAGCCAGGTTGCTGAGACAGGAGGAAAAAGTTATTACTCCTCATCAGGAGGAGATTGAAGTGATTAATCTTGGTACGGAGGAAGACGTGAAAGAAGTCAAAATCGGGGCCTGCCTGCAAGACTCAGTGAAGAGACAGCTGATAGATCTGCTTCAAGAGTATGTTGATGTGTTTGCTTGGTCCTACCAAGATATGCCAGGGTTGGATACCGATATTGTTGTGCATAAGCTGCCTTTGAGGGAAGAATGCCCACCAGTCAAACAGAAGTTGCGCCGAACTCGCCCAGACATGGCTATGAAAATCAAGGAAGAGGTACAAAAGCAATGGGACGCCGGGTTCCTTGCCGTGACTAGCTATCCTCCGTGGGTTGCTAACATAGTACCTGTGCCTAAGAAGGACGGAAAAGTAAGAATGTGTGTTGATTACCGGGATCTGAACAGAGCCAGCCCGAAAGATGACTTCCCATTACCTCACATTGATGTATTGGTGGATAACACGGCTCAGTTCTCGGTATTCTCCTTCATGGATGGATTTTCAGGATATAATCAGATCAAGATGTCACCTGAAGACATGGAGAAGACAACATTCATCACACCTTGGGGCACGTTCTGTTACAAAGTGATGCCATTCGGACTAAAGAATGCTGGTGCCACGTATCAACGGGCTATGGTGACATTATTCCACGATATGATCCACAAGGAAATAGAATGTTATGTGGATGATATGATCGCCAAGTCCCTTACAGAGGAAGATCACCTGGTAAATCTGCTCAAGTTATTCAAGCGTCTGAGGAAATACCAACTGAAGCTGAACCCCAACAAATGCACATTCGGGGTGCGATCCGGTAAGCTGCTGGGCTTTATTGTAAGCGAGAAAGGGATTGAGGTTGACCCTGATAAAGTCAAAGCCATCCAAGAGATGCCTGCACCGAAAACTGAGAAAGAAGTTCGAGGGTTCTTAGGTCGATTGAACTACATCTCACGGTTCATATCTCACCTTACAGCAACCTGTGAACCCTTGTTCAAGCTGTTAAGAAAGGAACAAACGGTCAGGTGGAACGAAGACTGCCAGAAAGCTTTTGACAAGATCAAGGAATATCTGCAAGAACCTCCAATCCTCATGCCGCCAGTTGAAGGAAGACCTCTGATTATGTACTTAACAGTATTAGAAGAGTCAATGGGGTGTGTACTAGGTCAGCATGACGAGTCTGGTCGAAAAGAGTATGCAATATACTACCTAAGCAAAAAGTTTACCGACTGTGAACAACGTTATTCACTGCTCGAGAAAACTTGCTGTGCTTTAGCGTGGGCTGCTCGCCGACTGAGACAGTATATGTTGACCCATACTACTCTATTGATCTCAAAAATGGATCCAGTTAAGTACATTTTCGAGAAGCCAGCTCTTACCGGACGGGTTGCAAGATGGCAGATGATTCTCACAGAATACGACATACAGTACACATCTCAGAAAGCCATCAAGGGCAGTGTACTATCTGAATATCTTGCTGAGCAACCCATTGATGACTACCAGCCTATGAGGTTCGACTTCCCCGATGAAGACATCATGTTCATTAAAGCAAAAGATCATGAAGAGCCTATTCACACTGAAGGGCCTGACCCAGAAGAAGAATGGACTATGATGTTTGATGGGGCTGTCAACATGAATGGCCGTGGTGTTGGTGCAGTACTCATTACACCTAAAGGGGTTCACATGCCTTTCTCGGCAAAGCTCACTTTCAACTGCACTAACAACGAAGCTGAATACGAAGCTTGCATTATGGGTCTTGAGGAAGCCATTGACCTCAGGATCAAGACATTGACCGTATTCGGAGATTCAGCTTTGGTAGTCAATCAGACCAACGGAAAATGGTACACCCACCAAGATCATCTGATACCTTACAGGGATTATACAAGAAGGTTATTGACTTTTTTCACAACAGTCAAGCTTGAGTATATCCCTCGGGACGAGAATCAGTTTGCGGATGCTCTTGCTACCATTTCATCCATGATCAAAGTTCAAGCTGCTAACTTTGTACCTCAGATTTCAGTATCGAGACTTGATAGACCAGCATATGTATTTGCAGCAGATATTGCTAAAGATGATAAGCCTTGGTTCCATGACATCAAGTGCTTCTTGGAGGATCAAACGTACCCACCTGGGGCATCTTCCAATGATAAAAAGACTTTAAGAAGGCTTGCTGGAAGTTTCTTTCTGAACACTGATGGATCTTTATACAAGAGGAACTTTGATATGGTACTCCTCAGATGTGTTGACAAGACAGAAGCAGATTTGTTGATGCATGAAGTGCACGAAGGATCCTTTGGTACCCATGCAGGAGGGCATGCCATGGCTAAGAAGTTGTTAAGATCAGGCTATTACTGGATCACAATGGATGCAGACTGTTGTGCTTACGCCAGAAAATGCCATAAATGCCAGATTTATGCAGACAAGGTGCATGTGCCTCCCAATCCCCTGAACATAATGTCTTCACCATGGCCCTTTGCTATGTGGGGCATTGACATGATTGGCAAAATTGAGCCAACTGCTTCGAACGGCCACAGATTCATCCTGGTTGCCATCGATTATTTTACAAAGTGGGTTGAAGCAGCCTCATATGCAAATGTCACAAGGCAAGTGGTAGCCAGATTTCTGAAAAGAGATATCATCTGTCGATACGGAGTTCCCGAGCGGATCATTACTGATAATGGTTCCAACTTGAACAACAAAATGATGGCAGAGCTGTGCCGGGACTTCAAGATCCAACATCACAATTCTTCTCCTTACAGGCCAAAGATGAACGGCGCTGTTGAGGCAGCAAATAAGAATATCAAGAAGATTGTGCAGAAGATGGTAGTCACTTACAAAGATTGGCATGAAATGCTACCGTTTGCCTTGCATGGGTACCGCACATCAATCAGGACATCCACTGGGGCAACACCGTATCAACTTGTGTATGGTATGGAAGCAGTCCTACCTGTTGAAGTTGAACTACCCTCCCTACGGGTACTGATGGATGTTAAGCTAAACGAAGCAGAATGGGTTCGGGCCCGATACGAACAACTAAGTCTGATCGAAGAGAAAAGATTGGCTGCAATCTGTCACGGGCAGCTATATCAGAAAAGAATGAAGAGAGCCTTCGATCAGAAAGTCAGGCACCGAGAGTACCGGGTGGGAGATCTTGTGTTGAAGAGAATCCTCCCTCCTCATACGGACCACAGGGGCAAGTGGACTCCCAATTACGAAGGACCATTTGTTGTGAAGAAAGTCTTCTCTGGTGGAGCACTGATGCTCAGCACCATGGATGGTGAAGATTTCCCGTCCCCTGTGAATTCAGATGCAGTTAAAAAATACTTCGCATAAAATGACCCGCTGGACATAAAAACAGAATGTAAGTCCAGGCAAAAATAGGGCATCCCGGCGAGTCAAAAACAGAATAAAAGACTCGGGCAAAAATAAGGGAAATAAGCAAAAATGTACACCCGCTGAGTTGAAAAGCCGCATTGGACAGCTCAGGCAAAAATGGGTATCCCGATGGATTGAAAACCCGAAAGGGCGATCCATGCAAAATAAGGGAATAAGCGAACAACTGCATTCTGAATTCGTCTGTATCACCTACAACTTGGTAAGCTCCAAGGGATCAAGCTGCAATCAGAATCAACTCTCTCCAGAAAGCAAGACGAGAAGAACGTCATTGTCATACGAGTCATAGCAGAAGAGGAAGCTCCTTGAAAGCATCGCCAGCACCGCCAGCACTTTATTTCTCAATTTGTAACAATCTCCTCATTTCAGGAGATATGTTTCTCTGACTGTATCTTGCCAATTCAGGGCACACGAATTAATATAATCAGATTTTCAGTCATGTCTCGTTTTTTACATTTATGTTTTGCAAAGAGTTGTCTGATGTCTCTAAAAACACAATTGCATAAGTACAGATGCCTCTCTCTAAAAATAAAACACATGCTTGCAGGGAATATACTTACTCTCGAAAGTACTTATTTCCTATGACGGAATCTCAGTAAAAGATACCTCGGGACCATTTGTGCGTTTCTTTATCTTTGCAGGATTGCAGGTATCCAGAACGCAACCTGGGGCATGCAGGTTACGTCTCAGCAAGTAGGCGAATCCTTATCAACTCGGTCTATCTTCAACATACGGCATCGAAGGTGCCCATTCCCCCAGCGAAGTTGCCAAATCAACATACAGCATCTGAAATGTTCTATCCCCAGCTGAGTTGCTCTCCCCAGCTGAGTTGCCTCTCACAATTCCCCAGCCGAGTAGCCATTATTCCTCAGCAGGATGCGAGAATCGAGGAATCATCTCCCCACAGAGCTTCAGGCCTCTATTCAGAAGAGCAACGCATGAAGAGATCACAACAGAGAGAGAGAAAGCTTCTACAAACCCCAGCTGGGTCCCATATTATAAGAATATGTCAATCGATGACGTATATCCCCAAGCAGATACAACTACAGATCTATCAATGATCTCATCCCCAGCTGGGATGTTCACTTCAAGCAGATCGATCAGAGATCTTTGCAGCAACGGGATCCGAATCCCGGATCGGTGCCTCTTTGCATAATCATAGCATTCGCATCATATTCACCCCCAGAGCGTAGCATTCCGTCTAATACGGAGCATTACGGCAAAAAATCAAATGCATAGCATAATCATGAGTCATGTTGTGATTTGAACACTTGTAAATATTGACAATCTGTCGGCATACAGAATACATCCCCATTAGAGTCCCAGCAAAAGCAGTTGCCCCCATATCACAAACACCAGTGCATATCTCCTTTTTGATACCCGTCCGTATCATCATTTCCCAGCAGGTTGCCTGAATACACTTTACAAACCAAGATCACCAGTATTGCAGATACATCCTGACACTCGTCCGTGTCGTGTCACCAGCAGAAAGCCAAAGACACCCTCTTTGCACTTACATATACCTATACACTTTCTTGACACCCGTCCGTGTCATATCCCCAGCGTGGTCGCCTATACTTGTATATACACTTTCCTGACACCCGTCCGTGTCATATCCCCAGCAGATAAACACTCACCTATACATTATATACTCACTACTCATTGGTACACCTACTCAGATACTCGTCCGTATCTTATATACACCATGTATATCCCCGCAGATTCGACAGTAGTCCTTGTTCTTTGTTAACCAGTTGGTACTCGTCCGTACCATCATCTCAGAACATTGCGTCTAATGTTTGTTTCTACATGATACTCGTCCGTATCATAGTATTAAGGATGCTCGTCCGCATCTTTAATCCATACACCGTGTCAAACACTTATGTCTTCGTGAATATAGATGCTCGTCTGTGTCTACTATTCCCCAGAAGGATACTTTCAGATGCAACACTCGTCCGTGTTCCTTGTTAACCAGTTGATACTCGTCCGTATCATCAGCTCTGAGCACGTGTCAGTTTGTTTCTACATGATACTCGTCCGTATCATAGTCTCAAGGATGCTCGTCCGCATCTTTAATCTATACACAACACCAAACACTTATACCTTTTGTTTCTTGGATGTAAACGCTCGTCCGTGTTTACTATCTCCCCAGTAGATTGCCAACAAATTTTCTTTTTATCTAACACTCGTCCTGTGTTATGATAAACTTTGAGAGCAGCCGTCCCCTGCTAAGTGGTCGTCCTCCACTTCTTGATGGTCGTCCTCCATCATGCTCATCCGATGGCCGTCCCCATCGTTGATTTTAGCAGCCGTCCCCTGCTAGGTGGTCGTCCTCCGCCTCTTGATGATCGTCCTTCATCAACTTTATCCAATGGCCGTCCCCATTGTTGATTTTGGTTATCTAACACTCGTCCTGTGTTATGATAAACCCCGAGAGCAGCCGTCCCCTGCTGAGTGGTCGTCCTCCACTTCTTGATGGTCGTCCTCCATCTTGCTCGTCCGATGGCCGTCCCCATCGTTGACCTTCTCTATCCGATGGCCGTCCCCATCGTTGATATTTTGGCAGCCGTACCCTGCCAGGTGGTCGTCCTCCACCTTTGATGGCCGTCCCCATCATATTTCTTTTATACCCAACAGAGCAGCCGTCCCCTGCTAGGTGATCGTCCTTCACCTTTGATGGCCGTACCCCATCATCTGTTTATTTCATTTATTCTTTAACCCGATGGCCGTCCCCGTCGTGGTCCCTTTTCCTTTTTAGCCCGATGGCCGTCCCCATCGTCGGTAACTTGACCTTTATGAACTTGATGGCCGTCCCCGTCATGTTTCATTAATCCTCAGAATTTTGCAGCTTTATCTTGATGGCCGTCCCCATCATAATATCCTATTTCCCCAGCTAGTCGGCCGTCCCCGTCTTAGCGTTACCTTTTATTCCCCAGCATGTCGGCCGTCCCCGTCATCGCTTTATTTTATACACTTTACCAGCATGTCGGCCGTCCCCGTCACCGCTTTGCTTCACATACCATCTTACCCAGCAGTCGTCCTCTGCTCGACGGTCGTCCTCCGTCGCCCACACTTTACAATACTTTATTTTCCTTTACAATCTATATCCCTTTTCTTTTTCATTCTGTGAGTGCAAATTTTGGACTGTCTTTGGTATTCAACCACAAGTTATCTTGTTTGGCCTGTTAAGACGTCGCTTACATCCTGCACAGCTAACTCATGTTTGAATAGGGGCAGCTGTAAACACCCCAAATTTGCCCTCACCCATTCACACATGACTTGTGATCATCTCATAGGCATAAACACAATCACATCATCTCATGTCTCATTTGGTTTCACTGGATAGTTTCTAAGGCATCTGCACCTAGGGTTTGTGATCTGAGCAGCCTCAGGGCATCTTGAGCCATTCCAAAGGCCACTAATCAACTCAAAGGGGTCCATGTGTGTTCTTATATCATGTTACATCCTCACAAAGTCAAAATTGCAGAGGAATCACAAAAACTAGGGTTTGAGTGGATGCAGAGCCAGGTTTAACTGCACAGTTGACTGAAAATTAGGGTTTTGGTTTCAGAGGCCATAACTCCAAATTTTTTGGTCATTCTTGTTTCCATTGGTCTCTATATGGTATAGGGAGTATGCATATCAATTTTCATGAAGAAATTCCATGGGGAAGTCATCTGATCAAGAGTTGACTTTTCAGACAAGTCAGTGCAAAATCAGGGCATCTGAGGCCCCCAATGACCCAACCAATGGTTGATCTTCATCATTTTGAGTGTATATGATCTTTATTTGGTCATGGAAGAAGATTGAAGTTCATAAAATCAAGAATTTAGGGTTTTTGCAAAAGTTGACTTTTTTGGGTTTAGTTGACTTTTCAAGAATGCATCATTTTAGGTCAATTTTCAAGCCTTGATTCATGATCCAAAAAGGCTTCAAATGGAAAAACTTTGGTCATGAAAGTTGTAGATCTCATCTTTCCCTTTTCAAAAAGTACAAGAACATGACCAAATTCTTCTTGGATCAAAAGTTATGGCCATGCAAAGTTGCAAAAAATCATTGTTTTTCAAGTTATGCACTAAATGGAAATTTTGCTAAGTCTTGAACAAATGCATTATGCAGCCTCTAATTCATGTCAAACCATTATGTAAACATTCTCTAAGTCACAAAAATCAGAATTTGACCAAGGTTCACATGTGCTTAGTTCATGTAACAAGACATTTTTATCATGAAAATCCATAAAGCTAACCAAGTTGCAAAACACTCATGAGCTTTTCACCAACTTGCTGCATTGAGCCTTGGGTCAAGCCAGCCTCTCACACTCACCATGCTGCACCAGAACCCAACTTGTACTTGCCTAAACTTGAGCCATGCCCTATCTTACACAAAAGTGGACTTTGAGCAAAAGTAGCCACACCTATCTCTGCAGGCCAGGTCACATCCATCAGCCACTTGCATTTGTTTATTGAATCAGTTTGCTGGCCATAACACATGAGAACCAAGGCTGAAGCACACACATTCACAACTTACACAAAAACACCCCAACTTGCAACTTCCTTCGAATTTCATTACACAGCCTGCAAACCCAAAATCTTTTTCCTCCATTCATCTCACCTTGATCCATAGAACACAAAGCATCAAGAACCAGAGCTTGAAACAACCAAAACACTTCACTGCCATCTCTCACCTCAGTTTGCAGCTTCACTTGCAACTCTCACTATAGCCCACAAACATCAAAACGAACTTTGCCAAACTTCTCAACACACTTCATAGATCACAAACAACCATCTCTCATAGCCTGAAAGTGCCAAAATCTCAACTGCCATTGTTGACTGAACTGAAGCAGTTCTCTTCGAAACTCATCATCCAGCAAGTCTAAACTCCATTTGAGCATCCAGACATCTTTGGGGGGCCAAGAGGAGCAGCTTGCACTTAAAGAAAGGGCCTGAAAGTTCCTAAATCAAAGGTTGCAAATCTCAGGTAGCTCCAAATATTTTTTTCCAGAAATCTCATTTTATGTTACAAACTTGTTCCTTATGTTCTCCTGATCATGCTGATGCTTTTAGTTTTTGAAATGGATGTGTTTTGAGAATTTAATTGCTGTTTAAAGCTTGCGAACCCTAGAACTTAGTTTCTTCGATTCAGCTTGTTTAGGTTAGATAAATTTGTTTTGAGAGAGGGGTTTAGTTCGTGAGGTGTTGGGGATCATTTCCCTGGCTTTAGTTTTCATTTTTATTACGTTTTGAGTAAGTTAGGTGTTTCTCAGGTGAGGGCTGGCCGGAGAAGACGACCGGAAGTCTTCTCCGGCAGCCTGAGAGTGATTAGGGTTAATTGCATTTAATTAGGGCAAGGTTCAAACGTGGGCCATTGGATCAGGTTTCGCGCGCGTGTTTGAGTGGTTCAGATCAGTTCATTAGTTTTAATTAGGTTTAATTAAATTAATAAATCAAGATTAATTCAGTTTGAATCCTGGCCACAGGATTGCGCGCCAGTCAACCCTTTTAAACCCAGGCACAATCTCACGCGTCCATTCTGCATACTTTCACTTTAATTTAATTTTAATTCATTTTTATTTCATTTAAATTGCACAATTTATTTAAAATAGTTAAAAAATCATAAAAATTATGAAACTTTTTCTTTAAGGTTTTATTAATTTTTATGACACAAAAACATTTTTATTTTATTTTTTATCATTAAAAAAGTATTTTTAAATATTTAAAAGATTATTTTTAATTGATTAATGAGAATTAATTAATTAAAAATACTTTTAGGTATTTAAAAATTACAAAAAAATTCATGAAATGTTCTAAGACATTTAGAAACATTGTCCAACCTTCAAACCAAATTTCTTTTTTGATCTTGATGCATTTTAAGAATTTTTCATTGAATTAAATCATTTTTGATGCATTATTTTGTTCATAAGTTTGAAAATTCATTTCTGCCTATTGGTGAAGGTTGAGACATTGATCCTTCTTGCATTGTTTTCCATTTAGCATGAGCTTTCAAGGATAAAAAGGCCATGATTTGATCTTGCATTTTCTAATTGATTGGCATTTCTTTTGTTACAAACCCTAAAAAAGCCCTAATAACTTGCAAAATTCATAACTTGAGTTTGGTTGAGAGTTGAGAGCTCCCCTTTGGGCAGTGGTTCATTATAGGCCTAGGGTTTCTTTGGGTACCATTTTCCATTTTTTATGTTAGGGTTTACTTCTGTTTTTGGTTTGTGTTTGATGTTTGATCCATGAACCCTAATTTGGGCTTCCTCTTGCACCCTTCTTGCATTTCCTTGCATAACTTGACTTGCCATTGCACTTTGTGCATTCTTATGATTCACTTGACATCTTAAGACATGTAGAAAGCATCATTGATCATTGCATTGCATATTTGCCATGTCATTTGTCTTGTATGTTCCATAACATTTCATGTTTGTTCATGTTCCTTAGCTTGCATCATTTGCATTCATAATCTTGTATGAACATCCCCATGCCTTGCCTCATGTTTGCAGCATCTCATAACATCATTATCATCATCAACATGCTTCTGGTTTGGTCTAGCATCATGTCATTTCATGTCATTTAGCATTGCATTGCATTTCTTTCTAACATTTCAGGTGGTAAGTAAACTTGAGAAGTGAATTTGCCTTCACTTCTCATAACTTTTCTTTTCATCTCTCTTGCATCCATTGCTGCATTTCTATTTGTGTTTGAGATTGAGCTTGCTCATTCTTGTTCCTCCCACCTTCTTTCTTCAAGTGACTTGACTTCTTGAATGAAGCAAGTCACTTTGCTTCTCTTGATCTTGTTCATCTGCTTCCTGGTGGTTCATCTGAAGATTGTTCTTGAAAACCTCACAAACATTAGGACCAACCAAGCATGATAATGAATTAGGGTTTTGATTAGTCTCCCCCATAGTTTCTACCTTTGTGTCTCTCCTTGAGTCATCTCCCCTCACCTCATAATCAGGGACTAAACCCTCAAGGCTTTAAGACTTTGTGATTAAGATCATGCCTGCATCCTTCTTTTAGGATGGAGTGTATAACTTTAATCCTAAGTCTTGGACCCTTAAGGTGTTGAACTCTCTTAATTAATCCATCTAATAATCATCAAGACATTACACTTGTAACTTGGGCCTTGCATTAGGGTTCTAATTCTTCCTTAATTGGTTAAGAAGGACTAACCCTAAAGTTAATGGACAAGTCCCCCTCAAGTTGTCTTACAAATCATAAAAAACACTTCATCATCATATCATTAATAAAATCCACTTAATCAAAGGTTTGTTCTGTCATGGGTTTAATCCCTAATCATGGATTAAGCTGAGGATCCTTCCTCAGCTTAAACACCCTCATCTATTATCCTTCTTTTAGGATAGTGTAATGAGCCTGTTAAATCCCTGATTATGGCTTAACCTCATTACTTAACACTAAACAAAAATCACAAAAACATCTAATTAATCACAAGTAGGTTAATGATCTTAACCCTACATCAAAGGTGATTAAGTGTGAGAATCTGACTTCACACTTAAGGTAATTCTCATTACCCCTAATCAGAGGGATGATGTGATGAGTTTACCAAATCCATTGATTTAGGTTTAAGCTCATTATCTTATGACAAACTCCAAAAAGAAATAAAAGACTGAAAACTCAAAAACAAACAATAATCGTCTCCTCCGGGATTCTTTTCTCATCACCCTCACTCACAAACGAGAACTTGCTTCTTCCGTCTAATGCAAGACAGTTCGCATCTGTGCCAGACAGATCATACACTTGAGCATAGACTGCAAGCAGTTCACCAGTCAATCCTTTCAGTCTCTTTGGGTCGAACTACGGTGTTCTGACTTCCTCATTGCACGAGAGGATACGTAGGCATAACCTAACAGTTATCGAACAAAAGTCTCTGTACATTCCCCCTCCTTCCAGCTTCATTCTTTAGCCTCATATTCTTGAGCATTTCATTCCTGATCTCACACTGACACTGTACATTTATACACTTCACACTTTACACTGACACCTGTACATATTGCTTTCAGCTTTTTATACACAGATTGCACTGACACTACCCCTTTTAAAACACAAATCTTTTAAGCGTGGATCCCGTCGAGTACGGCGGACAATCTGGGTGCTAATACCTTCCCAGGTTGTAACCAACCCCCTTTCTCAGTCTCTCTGGTTCGCAAACCGTCTTATCCATCTTTTTCTAGGTCTATGCAGCATTACCTTTCCTCCGGGATAAAAATGCCTAGCTGGCGACTCTTTTCATCTCCAGTAAGTTCACGGCTGTGTGTTCTCACTGTTCCCTTCGCCGACCGTTCGCGTCTGTACCTTCATATGACCAGTGTCACTTGTCGGGAGCGACAATTACCAAAGAACCTGGACAATATGACGGACCTGAACAAGGATCCCGATGGACTATGGTTTTTGATGGTGCCTCTAATGCACTTTGTAATGGTGTTGGTGTTGTGATTAGTTCCCCTGAAGGTTGTCATACCCCGATTACTGCCAGACTTTGTTTCTATTGTACCAATAACATGGCGGAGTATGAGGCATGTATCATGGGTATTAAAGCTGCTATTGATATGAAGATTCAATTCCTTGATGTGTATGGAGATTCAGCCTTGGTAGTAAGTCAGATTAAAGGAGATTGGGATACCAAACATGATAATCTCATTCCATATAGAGAGTATGTGTTGTCTTTGATCCCACATTTTAAAGAGATTACCTTTGAACATATCCCACGAAGAGAGAATCAGTTGGCAGATGCTTTAGCTACCATGGCATCCATGTTTGAGATCAGCTGGGATGATGAAGCTCCCAAAATTACTATTGACAGATTTGAGAAGCCTGCATACTGCAATGAGATTAACACTGAAGAAGCAGAAGAAAAGCCTTGGTTCTATGAAGTAAAAAGATATCTTGAAGCTCAGGAGTTCCCTGAAGGGGCATCTGTCAAAGATAGGAAATTTCTGAGAAGGTTTTCTGCTAAGTTCTTTTTGAGTAATGGGATTCTATACAAGCGCAATCATGATTCAACTATGCTTCGTTGTGTGGATAAGAAGGAAGCAATTGAGATTATGGAAGATATGCATGATGGAATCTTTGGCACTCATTCTAGTGGTCATACCATGGCAAAGAAGATTTTGAGAGCAGGTTACTATTGGTCTACCATCGAAGCTGATTGCTATCAACACTCCAGAACATGTCACAAGTGTCAAATTTATGCTGATAAAGTCCATATACCTCCATCACCATTGAATGTGTTGACTGCTCCTTGGCCCTTTGCCATGTGGGGCATTGATATGATTGGTGAGATCAAGCCTACTGCTTCTAATGGACATCGTTTCATCCTGGTTGCTATTGATTACTTCACGAAGTGGGTAGAGGCAGCTTCTTTTGCATCTGTTACTAAGAATGTTGTGGCTCGATTCATTAAGAATAATCTAATATGTAAGTATGGCATCCCTGAAAGGATTATCACTGACAATGGCTCTAATCTGAACAACACTATGATTACTGATCTCTGCACGCAGTTCAAGATTAAGCATCACAACTCTTCTCCGTATCTTCCAAAGATGAATGGGGCAGTTGAAGCTGCTAATAAGAACATTAAGAAGATTGTACAGAAGATGACTGTTACTTACAAAGATTGGAATGAGATGTTACCATTTGCTCTTCATGGTTATCGTACCACAATGCATACTTCAACAGGGGCAACCCCATTCTCCTTAGTCTATGGTATGGAAGCAGTTCTGCCCATTGAAGTTCAAATTCCCTCCTTAAGAATTATGAAGGATGCAGGCTTGGATGAAGATGAGTGGATTCAGACTCGACTCGACCAGATAAATTTGATTGATGAGAAGAGGTTAGTAGCAGTTTGTCATGGCCAGATGTACTAGAAACGAATGATCAAAGCTTTTAATAAGAAGGTTAAGCCAAAGATATATCAGGCTGGTGACTTGGTAATCAAACGTATCATATTACCACAGGGTGATCCAAGGGGCAAGTGGACTCCAACATACGAAGGACCATTTGTAGTCAAGACAGTGTTCTCAGGAGGTGCCATGATACTTACTACTATGGATGGTGAAGACTTCCCACAGCCTGTAAACGCAGACATAGTTAAAAAATACTACGCATGAAAAGAGACCCGCTAGGTTGACAGGCCTAGGCAAAAATAAGGGAATCCCGGCAAACCAAAAGGGTTTGGGCAAAAATTAGGGATATATATAAAAAGATGTACACCCGGAAAGTCGAAAACCTGAAAATGCGGCTTGGGCAAAAAAGGGAATCCCGGTGGATTGAAAACCTGAAAGGGCAATCCAGGAAAAAGTTAGGGATTAAAGCATATGACTATGTCTCGTTTGGATCACCCATGAAACTGCAACCAGTTGTGATACTCACTCAAGTTCGAACAGATAAAGCTCAATCCAATCATTTCCGTCTCAACAGCAGAAGATGAGATACTTGAAGATAATGGCAATAGTAGAATTGAGACTCAATAGGATTATTTCCCACATAGCTGATTTTCTTTGTTTTGTAAAATTTTATGACAAAATCCTCTTACTAGGGTTTATGTCTCCTTGTACAAACTTACCCATGTATGGGTCACTCTTTGATATAAATAAAATTCCATTTTTGAATCCAGATTTACTTTTACCCTATTTACATAAGCGAAACGTCCATTGGTTGTGTTTGAATGCATGTATGCTTTTGAATATGATTGATGTTTACCAGAAATGCATGTATGCTTAATATGATTGATGTTTACCAGAAATGCATGAAAATGCAGTAATAGTATTTACTAAGGACGAACGAGGGAAGGATTTCAACGAAGCTTCGTCGGTTCATCTCTACAAGACAGTTACAAAACCCTCAATAGGACAAATCCATCTTCATAAAGTCACATCTCCCCTGGAATTTATATCCATCTCTTTTATCCTCATACGGATATTCGGGAATTTACTTTCCAATAAGGGTACGACGAACGAGGACGGGATGTTATATCTATCCTACTATCAAACGAAGACGAAGGTTATGTATACCTTACTATCCCCAGCAGACGGGAGGTTATGTATACCTTACTATCCCCAGCAGACGGGAGGTTATATATACTTTGTTATCCCCAGCAGACGGGATGTTATATATACCTTATTATCCCCAGCAGACGGGAGGTTATATATGCCTTATTATCAAACAAGACGGGAACGAGTTCCTCATATTCTTCAGCAACAAACTGGGATTTATTTTCCCTAGCCAGCAGTTGTTATACAAAGATATTCAGACGCTTCCAGCAGCATCATATCATACATACATCATTTACATCATACCTTAACATACATATCCATAGATACATAATGCATTACTTAAGTGCATCATATTATACATGCATACATAATACATAAACTAATGCTACTGTAAACACCCCAAATTTGCCCTCACCCATTCACACCATGGCTTGTGATCATCTCATATGCATAAACACAATCATATCATCTCATATCTCATTTTTTATTCACTGCATAGATTCTAAGTCATCTGCACCTAGGGTTTGTGATCTGAGCAATCCAAGAGCCTCCTGAGCCACTCCAAAGGCCATCAATCACTTCAAAGGGACCCATGTGTGTTCTTATATCTTATTACATCCCCTCAAAGTCAAAAATGCAAAAGAATCACAAGAACTGGGATTGGTGTGGATGCAGAGCCAAGTTTGACTGCACAGTTGACCTAAAATTAGGGTTTTGGTTTCAGAGGCCATAACCCCAAATTTTTTGGTCATTCTTGTTTCCATTGGTCTCTATATGGTATAGGGAGTATGCATATCAATTTTCATGAAGAAATACCATGGGGAAGTCATCTGATCAAGAGTTGACTTTTCAGACAAGTCAGTGCAAAATCAGGGCATCTGAGGTCCCCAATGACCCAACCAAGGGGTGATCTTCATCATTTTGAGTGAATATGATCTTTATTTGATCATGGAAGAAGATTGAAGTTCACAAAATTCAAGAATTTGAAGTTTTTGCAAAGTTGACTTTTTAGGGCATAGTTGACTTTTCAAGAATATGTCATTTTATGCCATTTTTCAAGCCTTGCTTTTTGATCCAAAAATGCTTCAAATGGAAAAACTTTGGTCATGAAAGTTGTAGAATACATTTTTCCCTTTTCAAAAAGTACAAGAACATGACCTAATTCATTTTGGATCAAAAGTTATGGTGTGACAAAGTTGGCAAAAATCACTAATTTTCAAGATATGCCTCAAATGAGAAATTTGCAAAATCATGTACCAAGGCAAATTGTAACTTCTAATTGACATCAAACCATTACACAAACATTCTATGTGACCTAAAAATCAGATTTGAACCAAGGTTTCTCATGATTCATGGCTTGTGGGACAAGAAAATCACATGTGAACCAAAGAGGAACCAACTTGCAAAACTCATGATCACACTTCCTACCACTTGCTACATTGGATGCTGAACCTTGCTAGCCCTTCCCCTCACCTTTGCTGCGCCAGCCCCATGCTTGTACTAGCCTAGAACCAAGCCCATGCCTCTCTTACAAGAAAGTTGACATTTTGCAAAAGTGAACTTACCAATCAATAAAGTCCAGGTCACATCATCTGACCTATGAGATTATTTTATACTATCCATTTGCAAGCTAAACATATCAAGAAGCCAAGCTGAAACACACCACAACATCACATACACAAAAACACTCCATCAAGCAAAACTCTTCGAATCTCTCTATACAGTTCACAAACACAAAAACCATTTCCATAGATCAACTCACCTTGCTTCACTGAGCCTAAACCAACAAGACTTAGGCTTGAACCAAGCAAGAACACCATTCCTCCATTTTCATTCCCAGAAGCAAAACCATTCGAAACTCACTCCACAGCTCACAAACACTCAAACAAACTCCACAAACCTTCTCCATTCATCACACTAGTCACAAAAAACCACTCACATTGGCCTGAAACAGCTGGAATCACCATCATCATTTTCAACTGAGCTTGAGCAGAAGCTGTTCAAACTCTTCATCTAGCCAGCATAAATTTCTCCCAAGCATTCAAGCATCATCAAAGGGTCATAAGGAGTGGATTTCACAAGGAGAGGAGGTCTGAAAGTTACCAGAGTGGAAGCTTCGAAACTCAGGTAGCTCAAGAACATTTTTTCCAGAAATCGTTTTTTAAGTTCTTAAGTTGTTCTCTATGCTTCACTGATTGTTCTGATGCTTTTAGTTTTGAAAATGGTGATGAAATGAGAATTTAATTTCTTTCTGAAACTCTGTGACCTAAAAAAATGTTTTGCTCGATTCATGAGTTTGGGGAAAAATAAATGAGTTTTGGCTTGGGGATTTGATTCAGTAAGTTGTGGGGATCATTTCCATGTTTGTAGATTTCATTTTAGTTAGGTTTTGAGAGTTTTAGGGATTTTCAGGTGGGCTTCCCACCGGAGAAGACGACCGGAGGTCTTCTCCGGCCACCTGAAAATCATTAGGGCATAATCCTGTAATTAATTGCCATTTGAATGTGAAGCGTAGGATTGCTTTGACCCATTGACCTGTCGCGCGAATGAATGGCCCAGATCCTCTTGCTTTGCCCTAATCCACTTAGTTAGTTTAATTAATCCATAATTAAATTAATATAATCAGATGCAATCCTGGCCCTCCACTAACGCGCGCAGTCAACCCATTCAAATTCAGACTCAATCCTGGCCCTCCACTCAGTTGACTTCCATTTATTTCAATTTTTATTTCATTTTTCTTCATTTAATTTGCACAATTTATTTAAAATAGCAAAACTTGTTTAAAAATTATGAAACTTTTTCTCAAGAGTTTTATTAATTTTTAAGACACAAAAATATTTTTATTTTCATTTTTAGCATTTAAAAAGTATTTTAAAATATTTAAAAGTTTATTTTTAATTGATTAATGAAAATTAATTTATTAAAAATACTTTTAGGTATTTAAAAATCACCAAAAAATTCATGAAATGTTCTAAGACATTTAGAAACATTGTCCAACCTTCAAACCAAATTTCTTTTTGATCTTGATGCATTTTGAGAATTTTTCATTGAATAAAAATCATTTTTATGCATTAATTTGATCCAAAGTTCAAAAAATCATTTCTGCCTATCCATGAGGAGTTGGACATTGATTCTTCTTGCATTGCATTGTGTTTAGCATGTAGTTTATGAGGTTAAATGGCCATGATTTGATCTTCCATTTTTAATTTGTTTGATAATTTTCTTGTTTAGGAACCCTAAAAACCCTAGAATCTTGTAAAAATCATAACTTAAGATTGGTTAAGAGTTGAGACCTCTCCTTTGGGTATTGGGTTAGTATAGGATTAGGGGTCCTTTGGGTGGCATTTTAAATTTTTTGTAATGTTGTTTGCTTCTGATTTTGGTTTGTGTTTGATGTATGATTCATAAACCCTAATTTGGGCTTTCATATGCATCCATCTTGCATTCTCTTGCATAACATGACTTGCCATGACATTTCAAGCATCCATTTGATTCATTTGACATCATAAGACATATTGAAAGCATGTTTGGTCATTGCATCATGTATTTGCCATGTTGTATGCCATGTGCACTTCATAACTTTTCATGTATGTCCATGCTTCTTAACTTGCTTCATTTGCATTCATGAACTTGTATGATCACTTCCATGTGCTGCCTCATGTTTGTAGCATCACATAGCATCATTAGCATCATGTAAATGCTTCTGGTTTTGTTTCTCATCATGTCATCCCATCCCATTTTGCATTGCATTGCATTTCCTTTCTAACCTTTCAGGTGGTAAGTGACTTTGAGAAATGAATTTGCCTTCACTTCTCATAACTTTTCTTTTCATCTCTCTTGCATCCATTGCTGCATTTTTGTTTGTGTTTGAGATTGAGCTTGCTCATTCTTCTTCTTCTCACTTTCTTCCTTCAAGTGACTTGACTTCTTAAATGAAGCAAGTTGCCTTGCTTCTCTTGATCCTTTCATCTGCTTCCTGGTGGTTCCTCTGAAGATTTCTCTTGAAAACCTCACAAACCTTAGGAACAACCAAGCATGACAATGATTAGGGTTTTGATTAGTCTCCCCTCTTAGTTTTACCTTTGTGTCTCTTTTGATTCATCTCTTCTTATCTCATAATCAGGGACTAAACCCTAAAGGCTTTAAGGCTTTGTGATTAAGCTTATGCCTGCATCCTTCTCTTAGGATGGAGTGTATAACTTTAATCCTAAGTGTTAAACCCTTAATGTGTTTAAATCTCTTAATCAATTCACTTAATAATCATCAAGACATCACACTTGTAACTTGGGCCTTGCATTAGGGTTCTAATTCTTCCTTAACTGGTTAAGAAGGACTAACCCTAGTGTTAATGGACAAGTCCCCCTCAAGTTGTCTTACAAATCATAAAACTCACTTCATCATCACACCATTAAATAAAATCCACTTAATCAAAGGCTTGTTTTGTCATGAGTTTAATCCCTAATCATGGATTAAGTTGAGGAGCTTTCCTCAGCTTAAACATTCTCATCTATTATCCTTCTATTAGGATGGTGTAATGAGTCTGTTTAATCCTTGATTATGGCTTAACCTCATTACTTAACACTAAACAAAACAACAAAAAACATCTAATTAATCACAAGTAGGTTAATGATCTTAATCCTACATCAAAAGGTGATTAAGTGTGAGATGCTGACTTCACACTTAAGGTATTCTCATTACCCCTAATCAGAGGGAAGATGTGATGAGTTTACTAACCCATTGGTTTAGGCTTAAGCTCATTAACTTATGACAAATTCAAAAGCAATAAAAGACTGAAAATACAAAAACAAACAATAATCGTCTCCTCCGGGATTCTTTTCTCATCTCATTCACTCATAACCGAGAACTCGCTTCTTCCGTCTAATGCAAGACAGTTTGCATCTGTGCCAGACAGATCATACACTTGAGCATAGACAAGTAAGCAGTTCATAAGTCAATTTATCTTTCAGTCTCTTTGGGTCGAACTATGGTGTTCTGACTTCCTCATTGCACGAGAGGATACGTAGGCATAACTTAACAGTTATCGAACAAAAGTCTCTGTATATTCCCCCTCTTTCTTGCTTTATTCTTTAGCCTCATGATCTTGAGCATTTCACTTTGCTCTTACACTGACACTTTCATACTTCATATCACTTATACACTATGCACTGACACCTGTACATCCTTTTCCAGCTAGTCTATACACAAATTGCACTGACACTACCCCTTTAAAACACAAATCTTTTAAGCGTGGATCCCGTCGAGTACGACGGACAATCTGGGTGCTAATACCTTCCCAGGTTGTAACCAACCCCCTTTCTCAGTCTCTCTGGTTCGCAACCGTCTTATCCGTATCTTCCTAGGTCTATGCAGCATTACCTTTCCTCCGGGATAAAAATGCCTAGCTGGCGACTCTATTCATTCTCCAGTGAGTTCACGGCTGTGTGTTCTCATTGTTCTTTTCGCCGACCGTTCGCGTCTGTACCTTTATTTGGGCCAGTCCCATCTATCGGGAGCGACAGCTTGGCGACTCTGCTGGGGACCCTTATATTGCAACCAGAGTCTCTGGTTCTTTTTGTGGGTTCCTCCTAGCGCTTGATTGATTTGTGTTTACTGGGGTGTTATGTTCTTATTTGTGTTTGTGTATTTGTATTTATTTTGTACAGTTTTGTTTATTGCTTTCTTTATAGCTTTATGCATATATTATCATATTGTCATACTGTGCTGCTGGCTGGATCTGTTGTTTGCTTTGGTGGGTGGGGTTCTATTGAGAGTTAAGGTCCTATACCTGGGACCTGAGTGACACCTAGGCTAGAGTGAATCATATTCTTTCCCATTCCATCTCGGTCTGGTGCGGGAATATGAAATACGGTTCCGATATGGGTTTCTTCTTGAGAACTCTGTGTTGCAGATTTCCTGCAATGCTAGGGCTATCTGGGAAGCCTGCTAAGTCTGGATGACCTTTTAGTATTGACCTTCAGAAACTGAGGTGAATTAGAGGAGGAACTTTTATGGTTATTGTAAACACTGTACCTCCGGGTTAGAAGTGTTTACACTTCTCATAACTGATCCAAGTCTGAGGATCCTTGTTTTAGAACACCACCTGTGAGGGGGGTTGGGCTGTTTACAGGTTTGCAGGTACCTTGACCTCAGAATACCCTGTTACTTTGACTTGATTAAGAATACTCCATGTTGGAACAGTTCTTGTGATTCTAAACCCTGGACATGTGGCTCTTTACTTGAGTCCCCCACCTTGGTTACTGGATTTATAGACCTCCATCTGGTATTCTTGAATATGTCTTGGACTTATATCAGAGCTTTTGATCAGATCCAGCTCAGTCACAAACCCTTGCATATCATTTGCATACATAAACATTGCATCATATTGACATTTGCTTATTTGTGTTTCAGGGTATCCATCTTCATTTGGTTCTGGTTTTGACCCCATCTTCAGTATTGACCCATCTTCATCAGCATCTGCTTCAGCTATCACCTGCACCAGCCAATCAGTGGCCCACTTCTTCAGTATTATCATTAGCACCTGTCTCTACTCAGTCTCAGCATCATGGAACCTAAAAGGAGCAACATCACCTATCACTTCTTCCAGCAAGAGCTATCTGACATCAGGAGGATTCAGACCCTGATCACTCCAGATCACATACCATTGTTCAGGGAACACTACGGAGATATACTTGATATGGTTATGGATCTGGACCCTTCACAGAGAAGCCTGATCCACACTTGCATTCAGTTCTATGATCCCCCACTGAGATGTTTCACTTTCCAAGACTTTCAGTTGGGCCCTCTATTAGAAGAATACTCATCATTGGTTGGTCTGCCTATCAGGGGTGGAATCCCTTTCAACCCTGAGATGGTCTTTCCTGGTAATGGAGAAGTAGCAAAGACTTTGCATCTGGAACCTGTTCTGATTGAGCAGCATATGACTTCTAAAGCTGGAATCCCTGGCTTCCATCTGGATTTCTTAATCTCTCAAGCTACCCTGAAAGCTTCTTTAGGAGAGTGGAAAGTTGTCTGTGCTTTATTGGCTTTGAGTATATATGGAATTGTATTGTTTGCAGATGAGCCTCGATTCATTAGCAAGAATGCAATCCATCTTTTCATCTTGAAGAACCCAGTGCCCACTTTATTGGGGGATCTCTACTATTCAGTGCATCAGAGGAATGAAAAGCAGAGGGGAAGATTAGTAAGGTGTTGTGCTCCATTGTTCCATACTTGGCTTCTCAGGCATCTACCCAGGACAGATGCATTTTTGAATCCTCATCAGCAAAGTAACTGGGCTAAGAGACTCACTGCTCTAACTTCAGCCGATATCAGGTGGTGCACTCAAAGCACCAAGGGTAGGGATATCATCACCAGCTGTGGGCATTTTCCCAATGTGCCCCTAATAGGAGTTAAGGGTAGTATCAATTACAATCCTCTGTTGTTCAAAAGGCAACTGGGCTATGCGCTGGTCCACACTCCTAAGACACAGGACTTGGTTGAGACTCTTTATTGTGAGAACAAGATTAATCTGGCTGTTGTTAGGCAGGCTGCCTGGGCTTGGGATCATGTTCAAACCAAGGGAATAACCATTCTGGGGAAGTGCAATAATGTGGCATCAGCACAATATTATGAATGGTCCCATGCTAGGGCTCAATTCTCTGGAATGCCCTTTACCATAGAAGATATGCCTGAATCATCTTCAGCACCACCCCCTGCCACTGTCAGTTTGGAGGAGTTTGAGAGCTTGAAAGAAAGAAATGAGAAGTTAACTCAGGCTTTGCAGAAGACCCTCCGGGAGAGGAGTGATGGCAGGATGGAGATTGAGAGGCTAGAGAAGCTGAGAGTGGAGCATCTAACTAAGATTGAGAAGTCTGGGGATTATATCAAAAAGTCTAAGGCTGGAGAACAAATTCTGAAGAATGCTTGCAAAGAAGCCCAGTTCCAGAGAGCAAGGACAGACTTGTATTTGAAGGAAAGTCAGGCCCGGTGGGTCAGGATCACGGAGGCTCGTACTCTGGAGGACAAGAGAGTTCAAGACAATATGGAGCAACTAGAAGCTAGTGCCAAAGAACAGCAGGAAGCCCTGGCAGCAGCCCAGAGGGAGATATCAGAGCTGAAGATCAGAGCCGGAGTGAAGAGGTCAAAGGACCAAAGTCAGCACAAGAAGCTAACAGCAGCTGTTACAACCCGGAATCTCCTCATCAGGAATCTCACGGAGCGTCCAGCTGATCCTGTGACCGAAGCACTTCTCAAGGAAGTTCGTGAGGATGAGTTTGGTCTTGGTGTTTGACCATTTGTTTGTTGTTGCTTTCGTTCCATGTACTTTTATTTTCCTGTAATGTATTTTGACCCCTCAGAGGGCTGGTATTTGTAAACAAACTATGTACCATTTTCTTTTGTAATATATGTATTAGTTTGTTCCATCCGAGTTTCACTTTGAAAGCAACATCAACAGCATCTTCAAAGGTCTGGAAGGGTCAAAACTGAATGCCAAGCCGGATACCTTGAAAACAAATAAGCATACTGCATTGCATGCTAACCCCTTTTGTTTGTTTTGTAGGTTTTTGTTTTATTGCTGCTAACTCTGTTGTGATGTTCAGGAATTATTGCTCGGCGCCGGGTATTTCCCCTCAATCGTCCGCACCGTTATCCGACCCGTAACAATCTTCCGAGCATTAAAATGGATCAGATGCAGCAGGACCTTACTGAGGTCAGAAATCAAATGGCAAACGAAAGATTGGAAATGAGAACGCAGATGACTCAGTTTATGGAAGTGATGAACAACATGGCTCAGAGCCAGGAAAGATTGAGGGCCATGGTGGAAAGGCAGAATCAAGAAGATCCACATATAGGAACTGCCGACACCAGCAACAATGAAAGGGTCCAACCTCATGTTAACCCCCCTGTATTTGGACCACACCTCCATCCTGAGGTCAACATCCCTGCAAATGTTCAAGGGACTGCCACAGCAGCCAGGGTACTTCAAGAAGAGCCCCCAAGAGGATCAATTCACAGTAATGGGTGCTGGGGAAGAAGCTTATGATAGAAGGCTGAATGAGATAGCTGAGAAATTAAGGTCCCTAGAATCTCAAAATTCTCTGGGTTTCGATGTCATGGATATGGGCTTGGTAGACGGGGTCAGGATTCCCCATAAGTTCAAGCCTCCTTGTTTTGAAAAATACAACGGGACTTCATGCCCCCGGACTCATTTACAATCATTTCTGGGGAGGCTGAAGGCCTATACTATGGATGAGAAGCTCTGGATGTTCTATTTCGAAGACAGCTTAACTGGAGCGTCAAGAGAATGGTACTCTCACTTGACAAGGGCAACTATCAGATGCTGGAAGGACCTGGCAGAGGCCTTCATCAGACAGTATCAGTACAACTTAGATATGGCACCCAACAGGACCCTCCTAATGGGAATGTCACAGTCGTCAAGGGAGAGTTTCCGAGAATATGCCCAGAGATGGAGGCAACTGGCTGCTGCTGTTCAGCCACCTATGTCTGAAAGGGAAATGGCAGACATGTTTATGAACAACCTTCAGGGGACATATATTGACAGGCTGGCTGCTTTCTCTTCCACTAGCTTTGCAGATGTTGTCATAGCTGGGGAGAGAATTGAGAGCCTGTTAAAGATGGGTAAGATCTCAGACAATGGTGCAAGCTCGTCCAGTAGTACAAGAAAGCCTTTTGCAGGCCCAAGAAGAACTGGCGAGACCAATGCCATCCACACCAACAGGGGCAGGCCCCAATATGTTCACAGATCAGTGGCAGCAGTCACCATTCCTGCTCCAGCTCATCCTCAACCAGTTTATCAACCTCCGCAACAAAACTATCAGCAACAACCTCAGTACCATCAACAGAATCAGTATCCTCCGAGAAATTACAACAACAGCAACACCAACAACAATAACCAGCAAAGGCCATTCCAACAGAGGCCTTCTCAAGCCAACAGGGTAATCGATCCGATCCCTATGCCATATGCTACATTGCTGCCACAACTCCTGAAACTCAACCTAGTTGAGCTAAGGACGTTGGCACCTCCAGATCCCAACAGTCTACCCAGGAATTATGATTCCAACGCCAGATGTGCCTTCCATTCAAATGCACCTGGCCACAGTACGGAAAAGTGCAGAGCCTTTCACATGAAGGTACAAGACCTAGTAGACTCAAAAGCTCTAAACTTCGCACCACCACCCAATGTCAATAAGAACCCTATGCCGAACCACGGTGGTCCCAGAGTTAACGCTATTGAAGAAGACAAGCCGTCTTATTTACTAACCAGTGTGGGTCAGATCCGGACACCGTTGGTAGAAATTCAGGCTCAGCTCCTCGAATGTCAAATGTTCCCGGGGTGTGAGTTGGGGTGTGCTTACTGCAATATTTCAGTAAATGGGTGCGATAACCTGAGGAATGGCATAGACGGTCTCATTCAGAGTGGCCAACTTCAAATCACCACATCATTTCCAACAAATCCAGCAATCTCATCAGCAACAATTCCAGAACCTCCTACAACTGCGACAACCATTGTTCCTGACAATTCTTCGGCTTCATCAACAAGTACTTCATCTATCATCTCAACTGATCAGTTATCAACAAATTTTTCTTCTACAACTCCAGCACCACTCCATTTTGAAACTCCTACAACAACAACATCCATCGTTCCACCAATGTCTCCTACAACACCAGCAACAAATCATGAAGATGTCTCAACTGTCACAATATTCTATGATCCTGATAACAACTCTGCCTACAACTCAGAAAGTGCTGCTCCCATCAGAGCACCGGTCACAATTTATTACGATCCACAGACTATCACAGTTCCTTCCGCAGCTGCAATCAGTCCAGTCACTGTCACGGTGCCTGGACCAGTACCTTATGAAAGCAGCAATGCCATCCCGTGGCATTACGGCTCTGACCTGTACTGTGAAGGACAAAGAATCACTTTTGAATCACAAATTGACAATGTGGGAGGAGGCGGAGGCTTCACTCGAAGCGGACGTCTTTTCGCTCCACAAATTCAGAGACCCACTGCCGAAGCAGAAGCTGCTGCTAAAGCAAAAGGAAAAAGCTTGGTGCAGGAAGAGCAGACTGTTAAAGAAGCTTTGAAAACACCCTTCGATCAAGAGGTTGATGAGTTCATGCGAATCATCAAAAAGAGTGATTATAAAATAGTGGATCAGCTTCATCAGACGCCTTCCAAAATCTCAATCCTATCATTGCTTATGTGCTCCGAGGCCCATCGGGATGCACTACTCAAAGTCTTGCACGCAGCTTACGTGCCTGAAGAGATCACTGTCAATCAGCTGGAAGCTGTAGTTGGAAATGTTAATGCTAGTCACGGACTAGGGTTCACCAATACTGATTTGACAACGGAAGGCCGCAACCATAACAAAGCCTTGCACATAACCATGGAATGCAAAGATGCTGTCCTTTCCCATGTGCTGGTAGACACGGGGTCATCCCTCAACGTCTTACCTAAGAAGGCCCTGGTGAAGCTAGAATACGATGGATTGGCGTTGAGACCCAGCAACCTGGTGGTAAGAGCCTTTGATGGTTCAAAGAGATCGGTTCTGGGAGAAATTGAATTGCCCATAACGATTGGCCCACAGACCTTCAAAACGACCTTCTACGTGATGGATATACAGCCTGCCTACAGCTGTCTATTGGGTAGGCCATGGATTCACGCCGCTGGCGCCGTGACCTCTACCCTTCACCAGAAGTTAAAATACGAGTGGGAGGGTCAAATCGTTACAATCTGTGGAGAGGAGGATATTTTCGTCAGCCACCTGGCTACCTATAAGTATATTGAGATGGATGGGGAGATCCATGAAACAATGAGCCAGGGGTTCGAAGCTTTGAATGTCAATGAAACATCTGCTGTGCCTGGTACTTCAATATCGTCATACCAACAAGCCCGGAAGGTTGTTGAAAGAGGAAACGCCCAAGGCTGGGGCAAACTGTTATCGGTGGAGAAGAAAGAGGACAGGTTTGGGTTGGGTTACAAACCAACTCAACAAGATCAAGCAGAGGCTGCGAAAGAGCCCAACTTTGTGAGTGGGGGAATGCTCACCCCTGATGCTGTCAACTGTCTGGAAGACGAGCTGGAAGAAGAACGCAACCTGGAAAGCTGGATTCGTCCAAAGATCCCGGGGAGCAGTATCTCGAACTGGTCTTCCCAGGAAATTATAAGAGTTACTCATGCAGAGTAATTATTATTTCCTGTATTTTTATAGCATGCATCAAAGTCTTGCATCTTTCCCAAGATGACAAGACTCATTTTGTAATCGGGCCATCTGTACTTTTTGTGCAAACAAGATTAATCAATGAAATATCAGACATCTTTTTGCAAACGAGTCTTTTTCGCTCACTGTTTTTCCATTTTTCTTTTTGTACAAAAAAATAAATGGCAGTGTTTTCAAAATGACAACTTTATTTCACTTTTCTAAAACAAGATTAAAATCAAATCACTAAACTGAACCCTTGCAGAGAATGCCTTCCAGACAGCACCGACAACAGCACGGCTATGACTTCGTATGACTTTGACAATCCAATCAATCAAGCCGATGAAGGGGTTGAAGAAGAGTATGAGCTTCCTGAAGAGCTAGCCAGGTTGTTAAGACAAGAGGAAAAGGTTATTACTCCTCATCAGGAGGAGGTTGAAACGATCAATCTTGGTACAGATGAAGAAGTGAAAGAGGTTAAAATCGGGGCCTGCTTACAAGACTCAGTGAAGAGACAACTGATTGATCTGCTTCGAGAATATGTGGACGTGTTTGCTTGGTCTTACCAAGATATGCCAGGGTTGGATACCGATATTGTCGTGCACAAGCTGCCTTTGAGAGAAGAATGCCCGCCAGTTAAACAGAAACTGCGTCGTACTCGTCCGGACATGGCAATGAAAATCAAAGAAGAGGTGCAAAAGCAATGGGACGCCGGGTTCCTTGCTGTAACTAGCTATCCACCGTGGGTTGCTAACATAGTACCTGTGCCTAAGAAAGACGGCAAAGTAAGAATGTGTGTTGACTACCGGGATCTGAACAGAGCCAGCCCGAAAGATGATTTTCCATTACCTCACATTGACGTATTGGTAGATAATACGGCTCAGTTCTCGGTATTCTCCTTCATGGACGGATTTTCAGGATACAATCAGATCAAAATGTCACCTGAAGACATGGAGAAGACAACTTTCATCACACCCTGGGGCACGTTCTGTTACAAGGTGATGCCATTCGGGCTGAAGAATGCTGGTGCAACATATCAACGGGCTATGGTGACATTATTCCACGATATGATCCATAAAGAAATAGAATGTTACGTGGATGACATGATTGCCAAGTCCCTTACTGAAGAAGATCACCTGGTGAATCTCCTGAAGTTATTCAAGCGTCTGAGGAAGTACCAATTGAAGTTGAACCCCAACAAGTGCACATTCGGGGTACGATCCGGTAAGCTGTTGGGCTTTATTGTAAGCGAGAAAGGGATTGAAGTTGACCCTGATAAAGTCAAAGCCATTCAAGAGATGCCTGCACCGAAAACAGAGAAAGAAGTTCGAGGGTTCTTAGGTCGATTGAACTACATCTCAAGGTTCATATCCCACCTTACGGCAACCTGTGAACCCTTGTTCAAGCTGTTAAGAAAAGAACAAACGGTCAGGTGGAACGAAGACTGCCAAAGGGCTTTTGACAAGATCAAAGAATACTTACAAGAACCTCCAATCCTTATGTCTCCAGTTGAAGGAAGACCTCTGATAATGTACTTGACAGTATTAGAAGAGTCAATGGGGTGTGTGCTGGGCCAGCATGACGAGTCTGGTCGAAAAGAGTATGCAATATACTACCTAAGCAAAAATTTTACCGACTGTGAACAACGTTATTCACTGCTCGAGAAAACTTGCTGTGCTTTAGCGTGGGCTGCTCGCCGACTGAGACAGTATATGTTGACCCACACTACCTTATTGATCTCAAAAATGGACCCAGTTAAGTACATTTTCGAGAAGCCAGCTCTTACAGGACGGGTTTCAAGATGGCAAATGATTCTTACGGAGTATGACATTCAATACACATCTCAGAAAGCCATCAAGGGCAGTGTATTGTCTGAATATCGTGCTGAGCAACCCATTGATGATTACCAGCCTATGAGGTTTGACTTCCCTGATGAAGACATCATGTTCATAAAATCAAAAGACCATGAAGAGCCTGTTCACACTGAAGGGCCTGACCCGGAAGAAGAATGGACTATGATGTTTGATGGGGCTGTTAACATGAATGGTCGTGGTGTTGGTGCAGTACTCATTACACCTAAAGGAGTTCACATGCCTTTCTCGGCAAAACTCACTTTCAACTGCACTAACAACGAAGCTGAATACGAAGCCTGCATTATGGGTCTTGAGGAAGCCATTGACCACAGGATCAAGACGTTGACTGTATTCGGAGATTCAGCTCTGGTAGTTAATCAAACCAACGGCAAATGGTACACACACCAGGATCATCTGATACCTTACAGGGATTATACAAGGAGGTTGCTGACTTTCTTTACAACAGTCAAGCTTGAGTATATCCCTCGGGACGAGAATCAGTTTGCAGATGCTCTTGCTACCATTTCATCCATGATCAAAGTTCAAGCTGCTAACTTTGTACCTCAGATTTCAGTGTCCAGACTTGATAGACCAGCATATGTGTTCGCAGAAGAAGTTGTCAAAGATGATAAGCCTTGGTTCCATGACATTAAATGCTTCTTGGAGGATCAAACATACCCACCTGGGGCATCTTCCAATGATAAGAAGACTTTGAGAAGGCTTGCTGGTAGTTTCTTTCTGAACACTGATGGTTCCCTATACAAGAGAAACTTTGATATGGTACTCCTCAGATGTGTTGATAAGACAGAAGCAGACTTGTTGATGCATGAAGTGCACGAAGGATCCTTTGGTACCCATGCAGGAGGGCATGCCATGGCTAAGAAATTGTTAAGATCAGGTTATTACTGGATCACGATGGATGCGGACTGTTGTGCCTATGCCAGGAAGTGCCACAAATGCCAGATTTATGCAGATAAGGTGCATGTGCCTCCCAATCCTTTGAACATCATGTCTTCACCCTGGCCCTTTGCTATGTGGGGCATTGACATGATTGGCAAGATTGAGCCGACTGCTTCGAACGGCCACAGATTCATCCTGGTCGCCATCGACTATTTCACCAAGTGGGTTGAAGCAGCCTCATATGCAAACGTCACAAGACAAGTGGTAGCCAGATTTCTGAAGAGGGATATCATCTGTCGGTATGGAGTGCCCGAGCGAATCATTACTGATAATGGTTCCAATCTAAACAACAAAATGATGGCGGAGCTGTGCCGGGACTTCAAGATTCAGCATCACAATTCTTCTCCTTACAGGCCAAAGATGAATGGCGCTGTTGAGGCAGCAAATAAAAATATCAAGAATATTGTGCAGAAGATGGTAGTCACTTACAAAGACTGGCATGAAATGCTACCGTTTGCCTTGCATGGGTACCGCACGTCAATCAGAACATCCACTGGGGCAACACCGTATCAGCTCGTGTATGGTATGGAAGCAGTCCTACCTGTCGAAGTTGAGTTACCCTCTCTACGGGTACTAATGGATGTTAAACTGAGCGAAGCAGAATGGGTTAGATCCCGATTCGAACAGCTGAGTCTGATTGAAGAGAAGAGATTGGCTGCAATCTGTCATGGGCAGTTATATCAGAAAAGAATGAAGAGAGCCTTCGATCAGAAAGTCAGGCACCGAGAGTACCAAGTGGGAGATCTTGTGCTGAAAAGAATCCTCCATCCTCATACAGACCACAGGGGCAAATGGACTCCAAACTATGAAGGACCATTCGTGGTAAAGAAAGTTTTCTCTGGTGGAGCACTGATGCTCAGCACCATGGATGGTGAAGATTTCCCGTCCCCTGTGAATTCAGATGCAGTTAAAAAATACTTCGCATAAAAATGACCCGCTGGACACAAAAACAGAATGTAAGTCCAGGCAAAAATAGGGCATCCCGGCGAGTCAAAAACAGAATAAAAGACTCGAGCAAAAATAAGGGAAAATAAAAAATGTACACCCGCTGAGTTGAAAAGCCGCATTGGACAGCTCAGGCAAAAATGGGTATCCCGATGGATTGAAAACCTGAAAGGGCGATCCATGCAAAATAAGGGAATAAGCGAACAACTGCATTCTGAATTCGTCTGTATCGTTTACAACTTGGTAAGCTTCGAAAGGATCAAGCTTCAATCAGAATCAACATTCTTCAGAAAGCAAGATGAGAAGAACGTCAAAAGTCATACGAGTCATAGTGAAGAGGAAGTTCCTCAAAGCGTCATCAACACTGCCAACATTTTGTTTCTCAATTTGTAACAATCTCCTAATTTCAGGGGATATGTTCCGTTGACTGTATCTCGCCAATTCAGGGCATATGAATTAATAAAATCAGATTTTCAGTCATGTCTCGTTTTGTACATTTTATTTGCAAAAAATGTCTGATGTCTTAAAAGAAAAAAACCTGATTGCATAAGAATACAGATGCTTATCTTCAAATAAAAACATGCTTGCAGGAAAATGCTTACTCTCAGAAGTATCTAAACTCCTATGACGGAATCCAGTAAAGGATACCTCGGGATTATCTTGTGCGTTTCTCTATCTTTTTCAGGATTGCAGATATCCAGAATGCAACTCGGGGCATGTAAGCTTCATCCTAGCAAGCTGGCAAACCAACATTCAATTTGTAGCACCCGAAGTGCTCTCTCCCCAGCTGAGTTGCCTTTCATGACTCCTCCCAGCTGAGTTGGCCACTTATCGCTTATCCCCATCAGAATGGGCAGGTATCACAGAAGACGCCCATATCCCCGGCTGAGTCAAGAAGCTACCGTAACAGAATTTCTAGGGATGGTCTTTCAGTGACTCCTCTCTTCCTCCCCAGCCGAGTTACCATCTCGCCCTCAGCCGAGTATAAGAGTCAGGAAGCTATCTCCCCACAGAACTCCAGCCTCTATCCAGAAGAGCAGCGCATAGAAGATCACAACAGAGTGAAGAAAGCTTCTACAAACCCCAGCTGGGTCCCTCATTTATAAGGATAGGTCTATCAATGACCCGAATCCCCAAGCAGATACATCTCTCTAGATCTACCGGTGATCTCACACCCGGCTGGGATGTCCATTTCAAACGGATCGATCGAAGATCTTCGCAGCAACGGGACCCGGATTCCGGTTTGGTATCTTTGCACAGTCATAGCATTCGCATCATGTTCACCCACGAAACGTAGCATTCCGTTTTAACACGGAGCATTACGGCAAAAATCCAACACATAGCATAATCATAAGCCATGTTTCGAATCAACACTTGTGAATAATGGCGGTTCATCAACGTACAGAAAAATCCCCACCAGGGTCCCCAGCAAAAGCAGTTGCCTCACAATCCACAAACACCAGTATATACTCATTTTGACACCCGTCCGTGCCATTTTTCCCCAGTAAAGTCACCTGAACACTCTTTACGAACAAGATCACCCGTATTACAGATACGTCCTGACACCCGTCCGTGTCATACCCCAGCAGAAAGCCAAAGACATCCTCTTTGCACTCACATATACCTATATACACTTTCTTGACACCCGTCCGTGTCATATCCCCAGCACAGTCATCTATACCTTTACAACCCATATACTTGTTGATATTATTATACTTTTCTCTCTCGACACTCGTCCGTGTCACTCTCCCCAGCAGATAAACACCCATCTATGCAATACTTCATACTCATTACTCATGTTACAGATACTCGTCCGTATCTTGTATATACCATTCATATCCCCACAGATTCGACTTCGGTCCTTGTTCTTTGTTAACCCGTTGGTACTCGTCCGTACCATCATCTCAGAGCATGCGTCTAGAGTTTGTTTCTACATGATATTCGTCCGTATCATAGTCTTAAGGATGCTCGTCCGCATCTTTAATCCATGCACTGTGTCAAACACTTTTGTCTTATTGAATATAGATACTCGCCTGTGTCTATCACTCCCCAGAAGAATCATCTCAGATTCAACACTCGTCCGTGTTCTTTGTTAACCCGTTGATACTCGTCCGTATCATCATCTCTGAGCACGTGTCAGTTTGTTTCTACCCGATACTCGTCCGTATCGTAGTCTTAGGGATGCTCGTCCGCATCTTTAATCTATACACAATACCAAACACTTATACCTTTTGTTTCTTGGATATAAACACTCGTCCGTGTTTACTACTCCCCAGTAGATCGACAACAAGGCAAATTTTCCTTCTTATCTGACACTCGTCCTGTGTCATGTTAAACCTGAGAGCAGCCATACCCTACTAGGTGGTCGTCCTCCACCTCTTGATGGTCGTCCTCCATCATGCTCATCCGATGGCCGTCCCCATCGTTGATTTTTAGCAGCCGTCCCCTGCTAGGTGGTCGTCCTCCACCCTTTTGATGATCGTCCTTCATCATTTTTATCCAGTGGCCGTCCCCATTGTTGATTTTGGTTATCTGGCATTCGTCCTATGTCATGATAAACCTTGAGAGCAGCCGTCCCCTGCTAGGTGGTCGTCCTCCACCTCTTGATGGTCGTCCTCCATCATGCTCATCCGATGGCCGTCCCCATCGTTGATATTTTCGGCAGCCGTACCCTGCCAGGTGGTCGTCCTCCACCTTTGATGGTCGTCCCCATCGTATTTCTTTTATTCCCCAACAGAGCGGACGTTCCCTGCTAGGTGATCGTCCTTCACCTTTGATGGCCGTACCCCATCATCTGTTTATTCCATTTATTCTTTAACCCGATGGCCGTCCCCGTCATGGTCCCTTTTCCTTTTCTTTTTAGCCCGATGGCCGTCCCCATCGTCGGTTACTTTGCTTTATGAACTTGATGGCCGTCCCCATCATAATATCTTATTTTCCCCAGCCATTCGGCCGTCCCCGTCTTGGCTTTACCTTTTATCCCCAGCATGTCGGTCGTCCCCGTCATTGCTTTATTTTCAGCACTTTTCCCAGCATGTCGGCCGTCCCCGTCATTGCTCTTTACCCAGCAGTCGTCCTCTGCTCGACGGTCGTCCTCCGTCGCCCACACTTTACAATATACTTTATTTTCTTTTACAATCTATATCCCTTTTCTTCTTCATTCTGTGAGTGCAAATTTTGGACTGTCTTTGGTATTCAACCACAAGTTATCTTGTTTGCCTGTTAAGCTGTTGCTTACATCCTGCACAGCTAACTCATGTTTGAATAGGGGCAGCTGTAAACACCCCAAATTTGCCCTCACCCATTCACACCATGGCTTGTGATCATCTCATATGCATAAACACAATCATATCATCTCATATCTCATTTTTGATTCACTGCATAGATTCTAAGTCATCTGCACCTAGGGTTTGTGATCTGAGCAATCCAAGAGCCTCCTGAGCCACTCCAAAGGCCATCAATAATTTCAAAGGGACCCATGTGTGTTCTTATATCTTATTACATCCCCTCAAAGTCAAAAATGCAAAAGAATCACAAGAACTGGGATTGGTGTGGATGCAGAGCCAAGTTTGACTACACAGTTGACCTAAAATTAGGGTTTTGGTTTCAGAGGCCATAACCCCAAATTTTTTGGTCATTCTTGTTTCCATTGGTCTCTATATGGTATAGGGAGTATGCATATCAATTTTCATGAAGAAATTCCATGGGGAAGTCATCTGATAAAGAGTTGACTTTTCAGACAAGTCAGTGCAAAATCAGGGCATCTGAGGTCCCCAATGACCCAACCAAGGGGTGATCTTCATCATTTTGAGTGCATATGATCTTTATTTGATCATGGAAGAAGATTGAAGTTCACAAAATTCAAGAATTTGAAGTTTTTGCAAAGTTGACTTTTTAGGGCATAGTTGACTTTTCAAGAATATGTCATTTTATGCCATTTTTCAAGCCTTGCTTTTTGATCCAAAAATGCTTCAAATGGAAAAACTTTGGTCATGAAAGTTGTAGAATACATTTTTCCCTTTTCAAAAAGTACAAGAACATGACCTAATTCATTTTGGATCAAAAGTTATGGTGTGACAAAGTTGGCAAAAATCACTAATTTTCAAGATATGCCTCAAATGAGAAATTTGCAAAATCATGTACCAAGGCAAATTGTAACTTCTAATTGACATCAAACCATTACACAAACATTCTATGTGACCTAAAAATCAGATTTGAACCAAGGTTTCTCATGATTCATGGCTTGTGGGACAAGAAAATCACATGTGAACCAAAGAGGAACCAACTTGCAAAACTCATGATCACACTTCCTACCACTTGCTACATTGGATGCTGAACCTTGCTAGCCCTTCCCCTCACCTTTGCTGCGCCAGCCCCATGCTTGTACTAGCCTAGAACCAAGCCCATGTCTCTCTTACAACAAAGTTGACATTTTGCAAAAGTGAACTTACCAATCAATAAAGTCCAGGTCACATCATCTGACCTATGAGATTATTTTATACTATCCATTTGCAAGCTAAACATATCAAGAAGCCAAGCTGAAACACACCACAACATCACATACACAAAAACACTCCATCAAGCAAAACTCTTCGAATCTCTCTATACAGTTCACAAACACAAAAACCATTTCCATAGATCAACTCACCTTGCTTCACTGAGCCTAAACCAACAAGACTTAGGCTTGAACCAAGCAAGAACACCATTCCTCCATTTTCATTCCCAGAAGCAAAACCATTCGAAACTCACTCCACAGCTCACAAACAATCAAAAAAAGTCCACAAACCTTCTCCATTCATCACACTGGTCACAAAAAACCACTCACATTGGCCTGAAACAGCTGGAATCACCATCATCATTTTCAACTGAGCTTGAGCAGAAGCTATTCAAACTCTTCATCTAGCCAGCATAAATTTCTCCCAAGCATTCAAGCATCATCAAAGGGTCATAAGGAGTGGATTTCACAAGGAGAGGAGGTCTGAAAGTTACCAGAGTGGAAGCTTCGAAACTCAGGTAGCTCAAGAACATTTTTTCCAGAAATCGTTTTTTAAGTTCTTAAGTTGTTCTCTATGCTTCACTGATTGTTCTGATGCTTTTAGTTTTGAAAATGGTGATGAAATGAGAATTTAATTGCTTTCTGAAACTCTGTGACCTAAAAAAATGTTTTGCTCGTGTAAACACCCCAAATTTGCCCTCACCCATTCACACCATGGCTTGTGATCATCCTCATATGCATAAATACAATCATATCATCTCACATTTCATTTTTGATTCACTGGATAGTTTCTAAGGCATCTGCACCTAGGGTTTGTGATCTGAGCAATCCCAAAGCATCTTGAGCCATTCCAAAGGCAACCAATCAACTCAAAGGGGTCCATGTGTGTTCTTACATCATATTCTATCTCCTCAAAGTCAAAAGTGCAGAGGAATCACAAGAACTAGGGTTTGAGTGGGTGCAGAGCCAGGATGAACTGCACAGTTGACTGAAAATTAGGGTTTTGGTTTCAAAGGCCATAACTCCAAATTTTTTGGTCATTCTTGTTTCCATTGATCTCTATATGGTATAGGTAGTATGCATATCAATTTTCATGAAGAAATTCCATGGGGAAGTCATCTGACCAAGAGTTGACTTTTCAGACAAGTCAGTGCAAAATCAGGGCATCTGAGGCCCCCAATGACCCAACCAATGGGTGATCTTCATCATTTTGAGAGTATATGATCTTTATTTGATCATGGAAGAAGGTTGAATTTCATAAAAATCAAGAATTTGGAGTTTTTGCAAATGTTGACTTTTTGGGCATAGTTGACTTTTCAAGAATGCCTCATTTTAGGTCAATTTTCAAGCCTTGATTCATGATCCAAAAAGGCTTCAAATGGAAAAACTTTGGTCATGAAAGTTGTAGATATCATCTTTCCCTTTTCAAAAAGTACAAGAACATGATCAAACTCTTCTTGGATCAAAAGTTATGGCCATGCAAAGTTGGTTAAAATCATTAATTTTCAAGGCATGCCTCATTTGGAAACTTTGCAAAATCTTGGACCAATGCATCATGTGACCTCTAATTCATTTCAAACCATTACACAAACATTCTCTAAGTCCTAAAAAATCAGAATTGAATTGAATTTGCTCATGGTTTGGTTTGAGTAACAAGGCTTTATCACATGTGAACCAAAAGCTAGCCAACTTGCAAAACACTCATGATCACTTCCTACAACTTGGTGCATTGGCTGCTGAGCTTTGCTAGGCCTCTCCCTCACCTTTGCTGCGCCAGCCATGCCTTGTACTTGCCTAGACCTTGCCCATGCCCTATCTTACACAAAGTTGACCTTTTATGCAAAAGCAAACTTACCTATCACAGCTGCACAAGTCACATCCTCTGGCCACTTGGATTAAAATATGTTATCAATTTGCAAGCAAAAACACTCAAGAGGCAAGGCTGAAACACACACATTCACAACTTTCACAAAAACCTTCCACATTGCAACTTGCTTCGAATCTGCTTAGACAGCCATCAAACACTAAAACTTCCTTCATCAATCATCTCACCACACTCCATAGGCCACCCAGCACCCAAAGCACAAGCCTAAAACAGCCAAGAAATCCCACTGCCATTTCTTACTTCAGTTTGCAAAAACTTTCGAATCTTCCTTCCTAGCTCACAAACACACAAACCAATACCACAAATCATCTCTACACATTGCATAGACCTCAAACAACCCATCACCATGACCTGAGAGTGACTGAAACTCCATTGCCATTGTTGAGCAAGCTTGAGCAGAAGCTGTCGAATCTCCTTCTCCAGCCAACACAAACTCATTCTGAGCATTCAAACACATTTGGAGGATCAAGTAGAGCAGTTTGCATCAAAGGAAGTGGCCAGAAAGCTCCTAAACTGAAAGCTCCAAATCTCAGGTAGCTCGAAATTAATTTTTCCAGAAATGGTTTTTTATGTTACAAACTTGTTCTTCATGATGCACTGATCATTCTAGTACCTTTAGTTTTTGAAATGGTTTTGTTTTGAGCATTTAATTTGTGTTTGAAGCTCACGAACCCTAGTTTTTCTTTCTTTCGATTCAGTTGATTTAGGAACTTTAAATTTGTTTTAGGTTAGGGGTTTGATTCGTGAGAGGATAAGGATCATTTACATGTTCTTGGTTTTCATTTTTGGTACGTATTGAGAGGTTTTGAGATTTTCAGGTGAGCTTCTGGCCGGAGAAGACGACCGGAAGTCTTCTCCGGCCACCTGAATGTGATTAGGGCATAATCCCAGTCATTTATGTCAGTTTGAATTTGGAGCGTTTGATCAGTTGACTTCTTTGACCTCCCGCGCGTGTGAATGGCTAGGATCTTCCCAATTAGCCCTAATCTCTCTCTTTAGTTTAATTAATTCGTGATTAAGTTAATTTGCTCAGAGTGAATCTAGGCCTTTCATTCTGGCGCGCAGTCAATGCCTTTGAACCCAGCTTCAATCCCAGCCATCCAATCTGATTACTTCCCATTTATTTTAATTTTAATTCATTTCTTTCTCATTTGTTTTGCATATTTAATTTAAAATAGCAAAAATGTCTTAAAAATTATGAAACTTTTTCTTTAAAGTTTTAATAATTTTTAAGACCCAAAAACATTTTTTATTTTATTTTTACCATTTAAAAGAGTATTTTTAAATATTTAAAAGAGTATTTTTAAATATTTAAAAGATTATTTTTAATTGATTAATGAGAATTAATTAATTAAAAATACTTTTAGGTATTTAAAAATTACAAAATAATTCATGAAATGTTCTAAGACATTTAGAAACATTGTCCAACCTTCAAACCAAATTTCTTTTTTGATCTTGATACATTTTAAGAATTTTTCATGGAATTAAATCATTTTTTATGCATTATTTTGATCACAAGTTTAAAAATTCATTTCTGCTTATTGGTGAAGGTTGAGACATTGATTCTTCTTGCATTGTTTTCCATTTTGCATGTATTTTCAAGGATAAAAAGGCCATGATTTGATCTTGCATTTCCTAATTGATTGGCATTTCTTTTGTTAAGAACCCTAAAAAACCCTAATAACTTGCAAAATTCATATCTTGAGTTTGGTTGAGAGTTGAGAGCTCCCCTTTGGGCAGTGGTTTGTTATAGGTCTAGGGTTTCTTTGGGTGCCATTTTCCATTTTTTATCTTAGGGTTTGCTTCTGTTTTGGGTTTTTGTTTGATGTTTGATCCATGAACCCTAATTTGGGCCTTCTCTTGCATCCCTCTTGCATTCTCTTGCATAACATGGCTTGTCATTGCATTTTGTGCATTCTCTTGATTCATTTGACATCTCAAGACATGTATGAAGCATCTTTGATCATTGCATCTCATGATTGCCATGTCATTTGCCTTGTATACTTCATAGCATTTCATGCTTGTCCATGCTCCTTAGCTTGCATCATTTGCATTCATAATCTTGTATGAACATCTCCATGTCTTGCCTCATGTTTGCAGCATACCATAACATCATTATCATCATCAACATGCTTCTGGTTTTGTTTTTCATCATATCATTTCATCCCATTTAGCACTGCATTGCATTTCTTTCTAACATTTCAGGTGGTAAGTAACTTGGGAAGTGAATTTGCCTTCACTTCTCATAACTTTTCTTTTCACCTCTCTTGCATACATTGCTGCATTCTTATATGTGTTTGAGATTGAGCTTGCTCATCCTTGTTTCTCCCACTTTCTTTCCTCAAGTGACTTGACTTCTTGAAGGAAGCAAGTCACTTTGCTTCTCTTGATCCTTTCATCTGCTTCCTGGTGGTTCCATTGAAGATTTACCTTGAAAACCTCACAAACCTTAGGAACAACCAAGCATGATAATGAATTAGGGTTTTGATTAGTTCCCCCATAGTTTTACCTTTGTGTCTCTCTTTGAGTCTTCTCTTCTCACCTCATAATCAGGGACTAAACCCTAAAGGCTTTAAGACTTTGTGCTTAGGGTTATGCCTGCATCCTTCTCTTAGGATGGAGTGTATAACTTTAATCCTAAGTATTAAACCCTTAAGGTGTTTAAATCTCCTTAATTAATTCACTTAATAAGTATCAAGACATCACACTTGTAACTTGGGCCTTGCATTAGGGTTCTAATTCTTCCTTAACTGGTTAAGAAGGACTAACCCTAGAGTTAATGGACAAGTCCCCCTCAAGTCGTCTTACAAATCATAAAATTCACTTCATCATCATATCATTAACTAAAATCCACTTAATAAAGGCTTGTTTTGTCATGGGTTTAATCCCTAATCATGGATTAAGTTGAGGAGTCTTCCTCAGCTTAAACATTCTCATCTATTATCCTTCTTTTAGGATGGTGTAATGGGTCTGTTTAATCCTTGATTACGGCTTAACCCCATTACTCAACACTAAACAAAATCACAAAAACATCTAAATAATCACAAGTAGGTTAATGATCTTAATCCTACACCAAAGGTGATTAGGTGTGAGAATCTGACTTCACACTTAAGGTACTCTCATTACCCCTAAACAGAGGGAAGATGTGATGAGTTTACTAAATCCATTGGTTTAGACTTAAGCTCATTATCCTATGACAAACTCCAAAAGCAATAAAAGACTGAAAACTCAAAAACAAACAATAATCGTCTCCTTCGGGATTCTTTTCTCATCATCTTCACTCACAACCGAGAACTCGCTTCTTCCGTCTAATGCAAGACAGTAAGCACCTGAGCCAGACAGGTCATACACTTGAGCATAGACAAGCAAGCAGTTCACAAGTCAATTCATCTTTCAGTCTCTTTGGGTCGAACTACGGTGTTCTGACTTCCTCATTGCACGAGAGGATACGTAGGCATAACTTAACAGTTATCGAACAAAAGTCTCTGTTCATTCCCCCTCCTTCCAGCATTATTCTTTGAGCCTCGTGATCTTGAGCATCCTATTCCAGGTCTCACACTGACACTGTATATATCACACTTCACATTCTTTTGCACTGACACCTGTACATCTTTTTCAGCTATTCTATACACAGATTGCACTGACACTACCCCTTTAAAACACAAATCTTTTAAGCGTGGATCCCGTCGAGTACGACGGACAATCTGGGTGCTAATACCTTCCCAGGTTGTAACCAACCCCCTTTCTCAGTCTCTCTGGTTCGCAAACCGTCTTATCCATCTTTTTCTAGGCCTATGCAGCATTGCCTTTCCTCCGGGATAAAAATGCCTAGCTGGCGACTCTTTTCATCTCCAGTGAGTTCACGGCTGTGTGTTCTCATTGTCCCTCTCGCCGACCGTTCGCGCTTGTACCTGGATGCAAATCTTTGGGAGCGACAGCTTGGCGACTCTGCTGGGGAACCTTATACTGCAACCAGGGCTTCTGGTTCTTTTTGTGGGTTCCTCCTAGCGCTTGATTGATTTGTGTTTACTGGGGTGTTATGTGCTTGTTTGTGCTTGTATTTATTTTTGTTTATTGCTTTATGTACAGTGGATTTACTGCTTTCTTTACTGCATTTATATATCATACTGTCATTGTTGCTGGCTGGATCTGGCTTTTTCTTTGGTGGGTGGGTGTTCCATTGAGAGTTAAGGTCCTATACCTGGGACCTGAGTGACACCTAGGCTAGAGTGAATCATATTCTTTCCCATTCCATTTCGGTCTGGTGCGGGAATATGAAACACGGTTCAGATATGGGTTTCTTCTTGAGAACTCTGTGTTGCAGATTTCCTGCAATGCTAGGGCTATCTGGGAAGCCTGCTAAGTCTGGATGACCTTTTAGTACTGACCTTCAGAAACTGAGGTGAATTAGAGGAGGAATTGTTATGGTTATTGTAAACACTGTACCTCCGGGTTAGAAGTGTTTACACTTCTCATAACTGATCCAAGTCTGAGGATCCTTGTTCTAGATCACTACCTGTGAGGGGGTTGGGCTGTTTACAGGTTTGCAGGTACCTTGACCTCAGAATACCCTGTTACTTTGACTTTGTTAAGAATGCTCCATGTTGGATAGTTCTTGTGATTCTAAAACCCTGGACTTGTGGCTCTTTATTTGAGTCCCCCACCCTGGTTACTGGATTTATAGATCCCCATCTGGAATTCTTGAACACACATGGATCTATACCAAGGCAGTTAATCAGATCCAGCTCAGTCACAAACCCTTGCATTTCATTTTGCATACATACTCATTGCATCATATTAACATGTGCTTATTTGTGTTTCAGGGTATCCATTTCTCATCTGGTTTTGGTTTTGACCCCACCTGCAGTTTTGACCTATCTCCACCAGTACTTGCTTCAGTTTGTCAGTCATATACTTCAGTTACTTGCACCAGCCAATCAGTGGCTCATTCTTTCAGCATCTCCATCAGCACTCTACTCAGTCTTCAGCATCATGGCTCCAAAGAAAAGCAACATCACCTATCATTTCTTCCAACCAGACTTATCAGACATCAGGAGGGTCCAAACCCTGATCACTCCAGATCACATACCCCTGTTCAGGGAGAGTTATGGAGATATACTGGACATGGTTATGGATATGGACCCATCTCAGAGGAGCCTCATCCACACCTGCATTCAGTTCTATGATCCCCCATTGAGATGTTTCACCTTTCAAGACTTTCAGTTGGGCCCTCTCTTGGAAGAATACTCATATTTGGTTGGTTTGCCTGTCAAGAGAGAAATCCCATTCAACCCCGAAATGGTCTTTCCCAGCAATGGAGAGATAGCAAAAGCTTTGTATCTGGAGCCTGTTTTGATTGAACAGCATATGACCTCCAAAGCTGGAACCCTTGGGTTTCATCTGGACTTCCTGATTTCTCAAGCTAGTTTGAAGGCCTCCTTGGGGGAGTGGAAAGCTGTTTGTGCTCTGTTGGCCTTAAGTGTATATGGAATTGTGCTGTTTGCAGATGAGCCTCGATTCATCAGCAAAAGTGCAATCCATTTGTTCATCCTGAAGAACCCAGTGCCAACTTTACTGGGTGATCTCTATTACTCAGTACATCAGAGAAATGAGAAGCAGAGGGGGAGATTAGTAAGAATTTGTGCTCCATTATTCCATACTTGGCTCCTCAGGCATCTACCCAGGACAGATGCATTTCTCAATCCTCATCAGCAAAGCAACTGGGCTAAGAGACTCACTGTCCTAACTTCAGCAGACATCAGATGGTGTACTCAAAGCACCAAGGGCAGAGATGTGATCACCAGCTGTGGGCACTTTCCCAATGTGCCTTTGATAGGAGTTAAGGGAAGTATCAATTACAACCCTCTGCTGTTCAGAAGGCAATTAGGCTATGCACTGGTTCATACTCCTAGGGAACAAGATTTGGTGGAGACCCTCTACTGTGAGAACAAGATTAGTTTGGCTGTTGTTAGGCAGGCTGCCTGGGCCTGGGATCATGTTCAAACTAAGGGAATTACCATTCTGGGTAAGTGCAATAATGTGGCATCAGTCCAATATTATGAGTGGTCCCATGCTAGGGCCCAATTCTCTGGAATGCCCTTCACCATAGAAGACATGCCTGAGTCATCTTCAGCACCACCCCCTGCCACTATCAATCTGGAGGAGTTTGAAAGCTTGAAGGAAAGAAATGAGAAGTTAACTCAAGCCTTGCAGAAGACCCTCAGGGAGAGGAGTGAAGGTGTGAGGGAGGTTGAAAGATTGGAGAAATTGAGGGTAGAACACTTGATTAAGATTGAGAAGTCTGGAGATTATATCAACAAGTCTAAGGCTGGTGAACAGATTCTGAAGAATGCTTGTAAAGAAGCCCAGTTTCAGAGAGCAAGAACAGACTTGTACTTGAAAGAGAGTCAGGCCAGGTGGGTCCGGATCACTGAGGCCCGTACTCTAGAAGACAAGAGAGCTCAAGACAGGATGGGGCAGATGGAAAAAGCCCTGGCAGCAGCCCAGGAGGAAATATCAGAGCTGAAAATCAAAGCAGGAGTGAAGAGGTCTAAGGACCAAAGTCAGAACAAGAAATTGACTGCAGCTGTTGCAACAAGAAACCTTCTCATCAGAAGTCTCACGGAGCATCCGGCTGACCCTGTGACCGAAGCACTTCTCAAGGAAGTTCGTGAGGATGAGTTTGGCCTTGGAGTTTGATCATTTGCTTGTTGTTGTTCCTTTTCCATGTACTTTTTCCTTTTTGTGATGTATCTTGACCCCTTTGAGGGCTTGTGTTGTAATTTGAACAATTTGTATTATTTCACCTTTGTAATATATTTGTTGGTTCACTTCAAAAGCAACTTCAACAGCATCATCTTCAAGGGTCTGGAAGGGTCAAAACTGAAGGCCAAACCGGATACCTTGAGAACAAATAAGCATAACTGCATTGCATGCTAACCCCTTTGTTTGTTTTGTAGGTTTTTGTTTTGTTGTTGCTAACCTCTGTTGTGATGTTCAGGAATTATTGCTCGCCGCCGGGTATTTCCTCTCAACAGGCCACACAGGTATCCAACTAGAAACAACCTTCCGGGAATTCAGATGGATCAGATGCAACAAGACCTTACGGAGGTCAGAAACCAGATGGAAAACGAAAGATTAGAGATGAGAACGCAGATGACGCAGTTCATGGAAGTTATGAACAACATGGCTCAGAGCCAGGAGAGACTGAGGGCCATGGTGGAGAGGCAAAATCAAGAGGAGCCTCATGTAGGAACTGCAGGCACCAGTAATAATGAAAGGGGGCAACCACATGTTACCCCCCCTGTGTTTGGTCCACATCTACATCCTGAGGCTAACATCCCAGTCAACATCCAAGGGACAGCCACAGCAGCCAGAGTACTTCAGGAAGACCCTCAGGAGGACCAGTATACAGTAATGGGTGCCGGAGAGGAAACTTATGATAGACGATTGGAAGAAATAGCTGAGAAGTTGAGATCACTGGAGTCTCAAAATTCTTTGGGCTTCGACGTCACAGACATGGGGCTGGTAGAAGGGGTCAGGATTCCCCACAAGTTCAAGCCTCCTTGCTTCGAAAAGTATAATGGGACTTCATGCCCCCGAACTCATCTGCAATCATTTCTGGGAAGGCTGAAGGCCTATACAATGGATGAGAAACTGTGGATGTTCTATTTTGAAGATAGCTTGACTGGAGCATCGAGGGAATGGTATTCCCATCTGACAAGAGCAACTATAAGATGCTGGAAGGACCTGGCGGAAGCCTTCATCAGACAGTATCAGTATAATCTAGATATGGCACCCAACAGGACCCTCCTAATGGGAATGTCACAGTCTTCGAGGGAAAGTTTCCGAGAATATGCCCAAAGGTGGAGGCAACTGGCTGCTGCTGTTCAACCACCAATGTCTGAAAGAGAAATGGCAGACATGTTTATGAACACTCTTCAGGGAACCTATATCGACAGGTTAGCTGCTTTCTCTTCCACCAGCTTCGCAGATGTTGTCATAGCTGGGGAGAGAATTGAAAGCCTGTTGAAAATGGGCAAAATTTCCGACAATGGTGCAAGCTCGTCCAGTGGTACAAGAAAGCCTTTTGCAGGCCCGAGAAGAGTTGGCGAGACCAATGCCATCCACACCAACAGGGGTAGGCCCCAATATGTTCAGAGGTCAATAGCGGCAGTTACTATCCCTGCTCCAGCTCATCCTCAGCCAGTCTATCAACCTCCTCAACACAACTTCCAACAACAACCTCAGTATCAGCAGAATCAGTATCCTCCAAGGAACTTCAACAACAACTCCAACAACAATAGTCAACAAAGGCCATTCCAACAGAGGCCATCTCAAGCTAACCGAGTGATTGACCCGATCCCAATGCCGTACGCTGCTTTGCTGCCACAACTTCTGAAACTCGACCTAGTTGAGCTAAGAACGTTGGCACCTCCGGATCCCAACAGTCTACCAAGAAACTATGACTCCAATGCTAGGTGTGCTTTTCATTCCAACGCACCTGGTCACAGTACAGAAAAATGCAGGGCTCTGCATATGAAGGTACAAGACTTGGTAGACTCCAAGGCTCTGAATTTTGCACCTCCGCCCAATGTCAATAAAAACCCAATGCCAAACCATGGTGGTCCTCGAATTAACGCTATTGAAGAAGACCAACCGTCTTATTTAATAACAAGTGTGGATCAGATCAGGACACCATTGGTAGAAATCAAAGCTCAACTCCGTGAAAACCAGATATTTCCGGGGTGTGAACTAGGGTGCCCCTACTGCAATATCTCATGGAATGGGTGTGAGGACTTGAGGAATGGCATTGACAGCCTTATTCAGAGTGGCTTGCTACAGATCACTACATCATTTCCGACAAATCCGGCAACTTCATCAACAACGGTTTCAGACCCTCCTACAAATACAGCAACTATTGTACCCGACAATTCATCAGCAACATCAACAAGTATTTCACCTGTCCTTCCAAATGATCGGTTTTCAACAGTTCCTCCTGCTACAACTTCAGCTTCATTCCATTTCGACTCTCCATCAACAACAACAACAGTCCTTCCAACAGAACCTCCTACAACACCAGCAATCAATCATGAAGATGTCTCCACTGTTACCATATTCTACGATCCTGAAAGTAATTTTGCCTACCATTCAGAAGGTGCTGCTCCCACCAGAGCACCAGTTACAATCTTCTATGATCCACAAACAATAACAGTCCCTTCAGCAGCAGCAATCAGTCCAGTCACTGTCACGGTGCCTGGACCTGTACCATATGAAAGCAATAGGGCCATCCCTTGGCACTATGGCTCTGACGTATACTGCGAAGGAAAAAGAATCACTCTTGAAACAATGGCACTTGCACCACAAGTAGATAATGTGGGGGGAGGCGGAGGCTTCACTCGAAGCGGACGTCTCTTCGCCTCACCAATTCAAAGACCCACTGCCGAAGCAGAAGCTGCTGCCAAGGCAAAGGGTAAAGGCCCGGTGCAGGAAGATCCAGCTGCCAAAGAAGCCCTGAAGACTCCGTTCGATCAGGAAGTGGATGAGTTTATGCGAATCATAAAAAAGAGTGACTACAAAATTGTGGATCAACTTCACCAGACGCCATCCAAAATCTCCATCCTCTCACTGCTTATGTGCTCCGAAGCCCATCGGAATGCACTACTTAAAGTCCTGCACGCAGCTTACGTGCCTGAGGAGATTACTGTCAACCAATTGGAAACCGTGGTTGGTAATGTTACTGCTAGCAATGGGCTAGGGTTTACCAATTCTGACTTGACAGCGGATGGCCGCAACCACAACAAAGCCTTGCACATAACCCTGGAATGCAAAGGAGCTGTCCTTTCTCATGTGCTGGTGGACACAGGTTCTTCCTTGAATGTCTTACCAAAGAAGGCTCTGGTGAAACTTGAATATGATGGACTGGCATTGAGACCCAGCAACCTGGTAGTAAGAGCCTTTGATGGTTCTAAGAGATCGGTTCTGGGAGAGATTGAGCTGCCCGTGACAATTGGCCCACAGACCTTTAAAACTATCTTTTATGTGATGGACATTCAGCCCGCCTACAGCTGTTTGTTGGGTAGACCCTGGATTCACGCCGCCGGCGCAATAACGTCTACCCTTCACCAAAAGTTAAAATTTGAGTGGGAAGGCCAAGTTGTCACAATTTGTGGAGAGGAGGACATTTTTGTTAGCCATTTGGCTACTTATAAATACATTGAGATGGATGGGGAGATCCATGAAACAATGAGCCAAGGTTTTGAAGCCTTGAACGTCAATGAAGCATCTGCTGTATCTGGTACTCCAATGTCATCTTACCAACAAGCCCGGAAGGTTGTTGAAGAAGGAACTGCCCAAGGCTGGGGCAAGGTCTTAGCTGTGGAGGAGAAGAAGGACAAGTTTGGGTTGGGTTACAAACCAACTCAACATCAAGCAAAGGCTGCTGCAGAGCCAGGTTTTGTCAGTGGGGGGATGCTCACCCCCGATGCTATCAACTGTCTGGAAGACGAGCTGGAAGAGGAGCGCAATCTGGAGAATTGGATTCGTCCGAAGATCCCGGGGAGCAGTGTCTCGAACTGGTCTTCCCAGGAAATTATAAGTGTTACTCGAGCAGAGTAATTATTATTTCCTGTTTTTTTTTATAGCATGCATCAAAGTCTTGCATCTTGCCCAAGATGACAAGACTCATTTTGTAATCAGGGCCATCTGTACTTTTGTGCAAACAAGATTAAATTAATGAAATATCAGACAATCTTTTGCAAACGAGTCTTTTTCTTTTCTGCTCACTGTTTTTCCACTTTTTCTTTTTGTACAAAAATAAATGGCGGTGTTTTCAAAATGATAACTTCATTTCACTTTTTTCTAAAGCAAGATTAAAATCAATCACTAAAACGAGCAAACTTAACCCTTGCAGAGAATGCCTTCCTGACAGCACCGACAACAGCACGGCTATGACATCGTGTGACTTTGACAATCCGATCAATCAAGCTGATGAAGGGGTTGATGAAGAATGTGAGCTTCCTGAAGAGCTAGCCAGGTTGTTGAGACAGGAGGAAAAGGTTATTACTCCTCATCAGGAGGAGATTGAAGTGATTAATCTTGGTACGGAAGAAAACGTGAAAGAAGTAAAAATCGGGGCCTGCCTGCAAGACTCAGTGAAGAGACAACTGACAGATCTGCTTCAAGAGTATGTTGATGTGTTTGCTTGGTCGTATCAAGATATGCCAGGGTTGGATACCGACATTGTTGTGCATAAGCTGCCTTTGAGGGAAGAATGCCCACCAGTTAAACAGAAGCTGCGCCGAACTCGCCCAGACATGGCTATGAAAATCAAGGAAGAGGTACAAAAGCAATGGGACGCCGGGTTCCTTGCTGTGACTAGCTACCCGCCGTGGGTTGCTAACATAGTACCTGTGCCTAAGAAGGACGACAAAGTAAGAATGTGTGTTGATTACCGGGATCTGAACAGAGCCAGCCCGAAAGATGACTTCCCATTACCTCACATTGATGTATTGGTGGATAACACGGCTCAGTTCTCGGTATTCTCCTTCATGGATGGATTTTCGGGATATAATCAGATCAAGATGTCACCTGAAGACATGGAGAAGACAACATTCATTACACCTTGGGGCACGTTCTGTTACAAAGTGATGCCATTCGGACTGAAGAATGCTGGTGCCACATATCAACGTGCTATGGTGACATTGTTCCACGATATGATCCACAAAGAAATAGAATGTTATGTGGATGATATGATCGCCAAGTCCCTTACAGAGGAAGACCACCTGGTGAATCTGCTAAAGTTGTTCAAGCGTCTGAGGAAATACCAATTGAAGTTGAACCCCAACAAATGCACATTCGGGGTGCGATCCGGTAAGCTGCTGGGCTTTATTGTAAGCGAGAAAGGGATTGAGGTTGACCCTGATAAGGTCAAGGCTATTCAAGAGATGCCTGCACCGAAAACTGAGAAAGAAGTTCGAGGGTTCTTAGGTCGATTGAACTACATTTCAAGGTTCATATCTCACCTTACAGCAACCTGTGAGCCCTTGTTCAAACTGTTAAGAAAAGAACAAACGGTCAGGTGGAACGAGGATTGCCAGAAGGCTTTTGACAAGATCAAGGAGTATCTGCAAGAACCTCCAATCCTCATGCCTCCAGTTGAAGGAAGACCTCTGATAATGTACTTGACAGTTTTAGAAGAGTCAATGGGGTGTGTGCTGGGCCAGCATGACGAGTCTGGTCGAAAAGAGTATGCAATTTACTACCTAAGCAAAAAGTTTACCGACTGTGAACAGCGTTATTCACTGCTCGAGAAAACTTGCTGTGCTTTAGCGTGGGCTGCTCGCCGACTGAGGCAGTATATGTTGACCCACACTACCTTATTAATCTCAAAAATAGATCCAGTTAAGTACATTTTCGAGAAGCCAGCTCTTACCGGACGGGTTGCAAGATGGCAGATGATTCTCACAGAATACGACATACAGTACACATCTCAGAAAGCCATCAAGGGCAGTGTACTATCTGAATATCTTGCTGAGCAACCCATTGATGACTACCAGCCTATGAGATTTGACTTCCCTGATGAAGACATCATGTTCATAAAAACAAAAGATCACGAAGAGCCTATTCACACTGAAGGGCCCGACCCGGAGGAAGAATGGACTATGATGTTTGATGGGGCTGTTAACATGAATGGCCGTGGTGTGGGTGCAGTACTCATTACACCTAAAGGGGTTCACATGCCTTTCTCGGCAAAACTCACTTTCAACTGCACTAACAACGAAGCTGAATACGAAGCTTGCATTATGGGTCTTGAGGAAGCCATTGACCTCAGGATCAAGACATTGACCGTATTCGGAGATTCAGCTTTGGTAGTCAATCAAACCAACGGGAAATGGTACACCCACCAGGATCATCTGATACCTTACAGGGATTATACGAGAAGGTTACTGACTTTCTTCACAACAGTCAAGCTTGAGTATATCCCTCGGGACGAGAATCAGTTTGCAGATGCCTTGGCTACCATTTCATCCATGATCAAAGTTCAAGCTGCTAACTTTGTACCTCAGATTTCAGTGTCTAGACTTGATAGACCGGCATATGTATTTGCAGCGGATGTCGTAAGAGACGATAAGCCTTGGTTCCACGACATTAAGTGCTTCTTGGAGGATCAAACATACCCACCTGGGGCATCTTCCAATGATAAGAAGACTTTGAGAAGGCTTGCTGGTAGTTTCTTTCTGAACACTGATGGGTCTTTATACAAGAGGAACTTTGATATGGTACTCCTCAGATGCGTTGACAAGACGGAAGCAGATTTGATGATGCATGAAGTGCACGAAGGATCTTTTGGTACCCATGCAGGAGGGCATGCCATGGCTAAAAAGTTGTTAAGATCAGGCTATTACTGGATCACGATGGATGCAGACTGTTGTGCCTACGCCAGAAAATGCCATAAATGCCAGATCTACGCAGATAAGGTGCATGTGCCTCCCAATCCTTTGAATATCATGTCTTCACCATGGCCCTTTGCCATGTGGGGCATTGATATGATTGGCAAGATTGAGCCAACTGCTTCAAATGGTCACAGATTCATCCTGGTCGCCATTGACTATTTCACCAAGTGGGTTGAAGCAGCCTCATATGCAAACGTCACTAGACAAGTGGTAGCCAGGTTTCTGAAGAGAGATATCATCTGTCGATATGGAGTGCCCGAGCGAATCATTACTGATAATGGTTCCAACCTGAACAACAAAATGATGGCAGAGCTGTGCCGGGACTTCAAGATTCAACATCACAATTCTTCTCCTTACAGGCCAAAGATGAACGGCGCTGTTGAGGCTGCGAATAAGAATATCAAGAAGATTGTGCAGAAGATGGTAGTCACATACAAAGACTGGCATGAAATGCTACCGTTTGCCTTGCATGGGTATCGCACATCAATCAGGACATCCACTGGGGCAACACCGTATCAACTTGTGTATGGTATGGAGGCAGTCCTACCGGTTGAAGTTGAACTACCCTCCTTACGGGTATTGATGGATGTTAAACTGAGTGAAGCAGAATGGGTTCGGTCCCGATACGAACAACTGAGTCTGATCGAAGAGAAAAGATTGGCTGCAATCTGCCATGGGCAGTTATATCAGAAGAGAATGAAGAAAGCCTTCGATCAGAAAGTCAGGCACCGAGAGTACCAAGTGGGAGATCTTGTGCTGAAAAGAATCCTCCCTCCTCATACAGACCATAGGGGCAAATGGACTCCAAATTATGAAGGACCATTCGTTGTAAAGAAAGTTTTCTCCGGTGGAGCACTGATGCTTAGCACCATGGATGGTGAAGATTTCCCGTCCCCTGTGAATTCAGATGCAGTTAAAAAATACTTCGCATAAAATGACCCGCTGGACATAAAAACAGAATGTAAGTCCAGGCAAAAGTAGGGCATCCCGGCGAGTCAAAAACAGAATAAAAGACTCGGGCAAAAGTAAGGGAAATAAATAAAAAATGTACACCCGCTGAGTTGAAAAGCCGCATTGGACAGCTCAGGCAAAAATGGGTATCCCGATGGATTGAAAACCCGAAAGGGCAATCCATGCAAAACAAGGGAATAAGCGAACAACTGCATTCCGAGTTCGTCTGTATCACTTACAACTTGGTAAGCTTCGAAGGATCAAGCTTCAATCGGAATCAACTCTCTCCAGAAAGCAAGACGAGAAGAACGTCATTGTCATACGAGTCATAGCAGGAGAGGAAGCTCCTCAAGGCGTCGTCAACATCGCCAGCATTTTGTTTCTCAATTTGTAACAATCTCTTCATTTCAGGAGATATGTTTCCTTGACTGTATCTTGCCAATTCAGGGCACATGAATTAATAAAATCAGATTTTCGGTCATGTTTCGTTTTTACATTTATGTTTTGCAAAGAGTTGTCTGATATCTCTAAAAATACAATTGCATAAGTACAGATGCCTTTCTCTAAAAATAAAAAGAAAAAAAACACATGCTTACAGGGAATGTGATTATTCTCGAAAGTACTTGACTCCTATGACAGAATCCAGTGAGGGATACCTCGGGACCTTTTGTACGTTTCCTTACCTTTGCAGGATTGCAGGTATCCAGAACGCAACCTGGGGCATGCAGGTTATGTCTCAGCAAGTGGGCGAATCATTATCAACTCGGTCTATCTTCCACATGGCACTAGAAGATGCCCATTTCCCCAGCGGAGCTGCCAAATCAACATACACTCAATCTCAGCATCCGAAATGCTCTATCCCCAGCTGAGTTGCTCCCCATTGCTTCCCCCAGCAAAATTGCTAAATCAACTAACAGGTTTAATACTCAGGATGTTTTCTCGCCAGCCGAGTTGCCTCTCATTACTCTCCCCAGCTGAGTTATCAACAGCATTCCCCAGCTGTAGTGCCAACCATTCTTCCTCAGCAGAATGCAGAAATCAAGGAATCATCTCCCCACAGAATCCCCAGCTTCTATTCAGAAGAGCAACGCACGGAGAGATCACAACAGAGTACGAAAGCTTCTACAAACCCCAGCTGGGTCTCCCATATTATAAGGATATGTCAATCAGTGACATATATCCCCAAGCAGATGCATCAATAGATCTACCAATGATCTCATCCCCAGCTGGGATGTTCACTTCAAGCAGATCGACCAGAGATCTTCACAGCAACGGGATCCGAATCCCGGATCTGTCTCTTTGCATAATCATAGCATTCGCATCATATTATACCCTCAGAGCGTAGCATTCCGTCTAACACGGAGCATTACGGCAAAAATCAAATGCATAGCATAATCATAAGTCATGTTGTGAATTGAACGCTTGTGAATACAGATTACTTTCCCCCAAAATCCCCATCAGAATCCCAGCAAAAGCAGTTGCCCCACAATTACAGACACCAGTATATACACCTCTTGGCACCCGTCCGTGTTATCTTTCCCCAGTAAAGTCGCCTGAACACCCTTTATAAACAAATCACCCTCATTACAGATACATCCTGACACCCGTCCGTGTCATAGCCCAGCAGAAAGCCAAAGACATCCTCTTTGCACTCACATATACCTATACATACACCCTTTTTGACACCCGTCCGTGTCGTATCCTCAGCGCAGTCGCCTAGACTTTGTATAGCAGACGCTTGTTAATATTATACTTTTCTCTCTTGACACTCGTCCGCATCTTTAATCCATACACTGTGTCAAACACCTTTGTCTTCTTGAATATAGATACTCGTCCGTGTCTATTATTCCCCAGAAGAGTCCCTTCAGATACAACACTCGTCCGTGTTCTCTGTTAACCAGTTGGTACTCGTCCGTATCATCATCTTTGAACATGTGTCAGTTTGTTTCTACATGATACTCGTCCGTATCATAGTCTTAAGGATGCCCGTCCGCATCTTTAATCTATACACAATACCAAACACTTATACCTTTTGTTTCTTGGATGTAAACGCTCGTCCGTGTTTACTCTCCCCAGCAGATCACCAATATCTTTCCTGTTATCTAACACTCGTCCTGTGTTGTGATAACTCTGAGAGCAGCTGTACCCTACTAAGTGGTCGTCCTCCACTTCTTGATGGTCGTCCTCCATCATGCCCATCCGATGGCCGTCCCCATCGTTGTTTTTAGCAGCCGTCCCCTGCTAGGTGGTCGTCCTCCACCTTTTGGATGATCGTCCTTCATCACTTTATCCAATGGCCGTCCCCATTGTTGATTTTGGTTATCTAACACTCGTCCTGTGTTATGAGAAACCTTGAGAGCAGCCGTACCCTGCTGAGTGGTCGTCCTCCACTTCTTGATGGTCGTCCTCCATCATGCTCGTCCGATGGCCGTCCCCATCGTTGACCTTTTCTATCCGATGGCCGTCCCCATCGTTGATATTTTCGGCAGCCGTACCCTGCCAGGTGGTCGTCCTCCACCTCTGATGGCCGTCCCCATCATATTTCTTTTATTCCCAACAGAGCAGCCGTCCCCTGCTAGGTGATCGTCCTTCACCTTTGATGGCCGTACCCCATCATCTGTTTATTTCATTTATTCTTTAACCCGATGGCCGTCCCCGTCGTGGTCCCTTTTCCTTTTTAGCCCGATGGCCGTCCCCATCGTTGGTTACTTTACCTTTATGAACTTGATGGCCGTCCCCGTCATGTTTCATTAATCCTCAGAAATTTTACAGTTTTATCGTGATGGCCGTCCCCATCATGATTTTATTTTCCCCAGCTAGTCGGCCGTCCCCGTCTTAGCTTTACTTGTTTTTCCCCAGCTAGTCGGCCGTCCCCGTCTTAGCTTTACTTGTTTTTCCCCAGCTAGTCGGCCGTCCCCGTCTTAGCTTTACTTTTTATCCCCAGCATGTCGGCCGTCCCCGTCATCGCTTTATTTCCTGCACTTTACCAGCATGTCGGCCGTCCCCGTCATCGCTTTGCTTCGCATACCACTTTACCCAGCAGTCTTCCTCTGCTCGACGGTCGTCCTCCGTCGCCTGTACTTTACAATATACTTTATTTTTCCTTTACAATCTATATCCCTTTTCTTCTTCATCCTGTGAGTGCAAATTTTGGACTGTCTTTGGTATTCAACCACAAGTTATCTTGTTTGCCTGTTAAGCCGTCGCTTACATCCTGCACAGCTAACTCATGTTTGAATAGGGGCAGCTGTAAACACCCCAAATTTGCCCTCACCCATTCACACCATGGCTTGTGATCATCCTCATATGCATAAATACAATCATATCATCTCACATTTCATTTTTGATTCACTGGATAGTTTCTAAGGCATCTGCACCTAGGGTTTGTGATCTGAGCAATCCCAAAGCATCTTGAGCCATTCCAAAGGCAACCAATCAACTCAAAGGGGTCCATGTGTGTTCTTACATCATATTCTATCTCCTCAAAGTCAAAAGTGCAGAGGAATCACAAGAACTAGGGTTTGAGTGGGTGCAGAGCCAGGATGAACTGCACAGTTGACTGAAAATTAGGGTTTTGGTTTCAAAGGCCATAACTCCAAATTTTTTGGTCATTCTTGTTTCCATTGATCTCTATATGGTATAGGTAGTATGCATATCAATTTTCATGAAGAAATTCCATGGGGAAGTCATCTGACCAAGAGTTGACTTTTCAGACAAGTCAGTGCAAAATCAGGGCATCTGAGGCCCCCAATGACCCAACCAATGGGTGATCTTCATCATTTTGAGAGTATATGATCTTTATTTGATCATGGAAGAAGGTTGAATTTCATAAAAATCAAGAATTTGGAGTTTTTGCAAATGTTGACTTTTTGGGCATAGTTGACTTTTCAAGAATGCCTCATTTTAGGTCAATTTTCAAGCCTTGATTCATGATCCAAAAAGGCTTCAAATGGAAAAACTTTGGTCTTGAAAGTTGTAGATCTCATCTTTCCCTTTTCAAAAAGTACAAGAACATGATCAAACTCTTCTTAGATCAAAAGTTATGGCCATGCAAAGTTGGTTAAAATCATTAATTTTCAAGGCATGCCTCATTTGGAAACTTTGCAAAATCTTGGACCAATGCATCATGTGACCTCTAATTCATTTCAAACCATTACACAAACATTCTCTAAGTCCTAAAAAATCATAATTGAATTGAATTTGCTCATGGTTTGGTTTGAGTAACAAGGCTTTATCACATGTGAACCAAAAGCTAGCCAACTTGCAAAACACTCATGATCACTTCCTACAACTTGGTGCATTGGCTGCTGAGCTTTGCTAGGCCTCTCCCTCACCTTTGCTGCGCCACCCATGCCTTGTACTTGCCTAGACCTTGCCCATGCCCTATCTTACACAAAGTTGACCTTTTATGCAAAAGCAAACTTACCTATCACAGCTGCACAAGTCACATCCTCTGGCCACTTGGATTAAAATATGTTATCAATTTGCAAGCAAAAACACTCAAGAGGCAAGGCTGAAACACACACATTCACAACTTTCACAAAAACCTTCCACATTGCAACTTGCTTCGAATCTGCTTAGACAGCCATCAAACACTAAAACTTCCTTCATCAATCATCTCACCACACTCCATAGGCCACCCAGCACCCAAAGCACAAGCCTAAAACAGCCAAGAAATCCCACTGCCATTTCTTACTTCAGTTTGCAAAAACTTTCGAATCTTCCTTCCTAGCTCACAAACACACAAACCAATACCACAAATCATCTCTACACATTGCATAGACCTCAAACAACCCATCACCATGACCTGAGAGTGACTGAAACTCCATTGCCATTGTTGAGCAAGCTTGAGCAGAAGCTGTCGAATCTCCTTCTCCAGCCAACACAAACTCATTCTGAGCATTCAAACACATTTGGAGGATCAAGTAGAGCAGTTTGCATCAAAGGAAGTGGCCAGAAAGCTCCTAAACTGAAAGCTCCAAATCTCAGGTAGCTCGAAATTAATTTTTCCAGAAATGGTTTTTTATGTTACAAACTTGTTCTTCATGATGCACTGATCATTCTGGTACCTTTAGTTTTTGAAATGGTTTTGTTTTGAGCATTTAATTTGTGTTTGAAGCTCACGAACCCTAGTTTTTCTTTCTTTCGATTCAGTTGATTTAGGAACTTTAAATTTGTTTTAGGTTAGGGGTTTGATTCGTGAGAGGATAAGGATCATTTACATGTTCTTGGTTTTCATTTTTGGTACGTATTGAGAGGTTTTGAGATTTTCAGGTGAGCTTCTGGCCGGAGAAGACGACCGGAAGTCTTCTCCGGCCACCTGAATGTGATTAGGGCATAATCCCAGTCATTTATGTCAGTTTGAATTTGGAGCGTTTGATCAGTTGACTTCTTTGACCTCCCGCGCGTGTGAATGGCTAGGATCTTCCCAATTAGCCCTAATCTCTCTCTTTAGTTTAATTAATTCGTGATTAAGTTAATTTGCTCAGAGTGAATCTAGGCCTTTCATTCTGGCGCGCAGTCAATGCCTTTGAACCCAGCTTCAATCCCAGCCATCCAATCTGATTACTTCCCATTTATTTTAATTTTAATTCATTTCTTTCTCATTTGTTTTGCATATTTAATTTAAAATAGCAAAAATGTCTTAAAAATTATGAAACTTTTTCTTTAAAGTTTTAATAATTTTTAAGACCCAAAAACATTTTTTATTTTATTTTTACCATTTAAAAGAGTATTTTTAAATATTTAAAAGATTATTTTTAATTGATTAATGAGAATTAATTAATTAAAAATACTTTTAGGTATTTAAAAATTACAAAATAATTCATGAAATGTTCTAAGACATTTAGAAACATTGTCCAACCTTCAAACCAAATTTCTTTTTTGATCTTGATACATTTTAAGAATTTTTCATGGAATTAAATCATTTTTTATGCATTATTTTGATCACAAGTTTAAAAATTCATTTCTGCTTATTGGTGAAGGTTGAGACATTGATTCTTCTTGCATTGTTTTCCATTTTGCATGTATTTTCAAGGATAAAAAGGCCATGATTTGATCTTGCATTTCCTAATTGATTGGCATTTCTTTTGTTAAGAACCCTAAAAAACCCTAATAACTTGCAAAATTCATATCTTGAGTTTGGTTGAGAGTTGAGAGCTCCCCTTTGGGCAGTGGTTTGTTATAGGTCTAGGGTTTCTTTGGGTGCCATTTTCCATTTTTTATCTTAGGGTTTGCTTCTGTTTTGGGTTTTTGTTTGATGTTTGATCCATGAACCCTAATTTGGGCCTTCTCTTGCATCCCTCTTGCATTCTCTTGCATAACATGGCTTGTCATTGCATTTTGTGCATTCTCTTGATTCATTTGACATCTCAAGACATGTATGAAGCATCTTTGATCATTGCATCTCATGATTGCCATGTCATTTGCCTTGTATACTTCATAGCATTTCATGCTTGTCCATGCTCCTTAGCTTGCATCATTTGCATTCATAATCTTGTATGAACATCTCCATGTCTTGCCTCATGTTTGCAGCATACCATAACATCATTATCATCATCAACATGCTTCTGGTTTTGTTTTTCATCATATCATTTCATCCCATTTAGCACTGCATTGCATTTCTTTCTAACATTTCAGGTGGTAAGTAACTTGGGAAGTGAATTTGCCTTCACTTCTCATAACTTTTCTTTTCACCTCTCTTGCATACATTGCTGCATTCTTATATGTGTTTGAGATTGAGCTTGCTCATCCTTGTTTCTCCCACTTTCTTTCCTCAAGTGACTTGACTTCTTGAAGGAAGCAAGTCACTTTGCTTCTCTTGATCCTTTCATCTGCTTCCTGGTGGTTCCATTGAAGATTTACCTTGAAAACCTCACAAACCTTAGGAACAACCAAGCATGATAATGAATTAGGGTTTTGATTAGTTCCCCCATAGTTTTACCTTTGTGTCTCTCTTTGAGTCTTCTCTTCTCACCTCATAATCAGGGACTAAACCCTAAAGGCTTTAAGACTTTGTGCTTAGGGTTATGCCTGCATCCTTCTCTTAGGATGGAGTGTATAACTTTAATCCTAAGTATTAAACCCTTAAGGTGTTTAAATCTCCTTAATTAATTCACTTAATAAGTATCAAGACATCACACTTGTAACTTGGGCCTTGCATTAGGGTTCTAATTCTTCCTTAACTGGTTAAGAAGGACTAACCCTAGAGTTAATGGACAAGTCCCCCTCAAGTCGTCTTACAAATCATAAAATTCACTTCATCATCATATCATTAACTAAAATCCACTTAATAAAGGCTTGTTTTGTCATGGGTTTAATCCCTAATCATGGATTAAGTTGAGGAGTCTTCCTCAGCTTAAACATTCTCATCTATTATCCTTCTTTTAGGATGGTGTAATGGGTCTGTTTAATCCTTGATTACGGCTTAACCCCATTACTCAACACTAAACAAAATCACAAAAACATCTAAATAATCACAAGTAGGTTAATGATCTTAATCCTACACCAAAGGTGATTAGGTGTGAGAATCTGACTTCACACTTAAGGTACTCTCATTACCCCTAAACAGAGGGAAGATGTGATGAGTTTACTAAATCCATTGGTTTAGACTTAAGCTCATTATCCTATGACAAACTCCAAAAGCAATAAAAGACTGAAAACTCAAAAACAAACAATAATCGTCTCCTTCGGGATTCTTTTCTCATCATCTTCACTCACAACCGAGAACTCGCTTCTTCCGTCTAATGCAAGACAGTAAGCACCTGAGCCAGACAGGTCATACACTTGAGCATAGACAAGCAAGCAGTTCACAAGTCAATTCATCTTTCAGTCTCTTTGGGTCGAACTACGGTGTTCTGACTTCCTCATTGCACGAGAGGATACGTAGGCATAACTTAACAGTTATCGAACAAAAGTCTCTGTTCATTCCCCCTCCTTCCAGCATTATTCTTTGAGCCTCGTGATCTTGAGCATCCTATTCCAGGTCTCACACTGACACTGTATATATCACACTTCACATTCTTTTGCACTGACACCTGTACATCTTTTTCAGCTATTCTATACACAGATTGCACTGACACTACCCCTTTAAAACACAAATCTTTTAAGCGTGGATCCCGTCGAGTACGACGGACAATCTGGGTGCTAATACCTTCCCAGGTTGTAACCAACCCCCTTTCTCAGTCTCTCTGGTTCGCAAACCGTCTTATCCATCTTTTTCTAGGCCTATGCAGCATTGCCTTTCCTCCGGGATAAAAATGCCTAGCTGGCGACTCTTTTCATCTCCAGTGAGTTCACGGCTGTGTGTTCTCATTGTCCCTCTCGCCGACCGTTCGCGCTTGTACCTGGATGCAAATCTTTGGGAGCGACAGCTCGATTCATGAGTTTGGGGGAAAATAAATGAGTTTTGGCTTGGGGATTTGATTCAGTAAGTTGTGGGGATCATTTCCATGTTTGTAGATTTCATTTTAGTTAGGTTTTGAGAGTTTTAGGGATTTTCAGGTGGGCTTCCCACCGGAGAAGACGACCGGAGGTCTTCTCCGGCCACCTGAAAATCATTAGGGCATAATCCTGTAATTAATTTCCATTTGAATGTGAAGCGTAGGATTGCTTTGACCCATTGACCTTCCGCGCGAATGAATGGCCCAGATCCTCTTGCTTTGCCCTAATCCACTTAGTTAGTTTAATTAATCCATAATTAAATTAATATAATCAGATGCAATTCTGGCCCTCCACTAACGCGCGCAGTCAACCCATTCAAATTCAGACTCAATCCTGGCCCTCCACTCAGTTGACTTCCATTTATTTCAATTTTTATTTCATTTTTTTTCATTTAATTTGCACAATTTATTTAAAATAGCAAAACTTGTTTAAAAATTATGAAACTTTTTCTCAAGAGTTTTATTAATTTTTAAGACACAAAAATATTTTTATTTTCATTTTTAGCATTTAAAAAGTATTTTAAAATATTTAAAAGTTTATTTTTAATTGATTAATGAAAATTAATTTATTAAAAATACTTTTAGGTATTTAAAAATCACCAAAAAATTCATGAAATGTTCTAAGACATTTAGAAACATTGTCCAACCTTCAAACCAAATTTCTTTTTGATCTTGATGCATTTTGAGAATTTTTCATTGAATAAAAATCATTTTAATGCATTAATTTGATCCAAAGTTCAAAAAATCATTTCTGCCTATCCATGAGGAGTTGGACATTGATTCTTCTTGCATTGCATTGTGTTTAGCATGTAGTTTATGAGGTTAAATGTCCATGATTTGATCTTCCATTTTTAATTTGTTTGATAATTTTCTTGTTTAGGAACCCTAAAAACCCTAGAATCTTGTAAAAATCATAACTTAAGATTGGTTAAGAGTTGAGACCTCTCCTTTGGGTATTGGGTTAGTATAGGATTAGGGGTCCTTTGGGTGGCATTTTAAATTTTTTGTAATGTTGTTTGCTTCTGATTTTGGTTTGTGTTTGATGTATGATTCATAAACCCTAATTTGGGCTTTCATATGCATCCATCTTGCATTCTCTTGCATAACATGACTTGCCATGACATTTCAAGCATCCATTTGATTCATTTGACATCATAAGACATATTGAAAGCATGTTTGATCATTGCATCATGTATTTGCCATGTTGTATGCCATGTGCACTTCATAACTTTTCATGTATGTCCATGCTTCTTAACTTGCTTCATTTGCATTCATGAACTTGTATGATCACTTCCATGTGCTGCCTCATGTTTGTAGCATCACATAGCATCATTAGCATCATGTAAATGCTTCTGGTTTTGTTTCTCATCATGTCATCCCATCCCATTTTGCATTGCATTGCATTTCCTTTCTAACCTTTCAGGTGGTAAGTGACTTTGAGAAATGAATTTGCCTTCACTTCTCATAACTTTTCTTTTCATCTCTCTTGCATCCATTGCTGCATTTTTGTTTGTGTTTGAGATTGAGCTTGCTCATTCTTCTTCTTCTCACTTTCTTCCTTCAAGTGACTTGACTTCTTAAATGAAGCAAGTTGCCTTGCTTCTCTTGATCCTTTCATCTACTTCCTGGTGGTTCCTCTGAAGATTTCTCTTGAAAACCTCACAAACCTTAGGAACAACCAAGCATGACAATGATTAGGGTTTTGATTAGTCTCCCCTCTTAGTTTTACCTTTGTGTCTCTTTTGATTCATCTCTTCTTATCTCATAATCAGGGACTAAACCCTAAAGGCTTTAAGGCTTTGTGATTAAGCTTATGCCTGCATCCTTCTCTTAGGATGGAGTGTATAACTTTAATCCTAAGTGTTAAACCCTTAATGTGTTTAAATCTCTTAATCAATTCACTTAATAATCATCAAGACATCACACTTGTAACTTGGGCCTTGCATTAGGGTTCTAATTCTTCCTTAACTGGTTAAGAAGGACTAACCCTAGTGTTAATGGACAAGTCCCCCTCAAGTTGTCTTACAAATCATAAAACTCACTTCATCATCACACCATTAAATAAAATCCACTTAATCAAAGGCTTGTTTTGTCATGAGTTTAATCCCTAATCATGGATTAAGTTGAGGAGCTTTCCTCAGCTTAAACATTCTCATCTATTATCCTTCTATTAGGATGGTGTAATGAGTCTGTTTAATCCTTGATTATGGCTTAACCTCATTACTTAACACTAAAAAAAACAACAAAAAACATCTAATTAATCACAAGTAGGTTAATGATCTTAATCCTACATCAAAAGGTGATTAAGTGTGAGATGCTGACTTCACACTTAAGGTATTCTCATTACCCCTAATCAGAGGGAAGATGTGATGAGTTTACTAACCCATTGGTTTAGGCTTAAGCTCATTAACTTATGACAAATTCAAAAGCAATAAAAGACTGAAAATACAAAAACAAACAATAATCGTCTCCTCCGGGATTCTTTTCTCATCTCATTCACTCATAACCGAGAACTCGCTTCTTCCGTCTAATGCAAGACAGTTTGCATTTGTGCCAGACAGATCATACACTTGAGCATAGACAAGTAAGCAGTTCATAAGTCAATTTATCTTTCAGTCTCTTTGGGTCGAACTACGGTGTTCTGACTTCCTCATTGCACGAGAGGATACGTAGGCATAACTTAACAGTTATCGAACAAAAGTCTCTGTATATTCCCCCTCTTTCTAGCTTTATTCTTTAGCCTCATGATCTTGAGCATTTCACTTTGCTCTTACACTGACACTTTCATACTTCATATCACTTATACACTATGCACTGACACCTGTACATCCTTTTCCAGCTAGTCTATACACAAATTGCACTGACACTACCCCTTGAAAACACAAATCTTTTAAGCGTGGATCCCGTCGAGTACGACGGACAATCTGGGTGCTAATACCTTCCCAGGTTGTAACCAACCCCCTTTCTCAGTCTCTCTGGTTCGCAACCGTCTTATCCGTATCTTCCTAGGTCTATGCAGCATTACCTTTCCTCCGGGATAAAAATGCCTAGCTGGCGACTCTATTCATTCTCCAGTGAGTTCACGGCTGTGTGTTCTCATTGTTCTTTTCGCCGACCGTTCGCGTTTGTACCTTTATTTGGGCCAGTCCCATCTATCGGGAGCGACAGCTACCATATAGAATGTTACCTTGTTTTCAGGTTAATTTTCCAGCAAACAGACTTCATCAACAACTCTTGACTATCAGGACTGCTTTATCCTCCTGAAAGTTATCATTTCCTCAGGACTGCTTTATCCTCCTGAAAGCTTTCTTATACCTCAGGACGTTGTTATCCTCCTGAAAGCATATTATCTCCTCGGGACGTCGTTATCCTCCTGAAAGCATATTATCTCCTCAGGATGTTGTTTATCTTCCTGAAAGCTATCACTACTTCCTCAGGACGTTTTTCTCCTCCTGAAAGCTTCTTATACCTCAGGACGTTGTTATCCTCCTGAAAGCATATTATTACTTTGGGCCGTTGTTATCTTCCCAAAGGTTACCACTTCCTCAGGACGTTGTTATCTTCCTGAAAGCATACTATTATCTCAAGACTGCTTTATCCTCCTGAAAGCATATTATTACCTCAGGATTGCTTTATCCTCCTGAAAGCTATCATTATACCTCCATATTTTGGACTGCTTTATCCTCCAAGAAATGTACCTGAAGAATCTTTCTCCAAGTGGCATCTTTAAGCCCACTCAAGCATACTCAACTAGTCATCAGTACCACTTTACGCACTGGTGAGTGCAAATTTTTGGGCTTTTGTGTTCAATCCCCTTCAACCTTCCAGGTCACGATTGGCACATATACCAATCTAACCCCTCAGGTTTCAGAAAATTGAACAGGGGCAGCTGTTGCACCCCAAAATTTGCCCTCACAATACAAGACTTTGTGTTCTAAGAAGGTTCACAAGGTTCACAAGATTCACAATACTTACAAGACCTTTTATGAGGTTCATGAAGTCTACAAGTCACTTTATGAGGTTCACAAGGTTCACAATGCTTACAAGACCTCCCATGAGGTTTACAAGGTTCACAAGAACTCTCATGAGGTTCACAAGGTTCACAAGACATCTTATGATGGTTCACAAGGTTCACAAAGTTCACAATTGGTCAGAAGAGTTGACAATCCCCTCAGACAATGCACCTCCTAAGCAGTGCATCCAAAACTAGGGTTTTGACTTTAATCAGGCTAAATGGACTTCCAAGACTTCAAGTGAGCTTCATAACATCTTATATGTGTGTAATAACCCCCATGACAAGCTTCAAAACTTTTCTCAAAAGTTTGCTCAGTCAGATGATCAGATAAGTCAAAATCAGTCAAAGCAGTTAAAAAGTCAAACTGAGGTCAACTGTAGTCAAACCAAAGTCAAACTTCATGATTTTTTGCCAACATCAAGTATATGAAGTAAAATTCATCATTTGAACAAGGGTTGATCATGATTCATCAAGGATATTTCAGATCATCAAGAATCAGAGGTTTCTAAATTAGGGTTTCCTCAGTAAAAGTCAACTGAACTTTGACCAGCCATAACTTTCACATGCTTCATCACCAAGTCTCCATCCAAAGCTCATTTTGAAGGAAATTGAATTCTCTACAACTTTGTGTCTCACAAGCCAAGCCCAAAAATGCTTCATTTGGAAGGTATGAGCTAAGACATTATAGGTCCTTTTGAAAGTCAACAAAAAGTCAACAACGTCAAAAGGGCATAACTTGAGAATGGTAAAAGATATGGACATGAAACCAGTGGGGTTGGTTAGAGGACTCTTCAAGATTTCCAAAATGTCCAAGAACACCCTCATAGCATTAAAATTGAAGGATGTGTGCCCTTGCAAAATTGGGAAATATTTGGTTGGTTTATGAAGAAAATGGAGGTTTAAAATCAATTTTTTCTAAATGGACTTGCCATATAATGATCCAATCCATGCAAACACTTCATGCACGACCCAATGACAAGAAATTCTGATTTTTTATATTTTATTTGATATTTATTTGAATTTTATTCATTTTAAATCAAATTAAATTAAAATAAAATCTAAAAATCAAAGTTTGGACATGATTCTTCTTCTAGAAATCAATCAATGCTGTTTAACATGATTGGATCTTGTACAAATTCGTGCTAGACCAGATTGGAATACAAATATTTGATTTTTTCACATTTTTGGATCATGACATTCCTTCACAATCAAGGCATCCAAAAAGCCCATAAATCCATCATCTCTTGACCTAAATTACATCCATTATAAGTATACAATAGAAACCAATGCAAGGGGGACGAATCCAGAGGCAAGAGAGGCACTTTCATATTCAAAATTTTGGAAGAAAATTGATTTTCGGTTTTACTATTTTAGGAGGTTTTCACAGTTTTGAAAAGCTCCATTGTGTTCCTTGAGACTTCATAAACGCATTGCAATCATCACCATAGTCTCATTTGTCCAAAATTACACATACCGATTCTGTTTTGTTCTTGTTTTTCTTGGATTTCGATTTTGTTTATACAGGCGTTTTAACTCCAATTTGATTATACAATGTTGTTTAGAATGATGAATAGAATGTTTCTGGATTAGTTAATTGCATTTTTGGTACAGGAATGGTGTTTCGCCATTATTAGGGTTCTAAGGTTCGAAATTGGGAACCTCTGTTAGACATGATTTCAGAACAAATTGAAGGTTTAAATAGATTCACGGGACGACTTACATATGATATGTACCCATAGGACTAATTTATTTGATGTGTTTGAAGTTTTTGGATTTGCAGGACATCTAGTGACGGAATAAAACTGTCACTAAAACCTTTAGCGACGACGCACTGTAGGTAAAAGCTAAATGGACGGTTCAGTGGAGAAGATGACCTGCGCGCGATTTTTATAATTTGAATTTTCGTTATATTTTATAATAAATCTGTTTCGTTTATATGTCACACACAAGCGTGTGTCCTAGTGGTAAAGTGCTTGGCTTGGTATGCGAAAGGGCTTGGATTCGAAACCAGCCTCAACGCAGTTTTTTTTTGTGCAATTTGTTTTGTTTTACAGGATGAAGATAAAGCTAAATGAATCTGGGATATTATCAGCTAGCAGCGTGCAGCCCAGTGGCTAGGTTCTTGCTTGTCCAGGTAAAGGACCTGGGTTCAAATCCCAGGTCCTGTTTTTTTGGTTTTTGTTTCTTTTCTTATTTTGTTTCTTTTATTATTTCTTATATTATTTTTCTAAATTAATCTCAACAAATTTCTAAACAATATATATAAATTATTTTTCTTTTATAAAAAATTATATTATGTTTTTAATATATTCATATGTATATAATTAATATTGTATATTAAAAAACCTAATATTTTTGTATATAAAACCCTAATTTTTATTAAATCCTAATTAATCTTAATAATTTTCTAAAAACCCTAATCGTAATTCTTGCTTATATTTTAATTAATAAATAAAATTTTATTATAATCTTTAAATTTGTAAATATAATTGTATGATCACATTTTTTAATCATGTATATATTTTATTTAATATAATTAAATTTTGTAAATATAATCATAATTAACCCTATTTTTTATAATATGTAAATATGACCTAAATTGTTTATATTTTTAATTTTGCATTTAAATAATTGTTAGTATATGCTTAGGAATAATTAAAAAAAATTGTTAAATTAATTTTGTAATTATATTTATTTCTATAATATGTTTATCATTAACTTATCTTTCTATATAATTTACAAATAACTTAAAACTTTATAATTAATATAATTGTTCATATTTTTTCTTATCAATCTTAAATAATTGTTCATATAAAAATTTGATCTTTTAATTATTTTAATATTTTTGATTATTTCATTATTATTATTATTAATTATGTTTATATGATTATTACTAACCCATTTAATTTAGTATTATTGTTATTATTATTATTTTCACTAACCCAATTATTATTATTATTTAATATTTTGCTTATTTATTTCAATTGTCTTATTATTATTATGTAATTGCTCCTTGGTGTAAATATTAATTTGTAATGTTTAAATTTTATGCTATGGTTAGTAAAAATAGGGAGTGTAACATGTATGTCATTTAAAATTAATTTAGATCACTTAATTTAAAAGATAAATATTTAAAATTGTACACTCACACACGTAAGTCGATCTTTGATCGCCATCTCACTTTCTAGGGTTACCTCTCATTGTTGCCTAATTAAAAGGTCAAGTAGAGTGTATAAAGCAAAAAGTCCCTCAAAGTAAAGTCATCTAGTCCCTTAACAATAAAAGATCAAGTCCCTTAACGGTTGCCTTCGTAATGATCTTGTCCCTTTCGAATAATGATGAAAGTCCCTCCAAAATTGCTTATACACCCCACAGTTGCCTACATAAACAAATGTCCCTTCACTTGTCCCTCACATCCAAGGTAATGACTACCTATTCCTTAATAATAGGGATAGTCTTACCATTTAAAGGATTCAAGAACAAAAAGACTTAAACTTTAGGGTAGGTTCCTCATAGTTACTTGCTCACTATTCAAAAACTTTTCAAACACTTCACAATTTCAAACAATTTTCAAACACAAGTTTTTTACGCATCCGTACATGGATCATTATCAAACTCTTATGAAAATTTCTATTCACACACTTCACATTTTCAAAAAACATTTTAAAGTGAGCTAAGTAACTAAGAGCCCATGGATAACCATGGATGTAAAGGGTGTTAACACCTTCCCTTTACATAACCTACCCCCCGGACCCAAAAATCTTTTAAAAGGTCTTTCCTGTTCTTTTATGCCTTTCCTTTGGATAAAATAAAAGTCGGTGGCGACTCTTGCTATCCGCAACATAACTAAAGTAAGTTCTCCCACCGTGTTACAGTCTGGAAAGGTCAAAACCAAGTGCCAAGCCGGATACCTTGGAGACAAATAAGCATACTGCATTGCATACTAACCTTTTGTTTTGTTTTGTAGGTTTTTGTTTTGTTTGTTACTAACTCTGTTGTGGTTCAGGAACTATTGCTCGCCGTCGGGTGTTCCCACTCAACCGTCCGCACAGGTATCCTACCCGCAACAACCTTCCGGGTATACAGATGGACCAGGTACAACAGGACCTCACAGAGGTCAGGGCTCAAATGGCCAATGAGAGACTGGAAATGAGAAATCAGATGACCCAGTTTATGGAGGTGATGAATGGATTGGCACAGAGCCAAGAAAGATTAAGAGCATTGGTAGAGAGGCAGACTCAGGAAGACCCCCATCTAGGGACTGGTGGAACGAGCAACAATGAGAGGGTTCAGCCTCATGTCAACCCACCTGTGTATGGCCCTCATCTTCACCCAGAGATCAACATCCCTGCTAATGTACAAGGGAATGCTACTACAGGCAGAGTACTACAAGAAGACCCCCAAGAAGATCAGTTCACTGTGATGGGAGCTGGGGATGAAGCCTATGACAGAAGGCTAGATGAAATTGCTGAGAAATTAAGATCTCTGGAGTCTCAAAACTCCTTGGGTTTTGATGTCATGGACATGGGCTTAGTGGACGGGGTAAGAATACCTCACAAGTTTAAACCTCCGTGCTTTGAGAAGTACAACGGAACCTCCTGTCCACGAACCCACTTACAATCCTTTCTAGGGAGGCTGAAGGCATACACCATGGATGAAAAATTGTGGATGTTTTATTTCGAAGACAGTTTAACAGGAGCTTCAAGGGAATGGTACTCCCATTTGACCAGAGTAACCATCAGATGCTGGAAGGACCTGGCTGAGGCCTTCATTAGACAATACCAGTACAACTTGGATATGGCTCCCAACAGGACCCTCCTGATGGGAATGTCTCAATCATCCAGGGAAAGCTTCCGGGAATACGCCCAGAGGTGGAGACAGCTTGTTGCTGCTGTCCAGCCACCCATGTCGGAAAGGGAGATGGCCGACATGTTTATGAACACCCTTCAAGGGACATACATTGACAGGATAGCTGCCTTTTCTTCCACCAGCTTCGCTGATGTAGTTATAGCTAGAGAAAGAATTGAGAGCCTTCTAAAGATGGGTAAGATTTCCGACAACGGAGCAAGCTAGTCCAGCAACCCAAGAAAGCCTTTTGTGGGCCCAAGAAGAACTGGTGAGACTAATGCTATCCATACCATCAGGGGAAGACCCCAATATGTTCATAGGTCAGTGGCAGCTGTCACTATTCCCGCTCCAATTCATCAACAACCAGCATACCAACCACAGCAACAACCCACTACCAGCAACAAGCTCAGTATCCACCTCAGAGAAATTATAACAACAACAACACCAGCAATAACAATCAGCAAAGACCGTTTCAACAGAGACCATCTCAGGCCAATAGGGTGATTGATCCGATCCCTATGCCTTATGCCGCATTATTGCCACAACTCCTGAAACTCAACCTGGTTGAGCTAAGGACATTGGCACCTCCAGATCCTGCCAGTCTGCCCAGAAATTACGACGCCAACGCCAGATGTGCTTTTCACTCCAACGCACCTGGCTACAGTACAGAGCAGTGAAGAGCTTTGCACATGAAAGTGCAAGATCTAGTGGATTCCAAAGCTCTAAACTTTGCGCCCCCGCCAAATGTCAGTAAAAACCCTATGCCCAACCATGGAGGACCCAGAATCAATGCTATTGAGGAAGATAAGTCATCTTACTTGATAACCAGTGTGGGGCAGATTCGGACACCCCTGGTAGAGATTAAAGCTCAACTCCTTGAATGTCAAATGTTCCCCGGGTGTGAGCTAGGATGTGCTTATTGCAACATTTCGGTAAATGGGTGTTATAACTTGAGAAGTGGCATAGATGGTCTCATCCAGAGTGGCCTACTTCAAATCACAACATCAACACCTCCAAATCCAGCAATCTCCTTAACAACAATTCCCGAGTCTTCTACAACTGCAACAACAATTGTTCCAAACAAATCTTCAATCTCATCAACAAATGATTCATCTGTTACTTCAACGGACCAAATATCAACAACCATCTCTTCTACAACTTCAACATCCATCCAGTCAACGATGTCTCCTACAACATCAACAGCAATTAATGAGAGTGTCTCAACGGTTACAATATATTATGATCCTGCAAATGATTCTGCCTACAACTCACAAAATACCACTCCTATTAGAGCACCAGTTACAATATACTATGATCCACATACCATCATGGTCCCTTCTGCAGCTGCTATCAGTCCAGTCACCATCACAGTGCCTGGGCCAGTTCCTTATGAAAGCAATAATGCCATCCCGTGGCATTATGGCTCAGATCTATACTGCGAAGGACAGAAAATCACTTTGGAATCATCAACTTCTTCACCACAAATAGACAATGTTGGGGGAGGCGGAGGCTTCACTCGGAGCGGACGTCTCTTTGCCCCGCAAATTCCAAGACCCATTGTTGAAGCAGAAGCTGCTGCCAAGGCAAAAGGGAAGAGCATGGTGCAAGAAGAGCAAGTTGCTAAAGAAGCTTTAAAGACCCCTTTTAACCAAGAGGTTGATGAATTCATGAGAATCATCAAGAAAAGTGATTACAAGATAGTGGACCAGCTTCACCAGACACCTTCCAAAATCTCCATTTTATCATTGCTAATATGCTCCGAGGCTCATCGGAACGCACTATTAAAAGTCTTGCACGCAGCTTATGTGCCAGAGGAGATTACCGTCAATCAGTTGGAAACTGTAGTTGGAAATGTTAACGCTAGTCATGGACTAGGATTTACCAACACTGATTTGACAACGGAAGGCCGCAATCACAACAAGGCTTTTCATATTACCTTGGAATGTAAGGGTGCAGTTCTTTCTCATGTGTTGGTGGACACAGGGTCATCCCTCAATGTCCTACCTAAGAAAGCCCTTGTGAAGCTGGAGTATGAAGGATTGGCATTATGCCCCAGCAACTTGGTAGTGAGAGCCTTTGACGGTTCTAAGAGATCAGTTCTGGGAGAAATTGAGTTGCCTATAACGATTGGCCCACAGACATTCAAAACGACCTTCTTTGTGATGGATATACAGCCTGCCTACAGCTGTCTATTGGGTAGACCATGGATACACGCCGCTGGCGCCGTGACATCAACCCTTCACCAGAAGTTAAAATTCGAGTGGGAGGGCCAAGTTGTTACTATTTGTGGAGAGGAAGATATCTTTGTTAGCCATCTGGCTACATTCAAATACATTGAGATGGATGGGGAGATCCACGAAACTATGAGTCAAGGGTTTGAGGCCTTGAACATAAATGAAGCATCCGCTGTACCTGGAACCTCAATGACATCTTATCAGCAAGCCCAGAAGGTTGTGGAAGAGGGGACTGCCCAAGGCTGGGGCAAGTTGTTGCCCGTAGAGAAGAAGGAGGACAGATTTGGGTTGGGTTACAAACCAACTCAACAAGATCAAGCAGAGGCTGCTAAGAAGCCCAATTTTGTCAGTGGGGGGATGCTCACCCCAGATGCCGTGAACAACTTGGAAGACGAGGATGAAAGCGACCACAACCTGGAGAGTTGGATACGTCCAAAGATCCCGGGGAGCAGTATCTCAAACTGGTCTTCCCAGGAAATTATAAGAGTTACTCCTGCAGAGTAATTATTATTTCCTGTATTTTTTAAGCATGCATCAAGTCTTGCATCTTGCCCAAGATGACAAGACTCATTTTGTAATCGGGCCATCTGTAATTTTGTGCAAATAGATCAATCAATGATAATCAGACATCTTTTGCAAATGAGTCTTTTTTCTTTTCCGCTCACTGTTTTTCCATTTTTCTTTTTGTACAAAAAATAAATGGCAATGTTTTCAAAATGACAACTTCATTTCACTCTTTCTAAACAAGATTAAAATCAATCACTAAAATGAACAAACTGAACCCTTGCAGAGAGTGCCTTTCAGACCGCACCGACAACAGCACGGCTATGACTTCGTATGACTTTGACAATCCAATCAATCAAGCTGATGAAGGGGTTGAAGAAGATTATGAGCTTCCTGAAGAGCTAACCAGGTTGCTAAGGCAAGAGGAAAAGGTTATCACTCCTCATCAGGAGGAGGTCGAAACGATTAATCTTGGTACAGATGAAAATGTGAAAGAAGTTAAAATCGGGGCCTGCTTATAAGACTCAGTGAAGAGACAACTGATTGACCTGCTTCGAGAGTACGTGGATGTGTTTGCTTGGTCTTATCAGGATATGCCAGGGTTGGACACCAACATTGTTATGCACAAGCTGCCTTTAAGAGAAGATTGCCCGCCGGTTAAGCAGAAACTGCGCCGTACTCGCCCAGACATGGCAATGAAAATCAAAGAGGAGGTACAAAAGCAGTGGGACGCCGGGTTCCTTGCTGTAACTAGCTATCCACCGTGGGTTGCTAATATAGTACATGTACCTAAGAAGGACGGCAAAGTAAGAATGTGTGTTGACTATCGGGATCTGAACAGAGCTAGCCCGAAAGATGACTTCCCATTACCTCACATCGATGTATTGGTGGATAACACGGCTCAGTTCTCGGTGTTCTCCTTCATGGACGGATTTTCAGGATACAATCAGTTTAAGATGTCACCTGAAGACATGGAGAAGACAACCTTCATCACACCCTGGGGCACGTTCTGTTACAAGGTGATGCCATTCGGACTGAAAAATGCTGGTGCGACATATCAACGGGCTATGGTAACATTATTCCATGACATGATCCATAAAGAAATCGAGTGTTATGTGGATGACATGATTGCCAAGTCCCTCACAGAAGAAGACCACCTGGTGAATCTGCTAAAGTTATTCAAGCGTCTGAGGAAATACCAACTGAAGTTGAACCCCAACAAATGCACATTCGGTGTGCGATCTGGTAAGCTGCTGGGATTTATTGTAAGCGAAAAAGGGATTGAAGTTGACCCTGATAAAGTCAAAGCCATTCAAGAAATGCCTGCACCAAAATCAGAAAAAGAGGTTCGAGGTTTTCTAGGAAGTTTTAACTACATTTCAAGGTTCATATCTCACCTTACAGCAACCTGTGAACCTTTGTTCAAGCTGTTGAGAATAGAACAAACGGTCAGGTGGAACGAAGACTGCCAGAGGGCTTTTGACAAGATCAAGGAATACTTACAAGAGCCTTCAATCCTTATGCCTCCAGTTGAAGGAAGACCTCTAATAATGTACTTAACAGTATTAGAAGAGTCAATGGGGTGTGTGTTGGGCCAGCATGACGAGTGTGGTCGAAAAGAGTATGCAATTTACTACCTAAGCAAAAAGTTTACCGACTGTGAACAGCGTTATTCACTGCTCGAGAAAACTTGCTGTGCTTTAGCGTGGGCTGCTCGCCGACTGAGACAGTATATGTTGACCCACACTACTTTATTGATATCAAAGATGGACCCAGTCAAGTACATTTTTGAGAAGCCAGCACTTACCGGACGGGTTGCAAGATGGCAAATGATCCTCACAGAATATGACATTCAGTACACATCTCAGAAAGCCATCAAGGGCAGTGTACTGTCTGAATATCTTGCTGAACAACCTATTGATGATTACCAGCCTATGAGATTTGACTTCCCTGATGAAGACATCATGTTCATAAAAGAAAAAGACCATGAAGAGCCTGTTCACACTGAAGGTCCTGACCCGGAAGAAGAATGGACCATGATGTTTGATGGGGCTGTCAATATGAATGGTCGTGGCGTTGGTGCAGTACTCATTACACCTAAAGGAGTTCACATGCCTTTCTCGGCAAAACTCACCTTTAACTGCACTAACAACGAAGCTGAATACAAAGCTTGCATTATGGGTCTTGAGGAAGCCATTGACCTCAGTATCAAGACTTTGACTGTGTTCGGAGATTCAGCTCTGGTAGTTAATCAAACCAACGGCAAATGGTACACACACCAGGATCATCTGATACCTTACAGGGATTATACAAGGAGGTTATTGACTTTCTTCACAACAGTCAAGCTTGAGTATATCCCCCGGGACGAGAATCAGTTTGCAGATACTCTGGCTACCATTTCATCCATGATCAAAGTTCAAGCTGCCAATTTTGTACCTCAAATTTCAGTGTCCAAACTTGACAGACTAGCATATGTGTTCGCAGCAGATGTTGTCAAAGATGATAAGCATTGGTTCCATGACATTAAGTGCTTCTTGGAGGATCAAACATACCCACCTGGGGCATCTTCCAATGATAAGAAGACTTTGAGAAGGCTTGCTGGTAGTTTCTTTCTGAACACTGATGGTTCCCTGTACAAGAGAAACTTTGATATGGTACTCCTCAGATGCGTTGACAGAACAGAAGCAGACTTGCTGATGCACGAGGTGCACGAAGGATCCTATGGTACCCATGCAGGAGGGCATGCCATGGCTAAAAAGTTGCTAAGATCAGGTGTTATTACTGGATCACAATGGATGCCGACTGTTGTGCCTACGCCAGAAAGTGCCATAAATGCCAGATTTATGCGAATAAGGTGCATGTGCCTCCCAATCCTTTGAATGTGATGTCTTCACCCTGGCCCTTTGCTATGTGGGGCATTGACATGATTGGCAAGATTGAACCGACTGCCTCAAATGGCCACATATTCATCTTGGTCACCATTGACTATTTCACCAAGTGGGTCGAAGCAGCTTCATATGCAAACGTTACAAGACAAGTGGTAGCCAGATTTCTGAAGAGAGATATCATCTGTCGATACGGAGTTCCCGAGCGAATCATTACTGATAATGGTTCCAACTTAAACAACAAAATGATGGCAGAGCTATGCCGGGACTTCAAGATCCAACACCACAATTCTTCTCCTTACAGGGCAAAGATGAATGGCGCTGTTGAGGCAGCTAATAAGAATATCAAGAAGATTGTGCAGAAGATGGTAGTCACCTACAAAGACTGGCATGAGATGCTACCGTTTTCCTTGCATGGGTACCTTACGTCAATCAGGACATCCACTGGGGCAACACCGCATTAACTTGTTTATGGTATGGAGGCAGTCCTACCTGTTGAAGTTGAATTACCCTCCTTAAGAGTATTGATGGATGTTAAGCTGAACGAAGCAGAGTGGGTCCGATCCCGGTACGAACAACTGAGTCTGATTGAAGAGAAAAGATTGGCTGCAATCTGTCATGGGCAGTTGTATCAGAAAAGAATGAAGAAAGCTTTTGATCAGAAAGTCAGGCACCGAGAGTACCAAGTAGGAGATCTTGTGCTGAAGAGAATCCTCCCTCCTCATACAGACTACAGGGGCAAGTGGACTCCGAATTATGAAGGACCATTTGTAGTAAAGAAAGTTTTCTCGGGTGGAGCACTCATGCTCAGCACCATGGATGGTGAAGACTTCCCGCTGAGTTGAAAAGCCGCATCGGACAACTCAGGCAAAAATGGGTATCCTGATGGATTGAAAACCCGAAAGGGCGATCCATGAAAAATAAGGGAATAAGCGAACAACTACATGCTGAATTCATCTGTATCACCTACGACTTGGTAAACCTCGAAGGGGTCAAGCTTCTCTCAGAATCAGCCTTCTTCAGAGAGCAAGACGAGAAGAACGTCAAAATGTCATACGAGTCATAGCAAAAGGGGAAGCTCCTTGAAGCATCGTCAACATTGCCAGCATTCTGTTTCTCAATTTGTAACAATCTCCTCATTTTAGGAGATATGTTTCTTTGACTGTACCGTGCCAATTCAGGGCACGTGAATTAATAAAAACAAATTTTTAGTCACACGTTGTCTCGTACTCTTTATTTGCAAAAATGTCTGATGTCATTAATATATCGAAGCGCAACATGGGGCATGTGAGTTTCATCCCAGCAAGCTGGCAAATCAACACTCACTCAGTCTTAGCACCCAAAGTGTTTTCTCCCCAGCTGAGTTGACACTTGTTATTTCTCCCCAGCCAAGGTACCAATCATTCTTCCTCCTCAGTTGAGTACAAAAGCCAGGGAACCGCTTCCCCACAGAGCTTCAGCCTCTATCCAGAAGAGCAATGCATGAAGGAATCACAACAGAGTGACAAAAGCTTCTACAAACCCCAGCTGGGTCCTTCATTTACCAGAATAAGTCTATCATTGACCTATTTCCCCAAGCAGCTACATCTCACCAGATCTACCAATGATCTCATCCCCAGCTGGGATATCCATTTCAAGCAGATCGGCCAGAGATCTTCACAGCAACGGGATCCAAATCCCGGATTGGTATCCCTGCATAATCATGGCATTCGCATCATATTCACCCCACGAAGCGTAGCATTCCGTCTAATACGGAGCATTACGACAAAAAATCAAACATATTGCATAATCATAAGCCATGTTCTGAATCAAACACTTGTAAATAATGACAACCCGTCAAAGATATACAGAATACTCCCCAGATTCCCCAGCGGAGCGCTAAAGCTAAAGCAGTTGCCTCACATTCACAAACATCAGTATATACTCCTTGGCACCCGTCCGTGTCATATCCCTAATAGAAAGCCAAAGCATCCTCTTTGCACTCACATATACATTTATATACAATTCCTTGACATCCGTCCATGTCATTTTCACCAGCAGAAAGCCAAAGCATCCTCTTTGCACTCACAGATACATACACTTTGTATATCAGATATTTGTCTATACTATACTTTTCTCCTTTTGGCACTCGTCCGTGTCACTCCCCCCAGCAGGTTAAATACCCGTCTATACACCACTCATACTTATTACCTCTCAGATTCGACACTCGTTCGTGTTCTTTGTTGACCAGTTGGTACTCGCCGTACCATCATCTCAGAACATGCGTCAAGCGTTTGTTTCTACCTGATACTCGTCTGTATCATAGTCATAAGGATGCTCGTCCGCATCTTTATTCTATACATTGTGTCAAACACTTTTGTCTTCGTGAATATAGACACTCGTCTGTGTCTACTATTCCCCAAAAGAGTCCCCTCAGATTCAAACACTCGTCCGTGTTCCTTGTTAACCAGTTGATACTCGTCCGTATCATCATCTCTGAACACGTGTCAGTATTTGTTTCTACCCGATACTCGTCCGTATCGTAGTCTTAGGGATGCTCGTCCGCATCTTTAATCTATACACAACGTCAAAACACTTATACCTTTATTTCTTGGATATAAACACTCGTCCGTGTTTACTATTCCCCAGTAGATCGCCAGCAAAGCAGAATTTCTTTTCTATCCGGCATTCGTCCTATGTCGTGATATTTTTAGCAGCCGTCCCCTGCTAGGTGATCGTCCTTCACCTTTTGATGATCGTCCTTCATCATTTTATCCGATGGCCGTCCCCATCGTTGATCTTTTCTATCCGGCATTCGTCCTATGTCGTGATATTTTTAGTAGTCGTCCCCTGCTAGGTGATCGTCCTTCACCTTTTGATGATCGTCCTTCATCATGCTCATCCGATGGCCGTCCCCATCGTTGATCTTTTCTATCTGGCATTCGTCCTATGTCGTGATATTTTTAGCAGCCGTCCCCTGCTAGGTGATCGTCCTTCACCTTTTGATGATCGTCCTTCATCATGCTCATCCGATGGCCGTCCCCATCGTTGATCTTTTCTATCCGGCATTCGTCCTATGTCGTGATATTTTTAGCAGCCGTCCCCTGCTAGGTGATCGTCCTTCACCTCTTGATGATCGTCCTTCATCATGCTCGTCCGATGGCCGTCCCCATCGTTGACGGCATTCGTCCTACGTCATGATATTTTTGGCAGCCGTACCCTGCCAGGTGATCGTCCTTCACCTTTGATGACCGTCCCTCATCATTATTTCAATTATTCTTTAACCCGATGGCCGTCCCCGTCGTGGTCCCTTTTCCTTTTCCTGATGATCGTCCTTCATCAGTTTAGCTCGATGGTCGTCCCCATCGTTGTTTACATTACTTTATGAGCTTGATGGCCGTCCCCATCATCTTTCATTGATCCCCAGAGAATCTTATAGCTTCACTTGATGGCCGTCCCCATCATAATCCCTCTTATCCCCAGCATGTCGGCCGTCCCCGTCATTGCTTTATTTCCCGCACTTTTCCCAGCATGTCGGCCGTCCCCGTCATTGCCCTTTACACAACAGTCGTCCTCTGCTCGACAGTCGTCCTCTGCTCGACGGTCGTCCTCCGTCGCCCACACTTTATAATATACTTTATTTTCTTTTACAATCTATATCCCTTTTCTTCTTCATTCTGTGAGTGCAAATTTTGGACTGTCTTTAGTATTCAACCACAAGTTATCTTGTTTGCCTGTTAAGCCGTTGCTTACATCCTACACAGCTAACTCATGTTTGAATAGGGGCAGCTGTAAACACCCCAAATTTGCCCTCACCCATTCACACCATGGCTTGTGATCATTTCATGTGCATAAGCTCAATCATATCACCTCATATCACATTTTTTGATTCATTGCATTGGTTCAAGGTCATCTGCATCTAGGGTTTGTGATCTGAGCAATCCAAGAGCTTCTTGAGCCTCTCCAAAGGTCATCAATCAATTCAAAGGGGTCTATGTATGTTCAAGCATCATAATATATCCCCTCAAAGTCAAGAATGTCAAAGAATCACAAGAACTGAGAATGGCATGGAAGCAGAGCCAGGTTTTACTGCACAGATGACCTAGAATTAGGGTTTTGGTTTCAAAGGCCATAACTCCATTTTTTTGGTCATTCTTGTTTCTATTGGTCTCTATATGGTATAGGGAGCATGCATATCAATTTTCATGAAGAAATTCAATGGGGAAGTCATCTGATCAAGGGTTGACTTTCTAAGCAAGCCAGTGTAAAATCAGGGCATCTGAGGCCCCCAATGACCCAACCAAAGGGTTTTCTTCATCATTTTGATTATGTATGATCTTTATTTGATCATAGAAGATGTTGGAAGTTCACAAAATTGAAGAATTTCAAGTCATTTGCAAAGTTGACTTTTTGGGAAGGTTGATTTTTAATGAAAATTGCCATTTTGGGAAACTTTTTCAACCCTTACTTTTTGATTCAAAAATGCTTCAAATTGAAAAACTTTGGTCATGAAAGTTGTAGAATGGATCATTACCTTTTCAAAAAGTACAAGAACATGACCTAATTCATTTTGGATCAAAAGTTATGGCCTTGCAAAGTTGGGCAAAATCATTGAAATTCCACTTTTGCACAAAATGGAAAACTTGCAATTTCTCATGGCAAGCCTTTATGTGACTTCAACATGACCTCTAATCATCATACTAATGCAATGCATGACATAAAATCAGAATTGGCCCAAGGGATTTATCATTCATTTGCCTTGATCTTCACATGGCCATAAGTCATTTCTCATGAAAATGCAAAGAGGGATTTTTGGCAAAACCTTTCTCAAAGGAGTTGTATGATCACTAGCTGGTTTTAATGCATTGTCATGACCTAATGAGGCATCCCACATCAGAAATCCAGCAAGGTTTGTCACATTCACATAGCCAAAATCATGAAATGTCACAAGTGGGCAAGTTGCAAGAACTCCTCTAGCTCATGATCTAGATGCAGCAGCCTTTCATGAACCATCCAAGGGCCATCCTTGACTCAAGCTGAGGCAGGACAAGCCTCTAGACTGCCTCTGCCATAGCCCATGCTGCAAGTACAAATAAACTTGACTTTTTGGCCAATCCTCCCATACCAATCCCACAGTGCACACCTGCCCTCCTAGATTGCTAGGATTGTTTATGGATTGCCTAAGGGTCATAAAGCAAGAGGGAAGCATTCCTAGAACACACACATTGTTGCACACTCCCAAAACTGTCAAAACTTTCCTCTCTTCGAATCTCCTTCCACAGTCATCAAACATTCATTTTTTCTTCACCAATCAATCAGAAATCATCCATAGAACAAATCCCACCCCTCTCAATGATCTGAAACAGCCCACACAAGAACCTCATTTTCTGATACACCAGAACTAAACCTCTCAAAATAGCCTATCTAAACTCCATTCAAGCTTGCCATTAGCACAAGGGGGACCATTGGAGTGAGTTTGCACCAAGGAACAGCCCAGAAAGCCCAGAACCAGAAGGTTCCATCTCAGGTATAGCTCAAGAACTTTTTTCTCAGAACTTCATTTTCTTGTTACAAAAAGAATCTACATGTTGCACTGATCATCTGGATGTATTTAGTTTTGAAAATAAGTAAGGGATGACCATTTCATGTCTCTCTGAAAATTTTCCCGTGTTTCATATTTGTCTTCGATTCAAGCTTGTCAATGAAAATAAATGATTTTTGAAAGAGGGGTTAGGTTTAGATTGGGAGGAAGATCATTTCTGTGGAAGAGATTTCATGTTTGGTGACCTATAGCAAAATCTAGGGTTTTGGTTCGCCGGAGAAGACGACCGGAAGTCTTCTCCGGCCACCTGAGAACCATTAGCCCTAATCTATGTCATTAAATGAGGTTTGAATTTGGTGCGTTGGATGAGTTGACCTAGGCTGACTGGCGCGCGTTTGAATGGACAGGATGCACCATTAGAAACCCTAATCCATAATTAATCTAATTAATTCAGTTTAATTAAATTTAATTGGAAATTAGCTCAGTTTGAATTGTGGCCATCAGATTGCGCGCGAAGTCAAGCCAAATATCCCCAGAACCAATCCTGTCCCTTGGATGCGCATACTTTCATTTTTATTCAATTTTATTTTCATTAAATTCGATTTGTTTTCTTCATTTTATTTAAAATAGTAAAACATTTTTAAAAATTCTGAAAATTTTTATGTAACCTTTTATTAATTTTCAGAAATCAAAAACATTTTTATTTTTATTTTTTGCATTAAAAATTATTTTTAAATCATTTAAAAGTTTATTTTTAATTAATTAATGAGAATTAATTAATTAAAAATACTTTTAGGTATTTAAAAATCACCAAAAAATTCATGAAATATTTAAAACCATTTAGAAACATTGTCCAACTCTCAAACCAAATTTCTTTTTTGATCTTGATGTCTTTTGACAATTTTCCATGGAATTAATTTCATTTCAAGGCATTATTTTGATCCAATCTTTGAAAATTCATTTCTGCCTAGTCTTTAAGAGTTGGACTTTGATTCTTTTTGCATTGCATCTTGCATATCATGAAGTTTATAGGATTAAATTGGCATGATTTGATCTTGCATTTTCAATTTGTTTGACATTTTTCTTGACAAGGTACCTTAAAACCCTAGCAACCTTAGGAAATTCATAACTTTCACTAGGTTAAGAATTGGATCCCCTCCTTTGGGCAGTGAGTTTGTATAGGTTTAGGTTTCCCTTGAATGAATTTTCAATTTTTTATCTTGATGTTTGCTTCTGATTTTGGTTTTTGTTTTGTGCATTGATCATAAACCCTAATTTGGGCTTTCTTTTGCATTCATCTTGCATTTGCTTGCACACCATGACTTACCATGACATTTTATGCATCCATTTGATTCATTAGACATCTTAATACATATTAGAAGCATGTTTGATCATTGCATCTTTCATTTGCCATTTTGTATGTCATTTGCATTTCATAACTTTTCATGTATGTTCATGGTTCTAAGCATGCTTCATTTGCATCCATATGTTTGTATGATCATCCCCATGCCTTGTTTCATGTTTGTGTCATCTCATAGCATCATTAACATCACACTCATGCTTCTGGTTTTGGTTTGCATCATGTCATTTCATCTCATTTTGCATGGAATTGTCTTTCTTTCACTAACTTTTCAGGTGGTAAGTCACTTTGAGAAGTGAATTTGCCTTCACTTCTCACAATTTTATTTCATCTCTCTTATGCATCATTGCTGCATTTTATCTTGTGTTTGAGATTGAGCTTTCTCTTTCTTCTTCTTCTTACCTTCTTTCTTCAAGTGACTTGTCTTCTTAAATGAAGCAAGTTACTTTGCTTCTCTTTGCTCCTTTCATCTGCTTCCTGGTGGTTCCTCTGAAGATCTTTCTTGTAAACCTCACAAACCTTAGGAACAACCAAGCATGACAATAATTAGGGTTTTGATTAGTCCCCCCACTTATATTTTACCTTTGTGTCTCCTTGAGTCTTCTCTTCTCACCTCACAATCAGGGACTAAACCCTAAAGGCTTTAAGGCTTTGTGATTAAGTTTATGCATGCATCCTTCTATTAGGATGGAGTGTATAACTTTAATCCTAAGTGTTAAACCCTTAATGTGCTTAAATCTTTTAATCAATTCACTTAATAATCATCAAGACATCAAACTTGTAACTTGGGCCTTGCATTAGGGTTCTAATTCTTCCTTAATTGGTTAAGAAGGACTAACCCTAGTGTTAATGGACAAGTCCCCCTCAAGTTGTCTTACAAACCCTAAAAATCATTTCATCATCTTACCATTAACTAAAATCCACTTAATAAAGGTTTTGTTTTGTCATGAGTTTAATCCCTAATCATGGATTAAGTTGAGGAGCTTTCCTCAGCTTAAACATTCTCATCTATTATCCTTCTATTAGGATGGTGTAATGAGTCTGTTTAATTCCTGATTATGGCTTAACTTCATCACTTAACACTAAACAAAAACACCAAAAAACATCTAAATAATCATAAGTAGGTTAATGACCTTAATCCTACTTCAGGGTGATTAAGTGTGAGAAGCTGACTTCACACTTAAGATATTCTCATTACCCCTAATTAGAGGGAAGATGTGATGAGTTTACTAACCCATTGGTTTAGGCTTAAGCTCATTAACTTATGACACATTTCCAAAAGCAATAAAAGACTGAAAACACAAAAACAAACAATAATCGTCTCCTTCGGGATTCTTTTCTCATCACCTTCATTCACAAACGAGAACTTGCTTCTTCCGTCTAATGCAAGACAGTTAGCACCTGAGCCAGACAGGTCATACACTTGAGCATAGACAAGCAAGCAGTTCACAAGTCAATTTACCTTTCAGTCTCTTTGGGTCGAACTACGGTGTTCTGACTTCCTCATTGCACGAGAGGATACGTAGGCATAACTTAACAGTTATCGAACAAAAGTCTCTGTATATTCCCCCTCCTTCCAGCATTATTCTTTAAGCCTCATGATCTTGAGTATCTTATTCTGGTTCTTACACTGACACTGTACATTTACTACACTTCACACTTCTTTTACACAGACACCTGTTTATCCTTTTCCAGCTCTTTTATACACAAATTGCACTGACACTACCCCTTTAAAACACAAATTTCTTAAGCATTGATCCCGTCGAGTATGGCGGACAATCTGGGTGCTAATACCTTCCCAGGTTGTAACCAACCCCCTTTCTCAGTCTCTCTGGTTCGCAACCGTCTTATCCATATCTTTCTAGGTCTATGCAGCATTACCTTTCCTTCGGGATAAAAATGCCTAGCTGGCGACTCTTTTCATTCCCTGTGAGTTCACTCCTGTGTGTTCTCACATCCTCCTCCCGCCGACCGTTCGCGTCTGTACCTCATTTGAGCCCAGTCTCATCTTTTGGGAGCGACACCCTGCCAGGTGATCGTCCTTCACCTTGAATGACCGTCCCTCATCCTTATCCCCAACACAGCTGCCGTCCCCTGCTAGGTGATCGTCCTTCACCTCTGATGACCGCCCCTCATCATTTATTTCTTCAACCCGATGGTCGTCCCCAGAGAGTCTTGTTACAGAACTTGATGGCCGTCTCCGTCTTGATCCCTCTATTTCCCCAGCATGTCGGCCGTCCCCGTCATCGCTTCATCCCCAACAGTCGTCCTCTGCTCGACGGTCGTCCTCCTTCGCCCGCACTTTATAAACATACTTTACTTCCTTTTACAATCTATATCCCTTTTCTTCTTCACTCAGTGAGTGCAAATTTTAGACTGTCTTTGGTATTCAACCACAAGTTATCTTGTTTGCCTGTTAAGCCGTTGCTTACATCCTGCACAGCTAACTCATGTTTGAATAGGGGCAGCTGTAAACACCCCAAATTTTCTATCACTCATTCACACCATGGCTTGTGATTCTTTTCATTTGCATAGATTCAACCATATCATCTCATATTGCATTTTTGCTTCACTGCATTGGTTCTAAGGCATCTGCATCTAGGGTTTGTGATCTGAGCAATCCATGAGCTATCTGAGCCACTACAAAGGTCATCAATCTTCTCAATAGGGTCCATGTATGTTCAAGCATCATATTTTATCCTCCCAAGATCAAGAAAGTCAAAAATCACAAGAACTGAGGGAAGGCATGGAAGCAGAGCCAAGCTTAACTGCATAGATGACCTGAAATTAGGGTTTTGGTTTCAGAGGCCATAACTCCAATTTTTTTGGTCATTCTTGTTTCTATTGGACTCTATATTATATGAGGATCATGCATACCAATTTTCATGAAGAAATTCAATGGGGAAGGCATCTGATCACAAGATGACTTCTTGAACAAGTCAGTGCAAAATCAGGGCATCTGAGGCCCCCAACCATCCAACCAAAGGGTCTTCTCCATCATTTTGGGTATATATGATCTTTATTTGATCTCATAAGAAGTTAGAAGTTCACAAAATTGAAGAATTTCAAGTCATTTGCAAAGTTGCCATTTTGGGAAAGTTTTTCAACCTCCTCTTTTTGATCCAAAAATGCTTCAAATGGAAAATCTTTGGTCATGAAAGTTGTAGATTGGATCCTCCCATTTTCAAAAAGTACAAGAACTCATTCTAATTCATTTTAGAACAAAAGTTATGGCTTGTCAAAGTTGGGAAAAATCACATAAATTTCACTTTTACACCAAAGAGGGAAACTTGCAAATTCTCATGCCAAGCATTTCTATGACTTCAAATGGACTTCTACACATCATAACATCATAACACATTGCCTAAAACTCAGAATTGGCCCAAGAACTTCCAAGTTTCATGACTTGTGCATGAAGAAATCAAGAAAGGGGCAAACTTAATGAAAATTGCAAAACCCCCCATAAGCTTCAATCCACTTGCTGGTTTGCCTCAATCTCATTTCCATGGTCATCCTTGAATCAAGCTGCAGCAGACATGCCTTTGTCCTAGGCCTGAAACAACCCATACCTCAAAGGACACATAGCCTTGACTTTTTGCAAAACAAGCCATACCAATCAGCATAGCCCACACCAACTCCACAAGCCTATCACATCTTGATACATGGACCAAACACAAGCCATTTGACATAAGAACATAGCTTGAGCTCTCCCAAAAGGAAGCAACCACAAAAACTCCCCCTTTTGCATTTTCTATCGAATCCCATAACTCAGCCATTTATTCTCAAAACTTCTTCCACCATTCATCTTAAAATCCATCACTGATCACAAACCACCCCTTACTTTGCCCTAAAAGCCACCACACACTGTCGCTCCCAAAGATTTGCATCCCGGTACAAGCGCGAACGGTCGGCGAAGGGAACAGTGAGAACACACAGCCGTGAACTCACTGGAGAATGAATAGAGTCGCCAGCTAGGCATTTTTATCCCGGAGGAAAGGTAATGCTGCATAGACCTAGAAAGATACGGATAAGACGGTTTGCGAACCAGAGAGACTGAGAAAGGGGGTTGGTTACAACCTGGGAAGGTATTAGCACCCAGATTGTCCGCCGTACTCGACGGGATCCATGCTTAAAAGATTTGTGTTTTAAAGGGGGAGTGTCAGTGCAATTTGTGTATGAAATAGCTGGAAGAGATGTACAGGTGTCAGTGTAAAAGAGAGTGAAGTGCATAAATGAAGTGTCAGTGTAAGAACAAGAATGAAATGCTCAAGATCATGAGGCTTAAAGAATAGAGCTAGAAAGAGGGGGAATGTACAGAGACTTTTGTTCGATAACCGTTAAGTTATGCCTACGTATCCTCTCGTGCAATGAGGAAGTCAGAACACCGTAGTTCGACCCAAAGAGACTGAAAGGTGAATTGACTTGATGAACTGCTTGCTTGCCTATGCTCAAGTGTATGATCTGTCTGGCACAGATGCAAACTGTCTTGCATTAGACGGAAGAAGCAAGTTCTCGTTTATGAGTGAGGGTGATGAGAAAAGAATCCCGAAGGAGACGATTATTGTTTGTTTTTGAGTTTTCAGTCTTTTATTGCTTTTGAAAGTTTGTCATAAGTTAATGAGCTTAAGCCTAAACCAATGGGTTAGTAAACTCATCACATCTTCCCTCTGATTAAGGGTAATGAGAATGCCTTAAGTGTGAAGTCAGATTCTCACACTTAATCACCTTTGGTGTAGGATTAAGATCATTGACCTATTTGTGATTATTTGAATGTTTTTGGTGTTTTTGTTTAGTGTTGAGTAATGAGGTTAAGCCATAATCAGGGATTAAACAGACTCATTACACCATCCTAATAGAAGGATAATAGATGAGAATGTTTAAGCTGAGGAAAGCTCCTCAACTTAATCCATGATTAGGGATTAAACTCATGACAAAACAAGCCTTTATTAGATGGATTTTAGTTAATGGTATGATGATGAAGTGAGTTTTAGGGTTTGTAAGACAACTTGAGGGGGACTTGTCCATTAACACTAGGGTTAGTCCTTCTTAACCAATTAAGGAAGAATTAGAACCCTAATGCAAGGCCCAAGTTACAAGTGTGATGTCTTGATTGATTATTAAGTGAATTGATTAAGAGATTTAAACACATTAAGGGTTTAACACTTAGGATTAAAGTTATACACTCCATCCTAATAGAAGGATGCAGGCATAAGCTTAACCACAAAGCCTTAAAGCCTTTAGAGTTCAGTCTCTGATTATGAGGTGAGAAGAGAAGACTCAAAGAGAGACACAAAGGTAAAACTAAGAGGGGAGACTAATCAAAACCCTAATCATTGTCATGCTTGGTTGTTCCTAAGGTTTGTGAGGTTTGCAAGAACAATCTTCAATGGAACCACCAGGAAGCAGATGAAAGGATCAAGAGAAGCAAAGTGACTTGCTTCATTCAAGAAGTCAAGTCACTTGAAGAAAGAAAGTGGGAAGGAGAAGAATGAGCAAGCTCAAACTCAAACACAAATAAGAATGCAGCAATGGATGCAAGAGAGATGAAAAGAAAAGGTATGAGAAGTGAAGGCAAATTCACTTCTCAAGTTTACTTACCACCTGAAATGTTAGAAACAAATGCAATGCAATGCTAAATGAAATGAAATGACATGATGCTAGGCCAAACCAGAAGCATGCACATGATTATTATGATGTTATGAAGTGCTGCAAACATGAGACAAGGCATAGGGATGTTCATACAAAGTCATGGATGCAAATGATGCAAGTTAAGGAACATGAATAAACATGAAATGTCATGAAGCATACAAGACAAATGGCATGGCAAAGATGTAATGCAATGATCAATGATGCTTCATACATGTCTTAAGATGTCAAATGAATCATAAGAATGCATAAAATGCAATGGCAAGTCAACTTATGCAAAAGAATGCAAGAAGGATGCAAAAGAAAGCCCAAATTAGGGTTTATGGATCAAACATCAAACACAAACCAAAAACAGAAGCAAACCCTAGGATAAAAAAGGGAAAATGGCACTCAAAGAAGCCCTAGACCTATAATGAATCCCTGCCCAAAGGGGAACTCCCAACTCTTTACCAATCTCAAGATATGATTTTTGCAAGTTATTAGGGTTTTTTAGGGTTCTTAACAAAAGAAATGCCAATCAATTAGAAAATGCAAGATCAAATCATGGCCTTTTTAACCTTGAAAACACATGTCAAATGGAAAACAATGCAAAAAGAATCAATGTCTCAACCTTCACCAATAGGCAGAAATGAATTTTTAAACTTGTGATCAAAATAATGCACAAAATATGATTTAATTCCATGAAAAATTCTTAAAATGCATCAAGATCAAAAAAGAAATTTGGTTTGAAGGTTGGACAATGCTTCTAAATGTCTTAGAACATTTCATGAATTTTTTTGTAATTTTTAAATACCTAAAAGTATTTTTAATTAATTAATTTCCATTAACCAATTAAAAATAAACTTTTAAATATTTAAAAATACTTTTTAAATGATAAAAAATAAAATAAAAAATGTTTTTGTGTCATAAAAATTAATAAAACCTTAAAGAAAAAGTTTCATAATTTTTATGATTTTTTAACTATTTTTAAATAAATGTACAATTTAAAAGAAAAAGAAATGAATTAAAATTAAATTAAATGGAAGTCAACAGAATGGATGGATGAGATTGATCCTGGATTTAAAAACATTGACTGCGCGCCAGAATGAGAGGCCCAGATTGTTTCTGATTAAATTAACTAAAATATGATTAATTAACCCTAACACGTGGATTAGGGTTAATCAAAGAGATCCTGGCCCTTCCCTTGCGCGCGTAGTCAACAGATTCAACGCATCCTACGGCCAATATTCAAACCAGCATTAATTATGGGATTAAACCCTAATCACACTCAGGTGGCCGGAGAAGACTTCCGGTCGTCTTCTCCGGCCAGAAGCTCACCTGAAAATCACCCAACTTCCTCAAAACGTAATATAAATGAAATCTATGAATTGGGAAACGTTCCTCTCACTCTCACGAATCAAACCCCTAACCTAAAACAAATTTATCTTTCCTAAATCATCTGAATCGAAGCAAACAATTTCTAGGGTTCGTAAGCTTCAAACACAAATTAAATTCTCAAAACACAACCATTTCAAAAACTAAAAGCATCAGGATGATCAGGAGAGCATAAAGAACAAGTTTGTAACAAGAAAAATCATTTCTGGAAAAATTAATTTCGAGCTACCTGAGATTTGCAACTTTCAATTTAGGAACTTTCAGGCCTCTTCCTTCAGTGCAAGCTGCTCCTCTTGGTCCTACAAAGGTGCTTGAATGCTCAAAATGAGTTTGTGTTGGCTGGAGAAAGAGATTCGAATGCTCCTGCTTCAGTTCAGTCAAAAATGGCAGATGAGATTCTGGCACTTTCAGGTCATGGTGATGGGGTGTTTAAGGTCCAGATGATGTGTATAGATGATCTGTGGTGTTGGTTTGTGTGTTGGAGACTTGTGGAGAGAGATTCGATAGAATCTGCAGCTTGAGGTGAATGATGGCAATGGAGTTTTCAGGCTTGTTTCAGGCTTATGCTTGGGGTGTTTCTTGTCTATGAGGTGTGGTGAGTTGAGTGATGATGAGAGTTTGAGTGTTTGAAGACTGTAGAAAGAATTTCGAAGGAACTTGCAATGAGGTGAGTTTTTGTGAATGTGATGAATGTGTGTGCTTCAGCCTTGGTTCCCATGTGTTATGGCCAGCAAACTGATTCAATAAACAATTGCAAGTGCCTGGTGGATGTGACCTGGCCTGCAGAGATAGGTGTGGCTACTTTTGCTCAAAGTCCACTTTTGTGTAAGATAGGGCATGGCTCAAGTTTAGGCAAGTACAAGTTGGGTTCTGGTGCAGCATGGTGAGTGTGAGAGGCTGGCTTGACTCAAGGATCAATGCAGCAAGTTGGTGAAAAGGTCATGAGTGTTTTGCAACTTGGTTAACTTTATGGATTTTCATGAGAAAAGTCAAATTACATGAACCAAACCATGAGCAAACTTGATCCAAATCTGATTTTTGTGACTTAGAGGATGTTTACATAATGGTTTGACATGAATTAGAGGCTACATTTGACTTTGGTTCAAGACTTTGCAAAATTTCCTTTTTGTGCATAACTTGAAAATCAATGATTTTTGCTAACTTTGCAATGCCATAACTTTTGATCCATGAAGAGTTTGATCATGTTCTTGTACTTTTTGAAAAGGGAAAGATGAGATCTACAACTTTCATGACCAAAGTTTTTCCATTTGAAGCCTTTTTGGATCAAGAATCAAGGCTTGAAAATTGGCCTAAAATGAGGCATTCTTGAAAAGTCAACTATGCCTCAAAAAGTCAACTTTTGCAAAAACCCTAAATTCTTGATTTTATGCACTTCAACCTTCTTCCATGATCAAATAAAGATCATATACACTCAAAATGATGAAGATCACCCATTGGTTGGGTCATTGGGGGCCTCAGATGCCCTGATTTTGCACTGACTTGTCTGAGAAGTCAACTCTTGATCAGATGACTTCCCCATGGAATTTCTTCATGAAAATTGATATGCATACTCCCTATACCATATAGAGATCAATGGAAACAAGAATGACCAAAAAATTTGAGATTATGGCCTCTGAAACCAAAACCCTAATTTAGGTCAGCTGTGCAGTTCAAACTGGCTCTGCATCCACTCAAACCCTAGTTCTTGTGATTCCTCTGCAATTTTGACTCTGTGAGGATGTGACATGATACAAGAACACACATGGACCCTTCTGAGATGATTGGTGGCCTTTGGAGTGGCTCAAGAAGCTTTGGGATTGCTCAAATCACAAACCCTAGGTGCAGATGACTTAGAAACTATACAGTGAATCAAAAATGAGATATGAGATGATATGTTTGTGTTTATGCATATGAGGAAAATCACAAGCCATGATGTGAATGGGTGAGGGCAAATTTGGGGTGTTTACAGCTGCCCCTATTCAAACATGAGTTAGCTGTGCAGGATGTAAGCGACGGCTTAACAGGCAAACAAGATAACTTGTGGTTGAATACCAAAGACAGTCCGAAATTTGCACTCACAGAATGAAGAAGAAAAGGGATATAGATTGTAAAAGAAAATTAAAGTATATTGTAAAGTATGGGCGACGGAGGACGACCGTCGAGCAGAGGACGACTGATGGGTAAATAGCAATGACGGGGACGGCCGACATGCTGGGAAAAGTGTGTAAAGTAAAGCGATGACGGGGACGGCCGACATGCTGGGGATATAAGGAAAAGCTAAGACGGGGACGGCCGACTAGCTAGGGAAAGTCAAAATATGATGGGGACGGCCATCAGGATAAAGTAGGTTTTTTTTGGAATTAATGAAACATGACGGGGACGGCCATCAAGTTCATAAAGGTAAAGTAACCCACGATGGGGGACGGCCATCGGGCTAAAAGGAAAAGGGACCACGACGGGGACGGCCATCGGGTTAAAGAATAAATGAAATAAACAGATGATGGGGGACGGCCATCAAAGGTGAAGGACGATCACCTAGCAGGGGACGGCTGCTCTGTTGGGAATAAAAAGAATATGATGGGGACGGCCATCAAAGGTGGAGGACGACCACCTGGCAGGGTACGGCTGCCGAAAATATCAACGATGGGGACGGCCATCGGATAGAAAAGGTCAACGATGGGGACGGCCATCGGACGAGCCTGATGGAGGACGACCATCAAGAAGTGGAGGACGACCACTCAGCAGGGTACGGCTGCTCTCAAGGTTTATCATGACATAGGACGAATGTCAGATAACCAAAATCAACAATGGGGACGGCCATTGGATAAAGCGATGAAGGACGATCATCAAAAGGTGGAGGACGACCACCTAGCAGGGGACGGCTGCTAAAAATCAACGATGGGGGCGACCATCGGATGAGCATGATGGAGGACGACCATCAAGAAGTGGAGGACGACCACTCAGCAGGGTACGGCTGCTCTCAAAGGTATCATAACACAGGACGAGTGTTAGATAAAAAGAAAATTTGTTGGCGATCTACTGGGGATAAAGTAAACACGGACGAGCGTTTACATCCAAGAAACAAAAGGTATAAGTGTTTGGTATTGTGTATAGATTAAAGACGCGGACGAGCATCCTTAAGACTTATGATACGGACGAGTATCATGTAGAAACAAACTGACACATGTTCAGAGATGATGATACGGACGAGTATCAACGGGTTAACAAGGAACACGGACGAGTGTTGCATCTGAAAGAATCCTTCTGGGGAATAGTAGACACAGACGAGTATCTATATTCAAGGAGACATAAGTGTTTGACACGGTGTATGGATTAAAGATGCGGACGAGCATCCTTAAGACTATGATACGGACGAGTATCATGTAGAAACAAACACTAGACGCAATGTTCTGAGATGATGATACGGACGAGTACCAACTGGTTAACAAAGAACAAGGACTATTGTTGAATCTGCGGGGGTATGAGTGATGATGTATACAAGATACGGACGAGTATCTGTATAAGTGTACCAATGAGTAGTGAGTATATATATATAAGTGTTTATCTGCTGGGGAGAGTGACACGGACGAGTGTCAAAAAGAAAAGTATAATAATAACAAGTATATGGGTGATGAAGGTGTAAGCGACTGCGCTGGGGACATGACACGGACGAGTGTCAAGAAAGTGTATAAGTGAGTGCAAAGAGGATGTCTTTGGCTTTCTGCTGGTGATATGACACGGACGGGTGTTAGAACGTACCTGTAATGCGGGTGATCCTGTTTGTAGAGTGTATTCAGGCGACCTTACTGGGGAATGATGACACGGACGGGTGCCAAAAGGAAATATGCTGGTATTTGTGATTTGAGGCAACTGTTTTTGCTGGGATTCTGGTGGGGATATTCCTTCCGTATGTTGATGAACGGTTATTATCCACAAGTGTTAATTCAAAACATGACTTATGATTATGCTATGCATTTGATTTTTTTTGCCGTAATGCTCCGTATTAGACGGAATGCTACGCTCTGAGGGGATAGTATGATGCGAATGCTATGATTATGCAAAGGGGCACAGATCCGGGACTCGGATCCCGTTGCTGCGAAGATCTCTGGATGATCTGCTTGAAGTGAACATCCCAGCTGGGGATGAGATCATCGGTAGATCTAATGATGTATCTGTTCGGGGATATAGGTCACTGATTGACATATCCTTACAATACGGGACCCAGCTGGGGTTTGTAGAAGCTTTCTGTACTCTGTTGTGACTTCTTCGCGCGTTGCTCTTCTGGATAGAGGCTGAAGATTCTGTGGGGATATGATCCCCTGATTTCTGTATTCAGCTGAGGATGACATGGCAACCCGGCTGGGGAATTGTGAGAGGCAACTCAGCTGGGGAGAGCAACAAGAGGCAACTCAGCTGGGGACAGAGCATTTCAGATGCTAAGATTGAGTGCATGTTGATTTGGCAACTTCGCTGGGGAAATGGGCACCTTCCAGTGCCCCGTGGAAGATAGACCGAGTTGATAACGATTCGCCATCTTGCTAAGACGTAACTTGCGTGCCCCAGGTTGCGTTCTGGATACCTGTGATCCTGCAAAGGTAAGGAAACGTACAAAAGGTCCCGAGGTATCCCTTACTGGATTCCGTCATAGGAGTTAAGTACTTTCGAGAATAATCACATTCCCTGTAAGCATGTGTTTTTATTTTTAGAGAAAGGCATCTGTACTTATGCAATTGTATTTTTAGAGATATCAGACAACTCTTTGCAAAACATAAATGTAAAAACGAAACATGACCGAAAATCTGATTTTATTAATTCATGTGCCCTGAATTGGCGAGATACAGTCAAGGAAACATATCTCCTGAAATGAAGAGACTGTTACAAATTGAGAAACAAAAAGCTGGCAGTGTTGGCGACGCTTTGAGGAGCTTCCTCTCCTGCTATGACTCGTATGACAATGACGTTCTTCTCGTCTTGCTTTCTGGAGAGAGTTGATTCTGATTGAAGCTTGATCCTTTGAAGCTTACCAAGTTGTAGGTGATACAGACGAATTCAGAATGCAGTTGTTCGCTTATTCCCTTATTTTGCATGGATCGCCCTTTCGGGTTTTCAATCCATCGGGATACCCATTTTTGCCTGAGCTGTCCAATGCGGCTTTTCAACTCAACGGGTGTACATTTTCTTAATTATTTCCCTTATTTTTGCCCGAGTCTTTTATTCTGTTTTTGACTCGCCGGGATGCCCTATTTTTGCCTGGACTTACATTCTGTTTTTATGTCCAGCGGGTCATTTTACGCGAAGTATTTTTTAACTGCATCTGAATTCACAGGGGATGGGAAATCTCCACCGTCCATGGTGCTGAGCATCAGTGCTCCACCAGAGAAAACTTTCTTTACAACGAATGGTCCTTCATAATTCGGAGTCCATTTGCCCCTGTGGTCTGTATGAGGAGGGAGGATTCTTCTCAGCACAAGATCTCCTACTTGGTACTCTCGATGCCTGACTTTTTGATCGAAGGCTCTCTTCATTCTCTTCTGATATAGCTGTCCATGACAGATTGCAGCCAATCTTTTCTCTTCGATCAGACTCAGTTGTTCGTATCGGGCCCGAACCCATTCTGCTTCACTCAGTTTAACATCCATCAATACCCGTAGAGAGGGTAGTTCAACTTCAACAGGTAGGACTGCTTCCATACCATATACAAGCTGATACGGTGTTGCCCCAGTGGATGTTCTGATTGATGTGCGGTACCCATGCAAGGCAAACGGTAGCATCTCATGCCAGTCTTTGTAGGTGATTACCATCTTCTGCACAATCTTCTTGATATTCTTGTTAGCTGCCTCAACAGCGCCATTCATCTTTGGCCTGTAAGGGGAAGAATTGTGATGTTGGATCTTGAAGTCCCGGCACAGCTCTGCCATCATTTTGTTGTTTAAATTGGAACCATTATCAGTAATGATTCGCTCGGGCACTCCATACCGACAGATGATGTCTCTCTTCAGGAATCGGGCTACCACTTGCCTAGTAACATTTGCATATGAGGCTGCTTCAACCCACTTGGTGAAATAGTCAATGGCGACCAGGATGAATCTGTGACCATTGGAAGCAGTTGGCTCAATCTTGCCAATCATATCAATGCCCCACATGGCAAAGGGCCAGGGTGAAGACATGATGTTCAAAGGATTAGGAGGCACATGCACCTTATCTGCATAGATCTGGCATTTATGGCATTTTCTGGCGTAAGCACAACAGTCTGCATCCATTGTGATCCAGTAATAGCCTGATCTTAGCAATTTCTTAGCCATGGCGTGCCCTCCTGCGTGGGTACCAAAAGATCCTTCGTGCACTTCATGCATCAACAAATCTGCTTCCGTCTTGTCAACACATCTGAGGAGTACCACGTCAAAGTTCCGCTTATATAAAGACCCATCAGTGTTTAGGAAGAAACTACCAGCAAGCCTTCTTAAAGTCTTCTTATCATTGGAAGATGCCCCAGGTGGGTATGTTTGATCCTCCAAGAAGCATTTGATGTCGTGGAACCAAGGCTTATCATCTTCAGCAATATCTACTGCAAATACATATGCTGGTCTATCAAGTCTTGATACTGAAATCTGAGGTACGAAGTTAGTAGCTTGAACTTTGATCATGGACGAAATGGTAGCAAGAGCATCCGCAAACTGATTCTCGTCCCGAGGGATATACTCAAGTTTGACTGTTGTGAAGAAAGTCAATAATCTTCTTGTATAATCCCTGTAAGGTATCAGATGATCTTGGTGGGTGTACCATTTTCCGTTGGTCTGATTGATTACCAAAGCTGAATCTCCGAATACGGTCAATGTCTTGATCCTGAGGTCAATGGCTTCCTCAAGACCCATAATGCAAGCTTCGTATTCAGCTTCGTTGTTAGTGCAGTTGAAAGTGAGTTTTGCCGAGAAAGGCATGTGAACTCCTTTAGGTGTAATAAGTACTGCACCAACACCACGGCCATTCATGTTAACAGCCCCATCAAACATCATAGTCCATTCTTCCCCCGGGTCGGGCCCTTCAGTGTGAATAGGCTCTTCATGATCTCTTGATTTAATGAACATGATGTCTTCATCAGGGAAGTCAAACCTCATTGGCTGGTAATCATCAATGGGTTGCTCAGCAAGATATTCAGATAGTACACTGCCCTTGATGGCTTTCTGGGATGTGTACTGGATGTCATATTCTGTGAGAATCATTTGCCATCTTGCAACCCGTCCGGTAAGAGCTGGTTTCTCGAAAATGTACTTGACTGGGTCCATCTTTGAGATTAATAAGGTAGTGTGGGTCAACATATACTGCCTCAGTCGGCGAGCAGCCCACGCTAAAGCACAGCAAGTTTTCTCGAGCAGTGAATAACGTTGTTCACAGTCGGTAAACTTTTTGCTTAGGTAGTATATTGCATACTCTTTTCGACCAGACTCGTCATGCTGGCCCAGCACACATCCCATCGACTCTTCTAATACCGTTAAGTACATAATCAGAGGTCTTCCTTCAACTGGCGGCATGAGGATTGGAGGTTCTAGCAGATACTCCTTGATCTTGTCAAAAGCCCTTTGGCAGTCTTCGTTCCACCTGACCGTTTGTTCTTTTCTTAGCAGCTTGAACAAAGGTTCACAGGTTGCTGTGAGGTGAGATATGAACCGCGAGATGTAGTTCAATCGACCTAAGAACCCTCGAACTTCTTTCTCAGTTTTCGGTGCAGGCATCTCTTGGATGGCTTTGACTTTATCAGGATCAACTTCAATCCCCTTCTCACTTACAATGAATCCCAGCAACTTACCGGATCGCACCCCGAATGTGCATTTGTTGGGGTTCAACTTCAGTTGGTACTTCCTCAGACGCTTGAATAACTTGAGCAGATTCACCAGATGGTCTTCCTCTGTAAGGGACTTGGCGATCATATCATCCACATAACATTCTATTTCCTTGTGGATCATATCATGGAATAATGTCACCATGGCCCGTTGATACGTTGCACCAGCGTTCTTCAGTCCGAATGGCATCACTTTGTAACAGAACGTGCCCCAGGGTGTGATGAAGGTTGTCTTCTCCATGTCTTCAGGTGACATCTTAATCTGATTGTATCCTGAAAATCCATCCATGAAGGAGAATACCGAGAACTGAGCCGTATTATCAACCAATACATCAATGTGAGGTAAAGGGAAATCATCTTTCGGGCTGGCTCTGTTCAGATCCCGGTAATCAACACACATTCTTACTTTGCCGTCTTTCTTAGGCACAGGTACTATGTTAGCAACCCACGGCGGATAGCTAGTCACAGCAAGGAACCCGGCGTCCCATTGCTTTTGTACCTCTTCCTTGATTTTCATAGCCATGTCTGGGCGAGTTCGGCGCAACTTCTGTTTAACTGGCGGGCATTCTTCCCTCAGAGGCAGCTTGTGCACAACAATGTCGGTATCCAACCCTGGCATATCTTGATACGACCAAGCAAACACATCAACATACTCTTGAAGCAGATCTATCAGTTGTCTCTTCACTGGGTCTTGCAGGCAGGCCCCGATTTTAACTTCTTTCACGTCTTCGTCTGTACCAAGATTAATTACTTCAACCTCCTCCTGGTGAGGGGTAATGACCTTTTCCTCTTGTCTCAACAACCTGGCTAGCTCTTCAGGAAGCTCATATTCTTCTTCAACCCCTTCATCGGCTTGATTGATTGGATTGTCAAAGTCATACGAAGTCATAGCCGTGTTGTTGTTGGTGCTGTCTGGAAGGCACTCTCTGCAAGGGTTAAGTTGTTCATTTTAGTGATTGATTTTAATCTTGCTTTAGAAAAAAGTGAAATGAAGTTATCATTTTGGAAACACCGCCATTTATTTTTGTACAAAAAGAAAAATGGAAAAACAGTGAGCAGAAAAGAAAAGACTCGTTTGCAAAAAGATGTCTGATATTTCATTAATTTAATCTTGTTTGCACAAAAGCACAGATGGCCCTGATTACAAAATGAGTCTTGTCATCTTGGGCAAGATGCAAGACTTTGATGCATGCTTATAAAAAACACAGGAAATAATAATTACTCTGCTTGAGTAACACTTATAATTCCCTGGGAAGACCAGTTCGAGACACTGCTCCCTGGGATCTTCGGACGAATCCAATTCTCCAGATTGCGCTCATCTTCCAGCTCGTCTTCCAGACAGTTGATAGCATCGGGGGTAAGCATTCCCCCACTGACAAAACCAGGCTCTGCAGCAGCCTTTGCTTGATGTTGAGTTGGTCTGTAACCCAACCCAAATTTGTCCTTCTTCTCCCCCACAGCTAAGACCTTGCCCCAGCCTTGGGCAGTTCCTTCTTCAACAACCTTCCGGGCTTGTTGGTAAGATGACATTGGAGTACCAGATACAGCAGATGCTTCATTCACATTCAAAGCCTCAAACCCCTGGCTCATTGTTTCATGGATCTCTCCATCCATTTCAATGTATTTGTAGGTCGCCAGGTGGCTGACAAAAATGTCTTCCTCTCCGCAGATAGTGACAACTTGACCTTCCCACTCAAATTTTAACTTTTGGTGAAGGGTAGACGTTATTGCGCCGGCGGCGTGAATCCAGGGTCTCCCCAACAAACAGCTGTAGGCGGGCTGAATGTCCATCACATAAAAGATAGTTTTAAAGGTCTGCGGGCCAATTGTCACGGGCAGCTCAATCTCTCCCAGAACCGATCTCTTCGAGCCATCAAAAGCTCTAACCACCAGGTTGCTGGGCCTCAATGCCAGTCCATCATATTCAAGCTTCACCAGAGCCTTCTTTGGTAAGACATTCAGGGATGATCCGGTGTCCACCAGCACATGTGAAAGGACAGCTCCTTTGCATTCCATGGTTATGTGCAGGGCTTTGTTGTGATTGCGGCCATCCACTGTCAGGTCAGAATTGGTAAACCCTAGCCCATTGCTAGCAGTAACATTTCCAACAACGGTTTCCAATTGGTTGACAGTAATCTCCTCGGGCACGTAAGCTGCGTGCAGTACTTTCAGTAGTGCATTCCGATGGGCTTCGGAGCACATAAGCAGTGAGAGGATAGAGATTTTGGATGGCGTCTGGTGAAGTTGATCCACAATTTTGTAATCACTCTTTTTGATGATCCTCATAAACTCATCAACTTCCTGATCGAATGGAGTCTTCAGGGCTTCTTTGGCAGCTGGATCTTCCTGCACCGGGCTTTTTCCTTTTGCCTTGGCAGCAGCTTCTGCTTCGGCAGTAGGTCTTTGGACTTGTGAAGCAAAGAGACGTCCGCTTCGGGTGAAGCCTCCGCCTCCGCCCACATTATCAATTTGTGGTGCAGGTGCTGATGTTTCAAGAGTGATTCTTTTTCCTTCGCAGTACACGTCAGAGCCATAGTGCCAAGGGATGGCCCTATCGCTTTCATATGGTACAGGTCCAGGCACCGTGACAGTGACCGGACTGATTGCTGCTGCTGAAGGGACTGTTATTGTTTGTGGATCATAAAAGATTGTAACTGGTGCTCTAGTGGGAGCAGCACCTTCTGAATGGTAGGCGGAATTATTTTCTGGATCGTAGAATATGGTAACTGTGGAGACATCTTCATGATTGTTTGCTGGAGTTGTAGGAGGTTCTGTTGGAAGGACTGTTGTTGTTGTTGATGGAGAGTCGAAATGGAATGAAGCTGAAGTTGTAGCAGGAGAAACTGTTGAAAACTGATCATTCGGAAGGACAGGTGAAACACTTGTTGATGTTGCTGATGAATTGTCGGGAATAGTTGTTGCATTTGTAGGAGGTTCTGAAACCATTGTTGATGAAGTTGCCGGATTTGTCGGGAATGATGTAGTGATCTGGAGCAGGCCACTCTGAATAAGGCTGTTAATGCCATTCCTCAAGTCTTCACACCCATTCCATGAAATATTGCAGTAGGGACATCCCAGTTCACACCCCGGAAATATATTGTTTTCACGGAGCTGAGCTTTGATTTCCACCAATGGTGTCCTGATCTGATCCACACTAGTTATCAAATAAGACTGTTGGTCTTCTTCAATAGCATTAATTCGAGGACCACCATGGTGTGGCATTGGATTTTTGTTGACATTGGGCGGAGGTGCAAAATTCAGAGCCTTGGAGTCTACCAAGTCTTGTACCTTCATATGCAGAGCCCTGCATTTTTCTGTACTGTGACCAGGTGCGTTTGAATGAAAAGCACACCTAGCATTGGAGTCATAATTTCTTGGTAGACTGTTGGGATCCGGCGGTGCCAACGTTCTTAGCTCAACCAGGTTGAGTTTCAGAAGTTGTGGCAGCAAAGCAGCGTACGGCATGGGGATCGGGTCGATCACTCGGTTAGCTTGGGAGGGCCTCTGTTGAAATGGCCTCTGTTGATTGTTGTTGCTATTGTTGTTGTTGTAGTTGTTTCTTGGAGGATATTGATTCTGATGATACTGAGGTTGTTGTTGGAAGTTTTGTTGAGGAGGTTGATAGACTGGCTGAGGATGAGCTGGAGCAGGGATAGTGACTGCTGCTATTGACCTTTGAACGTATTGGGGCCTGCCCCTGTTGGTGTAAATGGCATTGGTCTCGCCAGTTCTTCTCGGGCCTGCAAAAGGCTTTTTTGTACCACTGGACGAGCTCGCACCATTATCAGATATCTTACCCATTTTTAACAGGCTTTCGATTCTCTCCCCAGCTATGACAACATCTGCGAAGCTGGTGGAAGAGAAAGCAGCCAACCTGTCAATATACGTTCCCTGAAGAGTGTTCATAAACATGTCTGCCATTTCTCTCTCAGACATTGGTGGTTGAACAGCAGCAGCCAGTTGCCTCCACCTTTGGGCATACTCTCGGAAACTCTCCCTCGAAGACTGTGACATTCCCATTAGGAGGGTCCTGTTGGGTGCCATATCTAGATTATACTGATACTGTCTGATGAAGGCCTCTGCCAGGTCCTTCCAGCATCTCACAGTTGCTCTCGTCAGATGGGAATACCATTCCCTAGAAGCTCCAGTCAAGCTATCTTCGAAGTAGAACATCCACAATTTCTCGTCCATGGTGTAAGCTTTTAATCTTCCAAGAAAAGATTGCAGATGGGTTCGAGGACAAGAAGTCCCATTATACTTTTCAAAACATGGAGGCTTGAACTTGTGGGGAATCCTAACCCCGTCTACTAAGCCCATATCCATGACGTCAAAACCCAAAGAATTTTGAGATTCTAAAGACCTTAACTTCTCAGCTATTTCATCCAATCTCCTATCATAAGCATCCTCTCCAGCACCCATTACAGTAAATTGGTCCTCCTGAGGATCTTCTTGAAGTACTCTGGCCGCGGTGGCTGTCCCTTGAACGTTTGCAGGGATATTAATCTCAGGATGTAGATGTGGACCAAACACCGGGGGATTCACATGTGGTTGCACCCTTTCGTTATTACTGGTGCCTGCAGTCCCTACATGAGGCTCATCTTGGTTCTGCCTTTCCACCATAGCTCTCAGTCTCTCCTGGCTCTGAGCCATGTTGTTCATAACCTCCATGAACTGCGTCATCTGTGTTCTCATCTCCAATCTTTCATTGGCTAGCTGATTTCTGACATCAGCAAGATCTTGTTGAACATGATCCATCTGAATTCCCGGAAGGTTGATTCTAGTTGGATACCTGTGTGGCCTGTTGAGAGGAAATACCCGGCGGCGAGCAATAATTCCTGATATTTACAACAGAGGTTAGTAACAATAAAAACAAAACCTACAAAACAAACAGAAAGGTTAGTATGCAATGCAGTTATGCTTATTTGTTCTCAAGGTATCCGGTTTGGCCTTCAGTTTTGACCCTTCCAGACCCTTGAAGATGATGCTGTTGAAGTTGCTTTTGATGTGAACCCAGATAGAAACTAACACAAATATATTACAAAGGTGAAATAATACAATTTGTTCATTTTTACAACACAAACCCCCAAAGGGGCCAAAATACATCACAAAAAGCAAAAGTACATGGAAAAGGAACAACAACAAGCAAATGATCAAACTCCAAGGCCAAACTCATCCTCACGAACTTCCTTGAGAAGTGCTTCGGTCACAGGATCAGCCGGACGCTCCGTGAGACTTCTGATGAGAAGGTTTCTTGTTGCAACAGCTGCAGTCAATTTCCTGCTCTGACTTTGGTCCTTAGACCTCTTCAATCCAGCTTTGATTTTCAGCTCTGATATTTCTTCCTGGGCTGCTGCCAGGGCTTTCTCCATCTGCTCCATCTTGTCTTGAGCTCTCTTGTCTTCTAGAGTACGGGCCTCAGTGATCCGGACCCACCTGGCCTGACTCTCTTTCAAATACAAGTCTGTTCTTGCTCTCTGAAACTGGGCTTCTTTACAAGCATTCTTCAGAATCTGCTCACCAGCTTTAGACTTGTTGATATACTCCCCAGACTTCTCAATCTTGGTTAAGTGTTCTACCCTCAATTTCTCCAATCTCTCAATCTCCCTCACACCTTCACTTCTCTCCCGGAGGGTCTTCTGTAAGGCTTGAGATAACTTCTCATTCCTTTCCTTCAGGCTTTCAAACTCTTCCAGACTGATAGTAGCAGGGGGTGGTGCTGAAGATGACTCAGGCCTGTCTTCTATGGTGAAAGGCAATCCAGAGAGTTGGGCCCTAGCATGGGACCACTCGTAATATTGGACTGACGCCACATTATTGCACTTACCCAGAATGGTAATTCCCTTAGTCTGAACATGATCCCAGGCCCAGGCAGCCTGCCTAACAGTTGTCAAACTAATCTTGTTCTCACAGTAGAGGGTCTCAACCAAATCCTGCACCCTAGGAGCATGGACCAGTGCATAGCCTAACTGCCTCTTGAACAGCAGAGGGTTGTAATTGATACTTCCCTTAACTCCTACCAAAGGCACATTGGGAAAGTGTCCACAGCTTGTGATAATATCTCTGCCCTTGGTGCTCTGAGTGCACCATCTGATGTCTGCTGAAGTGAGAGTGGTGAGCCTCTTAGCCCAGTTGCTTTGCTGATGAGGATTTAGGAATGCATCTGTCCTGGGCAGATGCCTGAGAAGCCAAGCATGGAACAGTGGAGCACAACACCTCACTAACTTACCCCTCTGCTTCTCATTCCTCTGATGCACTGAGTAGTAGAGATCTCCTAACAAGGTTGGCACTGGGTTCTTCAGGATGAACAAGTGAATTGCATTCTTGCTGATGAATCGAGGCTCATCTGCAAACAACACAATTCCATATACACTTAAGGCCAACAATGCACAAACAGCTTTCCACTCCCCCAAGGAGGCCTTCAAACTAGCTTGAGAAATCAGGAAGTCCAGATGAAATCCAAGGATCCCAGCTTTAGAGGTCAAGTGTTGTTCAATCAACAGAGGTTCCAGGTGCAAAGCTTTTGCTATCTCTCCATTGCTGGGATAGACCATTTCAGGATTGAAAGGAATTTCTCTCTTGATAGGCAAGCCAACCAATGCTGAGTATTCTTCTAAAAGAGGTCCCAACTGAAAGTCTTTAAAGGTGAAACACCTCAATGGGGGGTCATAGAACTGAATGCAGGTATGGATTAGGCTTCTCTGAGATGGGTCCATATCCATAACCAAGTCAAGTATATCCCCATAATGCTCTCTGAACAGAGGTATGTGCTCTGGAGTGATCAGGGTTTGGATCCTCCTGATGTCTGATAAGTCTGGTTGGAAGAAATGGTAAGTGATGTTGCTTTTCTTTGGAGCCATGAGTGCTGAGGACTGAGTAGAATAAGTGCTGATGAAGATGCTGAGAAGTGGGCCACTGGCTGGCTAGTGCAAGTAACTGAAGTATATGGCTGACAAGCTGAAGCAAGATGCTGGTGGAGACAGGTCAAAACTGCAGATGGGGTCAAAACCAAAACCAGATAAAGGTGGATACCCTGAAACACAAATAAGCACATGTTAATATGATGCAATGAGTATGAATGCAGATGATATGCAAAGGGTTTGTGACTGAGCTGGATCTGATTAACTGCCTTGGTCTAGATCCATGTGTGTTCAAGAATTCCAGATGGAGGTCTATAAATCCAGTAACCAGGGTAGGGGACTCAAATAAAGAGCCACATGTCCAGGGTTTTAGAATCACAAGAACTATCCAACATGGAGCATTCTTAACAAAGTCAAAATAACAGGGTATTCTGAGGTCAAGGTACCTGCAAACCTGTAAACAGCCCAACCCCCTCACAGGTGGTGATCTAGAACAAGGATCCTCAGACTTGGATCAGTTATGAGAAGTGTAAACACTTCTAACCCGGAGGTACAGTGTTTACAATAACCATAACAATTCCTCCTCTAATTTACCTCAGTTTCTGAAGGTCAAACTAAAAGGTCATCCAGACTTAGCAGGCTTCCCAGATCCCCCTAGCATTGCAGGAAATCCGCAACACAGAGTTCTCAAGAAGAAACCCATATCTGAACCGTGTTTCATATTCCCGCACCAGACCGAAATGGAATGGGAAAGAATATGATTCACTCTATCCTAGGTGTCACTCAGGTCCCAGGTGTAGGACCTTAACTCTCAATGAAATACCCACCCACCAAAAAACAAGGAAACCAGATCCAGCCAGCAACAGTGACAGTATGATATATACAAATGCAATAAAGAAAGCGGTAAATAAAGCTGTACAGAAAGCAATAAATAAAGCAAATATACAAACACAAATAACACATAACACCCCAATAAACACAAATCAATCAAGCGCTAGGAGGAACCCACAAAAAGAACCAGAAGCCCTGGTTGCAGTATAAGTTCCCCAGCAGAGTCGCCAAGCTGTCGCTCCCAAAGATTTGCATCCCGGTACAAGCGCGAACGGTCGGCGAAGGGAACAGTGAGAACACACAGCCGTGAACTCACTGGAGAATGAATAGAGTCGCCAGCTAGGCATTTTTATCCCGGAGGAAAGGTAATGCTGCATAGACCTAGAAAGATACGGATAAGACGGTTTGCGAACCAGAGAGACTGAGAAAGGGGGTTGGTTACAACCTGGGAAGGTATTAGCACCCAGATTGTCCGCCGTACTCGACGGGATCCACGCTTAAAAGATTTGTGTTTTAAAGGGGGAGTGTCAGTGCAATTTGTGTATGAAATAGCTGGAAGAGATGTACAGGTGTCAGTGTAAAAGAGAGTGAAGTGCATAAATGAAGTGTCAGTGTAAGAACAAGAATGAAATGCTCAAGATCATGAGGCTTAAAGAATAGAGCTAGAAAGAGGGGGAATGTACAGAGACTTTTGTTCGATAACCGTTAAGTTATGCCTACGTATCCTCTCGTGCAATGAGGAAGTCAGAACACCGTAGTTCGACCCAAAGAGACTGAAAGGTGAATTGACTTGATGAACTGCTTGCTTGCCTATGCTCAAGTGTATGATCTGTCTGGCACAGATGCAAACTGTCTTGCATTAGACGGAAGAAGCAAGTTCTCGTTTATGAGTGAGGGTGATGAGAAAAGAATCCCGAAGGAGACGATTATTGTTTGTTTTTGAGTTTTCAGTCTTTTATTGCTTTTGAAAGTTTGTCATAAGTTAATGAGCTTAAGCCTAAACCAATGGGTTAGTAAACTCATCACATCTTCCCTCTGATTAAGGGTAATGAGAATGCCTTAAGTGTGAAGTCAGATTCTCACACTTAATCACCTTTGGTGTAGGATTAAGATCATTGACCTATTTGTGATTATTTGAATGTTTTTGGTGTTTTTGTTTAGTGTTGAGTAATGAGGTTAAGCCATAATCAGGGATTAAACAGACTCATTACACCATCCTAATAGAAGGATAATAGATGAGAATGTTTAAGCTGAGGAAAGCTCCTCAACTTAATCCATGATTAGGGATTAAACTCATGACAAAACAAGCCTTTATTAGATGGATTTTAGTTAATGGTATGATGATGAAGTGAGTTTTAGGGTTTGTAAGACAACTTGAGGGGGACTTGTCCATTAACACTAGGGTTAGTCCTTCTTAACCAATTAAGGAAGAATTAGAACCCTAATGCAAGGCCCAAGTTACAAGTGTGATGTCTTGATTGATTATTAAGTGAATTGATTAAGAGATTTAAACACATTAAGGGTTTAACACTTAGGATTAAAGTTATACACTCCATCCTAATAGAAGGATGCAGGCATAAGCTTAACCACAAAGCCTTAAAGCCTTTAGAGTTCAGTCTCTGATTATGAGGTGAGAAGAGAAGACTCAAAGAGAGACACAAAGGTAAAACTAAGAGGGGAGACTAATCAAAACCCTAATCATTGTCATGCTTGGTTGTTCCTAAGGTTTGTGAGGTTTGCAAGAACAATCTTCAATGGAACCACCAGGAAGCAGATGAAAGGATCAAGAGAAGCAAAGTGACTTGCTTCATTCAAGAAGTCAAGTCACTTGAAGAAAGAAAGTGGGAAGGAGAAGAATGAGCAAGCTCAAACTCAAACACAAATAAGAATGCAGCAATGGATGCAAGAGAGATGAAAAGAAAAGGTATGAGAAGTGAAGGCAAATTCACTTCTCAAGTTTACTTACCACCTGAAATGTTAGAAACAAATGCAATGCAATGCTAAATGAAATGAAATGACATGATGCTAGGCCAAACCAGAAGCATGCACATGATGATTATGATGTTATGAAGTGCTGCAAACATGAGACAAGGCATAGGGATGTTCATACAAAGTCATGGATGCAAATGATGCAAGTTAAGGAACATGAATAAACATGAAATGTCATGAAGCATACAAGACAAATGGCATGGCAAAGATGTAATGCAATGATCAATGATGCTTCATACATGTCTTAAGATGTCAAATGAATCATAAGAATGCATAAAATGCAATGGCAAGTCAACTTATGCAAAAGAATGCAAGAAGGATGCAAAAGAAAGCCCAAATTAGGGTTTATGGATCAAACATCAAACACAAACCAAAAACAGAAGCAAACCCTAGGATAAAAAAGGGAAAATGGCACTCAAAGAAGCCCTAGACCTATAATGAATCCCTGCCCAAAGGGGAACTCCCAACTCTTTACCAATCTCAAGATATGATTTTTGCAAGTTATTAGGGTTTTTTAGGGTTCTTAACAAAAGAAATGCCAATCAATTAGAAAATGCAAGATCAAATCATGGCCTTTTTAACCTTGAAAACACATGTCAAATGGAAAACAATGCAAAAAGAATCAATGTCTCAACCTTCACCAATAGGCAGAAATGAATTTTTAAACTTGTGATCAAAATAATGCACAAAATATGATTTAATTCCATGAAAAATTCTTAAAATGCATCAAGATCAAAAAAGAAATTTGGTTTGAAGGTTGGACAATGCTTCTAAATGTCTTAGAACATTTCATGAATTTTTTTGTAATTTTTAAATACCTAAAAGTATTTTTAATTAATTAATTTCCATTAACCAATTAAAAATAAACTTTTAAATATTTAAAAATACTTTTTAAATGATAAAAAATAAAATAAAAAATGTTTTTGTGTCATAAAAATTAATAAAACCTTAAAGAAAAAGTTTCATAATTTTTATGATTTTTTAACTATTTTTAAATAAATGTACAATTTAAAAGAAAAAGAAATGAATTAAAATTAAATTAAATGGAAGTCAACAGAATGGATGGATGAGATTGATCCTGGATTTAAAAACATTGACTGCGCGCCAGAATGAGAGGCCCAGATTGTTTCTGATTAAATTAACTAAAATATGATTAATTAACCCTAACACGTGGATTAGGGTTAATCAAAGAGATCCTGGCCCTTCCCTTGCGCGCGTAGTCAACAGATTCAACGCATCCTACGGCCAATATTCAAACCAGCATTAATTATGGGATTAAACCCTAATCACACTCAGGTGGCCGGAGAAGACTTCCGGTCGTCTTCTCCGGCCAGAAGCTCACCTGAAAATCACCCAACTTCCTCAAAACGTAATATAAATGAAATCTATGAATTGGGAAACGTTCCTCTCACTCTCACGAATCAAACCCCTAACCTAAAACAAATTTATCTTTCCTAAATCATCTGAATCGAAGCAAACAATTTCTAGGGTTCGTAAGCTTCAAACACAAATTAAATTCTCAAAACACAACCATTTCAAAAACTAAAAGCATCAGGATGATCAGGAGAGCATAAAGAACAAGTTTGTAACAAGAAAAATCATTTCTGGAAAAATTAATTTCGAGCTACCTGAGATTTGCAACTTTCAATTTAGGAACTTTCAGGCCTCTTCCTTCAGTGCAAGCTGCTCCTCTTGGTCCTACAAAGGTGCTTGAATGCTCAAAATGAGTTTGTGTTGGCTGGAGAAAGAGATTCGAATGCTCCTGCTTCAGTTCAGTCAAAAATGGCAGATGAGATTCTGGCACTTTCAGGTCATGGTGATGGGGTGTTTAAGGTCCAGATGATGTGTATAGATGATCTGTGGTGTTGGTTTGTGTGTTGGAGACTTGTGGAGAGAGATTCGATAGAATCTGCAGCTTGAGGTGAATGATGGCAATGGAGTTTTCAGGCTTGTTTCAGGCTTATGCTTGGGGTGTTTCTTGTCTATGAGGTGTGGTGAGTTGAGTGATGATGAGAGTTTGAGTGTTTGAAGACTGTAGAAAGAATTTCGAAGGAACTTGCAATGAGGTGAGTTTTTGTGAATGTGATGAATGTGTGTGCTTCAGCCTTGGTTCCCATGTGTTATGGCCAGCAAACTGATTCAATAAACAATTGCAAGTGGCTGGTGGATGTGACCTGGCCTGCAGAGATAGGTGTGGCTACTTTTGCTCAAAGTCCACTTTTGTGTAAGATAGGGCATGGCTCAAGTTTAGGCAAGTACAAGTTGGGTTCTGGTGCAGCATGGTGAGTGTGAGAGGCTGGCTTGACTCAAGGATCAATGCAGCAAGTTGGTGAAAAGGTCATGAGTGTTTTGCAACTTGGTTAACTTTATGGATTTTCATGAGAAAAGTCAAATTACATGAACCAAACCATGAGCAAACTTGATCCAAATCTGATTTTTGTGACTTAGAGGATGTTTACATAATGGTTTGACATGAATTAGAGGCTACATTTGACTTTGGTTCAAGACTTTGCAAAATTTCCTTTTTGTGCATAACTTGAAAATCAATGATTTTTGCTAACTTTGCAATGCCATAACTTTTGATCCATGAAGAGTTTGATCATGTTCTTGTACTTTTTGAAAAGGGAAAGATGAGATCTACAACTTTCATGACCAAAGTTTTTCCATTTGAAGCCTTTTTGGATCAAGAATCAAGGCTTGAAAATTGGCCTAAAATGAGGCATTCTTGAAAAGTCAACTATGCCTCAAAAAGTCAACTTTTGCAAAAACCCTAAATTCTTGATTTTATGCACTTCAACCTTCTTCCATGATCAAATAAAGATCATATACACTCAAAATGATGAAGATCACCCATTGGTTGGGTCATTGGGGGCCTCAGATGCCCTGATTTTGCACTGACTTGTCTGAGAAGTCAACTCTTGATCAGATGACTTCCCCATGGAATTTCTTCATGAAAATTGATATGCATACTCCCTATACCATATAGAGATCAATGGAAACAAGAATGACCAAAAAATTTGAGATTATGGCCTCTGAAACCAAAACCCTAATTTAGGTCAGCTGTGCAGTTCAAACTGGCTCTGCATCCACTCAAACCCTAGTTCTTGTGATTCCTCTGCAATTTTGACTCTGTGAGGATGTGACATGATACAAGAACACACATGGACCCTTCTGAGATGATTGGTGGCCTTTGGAGTGGCTCAAGAAGCTTTGGGATTGCTCAAATCACAAACCCTAGGTGCAGATGACTTAGAAACTATACAGTGAATCAAAAATGAGATATGAGATGATATGTTTGTGTTTATGCATATGAGGAAAATCACAAGCCATGATGTGAATGGGTGAGGGCAAATTTGGGGTGTTTACACACACCAAATACAATTTTTTCCCCTTTTGAAATGAGCTTCACTGAACTTCAAAGAAAGGACACAAACACTTCAGCCAAGCATCAAGGAAGCTCAAGAGAGGTTAGAGGAGGTTGTTTGCATCAAGCAGAAGGCCCAGACAGCTCCATCGGCAAAGCTCCATCTCAGGTATCTTCTTGAAACTTTTTTCCAGAACTTGTTTCTTTAGTTATAGAATGGCAGAGTGTGTTCCACTGATCACAATGAACCTTGAATGGTGAAAAATGGTTGAGTTTTGAGTGTGTATGCATGTTCTAAAATTTTGTTCAGTTTTAGGTTTTTGTTCGAATCTTGTTTTTGATAAAAAATAAATGAAGTTTGATGTTGGATTCTTGTTCTGTGGGGTTTGGGGATCATTTCTGGAGATTTGGGGGGTTTGATTTGGCCTAGGGAGTATTTTAGAGAAATATCATGGGAGAGGAGGCCGGAGAAGATGACCGGAGGTCACTTCCGGCCACCTGAGAGTCATTAATGCTTTAATCTGGATTAGGGCTTAGTTTGAATGTAGAGCGTACGATTTTGTTTCCCGCGCGTGTCCAATGGCTCAGATCATCCCACTTAACCCTAATCCACTTAATTAACTTAATTAATTAGGGTTTAATTTTAAATATGCCAGTTTGAATGTGGACCCTCAGATCACGTGCCAAGTCAATTCCCGCGCCCTAGGTTCAAATCCCAGCCTTTGGATCAGTTGACTTTCCATTTAATTTGATTTTTATTTCATTTTTATTGCATTTTCTTTCTCATTTTATTTAAAATAGCAAAATGCATCCAAAAATTCTCATTTTTTGTATCATGACTTTAATTATTTTTCTCATCCAGAAAATAATTTTTATTTTTTTTTTGCATAATTTTCGTATTTTAAAAATATTTAAATGTTTATTTTAATTATTTAATGAGAATTAATTAATTAAAATAACATTTATGTTTCTAAAAATCACAAAAAAAATCACATTGCATCTTAATACATTTAGAAACATTATCAAACTCCTCAAAGAAATTTCATTTTGGTTCTTGACATATTTTGACATTTTTCTTTGGAATTAAAGTTCTTAAAAGTCAATATTTTTGTCATAACTTAGAAAAATTCATTCTTCCTAACCTTGAAGAGTTTGATGATGGTTGTTTTTGCATTGCATTCCTCATGACATGTAGTTTCTAGGATAAAATTGGTTTGAATTTATCTTTTATTTTCAATTTGATGTGCATTTTTCCTTTTGAAGTGCCTTAAAACCCTAGCCAACTTGAGAAAATCATATCTCCCATTAGGTTAAAAGTTAGGTCCTCTCCTTTGGGCAATGAATGTATGTAGGGTTAGGGTTCCTTTGATCCCATTTTCAATTTTTTATCTTGTCATTTGCTTCTGATTTTGGATTTTGCTTTGTGTCTTGTGCATAAACCCTAATTCTTGCCTTCATTTGCATTCATCTCCCATTTGCTTGCATACATGAGATTTCCATGACATTTTGTGCATTCACATGACTTCTAAGACATCTTAGGATACATTAGACTCATGTTTGATCATTTCCTCATTCATTTTCCATGTTATGCATCCATTGCATTTCATAAACTTTCATGAACTTTCATGGTTCAAAACATGCCCCATTTGCATCCTCATCCTTGTATGATCATCCACAACTCTTGACATATGTTTGCATAATCTCTTAGCATCATTAACATCATATTTATGCTTCTGACTTTGGTTTGCATCATTGCATTTCATCTCATTTTCATTGCATTTCATTTCTTGTTACTAACTTTTCAGGTGGTAAGTCATTGAGAAGTGAATTTGCCTTCACTTCTCATAATCTCTTTTCATCCCTCTTATGCATTCATTGTTGAATTTGTACTTGTGTATTAGAGTGAGCTTCCTCATTCATTCTCCTTCTCCTCCTTCTTTCTTTAAGTAACTTATCTTCTTAAGTGAAGTAAGTTGACTTGCTTCTTCTGCTTCTTCCTCCTTTCATCTGCTTCTTCCATGGTGGCTTTCCTCTTGAAGATCTTTTGCAATCCTCATAAACCCTAGGAACAACCAAGCATGATAACAATTAGGGTTTGATTAGTCCCCCATTAGTTTTACCTTTGTGTCATGTTTGAGTCTTCTCTTCTCATCTCTTAATCAAGGACTAAACCTTAAAGGCTTTAGGACTTTGGAATTAGGGTTATGCCTGCATCCTTCTCTTAGGATGGAGTGTATAACTTTAATCCTAAGTGTTAAACCCTTAATGTGTTTAAATCCTTTAATAAATCCATCTAATAATCACTAAGACATCAAGCTTGTAACTTGGGCCTTGCATTAGGGTTCTAATTCTTCCTTAATTGGTTAAGAAGGACTAACCCTAGTGTTAATGGACAAGTCCCCCTCAAGTTGTCTCACAAACCATAAAAATCAATTCTTAATCATATCATTAACTAAAATCCACTTTAATAAAGGTTTTGTTTTGTCATGAGGTTAATCCTTAATCATGGATTAAGCTGAGGAGTCTTTCTCAGCTTAAATGTTCTCATCTATTATCCTTCTATTAGGATGGTGTAATGGGTCCATTAAATCTTTGATTATGGCTTAAACTCATTACTTAACACTAAACAAAATCTCCAAAAACATCTAAATAAATGAAAGTAGGTTAATGATCTTAATCCTACATCATGGTGATTAAGTGTGAGGTGTTTACTTCATACTTAAGGTATTCTCATTACCCCTAATCAGAGGGAGGATGTGATGAGTTTACTAACCCTTGGTTTAGGCTTAAGCTCATTATCTTATGACAAACACAAAAAGCACCTGAGCTAGACGGGTCATACACTTAAGCATAGACACGTGAGCAGTTCATCGGTCAATTCATCTTTCAGTCTCTTTGAGTCGAACTACGGTGTTCTGACTTCCTCATTGCACGAGAGGATACGTAGGCATAACTTAACAGTTATCGAACAAAAGTCTCTGTACATTCCCCCCTCTTTCCAGCATTATTCTTTAAGCCTCATAGTCTTGAGCTTCACATTCTTTCCTTACACTGACACTTCTTTGCTTATCTTCACATTTATCTTACACTGACACTTGCATTCTTTCCAACTTTGATACACAGATTGCACTGACACTACCCCTTTTAAACACAAATCTTTTAAGCGTGGATCCCGTCGAGTACGATGGACAATCTGGGTGCTAATACCTTCCCAGGTTGTAACCAACCCCCTTTCTCAGTTTCTCTGGCTTGCAACCGTCTTATCCATCCTTTTCCAGGTTTATGCAGCATTACCTTTCCTTCGGGATAAAAATGCCTAGCTGGCGACTCTTTTCAGTTCCCTTTGTGTTCTTCTCTTTCACCGACCGTTCGCGTCTGTACCCCTTCTGACCTGTGTGTCATTTGGTGGGAGCGACAGTGCAGGCATCTCTTGAATGGCTTTGACTTTGTCAGGGTCAACCTCAATTCCCTTCTCACTTACAATAAATCCCAGCAGCTTACCGGATCGCACCACAAATGTGCATTTGTTGGGGTTCAGCTTCAATTGGTACTTCCTCAGACGCTTGAATAGCTTCAACAGATTCACCAGGAGGTCTTCTTCTGTGAGGGATTTGGAAATCATGTCATCCAGATAACATTCAATTTCTTTATGGATCATGTCGTGGAATAATATTACCATAGCCCGTTGATAAGTGGCACCAGCATTCTTCAGTCCGAATGGAATTACCTTATAATAGAAGGTGCCCCAGGGTGTAATGAAATTTGTCTTCTCCATGTCTTCAGGTGACATCTTGATCTGATTATATCCTGAAAATCCATCCATGAAGGAGAATACCGAGAAGTGAGTCGTATTGTCAACCAATACATCAATGTGAGGTAATGGGAACTCATCTTTCGGGTTGGCTCTGTTCAGATCCCGGTAATCCACACACATCCGTACTTTGCCATCCTTCTTAGGCACAGGTACAATGTTAGCAACCCACGGCGGGTAACTTGTTACAACAAGGAAACCGGAATCCCACTGTTTTTGTACCTCTTCTTTTATCTTCATTGCCATATCCGGAAGAGTACGGGACAACTTCTGTTTTACCGAAGGACAATCTTCCTTTAGAGGAAGCTTGTGCATAACAATGTCGGTATCCAGACCTGGCATGTCCTGATAAGACCAAGCAAAAACATCGACATACTCCCGAAGCATGTCAATAAGTTGCTCTTTCACAGAATCTTGCAGACGGGTCCCGATTTTAACTTCTTTCAAGTCTTCTTCTATACCAAGATTAACCATCTCAATTTCCTCCTGATGATGAGTGATAACCTTCTCTTCTTGCCTTAACAACCTAGCTAATTCTTCAGGTAGCTCATAATCTTCTTCAACCCCTTCATCGGCTTGATTAATCGGATTGTCAAAGTCATACAATGTCATAGCGGTGTTGTTGTCGGTGCAGTTTGGAGGGCATTCTCTGCAAGGGTTTAGATTTGTTCATTTTAGTGATCAATTTTATCTTGCTTAGAAAAAGTGAAAATGAAGTTATTATTTTGAAAAACATTGCCATTTTATTTTTGTACAAAAAATAAAGAATGAAAAACAGTGAGCGGAAAAGAAAAGACTCATTTTGAAAAGATGTCCTGATATTCATTAATTGATTGTTTGCACAAAATACAAGATGGCCCGATTACAAAATGAGCCCTGACATCTTGGGAAAGATGCAGGACTTGATGCATGCTTAAAGACAGGAAATAATAATTACTCTATAGGAGTAACTCTTATAATTTCCTAGGAAGACCAGTTTGAGACTTGGTTCCCCGGGATCCTTGGACATATCCAGTTTTCCAGGTTGCGCTCGTCTTCTGACTCATCTTCCAGACTGTTCACAGCATCCGGGGTGAGCATCCCCCCGCTGACAAATTTGGGCTCCGTTGTAGCCTCTGGTTGATCTTGTCGAGTTGGTCTGTAACCCAACCCGAATATGTCCTCTTTCTTTTCAACTGGCAGCAGTTTTCCCCAGCCTTGAGCGGTACGCTCCAAAACAACCTTCTGGGCCTGTTGATATGATGTGATGGAAGTCCCAGACACAGCAGATGCTTCATTAATATTAAGGGCTTCAAACCCTTGACTCATGGTCTCATGGATATCCCCATCCATTTCGATGTAATATACGTAGCCAACTGGCAAACAAAGATGTCCTCCTCCCCACAGATGGTGATGATTTGGCCTTCCCACTCGAATTTTAACTTCTGGTGAAGGGTAGACGTAACAGCGCCAGCGGCGTGGATCCAGGGTCTACCCAACAGACAGCTGTAGGCCGGCTGTATGTCCATCACAAAGAAGGTAGTTTTGAAGGTCTGCGGGCCAATTATCACAGGCAGATCAATCTCCCCAAGCACTGATCTTTTAGAGCCGTCAAATTCTCACACCACCAAATTACTTGGGCGCAATGCCAAGCCATCATACTCCAGCTTCACTAAGGCTTTCTTTGGTAGAACATTGAGTGAAGACCCAGTTGTCGCTCCCACCAAATGACACAAGGGTCAAGAGGGGGTACAGACGAGAATGGTCGACGAAGGAAAAGAACACACAAGGTTGAACTGAAAAGGAAAGAGTCGCCAGCTAGGCATTTTTATCCCGAAGGAATGGTAATGCTGCATAAACCTAAGAAAAGATGGATAAGACGGTTGCAAACCAGAGAAACTGAGAAAGGGGGTTGGTTACAACCTGGGAAGGTATTAGCACCCATATTGTCCATCGTACTCGACGGGATCCACGCTTGAAAGATTTGTGCTTAAAAGGGTAGTGTCAGTGCAATCTGTGTACCAAAGCTGGAAAGAATGCAAGTGTCAGTGTAAACACCCCAAATTTGCCCTCACCCATTCACACCATGGCTTGTGATCATTCCATATGCATAAAAACAATCATATCATCTCATATCCCATTTTTGATTCACTGCATAGATTCTAAGTCATCTGCACCTAGGGTTTGTGATCTGAGCAATCCAAGAGCCTCCTGAGCCACTCCAAAGGCCACCAATCACTTCAAAGGGGTTCATGTGTGTTCTTGTATCTTATTATATCCTCTCAAGGTCAAAAATGCAAAAGGATCACAAGAACTGGGATTGGTGTGGATGCAGAGTCAAGTTTGACTGCACAGTTGACCTAAAATTAGGGTTTTTGTTTCAGAGGCCATAACCCCAAATTTTTTGGTCATTCTTGTTTCCATTGGTCTCTATATGGTATAGGGAGTATGCATATCAAGTTTCATGAAGAAATTCCATGGGGAAGTCATCTGATCAAGAGTTGACTTTTCAGACAAGTCAGTGCAAAATCAGGGCATCTGAGGCCCCCAATGACCCAACCAAGGGTTAATCTTCATCATTTTGAGTGTATATGATCTTTATTTGATCATGGAAGAAGATTTAAGTTCACAAAATTCAAGAATTTGAAGTTTTTGCAAAGTTGACTTTTTAGGGCATAGTTGACTTTTCAAGAATATGTCATTTTAGGTCACTTTTCAAGCCTTGCTTTTTGATCCAAAAAAGCTTCAAATGGAAAAACTTTGGTCATGAAAGTTGTATAATACATTTTTCCCTTTTCAAAAAGTACAAGAACATGACCTAATTCATTTTGGATCAAAAGTTATGGTGTGACAAAGTTGGCAAAAATCACTAATTTTCAAGTTATGCACTAAAAGGAAAATTTGCAAAATCATGAACCAAGGCAAATTGTAACTTCTAATTGTCATCAAACCATTACACAAGCATCATACAACTCTTAAAAATCAGATTTGAACCAAGTTTCTTATGGTTTATGGCTTGTTGGACAAGGAAATCACATGTGAACCAAAGTTGAAACAACTTGCAAAACTCATGATAACACCTCACCAACTTGATGTCTTGGATGTTGAACCACCCTAGCCTCACACACACATCTTGCTGCGCCAGCCCCATGCTTGTACTAGCCTAGAACCAAGCCCATGCTTTCCTTACACAAGAGTGGACTTTCTTGCAAAAGTAAACTTACCAATCAATAAAGGCCAGGTCACATCATCTGACCTATGAGAGTTTTTTATGCAAAGAAAATGCTAGCCATTTCACTTAACAAGCCAAGCTGAAACACACCATAGCATCACATTCACAAACTCACCCCATTTTGCATTTCTCTTCGAATCTGCCTCCACAACTCACAAACATTCAAACAACCTTCACTAATCATCTCACCATGCTTCATAGAGCCTAAACCAAGCAAAGCCCAAGCCTGAATCCATCAAGAACCTGGTTTCTCCATTTTCACCCCAACCTGCAGTTCCATTCGAAACTCACTCCACAGGCCACAAACACCTGAACAAACTTCACAAACCTTCTCCATTCATCACACTGGTCACAAAGAACCACTCACATTGGCCTGAAACAGCTGGAATCACCATCACCATTTTCAACTGAGCTTGAGCAGAAGTTGTTCAAACTCTTCAACTAGCCAGCATAAATTTCTTCCAAGCATTCAAGCATCATCAGGGGGTCATAAGGAGTGGATTTCACAAGGAGGAGAGGTCTGAAAGTTACCAGAGTGAAAGCTTCGAAACTCAGGTAGCTCAAGAACTTTTTTTCCAGAAATCATTTTTTAAGTTCTTAAGTTGTTCTATATGCTTCACTGATTGTTCTGATATCTTTAGTTTTAAAAATGGTGGAGAGATGAGAGTTTAATTGGTCTCTGAAACTTTTTGCCCTAGTTCTTGTTTGCTTCGATTCAGCCATTCCAGGAAGAATAAATTTGTTTTGATTGGGGGTTATGATTTGTGAGTGAGTGGGAAACATTTCTGTTCAATTAGATTTCATTTTCGTAACGTATGGAGTGAGTTTGAGGTTTGGGGTGAACGGAGAAGATGACCGGAACACTGTTCCGGTCATCTGAAAGTGTTTAACGGCGCAATTAGGGTTTAAGCATTAATTAGTCATTTTTGAATTTGAGCCGTAGGATGTGGCGCGCAGTCAACTCCCGCGCGTGTGACTTTGAATTCAGGCCCTTGGATCAGCTGACTTCTCTTTAATTCATTTATTTTCATTTTATTTTCATATTTTTCTCATTTGTTTTGCATAATTTATTAAAAATAGTTAAAATTGTCTAAAAATTATGAAACTTTTTCTCAAGAGTTTCATTAATTTTTATGACACAAAAATATTTTTATTTTCATTTTTAGCATTTAAAAAGTATTTTAAAATATTTAAAAGTTTATTTTTAATTGATTAATGAAAATTAATTTTTTAAAAATACTTTTAGGTGTTTAAAAATCACCAAAAAATTCATGAAATGTTCTAAGACATTTAGAAACATTGTCCAACCTTCAAACCAAATTTCTTTTTTGATCTTGATGCATTTTAAGAATTTCTCATTGAATTAAAATCATTTTTGTGCATTATTTTGATCCAAAGTTCAAAAAATCATTTCTGCCTATTCATGAAGAGTTGGACATTGATTCTTTTTGCATTGCATTGTGTTTAGCATGTAGTTTGTGAGATTAAATGGCCATGATTTGATCTTTCATTTTCAATTTGTTTGGCATTTCTTTTGTTTAGAAACCCTAAAAACCCTAGAAAACTTGTAAAAATCATAACTAGAAAATGGTTAGGAGTTGAGACCTCTCCTTTGGGCATTGGTTTAGTATAGGATTAGGGGTCCTTTGAATGCATTTTCAATTTTTTGCAATGTTGTTTGCTTCTGATTTTGGTTTGTGTTTGATGTATGATTCATAAACCCTAATTTGGGCTTCCATATGCATCCATCTTGCATCTTCTTGCATAACATGACTTGCCATGACATTTCAAGCATCCATGTGATTCATTTAACATCATAAGACATATTGAAAGCATGTTTGATCATTGCATCATGTATTTGCCATATTGTATGCCATGTGCACTTCATAACTTTTCATGTATGTTCATGTTTCCTAACTTGCTTCATTTGCATTCATGAACTTGTATGATCATTTCCATGTGCTGCCTCATGTTTGTAGCATCTCATAACATCATTAGCATCATGTAAATGTTTCTGGTTTTGGTTTGCATCATGTCATTCCATCCCATTTTGCATTGCATTGCATTTCTTTTCTAACATTTCAGGTGGTAAGTGATTTTGGGAAGTGAATTTGCCTTCACTTCTCATAACTTTTCTTTTCATCTCTCTTGCATCCATTGCTGCATTTTGTATGTGTTTGAGATTGAGCTTGCTCATTCTTCTTCTTCCCACTTTCTTTCTTCAAGTGACTTGACTTCTTGAATGAAGCAAGTCACTTTGCTTCTCTTGATCCTTTCATCTGCTTCCTGGTGGTTCCATTGAAGATCTTCTCTTGAAAACCACACAAACTTTAGGAACAACCAAGCATGACAATGATTAGGGTTTTGATTAGTCTCCCCTCTTAGTTTTACCTTTGTGTCTCTTTTGAGTCTTCTCTTCTCATCTCATAATCAGGGACTAAACCCTAAAGGCTTTAAGGCTTTGTGATTAAGCTTATGCCTGCATCCTTCTCTTAGGATGGAGTGTATAAATTTAATCCTAAGTGTTAAACCCTTAATGTGTTTAAATCTCTTAATCAATCCACTTAATAACCACCAAGACATCACACTTGTAACTTGGGCCTTGCATTAGGGTTCTAATTCTTCCTTAATTGGTTAAGAAGGACTAACCCTAGTGTTAATGGACAAGTCCCCCTCAAGTTGTCTTACAAATCATAAAAATTCACTTCATTATCTTACCATTAAATAAAATCCACTTAATCAAAGGCTTGTTTTGTCATGAGTTTAATTCCTAATCATGGATTAAGTTGAGGAGTTTTCCTCAGCTTAAACATCCTCATCTATTATCCTTCTATTAGGATGGTGTAATGAGTCTGTTTAATCCCTGATTATGGCTTAACCTCATTACTTAACACTAAACAAAAACCACAAAAACATCTAAATAATCACAAGTAGGTTAATGATCTTAACTCTACACCATAGGTTATTAAGTGTGAGAATCTGACTTCACACTTAAGGTATTCTCATTACCCCTAATCTGAGGGAAGATGTGATGAGTTTACTAACCCATTGGTTTAGGCTTAAGCTCATCAACGTATGACAAACTTTCAAAATCAATAAAAGACTGAAAACTCAAAAACAAACAATAATCGTCTCCTTCGGGATTCTTTTCTCATCATCTTCACTCACAAACGAGAACTTGCTTCTTCCGTCTAATGCAAGACAGTTTGCATCTGTTCCAGACAGATCATACACTTGAGCATAGACAAGCAAGCAGTTCATCAGTCAATTCATCTTTCAGTCTCTTTGGGTCGAACTACTGTGTTCTGACTTCCTCATTGTACGAGAGGATACGTAGGCATAACTTAACAGTTATCGAACAAAAGTCTCTGTATATTTCCCCCCCTCCTTTCAGCTTCATTCTTTAAGCCTCATTATCATGAGCATTTCACCTCTTTCTCTTTTACACTGACACTTCTCTTATACACTTCACATCACTTACACACTTTTCACTGACACCTGTACATCCTTTTCCAGCTATTTGATACACAAATTGCACTGACACTACCCCTTTAAAACACAAATCTTTTAAGCGTGGATCCCGTCGAGTACGACGGACAATCTGGGTGCTAATACCTTCCCAGGTTGTAACCAACCCCCTTTCTCAGTCTCTCTGGTTCGCAACCGTCTTATCCGTATCTTTCTAGGTCTATGCAGCATTACCTTTCCTCCGGGATAAAAATGCCTAGCTGGCGACTCCTCTCTTTTTGAGTTCACTCCTGTGTGTTCTCATCCCTTTCGCCGACCGTTCGCGTCTGTACCCCATTTGACCCGGCTTCATTTGGTGGGAGCGACAGCTTGGCGACTCTGCTGGGGAACCTTATATTGCAACCAGGGCTTCTGGTTCTTTTTGTGGGTTCCTCCTAGCGCTTGTTTGATTTGTGTTTATTGGGGGTGTTATGTGCTATTTGTGTTTGTATATTTGCTTTATTTACTGCTTTTTGTACAACTTTATTTATTGCTTTCTTTACAGTTTTTCATATATCATACTGTCATGCTGCTGGCTGGATCTGGTTTTTTGTTTTGGTGGGTGGGGTTCTATTGAGAGTTAAGGTCCTATACCTGGGACTTGAGTGACACCTAGGCTAGAGTGAATCATATTCTTTCCCATTCCATTTCGGTCTGGTGCGGGAATATGAAACACAGTTCAGATATGGGTTTCTTCTTGAGAACTCTGTGTTGCAGATTTCCTGCAATGCTAGGGCTATCTGGGAAGCCTGCTAAGTCTGGATGACCTTTTAGTATTGACCTTCAGAAATTGAGGTGAACTAGAGGAGGAACTTTTATGGTTATTGTAAACACTATACCTCCGGGTTAGAAGTGTTTACACTTCTCATAACTGATCCAAGTCTGAGGATCCTTGTTTTAGAACACCACCTGTGAGGGGGTTGGGCTGTTTACAGGTTTGCAGGTACCTTGACCTCAGAATACCCTGTTACTTTGACTTGATTAAGAATACTCCATGTTGGAACAGTTCTTGTGATTCTAAACCCTGGACATGTGGCTCTTTATTTGAGTCCCCCACCTTGGTTACTGGATCTATAGACCTCCATCTGGTATTCTTGAATATGTCTTGGACTTATATCAGGGCATTTGATCAGATCCAGCTCAGTCACAAACCCTTGCATATCATTTGCATACATAAACATTGCATCATATTGACATTTTCTTATTTGTGTTTCAGGGTATCCATCTTCATTTGGTTCTGGTTTTGACCACATCTTCAGTACTGACCTATCTTCATCAGCATTTGCTTCAGCTATCTACTTCAGTTATCTGCACCAGCCAATCAGTGGCTCATTCTTCAGTGTCATCATCAGCACCTGTCTCTACTCAGTCTTCAGCATCATGGCACCTAAAAAGAGCAACATCACCTATCACTTCTTCCAGCCAGAGCTATCTGACATCAGGAGGATTCAGACCCTGATCACTCCAGATCACATACCATTGTTCAGGGAACACTATGGAGATATACTGGATATGGTTATGGATCTGGACCCTTCACAGAGAAGCCTGATCCACACTTGCATTCAGTTCTATGATCCCCCATTGAGGTGTTTCACTTTTCAAGACTTTCAGTTGGGCCCTCTATTAGAAGAATACTCATCATTGGTTGGTATGCCTATCAGGGGTGGAATCCCTTTCAACCCTGAGATGGTCTTTCCCGGTAATGGAGAAGTAGCAAAGGCTCTGCATCTGGAACCTGTCCTGATTGAGCAGCATATGACTTCTAAAGCTGGAATCCCTGGCTTCCATCTGGATTTCTTGATCTCTCAAGCTACCCTGAAAGCTTCTTTAGGAGAGTGGAAAGCTGTCTGTGCTTTGTTGGCCTTGAGTATATATGGAGTTGTATTGTTTGCAGATGAGCCTCGATTCATTAGCAAGAATGCAATCCATCTTTTCATCTTGAAGAACCCAGTGCCAACCTTGTTAGGGGACCTCTACTACTCAGTGCATCAGAGGAATGAAAGGCAGAGGGGAAGATTAGTGAGGTGTTGTGCTCCATTGTTCCATACTTGGCTTCTCAGGCATCTACCCAGGACAGATGCATTTTTGAATCCTCATCAGCAGAGAAACTGGGCTAAGAGACTCACTGCTCTAACTTCAGCCGATATCAGATGGTGCACCCAAAGCACCAAGGGCAGGGATATCATCACCAGCTGTGGGCATTTTCCCAATGTGCCCCTAATAGGAGTCAAGGGTAGTATTAATTACAACCCTCTGCTGTTCAGAAGACAACTGGGCTATGCACTGGTCCACACTCCTAAGACACAGGACTTGGTTGAGACTCTTTATTGCGAGAACAAGATTAATCTGGCTATTGTTAGGCAGGCAGCCTGGGCCTGGGATAATGTTCAAACCAAGGGAGTAACCATTCTGGGGAAGTGCAGCAATGTGGCATCAGCACAATACTATGATTGGTCCCATGCCAGGGCTCAATTCTCTGGGATGCCCTTTACTATAGAAAATATGCCTGAATCATCTTCAGCACCACCCCCTGCAACTGTCAGTTTGGAGGATTTTGAGAGCTTGAAGGAAAGAAATGAGAAGTTAACTCAGGCTTTGCAGAAGACCCTCTGGGAGAGGAGTGATGGTAGGATGGAGATTGAGAGGTTGGAGAAGCAGAGAGTGGAGCATTTGGTTAAGATCGAGAAGTCTGGGGATTATATCAAAAAGTCTAAAGCTGGAGAACAAATTCTGAAGAATGCTTGCAAAGAAGCTCAGTTCCAGAGAGCAAGGACAGACTTGTATCTGAAGGAGAGTCAAGCTCGGTGGGTCAGGATCACCGAAGCTCGTACCCTGGAGGACAAGAGAGTTCAAGACAAGATGGAGCAACTGGAAGCTAGTGCAAAAGTGCAGCAAGAAGCCCTGGCAGCAGCCCAGAGGGAGATATCAGAGCTGAAGATCAAAGCTGGAGTGAAGAGGTCCAAAGACCAAGGTCAGCACAAGAAGCTAACAGCAGCTGTTACGACCCGGAATCTCCTCATCAGGAATCTCACGGAGCGTCCAGCTGATCCTGTGACCGAAGCACTTCTCAAGGAAGTTCGTGAGGATGAGTTTGGGCTTGGTGTTTGACCATTTGCTTGTTGTTGCTTTCATTCCGTGTATTTTTCATTTTTCTTTGTAATGTATTTTGACCCCTCAGAGGGCTTGTATTTGTAAACAAACTATGTACCATTTTGCTTTTGTAATGGATGTTTTAGTTTGTTCCATCCGAGGTTCACTTCAAAAGCAACATCAACAGCATCTTCAAGGGTCTGGAAGGGTCAAAACTGAATGCCAAACCGGATACCTTGAGAACAAATAAGCATAACTGCATTGCATGCTAACACTTTTGTTTGTTTTGTAGGTTTTTGTTTTATTGACACTAACTCTGTTGTGATGTTCAGGAACTATTGCTCGGCGCCGAGTATTTCCCCTCAACCGTCCGCACCGTTATCCGACCCGTAACAATCTTCCGGGCATTCAAATGGATCAGATGCAGCAGGACCTTACTGAGGTCAGAAATCAAATGGTGAACGAAAGGCTAGAAATGAGGAATCAAATGACGCAGTTTATGGAAGTAATGAACAACATGGCTCAGAGCCAGGAAAGATTGAGGGCCATGGTGGAAAGGCAAAATCAAGAAGATCCACATATAGGGACTGCCGGCACCAGCAACAATGAAAGGGTCCAACCTCATGTCAATCCCCCTGTCTTTGGCCCCCATCTTCATCCAGAGGTCAATATTCCTGCAAATGTTCAAGGGACTGCCACTGCAGCCAGGGTACTTCAAGAAGACCCCCAAGAGGACCAGTTTACAGTAATGGGTGCTGGGGAAGAAGCTTATGATAGAAGGTTGGATGATATAGCTGAGAAATTGAGGTCCTTAGAGTATCAAAACTCTCTGGGTTTCGACGTCATGGACATGGGCTTGGTAGACGGGGTCAGGATTCCCCATAAGTTTAAGCCTCCTTGTTTTGAAAAATACAACGGGACTTCATGCCCCCGGACTCATTTACAATCATTTCTGGGAAGGCTGAAGGCCTACACTATGGATGAGAAGCTCTGGATGTTCTATTTCGAGGATAGCTTAACTGGAGCGTCAAGAGAATGGTACTCTCACTTGACAAGGGCAACTATCAGATGCTGGAAGGACCTGGCAGAGGCCTTTATCAGACAGTATCAGTACAACTTAGATATGGCACCCAACATGACTCTCCTAATGGGAATGTCACAGTCGTCAAGGGAAAGTTTCCGAGAATATGCCCAGAGATGGAGGCAACTGGCTGCTGCTGTTCAGCCACCTATGTCTGAAAGGGAAATGGCAGATATGTTTATGAACACCCTTCAGGGGACATATATTGACAGGCTGGCTGCTTTCTGTTCCACTAGATTTGCAGATGTTGTCATAGCTGGGGAGAGAATTGAGAGCTTGTTAAAAATGGGTAAGATATCTGACAATGGTGCAAGCTCGTCCAGTAGCACAAGAAAGCCTTTTGCAGGCCCAAGAAGAACGGGCGAGACCAATGCCATCCACACCAACAGGGGCAGGCCCCAATATGTTCACAGATCAGTGGCAGCAGTCACCATTCCTGCTCCAGCTCATCCTCAACCAGTTTATCAACCTCCGCAACAAAACTATCAACAACAACCTCAGTACCATCAACAAAATCAGTATCCTCCAAGGAATTACAACAACAGCAACACCAACAACAATAATCAGCCAAGGCCATTCCAGCAGAGGCCTTCTCAAGCTAACAGGGTAATCGATCCGATCCCTATGCCATATGCTACCTTGCTGCCACAACTCCTGAAACTCAACCTAGTTGAGCTAAGGACGTTGGCACCTCCAGATCCCAACAGTCTACCCAGGAATTATGACTCCAACGCCAGATGTGCTTTTCATTCAAATGCACCTGGCCACAGTACAGAAAAGTGCAGAGCCTTGCACATGAAGGTACAAGACCTGGTAGACTCGAAAGCTCTGAATTTCGCACCACCACCCAATGTCAATAAGAACCCCATGCCAAATCACGGTGGTCCCGGAATTAACGCTATTGAAGAAGACAAGCCGTCTTATTTAATAACCAGTGTGGGTCAGATCAGGACACCGTTGGTAGAAATTAAGGCTCAGCTCCTCGAATGTCAAATGTTCCCGGGGTGTGAGTTAGGGTGTGCCTACTGCAATATCTCAGTCAATGGGTGCGATGACCTGAGGAATGGCATAGATGGTCTCATACAGAGTGGCCAACTTCAGATCACCACATCATTTCCAACAAATCCAGCAACCTCATCAGCAACAACTCCAGAACCTCCTACAACTGCAACAACCATTGTTCCTGACAATTCTTCGGTTTCATCAACGAGTACTTCATCTATCATCTCAACTGATCAGTTATCAACAAATTTTTCTTCTACAACTCCAGCACCACTCCATTTTGAAACTCCTACAACAACAACATCCATCCTCCCACCAATGTCTCCTACAACACCAGCAACAAATCATGAAGATGTCTCAACTGTCACAATATTTTATGATCCTGAAAACAACTCTGTCTACAATTCGGAAGGTGCTGCTCCCATCAGAGCACCAGTCACAATTTATTATGATCCGCAGACTATCACAGTTCCTTCCGCAGCTGCAATCAGTCCAGTCACTATCACGGTGCCTGGACCAGTACCCTATAAAAGCAGTAATTCCATCCCCTGGCATTACGGCTCTGACCTGTACTGTGAAGGACAAAGAATCACTTTTGAATCATCAACCCCTGCACCACAAATTGACAATGTGGGAGGAGGCGGAGGCTTCACTCGAAGCGGACGTCTTTTCGCTCCACAAATTCAGAGACCCACTGCCGAAGCAGAAGCTGCTGCTAAAGCAAAAGGAAAAAGCTTGGTGCAGGAAGATCAAGTTGTTAAAGAAGCTTTGAAAACACCCTTCGATCAAGAGGTTGATGAGTTCATGCGAATCATCAAGAAGAGTGATTATAAAATAGTGGATCAGCTTCATCAAACGCCTTCCAAGATCTCGATCCTATCATTGCTTATGTGCTCCGAAGCCCATCGGAATGCACTACTCAAAGTCTTGCACGCAGCTTACGTGCCTGAAGAGATCACTGTCAATCAGCTGGAAGCTGTAGTTGGAAATGTTAATACTAGTCACGGACTAGGGTTCACTAATACTGATTTGACAACAGAAGGCCGCAACCATAACAAAGCCTTGCACATAACCATGGAATGTAAAGGTGCTGTCCTTTCCCATGTGCTGGTAGACACGGGGTCATCCCTCAATGTCTTACCTAAAAAGGCCCTGGTGAAGCTAGAATATGACGGATTGGCGTTGAGACCCAGCAACCTGGTGGTGAGGGCCTTTGATGGTTCAAAGAGATCGGTTCTGGGAGAAATTGAGTTGCCCATAACGATTGGCCCGCAGACCTTCAAAACGACCTTCTACGTGATGGATATACAGCCCGCCTACAGCTGTTTATTGGGTAGGCCATGGATTCACGCCGCTGGCGCCGTGACCTCTACCCTTCACCAGAAGTTAAAATATGAGTGGGAGGGTCAAATCGTTACAATCTGTGGAGAAGAGGATATTTTTGTCAGCCACCTGGCTACCTATAAGTACATTGAGATGGATGGGGAGATCCATGAAACAATGAGCCAGGGGTTCGAAGCTTTAAATGTCAACGAAACATCTGATGTGCCTGGTACCTCAATATCATCATACCAACAAGCCCGGAAGGTTGTTGAGGGAGGAAACGCCCAGGGCTGGGGCAAACTGCTATCGGTAGAGAAGAAAGAGGACAGATTTGGGTTGGGTTACAAACCAACTCAACAAGATCAAGCAGAGGCTGCGAAAGAGCCCAACTTTGTGAGTGGGGGGATGCTCACCCCTGATGCTGTCAACTGTTTGGAAGACGAGCTGGAAGAAGAACGCAACCTGGAAAGATGGATTCGTCCAAAGATCCCGGGGAGCAGTATCTCAAACTGGTCTTCCCAGGAAATTATAAAAGTTACTCATGCAGAGTAATTATTATTTCCTGTATTTTTATAGCATGCATCAAAGTCTTGCATCTTGCCCAAGATGACAAGACTCATTTTGTAATCGGGCCATCTGTACTTTTTGTGCAAACAAGATTAATCAATGAAATATCAGACATCTTTTTGCAAATGAGTCTTTTTCTTTTCCGCTCACTGTTTTTCCATTTTTCTTTTTGTACAAAAAATAAATGGCAGTGTTTTCAAAATGACAACTTTATTTCACTTTTCTAAAACAAGATTAAAATCAAATCACTAAAATGAACAAACTGAACCCTTGCAGAGTGTGCCTTCCTGACAGCACCGACAACAACACGGCTATGACTTCGTATGACTTTGACAATCCAATCAATCAAGCTGATGAAGGGGTTGAAGAAGAATATGAGCTTCCTGAAGAGCTAGCCAGGTTGTTAAGACAAGAGGAAAAGGTTATTACTCCTCACCAGGAGGAGGTTGAAGTGATTAATCTTGGTACAGATGAAGACGTGAAAGAGGTTAAAATCGGGGCCTGCTTACAAGACTCAGTGAAGAGACAACTGATTGATCTGCTTCGAGAATATGTGGACGTGTTTGCTTGGTCTTACCAAGATATGCCAGGGTTGGATACCGATATTGTTGTGCACAAGCTGCCTTTGAGAGAAGAATGCCCGCCAGTTAAACAGAAACTGCGCCGTACTCGTCCGGACATGGCAATGAAAATCAAAGAAGAGGTACAAAAGCAATGGGACGCCGGGTTCTTTGCTGTAACTAGTTATCCACCGTGGGTTGCTAACATAGTACCTGTGCCTAAGAAAGACGACAAAGTAAGAATGTGTGTTGACTATCGGGATCTGAACAGAGCCAGCCCGAAAGATGATTTCCCTTTACCTCACATTGATGTATTGGTGGATAATACGGCTCAGTTCTCGGTATTCTCCTTCATGGACGGATTTTCAGGATACAACCAGATTAAGATGTCACCTGAAGACATGGAGAAGACAACTTTCATCACACCCTGGGGCACGTTCTGTTACAAAGTGATGCCATTCGGACTAAAGAATGCTGGTGCGACATATCAACGGGCTATGGTGACATTATTCCACGATATGATTCATAAAGAAATAGAATGTTATGTGGATGACATGATTGCCAAGTCCCTTAAAGAGGAAGATCACCTGGTGAATCTACTGAAGTTATTCAAGCGTCTGAGGAAGTACCAACTGAAGTTAAACCCCAACAAGTGCACATTCGGGGTGAGATCTGGTAAGCTGCTGGGTTTTATTGTGAGCGAGAAAGGGATTGAAGTTGACCCTGATAAAGTCAAAGCCATTCAAGAAATGCCTGCACCGAAAACAGAGAAAGAAGTTCGAGGGTTCTTAGGTCGATTGAACTACATTTCACGGTTCATATCTCACCTCACTACAACCTGTGAACCTTTGTTCAAGCTGTTAAGAAAAGAACAGACGGTCAGGTGGAATGAAGATTGCCAAAGGGCTTTTGACAAGATCAAGGAGTACTTACAAGAACCTCCAATCCTTATGCCTCCAGTGGAAGGAAGACCTATGATCATGTACCTGACAGTATTAGAAGAGTCAATGGGGTGTGTGTTGGGCCAGCATGACGAGTCTGGTCGAAAAGAGTATGCAATATACTACCTAAGCAAAAAGTTTGCCGACTGTGAACAACGTTATTCACTGCTCGAGAAAACTTGCTGTGCTTTAGCGTGGGATGCTCGCCGACTGAGACAGTATATGTTGACCCACACTACTTTGTTGATATCAAAAATGGACCCAGTCAAGTACATTTTCGAGAAGCCAGCTCTTACCGGACGAGTTGCAAGATGGCAAATGATTCTCACGGAATATGACATCCAGTACACCTCTCAGAAAGCCATCAAGGGCAGTGTACTATCTGAATATCTTGCTGAGCAACCCATTGATGACTACCAGCCTATGAGATTTGACTTCCCTGATGAAGACATCATGTTCCTAAAATCAAAAGATCATGAAGAGCCTATTCACACTGAAGGGCCTGACCCGGAAGAAGAATGGACTATGATGTTTGACGGGGCTGTTAACATGAATGGTCGTGGTGTTGGTGCAGTACTCATTACACCCAAAGGAGTTCACATGCCTTTCTCGGCAAAACTCACTTTCAACTGCACTAACAACGAAGCTGAATACGAAGCTTGCATTATGGGTCTTGAGGAAGCCATTGACCTCAGGATCAAGACATTGACTGTATTCGGAGATTCAGCTCTGGTAGTTAATCAAACCAACGGAAAATGGTACACCCACCAGGATCATCTGATACCTTACAGGGATTATACAAGGAGGTTATTGACTTTCTTCACAACAGTCAAGCTTGAGTATATCCCTCGGGACGAGAATCAGTTTGCAGATGCTCTTGCTACCATTTCATCCATGATCAAAGTTCAGACCGCCAACTTTGTACCTCAGATTTCAGTATCCAGACTCGACAGACCAGCATATGTGTTTGCCGCAGACATTGTCAAAGATGATAAGCCTTGGTTCCATGACATTAAATGCTTCTTGGAGGATCAAACATACCCACCTGGGGCATCTTCCAATGATAAGAAGACTTTGAGAAGGCTTGCTGGTAGTTTCTTTCTGAACGCTGATGGGTCTTTATACAAAAGGAACTTTGACATGGTACTCCTCAGATGTGTTGACAAGACGGAAGCAGATTTGTTGATGCATGAAGTGCACGAAGGATCTTTTGGTACCCATGCCGGAGGGCATGCCATGGCCAAGAAATTGTTGAGATCAGGCTATTACTGGATCACGATGGATGCAGACTGTTGTGCTTACGCCAGAAAATGCCATAAATGCCAGATTTATGCGGATAAGGTGCATGTGCCTCCCAACCCTTTGAACGTAATGTCTTCACCCTGGCCCTTTGCTATGTGGGGCATTGACATGATTGGTAAGATTGAGCCAACTGCTTCGAATGGCCACAGATTCATCCTGGTCGCCATTGACTATTTCACCAAGTGGGTTGAAGCAGCCTCATATGCAAACGTCACGAGACAAGTGGTAGCCAGATTTCTGAAAAGAGATATCATCTGTCGATACGGAGTGCCCGAGCGAATCATTACTGATAATGGTTCCAATTGGAACAACAAGATGATGGCAGAGCTATGCCGGGACTTCAAGATCCAACATCACAATTCTTCTCCTTACAGGCCAAAGATGAACGGCGCTGTTGAGGCAGCAAATAAGAATATCAAGAAGATTGTGCAGAAGATGGTAGTCACTTACAAAGACTGGCATGAAATGCTACCGTTTGCCTTGCATGGGTACCGCACGTCAATCAGAACATCCACTGGGGCAACACCGTATCAGCTTGTGTATGGTATGGAGGCAGTCCTACCTGTTGAAGTTGAATTACCCTCTCTGCGGGTACTAATGGATGTTAAACTGAGTGAAGCAGAATGGGTTCGGGCCCGATACGAACAACTGAGTCTGATTGAAGAGAAGAGATTGGCTGCAATCTGTCATGGACAGTTGTATCAGAAGAGAATGAAGAAAGCCTTCGATCAGAAAGTCAGGCACCGAGAGTACCAAGTGGGAGATCTTGTGCTGAAGAGAATCCTCCCTCCTCATACAGACCACAGGGGCAAGTGGACTCCAAATTATGAAGGACCATTTGTAGTAAAGAATGTTTTCTCAGGTGGAGCACTCATGCTCAGCACCATGGATGGTGAAGATTTCCTGTCCCCTGTGAATTCAGATGCAGTTAAAAAATACTTCGCATAAAATGACCCGCTGGACATAAAAACAGAATGTAAGTCCAGGAAAAAATAGGGCATCCCGGCGAGTCAAAAACAGAATAAAAGACTCGGGCAAAAATAAGGGAAAATAAATGAAAAATGTACACCCGCTGAGTTGAAAAGCCGCATTGGACAGCTCAGGCAAAAATGGGTATCCCGATGGATTGAAAACCCGAAAGGGCGATCCATGCAAAATAAGGGAATAAGCGAACAACTGCATTCTGAATTCGTCTGTATCACCTACAACTTGGTAAGCTTCGAAAGGATCAAGCTTCAATCAGAATCGACATTCTTCAGAAAGCAAGATGAGAAGAACGTCAAAAGTCATACGAGTCATAGCGGGAGAGGAAGCTCCTCAAAGCGTCATCAACACTGCCGACATTTTGTTTCTCAATTTGTAACAATCTCCTCATTTCAGGAGATTTGTTTCTTTGACTGTATCTCGCCATTTTAGGGCTCTTGAATTAATAAAATCAGATTTTCAGTCATGTCTCGTTTCGTACATTTTATTTGCAAAAAATGTCTGATGTCTTAAAAGGAAAAAACTGATTGCATAAGAATACAGATGTTTATCTTCAAATAAAAAACATGCTTGCAGGAAATATGCTTACTCTCAGAAGTATCAAAACTCCTATGACGGAATCCAGTAAAGGATACCTCGGGATTATCTTGTGCGTTTCTCTATCTTTTTCAGGATTGCAGGTATCCAGAACGCAACTTGGGGCATGTAAACTTTATCCCAACAAGTTGGCAAATCAACACTCAATTTTAGTACCCGAAGTGCTCTCTCCCCAGCTGAGTTGCCTCCCATGACTTCTCCCAGCTGAGTTGGCCACTTATTACTTATCCCCATCCGAATGGGCAGGTATCACAGGAGATGCCCATATCCCCGGCGGAGTCAAGAAGCTACTGTAACAGAATTTCTAGGGAGGTCTTTCAGTGATTCCTCTCTTCCTCCCCATCCGAGTTGCCATCTCGCCCTCAGCCGAGCACAAAAGTCAGAGAGCTATCTCCCCACAGAGTTCCAGCCTCTATCCAGAAGAGCAACGCATGAAGAACTCACAGCATAATGAAGAAGGCTTCTACAAACCCCAGTTGGTTTTCTCATTTATTAGGATAGGTCTATCAGTGACCCGTATCCCCAAGCAAATATCATCTTATTAGATCTACCAGTGATCTCACTCCCAGCTGGGATGTCCATTCCAAGCAGATCGGCCAGAGATCTTCACAGCAACGGGACCCGGATCCCGGTTGGGTATCTTTGCATAATCATAGCATTCGCATCATATTTACCCACAAAGCGTAGCATTCCGTCTAATACGGAGCATTACGGCAAAAAAATCAAACACATAGCATAATCATAAGCCATGTTGTAAACCAACACTTGTGAAATATGACACTTCATCAACGTACAGAAAAATCCCCCACCAGAACCCCAGCAAAAGCAGCTGCCTCACAAATCACAAACACCAGTACATACTCATTTTGGACACCCGTCCGTGTCATCACTTCCCATGAAAAGTCGCCTAAACACTCCTTACAAACAAGATCACCCGTATTACAGATACTTCCCGACACCCGTCCGTGTCAAATCACCAGCAGAAAACCAAAGACATCCTCTTTGCACTCACATGCACCTATATACATTTCCTTGACACCCGTCCGTGTCATTTCCCCAGCACAGTCATCTATACCTTTACAACCCATATACTTGTTGATATTATTATACTTTTCTCTCTTGACACTCGTCCGTGTCACTCTCCCCAGCAGATAAACACTTGCCTATACAATACTCACACTCGTTACTCATGTTACGCTCATACAGATACTCGTCCGTATCTTGTATATACCATTCATATCCCCACAGATTCGACATTGGTCCTTGTTCTTTGTTAACCAGATGGTACTCGTCCGTATCGTCATCTCAGAACATGCGTCAAGAGTTTGTTTCTACATGGTACTCGTCCGTATCATAGTCTTAAGGATGCTCGTCCGCATCTTTAATCCATACACTGTGTCAAACACTTTTGTCTTCATGAATATAGACACTCGTCTGTGTCTACTATTCCCCAGAAGAGTCCTCTCAGATTCAACACTCGTCCGTGTTCTCTGTTAACCAGTTGATACTCGTCCGTATCATCATCTTTGAACACGCGTCAGTATTTGTTTCTGCCCGATACTCGTCCGTATCGCAGTCCTAAGGATGCTCGTCCGCATCTTTAATCTATACACCACACCTAAAACACTTATACTTTCTTTTCTTGGTTGTAAACACTCGTCCGTGTTTACTATTCCCCAGTAGATCGCCAACAAAGCAAATTTTCTTCTTTATCCGACACTCGTCCTGTGTTGTGAAAAACCTTGAGAGCAGCCGTCCCCTGCTAGGTGGTCGTCCTCCACCTCTTGATGGTCGTCCTCCATCATGCTCATCCGATGGCCGTCCCCATCGTTGATTTTAGCAGCCTTCCCCTGCTAGGTGGTCGTCCTCCACCCTTTTGATGATCGTCCTTCATCAATTTTATCCAATGGCCGTCCCCATTGTTGATCTTTGGTCATCTGGCATTCGTCCTATGTCATGATAAACCCTGAGAGCAGCCGTCCCCTGCTAGGTGGTCGTCCTCCACCTCTTGATGGTCGTCCTCCATCATGCTCATCCGATGGCCGTCCCCATCATTGATATTTCGGCAGCCGTACCCTGCCAGGTGGTCGTCCTCCACCTTTGATGGCCGTCCCCATCATAATTCCTTTATTCCCCAACAGAGCAGCCGTACCCTGCTAGGTGATCATCCTTCACCTTTGATGGCCGTACCCCATCATCTGTTTATTCCATTTATTCTTTAACCCGATGGCCGTCCCCGTCGTGGTCCCTTTTCCTTTTCTTTTTAGCCCGATGGCCGTCCCCATCGTCGGTTACCTTGCTTTATGAACCTGATGGCCGTCCCCGTCATGTTTCATCAATCCCCAGATAATTTTACAGCTTTATCTTGATGGCCGTCCCCATCATAATATCTTATTTTTCCCAGCTAGTCGGTCGTCCCCGTCTTGGCTTTACCTTTTATCCCCAGCATGTCGGCCGTCCCCGTCTTTGCTTTATTTCCCACTTTTCTCAGCATATCGGCCGTCCCCGTCATTGCTCTTTACCCAGCAGTCGTCCTCTGCTCGACGGTCGTCCTCCGTCGCCCACACTTTATAATATACTTTATTTTCCTTTTACAACATATATCCCTTTTCTTCTTCATTCTGTGAGTGCAAATTTTGGACTGTCTTTGATATTCAACCACAAGTTATCTTGTTTGCCTGTTAAGCCGTCGCTTACATCCTGCACAGCTAACTCATGTTTGAATAGGGGCAGCTGTAAACACCCCAAATTTGCCCTCACCCATTCACACCATGGCTTGTGATCATTCCATATGCATAAACACAATCATATCATCTCATATCCCATTTTTGATTCACTGCATAGATTCTAAGTCATCTGCACCTAGGGTTTGTGATCTGAGCAATCCAAGAGCCTCCTGAGCCACTCCAAAGGCCACCAATCACTTCAAAGGGGTTCATGTGTGTTCTTGTATCTTATTATATCCTCTCAAGGTCAAAAATGCAAAAGGATCACAAGAACTGGGATTGGTGTGGATGCAGAGTCAAGTTTGACTGCACAGTTGACCTAAAATTAGGGTTTTGGTTTCAGAGGCCATAACCCCAAATTTTTTGGTCATTCTTCTTTCCATTGGTCTCTATATGGTATAGGGAGTATGCATATCAAGTTTCATGAAGAAATTCCATGGGGAAGTCATCTGATCAAGAGTTGACTTTTCAGACAAGTCAGTGCAAAATCAGGGCATCTGAGGCCCCCAATGACCCAACCAAGGTTTGATCTTCATCATTTTGAGTGTATATGATCTTTATTTGATCATGGAAGAAGATTGAAGTTCACAAAATTCAAGAATTTGAAGTTTTTGCAAAGTTGACTTTTTAGGGCATAGTTGACTTTTCAAGAATATGTCATTTTAGGTCACTTTTCAAGCCTTGCTTTTTGATCCAAAAAAGCTTCAAATGGAAAAACTTTGGTCATGAAAGTTGTAGAATACATGTTTCCCTTTTCAAAAAGTACAAGAACATGACCTAATTCATTTTGGATCAAAAGTTATGGTGTGACAAAGTTGGCAAAAATCACTAATTTTCAAGTTATGCACTAAAAGGAAAATTTGCAAAATCATGAACCAAGGCAAATTGTAACTTCTAATTGTCATCAAACCATTACACAAGCATCATACAACTCTTAAAAATCAGATTTGAACCAAGTTTCTTATGGTTTATGGCTTGTTGGACAAGGAAATCACATGTGAACCAAAGTTGAAACAACTTGCAAAACTCATGATAACACCTCACCAACTTGATGTCTTGGATGTTGAACCACCCTAGCCTCACACACACATCTTGCTGCGCCAGCCCCATGCTTGTACTAGCCTAGAACCAAGCCCATGCTTTCCTTACACAAGAGTGGACTTTCTTGCAAAAGTAAACTTACCAATCAATAAAGGCCAGGTCACATCATCTGACCTATGAGAGTTTTTTATGCAAAGAAAATGCTAGCCATTTCACTTAACAAGCCAAGCTGAAACACACCATAGCATCACATTCACAAACTCACCCCATTTTGCATTTCTCTTCGAATCTGCCTCCACAACTCACAAACATTCAAACAACCTTCACTAATCATCTCACCATGCTTCATAGAGCCTAAACCAAGCAAAGCCCAAGCCTGAATCCATCAAGAACCTGGTTTCTCCATTTTCACCCCAACCTGCAGTTCCATTCGAAACTCACTCCACAGGCCACAAACACCTGAACAAACTTCACAAACCTTCTCCATTCATCACACTGGTCACAAAGAACCACTCACATTGGCCTGAAACAGCTGGAATCACCATCACCATTTTCAACTGAGCTTGAGCAGAAGTTGTTCAAACTCTTCAACTAGCCAGCATAAATTTCTTCCAAGCATTCAAGCATCATCAGGGGGTCATAAGGAGTGGATTTCACAAGGAGGAGAGGTCTGAAAGTTACCAGAGTGAAAGCTTCGAAACTCAGGTAGCTCAAGAACTTTTTTTCCAGAAATCATTTTTTAAGTTCTTAAGTTGTTCTATATGCTTCACTGATTGTTCTGATATCTTTAGTTTTAAAAATGGTGGAGAGATGAGAGTTTAATTGGTCTCTGAAACTTTTTGCCCTAGTTCTTGTTTGCTTCGATTCAGCCATTCCAGGAAGAATAAATTTGTTTTGATTGGGGGTTATGATTCGTGAGTGAGTGGGAAACATTTCTGTTCAATTAGATTTCATTTTCGTAACGTATGGAGTGAGTTTGAGGTTTGGGGTGAACGGAGAAGATGACCGGAACACTGTTCCGGTCATCTGAAAGTGTTTAACGGCGCAATTAGGGTTTAAGCATTAAATAGTCATTTTTGAATTTGAGCCGTAGGATGTGGCGCGCAGTCAACTCCCGCGCGTGTGACTTTGAATTCAGGCCCTTGGATCAGCTGACTTCTCTTTAATTCATTTATTTTCATTTTATTTTCATATTTTTCTCATTTGTTTTGCATAATTTATTAAAAATAGTTAAAATTGTCTAAAAATTATGAAACTTTTTCTCAAGAGTTTCATTAATTTTTATGACACAAAAATATTTTATTTTCATTTTTAGCATTAAAAAGTATTTTAAAATATTTAAAAGTTTATTTTTAATTGATTAATGAAAATTAATTTATTAAAAATACTTTTAGGTGTTTAAAAATCACCAAAAAATTCATGAAATGTTCTAAGACATTTAGAAACATTGTCCAACCTTCAAACAAAATTTCTTTTTTGATCTTGATGCATTTTAAGAATTTCTCATTGAATTAAAATCATTTTTGTGCATTATTTTGATCCAAAGTTCAAAAAATCATTTCTGCCTATTCATGAAGAGTTGGACATTGATTCTTATTGCATTGCATTGTGTTTAGCATGTAGTTTGTGAGATTAAATGGCCATGATTTGATCTTTCATTTTCAATTTGTTTGGCATTTCTTTTGTTTAGAAACCCTAAAAACCCTAGAAAACTTGTAAAAATCATAACTTGAAAATGGTTAGGAGTTGAGACCTCTCCTTTGGGCATTGGTTTAGTATAGGATTAGGGGTCCTTAGAATGCATTTTCAATTTTTTGAAATGTTGTTTGCTTCTGATTTTGGTTTGTGTTTGATGTATGATTCATAAACCCTAATTTGGGCTTCCATATGCATCCATCTTGCATCTTCTTGCATAACATGACTTGCCATGACATTTCAAGCATCCATGTGATTCATTTAACATCATAAGACATATTGAAAGCATGTTTGATCATTGCATCATGTATTTGCCATATTGTATGCCATGTGCACTTCATAACTTTTCATGTATGTTCATGTTTCCTAACTTGCTTCATTTGCATTCATGAACTTGTATGATCATTTCCATGTGCTGCCTCATGTTTGTAGCATATCATAACATCATTAGCATCATGTAAATGTTTCTGGTTTTGGTTTGCATCATGTCATTCCATCCCATTTTGCATTGCATTGCATTTCTTTTCTAACATTTCAGGTGGTAAGTGATTTTGGGAAGTGAATTTGCCTTCACTTCTCATAACTTTTCTTTTCATCTCTCTTGCATCCATTGCTGCATTTTGTATGTGTTTGAGATTGAGCTTGCTCATTCTTCTTCTTCCCACTTTCTTTCTTCAAGTGACTTGACTTCTTGAATGAAGCAAGTCACTTTGCTTCTCTTGATCCTTTCATCTGCTTCCTGGTGGTTCCATTGAAGATCTTCTCTTGAAAACCCCACAAACTTTAGGAACAACCAAGCATGACAATGATTAGGGTTTTGATTAGTCTCCCCTCTTAGTTTTACCTTTGTGTCTCTTTTGAGTCTTCTCTTCTCATCTCATAATCAGGGACTAAACCCTAAAGGCTTTAAGGCTTTGTGATTAAGCTTATGCCTGCATCCTTCTCTTAGGATGGAGTGTATAACTTTAATCCTAAGTGTTAAACCCTTAATGTGTTTAAATCTCTTAATCAATCCACTTAATAACCACCAAGACATCACACTTGTAACTTGGGCCTTGCATTAGGGTTCTAATTCTTCCTTAATTGGTTAAGAAGGACTAACCCTAGTGTTAATGGACAAGTCCCCCTCAAGTTGTCTTACAAATCATAAAAATTCACTTCATCATCTTACCATTAAATAAAATCCACTTAATCAAAGGCTTGTTTTGTCATGAGTTTAATTCCTAATCATGGATTAAGTTGAGGAGTTTTCCTCAGCTTAAACATCCTCATCTATTATCCTTCTATTAGGATGGTGTAATGAGTCTGTTTAATCCCTGATTATGGCTTAACCTCATTACTTAACACTAAACAAAAACCACAAAAACATCTAAATAATCACAAGTAGGTTAATGATCTTAACTCTACACCATAGGTGATTAAGTGTGAGAATCTGACTTCACACTTAAGGTATTCTCATTACCCCTAATCCGAGGGAAGATGTGATGAGTTTACTAACCCATTGGTTTAGGCTTAAGCTCATCAACTTATGACAAACTTTCAAAAGCAATAAAAGACTGAAAACTCAAAAACAAACAATAATCGTCTCCTTCGGGATTCTTTTCTCATCATCTTCACTCACAAACGAGAACTTGCTTCTTCCGTCTAATGCAAGACAGTTTGCATCTGTGCCAGACAGATCATGCACTTGAGCATAGACAAGCAAGCAGTTCATCAGTCAATTCATCTTTCAGTCTCTTTGGGTCGAACTACGGTGTTCTGACTTCCTCATTGTACGAGAGGATACGTAGGCATAACTTAACAGTTATCGAACAAAAGTCTCTGTATATTTCCCCCCCTCCTTTCAGCTTCATTCTTTAAGCCTCATTATCATGAGCATTTCACCTCTTTCTCTTTTACACTGACACTTCTCTTATACACTTCACATCACTTACACACTTTTCACTGACACCTGTATATCCTTTTCCAGCTATTTGATACACAAATTGCACTGACACTACCCCTTTAAAACACAAATCTTTTAAGCGTGGATCCCGTCGAGTACGACGGACAATCTGGGTGCTAATACCTTCCCAGGTTGTAACCAACCCCCTTTCTCAGTCTCTCTGGTTCGCAACCGTCTTATCCGTATCTTTCTAGGTCTATGCAGCATTACCTTTCCTCCGGGATAAAAATGCCTAGCTGGCGACTCTTGTCTTTTTGAGTTCACGCCTGTGTGTTCTCATCCCTTTCGCCGACCGTTCGCGTCTGTACCCCATTTGACCCGGCTTCATTTGGTGGGAGCGACAGTCAGTGCTGGAAGAAAGTGAAGTGAAATAAGAGAAGTGTCAGTGCAAAAGAAAGGGTGCAAAGCTCAAGATAATGAGGCTTAAATAATAATACTGGAAGAGGGGGGATATACAGAGACTTTTGTTCGATAACTGTTAAGTTATGCCTACGTATCCTCTAGTGCAATGAGGAAGTCAGAACACCGTAGTTCGACTCAAAGAGACTGAAAGATAAATTGACTTGTGAACTGCTTACTTGTCTATGCTCAAGTGTATGACCTGTGTGGCTCAGGTGCAAACTGTCTTGCATTAGACGGAAGAAGCGAGTTCTCGTTTATGAGTGAATGAGATGAGAAGAGAATCCCGGAGGAGACAATTATTGTTTGTTTTTTGTGTTTTCAATCTTTTATTGCTTTTTGAAGTATGTCGTAAGAAAATGAGCTTAAGCCTAAACCAAGGGTTAATAAACTCATCACATCCTCCCTCTGATTAGGGGTGATGAGAATACCTTAAGTATGAAGTAAGCACCTCATACTTAATTACCATGATGTAGGATTAAGATCATTAACCTACTTGTGTTTATTTAGATGTTTTTAGTATTTTGTGTAGTGTTAAGTAATGAGTTTAAGCCATAATCAAAGATTTAATGGACCCATTACACCATCCTAATAGAAGGATAATATATGGGAACATTTAAGTTGAGGAAGACTCCTCAACTTAATCCATGATTAGGGATTAACCTGATGACAAAACAAAACCTATATTAAAGTGGATTTTAGTTTAATGGTAAGATTAAGAAGTGGATTTTATGATTTGTAACACAACTTGAGGGGGACTTGTCCATTAACACTAGGGTTAGTCCTTCTTAACCATTTAAGGAAGAAATGGAACCCTAATGCAAGGCCCAAGTTACAAGCTTGATGTCTTAGTGATTATTAAGTGAGTTGATTAGAGGATTTAAACACATTAAAGGTTTAACACATAGGATTAAAGTTATACACTCCATCCTAAGAGAAGGATGCAGGCATAACCCTAATCACAAAGCCTTAAAATCTTTAAGGTTTTGTCCTTGATTATGAGGTGAGAAGAGAAGACACAAAGATGACACAAAGGTAAAACTAAATGGGGTACTAATCAACCCTAATTGTGATCATACTTGGATGTTCCTAGGTTTTATGAGGCTTGCAAAAGATCTTCAAGATGAGCCACCAAGGAAGAAGCAAAGATGGAAGAGAAGCAGAGGAAGCAAGCCAACTTACTTCACTTAAGAAGATAAGTTGTTTGCAGAAAGAAAGAGGGGAGGGAGCATGAATGAGCAAGCTCACTCTAATCCACAAGTAAAATGCAGAAATGATTCATAAGAGATGAGAAGAGGTTATGAGAAGTGAAGGCAAATTCACTTCTCAATGACTTACCACCTGAAAAGTTAGTAACAAGAAATGAAATGAAATGAAAATGAGATGAAATGCAATGATGCAAACCAAAACCAGAAGCATAAACATGATGTAAATGATGCTAAGAGATAAATAAAACACATGTCAATAGTGGTGGATGATCATACAAGGATGAGGATGCAAATGAAGCATGTTTTGAACCATGGAAGTTCATGAAAGTTTATGAAATGAAATGAATGCACAACATGGAAAATGAATGATGCAATGATCAAACATGATTCTAATATGTCCTATGATGTCTTACATGTCATGTGGATGCACAAAATGTCATGGCAAGTTCATGTATGCAAGCATATGAGAGATGAATGCAAATGAAGGCAAATATTAGGATTTATGCACGAGACACAAAGCAAAATCCAAAATCAGAAGCAAATGACAAGATAAAAAATTGAAAATGGGATCAAAGGAACCCTAAACCTACACAAGTTCACTTCCCAAAGGAGGAGACCTAAATCTTAACCTAATGGGAGTTATGATTTTCTCAAGTTTGCTAGGGTTTTAGGATACCTCACAATGAAAAATGCAAAACAATTTGAAAATGAAAGATGAATTCAAACCAATTTTATCCTAGAAACTACATGATATGAAGAATGCAATTCAAAAAGAACCATCATCAAACTCTTCAACGTTAGGCAGAATGGATTTTTCTAAGTTAGGGCAAAAATATTGACTTTTAAGAACTTTAATTCCAAAGGAAAATGTCAAAGTATATCAAGAACCAAAAAGAAATTTGTTTGAAGGGTTTGATAATGTTTCTAAATGTATCAAAATGCAATGTGATTTTTTTGATGATTTTTAGAAACTTAAATGCTATTTTAATTAATTAATTCTCATTAACTAATTAAAATAAACATTTCAGGAAAAGAAAAATATTTTAAGGTATGATGCAAAAAATGAGATTTTTTAGAAATGATTTGCTATTTTAAATAAATTGGGCAAGAAAAATGAATAAAATTGAAAATAAAATTGAATTAAAGGAGAAGTAATCAGATCCAAGAGCCAGGATTCAAAGTTACAAGGAAAAGGTTGACTGGCGCGAGTTTGGAGGGTGAGGATTGGTTCTGGCAAATTCAAATTTTAATCCTAATTAATTAATGCTAATGACTGGATTAGGGCTAAATCACAACATCTAGGCCGTTCATAGCGCGCGGGAAAGCCAGATCAAGGGTCCAAATTCAAACTTGACTTAATTACAGGATTAGGGCATAACCACTTTCAGGCGACCGGAACAGTGTTCCGGTTGTCTTCTCCGACGAGCCCAAACCCTAACTTCTCTCTCAGGCCACCAATCTCCAAATTTCTTGCACAAAAATGATCCTCTAACAATCCTAAACCTAAATCCCCAACCAAAACTCATTTATTTTGGCATCATGAACATGAATCGAACAAAAATGAAAAAACAGGCAAAAGTTTCAAAGCTCACATACATGGTGGTTTCTCAACCATTTTCAAAAATAATGATATCCCCATGATCAGGGGAGCATATATAACCATAAAAGAACTTAAAAGCAAGCTTCTGGAAAAAAAAGTTCATGAGCTATACCTGAGGTTGAACTTTCTGGTTCTGTGATTTCTGACCTTTCCTTTGCTGCAAGTCCACCTCTTTGAACCCCCTGATGATGAAATGAAGCTTAGAATGAGTTTATATGGCTTGGTTTGATGGTTTCTGTTCTGGTGTAGCAGATTTGGGGAGTTGAGTATGTGGTGTTTCAGGTTGTTTCAATGCTTGGTTCCTGGTCTATGGGTGACATATGAGTTGTTGGTGAAGAAATATTTGAGGTTTGATGGTTGTATCATGAGTTTCGAAGAGAAGAAGAAGAGGGCAGTTTTTGTGTATCTTGGCTTATGGGAGGTTTCAGGCTTGTGTGTGTGTGTGTCTTTCAAGTCCTTGAGGTCCACATATGAGGTTCTGATTGGGCAGAGGGTTGGTAGTGGCACAGTTTGATTGGTATGGGCAAAATGCAAGAAAGTCATGACTTTGTGTACTTGAGGTATGGCTCGGGTCAGAGGGAGATTAGGGGCATGGTTGGGCTCAGCATGGATCAAGGAAGGACCTTAAATTGCTTTTGTGCAGCTGTAATAGCTAGGGCAAGTGGTGGCATGGTTCTTGCAACTTTTCCCCCTTTGGAAATCTTTGTGAATCAAGGCCAAGAAACCTCTAAACTCTTGGGAAAATTGCAGCCAAATGGGCCATATGGAGTTGTCATGATGTCTTGTGCTCACTTAGCAACTAATTCAAACATTAAAAGTCCCTTTTGCAAAAAATCCATACTTGAAGATTCATGAAAAAATGCCTTATGTGACTTGTAATTCATGGCATAGAAATGAGAAATCCTTTGGGCAATTCTGAATTATGGACCATGAATGATGTTTGTGTGATGGTCAGAAGTTGATTAGAGGTCACATTTGGTTTTGGCAAGTGTTTTTTGCAAGTTTCCTCTTTGGTACAAAAGTGAAAATTAAGTGATTTTTCCCAACTTTGCAAAGCCATAACTTTAGTTCTAGAATGAATTAGATCAAGTTCTTATACTTTTTGAAAATGGGAGGATCCAATATACAACTTTCATAACCCAGAATTTTCCATTTGAAGCATTTTTGAATCAAAAAGAGGAGGTTGAAAAACTTTCCCAAAATGGCAAATTTCCATTACAAGTCACTTTCCCAAAATGGCAACTTTGCAAATGGCTTGAAATTCTTCAATTTTGTGAACTTCTAACATCTTCTAAGATCAAATAAAGATCATACACATTCAAAATGATGGAGAAGACCTTTTGGTTGGGTGATTGGGGGCCTCAGATGCCCTGATTTTGCATTGACTTACTCAAGAAGTCATTTATTGATCAGATGCCTTCCCCATTGAATTTCTTCATGAAAATTGGTATGCATGATCCTTATAACATATAAAGACCAATAGAAACAAGAATGAACAAAAAATTTGGAGTTATGGCCTCTAAAACCAAAACCCTAATTTTAGGTCATCTATGCAGTCAAGCTTGGCACTGCTTCCATTCCTTCCTCAGTTCTTGTAATTTTTGACTTTCTTGATCTTGGGAGGATGTAACATGATGATTGAACATACATGGGCCCTCTTGAAATGATTGAAGCCCTTTGGAGTGGCTCAGATGGCACTTGGATTGCTCAGATCACAAACCCTAGATGCAAATGACTTTGAATCAATGCAGTGAAGCAAAAATGCAATATGAGATGCTATGATTGGATCTATGCAAATGAAAAGATCACAAGCCATGGTGAAATGAGTGAGGGAAAATTTGGGGTGTTTACAACTGCCCCTATTCAAACATGAGTTAACTGTGCAGGATGTAAGCGTCGGCTTAACAAACAAACAAGGTAACTTGTGGTTGAATACCAAAGACAGTCCAAAATTTGCACTCACTGAATGAAGAAGAAAAGGGATATAGATTATAAAAGGAAGTAAAGTATGATTATAAAGTGCAGGCGACGGAGGACGACCATCGGGAACGAAGCAATGACGGGGACGGCCGACATGCTGGGGAAATGAAAAGATTATGATGGGGACGACCATCAGGTATGGTAACAAGATTCTCCAGGGATTAAAGGTAGAGGAAATGATGGGGACGACTATCAGGTTGAGAAAAATGATGAGGGACGATCATCAGAGGTGAAGGACGATCACCTAGCAGGGGACGGCTGCTCTGTTGGGGATAAGATAAGGGACGATCATCTAAGGTGAAGGACGATCACCTGGCAAGGTACGGTTGCCGAAAATATCACGACATAGGACGAATGTCGGATAGAAAGATTCGACGATGGGGAAGGCCATTGGATAAACATGATGAAGGACGATCATCAAGAGGTGAAGGACGATCACCTAGCAGGGTACGACTGCTCTCAAGATTTATCGTGACAGAGGACGAATGTCAGATAACAAGATCAACGATGTGGACGACCATCGGATAATAATGATGAAGGACGATCATCAAGAGGTGAAGGACGATCACCTAGAAGGGTATGACTGCTCTCAATATCACGACATAGGACGAATGTCGGATATGAAAGGGTTCCAATAATGGAGACCCCGCTGGAGGAATGATTAAGGACGATCATCAAAAGGTGAAGGACGATCACCTGGCATGGTACGGCTGCCGAAAGTATCATGACATAGGACAAATGTCAGATAGAAAAGAAATTTTGCTGGTGTCGCTCCCGATAAAATGGGACCGGCCCAAATAAAGGTACAGACGCGAACGGTCGGCGAGAGGGACAATGAGAACACACAGCCGTGAACTCACTGGAGATGAATAGAGTCGCCAGCTAGGCATTTTTATCCCGGAGGAAAGGCAATGCTGCATAAACCTAGAAAGAGATGGATAAGACGGTTGCGAACCAGAGAGACTGAGAAAGGGGGTTGGTTACAACCTGGGAAGGTATTAGCACCCAGATTGTCCGCCGTACTCGACGGGATCCACGCTTAAAAGATTTGTGTTTTAAAAGGGTAGTGTCAGTGCAATCTGTGTATACAATAGCTGGGAAAGGATGTACAGGTGTTAGTGTAAAAGAAGTGTAAAATGTGATATATATACAGTGTCAGTGTGAGACCAGGAATGAAATGCTCAAGATCATGAGGCTAAAAGAATGAGGCTAGAAAGAGGGGGGAATATACAGAGACTTTTGTTCGATAACCGTTAAGTTATGCCTACGTATCCTCTCATGCAATGACGAAGTCAGAACACCGTAGTTCGACCCAAAGAGACTGAAAGATGAATTGACTGGTGAACTACTTACTTGTCTATGCTCAAGTGTATGACCTGTCTGGCTCAGGTGCAAACTGTCTTGCATTAGACGGAAGAAGCAAGTTCTCGTTTGTGAGTGAAGATGATGAGAAAAGAATCCCGGAGGAGACGATTGTTGTTTGTTTTTTTTGAATTTTTAGTCTTTTATTGCTTTTTGGATTTTGTCATAAGTTAATGAGCTTAAGCCTAACCAATGGGTTAGTAAACTCATCACATCTTCCTTCTGATTAGGGGTAATGAGAATACCTTAAGTGTGAAGTCAGCTTCTCACACTTAATCACCTTTGATGCAGGATTAAGACCATTAACCTACTTGTGTTTATTTAGATGTTTTTGGTGTTTTTGTTTAGTGTTAAGTAATGAGGTTAAGCCATAATCAAGGATTAAACAGACTCATTACACCATCCTAATAGAAGGATAATAGATGAGAATGTTTAAGCTGAGGAAAGCTCCTCAACTTAATCCATGATTAGGGATTAAACTCATGACAAAACAAGCTTTTGATTAAGTGGATTTTATTTAATGATATGATGATGAAGTGGTTTTTAGGGTTTATAAGACAACTTGAGGGGGACTTGTCCATTAACACTAGGGTTAGTCCTTCTTAACCAATTAAGGAAGAATTAGAACCCTAATTCAAGGCCCAAGTTACTAGTGTGGTGTCTTGATGATTATTAGATGGATTGGTTAAAGGAGTTAAACACATTAAGGGTTTGACACTTAGGATTAAAGTTATACACTCCATCCTAAAAGACGGATGCAGGCATAAGCTTAATCACAAAGCCTTAAAGCCTTTAGGGTTTAGTCCCTGATTATGAGGTGAGAAGAGAAGACTCAAAAGAGACACAAAGGTAAAACTAAGAGGGGAGACTAATCAAGACCCTATTCATTGTCATGCTTGGTTGTTCCTAAGGTTTGTGAGGTTTGCAAGAGAAGTCTTCAGAGGAACCACCAGGAAGCAGATGAAAAGATCAGGAGAAGCAAATTAACTTGCTTCATTCAAGAAGTCAAGTCACTTGAGGAAAGAAAGAGGGAAGAAGAAGAATGAGCAAGCTCAAACTCAAACACATACAAAAATGCAGCAAGGATGCATGAAAGAGATGAAGAGAAGTTATGAGAAGTGAAGGCAAATTCACTTCTCAAAATCACTTACCACCTGAAAAGTTAGAAAAGAAAATGCAATGCAATGCAAAATGAGATGAAATGATATGATGAAAAACCAAACCAGAAGCACACACATGATGTTAATGATGCTATGAGATGCTACAAACCATAAACAACACATGGAGATGATCATACAAGCTCATGGATGCAAATGGAGCAAGTTAAAACACATGAGCACACATGAAAAGTTATGAAATGCACATGGTATACAACATGGCAAATACATGATGCAATGATCAAACATGCTTTCAATATGTCTTATGATGTTAAATGAATCACATGGAGGCATGGAATGTCATGGCAAGTCATGTTATGCAAGAAAATGCAAGATGGATGCATATGGAAGCCCAAATTAGGGTTTATGGACAATGCAACAAACAAAAACCAAAACCAGAAGCAAACAACATTATAAAAAATTGAAAATGCAATCAAAGGATCCCTAATCCTATACTAACTCACTGCCCAAAGGAGAAGTTCCAACTCCTAACCAATTTCAAGTTATGATTTTCTTAAGATTTCAAGGGTTTTAGGGTTCCTAAACAAGAAAATTACCAAACAAATTGAAAATGAAAGATAAAATCATGGCCATTTAACCTCACAAACTACATGCTATACACAATGCAATGCAAAAAGAATCAAGGTCCAACTCTTCATAGTTAGGCAGAAATGATTTTTGTAAGTTTGGATCAAATTAATGCATAAAAATGATTTTAATTCAATGAAAAATTCTCAAAATGCATCAAGATCAAAAAAGAAATTTGGTTTGAAGGTTGGAAAATGTTTCTAAATGTCTTAAAACATTTCATGAATTTTTTGGTGATTTTTAAATACCTAAAAGTATTTTTAATAAATTAATTTTCATTAATCAATTAAAAATAAACTTTTAAATATTTAAAAATACTTTTTTAATGCTAAAAATGAAAATAAAAATATTTTTGTGTTTTAAAAATTAATGAAACTCTTGACAAAAAGTTTCATAATTTTTAAAGCAATTTTGCTATTTTAAATAAATTGTACAAAACAAATGAATTAAATATGAAAATAAAATGAAATAAACTGAAGTCAACTGAATGGAGGGCTAGGATTCACTCTGGGTTTGAAATTGTTGACTGCGCGCCAGATCTAGTGGCCTATATTCAAACTTGGTTAATCTGAATTAATTAATTAAATTAAACCTAATTAAAACTAATGACAAGATCTGAACCATTGGATGCACGCGGGAAATGACTTAGTCAACTCATCCAACGCCTGAAATTTAAACCTGAAGCCCTAACCCTAATCACACATTAATGACCTTCAGGTGGCCGGAGAAGACTTCCGGTCATCTTCTCCGGCCAGCATCCTCCCTGAAAATTGCTATCTTTCACCCTAGCTCACTAAAACCTAATCTCTCTGCCCAGAATCCATCCCCAAACATCATAGAGCAAGAATCAACAGCCAAAACACATTTATTTTACACAATAAGGCTGAATCGAAGCAAAAGGGGTTTAGGTCAAAAAATTTCAGGAACAACATACATGCTCAAAACTCAATTATTTTCGAAACAAAACATATCATCATGATCAGTGGAACATAGAGAATCATTTAAGAACTTAAAAACAAGCTCCTGGAAAAAATGTTCATGAAGCTCACCTGAACTGGAGCTTTGATCTCTGACATTTTCTGGCTGGTTTCTTGCTTGCAATCGACTCCACTTGACCTCCTGAGAAGCTTTCAATGCTTGGAAAGAGTTTGTGGTAGCTGGTTTGGAAGTTTGAACAAGTTCTGTTCAGGATGGTGTAAGAATCGTGTTTCTGATTCTTTGAGCTTTGGGATGTTTTGAAGGGTGCTTAGTGATCAGGGAGGGATGTTGAAAAGGTTTATGAAGTTTGCTTATGTGTTTGTGAGTTGTGGAGAGAGATTCAAATGCTTTTGCTTGAGGGAGTGAAAATGTGAAAGTGATGTTCTTGCTTGTTTCAGGTTGGCTTGTTATATGAAATGGCTAGCATTTTCTTTGCATAAATTAATCCCATTGGTCAGATGATGTGACTTGGCCTTTATTGATTGGTATGGCCACTTTTGCAAATTGTCAACCTTTGTGTAAGAGAGGCATGGGCTGTGTTCTAGGCTGGTACAAGAGTGTGGGCTGGCGCAGCTTGGTGAGGGGAGAGGGCTAGGGTGGTTCAGCAGCCAAGGCAACAAGTGGGTGAGGTGTGATGATGGTTTTTGCAAGTTGTTCACTTTTGGTTCTCATGAAAATATCTTGCTCCCAAGTTCATGAAACATGTGATCTTTTGGTTCAAATCTGATTTTTAGAACTTGTATGATGTTTGCATATTGGTTTGATATGAACTAGAAGTCACAAACGCCTTGGTACAAAGTTTTTGCAAGTTTCTCATTTGGTGCATATTTTGAAAATTAGTGATTTTTGCCAACTTTGATGAGCCATAACTTTTGATCCAAAATGAATTAGGTCATGTTCTTGTACTTTTTGAAAAGGGAAAGATCTAATCTACAACTTTCATGACCAAAATTTTTTCATTTGAAGCATTTTTGGATCAAAAAGTAAGGGTTGAAAAAGTTGCATAAAATGACATTTCATTAAAAGTCAACCATGCCCTAAAAAGTCAACTTTGCAAAAACTTGTAATTCTTGAATTTTGTGAACTTCAAACCTCTTCCATGATCAAATAAAGATCATATACACTCAAAATGATGAAGATCACCCCTTGGTTGGGTCATTGGGGGCCTCAGATGCCCTGATTTTGCACTAACTTGTCTGAAAAGTCAACTCTTGATCAGATGACTTCCCCATGGAATTTCTTCATGAAAATTGATATGCATACTCCCTATCCCATATAGAGACCAATAGAAACAAGAATGACCAAAAAATTTGGAGTTATGGCCTCTGAAACCGAAACCCTAATTTTAGGTCAACTGTGTAGTTAAACCTGGCTCTGCCTCCACACCATTTCCAGTTCTTGTGATTCTTTGGTATTCTTGACTTTGAGAGGATGTAATATGATATAAGAACACACTTGGACCCCTTTGAAGTGATTGTTGACTTTTGGAGTGGCTCAAGAAGCTCTGGGATTGCTCAGATCACAAACCCTAGATGCAGATGACTTTGAACCAATGCAGTGAATCAAAAATGTAATATGAGATGATATGATTGTGTTTATGCATATGAAATGATCACAAGCCATGGTGTGAATGGGTGAGGGCAAATTTGGGGTGTTTACAGCTGCCCCTATTCAAACATGAGTTAGTTGTGCAGGATGTAAGCAACGGCTTAACAGGCAAACAAGATAACTTGTGGTTGAATACCAAAGACAATCCAAAATTTGCACTCACAGAATGAAGAAGAAAAGGGATATAGATTGCAAAATAAAATAAAGTATATCGTAAAGTGTGGGCGACGGAGGACGACCGTCGAGCGGAGGACGACTGCTGGGTAAAGAGCAATGACGGGGACGACCGACACGCTGGGGAAGGTACATGAAAATAAAGCAATGACGGGGACGGCCGACATGCTGGGGATAAAAGAATTATGATGGGGATGGCCATCAAGATAAAGCTGTAAAATTTATGGGGGTTAATGAAACATGACGGGGACGGCCATCAAGTTCATAAAGTAAAGCAACCAACGATGGGGACGGCCATCGGGCTAAAAAGAAAAGGGACCACGACGGGGACGGCCATCGGGTTAAAGAATAAATGAAATAAACAGATGATGAGGTACGGTCATCAAAGGTGAAGGATGATCACCTAGAAGGGGACGACTGCTCTGTTGGGGATTAGATGAGGGACGGTCATCTAAGGTGGAGGACGACCACCTGGCAGGGTACGGCTGCCGAAAATATCGCGACATAGGACGAATGCCGGATAAAAGATCAACGATGGGGACGGCCATCGGATGAGCATGATGGAGGACGACCATCAAGAGGTGGAGGACGACCACCTAGCAGGGGACGGCTGCTCTCAAGGTTCATCATGACATAGGACGAATGTCAGATAACCAAAGATCAACAATGGGGACGGCCATTGGATAAAATGATGAAGGACGATCATCAAAAGGTGGAGGACGACCACCTAGCAGGGGACGGCTGCTAAATATCACGACATAGGATGAATGTCGGATAGAAAATCAACGATGGGGACGGCCATCGGATGAGCATGATGGAGGACGACCATCAAGAGGTGGAGGACGACCACCTAGCAGGGTACGGCTGCTCTCAGAGGTTATCATGACACAGGACGAGTGTCAGATAAAAGGAAAATTTGCTATGCTGGGGAATAGTAAACACGGACGAGTGTTTACATCCAAGAAACAAAAGGTATAAGTGTTTAGATGTTTGTGTATAGATTAAAGATGCGGACGAGCATCCTTAAGACTACGATACGGACGAGTATCGGGTAGAAACAAATACTGACACGTGTTCAGAGATGATGATACGGACGAGTATCATCTGGTTAACAAGGAACACGGACGAGTGTTGAATCTGAAGGGACTCTTCTGGGGAATAGTAGACACAGACGAGTGTCTATATCCGAGAAGACAAGAGTGTTTGACATAGTGTATGGATTAAAGATGCGGACGAGCATCCTTAAGACTAAGATACGGACGAGTATCTTGTAGAAACAAACGCTTGACGCATGTTCTAAGATGATGGTACGGACGAGTACCAACTGGTTAACAAAGGACACGGACGAGTGTCGAATCTGTGGGGATATAAATGGTGTATACAAGACACGGACGAGTATCTGTAATGTATAGATGAGTGTCTATCTGCTAGGGAGAGTGACACAGACGAGTGTCAAAAGGGAGAAAAGTATAGTATAAACAAAGTATATGGGTTGCAAAAGTTTCAGGCGACCATGCTGGGGATATGACACGGACGGGTGTCAAGGAATTGTATATATGAAAGTATCTATGAGTGCAAAGGGGATGCTTTGGCTTTTTGTTGGGGATATGACACGGACGAGTGCCACAAGGAGTATCTGTAATGTGAGTGATCTTGTTTGTAAAGAGTGTTCAGGCGACTTTACTGGGGAAGAATGACACGGACGGGTGTCAAAAGGAGTATATGATGGTGTTTTGTGAATGTGAGGCAACTGCTTTTGTTGGGGGGAAACCCGTTGGGGATTTTTGTGTATTGTTGATGGATTGTCAATATTTACAAGTGTTTGATTCAGGCCATGACTTATGATTATGCAATATGTTTGATTTTTGCCGTAATGCTCCGTATTGGACGGAATGCTACGCTTTGTAGGTGAATATGATGCGAATGCTATGATTATGCAAAGGTACCAAACCGGGATTCAGATCCCGTTGCTGTGAAGATCTCTGGTCGATCTGCTCAAAATGGACATCCCAGCTGGGGATGAGATCATTGATAGATCTGATGAGATGCATCTGCTTGGGGAAATGGGTCAATGATAGACCTATTCCAGTAAATGGAGGACCCAGCTGGGGTTTGTAGAAGCTCTCGTCACTCTGTTGTGATTCCTTCATGCGTTGCTCTTCTGGATAGAGGCTGAAACTCTGTGGGGAGATGGTTCCCTGGCTTTTATATTTGGCTGAGGAGGAAGAATGATTGGCACCTCGGCTGGGGAGAAATAACAAGTGGCAACTCAGCTGGGGAGAAAACACTTTGGGTGCTAAGACTGGGTGAGCGCCGATTTGCCATCTTGATGGGATGAAGCTTACATGCCCCAGGTATAGCATAACAGCTGTGTCAGGAAGATATGCCAATGAGAATAACCAAATCCTCACGAACAAACCTTGTCGGCTGAAAGAAGATCTTTATGCTCGGGGAAGAAATAAACTTCCAATGCCCTGCTGGTAAAATAAATACCAGACATTCCCTGAGAGTTAACACAGTGCTTCAAACTTCTGAGCTCAACAAATGCATTACCGATCATCCTGAGTGAACTAAAATTCCCTTAACATCTCCATCATACCATACTGCATCCTTCATAAAAAGATCATCTTTAGAGGATTTTACAGAAGACATGGCATCCAGAATTACCCCGGTGTCTTCAAACTCTTGCAGAAATTCAACAGATCTTGAGATAACTGCCCCAGATTGAGTCTTGAAACGATTCTTGCCCATATCAGAGCTAAAACAGAAACCATGCGGTATGAAGATGCAATGCAAATGATGTACAATGTAGACGTATGCTCATAACCAAAGATATGAAACAAGGATGGTTGGGCGCTAGGGCCAGGTTGATAGATATATTTTTTTTGGTTGCCAAGCAATTGGACTTTCGAAGGTGAATTACCAGACGAGAACTGGTTTATTAAAGGTAGGCCAACAAACAAGAACTGATGGGCAAAGAATAAGTCGTCAGACGAGAACTGACTCCTTGGGTTCATTGTCAAACGAGAATTGACTCTGAAAAAAGAATGACTACCAGACGAGAACTGGCGTTCAATGGGTTGAATGAAAAGGTGACCAGACGAGAACTGGTAAAAGATTCGCCTACCAGACGAGAACTGGTATTTGAAGTTGGTTCGCCAGACGAGAACTGGACTTTGGGTTTGTCTGCCAGACGAGGACTAGACTTTGGAAAGTTTTGCCAGATGAGAACTGGACTTTGAAATGTTTTGCCAGACGAGAACTGGACTTTGAAATGTTTTGCCAGACGAGAACTGGACTTTGAAATGTTGATACGTTGGGGTTACGAGGCCCTATGGTGTGAGATTGATGATACGGGGTTATGCCCAATGCACTTATGATGCGTATGCTCTATACGCTCGAGCGAAGCGACATGAATAACGTATGCAAATGATTTATGCAATGATTATGAAAAGCTAGAAAAACTCCCAAGGATGGGAAGAAAGGTCTTATGTGACAAGGCTTCTAATGAGAAGGGTGACAAATGCGAGGGTGGGTAGCATGATTTCCCGACACACGTCTTGAACTCTGAGATTACTGATATACTTGCTCCGCATAGCTAAAGTTTGCCCCTGTTGGGTGAGTCTCTGAACAGACCAACACTAATTATCCAATTCTTGGCATGGCGGACTTGGATGTCCTCTCGAGGAGAGTTGCACTTAGTGAGCTCTGGAATTATTCTGCCCCGGTATGAGCGTGGAAGCGACTTGACTCACTCTGACTGGGCATTGGAAGATTTCATCCTTGGACAACAGAAATTTCGGGTGGCCTGCCCCTGTTTGGCAGATTCAGCTCTGATCAACTGACTTTGAATGACGTTCCTCGATCAACTGATGCTTGGGAACTCTCTTTTCCCTGACAGATTCCTTGGTCAACAAAACCACTGGATAACATACCCCTGATTCATAGGCCTACATGATGCGCTTGATTCTGGTCATCATTGTTGAATAATCAAGTTTTCCTCTGATTGTCCTTTGTAGGAACTTCCCGGGTGTCACAAACTGACTTGCAATTAAAACTGTACATTCACAAATGGTAATTTTAATGCAGTGCACATGCAAGTTTTTAAAATCCATTTTATTTAAATGTTGTGACAGTGTGTGACGAATGGACGATTAGTCCAAATGTAGTGCTGAATTACTAAACCTTTAGGAGTCAGTTTACGCAACCTTGTCGTAGTATGCTTTCAGAATTGAACCTGATTCAATTAGGACTTTCAAGGGTTATAACGTGGTCTGGTTCACGGTTTTAGAAAGAAGGATTTATGGCTCAAAGTTTATTTGTGCCCACCCATTCTTCTTGATGTTCTCCAGTCCTATGTCCAGCTAATTCGACTTAAGCGCTCGCTTCTCACAAGGGTTTTGTAATGATTGAGGAACCAATGACGTTGATGGTTTACGCACCAATGAGGTTTCTTGGAGTAACAGTCACCCATTTTGACTTTGTGTCTGGTCACACGACTTTGTTCTCATGGAAGATTCTCTTTCATTTTTTTTACTCCCTAACTTTTGCCTGGACTGGTTCTCTTTTTGTTTTGAATTTTTCGATTTCGAAGTCCAGCGGGATGCCCTAACTTTTGCCTAAGTCATATGTTTTCACACATTTTTTCGACTTAGCGGGCTTAATTTCTTTTTTTTTTCTTTGATTTTTGTTGAGCAAATCGTGTGACACTGGCTTGTCATGACTTGTTGAAAGGGTTGACTGCCTCATTCCTTTGTTGGTGAGGGATAACCATTGTGGTTTCACGTCCCTTGACCTCTTGAGGTGTAATGAATAAAGGTAATGGATCCTCGGATGCACACTCCTTTGGAAATTTGAACGCTCGGTCAAATTAACTGATAACTACCCTGCCCCTGGTTGAATGTGAGGTTTTTTTTTCGTTTAGAAAAGAAACTCCTACTTCAAGGCTCAAAGGGGTTGACGAGGGTCTATCTCCCTTATATCTCCGGTGTTTGGGAATTGAAATAATGCCTGTACATCGTCAGCAGGTTCTACTCTGAAAGCATACCTTCAACAATTATGAGTATTCAGTTTTCATCATCCTCCCTCAAACCTGCTAAACAATAGTGAAACAAATGGGAGGTATATGGATGCAATTTTTTTTATTTTTCGTTTTTGATGCAAGGAAAGAAAAAATGAGCGAATGCGACATAATTGATTCAAAAATGCAAGATCACTACATTAACATTACCATTCAAAAATAACATTGTTTAAAAGACAAGTAGCTGCTAACAGGAAAGAAACTACAATGCAAATGATAAAAGGATACAATAATCATCAGCTCTGATGACATCTTCTTGTCTGGACCACCGAAATCAGGATACGCTCCTTCGAAGTCTTTGAACTCAATCAGGCGAGAGGTTGACGTGCACAACCAAGCTTCCTTCTGGAAAGGAGATGTAGCCCTTGTCGATCAACTGTTGTACTTTGGCTTGAAAAGCTTTGCAATCTTCAGTTGAATGCCCCATTGATCCACCATGATACCCGCAATGCTCATGAGGATTATACTCTAGAGGGTACGGCTCTGACAACGGCTTGAGAGGCTTAGGAACCACCAAAGAGCTCTGAACTAGATGTGGCAAGAGTTCACTGTATGCCATGGGGACTGGATGAAGAGGAGAAATCCTTCTTTCCAGATTGTTACGAGGCCTAGGCTGGCTCTGAAGTTGATTCTGAGGTCTTCGACCATGAGATTGCAGATTTGGACGAGGAGGAGCCCAGGGTTTCTGACACGGTGTTCTGAGCATTGCCGAATGCCCGTAAGAGTAATCAGATTCAGGAAAAGATGATCTCTTAGAAGATGTTGTTCTAGAATATTCGATATTTGCCATGAATGCACTGACGTCATTCCATTCTTCCTCTTGGGAGCTAACAACAAACTCACCTTCACTAGCTGGGATATTCGAAAAGTCCTGGATCTTTCCACTCTCAATGCGTACTCCAACTATCATCAAATCAGAGAAGCTTGTCATCCCAATGCTACTCATTCTTTCTAAGTATGGACCCTGCAAGGTGCCCATGAACAGGTCAATTAATTATCTGTCTGAAAGTGGTGGTTGCACTTGGGCTGCCAATTCTCTCCACCGCTGTGCATATTCTCTGAAAGATTCACCACTCCTCTGGGATAGGCTCTGCAAGTGCGCGCGATTGGGCTCCACGTCCATATTGTACTGGTATTGCTTTACGAAAGCTCTGGATAAATCATTCCAAGATCGGATATGACTGCTTTCCAAATCCATGTACCAACTTAAAGATGCCCCACTTAAACTGTCCTGAAAACAGTGAATCATCAACTTATCATTGCAGGCATAAGAAGTCATTTTTCTACAGAACATCACCAAATGACGCTTCGGGCAACTGACACCAGTGTATTTCTCAAACTTCGGAGTTTTGAAATCTGGAGGAATGACAAGACCAGGCACCAAACACAGGTTTAGAGCATCAAAACCGAAGGCATTAGGATCCGGTAAGGCTTTGAGTTGCTCGTCCAACACACGAAATCTTTCAGCAAGATCAATAACTTGTGGATCCTTGGTTTTCACAAGAGGGATTGCCCCTTGGAAGTTCGGCATAGGGAAAGCAAAACTCTGATAATCTGTAGAATCAAAAGAAGATGAAGGTCCACCTCGGGCAACAGATGGTTCAGGTACATTCTGATTCACGATCGGGGTCTGTACAGGTTGAGCTTGAGCAAGATTGTTCACTTGTGGAAGATCCTCATCAGGAGAAAGACCATACAATGGATTGGTCATTGAAGTGAAACCAGGTGGAAACTCAACATTCTGACTGTTATTCTCTGACATAGCTACTGATGGCTTTCAAACTGACCCTTCTTAACTCTTGACACTGTTCAGTCTAGCTTCACACACTCTGTCGTCTTCTAACTGCGACCACTTGTTCAAACTGAGTACCGGGAAATCAACTGGCTGGTCATGGACAAAAGAGGAAGGATGAGCTCTCTGGAAGAAGGAAATGCAATGATGATGCAAATGTGAAATGCAATATGATGATGCAAACGATGCAAAGACATGGGATCACAGCTGGAAACTGCCTGGAATCTGGGATATTGGACCAAGAATCGAGTGTCTGTAACCACAAGATCTGCATAATAACCCAAAATAGTAACCGAGAACCAAAGGTTGAAGAACTCCAGGATCATAGAGACCATATCAAAACATAAGACTACACTGGTAACGAGGGTATGTTGAGGTCATGGGTTCCTGCAAACCTGTAAACAGCCCAACCCCCTCACAGGTAGTGTTCTAAAACAAGGATCCTCAGACTTGGATCAGTTATGAGAAGTGTAAACACTTCTAACCCGGAGGTACAGTGTTTACAATAACCATAAAAAATCCTCCTCTAATTCTCCTCAGTTTCTGAAGGTCATAATAAAGGTCATCCAGACTTAGCAGGCTTCCCAGATAGCCCTAGCACTACAGGAAATCTGTAGCACAGAGTTCTCAAGAAGAAACCCACATCTGAACCGTGTTTCATATTCCCGCACCAGACCGAAATGGAATGGGAAAGAACATGAACCACTCTAGCCTAGGTGTCACTCAGGTCCCAGGTATAGGACCTTAACTCTCAGTAGAACCCCCACCCACCAAAACAGAAACAACAGATCCAGCCAGAATAGTATGACAGTATGATGTATATAAAGCTATAAAGAAAGCAATAAACAAAACTGTACATAAAGCAATAAATAAAATATGCAAACACAAATAGCACATAACACCCCAGTAAACACAAATCAAACAAGAGCTAGGAGGAACCCACAAAAAGAACCAGAAGCCCTGGTTGTAGTATAAGGATCCCCAGCAGAGTCGCCAAGCTGTCGCTCCCGATAAAATGGGACCGGCCCAAATAAAGGTACAGACGCGAACGGTCGGCGAGAGGGACAATGAGAACACATAGCCATGAACTCACTGGAGATGAATAGAGTCGCCAGCTAGGCATTTTTATCCCGGAGGAAAGGCAATGCTGCATAAACCTAGAAAGAGATGGATAAGACGGTTGCGAACCAGAGAGACTGAGAAAGGGGGTTGGTTACAACCTGGGAAGGTATTAGCACCCAGATTGTCCTCCGTACTCGACGGGATCCACGCTTAAAAGATTTGTGTTTTAAAAGGGTAGTGTCAGTGCAATCTGTGTATACAATAGCTGGGAAAGGATGTACAGGTGTCAGTGTAAAAGAAGTGTAAAGTGTGATATATATACAGTGTCAGTGTGAGACCAGGAATGAAATGCTCAAGATCATGAGGCTAAAAGAATGAGGCTAGAAAGAGGGGGGAATATACAGAGACTTTTGTTCGATAACCGTTAAGTTATGCCTACGTATCCTCTCGTGCAATGAGGAAGTCAGAACACCGTAGTTCGACCCAAAGAGACTGAAAGATGAATTGACTGGTGAACTGCTTACTTGTCTATGCTCAAGTGTATGACCTGTCTGGCTCAGGTGCAAACTGTCTTGCATTAGACGGAAGAAGCAAGTTCTCGTTTGTGAGTGAAGATGATGAAAAAAGAATCCCGGAGGAGACGATTGTTGTTTGTTTTTTTTGAATTTTTAGTCTTTTATTTCTTTTTGGATTTTGTCATAAGTTAATGAGCTTAAGCCTAACCAATGGGTTAGTAAACTCATCACATCTTCCTTCTTATTAGGGGTAATGAGAATACCTTAAGTGTGAAGTCAGCTTCTCACACTTAATCACCTTTGATGTAGGATTAAGACCATTAACCTACTTGTGTTTATTTAGATGTTTTTGGTGTTTTTGTTTAGTGTTAAGTAATGAGGTTAATCCATAATCAAGGATTAAACAGACTCATTACACCATCCTAATAGAAGGATAATAGATGAGAATGTTTAAGCTGAGGAAAGCTCCTCAACTTAATCCATGATTAGGGATTAAACTCATGACAAAACAAGCTTTTGATTAAGTGGATTTTATTTAATGATATGATGATGAAGTGGTTTTTAGGGTTTATAAGACAACTTGAGGGGGACTTGTCCATTAACACTAGGGTTAGTCCTTCTTAACCAATTAAGGAAGAATTAGAACCCTAATGCAAGGCCCAAGTTACAAGTGTGGTGTCTTGATGATTATTAGATGGATTGGTTAAAGGAGTTAAACACATTAAGGGTTTTACACTTAGGATTAAAGTTATACACTCCATCCTAAAAGACGGATGCAGGCATAAGCTTAATCACAAAGCCTTAAAGCCTTTAGGGTTTAGTCCCTGATTATGAGGTGAGAAGAGAAGACTCAAAAGAGACACAAAGGTAAAACTAAGAGGGGAGACTAATCAAGACCCTATTCATTGTCATGCTTGGTTGTTCCTAAGGTTTGTGAGGTTTGCAAGAGAAGTCTTCAGAGGAACCACCAGGAAGCAGATGAAAAGATCAGGAGAAGCAAATTAACTTGCTTCATTCAAGAAGTCAAGTCACTTGAGGAAAGAAAGAGGGAAGAAGAAGAATGAGCAAGCTTAAACTCAAACACATACAAAAATGCAGCAAGGATGCATGAAAGAGATGAAGAGAAGTTATGAGAAGTGAAGGCAAATTCACTTCTCAAAATCACTTACCACCTGAAAAGTTAGAAAAGAAAATGCAATGCAATGCAAAATGAGATGAAATGATATGATGAACAACCAAACCAGAAGCACACACATGATGTTAATGATGCTATGAGATGCTACAAACCAGAAACAACACATGGAGATGATCATACAAGCTCATGGATGCAAATGGAGCAAGTTAAAACACATGAGCACACATGAAAAGTTATGAAATGCACATGGTATACAACATGGAAAATACATGATGCAATGATCAAACATGCTTTCAATATGTCTTATGATGTTAAATGAATCACATGGAGGCATGGAATGTCATGGCAAGTCATGTTATGCAAGAAAATGCAAGATGGATGCATATGGAAGCCCAAATTAGGGTTTATGGACAATGCAACAAACAAAAACCAAAACCAGAAGCAAACAACATTATAAAAAATTGAAAATGCAATCAAAGGATCCCTAATCCTATACTAACTCACTTCCCAAAGGAGAAGTTCCAACTCCTAACCAATTTCAAGTTATGATTTTCTTAAGATTTCTAGGGTTTTAGGGTTCCTAAACAAGAAAATTACCAAACAAATTGAAAATGAAAGATCAAATCATGGCCATTTAACCTCACAAACTACATGCTATACACAATGCAATGCAAAAATAATCAAGGTCCAACTCTTCATAGTTAGGCAGAAATGATTTTTGGAAGTTTGGATCAAATTAATGCATAAAAATGATTTTAATTCAATGAAAAATTCTCAAAATGCATCAAGATCAAAAAAGAAATTTGGTTTGAAGGTTGGACAATGTTTCTAAATGTCTTAAAACATTTCATGAATTTTTTGGTGATTTTTAAATACCTAAAAGTATTTTTAATAAATTAATTTTCATTAATCAATTAAAAATAAACTTTTAAATATTTAAAAATACTTTTTTAATTCTAAAAATGAAAATAAAAATATTTTTGTGTTTTAAAAATTAATGAAACTCTTGACAAAAAGTTTCATAATTTTTAAAGCAATTTTGCTATTTTAAATAAATTGTACAAAACAAATGAATTAAATATGAAAATAAAATGAAATAAACTGAAGCCAACTGAATGGAGGGCTAGGATTCACTCTGGGTTTGAAACTGTTGACTGCGCGCCAGATCTAGTGGCCTATATTCAAACTTGGTTAATCTGAATTAATTAATTAAATTAAACCTAATTAAAACTAATGACAAGATCTAAGCCATTGGATGCACGCGGGAAAAGACTTAGTCAACTCATCCAACGCCTGAAATTTAAACCTGAAGCCCTAACCCTAATCACACATTAATGACCTTCAGGTGGCCGGAGAAGACTTCCGGTCATCTTCTCCGGCCAGCATCCTCCCTGAAAATTGCTATCTTTCACCCTAGCTCACTAAAACCTAATCTCTCTGCCCAGAATCCATCCCCAAACATCATAGAGCAAGAATCAACAGCCAAAACACATTTATTTTACACAATAAGGCTGAATCGAAGCAAAAGGGGTTTAGGTCAAAAAATTTCAGGAACAACATACATGCTCAAAACTCAATTATTTTCGAAACAAAACATATCATCATGATCAGTGGAACATAGAGAATCATTTAAGAACTTAAAAACAAGCTCCTGGAAAAAATGTTCATGAAGCTCACCTGAACTGAAGCTTTGATCTCTGACACTTTCTGGCTGGTTTCTTGCTTGCAATCGACTCCACTTGACCTCCTGAGAAGCTTTCAATGCTTGGAAAGAGTTTGTGGTAGCTGGTTTGGAAGTTTGAACAAGTTCTGTTCAGGATGGTGTAAGAATCGTGTTTCTGATTCTTTGAGCTTTGGGATGTTTTGAAGGGTGCTTAGTGATCAGGGAGGGATGTTGAAAAGGTTTATGAAGTTTGCTTATGTGTTTGTGAGTTGTGGAGAGAGATTCAAATGCTTTTGCTTGAGGGAGTGAAAATGTGAAAGTGATGTGCTTGCTTGTTTCAGGTTGGCTTGTTATATGAAATGGCTAGCATTTTCTTTGCATAAATTAATCCCATTGGTCAGATGATGTGACTTGGCCTTTATTGATTGGTATGGCCACTTTTGCAAATTGTCAACCTTTGTGTAAGAGAGGCATGGGCTGTGTTCTAGGCTGGTACAAGAGTGTGGGATGGCGCAGCTTGGTGAGGGGAGAGGGCTAGGGTGGTTCAGCAGCCAAGGCAACAAGTGGGTGAGGTGTGATGATGGTTTTTGCAAGTTGTTCACTTTTGGTTCTCATGAAAATATCTTGCTCCCAAGTTCATGAAACATGTGATCTTTTGGTTCAAATCTGATTTTTAGAACTTGTATGATGTTTGCATATTGGTTTGATATGAACTAGAAGTCACAAATGCCTTGGTACAAAGTTTTTGCAAGTTTCTCATTTGGTGCATATTTTGAAAATTAGTGATTTTTGCCAACTTTGATGAGCCATAACTTTTGATCCAAAATGAATTAGGTCATGTTCTTGTACTTTTTGAAAAGGGAAAGATCTAATCTACAACTTTCATGACCAAAGTTTTTTCATTTGAAGCATTTTTGGATCAAAAAGTAAGGGTTGAAAAAGTTGCATAAAATGACATTTCATTAAAAGTCAACCATGCCCTAAAAAGTCAACTTTGCAAAAACTTGTAATTCTTGAATTTTGTGAACTTCAAACCTCTTCCATGATCAAATAAAGATCATATACACTCAAAATGATGAAGATCACCCCTTGGTTGGGTCATTGGGGGCCTCAGATGCCCTGATTTTGCACTGACTTGTCTGAAAAGTCAACTCTTGATCAGATGACTTCCCCATGGAATTTCTTCATGAAAATTGATATGCATACTCCCTATACCATATAGATACCAATAGAAACAAGAATGACCAAAAAATTTGGAGTTATGGCCTCTGAAACCGAAACCCTAATTTTAGGTCAACTATGTAGTTAAACCTGGCTCTGCCTCCACACCATTTCCAGTTCTTGTGATTCTTTGGCATTCTTGACTTTGAGAGGATGTAATATGATATAAGAACACACTTGGACCCCTTTGAAGTGATTGTTGACTTTTGGAGTGGCTCAAGAAGCTCTGGGATTGCTCAGATCACAAACCCTAGATGCAGATGACTTTGAACCAATGCAGTGAATCAAAAATGTAATATGAGATGATATGATTGTGTTTATGCATATGAAATGATCACAAGCCATGGTGTGAATGGGTGAGGGCAAATTTGGGGTGTTTACAGCTGGGGATTTGCTGGGAACTCTTCTGGGGAACGGTAAATACAGACGAGTGTCTACACTCAAGAAAGGAAAGTTATAAGTGTTTGACGCTGTGTATAGATTAAAGATGCGGACGGGCATTCTTAACACTTTAATATGGATGAGTATCAGTAGAAACAAACGCTGACGCATGTTCAGAGATGATGATACGGACGAGTATCAACGGGTTAACAAAGAACACGGACGAGTGTTGAATCTTGAGAAAGGTAAGTGGTGTGAAAAAAATACGGACGAGTATTCTGAAATAAGTAAACATGAGTGAGACACATACGAGTATTCAACTTGCTGGGGAGAACACGACACGGACGGGTGTCGGAAGAAGTGTATTATAAACAAGCATTTTGGTGTATAAAGTGTTCAGGCAACCATGCTGGGGAGGGTGACACGGACAGGTGTCAGGGAAGTGTATATGTATCTGTCTGTAGAGAACGTTCGGGCGACTTTACTGGGGAATGATGACACAGACGAGTGTAGAAAGGAGCATGTATCTGTATTTGTGAGTGCAAAGAGGATGCCTTGGCTTTCTGCCGGGGAGTTTGGGGAGTATTTTGTATATTGCTGGTGGAATGTCAGTATTTACAAGTGTTTGGTTCGACACCTGGCTTATGATTATGCCATATGTTTGATTTTTTCTATAATGCTCCGTATTAGACGGAATGCTACGCTCTGGGGGAAGATATGATGAGAATGCTATGATTATGCAAAGATACCAATCTGGGATTCGGATCCCGCTGCTGCGAAGATCTCCGACTGATCTACTTGAAGTGATATCCCAGCTGGGGGTAAGATCATTGGTAGATCTGATATATATGACTTTGTTTGGGGAAATAAGTCACTGATAGACCTATTCTTGGTGATGAGGAGCCCAGATGGGGTCTGTGAATCGCTCCTCTGGATAGAGGTTGAGACTCTACGGGGAGATGGTTCCCTGTCTAACACTTGGCTGAGGGGGAATGATCACTGAACGACCTTCCTTGAGGATGATGATGTCTGGCAACTCAGCTGGGGAGAGGGCACCCCTGATGCTATTTGGGAGATGGGCCGAGTAAATAGTGATTTGGCAGCTTGCTGGGGAGAAGCTTTCATGCCCCATGTTGCACTTTGACTACCTGCAATCCTGTTATCACAAAGAAACGTACAAATATCCCGAGGTATCCCTTACTGGATTCCATCATAGGAATTTAGACACTCCTGGAGCGAATATATTACCTGTAAGCATGTAATTTTTAGAAAAGACGCATCTGTATTTATGCAATCATTATATTAAGGACATCAGACATTTTCGCAAATGAAAATAGAATGTACGAGACGAAACGTGACTGAAAATCTGATTTTATTAATTTGCGTGCCCTGAATTGGCAAATACAGTCAAAGAAACAGACCCCCTGAAATGAGGAGATTGTTACAAAATTGAGAAACAAAAAGATGTTGGCAATGTTGACGACGCTTCAGTAAGCTTCCCTTTTGCTATGACTTGTATGACATTGACGTTCTTCTCATCTTGCTTTCTGAAGAAGGCTGATTCTGACCGATGCTTTCACCTATCGAAGTTTGCCATGTTGTAAGTGATACAGACGAATTCAGAATGCAGTTGTTCGCCTATTCCCTTATTTTGCGTGGATCGCCCTTTCGAGTTTTCAATCCACCGGGATACCCATTTTTGCCTGAGCTGTCCAATGCGGCTTTTCAACTTAGCTGGTGTACATTTTTTATTTATTTCCCTTATTTTTGCCCGAGTCTTTTATTCTGTTTTTGACTCGCCGGGATGCCCTATGTTTGCCTGGACTTACATTCTGTTTTTATGTCCAGCGGGTCATTTTATGCGAAGTATTTTTTAACTGCATCTGAATTCACAGGGGACATGAAGTCTTCACCATCCATAGTACTGAGCATCAGTGCTCCACCAGAGAAAACTTTCTTTACTATGAATGGACCATCGTAATTCGGAGTCCACTTGCCCCTGTGGTCTGTATGAGGAGGGATAAGTCTTTTCAGCACAAGATCTCCTACTTAGTATTCTCGAAGCCTGACTTTCTGATCGAAGGCTTTCTTCATTCTCTTCTGATATAACTGCCCATGACAGGTTGCAGCTAATCTCTTCTCTTCAATCAGATTCAGTTGTTCGTATCGGGATCGGACCCATTCTGCTTCATTCAACTTGACATCCATCAATACCCGTAAGGAGGGTAGTTCAACTTCAACAGGTAGGACTGCCTCCATACCATAAACAAGCTGATACGGTGTTGCCCCAGTGGAAGTTCTGATTGACGTACGGTACCCATGCAAGGCAAATGGTAGCATTTCAAGCCAGTCTTTGTATGTGACCACCATCTTTTGCACAATCTTCTTGATATTCTTGTTAGCTGCCTCTACAGCGCCATTCATCTTGGGCCTGTAAGGAGAAGAGTTGTGGTGGTGGATCTTGAAGTTCCAGCATAACTCTGCCATCATTTTGTTGTTTAAATTGGAACCATTATCAGTAATGATCCTCTCGGGAACCCCATACCGACAGATGATGTCTCTCTTCAGGAATCGGGCTACCACTAGCCTGGTGACATTTGCATAGGAAGCTGCTTCAACCCACTTGGTAAAATAGTCAATGGCAACCAGGATGAATCTGTGGCCATTTGAAGCAGTCGGTTCAATCTTGCCAATCATATCAATGCCCCACATGGCGAAGGGTCAGGGTGAAGACATCACATTCAGGGGATTTGGTGGCACATGCACTTTATCCGCATAGATCTGGCATTTATGGCATTTCCTGGCATAAGCACAACAGTCTGCGTCCATTGTGATCCAGTAATAGCCTGATCTTAGCAACTTTTTAGTCATAGCATGCCCTCCAGCATGGGTACCAAAGGATCCTTCGTGCACCTCGTGCATCAACAAGTCTGCTTCTACCCTATTAACACATCTAAGAAATACCATATCAAAGTTTCTCTTATACAGGGAACAATCAGCATTCAGGAAGAAACTACCAGCCAGCCTTCTTAATGTCTTCTTATCATTGGATGATGCCCCAGGTCGGTATGTTTGATCCTTCAAGAAGCATTTGATGTCATGGAACCAAGGCTTGTCATCTTTAGTAAGGTTTGCTGAGAATACATATACCGGTCTGTCAAGTCTGGACACCGAAATCCGAGGTACAAAGTTGGCAGCTTGAACTTTGATCATGGATGAAATGGTAGCCAGAGCATTTGCAAACTAATTTTCATCTCGAGGGATATACTCAAGCTTGACTGTAGTGAAGAAAGTCAATAACTTCCTCGTGTAATCTCGGTAGGGTATCAGATGATCCTGGTGGGTGTACCATTTGTCGTTGGTCTAATTGATTACCAGAGCTGAATCTCCGAACACAGTCAAAGTCTTGATCCTGAGGTCAATGGCTTCCTCAAGACCCATAATACAAGCTTCGTATTCAGCTTCGTTGTTAGTGCAGTTAAAGGTGAGTTTTGCCGAGAAAGGCATGTGAACTCCCTTAGGTGTAATGAGTACTGCACCCACACCACGACCATTCATATTAACAGCCCCATCAAACATCATAGTCCATTCTTCTTCCGGGTCAGGCCCTTCAGTGTGAATAGGCTCTTCATGATCTTTTGCTTTTATGAACATGATGTCTTCATCGGGGAAGTCAAATCTCATAGGTTGGTAATCATCAATGGGTTGCTCAGCAAGATAATCAGACAATACACTGCCTTTGATAGCTTTTTGAGATGTGTACTGAATGTCATACTCTGTGAGGATCATTTGCCATCTTGCAACCCGTCCGGTAAGTGTTGGCTTCTCAAATATGTACTTGACTGGGTCCATCTTGGATATCAATAAGGTAGTGTGGGTCAACATATACTGTCTCAGTCGGCGAGCAGCCCACGCTAAAGCACAACAAGTTTTCTCGAGCAGTGAATAATGTTGTTCACAGTCGGTAAACTTTTTGCTCAGGTAGTAAATTGCATACTCTTTTCGACCAGACTCGTCATGCTTGCCCAACACACACCCCATTGACTCTTCTAATACTATCAAGTACATGATTAGAGGTCTTCCTTCAACTGGAGGCATAAGGATCGGAGGCTCTTGTAAATATTCCTTGATTTTGTCAAAAGCCCTTTGGCAGTATTCATTCCAACTGACCGTTTGTTCTTTTCTTAACAGCTTGAACAAAGGCTCACAGGTTGCTGTAAGGTGAGATATGAACCGTGAAATGTAGTTCAATCTACCTAGAAACCCCCAAACTTCTTTTTTGGTCTTCGGCGCAGGCATTTCTTGAATGGCTTTAACTTTATCAGGGTCAACTTCAATCCCTTTCTCACTCACAATAAATCCTAGCAGCTTACCGGATCGCACCCCGAATGTGCATTTGTTGGGGTTTAACTTCAATTGGTACTTCCTCAGACGCTTGAACAACTTCAACATATTTACCAGGTGGTCTTCTTCTGTGAGGGACTTGGCAATCATGTCATCCACATAACATTCAATTTCTTTGTGGATCATGTCATGGAATAATGTTACCATAGCCCGTTGATAAGTGGCACCAGCATTCTTCAGTCCAAATGGCATCACCTTATAACAGAATGTGCCCCAGGGTGTGATGAAAGTTGTCTTCTCCATGTCTTCAGGTGACATTTTGATCTGATTGTATCCTAAAAATCCATCTATAAAGGAGAACACCGAGAATTGAGCCGTATTGTCGACCAATACATCAATGTGAGGTAAAGGGAAGTCATCTTTCGTGCTGGCTCTGTTCAGGTCCCTGTAATCCACACACATCCTCACCTTGCCATCCTTCTTAGGCACGGGTACAATGTTAGCAACCCACGGCGGGTAACTGGTCACAGCAAGGAAACCGGCGTCCCACTGTTTTTGTACCTCTTCCTTTATCTTCATTGCCATATCTAGGCGAGTACGGCGCAGCTTCTGTTTTACTGGTGGGCAGTATTCTTTCAGAGGTAGCTTGTGCATGACAATGTCGGTGTCCAACCCTGGCATATCCTGATAAGACCAAGCGAAAACATCCACATATTCCCGAAGCATGTCAATCAGTTGCTTTTTCACAAAATCTTGTAAGCAGGCCCCGATCTTAACTTCTTTCAAATCTTCTTTTGTACCAAGATTAATTGTCTCAACTTCCTCCTGATGAGGAGTGATAACCTTCTCCTCTTGTCTCAACAACCTGGCTAGCTCTTCAGGTAGCTCATAATCTTCTTCAACCCCTTCATCAGCTTGATTGATTGGATTGTCAAAGTCATACGAAGTCATAGCAGTGTTGTTGTCGGTGCAGTCTGGAGGGCACTTTCTGCAAGGGTTTAGATTTGTTTATTTTAGTGATCAGTTTTATCTTATGTAGAAAAAGTGAAAATGAAGTTACTTATTTTGAAAAAACATTGCCATTTTATTTTTGTACAAAAAATGAAAAATGAAAAACAGTGAGCGAAAAAGAAAAGACTCATTTGCAAAAGATGTCCTGATATTCATTAATTGATCTTTGCACAAAATACAAGATGGCCCGATTACAAAATGAGTCTTGACATCTTGGGCAAGATGTAGGACTTGATGCATGATTCAAAACAACAGGAAATGATAATTACTCTGCAGGAGTAACCCTTATAATTTCCTGGGAAGACCAGTTTGAGACATGGCTCCCCGGGGTCTTTGGACGTATCCATCTTTCCAGGTTGCGCTCGTCTTCTGACTCATCTTCCAAGCTATTCACAACATCCGGGGTGAGCATCCCTCCACTAATAAACTTGGGCTCCATGGCAGCCTCTGATTGATCTTGTCGAGTTGGTCTGTAACCCAACCCGAATCGGTCTTCTTTCCTCTCCACGGGCAGCAGCTTGCCCCAGCCTTGGGCGGTACCTTCCTCAACAACCTTCCGGGCTTGTTGATATGATGTGATGGAAGTCTCCAGTACAACAGATGTTTCATTGATATTCAAGGCCTCAAACCCCTGACTCATGGTTCCATGGATCTCCCCATCCATTTCAATGTACTTGAAAGTAGCCAGTTGGCTAACAAAAATATCCTCCTCCCCACAAATAGTAATGACTTGGCCCTCCCACTCGAATTTTAACTTCTGGTGAAGGGTTGACGTCACGGCGCCGACGGCGTGTATCCATGGTCTACCCAATTGACAGCTGTAGGCAGGTGTAAACACCCCAAATTTTCCCTCACCCATTTCACCATGGCTTGTGATCATTTCATATGCATAAATACAATCATATCCCCTCATATCCCATTTTTGATTCACTGCATAGTTTCTAAGTCATCTGCACCTAGGGTTTGTGATCTGAGCAATCCAAGAGCCTCTTGAGCCACTCCAAAGGCAACCAATCACTTCAAAGGGATCCATATGTGTTCAAGTATCATATTGCATCCTCTCAGAGTCAAAATTCCAAGGAATCACAAGAACTAGGGTTTGAATGGATGCAGAGCCAAGTTTGACTGCACAGTTGACTTAAAAATTAGGGTTTTGGTTTCAGAGGCCATAACTCCAAATTTTTTGGTCATTCTTGTTTGCATTGGTCTCTATATGGTATAGGGAGTATGCATATCAATTTTCATGAAGAAATTCCATGGGGAAGTCATCTGATCAAGGGTTGACTTTTCAGACAAGTCAGTGTAAAATCAGGGCATCTGAGGCCCCCAATGACCCAACCAATGGGTGATCTTCATCATTTTGAGTGTATATGATCTTTATTTGATCATGGAAGAAGGTTGAAGTTCACAAAAATCAAGAATTTGGAAGTTTTGCAAATGTTGACTTTTTGGGCATAGTTGACTTTTCAAGAATGCCTCATTTTTGGTCATTTTTCAAGCCTTAATTCTTGATCCAAAAATGCTTCAAATGAAAAAACTTTGGTCATGAAAGTTGTAGATCTCATCTTTCCCTTTTCAAAAAGTACAAGAACATGATCAAATTCTTCTTGGATCAAAAGTTATGGTGTGACAAAGTTGGCAAAAATCATTGATTTTCAAGTTATGCACCAAGTGTGAAAATTGCAAAATCATGTACCAAGGCAAATTGCAACTTCTAGTTGGCATCAAACCATCACATAAACATCATGTAAGTCCTAAAATTCAGAATGGACTAGGCATTGCTCATGTTTCATGGCTTTTGGGACAAGATCTTTCCATATGAACCAAAAGGCAAGCAACTTGCAAAACCACTCATCACACTTCACCAACTAGTTGCCTTGGCTGCTGAACCTCCCTAGCTTCACTCTCCTGCCATGCTGCACCAGAACCATGCCTTGTACTAGCCTAGATCATGAGCCATACTTCTCTTACACAAAAGGTGGACTTTGAGCAAAAGCAAACTTACCAATCACTATAGGCCAGGTCACATCATCTGACCTATAGGATTAAAATACAATATCCTTTGGCAAGCAAAATATATCAAGAGGCAAGGCTGAAACAAGACATAGCAACACATACACCAAAATACACCATTTTGCATATTCCTTCGAATCTGCCTCCACAAACTCAGAACATCAAAACCATCTTCACCAATCAACTCACCATGCTTCATTGAGCTCAAAGCAACCAAGAACCAGGCCTGAAACAAGCTGTAACCTCACTTCACCATTTTCACCCCAAGTTGCAGTTTCCTTCGAAACTCTCACCACAGCTCACAAACATCCAAACAAACTTTACAAAGCTTCTCCACTCACCATCTGGATCACAAAGAACCATTCACAATGGCCTGAAACTGCCTGAATCATCACTGCCATTTCCAACTGAGCTCGGGAAGAAGCTTGTCAAACTCCTCATCCAGCCAATATAAACTCCTCCAAAGCATTCAAACATCATCAAGGGGTCCTAAGGAGTGGATTGCACAAGGAGAAAGGGCCAGAAAGTCATCAGAGTGAAAGCTTCGAATCTCAGGTAGCTCAAGAAATATTTTTCCAGAAATCATTTCTTTTGTTTTAAACTTGTTCTTTGTGTCTTCCTGATCATGAATATGCCTTTGGTTTTGCAAATGGTGATGAAATGAGAGTTTAATTGCTCTCTGAAACTTGCGTGCCCTAATTCTTTCTTGCTTCGATTCAGCCTTGTTAGGAAGTATAAATGTGTTTTGATTAGGGGTTTTGGTTCGTGAGTGAGTGGGGATCATTTCCCAATTCTTAGATTTCATTTTGGTTAGGTTTTTAGAGTTTTGAGAATTTTCAGGGGAGATGCTGGCCGGAGAAGACGACCGGAGGTCTTCTCCGGCAGCCTGAAAGTAATTAGTGAGTTAATTAGGGTTAGGGCAAAATTCAAATATGGACCCTTGGATCTGGCTTCCCGCGCGCGTGTGTGTGGTCCAGATCGTGCCATTAATTCATAATCAGGATTAATTAATTTAATTAATTGAAATTAAGAGGTTTGAATTTCAGCCTTTGATCTGCGCGCGCAGTTAACCAGGCTCTCCCCAGATTCAATCCTGGCCCCTCATTTGGTTGACTTTCCATTATATTCATTTTTATTCATTTTCTTTTCTTTTTATTTGCATAATTATTTTAAAATAGTAAAAAATGTGTAAAAATTGTGAAACTTTTTCCCATAAGTTTTATTAATTTTTATGACACAAAAATATTTTTATTTTTATTTTTATCATTAAAAAAGTATTTTTAAATATTTAAAAGATTATTTTTAATTGATTAATGAGAATTAATTTATTAAAAATACTTTTAAGTATCTAAAAATCACCAAAAAATTCATGAAATGTACTAAGACATTTAGAAACATTGTCCAACCTTCAAACCAAATTTCTTTTTGGATCTTGATGCATTCTGAAAATTTTCCATTGAATTAAATCATTTTTTGTGCATTATTTTGATCATAAGTTCAAAAAAATCATTTCTGCCTATCTAGGAAGAGTTGAACTTTGATTCTTTTTGCATTGCATTGTATTTGGCATGTAGTTTTTGAGGTAAAATGGCCATAATTTGATCTTGCATTTTTCATTTGTTTGGCATTTCTTTTGTTTAGGAGTCCTAAAAACCCTAATAACTTAGAAAAATCATAACTTGAGTTTGGTTAAGAGTTGAGACCTCCCCTTTGGACTTTGGTTTAGTATAGGTTTAGGGTTTCTTTGGGTGGCATTTTCCATTTTTTATCTTAGGGTTTGCTTCTGTTTTTGGTTCTTGTTTGTTGTTTGATCCATAAACCCTAATTTGGGCTTTCATTTGCATCCTTCTTGCATTCTCTTGCATAACATGACTTGCCATGACATTTTAAGCATCCATGTGATTCATTTGACATCTTAAGACATGTAGAAAGCATGTTTGATCATTGCATCCCATATTTGCCATCTTGTTTGCCATGTATGTTTCATAACTTTTCATGTAAGTTCATGCTCCTTAACTTGCATCATTTGCATCCATGATCTTGTATGAACATCTCCATGCCTTGCCTCATGCTTGTAGCATCTCATAGCATCATTATAATCATCAACATGCTTCTGGTTTTGTTTCTCATCATGTCATTTCATCTCATCTTGTTTTGCATTGCATTTCTTTTCTAACATTTCAGGTGGTAAGTGATGTTGAGAAGTGAATTTGCCTTCACTTCTCATAACTTTTCTTTTCATCTCTCTTGCATCCATTGCTGCATTTTTATATGTGTTTGAGGTTGAGCTTGCTCATTCTTCTTCTTCCCACCTTCTTTCTTCAAGTGACTTGACTTCTTGAATGAAGCAAGTTACTTTGCTTCTCTTGATCCTGTCATCTGCTTCCTGGTGGCTCCTTTGAAGATTGTTCTTGCAAACCTCACAAACCTTAGGAACAACCAAGCATGACAATGACTAGGGTTTTGATTAGTCTCCCCTCTTAGTTTTACCTTTGTGTCTCTTTTGAGTCTTCTCTTCTCACCTCATAATCAGGGACTAAACCCTAAAGGCTTTAAGGCTTTATGATTAAGCTTATGCCTGCATCCTTCTCTTAGGATGGAGTGTATAACTTTAATCCTAAGTGTTAAACCCTTAATGTGTTTAACTCCTTTAATCAATTCACCTAATAAGTATCAAGACACACTTGTAACTTGGGCCTTGCATTAGGGTTCTAATTCTTCCTTAATTGGTTAAGAAGGACTAACCCTAGTGTTAATGGACAAGTCCCCCTCAAGTTGTCTTACAAATCATAAAAAACACTTCATCATCATATCATTAAATAAAATCCATCTAATAAGGCTTGTTTTGTCATGAGTTTAATCCCTAATCATGGATTAAGTTGAGGAGCTTTCCTCAGCTTAAACATTCTCATCTATTATCCTTCTCTTAGGATGGTGTAATGAGTCTGTTTAATCCTTGATTATGGCTTAACCTCATTACTTAACACTAAACAAAAACACCAAAAACATCTAAATAACCACAAGTAGGTCAATGATCTTAATCCTACATCAAAGGTGATTAAGTGTGAGAATCTGACTTCACACTTAAGGTATTCTCATTTCCCCTAATCAGAGGGAAGATGTGATGAGTTTACTAAATCCATTGGTTTAGGCTTAAGCTCATTAACTTACAACAAACTTTCAAAAGAAATAAAAGACTGAAAACTCAAAAACAAACAATAATCGTCTCCTCCGGGATTCTTTTCTTATCTCATTCACTCATAAACGGGAACTTGCTTCTTCCGTCTAATGCAAGACAGTTTGCACCTGAGCCAGACAGGTCATACACTTGAGCATTGACAAGCAAGCAGTTCACAAGTCAATTCATCTTTCAGTCTCTTTGGGTCGAACTACGGTGTTCTGACTTCCTCATTGCACGAGAGGATACGTAGGCATAACTTAACAGTTATCGAACAAAAGTCTCTGTATATTCCCCTCCTTCCAGCATTATTCTTTAAGCCTCATGATCTTGAGCATCTTATTCTTGTTCTTACACTGACACTTCACTTATATACTTCACTTTTCTCTTACACTGACACCTGTATATTTTGTTTTCCAGCTCTTTTACACACAAATTGCACTGACACTACCCCTTTAAAACACAAATCTTTCAAGCGTGGATCCCGTCGAGTACGACGGACAATCTGGGTGCTAACACCTTCCCAGGTTGTAACCAACCCCCTTTCTCAGTCTCTCTGGTTCGCAAACCGTCTTATCCATCTTTTTCTAGGCCTATGCAGCATTGCCTTTCCTCCGGGATAAAAATGCCTAGCTGGCGACTCTATTCATCTCCAGTGAGTTCACGGCTGTGTGTTCTCATTGTCCCTCTCGCCGACCGTTCGCGTCTGTACCTTTATTTGACCCTGTTTCATTTATCGGGAGCGACAGCTTGGCGACTCTGCTGGGGACCCTTATACTGCAACCAGGGCTTCTGGTTCTTTTTGTGGGTTCCTCCTAGCGCTTGTTTGATTTGTGTTTACTGGGGTGTTATATGCATATTTGTGTTTGTATATGTTTTATTTTTTCTTTATGTACAGTTGCTTTACTGCTTTCTTTATTGCTTTTGTATATATCATACTGTCATGCTGCTGGCTGGATCTGGTTTTGTTTTGGTGGGTGGGGTTCCATTGAGAGTTAAGGTCCTATACCTGGGACCTGAGTGACACCTAGGCTAGAGTGAATCATATTCTTTCCCATTCCATTTCGGTCTGGTGCGGGAATATGAAACACGGTTCAGATGTGGGTTTCTTCTTGAGAACTCTGTGTTGCAGATTTCCTGCAATGCTAGGGCTATCTGGGAAGCCTGCTAAGTCTGGATGACCTTTTAGTATTGACCTTCAGAAACTGAGGTGAATTAGAGGAGGAACTGTTATGGTTATTGTAAACACTGTACCTCTGGGTTAGAAGTGTTTACACTTCTCATAACTGATCCGAGTCTGAGGATCCTTGTTCTAGAACACCACCTGTGAGGGGGTTGGGCTGTTTACAGGTTTGCAGGTACCTTGACCTCAGAATACCCTGTTACTTTGGCTTGATTAAGAATACTCCATGTTGGAACAGTTCTTGTGGTTCTGAAACCCTGGACATGTGGCTCTTTATTTGAGTCCCCCACCCTGGTTACTGGATTTATAGACCTCCAACTGGAATTCTTGAACACACTTGGACCTATATCAGGGCATTTTGATCAGATCCAGCTCAGTCACAGACCCTTGCATATCATTTGCATACATAAACATTGCATCATTTTGACATTTGCTTATTTGTGTTTCAGGGTATCCATCTTCATTTGGTTTTGGTTTTGACCCCATCTTCAGTATTGACTTGTCTTCATCAGCTATCTGCTTCAGTTATCACCTGCACCAGCCAGTCAGTGGCCCACTTCTTCAGTGTTATCATCAGCACCTGTCTCTATTTAGTGTCAGCATCATGGCTCCTAAAAAGAGCAACATCACCTATCACTTTTTCCAGCCAGAGCTATCAGACATCAGGAGGATTCAAACCCTGATCACTCCAGATCACATACCATTGTTCAGGGAAAGTTATGGAGATATACTTGATATGGTTATGGATCTGGACCCATCGCAGAGAAGCCTGATCCACACCTGCATTCAGTTCTATGATCCCCCACTGAGATGTTTCACTTTCCAAGACTTTCAGTTGGGCCCTCTATTAGAAGAATACTCATCATTGGTTGGTTTGCCTATCAAGGGTGGAATCCCTTTCAACTCAGAGATGGTCTTTCCTAGCAATGGAGAAGTAGCAAAGGCTCTGCATCTGGAACCTGTCCTGATTGAGCAGCATATGACTTCTAAAGCTGGGATCCCTGGTTTTCATCTGGATTTCTTAATCTCTCAAGCTACCCTGAAAGCTTCTCTAGGAGAGTGGAAAGCTGTTTGTGCTTTACTGGCCTTGAGCATATATGGAATTGTATTGTTTGCAGATGAGCCTCGATTCATCAGCAAGAATGCAATCCATCTATTCATCTTGAAGAACCCAGTACCAACTTTATTAGGGGATCTCTATTACTCAGTGCATCAGAGAAATGAAAAGCAGAGGGGGAGATTAGTGAGGTGTTGTGCTCCATTGTTCCACACTTGGCTTCTCAGACATCTACCCAGGACAGATGCATTTCTGAACCCTCATCAGCAGAGCAACTGGGCTAAGAGACTCACTGTTCTAACTTCAGCAGATATCAGATGGTGCACTCAAAGCACCAAGGGCAGGGATATCATCACCAGCTGTGGGCATTTTCCTAATGTGCCTTTGGTAGGAGTTAAGGGTAGTATTAATTACAATCCTCTGCTGTTCAGAAGGCAACTGGGCTATGCACTGGTCCACACTCCTAAGGCACAGGACTTGGTTGAGACTCTTTATTGCGAGAACAAGCTTAATCTGGCTACTCTTAGGCAGGCTGCCTGGGCCTGGGATAATGTCCAAACCAAGGGAGTAACCATTCTGGGGAAGTGCAACAACGTGGCATCAGCACAATATTATGAATGGTCCCGTGCCAGGGCCCAATTCTCTGGGATGCCCTTTACCATAGAGGACATGCCTGAGTCATCTTCAGCACCACCCCTGCCACTATCAGTTTGGAGGAGTTTGAGAGCTTGAAGGAGAGAAATGAGAAGCTAACCCAGGCTTTGCAGAAGACCCTCCGGGAGAGGAGTGAAGGTATGAGGGAGATTGAGAGGTTGGAGAAATTAAGAGTAGAGCATCTGATTAAGATTGAGAAGTATGGGGATTACATTAAAAAGTCTAAAGCTGGAGAACAAATTCTGAAAAATGCTTGCAAAGAAGCCCAGTTCCAGAGAGCAAGGACAGACTTGTATCTGAAGGAGAGTCAGGCTCGGTGGGTCAGGATCACCGAGGCTCGTACTCTGGAAGACAAGAGAGTTCAAGACAAGATGGAGCAACTGGAAGCTAGTGCAAAAGAACAGCAAGAAGCCCTGGCAGCAGCCCAGAGGGAGATATCAGAGCTGAAGATCAAAGCAGGGGTGAAGAGGTCAAAGGACCAAACTCAGCACAAGAAGCTCACTACAGTTGTTACAACCCGGAGCCTCCTCATCAGGAATCTCACGGAGCGTCCGGCTGATCCTGTGACCGAAGCACTTCTCAAGGAAGTTCGTGAGGATGAGTTTGGTCTTGATGTTTGACCATTTGTTTGTTGTTGCTTTCTTTCCATGTACTTTTATTTTCTTGTAATGTATTTTGACCCCTTAGAGGGCTTGTGTTGTAAAATGAACAAGTTGTATTATTTCACCTTCTGTAATATATTTGTGTTAGTTTGCTCCATTTGAGTTTTCTTCAAGCAACAACAACAATATCTTCAAGGGTCTGGAAGGGTCAAAACCGAAGGCCAAACCGGATACCTTGAGAACAAATAAGCATAACTGCATTGCATGCTAACCCTTCATTTGTTTTGTAGGTTTTGTTTTGTTGTGGCTAACCTCTGTTGTGATGCCTCAGGAACTATTGCTAGGCGCCGGGTATTTCCCCTCAATCGTCCGCACCGTTATCCAACCCGAAACAACCTTCCGGGAATTCAAATAGATCAGATGCAGCAGGACCTTACTGAGGTCAGAAATCAAATGGCAAACGAAAGGCTAGAAATGAGGAATCAAATGACTCAGTTCATGGAAGTTATGAACAACATGGCTCAAAGCCAGGAAAGATTGAGAGCCATGGTGGAAAGGCAGAATCAAGAAGATCCACATATAGGGACTGCCGGTACCAGTAACAATGAAAGAGTCCAACCTCATGTCAACCCCCCGGTATTTGGACCACACCTCCATCCTGAGGTCAATATTCCAGCAAATTTTCAAGGGACTGCTACTGCAGCCAGGGTACTTCAAGAGGACCCCCAAGAGGACCAGTTCACAGTAATGGGTGCTGGGGAAGAAGCTTATGATAGGAGATTGGATGAGATAGCTGAGAAGTTGAGGTCCTTAGAGTCTCAAATCTCTTTGGGATTCGATGTCATGGATATGGGCTTGGTAGACGGGGTCAGGATCCCCCATAAGTTCAAGCCTCCTTGCTTTGAAAAATACAACGGGACTTCATGCCCCCGGACTCATTTACAGTCATTTCTGGGAAGGCTGAAGGCCTATACAATGGATGAGAAGCTCTGGATGTTCTATTTCGAAGACAGCTTAACTGGAGCGTCAAGAGAATGGTACTCTCACTTGACAAGGGCAACTATTAGATGCTGGAAGGACCTGGCAGAGGCCTTTATCAGACAGTATCAGTATAACTTAGACATGGCACCCAACAGGACCCTCCTAATGGGAATGTCACAGTCGTCAAGGGAAAGTTTCCGAGAATATGCACAGAGATGGAGGCAACTGGCTGCTGCTGTTCAACCACCTATGTCTGAACGGGAAATGGCAGATATGTTCATGAACACCCTTCAGGGAACATATATTGACAGGTTGGCTGCTTTCTCTTCCACTAGCTTTGCAGATGTTGTCATAGCTGGGGAGAGAATTGAAAGCTTGTTAAAAATGGGAAAAATCTCAGATAACGGTGCAAGCTCGTCCAGTAGTGCAAGAAAGCCTTTTGCAGGCCCGAGAAGAACTGGCGAGACCAATGCCATCCATTCAAACAGGGGCAGGCCCCAATATGCTCAAAGGTCAATAGCAGCAGTCACCATTCCTGCTCCAGCACATCCTCAACCCGTCTATCACCTCCACAGCAAAACTATCAGCCGCAACCTCAGTACCATCAGCAAAATCAGTATCCTCCAAGGAACTACAACAACAGCAACACCAACAACAACAGTCAATAAAGGCCATTCCAACAGAGGCCATCTCAAGCTAATAGGGTGATCGATCAGATCCCTATGCCATATGCTACCCTGCTGCCACAACTCCTGAAACTCAACCTAGTTGAGCTAAGGACGTTGGCACCTCCAGACCCCAACAGTCTACCCAGGAACTATGACTCCAACGCTAGGTGTGCCTTCCATTCAATCGCACCTGGCCACAGTACAGAAAAGTGCAGAGCCCTGCATATGAAGGTACAAGACCTGGTAGACTCAAAAGCTCTGAATTTCGCACCACCACCCAATGTCAATAAGAACCCGATGCCAAACCACGGTGGTCCCAGGATTAACGCTATTGAAGAAGACAAGCCGTCTTATTTAATAACCAGTGTGGGACAGATCAGGACACCGTTAGTGGAAATCAAAGCTCAGCTCTTGGAATGTCAAATGTTCCCGGGGTGTGAGTTGGGTTGTGCTTACTGCAATATCTCGGTAAATGGGTGCGACAATTTGAGGAATGACATAGACGGCCTTATTCAGAGTGGCCAGCTTCAGATCACCACATCATTTCCAACAAATCCAGCAATCTCATCAGCAACGGTTTCAGAACCTCCTACAACTGCAGCAACTATTGTTCCTAACAATTCTTCGGTTTCATCAACGAGTACTTCATCTGTCGTTTCAACTGATCAGATATCAATGAATGTTCCTTCTACAACTCCAGCACCACTCCATTTTGAAGCTCCTACAACAACAACATCCATTCTTCCACCATTATCTCCTACAACACCAGCAACAAATCATGAAGATGTCTCAACTGTCACCATATTCTACGATCCTGAAAACAACTCCGCCTACAACTCAGAAAGTGCTGCTCCCACTAGGGCACCAGTTACAATTTATTACGATCCACAGACTATTACAGTTCCTTCAACAGTTGCAGTCAGTCCAGTCACTATCACGGTGCCTGGACCAATACCTTATGAAAGCAGCAATGCCATCCCCTGGCATTACGGCTCTGACCTGTACTGTGAAGGGCAAAGAATCACTTTTGAATCATCAACCCCTGCACTACAAATTGACAATGTGGGCGGAGGCGGAGGCTTCACTCGAAGCGGACGTCTTTTCGCTCCACAAATTCAGAGACCCACAGCCGAAGCAGAAGCTGCTGCCAAGGCAAAAGGGAAGAGCCCTGTGCAGGAAGATCAAGCTGTTAAGGAAGCCTTGAAGACACCCTTTGATCAAGAGGTTGATGAGTTCATGCGAATCATCAAAAAGAGTGATTATAAAATAGTGGATCAGCTTCATCAGACCCCTTCCAAGATCTCAATCCTATCATTGCTTATGTGCTCCGAAGCCCATCGGAATGCACTACTCAAAGTCCTGCACGCAGCTTACGTGCCTGAATAGATCACTGTCAATCAGCTGGAGGCAGTAGTTGGAAATGTTAATGCTAGTCACGGACTAGGGTTCACCAATACTGATTTGACAACGGAAGGCCGTAACCATAACAAAGCCTTGCACATAACCATGGAATGCAAAGGAGCAGTCCTTTCCCATGTACTGGTCGACACAGGGTCATCCCTTAATGTCTTACCAAAGAAGGCTCTGGTGAAGTTAGAATATGATGGATTGGCATTGAAACCCAGCAACCTGGTGGTAAGAGCCTTTGATGGTTCAAAGAGATCGGTTCTGGGAGAGATTGAACTGCCCATAACGATTGGCCCGCAGACCTTTAAAACTATCTTCTATGTGATGGACATTCAGCCCGCCTACAGCTGTTTGTTGGGTAGGCCATGGATTCACGCTGCTGGCGCCGTGACCTCTACCCTTCACCAGAAGTTAAAATATGAGTGGGAGGGTCAAATCGTTACAATCTGTGGAGAAGAGGACATTTTTGTCAGCCACCTGGCAACCTATAAGTACATTGAGATGGATGGGGAGATCCATGAAACAATGAGCCAGGGGTTTGAAGCCTTGAATGTGAATGAGACATCTGCTGTATCTGGTACTCCAATGTCATCATACCAACAAGCCCGGAAGGTTGTTGAGGAAGGAACTGCCCAAGGCTGGGGCAAACTGCTATCGGTGGAGAAGAAAGAGGACAGATTTGGGTTGGGTTACAAACCAACTCAACAAGATCAAACAGCGGCTGCGAAAGAGCCCAATTTTTTGAGTGGGGGGATGCTTACCCCTGATGCTATCAACTGTCTGGAAGACGAGCTGGAAGAGGAACGCAACCTGGAAAGCTGGATTCGTCCAAAGATCCCGGGGAGCAGTATCTCGAACTGGTCTTCCCAGGAAATTATAAGAGTTACTCATGCAGAGTAATTATTATTTCCTGTATTTTATAGCATGCATCAAAGTCTTGCATCTTGCCCAAGATGACAAGACTCATTTTGTAATCGGGCCATCTGTACTTTTTGTGCAAACAAGACCAATTAATGAAATATCAAACATCTTTTTGCAAACAAGTCTTTTTCTTTTCCGTTCACTGTTTTCCTATTTTTCTTTTTGTACAAAAAATAAATGGCAGTGTTTTCAAAATGACAACTTTTATTTCACTTTTCTAAAGCAAGATTAAAATCAGATCACTAAAATGAACAAACTTAACCCTTGCAGAGAGTGCCTTCCAGACAGCACCGACAACAGCACGGCTATGACTTCGTGTGACTTTGACAATCCAATCAATCAAGCTGATGAAGGGGTTGATGAAGAATATGAGCTTCCTGGAGAGCTAGCCAGGTTGTTAAGACAAGAGGAAAAGGTTATTACTCCTCACCAGGAGGAGGTTGAAGTGATCAATCTTGGTACGGATGAAGACGTGAAAGAAGTTAAAATCGGGGCCTGCCTGCAAGACTCAGTGAAGAGACAACTGATTGATCTGCTTCAAGAGTATGTGGACGTGTTTGCTTGGTCGTATCAAGACATGCCAGGGTTGGATACCAACATTGTTGTACACAAGCTGCCTTTGAGAGAAGAGTGCCCACCAGTTAAGCAGAAACTGCGCCGTACTCGTCCGGACATGGCGATGAAAATCAAAGAAGAGGTACAAAAGCAATGGGACGCCGGGTTCCTTGCTGTGACTAGCTATCCACCATGGGTTTCTAATATTGTGCCTGTGCCTAAGAAAGACGGCAAAGTTAGGATGTGTGTTGATTACCGGGATCTGAACAGAGCCAGCCCGAAAGATGATTTCCCTTTACCTCACATTGATGTATTGGTGGATAACACGGCTCAGTTCTCGGTATTCTCCTTCATGGACGGATTTTCAGGATATAATCAAATCAAAATGTCACCTGAAGACATGGAGAAGACAACATTCATCACACCCTGGGGCACGTTCTGCTACAAGGTAATGCCGTTTGGGCTCAAGAATGCCGGCGCAACATATCAACGGGCTATGGTGACATTATTCCACGATATGATTCATAAAGAGATAGAATTTTATGTGGATGACATGATTGCCAAGTCCCTTACTGAAGAAGAACATCTGGTAAATCTGCTCAAATTGTTCAAACGTCTGAGGAAGTACCAACTGAAGTTGAACCCCAACAAATGCACATTCGGGGTGCGATCTGGTAAGCTGCTGGGTTTTATTGTAAGTGAGAAAGGGATTGAAGTTGACCCTGATAAAGTCAAAGCCATCCAAGAGATGCCTGCACCTAAAACAGAGAAAGAAGTTCGAGGGTTCTTAGGTCGATTGAACTACATTTCAAGGTTCATATCTCACCTGACAGCAACCTGTGAACCCTTGTTCAAGCTATTAAGAAAAGAACAGACGGTCAGGTGGAACGAAGACTGCCAGAAGGCTTTTGACAAGATCAAGGAATATCTGCAAGAACCTCCAATCCTTATGCCACCAGTTGAAGGAAGACCTCTGATAATGTACTTGACAGTATTAGAAGAGTCGATGGGGTGTGTGCTGGGCCAGCATGACGAGTCTGGTCGAAAAGAGTATGCAATATACTACCTAAGCAAAAAGTTTACCGACTGTGAACAACGTTATTCACTGCTCGAGAAAACTTGCTGTGCTTTAGCGTGGGCTGCTCGCCGACTAAGACAGTATATGTTGACCCACACTACCTTGTTAATCTCAAAAATGGACCCAGTTAAGTACATTTTCGAGAAGCCAGCTCTTACCGGACGGGTTGCAAGATGGCAAATGATTCTCACAGAATACGACATACAGTACACATCTCAGAAAGCCATCAAGGGCAGTGTACTATCTGAATATCTTGCTGAGCAACCCATTGATGATTACCAGCCTATGAGATTTGACTTCCCTGATGAAGACATCATGTTCATTAAAGCAAAAGATCATGAAGAGCCTATTCACACTGAAGGGCCTGACCCGGAAGAAGAATGGACTATGATGTTTGACGGGGCTGTTAACATGAATGGCCGTGGTGTTGGTGCAGTACTCATCACACCCAAAGGAGTTCACATGCCATTCTCGGCAAAACTCACTTTCAACTGCACTAACAACGAAGCTGAATACGAAGCTTGCATTATGGGTCTTGAGGAAGCCATTGACCTCAGGATCAAGACTTTAACTGTATTCGGAGATTCAGCTTTGGTAGTCAATCAAACCAACGGCAAATGGTACACCCACCAGGATCATCTGATACCTTACAGGGATTATACAAGGAGGTTATTGACTTTCTTCACAACAGTCAAGCTCGAGTATATCCCTCGGGACGAGAATCAGTTTGCAGATGCTCTTGCTACCATTTCATCCATGATCAAAGTTCAAGCTGCTAGTTTTGTACCTCAGATCTCAGTGTCAAGACTTGACAGACCAGCATATGTATTTGCAGCGGAAGTTATCAAAGACGATAAGCCTTGGTTCCACGACATTAAATGCTTCTTGGAGGATCAAACATACCCACCTGGGGCATCTTCCAATGATAAGAAGACTTTAAGAAGGCTTGCTGGGAGTTTCTTTCTGAACACTGATGGGTCTTTATACAAAAGGAACTTTGATATGGTACTCCTCCGATGTGTTGACAAGACAGAAGCAGATTTATTGATGCATGAAGTGCACGAAGGCTCCTTTGGTACCCATGCTGGGGGACATGCAATGGCTAAGAGGTTGTTAAGATCAGGCTATTATTGGATCACAATGGATGCAGACTGTTGTGCCTACGCCAGAAAATGCCACAAATGCCAGATCTACGCAGATAAAGTGCATGTGCCTCCCAATCCTTTGAACATCATGTCTTCACCATGGCCCTTTGCCATGTGGGGCATTGATATGATTGGCAAGATTGAGCCAACTGCTTCAAACGGCCACAGATTCATCCTGGTCGCCATCGACTATTTCACCAAGTGGGTTGAAGCAGCCTCATATGCAAATGTTACAAGGCAAGTGGTAGCCCGATTCCTAAAGAGAGATATCATCTGTCGATACGGAGTGCCCGAGCGAATCATTACTGATAATGGTTCCAACTTAAACAACAAAATGATGGCAGAGCTATGCCGGGACTTCAAAATCCAACATCACAATTCTTCTCCTTACAGGCCTAAGATGAATGGCGCTGTTGAGGCGGCAAACAAGAATATTAAGAAGATTGTGCAGAAGATGGTAGTCACTTACAAAGACTGGCATGAAATGCAACCGTTCGCCTTGCATGGGTACCGCACGTCAATCAGAACGTCCACTGGGGCAACACCGTATCAGCTTGTGTATGGTATGGAGGCAGTCCTACCTGTTGAAGTTGAATTACCCTCTCTGCGGGTACTAATGGATGTTAAACTGAGTGAAGCAGAATGGGTTCGGGCCCGATGCGAACAACTGAGTCTGATCGAAGAGAAAAGATTGGCTGCAATCTGTCATGGGCAGTTATATCAGAGAAGAATGAAGAAAGCCTTCGATCAGAAAGTCAGGCACCGAGAGTACCAAGTAGGAGATCTTGTTTTGAAAAGAATCCTCCCTCCTCATACAGACCACAGGGGCAAGTGGACTCCGAATTATGAAGGACCATTCGTGGTGAAGAAAGTTTTTTCCGGTGGAGCACTGATGCTCAGTACCATGGATGGTGAAGATTTCCCATCCCCTGTGAATTCAGATGCAGTTAAAAAATACTTCGTATAAAATGACCCGCTGGACACAAAAACAGAATGTAAGTCCAGGCAAAAATAGGGCATCCCGGCGAGTCAAAAATAGAATAAAAGACTCGGGCAAAAATAAGGGAAAATAAATAAAAAAATGTACACCCGCTGAGTTGAAAAGCCGCATTGGACAGCTCAGGCAAAAGTGGGTATCCCGATGGATTGAAAACCCGAAAAGGCGATCCATGCAAAATAAGGGAATAAGCGAACAACTGCATTCTGAGTTCGTCTGTATCATCTACAACTTGGTAAGCTTCAACAAGATCAAGCTTCAATCAGAATCAACATTCTTCAAAAGCAAGATGAGAAGAACGTCAAAAGTCATACGGGTCATAGTGAAGAGGAAGCTCCTTAAAGCATCATCAACACTGCCAGCATTTTGTTTCTCAATTTGTAACAATCTCCTCATTTCAGGGGATATGTTCCTTTGACTGTATCTCGCCAATTCAGGGCATATGAATTAATAAAATCAGATTTTCAGTCATGTCTCATTTTGTACATTTTATTTGCAAAAAATGTCTGATGTCTTAAAAGAAAAAAACTGATTGCATAAGAATACAGATGCTTATCTTCAAAAGTAAAAACATGCTTGCAGGAAATATGCTTACTCTCAGAAGTATCCTAACTCCTATGACGGAATCCAGTACGGGATACCTCGGGATTATCTTGTGCGTTTCTCCTTATCTTTGCAGGATTGCAGGTATCCAGAACGCAACCTGGGGCATGCAAGTTACATCCCAGCAAGCTGGCAAATCAACACTCAATTTTAGCACTCAAGTTGCTTTCTCCCCAGCTGAGTTTGCCTCTCACAACTCTCCCCAGCTGAGTTACCAACAATTCTCCCCAGCCATAGTACCAATCATTCTTCCTCAGTAAAATACAGGAGTCAGGGAATCATCTCCCCACAGAATCTTCAGCCTCTATTCAGAAGAGCAACGCAGGAAAGGATCACAACAGAGTGAAGAAAGCTTCTACAAACCCCAGCTGGGCCTCTCATTTATTAGGATAGGTTTATCAGTGACCCGTATCCCCAAGCAAATATCATCTTATTAGATCTACCAATGATCTCCTCCCCAGCTGGGATGTCCATTTCAAACAGATCAACTAGGGATCTCTGCAGCAGCGGGATCCGAATCCCAGATTTGTGCCTCTTTGCACAATCATAGCATTTGCATCATATTCACCCACAAAGCGTAGCATTCCGTCTAATACGGAGCATTACGGCAAAAATCAAATACATAGCATAATCATAAGCCATGTTATGAACCAACACTTGTGAATAATAACAGTTCATCAACATACAGAAGAAAAATCCCCACCAGAGTTACCAGCAAGAGCAGTTGCCTCCCAAATCACAAACACCAGTATATACTCCTTTTTGACACCCGTCCGTGTTATATCCCAGCAAAAAGCCAAAGACGTTCCCTTTGCACTCGCATATACTTATATACACTTTCCTGACACCCGGCCGTGTCATATCCCCAGCGCAGTCGCTTACACCTTCATCACCCATACACTTGTTATACTTTTCTCTCTCGACACTCGTCCGTGTCGCTCTCCCCAGCAGTTAAACACTCATCTATATATACTCATGATACACCTATACAGATACTCGTCCGTATCTTATACACAACACTTATCTCCCCACAGATTCGACAATAGTCCTTGTTCTTTGTTAACCAGTTGGTACTCGTCCGTATCATCATCTCAGAACATTGCGTCTAGTGTTTGTTTCTACATGATACTCGTCCGTATCATAGTCTTAAGGATGCTCGTCCGCATCTTTAATCCATACACTGTGTCAAACACTTATGTCTTCTTGAATATAGACCCTCGTTCGTGTCTACTATTCCCCAGAAGGGTCCCTTCAGATGCAACACTCGTCCGTGTTCTCTGTTAACCAGTTGATACTCGTCCGTATCATCATCTCTGAACACGTGTCAGTTTGTTTCTACCTGATACTCGTCCGTATCATAGTCTTAAGGATGCTCGTCCGCATCTTTAATCTATACACAGCATCTAAACACTTGTACTTTCTCTTCTTGGTTGTAAATACTCGTCCGTGTTTACTATATCCCCAGTAGATCGCAAACAAATTTTCCTTTTTATCTGACACTCGTCCTGTGTCATGATAAACCCTGAGAGCAGCCGTACCCTGCTGAGTGGTCGTCCTCCACTTCTTGATGGTCGTCCTCCATCATGCTCGTCCGATGGCCGTCCCCATCGTTGTTTTAGCAGCCGTCCCCTGCTAGGTGGTCGTCCTCCACCTTTTGATGATCGTCCTTCATCATTTTATCCAATGGCCGTCCCCATTGTTGATTTTGGTTGTCTGGCATTCGTCCTATGTCATGAGAAACCTCGAGAGCAGCCGTACCCTGCTGAGTGGTCGTCCTCCACTTCTTGATAGTCGTCCTCCATCATGCTCGTCCGATGGCCGTCCCCATCTTTGACCTTTTCTATCCGATGGCCGTCCCCATCGTTGATATTTTCGGCAGCCGTACCCTGCCAGGTGGTCGTCCTCCACCTTTGATGGCCGTCCCCATCATAATTCCTTTACTACCCAACAGAGCAGCCGTACCCTGCTAGGTGATCGTCCTTCACCTTTGATGGCCGTCCCCCATCATCTGTTTATTTCATTTATTCTTTAACCCGATGGCCGTCCCCGTCGTGGTCGCTTTTCCTTTTTAGCCCGATGGCCGTCCCCATCGTTGGTTACCTTGCTTTATGAACTTGATGGCCGTCCCCATCATAATTTCATTTTCCCCAGCTAGTCGGCCGTCCCCGTCTTAGCTTTACCTTTTTATCCCCAGCATGTCGGCCGTCCCCGTCATCGCTTTATTTGGCACGCTTTTCCCAGCATGTCGGCCGTCCCCGTCATTGCTCTATCACCCATTTTACAATATACTTCATTTTTCTTTACAATCTATATCCCTTTTCTTCTTCATTCTGTGAGTGCAAATTTTGGACTGTCTTTGGTATTCAACCACAAGTTATCTTGTTTGCCTGTCAAGCCGTCGCTTACAACCGGCACAGCTAACTCATGCTTGAATAGGGGCAGCTGTAAACACCCCAAATTTGCCCTCACCCATTTCACCATGGCTTGTGATCATTTCATATGCATAAATACAATCATATCCCCTCATATCCCATTTTTGATTCACTGCATAGTTTCTAAGTCATCTGCACCTAGGGTTTGTGATCTGAGCAATACAAGAGCCTCTTGAGCCACTCCAAAGGCAACCAATCACTTCAAAGGGATCCATATGTGTTCAAGTATCATATTTCATCCTCTCAGAGTCAAAATTCCAAGGAATCACAAGAACTAGGGTTTGAATGGATGCAGAGCCAAGTTTGACTGCACAGTTGACTTAAAAATTAGGGTTTTGGTTTCAGAGGCCATAACTCCAAATTTTTTGGTCATTCTTGTTTCCATTGGTCTCTATATGGTATAGGAAGTATGCATATCAATTTTCATGAAGAAATTCCATGGGGAAGTCATCTGATCAAGGGTTGACTTTTCAGACAAGTCAGTGTAAAATCAGGGCATCTGAGGCCCCCAATGACCCAACCAATGGGTGATCTTCATCATTTTGAGTGTATATGATCTTTATTTGATCATGGAAGAAGGTTGAAGTTCACAAAAATCAAGAATTTGGAAGTTTTGCAAATGTTGACTTTTTGGGCATAGTTGACTTTTCAAGAATGCCTCATTTTTGGTCATTTTTCAAGCCTTAATTCTTGATCCAAAAATGCTTCAAATGAAAAAACTTTGGTCATGAAAGTTGTAGATCTCATCTTTCCCTTTTCAAAAAGTACAAGAACATGATCAAATTCTTCTTGGATCAAAAGTTATGGTGTGACAAAGTTGGCAAAAATCATTGATTTTCAAGTTATGCACCAAGTGTGAAAATTGCAAAATCATGTACCAAGGCAAATTGCAATTTCTAGTTGGCATCAAACCATCACATAAACATCATGTAAGTCCTAAAATTCAGAATGGACTAGGCATTGCTCATGTTTCATGGCTTTTGGGACAAGATCTTTCCATATGAACCAAAAGGCAAGCAACTTGCAAAACCACTCATCACACTTCACCAACTAGTTGCCTTGGCTGCTGAACCTCCCTAGCTTCACTCTCCTGCCATGCTGCACCAGAACCATGCCTTGTACTAGCCTAGATCATGAGCCATACTTCTCTTACACAAAAGGTGGACTTTGAGCAAAAGCAAACTTACCAATCACTATAGGCCAGGTCACATCATCTGACCTATAGGATTAAAATACAATATCCTTTGGCAAGCAAAATATATCAAGAGGCAAGGCTGAAACAAGACATAGCAACACATACACCAAAATACACCATTTTGCATATTCCTTCGAATTTGCCTCCACAAACTCAGAACATCAAAACCATCTTCACCAATCAACTCACCATGCTTCATTGAGCTCAAAGCAACCAAGAACCAGGCCTGAAACAAGCTGTAACCTCACTTCACCATTTTCACCCCAAGTTGCAGTTTCCTTCGAAACTCTCACCACAGCTCACAAACATCCAAACAAACTTTACAAAGCTTCTCCACTCACCATCTGGATCACAAAGAACCATTCACAATGGCCTGAAACTGCCTGAATCATCACTGCCATTTCCAACTGAGCTCGGGCAGAAGCTTGTCAAACTCCTCATCCAGCCAATATAAACTCCTCCAAAGCATTCAAACATCATCAAGGGGTCCTAAGGAGTGGATTGCACAAGGAGAAAGGGCCAGAAAGTCATCAGAGTGAAAGCTTCGAATCTCAGGTAGCTCAAGAAATATTTTTCCAGAAATCATTTCTTTTGTTTTAAACTTGTTCTTTGTGTCTTCCTGATCATGAATATGCCTTTGGTTTTGCAAATGGTGATGAAATGAGAGTTTAATTGCTCTCTGAAACTTGCGTGCCCTAATTCTTTCTTGCTTCGATTCAGCCTTGTTAGGAAGTATAAATGTGTTTTGATTAGGGGTTTTGGTTCGTGAGTGAGTGGGGATCATTTCCCAATTCTTAGATTTCATTTTAGTTAGGTTTTTAGAGTTTTGAGAATTTTCAGGGGAGATGCTGGCCGGAGAAGACGACCGGAGGTCTTCTCCGGCAGCCTGAAAGTAATTAGTGAGTTAATTAGGGTTAGGGCAAAATTCAAATATGGACCCTTGGATCTGGCTTCCCGCGCGCGTGTGTGTGGTCCAGATCGTGCCATTAATTCATAATCAGGATTAATTAATTTAATTAATTGAAATTAAGAGGTTTGAATTTCAGCCTTTGATCTGCGCGCGCAGTTAACCAGGCTCTCCCCAGATTCAATCCTGGCCCCTCATTTGGTTGACTTTCCATTATATTCATTTTTATTCATTTTCTTTTCTTTTTATTTGCATAATTATTTTAAAATAGTAAAAAATGTGTAAAAATTGTGAAACTTTTTCCCATAAGTTTTATTAATTTTTATGACACAAAAATATTTTTATTTTTATTTTTATCATTAAAAAAGTATTTTTAAATATTTAAAAGATTATTTTTAATTGATTAATGAGAATTAATTTATTAAAAATACTTTTAAGTATCTAAAAATCACCAAAAAATTCATGAAATGTACTAAGACATTTAGAAACATTGTCCAACCTTCAAACCAAATTTCTTTTTGGATCTTGATGCATTCTGAAAATTTTCCATTGAATTAAATCATTTTTTGTGCATTATTTTGATCATAAGTTCAAAAAAATCATTTCTGCCTATCTAGGAAGAGTTGAACTTTGATTCTTTTTGCATTGCATTGTATTTGGCATGTAGTTTTTGAGGTAAAATGGCCATGATTTGATCTTGCATTTTTCATTTGTTTGGCATTTCTTTTGTTTAGGAGTCCTAAAAACCCTAATAACTTAGAAAAATCATAACTTGAGTTTGGTTAAGAGTTGAGACCTCCCCTTTGGACTTTGGTTTAGTATAGGTTTAGGGTTTCTTTGGGTGGCATTTTCCATTTTTTATCTTAGGGTTTGCTTCTGTTTTTGGTTCTTGTTTGTTGTTTGATCCATAAACCCTAATTTGGGCTTTCATTTGCATCCTTCTTGCATTCTCTTGCATAACATGACTTGCCATGACATTTTAAGCATCCATGTGATTCATTTGACATCTTAAGACATGTAGAAAGCATGTTTGATCATTGCATCCCATATTTTCCATCTTGTTTGCCATGTATGTTTCATAACTTTTCATGTAAGTTCATGCTCCTTAACTTGCATCATTTGCATCCATGATCTTGTATGAACATCTCCATGCCTTGCCTCATGCTTGTAGCATCTCATAGCATCATTATCATCATCATCATGCTTCTGGTTTTGTTTCTCATCATGTCATTTCATCTCATCTTGTTTTGCATTGCATTTCTTTTCTAACATTTCAGGTGGTAAGTGATGTTGAGAAGTGAATTTGCCTTCACTTCTCATAACTTTTCTTTTCATCTCTCTTGCATCCATTGCTGCATTTTTATATGTGTTTGAGGTTGAGCTTGCTCATTCTTCTTCTTCCCACCTTCTTTCTTCAAGTGACTTGACTTCTTGAATGAAGCAAGTTGCTTTGCTTCTCTTGATCCTGTCATCTGCTTCCTGGTGGCTCCTTTGAAGATTGTTCTTGCAAACCTCACAAACCTTAGGAACAACCAAGCATGACACTGACTAGGGTTTTGATTAGTCTCCCCTCTTAGTTTTACCTTTGTGTCTCTTTTGAGTCTTCTCTTCTCACCTCATAATCAGGGACTAAACCCTAAAGGCTTTAAGGCTTTATGATTAAGCTTATGCCTGCATCCTTCTCTTAGGATGGAGTGTATAACTTTAATCCTAAGTGTTAAACCCTTAATGTGTTTAACTCCTTTAATCAATTCACCTAATAAGTATCAAGACACACTTGTAACTTGGGCCTTGCATTAGGGTTCTAATTCTTCCTTAATTGGTTAAGAAGGACTAACCCTAGTGTTAATGGACAAGTCCCCCTCAAGTTGTCTTACAAATCATAAAAAACACTTCATCATCATATCATTAAATAAAATCCATCTAATAAGGCTTGTTTTGTCATGAGTTTAATCCCTAATCATGGATTAAGTTGAGGAGCTTTCCTCAGCTTAAACATTCTCATCTATTATCCTTCTCTTAGGATGGTGTAATGAGTCTGTTTAATCCTTGATTATGGCTTAACCTCATTACTTAACACTAAACAAAAACACCAAAAACATCTAAATAACCACAAGTAGGTCAATGATCTTAATCCTACATCAAAGGTGATTAAGTGTGAGAATCTGACTTCACACTTAAGGTATTCTCATTACCCCTAATCAGAGGGAAGATGTGATGAGTTTACTAAATCCATTGGTTTAGGCTTAAGCTCATTAACTTACAACAAACTTTCAAAAGAAATAAAAGACTGAAAACTCAAAAACAAACAATAATCGTCTCCTCCGGGATTCTTTTCTTATCTCATTCACTCACAAACGGGAACTTGCTTCTTCCGTCTAATGCAAGACAATTTGCACCTGAGCCAGACAGGTCATACACTTGAGCATTGACAAGCAAGCAGTTCACAAGTCAATTCATCTTTCAGTCTCTTTGGGTCGAACTACGGTGTTCTGACTTCCTCATTGCACGAGAGGATACGTAGGCATAACTTAACAGTTATCGAACAAAAGTCTCTGTATATTCCCCTCCTTCCAGCATTATTCTTTAAGCCTCATGATCTTGAGCATCTTATTCTTGTTCTTACACTGACACTTCACTTATATACTTCACTTTTCTCTTACACTGACACCTGTATATTTTGTTTTCCAGCTCTTTTACACACAAATTGCACTGACACTACCCCTTTAAAACACAAATCTTTCAAGCGTGGATCCCGTCGAGTACGGCGGACAATCTGGGTGCTAACACCTTCCCAGGTTGTAACCAACCCCCTTTCTCAGTCTCTCTGGTTCGCAAACCGTCTTATCCATCTTTTTCTAGGCCTATGCAGCATTGCCTTTCCTCCGGGATAAAAATGCCTAGCTGGCGACTCTATTCATCTCCAGTGAGTTCACGGCTGTGTGTTCTCATTGTCCCTCTCGCCGACCGTTCGCGTCTGTACCTTTATTTGACCCTGTTTCATTTATCGGGAGCGACAGCTGGCTGTATATCCATCACAAAGAAGGTCATTTTGAAAACTTGTGGGCCAATCATTATTGGTAATTCTATCTCTCCTAGAACAGATCTCTTAGAACCATCAAAGGCTCTCACTACCAAGTTACTTGGGCGTAGTGCCAATCCATCATGCTCCAGCTTCACAAGGGCTTTCTTGGGCAGGATGTTGAGGGATGACCCTGTGTCTACCAGTACGTGAGAAAGAACAGCCCCCTTACACTCCAAGGTTATGTGCAAAGCCTTGTTGTGATTGTGACCTTCCATTGTCAGATCAGTGTTGGTAAATCCTAGTCCATGACTAGCGTTAACATTTCCAACCACAGCCTCTAACTGATTGACGGTAATCTCCTCCGGCACATAAGCTGCATGCAGGACCTTTAATAGTGCGTTCCGATGGGCCTCGGAGCACATTAGCAACGATAGTATGGAGATTTTGGATGGTGTTTGGTGAAGCTGGTCTACCACCTTGTAATCACTTTTCTTTATGATTCTCATGAATTCATCAACCTATTGATCAAAAGGAGTCTTCAACACTTCTTTGACAACTTGTTCTTCTTGCACCATGCTCTTCCCCTTTGCCTTAGCGGCAGCTTCTGCTTCGGCAACGGGTCTTGGGATTTGCGAGGCAAAAAGACGTCCGCTTCTAGTGAAGCCTCCGCCTCCCCCTACATTGCCTATTTGGGGTGAAGAAGTTGATGATTCTAAAGTGATTTTCTGCCCCTCGCAGTACAGATCTGAGCCATAATGCCAAGGGATGGCACTATTGCTTTCGTAAGGAACTGGCCCAGGCACTGTGATAGTGATTGGACTGATAGCAGCTGCAGAAGGGACCACAATGGTGTGTGGATCATAGTATATGGTAACTGGTGCTCTGACAGGAGTGGAATTTTGTTGTGAATTGTTGGTAGGAACATTTGCGGGGTCATAGTATATGGTAACCGTTGAGACGCTTTCATCAATTGTTGCGGATGTTGTAGAAGACATTATTGACTGGATGGGGGTTGAAGCTGTAGCAGGAATGGTGACTGAACTTGCATCCGTTGAAGTGATTGATTGAGCAGTTGTTGGAGTTGTAGTAGAATCCGCAGGAACAATTGTTGCTGACGTTGTAGGAGTATCTGTGATTGTTGTTGAAGGAATTGTTGGTGTTGTAGGCGCTGTTGTCGTAATCTGAAGGATACCCTCCTTAATAAGATCAAATATGCCGCTTCTCAGCCTTTAACACCCATTGAATGCAATATTGCAATACCCACAGCCGAGCTCACACTCGGGGAACAATTGGCATTCTAAAAGCTGAGCTTTGATTTCAACCAAAGGTGTTCGAATCTGTGCAAAAATTGTGATTAAGGTGGATAGTTTGCCCTCCTCAATAGCATTGATCCTAGGCCCGTTGTGACTAGTCATTGGATTCCTTGTGACATTTGGAGGAGGTGCAAAATTGAGTGCTTTTGAGTCCACCAGTTCTTGGACTTTCATCTGTAAGGCCCTGCATTTTTCAGTGTTATGCCCCGGCGCGTTTGAGTGGAATGCACACCTGGCATTTGCATCATAATTCTTTGTCATATTGTTGGAATCTGGAGGTGCCAGCATCCTTAATTCAACTAGGTTGAGCTTCAGGAGTTGTGGCAAGAGTGCTGCATACGTCATTGGGATTGGGTCAATTACCCTATTTGCATGTGATGATCTTTGTTGGAAAGGACGCTGTTGTTGGTTGTTATTATTGTTGTTGTAGGTTCTCTGTTGCGAATAATGAACTTGTTGTTGATACTGTGGTTGTGGTTGTTGAGGATATGCTGATTGTTGAGGAATTGGAGCTGGAATGGTAACTGCTGCTACTGACCGGTGTACATACTGAGGCCTGCCCCTGTTTGTATGGATGGAATTTGTCTCACCGGCTCTTCGGGGTCCCACAAAAGGCTTTCTGGGATTGCTAGATGAACTTGCACCACTGTCGGAAATTTTGCCCATCTTTAATAGACTTTCAATCCTTTCACCAGCTATGACGACATCGGCAAAGCTAGTAGAGGAGAAGGCAGCCAATCTATCAATATAGGTCCCTTGCAATGTATTCATGAACATGTCAGCCATTTCCCTCTCTGATATGGGTGGTTGGACAGCAGCAGCAAGCTGTCTCCACCTTTGGGCATATTCCCTGAAGCTCTCTCGGGAGGATTGAGACATTCCCATTAGGAGGGTCCTATTGGGAGCCATGTCCAGGTTGTATTGATATTGCCGGATGAAGGCTTCAGCTAAGTCCTTCTAGCATCTAATGGTAGCTCCGGTCAAGTGTGAATACCACTCTCTTGAAGCCCCAGTCAGACTATCTTCAAAGTAGAACATCCACAATATTTCATCCATAATATAAGCTTTAAGTCTTCCCAGGAAAGATTGCAAGTGAGTTCGTGGGCAGGAGGTACCATTGTACTTCTCAAAGCATGGGGGTTTGAATTTGTGGGGAATTCTCACCCTATCCACTAGTCCCATATCCATTACATCGAAGCCCAAGGAATTCTGAGACTCCAAAGATCTCAACTTCTCAGCAATTTCATCCAATCTCCTGTCATATACTTCATCTCCAGCCCCCATAACAGTAAACTGTTCTTCTTGGGGATCCTCTTGTAAGATCCTCCCCCCAGCAGTATTACCTTGCACATTTCTCGGGATGTTGACTTCAGAATCCAGATGAGGTCCAAATACTGGTGGGTCAATACGAGGCTGGCCCCGCTCATTGTTGCTAGTTCCTCTTGTTCCAAGATGAGGCTCCTCAGGAGTTTGTCTTTCCACCAGCTCTCTTAAACTTTCTTGACTCTGGGCCAAGCCAGTCATCACAGCCATGAATTGAGACATCTGATTTCTCATCTCTACTCTCTCATTAGCCATCTAATTTCTGACCTCAGTCAGATCCTACTGTACTTGTTCCATTTGAATACCGGGAAGGTTGTTACGAGTCGGGTACCGGTGCACGCGGTTGACAGGGAACACTCGGCGACGAGCAATGTTTCCTGAGATCACAACAAAGTTAGAAACATTAATAATAAAAACCTACAAAACAAAACAAAGTTAGTATGCAATGCAGTATGCATATTTGTTTTCCAAGGTATCCGGTTTTGGTTCTTGGTTTTGACCTTTCCAGACCTCGAGGAAGATGCTTGATGTTGCTGAGAAAAGAAGCCCAATGAAAGCAAACTAATATATTACAAATGATGAACAATACATAGTCTGTTTTTCAACATATGCCATGGAGGGTCAAAATACATCAAAAAAGAAAAAGTACATCAAATGGAAATAACAACAAACAAAGAATCATACATCCAGTCCAAACTCATCCTCTCTGACTTCCTTCAGGAGTGCCTCAGTCACTGGACCATCTGGGTGCTCTGTAATGGTCCTAATGAGGATATTCCTGGTAGCAATGGCAGTGGTCAACTTCTTATGCCTGTCCTGGTCCTTTGATCTCTTTAATCCTGCCCTGAGCTTCAACTCTGAAATCTCCTTCTGGGCTGCCAACAAAGCTTCCTGCTATTTCTTCTCATTAGCCTCTAACTGTTCAATCTTGGCTTGAGTCTTTTGATCTTCTTGTGTACGGGCCTCGGAGATTCTGACCCACCTAGCCTGACTCTCTTGCAGATAGAGCTCAGTCCTAGCCTTCTGAATTTTGGCCTCCTTACAGGCATTCTTCAATATTTGTTCCCTAGCTCTTGCTTTCCTGATGTAGTCCTCTGTCTTCTCAATTTTGGTAAGATGTTCCACCCTGAGTTTCTCCAATCTCTCAATGTCCAGACGACCATCACTCCTTTCCCAAAGAGTTTTATTCAAAGCTTGAGATAAATTCTCATTTTTTTCCTTTAGCTTCTCAAATTCTTCTAGGATGACAGTTGCTGCAGGTTGTACTATAGATGGTCCAGGTATGTCCTCCAAGGTGAAAGGCATTACAGTAATCTGAGCTCTAGTATGGGACCAGTCATAGTACTGAGCTGAAGCAACATTATTACACCTTCCAAGAATGGTCATCCCTTTTGTCTGGATGTTGTCCCAAGCCCAGGATGCTTGTCTAACAGCAGGTGAATTAGGTTTTATTTCACAATACAGGGTCTCAACTAAATCCTGCACTCTGGGAGGATGAACCAAAGCATAACCCAGTTGTCTCTTAAACAGCAAAGGATTGTAGTTGATGCAACCCTTTACTCCTATCAGAGGCACATTTGGGTATTGTCCACAGCTGGTGATAATGTCCTTGCCCTTGGTGCTCTGGGTGCACCATCTAATATCATCTGAAGTCAAGGCAATGAGTCTCTTGGCCCAATTCTTCTGTTGGTGGGGATTCAGGAAGGCATCTGACTTAGGCAGATGTTTGAGCAGCCAGGTGTAAAACAAAGGAGCACAACATCTTACCAACTTCCCCCTTTGTTTCTCATTCCTCTGATGAATGGAATAATAAAAATCTCCTAGCAATGTTGGTACTGGGTTCTTCAGAAGAAACAGATGGATGTCATTCTTGCTGACAAATTTGGGCTCATCTGCAAACAGTATAGCCCCATATATGCTGAGGGCTAACAGTGCACAGACTGCCCTCCACTCCCCTAATGAGGGCTTCAGGATGGCCTGAGAAATCAAGAAGTCTAAGTGCAAACCAGGGATCCCAGCTTTTGTTGTCATACTTTGCTCAATTAAGGCAGGCTCCAAGTATAGTGCCTTTGCTATCTCTTCATTTCTGGGAGCTGGCATCTCTGGGTTGAAAGGGATTCCACCCCTAATAGGTACTCCAACCAATGAGGAAAACTCTTCCAGCAGAGGCCCTAGCTGAAAGTCTGGAAAGGTGAAGCATCTCAAAGGAGGGTCATAAAACTGTAAGCAGGTGTGGATCATGCTTCTCTGAGAAGGGTCAAGGTCCCTAACCATATCTAGGATACCTCCATAGTGTTCTCTAAACAATGGGATGTGGTCAGGTGTGATAAGTGACTGGACCTGCCTGATACCAGTCAACACAGGCTCAAAAAAGTGGTAGGATATGTTGCTCTTCCTGGGAGTAGTCATGAATGTTGCTGAAGAAACTGAAGATAGGTACTGATGAAGATCACAGACTGATGCTGGAAATGAGCCACTGTCAGGCTGATGCTGGTGATGATGAAAATAACTGAAGTAGATAACTGATGAAGCAAAGGTCTATGCAGAATAAGGGGTCAAAACCAAACCAGATATGATGTGGATACCCTGAAAAGCAAATAAACAAATGTTAAATGATGCAATGATGATATATGCAAATGATATGCAGGGGTTTGTGATCAAGCTGGATCTGATTATCTGTCTTGATATAGGCCCATGTATGTTCAAAAGTCCAGATGAAGGCTTAGAAATCCAGTAACCCGGGTGGGGGACTCAAATAAAGAGTCACATATCCAGGGTTTAATCACAAGAACTGTCCAAAATGAGGTACTCTTAAACCAAATAGTAACAGGGTATGATGTGGCCAAGGGTACCTGCAAACCATTAAACAACCCAAACCCCTCACATGTAGTGTTCTAGAACATGGATCCTCAAACTTGGATCAGTTATGAGAAGTGTAAACACTTCTAACCCGGAGGTACAATGTTTACAATAAACATAAAAGATCCTCCTCTAATTCACCTCAGTTTCTGAAGGTCATAATAAAGGTCATCCAGACTTAGCAGGCTTCCCAGATAGCCCTAGCACTACAGGAAATCTGTAGCACAGAGTTCTCAAGAAGAAACTCACATCTGAACCGTGTTTCATATTCCCGCACCAGACCGAAATGGAATGGGAAAGAATATGAACCACTCTAGCCTAGGTGTCTCTCAGGTCCTAGGTATAGGACCTTAAACTCTCAACATAACCCCACCCACCAAAACAAAAACCAGATCCAGCAAATGACAGTATGAAATATGCAAAATTATAAAGAAAGCAATAAATAAAGTTGTACATAAAGCAATAAATAAAGCAAAAATAAACAAACACACATAACACATAACACCCCAGTAAACACAAATCAAACAAGCGCTAGGAGGAACCCACAAAAAGAACCAGAAGCCCTGGTTACAATATAAGGGTCCCCAGCAGAGTCGCCAAGCTGTCGCTCCCACCAAATGACACAAGGGTCAAGATGGGGTACAGACGCGAAGGGTCAGCGAAGGAAAAGAACACACAAGGGTGAACTGAAAAGGAAAGAGTCGCCAGCTAGGCATTTTTATCCTGAAGGAAAGCTAATGTCGCATAAACCTAAGAAAAGATGGATAAGACGGTTGCGAACAAGAGAAACTGAGAAAGGGGGTTGGTTACAACCTGGGAAGGTAGTGTCAGTGCAATCTGTGTACCAAAGCTGGAAAGAATGCAAGTGTCAGTGCTGGAAGAAAGTGAAGTGAAATAAGAGAAGTGTCAGTGCAAAAGAAAGGGTGCAAAGCTCAAGATAATGAGGCTTAAATAATAATACTGGAAGAGGGGGGTGTAGCGGTAAAATCGTGAGGGTAAGCTATTTATTAACTTCACTCAATATACACAGAGTCGCCACCGCGCTTTTATTTATTTCCAAATGGAAAAAGGAAAAAGAACGAACAAAACCTTAAAGAATCTTAAAAGCTAAAAAGCTCAAAGAATCAAACAGAGAATGGGTACGGGGATTGGTTACGAACCGGGAAGGTTTTAAGCACCCGACTCGTCCGTGGTACTCCACGGGAGCCCTTTGAAATATTTATTGCTTTTTGGTTTGAAATTGGTTTGCTTGAAAAATGATTGAAGAGATGAGGAGAAGAATGTTTTTTAATGATTTTGTGTTTGATGAGGTTTTAATGCCTCATGCCTACGTACCCACAAAGTGCAATGCGAGATCAAAACCTCGTAGTTCGTGGTACAAAATTTGAAAAGAAACAAATGAGTTGAATTGATTTTAAAATGTAGAGATAAGTCGTCATCCTTTAGCGAATAATTCCGCTAGAAAAGATGAATCATATCTAAACATGTGAAAAGAAAAAGTGTACAAAGGCACAAAAACAATTGAGTGAGTTTTGGATTTTTTAAAGTATATGAGAAAATGATTTTTGATATGTTTACATGGATTAACATTTAGTTAAGAAAACAAAGTGAAAAGATTAAAATCGCTTGACCTAAGTCAAGGTTTGTTTATGAAAGTGTTTGAAGTTTTGAAAACAAGAAGATTTTTTGAAATAGGGGGAAGTTTTGAAAATTTAAGAACGGGGAGGAGATGAAGGGACTAATCCTAATGCTTGAATTAAAAAAGTTAAGAGAAGAGTTTACCAAACCATAATATGCATAATTCTTCAAAGTTCGGAATTCCATCTTCAAAGGCTAATGAAATAACTTGAGGCCGAGGTTTCTAATCCATTCCAACTTGAGTAAGGGGGAAGATCTTAAAGTCTAAGTCCATTCTCCAAAACCAAGGGATAGTAACCATAGTCTGAAATTAGAAGTCACAAGTCTTTTAAGTGTTTAATCCTTTATTAGTGTTTTGATATCCAAATGGACAAAATAAAAAAAAAACAAGCAACAATATAAACATAAACAAATGATATATGATATAATATGATAAAGCATAATAAAGGAGATAAAGGAGCAAGAGATTAAAATAAAAGGATAAGGTGCGAGAGATTACATTTAAACGGATTATATTCACAATATTATAATATTTACAATATAAAGTGGTATGATGAACTTAATCAAGCACAACCACGAAAAGAAAAATACAATCGAGGCAACCGGGTCCAAGTGGGTCTTAATTCGAATTGGGACAACTTTAGGTCTATGTTAAGCAATCGCCGAGTAATTTACGAAGTAATTACCTTACAAATGAGGCCGGCCACCACTAATTAAAGTGGAAAATATTTGTGTTAATACATGTTAGAGAAACGATATAATGGATCGTTCTCCGAAAACATGCCACACTAAAAGAAAAAAAGATGGTCTAATCTTAATCGAGAGGGGAGGGGGTTATCTGCTGGCAAGTGGTGCTGGATCAGCAACAATTTCATGGCCTTAGGCCCATCACCATCTCATTTCATTTTAAATAAAAAATCAAAAAAATTATATGACCAAAAAAAATGGAAAAAAGCAAAGGAACAAAAACACAGCAAGTCATTTTCCTCCTTACATTCACATAAGCCGAACAAAAATAAACAGGGGAAAAGTGTCTTGAATCGCGACAAGCCTCACCTTCAAAATCAACTCGAAGAAAATCGCTTCTTCTCCTTCAGAATTGCAAAATTCAACACTCTTCCTCTTATTTCTTCTTCTTTTCGGATTTCAATTGATGTTTATGGTTGAAGATTGGAAAGAGGATAAAGAAAAAGGGGTTTAGGGATTTGAATTCGGGAATTAATTTGAGCAGGGCTCTGAGGGGCTGTTGAAGCCTGAATTTGTGAAGGAGGAGTGATGTTTAAATAGGAGAAGAGTGGAGAAGAGTTCTATATTTTATGTTGATTTTGAATACGTTTTGGTCACAGGTTTGATTCTCGTGTGCTTGCATTTTTCTTTTGAGCTTGCTGCGTTTTGCCCTTTGTGAAGGTGCGTTTTGATTTTTGTAAAATTTTCGTTTTGTTTTGATGCAAGATGCATGCGAGAAGCGTGATGCGGTTTTAAATTTGATTTCAGGTGATACGGCTTGTGCGGTTGTGCGTATTGGTTTGTTGGCTTTGCTGCGGCTGGTGTTTTGCTATGGGCCTGCATTTGTTGGGCACGTGAGGTTTTGTTTGTGTATTTGCAGCTGGGATACGTGCTGTTGTTGTTTTCATTTTATTGTTGCGGCGTAAATACTTCATGTGTGGCTTTGGCTTGAGAGATGTGAGACTGTTTGTGTGAGATTTACAGCGTGAAGTAAAGGCCTGGAATTTGTTTAGCTGCGAATTGAAGCCTTGCATGAAGAGCTTGCTGTTGTTGGCTAGTACTTGGCTCAAGTGTGCGTGTGGGGTCAGCTTGAGTTTTTTTAGGCTTGGCTGGGAGTTGTTTGATGTCATGCGTACGAGATGCAGAGGAAAACTTGTGATGAGAGGTATTGGATGAGGCTGGAAAGTGAAGCCTGGCGCGTGGACTTGATTTCGGCTAGTTGCTCTTGGCTAGGACAAAAATTTTGTTGCACGTGAACTATTTGGCTAGGCTGATGAATTGTTGTTTTGACTTGAAATGATGGGAAAGGCTTTTGGCATGCATTTGCTGGCGTGCGGATAGGCTTGTGGGGCTGGGAAAGTTTGGCTTGAGGAAAAGCTTAAGATGTATTGGCTTGTACTTGAGAAATTGGGCATGATAGGCTTTTTTTGGAAAAAAAAAAGGAATAAATAAAATAAAAACAAAAACTTAGTCAATGCTTTTATTAATAATTTATTTAATTTATTAGATAATTGAATTCTAAAAATAATATGGGCTAAAAAAAATTAAGTGGGCTTAAATGACAAAAAAAATGGTTCTATTATTTTTTGGTGATGTGGATATGATAGAGTAAAAAAAATGGATAGAAAAATTTCTAAAAGACTAATGAAAAAAAATGGAGAGAATCGAATAAAATGGATAAAAGTCGAAATATGATTTTAAAAAAAAATGGTAATGACTATAAATTGATTGAAAATGGAAAAAATTGAATACTAATTGGATAACTAGAAATGGTTGAGAACAAAGGTGATTTGGATAATCGAATAATCGAGGAAAAACAGAAAAATGGTTATTGGATAAAGGATAATGGATAATCAAACTAAAAAATTAGAAATTGGATGATGATGATTTTTTTTAGGTTTCACGACCAACTCCCGATTTTTTTACAAGCCAACTGATGAAATGGACACAGCCAACCAAAGAACCACTGAACAGTTGAATAAATTGCAACTCAAGCCACAACCATCATCTGAAAATTGTCTGATTATTTCCCTGATAAACTGAGTCCATACTGAGGAAAATAAATCCTCAGATGAATCACTGGTGAACTGATGAACTGATGAACTGATAAACACTGAAGATTCAAACCACAAAACACTGTCTGATAGCCTTTCACACACAACGCAACCTGATCTTTTGAAAACGCACATCGCCTGAGGAATAAACCACTGGCACACACAACTTGCAGTCGAAACAATTTATCTGATAGTTTGACCAAATTAGGTCAAACATCCATTTGACCTGAATCGTGACTGAAACAACGCATTCGAATTGAAATTACTGTCTTATCTTCGCAAACCTGCAACACAGAAAAGAAGAAGAACACTGCAACATATTTTTTTGGTATTTTGGTTAGTGATCAGTAAATATAAATAAATGATAACGAAGTAAAAATAACGGTGATTCCCTGCGAAGCATAGACCCTACATCTGAGGCGAAACTCGAAGGCCAGTGCGATCCTATTTGTATGCAAAATGCAGAATGGAATGCAAAGAACTTAGGGCAAAAATTAGGGTGTTACAGCTGCCCCTATTTAAGTTTCTTCAATCCGGAGATATGAAGATTGACATCTTCGTCTCTACAAGATGGGAGAGACTTAAATACAGAATACCCAATTTTTGTCCTAAGAGAACAAATAATATGATATGAATATGATATGCAAACCCAAGATCTCTGTGGGGAAAATATGACCACCAGAGAAAAGAAAAAACTTAGGGACACAAAAGAAAATCCCGTCGGGGAAACATCAACAAACAACAAAGAGATACCAAGAAAATAAATCACTGGATAACAGACTCCACTTGGGAAAAGATATGAAATAATCAAGAAACAAAATTCAACCAGGGAAATAAACACCCTGCTAGGAATTATCAATCAAAACAAAATATTTGAATCCAAGAATCGAGAAATATTGAGTTGGGTAAGAATCATCAACTACCTGATTTACTGGGTAGGAAATAACAGACTCGACTATCGATTTACTGGATAGGAGCAAAATACAGAGGGATAACCTCAATTACCTTTTTACTGGGTAAGAAATATTCTCGACTACCTGATTTACTGGGTAGGAGGATGATCAACTACCTGATTTACTGGGTAGGAACTCAATCAAATGGAAACAGCTTCTATTACCTTTTTACTGGGTAAGAAGAAAATATCTGATTCTAATACCTTTTTTCTGGGTAAGAGGAAAATATCTCGACTACCGGATTTACTGGGTAGGAGTACAAGTAAAAGAACTTGATCAAATTGGTAATATCACCCACTATCAATTTACTGATAGCTTAAATTCAAAGCAATATACTCAAGCTGGAGAAAATGTTGCCCACTATCAAACAATGATAGCTTAATTCCAAAGCAAAATTACTCGTAAAAAGGAGACCAAAATTCAATCCAAGAACAAATTGGAGAGAAACGGTCAAACAAGACTCATCCCGAGGAGGAAATATCTCAACTGGGGAAAATTCCATCCAGATAATAAACTGGGGAGGAAACTGAATCAACATCATCCACGAGAAACAAACTCAGTGGGGAATTAGAAAGGATTAACTCTTTCTGCTTAATGGTCGACACTCTAAACTTGAGAGGAAGACGACACACACACTCTGTGGGGAAAATTCACACCAAAGAGCAGATAACAATGATAAACGCAAGAATGCAAGCAAACGATGCTATGCTTATGCGTATGAATATGCTTATGAATATGCTGACAAAACAGACATAAAGATAAGAAACGGGTGACATGAACGCCACAACAACCGGATACTCGGCTAATCCCAAGGCAACAATGCAGGGAAACATGCTGGAGATTCATCTTGAAATCTGCAGGGGAATGTCATAAGCCATCAAAGGAATAAAATCCTACTACAAGGCTTAAATCATAATAAGACAACATCTGCTAGGAATATCATCTTATTGAGGAAAGGTAATAATCTGCTGAGGATGGAAGTATTCTTGATAAAAATCAAACTTCACGAGGAATAACTGTCATACCACTCCTGCTCCACTTGGGGATAGAGTGCAAGACCTGTTAAAAATCACATAGTAACCTGCTGGAAATCAACACATGCAGACCTACTGGGGATCCATATGGGGATATCAGAAGTTAACATCATGGCCAAAGCACAGTTACGAGGGATTTTAAATCTATACCCAACATAGGGTACAAGAAAACCTCTAAACTGACTGCTATATCAATACTTCTATATTCAAGGATGCAAACAATTCAAACTGAGGAACAAGAGCTCAGCTGGGGATCCCCAATGCTTCTCAATTTAAAGATAACTTGCTGAGGAAAAGATCAACACTCAGCTAGGGATTCTTCAGAACATCCCTTCCAACAACTCTTCTGGGGAATACATACAATCTCCGTTCATGCTTATTGTTGGGGAACAAAACATCATTAACATCAATCCGTCAAGACTATCCAGGAACTTCGCATGGACACAACCGAATAAAACCCTGCTTTGGGAGAGACGAGTTACACACATCCAGACTTTACTGTCCTTGGAATCACCATTGATATCTTTTCTTTGTTCATTTATCAAAAGAAAAATGTTTTTAAAATCTTCAAAGGTTAAATTTATTAAATTTGTTTCAAAAATCATCATCAACAATAAATTGAAATTTTGTAAACAGAAACAATATAAAGAATTGCAAACAATGGGATAAAAGCTCAAATTCATTGATAGAATGGTAGTCAGCAAATGGCATGACTCCATGGATCATTACAAGTTTGAAAAATGGTAAATACATGGAAAAGGACTACATTGAGATACAATGATCAATATTCTCCCTATCAACTTTGAACTCCACTGTATCCGAAACTTCAGTCAAGGATGAGTGAATAAGAATCTTTGATGAATAATTCTTCTGAGGGATAGAATCTGAAATCCTCGGTTGCTACGAGTGATCCAGTCTGTCGACGCAGTTACTTGCCATGATCCCTAACTTTTGCCTAGATTTTCCTTTCGGGTTTTCAATCTACCGGGATAATTATTTCTGTTTATGTCTCTAATTTTTGCCTGGACCTCCCTTTCGGGTTTTCAATCCACCGAGACGCTCATTTTTTGCCTAAGCCGCCCTTTCGGGTTTTCAACTTAGCGGGATGTTCTTTTATTTTTTTAGGCGAAGTATTTCTTGACTGCATCCGCATTCACAGGGCGAGTGATCTCCTCACCATCCATAGTTGCAAGAGTTAATGAACCGCTAGAGAAGGCTTTCTTAACAACATATGGGCCATCATAGTTCGGAGTCCACTTGCCCCGAGAATCTTTAAGGAAAGACTGAATCTTTTTGAGCACGAGGTCGCCTTCTCTGAATAAACGAGGTTTAACCTTCTTATCAAAAGCTTTCTTCATCCTTTGCTGGTACAACCGACCATGACACAAAGCTGTTATTCTCTTTTCTTCAATCAAATTCAACTGATCAAATTTACTCTGACACCATTCATCCTCGGTCAACTTGGCTTCCATCAGAACTCTCATTGATGGGATCTCAACTTCGACGGGGAGCACTGCTTCTATACCATAGACAAGTGAGAAAGGGGTTGCCCCTGTTGAAGTGCGGACAGATGTACGATACCCATGCAAAGCAAACGGGAGCATCTCATGCCAGTCCTTATATGTCACAACCATCTTCTGAATGATCTTCTTAATGTTCTTGTTCGCAGCTTCAACATCCCCATTCATCTTCGGTCTATAAGGAGAGGAATTATGGTGTTGAATCTTGAAATCTTCACAAAGCTCTTTCATCATCTTATTATTCAAGTTCGAACCATTATTAGTAATAATTCTATTCTGAACACCATATCTGCAGATAATATTATTCTTGATAAACCGAACCACAACTTGCTTGGTCACATTAATATACGATGCTGCTTCCACCCACTTGGTGAAGTTGTCCATTGCCACAAGAATAAAACGATGTCCATTCGAAGCCTTGGGTTCCATCATGCCAATCATATTAATTCCCCACATAGAGAAAGGCCATGGGGAAGAAATCACACTGAGATAAGCTGGTGGCACGTGAATCTTATTAGCATACACTTGACACTTATGGCACTTTTTTACATACTTGCAACAATCAGATTCCATTGTCAGCTAATAGTAACCTGCTCTCAACATCTTTTTAGCCATTGTATGTGTAAACACCCCAAATTTGCCCTCACCCATTCACACCATGGCTTGTGATCATTTCATATGCATAAACACAATCATAACATCTCATACCACAATTTTGAGCCTTTGCATTGGTTGTAAGTCATCTGCATCTAGGGTTTGTGATCTGAGCAATCCAAGAGCCTCTTGAGCCATTCCAAAGGTCATCAATCACTTCAAAGGGGTCCATGTATGTTCAAGCATCATATTATATCCCCTAAAAGTCAAGAATGCCAAAGAATCACAAGAACTGGGAGTGGTGTGGAAGCAGAGTCAGGCCTGACTGCACAGATGACCTAAAATTAGGGTTTTGGTTTCAGAGGCCATAACTCCAAATTTTTTGGTCATTATTGTTTCTATTGGTCTCTATATGGTATAGGGAGTATTCATATCAATTTTAATGAAGAAATTCCATGGGGAAGTCATCTGATCAAGAGTTGACTTTTTGAACAAGTCAGTGTAAAATCAGGGCATCTGAGGCCCCCAATGACCCAACCAAGGGGTGATCTTCATCATTTTGAGTGTATATGATCTTTATTTGATCATTGAAGATGTTATAAGTTCACAAAATTCAAGAATTTCAAGTCTTTTGCAAAGTTGACTTTTTGGACAAGGTTGACTTTTAATGAAAATGTCATTTTATGCAACTTTTTCAACCCTTACTTTTTGATCCAAGAAAGCTTCAAATGGAAAAACTTTGGTCATGAAAGTTGTAGAATAGATCTTTGCCTTTTCAAAAAGTACAAGAACATGACCTAATTCATTTTGGATCAAAAGTTATGGTTTGTCAAAGTTGGCAAAAATCACTAAAATTCAAGTTATGCACCAAATGGAAAACTTGCAAAATCTTGTACCAAGGCAATTTGTGACTTCAAAATGGTCTCTAATCTATACACAAACATCACACAAGTCCTAAAAATTAGAATGGGCCAAGGGATCACATGTTGTATGGCTTGTGAAGCAAGACTTTTTCATGAAGAACCAAAAGTGAACCAAGTTGCAAAACACATGATAACTTCTCATCCACTTGCTAGCTACTTTGCTGATCAACCCTAGCCTTTTCCCTCACCATGCTGCGCAGCACACCCTCATTTTACTTGGCTAGAGATTGTCCCATGCTTCTCTTACACAAAAGTTGACAATTTGCAAAAGTAACCATACCTATCACAAAAGGACATGTCACTTCATCTGACCAATAGCAATTGTTTATACAAACAAATTGCAAGCCAAACCACACAAGAAGCCAGCCTGAAACCAGCCATAGCATCACATTCTCATTTTCACTCCATAGAGCAAAAGCATTCGAAACACTCTCCTCAGGCCACAAACTCAGAAACAAACTTCACAAACCTTCTCACCATGCTTCACTGAACCCAAACCAACCATCAAAGTAGCCTGAAACTCAAAGAACCAGAAATACGATCCTCACCTGAGCTTGAACAGAACTTTTGTAAACTCTCAAACCAGCCCAAATAAATTTGTTCTAAGCCTTTCAGAAGCATAAGGGAGGTCATAGGAGTGGATTGCGCAAAGAGAAAGGGCCAGAAAGTTGCAGACTGAAAAGCTTCAAACTCAGGTAGCTTCATGAACTTTTTTTCCAGAAATGGATTTTTAAGTTCTTAATAGCTTCTACATGCTTCCCTGATCATGAATATGTGGTTGTTTTCGAAAATGAGTGAGAAATGAGTATGTATGCAGTCTCTGAAACTTTTTGCCCTAGAACATGTTTGATTCGATTCTCCTTGTTTCTGAATGATAAATGTTGTTTGAATGGGGGGTTTAATTCGTTTTTGAGTGGGGAAGAGTTCTGGGCTGTTGGATTTCATTTTCATTGCGTGCAGAGTGAGTTTGTGATTTTGGGTGATCGGAGAAGATGACCGGAACACTGTTCCGGTCACCTGAGAGTCATTAAGGCTGGATTAGGGCTAATTAATTAGGGTTAGTGAGTTTGAATGTGAGCCGTCCAAACACGCGCGCAGTCAACTCCCGCCCCTGCCAGTTTGAATTTCGTCCATTGGATCTGTTTACTTTCTTATTTTTCAGTTTTATTTCATTTTATTTTCCATTTAATTACATTGTTTTCTTCATTTTATTAAAAATAGCAAAACGATCTTAAAAATTCTGAAATTTTTTATACAAACTTTTATTTAATTTCAGAAACCAAAAATATTTTTATTTTTATTTTTTGCATTCAAAAAATATTTTTAAATATTTAAGAGTTTATTTTTAATTAATTAATGAGAATTAATTAATTAAAAATGCTTTTAGGTATTTAAAAATCACCAAAAAATTCATGAAACATTTAAAAACATTTAGGAACATTGTCCAACCCTCAAACCAAATTTCTTTTTTGATCTTGATGCATTTTGAGAATTTTCCATGGAATTAAAATTATTTTGATGCATTATTTTGATCCAAACTTCCAAAAATCACTTCTGCCTAACCATAAAGAGTTGGACTTTGATTCTTTTTGCATTGTGTTTAGCATATCATGTAGTTTGTAATATTAAATGGTCATGATTTGATCTTCCATTTTCCATTTGTTTGGCATTTTTCTTGTTAAGGAACCCTAAAACCCTAGGAAACTTAGGAAAATCATAACTTGAATTAGGTTAAAAGTTGGAACTTCTCCTTTGGGCAGTGAATTAGTATAGGATTAGGGGTCCTTTGAGTGCATTTTAAATTTTTTATATTGATGATTGCTTCTGATTTTGGTTTTTGTTTGATGCATTGATCATAAACCCTAATTTGGGCTTCCATATGCACCCATCTTGCATTTGCATTCATACCTTGACTTGCCATGACATTTTATGCATCCATGTGGTTCATTTAGCATCATAAGACATATTGAAAGCATGTTTGATCATTGCACCTTGCATTTGCCATGTTTTATGCCATTTGCATTTCATTACTTTTCATGTATGTTCATGGTTCTTAACTTGTTCCATTTGCATCCATAAGCTTGTATGATCATCCTCATGTGTTGTTTCATGTTTGTGGCATCTCATAGCATCATTAACATCATGTATGTGCTTCTGGTTTTGTTTCTCATCATGCCATTTCATTTCATTTTACATTGCATTGCATTCCTTTACTAACTTTTCAGGTGGTAAGTAACTTTGAGAAGTGGATTTGCCTTCACTTCTCACATTTTCTTTTCATCTCTTTCTTGCATCCATGCTGCATTTTGACATGTGTTTGAGATTGAGCTTGCTCATTCTTCTTCTTCTTACTTTCTTTCTTCAAGTGACTTGACTTCTTGAATGAAGCAAGTTACTTTGCTTCTCCTGATCCTTTCATCTGCTTCCTGGTGGTTCCATTGAAGATTTCTCTTGTTAACCTCACAAACCTTAGGAACAACCAAGCATGACAATGATTAGGGTTTTGATTAGTCCCCCCTCATAGTTTTACCTTTGTGTCTCTTTGAGTCTTCTCTTCTCATCTCAATAATTAGGGACTAAACCCTAAAGGCTTTAAGGCTTTGTGATTAAGCTTATGCCTGCATCCTTCTATTAGGATGGAGTGTATAACTTTAATCTTAAGTGTTAAACCCTTAATGTGTTTAAATCCTTTAATCAATCCACCTAATAATCACCAAGACATCACACTTGTAACTTGGGCCTTGCATTAGGGTTCTAATTCTTCCTTAACTGGTTAAGAAGGACTTACCCTAGTGTTAATGGACAAGTCCCCCTCAAGTTGTCTTACAAACCATAAAATTCACTTCTTCATCTTACCATTAAATAAAATCCACTTAACAAAGGCTTTGTTTTGTCATGAGTTTAATCCCTAATCATGGATTAAGTTGAGGAGTCTTCCTCAGCTTAAACATTCTCATCTATTATCCTTCTATTAGGATGGTGTAATGAGTCTGTTTAATCCTTGATTATGGCTTAACCTCATTACTTAACACTAAACAAAAACACCAAAAACATCTAAATAATCACAAGTAGGTTAATGATCTTAATCCTACATCAAGGGTGATTAAGTGTGAGAATCTGACTTCACACTTAAGGTATTCTCATTACCCCTAATCAGAGGGAGGATGTGACGAGTTTACTAACCCATTGGTTTAGGCTTAAGCTCATTAACTTATGACAAACTTTCAAAGGCAATAAAAGACTGAAAACTCAAAAACAAACAATAATCGTCTCCTCCGGGATTCTTTTCTCACCTCATTCATTCATAAACGAGAACTTGCTTCTTCTGTCTAATGCAAGACAGTTTTGCATCTGTGCCAGACAGATCATACACTTGAGCATAGGCTAGCAAGCAGTTCATAAAGTCAATTCATCTTTCAGTCTCTTTGGGTCGAACTACGGTGTTCTGACTTCCTCATTGCACGAGAGGATACGTAGGCATAACTTAACAGTTATCGAACAAAAGTCTCTGTACATTCTCCCTCCTTCTAGCCTTATTCTTTAGCCTCATATTCTTGAGCATCTTATTCTTGTTCTCACACTGACACTTTCATACTTCATATCACTTATACACTATACACTGACACCTGTACATCTTTTCCAGCTCTTTTAAACACAGATTGCACTGACACTACCCCTTTAAAACACAAATATTTTAAGCGTGGATCCCGTCGAGTACGACGGACAATCTGGGTGCTAATACCTTCCCAGGTTGTAACCAACCCCCTTTCTCAGTCTCTCTGGTTCGCAACCATCTTATCCACATCTTTTCAGGTCTATGCAGCATTGCCTTTCCTCCAGGATAAAAATGCCTAGCTGGCGACTCTTTTCATCTCCAGTGAGTTCACTGCTGTGTGTTCTCATTGTTCTTTTCGCCGACCGTTCGCGTCTGTACCTTTATTTGGGCCATTTCCCATTTATCGGGAGCGACAGTATGCCCATTAGCATGAGTGCCAAAAGATCCTTCATGAATTTCTTTCATCAACATGTCTGCTTCGTGTCTATCCACGCATCTGAGCAAGACCATGTCAAAATTTCTCTTATAAAGCACATTTCCATTCAGGAAGAAATTTCCTGCCAATCTCCTCAAAGTCCTCTTATCTTTATCGGATGCCCCAAGCGGGTATTCTTGACTCTGGAGAAAACATTTAATATCATGATACCAAGGCTTGTCATCATGGACCTCTTCAACTGCAAACACGAGCTGGTCTTTCAAGTCGCATCACACTGATCATGGGAACATCATTCCACTGGTGCACTTTTATCATAGAAGCTATGGTTGCCAAAGCATCTGCCATCTGATTCTCATCACGAGGAACATAATGAAACTCAACTTTGGTGAAGAAAGTTGATATCTTCCTGGCATAATCTCAATAAGGGATCAAGTGGGGTTGATGGGTTACCCACGTGCCCTGGATCTGATTGATTACCAAGGCAGAATCTCCATACACATCAAGATGTTTAATCCTCAAATCAATGGCTTCCTCAAGACCCATAATGCAGGCTTCATACTCAGCTTCATTATTGGTACAAGGAAAAGTCAACCTCGCGGCAAAAGGAATATGTGAACCATGGGGAGTAATGACCATTGCCCCAATTCCTCTGGGATAAAAATGCCTAGCTGGCGACTCTTTTCATCTCCAGTGAGTTCACTGCTGTGTGTTCTCATTGTTCTTTTCGCCGACCGTTCGCGTCTGTACCTTTATTTGGGCCATTTCCCATTTATCGGGAGCGACAGCTTGGCGACTCTGCTGGGGAACCTTATACTGTAACCAGGGCTTCTGGTTCTTTTTGTGGGTTCCTCCTAGCGCTTGATTGATTTGGGTTTATTGGGGTGTTATGTACTATTTGTGTTTGTATATGTATTTTATTGCTTTATGTACAGTTGTTTTACTGCTTTCTTTACAGCTTTGCATTTATCATATTGTCATACTGTGCTGGCTGGATCTGTTTTGTTGCTTTGGTGGGTGGGTGTTCTATTGAGAGTTAAGGTCCTATACCTGGGACCTGAGTGACACCTAGGCTAGAGTGGTTCATATTCTTTCCCATTCCATCTCGGTCTGGTGCGGGAATATGAAACACGGTTCAGATATGGGTTTCTTCTTGAGAACTCTGTGTTGCAGATTTCCTACAGTACTAGGGCTATCTGGGAAGCCTGCTAAGTCTGGATGACCTTTAGTATTGACCTTCAGAAACTGAGGTGAATTAGAGGAGGAACTTGTATGGTTATTGTAAACACTGTACCTCCGGGTTAGAAGCGTTTACACTTCTCATAACTGATCCAAGTCTGAGGATCCTTGTTTTAGAACACCACCTGTGAGGGGGATGGGCTGTTTACAGGTTTGCAGGTACCATTGACCTCAGCATACCTTGTTACTTTGTTTTGATTAAGAGTACTCCATCTTGGAACAGTTCTTGTGATTCTAAACCCTGGACATGTGGCTCTTTATTTGAGTCCCCCCACCTTGGTTACTGGACTTATAGACCTCCATCTGGATTTCTTGAACCATACATGGACTTATATCGGAGCACATGATCAGATCCAGCTCAGTCACAAACCTTTGCATATCATTTGCATACATCATCATTGCATCATTTTGACATTTTCTTATTTGTTTTTCAGGGTATCCATGCCTCATTATTGGCTTGGTTTTGACCCCATCATCATCATAGACCTATCTTCAGCAGTATCTACTTCAGTTATCTGCTGCCTGCTTCAGCTACCTGCATCATCAGTCTCAGCCTGTCAGTGGCCCATCATCAGTCTTATTCTCCATCATCAGCATCTGTCTTAGTTCTTCTTCAGCAACATGGCACCTAAGAAGAGTAACATCTCCTATCATTTCTTTCAGCCTGAGCTAGCTGACATCAGGAGGATTCAGACCTTGATTACTCCAGACCATATACCACTGTTCAGGGAACACTTTGGAGGCATACTTGATGTGGTTATGGATTTGGACCCTTCACAGAGGAGCTTGATTCATACTTGCCTGCAGTTCTATGATCCCCCTCTGAGGTGCTTTACCTTTCAGGATTTTCAGTTGGGGCCTTTATTGGAAGAGTACTCATCATTGGTTGGTATACCTGTCAGGGGTGGAGTCCCCTTCAACCCTGAGATGGTCTTCCCTAGTAATGAAGAAGTAGCAAAGGCATTGCATCTGGAACCAGTTCTGATTGGGCAGAATATGACTACCAAGGCTGGAGTCTCTGGTTTACATATGGATTTCTTGATCTCTCAGGCTACCCTGAAGGCCTCTTCAGGAGATTGGAAGACAGTTTGTGCTTTATTGGCCCTTAGCATATATGGGGTCATTTTATTTGCAGATGAGCCTAAGTTTGTTAGCAAGAGTGCAATCCACCTTCTCATCTTGAAGAACCCAGTGCCCACTTTACTGGGAGATTTCTACTACTCTGTCCACCAGAGAAATGAAAAGCAAAGAGGAAGATTAGTGAGGTGTTGTGCTCCTTTGTTCCATACTTGGCTTCTCAAGCATTTGCCAAAGACTGATGCATTTCTGAATCCTCATCAGCAGAGGAACTGGGCTAGAAGACTTACTGCTTTGACCTCAGCTGACATCAGATGGTGCACTCAAAGCACCAAGGGCAGAGACATCATTACCAGTTGTGGGAAGTTTCCCAATGTACCCCTGATAGGAGTAAAGGGTTGCATCAACTACAACCCTCTGCTATTCAAAAGACAACTGGGCTATGCATTGGTCCACACTCCTAGGGTACAAGATTTGGCTGAGACTCTTTACTGTGAGAACAAGCCTAATCTGGTTTTTGTCAGGCAAGCAGCCTAGGCATGGGACCATGTTCAGACTAAAGGAGTAACCATTCTTGGGAAATGTAACAATGTGGCATCAGCAGAGTACTATGAGTGGTCCCATGCCAGGGCTCAGTTTTCTGGGATGCCCTTTACCATGGAAGATATGCCTGGACCATCCTCAGTACCACCTCCAACAACTGTCAACTTAGAGGAATTTGAGAAACTGAAAGAGAGAAATGAGAAGCTGACTTAGGCTCTACAAAAGACCCTCTAGGAGAGGAGTGATGGTAGGTTGGATATTGAAAGGTTGGAAAAGTTGAAGATAGAGCATCTGTCTAGGATTGAGAAGTCTGAAGATTACATCAAGAAGTCTAGGGCTGGAGAACAGATTTTGAAGAATGCCTGCAAGGAGGCTCAGTTCCAAAAAGCCAGGACTGATTTGTATCTAAAAGAGAGTCAGGCTAGGTGGGTCAGGATCACCGAAGCTCGTACTCTGGAAGATAAAAGGACTCAGGACAAGATTGAGCAGTTGGAGGCTAGTGCAAAAGAGCAACAGGAAGCCCTAGCAGCAGCCCAAAGAGAGATCTCAGAGTTAAAGATCAGAGCTGGAGTGAAGAGGTCAAAGGACCAGAGTCAACACAAGAAGCTAACTGCAGCTGTTACAACCAGGAATCTCCTTATCAGGAACCTTACAGAGCGTCCAGCTGATCCTGTGACTGAAGCACTTCTCAAGGAAGTTCAGGAGGATGAGTTTGGTCTTGGTGTTTGACTTTTGCTTGTTGTTTCTTTCATTTCATGTACTTTTACTTTCTTATGATGTATTTTGATCCCTCAGAGGGCTTGTATTGTAAAGAGAAACAAATATGTATCATTTACTTTTTTTTAATATATGTACCAGTTTGTTTTATCTGAATTCTTCAAAGCAACATCAACAACATCATCTTCAAGGGTCTGGAAAGGTCAAAACCAAGTGCCAAGCCGGATACCTTGGAAACAAATGAGCATAACTGCATTGCATACTAACCTTTTACCTTGTTTTGTAGGTTTTTGTTTATTTGTTACTAACTCTGTTGTGATGTCAGGAACTATTGCTCGACGACGTGTGTTCCCACTCAACCGTCCACATAGATATCCAACCCACAACAACCTTCCGGGTATACAAATGGACCAGGTACAGCAGGACCTTACAGAGGTCAGGAACCAAATGGCCAATGAGAGGCTAGAAATGAGGAATCAGATGACACAATTTATGGAGGTGATGAACAATATGGCTCAAAGCCAGGAGAGGTTGAGAGCCTTGGTAGAAAGGCAGAATCAGGAAGATCCCCATATAGGGACTGCTAGAACAAGCAACAATGAGAGGGTCCAACCTCATGTTAACCCCCCTGTATTTGGACCCCCACCTTCATCCAGAGATCAACATTCCTGCAAATGTGCAAGGAACTGCCACTGCAGGTAGAGTGCTGCAAGAAGACCCCCAGGAAGATCAGTTCACAGTGATGGGAGCTGGGGAAGAGGCCTATGACAGAAGGCTGGACGAAATAGCTGAAAAATTAAGATCCTTGGAGTCCCAAAACTCTTTGGGTTTTGACGTTATGGACATGGGCTTAGTGGACGGGGTCAGGATTCCCCATAAGTTTAAGCCTCCTTGTTTTGAAAAGTACAACGGGACTTCCTGCCCGCGGACCCACTTGCAATCCTTTCTGGGGAGGCTGAAGGCCTATACCATGGACGAAAAGCTATGGATGTTTTATTTTGAGGATAGCTTAACCGGAGCTTCAAGGGATTGGTACTCCCATCTGACCAGAGCAACCATCAGGTGTTGGAAGGACTTGGCAGAGGCCTTCATTAGACAATACCAGTATAATTTTGACATGGCTCCCAACAGGACCCTCCTGATGGGAATGTCACAATCGTCTAGAGAAAGCTTCCGGGAGTATGCCCAGAGATGGAGGCAATTGGCTGCTGCTGTCCAGCCACCTATGTCAGAGAGGGAGATGGCAGATATGTTTATGAACACCCTCCAAGGAACATACATTGACAGGCTAGCTGCCTTCTCTTCAACCAGCTTTGCAGATGTTGTTATAGCTGGGGAAAGAATTGAGAGCTTGTTAAAGATGGGCAAAATTTCTGACAACGGTGTCAGCTCATCCAGCAATACAAGGAAGCCTTTTGTGGGCCCAAGAAGAACTGGTGAGACCAATGCTATCCATGCCAGCAGAGGCAGACCCCAATATGTTCATAGGTCCGTGGCAGCAGTCACCATCCCCGCTCCAGCTCATCCACAACCAGCTTATCAACCACCACAACAAAATTATCAGCAACAGACTCAGTATCCTCCTCAGAGAAACTACAACAACACCAACAACAACAATCAGCAAAGACCATATCAACAGAGACCGTCCCAGGCCAATAGGGTGATTGATCTGATCCCTATGCCCTATGCAACATTACTGCCACAACTCCTGAAACTCAACCTGGTTGAGCTACGGACGTTGGCACCTCCAGATCCTACTAGTCTACCCAGAAATTACGACTCCAACGCCAGATGTGCTTTTCATTCAAATGCACCTGGCCACAGTACAGAGAAGTGCAGAGCTTTGCACATGAAGGTACAAGACCTGGTAGACTCTAAGGCTCTAAACTTTGCACCACCACCGAACGTTAACAAAAACCCTATGCCACACCACAGAGGTCCCAGAATCAATGCTATTGAAGAAGACAAGCCGTCTTATTTAATAACCAGTGTGGGTCGGATCCGGACACCGTTGGTAGAGATTAAAGCTCAACTCCTCGAATGTAAAATGTTCCCAGGATGTGAGTTAGGGTGTGCTTATTGCAACATTTCAGTGAATGGTTGTGATAACTTGAGAGATGGCATAGATGGTCTCATCCAGAGTGGCCTGCTTCAAATTACAACATCAATTCCAACAAATCCAGCAATCTCATCAGCAACAATTCCAGTATCTCCTACAACTGCAACAACCATTGTTCCAAACAACTCTTCAGCTTCATCAACAAATGCTTCATCTGTCATTTCAACTGACCAGATATCAGCAAACATTCCTTCTACAACTTCAGCACCACTTCATTTAGAATCTCCTACAACAACAACATCCATCCTTCCAACAATGTCTCCTACAACTTCAACAGAAATGTCTCAACAGTCACAATTTATTATGATCCTGAAAATGATTCTGCCTACAACTCACAAAGTGCTACTCCTATCAGAGCACCAGTCACAATAAACTATGATCCACAGACTATCATGGTCCCTTCTGCAGCTGCCATCAGTCCAGTCACTATCACAGTGCCTGGGCCAGTACCTTATGAAAGCAGTAATGCCATCCCCTGGCATTACGGCTCTGATCTATACTGCGAAGGATAGAGAATCACTCTTGAAACATCAACACCTGCACCACAAATAGACAATGTGGGAGGAGGCGGAGGCTTCACTCGAAGCGGACGTCTCTTTGCTCCACAAATTCAAAGACCCACTGCCAAAGCAGAAGCTGCTGCCAAGGCAAAAGGGAAGAGCCTGGTGCAGGAAGATCAAGCTGTTAAGGATGCTTTGAAAACACCGTTTGACCAAGAAGTTGATGAATTCATGAGAATCATCAAGAAGAGTGATTACAAGATAGTGGACCAGCTTCACCAGACGCCTTCCAAGATCTCTATTCTATCATTGCTTATGTGCTCCGAAGCTCATCGGAATGCACTACTAAAAGTATTGCACGCAGCTTATGTGCCGGAAGAGATCACCGCCAATCAGTTGGAAGCTGTGGTTGGAAATGTTACTGCTAGCAATGGGCTAGGATTCACCAACACTGATTTGACTACGGAAGGCCGCAATCATAACCAGGCTTTGCACATTACCATGGAATGTAAAGGTGCAGTTCTTTCCCATGTGCTGGTAGACACAGGATCATCCCTCAATGTCTTACCTAAAAAAGCCCTTGTAAAGCTAGAATATGAAGGATTGGCTTTGCGCCCCAGTAACTTGGTAGTAAGAGCCTTTGACGGTTCTAAGAGATCAGTTCTGGGGGAAATTGAGTTGCCTATAACGATTGGCCCACAAACTTTCAAAACGACCTTCTACGTGATGGATATACAGCCTGCCTACAGCTGTTTATTGGGAAGGCCATGGATTCACGTTGCTGGCGCCGTGACCTCAACCCTTCACCAGAAGTTAAAATTCGAATGGGAGGGCCAAGTCGTTACTATCTGTGAAGAGGAGGATATTTTTGTCAGCCATCTGGCTACCTACAAATATATTGAGATGGATGGGGAGATCCATGAAACAATGAGTCAAGGGTTTGAGGCCTTGAACGTAAATGAAGCATCCGTTGTACCTGGAATCTCCATGGCATCTTATCAACAAGCCCGAAAGGTTGTTGAGGAAGGAACTGCCCAAGGCTGGGTCAAGGTTTTGTCTGTGGAGGAAAAGAAGGACAAATTTGGGTTGGGTTACAGACCAACTCAACAAAATCAAGCAGAGGCTGCTGAGAAGCCCGGTTTTGTCAGTGGGGGGATGCTCACCCCTGATGCTATCAACAATTTGGAAGACGAGGATGAAGGCGACCGCAACCTGGAAAGTTGGATCCGTCCAAAGATCCCAGGGAGCAGTATCTCAAACTGGTCTTCCCAGGAAATTATAAGAGTTACTCATGCAGAGTAATTATTATTTCCTGTATTTCTATAGCATGCATCAAGTCTTGCATCTTGCCCAAGATGACAAGACTCATTTTGTAATCGGGCCATCTGTACTTTTTGTGCAACAAGATTAATCAATGAAATATCAGACATCTTTTTGCAAATGAGTCTTTTTCTTTTCCGCTCACTGTTTTTCCATTTTTCTTTTTGTACAAAAAATAAATGGCGATGTTTTCAAAATGATAACTTTATTTCACTTTTCTAAAACAAGATTAAAATCAAATCACTAAAATGAACAAACTGAACCCTTGCAGAGAGTGCCTTCCAGACAGCACCGACAACAGCACGGCTATGACTTCGTATGACTTTGACAATCCAATCAATCAAGCTGATGAAGGGGTTGAAGAAGAATATGAGCTTCCGGAAGAGCTAGCCAGGTTGTTGAGGCAAGAGGAGAAGGTTATCACTCCTCATCAGGAGGAGGTTGAAACAATTAATCTTGGTACAGATGAAGACGTGAAAGAAGTTAAAATCGGGGCCTGCTTGCAAGACTCAGTGAAGAGACAACTGATTGATCTGCTTCAAGAATATGTGGACGTGTTTGCTTGGTCTTATCAAGATATGCCAGGGTTGGACACCGACATTGTTATGCACAACCTGCCTTTAAGAGAAGAATGCCCGCCGGTTAAACAGAAATTGCGCTGTACTCGCCCAGACATGGCCATGAAAATCAAAGAAGAGGTACAAAAGCAGTGGGACGCCGGGTTCCTTGCTGTAACTAGCTACCCGCCGTGGGTTGCTAATATAGTACCTGTGCCTAAGAAAGACGGCAAAGTAAGGATGTGTGTTGACTACCGGGACCTGAACAGAGCTAGCCCAAAAGATGACTTCCCATTACCTCACATTGATGTATTGGTGGATAACACAGCTCAGTGCTCAGTATTCTCCTTCATGGACGGATTTTCAGGATACAACCAAATCAAAATGTCACCTGAAGACATGGAGAAGACAACTTTCATCACACCCTGGGGCACGTTCTGTTACAAGGTGATGCCATTTGGCCTGAAGAATGCGGGTGCAACATATCAACGGGCTATGGTAACATTATTCCACGATATGATCCATAAAGAAATCGAGTGTTATGTGGATGACATGATTGCCAAGTCCCTTACTGAAGAAGATCACCTGGTAAATCTGCTGAAGCTATTCAAGCGTCTGAGGAAGTACCAACTGAAGTTGAACCCCAACAAGTGCACATTCGGGGTGCGATCTGGTAAGCTGCTGGGATTTATTGTAAGCGAGAAGGGGATTGAGGTAGACCCTGATAAAGTCAAAGCTATTCAAGAAATGCCTGCACCGAAAACTGAAAAGGAAGTCCGAGGGTTCTTAGGTCGATTGAACTACATTTCAAGGTTCATATCTCACCTTACAGCAACCTGTGAACCTTTGTTCAAACTGCTAAGAAAAGAACAAACGGTCAGGTGGAATGAAGACTGCCAGAAGGCTTTTGACAAGATCAAGGAGTACTTGCAAGAACCTCCAATCCTTATGCCTCTAGTTGAAGGAAGACCTATGATAATGTACTTAACAGTATTAGAAGAGTCAATGGGGTGTGTGCTGGGCCAGCATGACAAGTCTGGTCGAAAAGAGTAAGCAATATACTACCTAAGCAAAAAGTTTACCGACTGTGAACAACGTTATTCACTGCTCGAGAAAACTTGCTGTGCTTTAGCGTGGGCTGCTCGCTGACTGAGACAGTATATGTTGACCCACACTACCTTGTTGATCTCAAAGATGGACCCCGTTAAGTACATATTTGAGAAGCCAGCGCTTACCGAACGGGTTGCAAGATGGCAAATGATTCTTACAGAGTATGACATTCAGTACACATCTCAAAAAGCCATCAAGGGCAGTGTATTGTCTGAATATCTTGCTGAGCAACCGATTGATGATTACCAGCCTATGAGATTTGACTTCCCTGATGAAGACATTATGTTCATAAAAGCAAAAGATCATGAAGAGCCTATTCACAATGAAGTGCCCGACCCGGAAGAAGAATGGACTATGATGTTTGATGGGGCTGTTAATATGAATGATCGTGGTGTTGGTGCAGTACTCATTACACCTAAGGGAGTTCACATGCCTTTCTCGGCAAAACTCACCTTTAACTGCACTAACAACGAAGCTGAATACGAAGCTTACATTATGGGTCTTGAGGAAGCCATTGACCTCAGGATCAAGACATTGACTGTATTCGGAGATTCAGCTTTGGTAGTCAATCAAACCAACGGCAAATGGTACACCCACCAGGATCATCTGATACCTTACAGGGATTATACAAGGAGGTTGTTGACTTTCTTTACAACAGTCAAGCTTGAGTATATCCCTCGGGACGAGAATCAGTTCGCAGATGCTCTGGCTACCATTTCGTCCATGATCAAAGTTCAAGCTGCCAACTTTGTACCTCAGATTTCAGTGTCCAGACTTGACAGACCAGCATATGTATTTGCAGCATACATTGCCAAAGATGATAAGCCTTGGTTCCATGACATTAAGTGCTTCTTGGAGGATCAAACATACCCACCTGGGGCATCTTCCAATGATAAGAAGACATTAAGAAGGCTTGCTGGAAGTTTCTTTCTGAACACTGACGGTTCCTTGTACAAGAGAAACTTTGATATGGTACTCCTCAGATGTGTTGATAGAACAGAAGCGGACTTATTAATGCATGAAGTGCACGAAGGATCCTTCGGTACCCACGCAGGAGGGCATGCAATGGCCAAGAAGTTGCTGAGATCAGGCTATTACTGGATCACAATGGATGCCGACTGTTGTGCCTATGCCAGAAAATGCCAGATTTATGCGGATAAGGTGCATGTGCCTCCCAATCCTTTGAATGTGATGTCTTCACCCTGGCCCTTTGCCATGTGGGGCATTGACATGATTGGCAAGATTGAACCGACTGCTTCAAATGGCCACAGATTCATCCTGGTTGCCATTGACTATTTCACCAAGTGGGTCGAAGCAACTTCATATGCAAATGTTACAAGGCAAGTGGTAGCCAGATTTCTGAAGAGAGATATCATCTGTCGATACGGAGTTCCCGAGCGAATCATTACTGATAATGGTTCCAACTTAAATAACAAAATGATGGCAGAACTGTGCCGGGACTTCAAGATTCAGCACCACAACTCTTCTCCTTACAGGCCAAAGATGAATGGCGTTGTTGAGGCAGCTAACAAGAATATCAAGAAGATTGTGCAGAAGATGGTAGTCACATACAAAGACTGGCATGAGATGCTACCGTTTGCTTTGCATGGGTACCACACGTCAATCAGAACATCCACTGGGGCAACACCGTATCAGCTTGTGTATGGTATGGAGGCAGTCCTACCAGTTGTAGTTGAATTACCCTCCCTACGGGTATTGATGGATGTTAAGCTGAACGAAGCCGAATGGGTCCGGTCCCGATATGAACAACTGATTCTGATTGAAGAGAAAAGATTGGCCGCAATCTATCATGGGCAGTTGTATCAGAAAAGAATGAAGAGAGCCTTCGATCAGAAAGTTAGGCACCGAGAGTACCAAGTGGGAGATCTTGTGCTGAAAAGAATCCTCCCTCCTCATACAGACCACAGGGGCAAGTGGACTCCGAACTACGAAGGACCATTTGTAGTAAAGAAAGTTTTCTCTGGTGGAGCACTGATGCTCAGTACCATGGATGGTGAAGATTTTCCTTCCCCTGTGAATTCAGATGCAGTTAAAAAATACTTCGCATAAAAATGACCCGCTGGACATAAAAACAGAATGTAAGTCCAGGCAAAAATAGGGCATCCCGGCGAGTCAAAAACAGAATAAAAGACTCGGGCAAAAACAAGGGAAATAAACAAAAAAAATGTGTACACCCGCTGAGTTGAAAAGCCACATTGGACAACTCAGGCAAAAATGGGTATCCCGATGGATTGAAAACCCGAAAGGGCGATCCATGCAAAACAAGGGAATAAGCGAACAACTGCACTCTGAATTCGTCTGTAGCACTCACAACTTGGTAAACCCCGAAAGGATCAAGCTCCAATCAGAATCAGCCTTTTTTCAGAAAGCAAGACGAGAAGAACGTCAAAAGTCATACGAGTCATAGCAAAAGAGGAAGCTCCTTGAAAGCGTCGTCAACATTGCCAGCATTTTGTTTCTCAATTTGTAACAATATCCTCATTTCAGGATATATGTTTCTCTGACTGTATCTTGCCAATTCAGGGCACATGAATTAATAAAATCGGATTTTTCAGTCATGTTTCGTTTTGTACATTTTTATTTTCATTTGCAAAAATGTCTGATGTCTCTAAAAGAATTTGATTGCATAAGTACAAATGCTTATCTTCAAAAATAAAAACACGTGCTTGCAGGAAATATGCTTACTCCCAGAGTTGTCTAACTCCTATGACGGAATCCAGTAAAGGATACCTCGGGATCACTTGTGCGTTTCTATCTTTGCAGGATTGCAGGTATTCAAAGCACAACCTGGGGCATGTAAGCTTCATCCCAGCAAGCTGGCAAGTCAACACTCAGTCTTAGCACCCAAGGTGTTTTCTCCCCCAGCTGAGTTTGCCACTTGTTACTTCTCCCAACCGAGGTGCCATCCATTCTCAGCAGAATACAAAGTCAGGGAACCATCTCCCCACAGAGTTTCGACCTCTATCCAGAAGAGCAACGCATGAAGGAAACACAACAGAGTGACGAAAGCTTCTACAAACCCCAGATGGGTCCCCTCTTTTGCCAAGGATATGTCTATCAATGACCTATATCCCCAAGAAGATACATCTCCTCAGATCTACCAATGATCTCATCCCCTGCTGGGATGCCTATTTCAAAGCAGATCGACCAAAGATCTTCACAGCAACGGGATCCAAATCCCAGTTTGGTCTTTGCATAATCATAGCATTCGCATCATATTCACCCACAAAGCGTAGCATTCCGTTTAATACGGAGCATTACGGCAAAAATCAAACATATAACATAATCATAAGCCATGTTAAACACTTGTGAGTATTTGAAACTCACCAACAATATACAGAAAACTTCCCCCAGATTCCCCAGCAAAAGCAGTTGCCTCACATTCACAAACACCAGTATATACTTATTTTTGACACCCGTCCGTGTCATCATTCCCCAGTAAAGTCGCCCGAACACTCTTTACAAACAAGACCACCCGTATTACAGATACTTCCTGACGCCCGTCCGTGTCATACCCCCAGCAGAAAATCAAGGCATCCTCTTTGCACTCACAAAACTTGTATATATATACATTTCCTTGACATCCGTCCATGTCACTTTCCCTAGCACAGTAACATAAGCACTTTGTATATCAGATACTTGTTTATACTATACTTTTCTCCTTTTGACACTCGTCCGTGTCACTCTCCCCAGCAGGTTGAATGCTCAAACATACACTACTCATACTTAGCTTACTTATACAGGTACTCGTCCGTATCTTGTATACACCTTTTATATCCCCACAGATTCAACACTCGTCCGTGTTCTTTGTTAACCAGTTGGTACTCGTCCGTATCATCATCTCAGAACATGCGTCAGGCGTTTGTCTCTACATGATACTCGTCCGTATCGTAGTCTTAGGGATGCTCGTCCGCATCTTTAATCCATACACTGTGTCAAACACTTACGTCTCCTTGAATATAGACACCCGTCTGTGTCTATTATTCCCCAAAAGAGTCCTTTCAGATTCAACACTCGTCCGTGTTCCTTGTTAACCAGTTGATACTCGTCCGTATCATCATCTCTGAACACGTGTCAGTATTTGTCTCTACTCGATACTCGTCCGTATCATAGTCTTAAGGATGCCCGTCCGCATCTTTAATCTATACACAAACATCTAAATACTTATACTTTTTTGTTTTTTGGATATAAACACTCGTCCGTGTTTACTATTCCCCAGTAGATCACCAACAAAGCAAATTTTCCTTTTTATCTGACAGTTGTCCTATGTCATGATAAACCCTGAGAGCAGCCGTACCCTGCTAGGTGGTCGTCCTCCACCTCTTGATGGTCGTCCTCCATCATGCTCATCCGATGGCCGTCCCCATCGTTGATTTTCTATCCGACATTCGTCCTATGTCGTGATATTTAGCAGCCGTCCCCTGCTAGGTGGTCGTCCTCCACCCTTTTGATGATCGTCCTTCATCATTTTATCCAATGGCCGTCCCCATTGTTGATCTTTGGTTATCTGACATTCGTCCTATGTCATGATAAACCTCGAGAGCAGCCGTCCCCTGCTAGGTGGTCGTCCTCCACCTCTTGATGGTCGTCCTCCATCATGCTCGTCCGATGGCCGTCCCCATCGTTGACCTTTTATCCGGCATTCATCCTATGTCGCGATATTTTCGGCAGCCGTACCCTGCCAGGTGGTCGTCCTCCACCTTAGATGATCGTCCCTCATCTTAACCCAACAGAGCAGCCGTCCCCTGCTAGGTGATCGTCCTTCACCTTTGATGACCGTACCTCATCATCTGTTTATTTCATTTATTCTTTAACCCGATGGTCGTCCCCGTCGTGGTCCCTTTTCTTTTTAGCCTGATGGCCGTCCCCATCATTGGTTACCTTACTTTATGGACCTGATGGCCGTCCCCGTCATGTTCCTTAATCCCCAGAGGATCTTACAGCTTTACTTGATGGCCGTCCCCATCATAATACCTTATATCCCCAGCATGTCGGCCGTCCCCATCATTGCTTTATTTTCCGCACTTTTCCAGCGTGTCGGCCGTCCCCGTCATTGCTCTTTACCCAGCAGTCGTCCTCTGCTCGACGGTCGTCCTCCGACGCTCACACTTTACAATATACTTTATTTTCTTTTACAATCTATATCCCTTTTCTTCTTCATTCTGTGAGTGCAAATTTTGGATTGTCTTTGGTATTCAACCACAAGTTATCTTGTTTGCCTAATAAGCTGTCGCTTACACCCTGCACAACTAACTCATGTTTGAATAGGGGCAGCTGTAAACACCCCAAATTTTCCCTCACCCATTCACACCATGGCTTGTGATCATTTCATATGCATAAACACAATAATAACATCTCATACCAAATTTTTGAGTCTTTGCATTGGTTCTAAGTCATCTGCATCTAGGGTTTGTGATCTGAGCAATCCAAGAGCCTCTTGAGCCATTCCAAAGGTCATCAATCACTTCAAAGGGGTCCATGTATGTTCAAGCATCATATTATATCCCCTCAAAGTCAAGAATTCCAAAGAATCACAAGAACTGGGAGTGGTGTGGAAGCAGAGCCAGGCCTGACTGCACAGATGACCTAAAATTAGGGTTTTGGTTTCAGAGGCCATAACTCCAAATGTTTTGGTCATTCTTGTTTCTATTGGTCTCTATATGGTATAGGGAGTATGCATATCAATTTTAATGAAGAAATTCCATGGGGAAGTCATCTGATCAAGAGTTGACTTTTTGAACAAGTCAGTGTAAAATCAGGGCATCTGAGGCCCCCAATGACCCAACCAAGGGGTGATCTTCATCATTTTGAGTGTATATGATCTTTATTTGATCATGGAAGATGTTAGAAGTTCACAAAATTCAAGAATTTCAAGTCTTTTGCAAAGTTGACTTTTTGGACAAGGTTGACTTTTAATGAAAATGTCATTTTATGCAACTTTTTCAACCCTTACTTTTTGATCCAAGAAAGCTTCAAATGGAAAAACTTTGGTCATGAAAGTTGTAGAATAGATCTTTCCCTTTTCAAAAAGTACAAGAACATGACCTAATTCATTTTGGATCAAAAGTTATGGTTTGTCAAAGTTGGCAAAAATCACTAAAATTTAAGTTATGCACCAAATGGAAAACTTGCAAAATCTTGTACCAAGGCAATTTGTGACTTCAAAATGGTCTCTAATCTATACACAAACATCACACAAGTCCTAAAAATTAGAATGGGCCAAGGGATCACATGTTGTATGGCTTGTGAAGCAAGACTTTTTCATGAAGAACCAAAAGTGAACCAAGTTGCAAAACACATGATAACTTCTCATCCACTTGCTAGCTACTTTGCTGATCAACCCTAGCCTTTTCCCTCACCATGCTGCGCAGCACACCCTCATTGTACTTGGCTAGAGATTGACCCATGCTTCTCTTACACAAAAGTTGACAATTTGCAAAAGTAACCATACCTATCACAAAAGGACATGTCACTTCATCTGACCAATAGCAATTGTTTATACAAACAAATTGCAAGCCAAACCACACAAGAAGCCAGCCTGAAACCAGCCATAGCATCACATTCTCATTTTCACTCCATAGAGCAAAAGCATTCGAAACACTCTCCTCAGGCCACAAACTCAGAAACAAACTTCACAAACCTTCTCACCATGCTTCACTGAACCCAAACCAACCATCAAAGTAGCCTGAAACTCAAAGAACCAGAAATACGATCCTCACCTGAGCTTGAACAGAACTTTTGTAAACTCTCAAACCAGCCCAAATAAATTTGTTCTAAGCCTTTCAGAAGCATAAGGGAGGTCATAGGAGTGGATTGCGCAAAGAGAAAGGGCCAGAAAGTTGCAGACTGAAAAGCTTCAAACTCAGGTAGCTTCATGAACTTTTTTTCCAGAAATGGATTTTTAAGTTCTTAATAGCTTCTACATGCTTCCCTGATCATGAATATGTGGTTGTTTTCGAAAATGAGTGAGAAATGAGTATGTATGCAGTCTCTGAAACTTTTTGCCCTAGAACATGTTTGATTCGATTCTCCTTGTTTCTGAATGATAAATGTTGTTTGAATGGGGGGTTTAATTCGTTTTTGAGTGGGGAAGAGTTCTGGGCTGTTGGATTTCATTTTCATTGCGTGCAGAGTGAGTTTGTGATTTTGGGTGATCGGAGAAGATGACCGGAACACTGTTCCGGTCACCTGAGAGTCATTAAGGCTGGATTAGGGCTAATTAATTAGGGTTAGTGAGTTTGAATGTGAGTCGTCCAAACACGCGCGCAGTCAACTCCCGCCCCTGCCAGTTTGAATTTCGTCCATTGGATCTGTTTACTTTCTTATTTTTCAGTTTTATTTCATTTTATTTTCCATTTAATTACATTGTTTTCTTCATTTTATTAAAAATAGCAAAACGATCTTAAAAATTCTGAAATTTTTTATACAAACTTTTATTTAATTTCAGAAACCAAAAATATTTTTATTTTTATTTTTTGCATTCAAAAAATATTTTTAAATATTTAAGAGTTTATTTTTAATTAATTAATGAGAATTAATTAATTAAAAATGCTTTTAGGTATTTAAAAATCACCAAAAAATTCATGAAACATTTAAAAATATTTAGGAACATTGTCCAACCCTCAAACCAAATTTCTTTTTTGATCTTGATGCATTTTGAGAATTTTCCATGGAATTAAAATTATTTTGATGCATTATTTTGATCCAAACTTCCAAAAATCACTTCTGCCTAACCATAAAGAGTTGGACTTTGATTCTTTTTGCATTGTGTTTAGCATATCATGTAGTTTGTAAGATTAAATGGTCATGATTTGATCTTCCATTTTCCATTTGTTTGGCATTTTTCTTGTTAAGGAACCCTAAAACCCTAGGAAACTTAGGAAAATCATAACTTGAATTAGGTTAAGTGTTGGAACTTCTCCTTTGGGAAGTGAATTAGTATAGGATTTGGGGTCCTTTGAGTGCATTTTCAATTTTTTATATTGATGATTGCTTCTGATTTTGGTTTTTGTTTGATGCATTGATCATAAACCCTAATTTGGGCTTCCATATGCACCCATCTTGCATTTGCATTCATACCTTGACTTTCCATGACATTTTATGCATCCATGTGGTTCATTTAGCATCATAAGACATATTGAAAGCATGTTTGATCATTGCACCTTGCATTTGCCATGTTGTATGCCATTTGCATTTCATTACTTTTCATGTATGTTCATGGTTCTTAACTTGCTCCATTTGCATCCATAAGCTTGTATGATCATCCTCATGTGTTGTTTCATGTTTGTGGCATCTCATAGCATCATTAACATCATGTATGTGCTTCTGGTTTTGTTTCTCATCATGCCATTTCATTTCATTTTACATTGCATTGCATTCCTTTACTAACTTTTCAGGTGGTAAGTAACTTTGAGAAGTGGATTTGCCTTCACTTATCACATTTTCTTTTCATCTCTTTCTTGCATCCATGCTGCATTTTGACATGTGTTTGAGATTGAGCTTGCTCATTCTTCTTCTTCTTACTTTCTTTCTTCAAGTGACTTGACTTCTTGAATGAAGCAAGTTACTTTGCTTCTCCTGATCCTTTCATCTGCTTCCTGGTGGTTCCATTGAAGATTTCTCTTGTTAACCTCACAAACCTTAGGAACAACCAAGCATGACAATGATTAGGGTTTTGATTAGTCCCCCCTCATAGTTTTACCTTTGTGTCTCTTTGAGTCTTCTCTTCTCATCTCAATAATTAGGGACTAAACCCTAAAGGCTTTAAGGCTTTGTGATTAAGCTTATGCCTGCATCCTTCTATTAGGATGGAGTGTATAACTTTAATCCTAAGTGTTAAACCCTTAATGTGTTTAAATCCTTTAATCAATCCACCTAATAATCACCAAGACATCACACTTGTAACTTGGGCCTTGCATTAGGGTTCTAATTCTTCCTTAACTGGTTAAGAAGGACTAACCCTAGTGTTAATGGACAAGTCCCCCTCAAGTTGTCTTACAAACCATAAAATTCACTTCTTCATCTTACCATTAAATAAAATCCACTTAACAAAGGCTTTGTTTTGTCATGAGTTTAATCCCTAATCATGGATTAAGCTGAGGAGTCTTCCTCAGCTTAAACATTCTCATCTATTATCCTTCTATTAGGATGGTGTAATGAGTCTGTTTAATCCTTGATTATGGCTTAACCTCATTACTTAACGCTAAACAAAAACACCAAAAACATCTAAATAATCACAAGCAGGTTAATGATCTTAATCCTACATCAAGGGTGATTAAGTGTGAGAATCTGACTTCACACTTAAGGTATTCTCATTACCCCTAATCAGAGGGAGGATGTGATGAGTTTACTAACCCATTGGTTTAGGCTTAAGCTCATTAACTTATGACAAACTTTCAAAGGCAATAAAATACTGAAAACTAAAAAACAAACAATAATCGTCTCCTCCGGGATTCTTTTCTCACCTCATTCATTCATAAACGAGAACTCGCTTCTTCCGTCTAATGCAAGACAGTTTTGCATCTGTGCCAGACAGATCATACACTTGAGCATAGGCTAGCAAGCAGTTCATAAAGTCAATTCATCTTTCAGTCTCTTTGGGTCGAACTACGGTGTTCTGACTTCCTCATTGCACGAGAGGATACGTAGGCATAACTTAACAGTTATCGAACAAAAGTCTCTGTACATTCTCCCTCCTTCTAGCCTTATTCTTTAGCCTTATATTCTTGAGCATCTTATTCTTGTTCTCACACTGACACTTTCATACTTCATATCACTTATACACTATACACTGACACCTGTACATCTTTTCCAGCTCTTTTATACACAGATTGCACTGACACTACCCCTTTAAAACACAAATCTTTTAAGCGTGGATCCCGTCGAGTACGACGAACAATCTGGGTGCTAATACCTTCCCAGGTTGTAACCAACCCCCTTTCTCATTCTCTCTGGTTCGCAACCGTCTTATCCACATCTTTTCAGGTCTATGCAGCATTGCCTTTCCTCCGGGATAAAAATGCCTAGCTGGCGACTCTTTTCATCTCCAGTGAGTTCACTGCTGTGTGTTCTCATTGTTCTTTTCGCCGACCGTTCGCGTCTGTACCTTTATTTGGGCCATTTCCCATTTATCGGGAGCGACAGTATGCCCATTAGCATGAGTGCCAAAAGATCCTTCATGAATTTCTTTCATCAACATGTCTGCTTCGTGTCTATCCACGCATCTGAGCAAGACCATGTCAAAATTTCTCTTATAAAGCACATTTCCATTCAGGAAGAAATTTCCTGCCAATCTCCTCAAAGTCCTCTTATCTTTATCGGATGCCCCAAGCGGGTATTCTTGACTCTGGAGAAAACATTTAATATCATGATACCAAGGCTTGTCATCATGGACCTCTTCAACTGCAAACACGAACTGGTCTTTCAAGTCGCATCACACTGATCATGGGAACATCATTCCACTGGTGCACTTTTATCATAGAAGCTATGGTTGCCAAAGCATCTGCCATCTGATTCTCATCACGAGGAACATAATGAAACTCAACTTTGGTGAAGAAAGTTGATATCTTCCTGGCATAATCTCAATAAGGGATCAAGTGGGGTTGATGGGTTACCCACGTGCCCTGGATCTGATTGATTACCAAGGCAGAATCTCCATACACATCAAGATGTTTAATCCTCAAATCAATGGCTTCCTCAAGACCCATAATGCAGGCTTCATACTCAGCTTCATTATTGGTACAAGGAAAAGTCAACCTCGCGGCAAAAGGAATATGTGAACCATGGGGAGTAATGACCATTGCCCCAATTCCTCTTCCACGTGCATTCACGGCACCATCAAAAACTAAACCCCATCGAGATCCAGGCTCCGGCCCTTCCTCAATCAAAGGTTCATCACAATCTTTCACTTTCAAGAACATCACATCTTCATCTGGAAAATCAAACTTGATTGGTTAGTAATCATCAATCGGTTGATGTGCCAAATAGTCATCTAAGATACTACTTTTTATAGCTTTTTGAGTTCGGTACTCGATATCACATTCTGATAAAAACATTTGCCAACGAGCAATCCTCCCAGTTAAAGCAGGCTTTTCAAAGATATACTTGATTGGATCCATTTTAGAGATCAACCAAGTCGTATGATTCAGCATATACTGGCGAAGACGCTTTGCAACCCAACCTAAGGCGCAACAAGTTTTTTCAAGCATGGAGTACCGAGACTCACAATCAGTGAACTTCTTACTCAAGTAGTAAATTGCATATTCTTTTCTTCCAGATTCATCTTACTGACCAAGCACACAACCCATGGAATCTTCCAACACAGTCAAGTACATGATCATCGGTCTACCTTCCACCGGAGGAGACAAGATAGGAGGTTCAAGCAGATATTCTTTGATACTTTTGAACGCTCTCTGACAATCATCTGTCCAGACACAACCTTTATCTTTCCGAAGCAGCTTGAAAATCGGAGCACATGTGGCAGTCATGTGAGAGATAAACCTCGAAATATAATTCAAACGGCCCAAGAATCCTCTCACTTGCTTTTCGGTTCTTGGAGCAGGCATTTCCTGAATAGCTTTCACTTTATCAGGATCAACTTCGATGCCTCTTTGGCTGACAATGAAACCTAGCAATTTTCCAGAACGTACACCAAAGGTGCACTTGTTCGGATTCAAACGAAGCTTATACTTCCTTAATCTCTGAAACAACTTCAGCAAATGCTCAACATGATCCTCTTCAGTCTTCGACTTAGCGATCATATCATCAACATATACTTCGATCTCTTTGTGCATCATATCATGGAAAAGTGTAGTCATAGCTCTTTGATACATCGCACCAGCATTCTTTAATCCAAAAGGCATAACTCTGTAGCAGAATGTTCCCCATGGTGTAATAAATGTGGTCTTTTCCATGTCCTCGGGTGCCATCTTTATTTGATTATAACCGGAAAATCCGTCCATAAAAGAGAACACATCAAACTTAGCCGTATTATCTACCAACATATCAATGTGTGGCAATGGAAAATCATCTTTCGGACTGGCTTTGTTTAAATCTCTGTAATCAACGCACATTCGGAATTTTCCGTCTTTCTTCGGAACAGGAACAATATTGGCCACCCATTCAGGATAAGTTGACGTCACAAGAAAACTAGCATCAATCTGCTTTTGAACCTCCTCTTTGATTTTTACTGCCATATAGGGATGAGTTCTTCTCAGCTTCTGCTTTACAGGTGGACATTCAGGCTTCAACGGCAATCTATGCTCCACAATATCAGTATCAAGACCTGGCATGTCTTGATAAGACCAAGCAAATACATCAACATACTCTATGAGAAGCTCCACAATCCTCTTTTTGACATCAGGACCAAGCAATGCTCCAACTTTGACTTCTTTCTTTTCATCTTCAGAACCCAAGTTGACCATCTCTATAGACTCTCCATGAGGCTGAATAATCTTCTCCTCGTGCTCAAGCAACCGAGAAATTTCATCAGGAATCTCTTCATCATCCTCTTCCTCAGCTTCAAACACATGGAATTCAAAGTTGGGAGAGGGCATAGCATCATTGTTTTCAATGGGTTTATCAATCAATCTGCACAATGATTTTATTTTTATTTTAGAGCATGAACAAAAACGCAAACAATATGCAGATAAACAAACATTATTATTTTTGGGTTTTTTATGTTACCATTTTTCAGAATAAAGCAAAAAGGAAAAACACATATGGAAATAACAAAATAACATTTTATTGATGATGATAAAATTTGAAACAAAGCCCGACAAACATCACTTTCACCTTGGGCAGAGTGAAAGGATTTTTGAAAGAAAATAAAAACAAATTACTTTGAAGAATGAACGATAAAAGGAACATCAACAGCAATCCAGTTCTGGAAAATCTTTCCATGCGTAACGAAGTCAGGCATTTCTTCGTCTTCATCATCTTCAATGATGGCAGCAGCAGAATGATCGTTGATAAATCCAGCACTTCTGAAGCCTTCTTGAATAGTCTTTGGATCTTTGATAACTGCACCTGGCGCAAAGCCGATACCGAAACCTTCCTTGTTGTCGACGGCATCAATAATTTGTCCCCAACCATCAGACTGACCAGCTTCCAGCACTCGCAAAGCATCTTTGAAAGAGGACATGGGCATGGCATTCATCTTAACAGCATTATCCACAACTGAAAGAGCTTGAAACGAAGTTCCTACCTCTTCCTCAGCATCAATATGGGAAAAAGAAGACAAATTTCTCACAAGCATCGCTCTTTCACCTTCAATGGTCACCAATTTCCCTTCTCTCACAAACTTCAACTTCTGATGAAGAGTGGATGTCACAGCCCCTGCCTCATGGATCCATGGTCTTCCTAGGAGACAGCTGTATGCGGGACGTATATCCATTACTTGAAAAGTAATCTTGAATATAAACGGTCCAATAAGAATAGGAAGATCCACCTCTCCAATCACTGTCTTCTTCGACCCATCACACGCTTTTACAATAATCCCACTGTTCCTCATGGGAGCACCTTGAAACGCAAGCTTTGACAATGTCGATTTTGACATAACATTCAGAGACGATCCAGAATCAACTAGCACCTTGGACATAGCATCTTCTTGACAATTCACCGAGATATGCGAAGCCAAGTTATGATTTCTTCCTTCTTCAGGCAGATCGTCATCACAGAAGCTCAAATTGTTGCATGACGTGATATTTTCCACAATACTGTCAAATTGATCAACAGTCACATCATGGTCAACATAAGCTTGATCAAGAATCTTCTACAAAGACTGCCTATGAGCCTCAGAACTCATCAAGAGAGACAAAACTGATATCTTCGATGGAGTCTGCAACAACTGCTCAGTGATGTTGTACTCACTCTTCTTTATCAATTTTAGCACTTCATCTTCACTATTACCAGATTGGCCTGATTGGACCACAGCATCCATAATCTGTTTACTTGTATTTGTATCTTCAACTCTCTTCGGAGGATCTGAAGCATACACTCTACCACTTCGGGTAACCTTCGTCACGTTAGCAATGCTAACCACAGACTTTGGAGTAGGAAGAGTAACTTCCCTACCATTCTATATCATCGTAGCATTATACCGGTATGGAACAACTTTATCAGACTCATATGGCATTGGACCAGGTACGTTAATCACCAATGGAGTAACAGCAGTTTTGCGACTATCAAAAGAAATAACCACCCTCTCAGGAGCAACTCTCTCAGGAAGATTGAACTGAGGCGTAATAACATTCACTTCATTTTCATATTCATCACTTTTTGCTGTTACTTCAATCAGCTTATCGTCCATCATCTTTTGAATATCTCTTTTAACGATCACGCAACCACGAGGGTTCACCGAGCAGATACAACATCCAGCACAGTCGTGATCAATATCGTGATATTCACTCAAGAAAGCATGCATCTCAACCAAAGACCTTCGAATATGATGGACCTCATAGATCTTGAACAAACCAGGACAACCATCAACCATATTCACAGACGCATTACCATGCTTCGGCAACGGATTCTTCTGCACATTTGGATTAACATCATTAAAATACAGAATATTGTTCCTCATCAATTTCTGTACTTCAAACTTCAATGGATAACAATTCTCAGCATCATGCCCCGGGGCACCTTGATGAAAAGCACAACGAGCCTCTGGCTTATACCACCATGGGATAGTCTCTGGAATGGGAGGTGGAGGACGAGTTTGCACAAGATTCTTTGCAATCAAAGATGGAAGCAAGTCCGCATACGGCATCGGAATAGGATCAAAACTGGGCTTAGCCCGAGCTTGTTGATTACCACCTTGTTGCACAGAAGGTTGTTGATAACGAGGTTGGTACTTTGGAATTGCTGGCAAAGTAGGAGCCACGTTAATCATCGGTGTTACAGAGGCCACATGCTGCGAATGATGGTTCCCACGACTGTGAGGTCTTCTATAACTTTCACGGGATACTGCATTAGTCTCATTTTATTTCTTTTTCCCAAAGTTGAACCTTCTAGAGCTTGAACCATTACTGTTCTCTTGACTTAACCGTCCCTCACGGACACCTTCTTCTAAACGCATCCCTATGCTCACCATTTCAGTGAAATCGGATGGAGCGCTTGCTATCATCCTCTCATAATAAAAAGAACCCAACGTCTTCAAGAAGATATTTGTCATTTCTTTTTCTTCCAGCGGAGGAACAATCTGGGCCGCCAGCTTGCGCCATCTCTGCGCATATTCTTTAAAAGTCTCCTTGTCCTTCTGGGACATAGCACGAAGTTGATCTCTATCTGGCGCCATATCAACGTTGTACTTGTACTGCCTCACAAAAGCTTCTCCCAAATCATTGAAGGTCTTGATTTGGCTATTATCCAGACTCATATACCACCTCATGGGTGCACCGGTCAAACTGTCCTGGAAATAGTGAATCAGCAGCTTATCATTATTAGTCTGAGCAGACATCTTTCTTGCATACATCGTCAAATGACTCAACGGACAAGTGTTGCCTTTGTACTTCTCAAACTCAGGCAGCTTGAATTTGTAAGGAACTTTAACATTAGGGACCAGATAAAGGTCATAGGCATCTTTTCCAAACAAATCCTTATGCTTCAAGGCTCTCATCTCCCTTTGGATCTCAACAAAGCGTCCCTGGAAATCATCAAGTCTTTCAGCAACTCCAACACCTTCACTGGGCTCAGCATGGTAAATCATTTCATCATGGTGGGGAATAGTGTGCACCACAGGCGGTACAGTAGTCACAACTGGAGGAAGAGTAGTCCACACTGGTGGTGGGAGAGTATTAAATGCAGCAGTCTCTGGATGATGAAGAGGACGATACCCAGCAGGAATAAAATCAACTGGCATGCCCCAAGGTGTGCTAGCAGGCATACGATAGCGAGGAGAAATAACTGTCTCAACATGAATGGATGCGGTAACAACCTCTGAGATGACAGTATTCTAAACAGGAGAAGGAGGTGGCTGATTCTGAGCAGCCACCAAACTTTCCATCATAGCAGACACTCTTTCCAAGCTTTCCCTCAGATAAGTAACCTCTTCGCGCAGCTCACGATTCTCTTGTTGCAAAGTTTCCATCACCCTTCTCCGATTAGCTCGAGTATCAAATTGATGAGTCAGCTTGACAGGAGAACTGAATGAAGACCAAGAAACAACATAAGATCCCTGGAGAACACTCAAAAAACAAGACAAATTCAAGTATGATGCATGCTATGCGTATGCAAATGCAAAGATTTCAAAGGATTATAAGTTAACTTGCAATATTTATAAAGAAACATTTTTGAAATACTTAAAAACTCATTCTCATTAAGATCAAAGTGAGGATTACAAATGAAGTACAAACATCAATAATCCTAATACATAAGAGCAAAAGTAAACTAGGCCTATGGAATCGTATCCGAAGAAGTCCCGAATCCTGGCTGATACTTCACGCGAATTCTCTTGATCTCATTCTTTTACCGCTCTTCCATATCTTCATTATCCTTCACTAACTTGTCAACAATGGCCTTCCAAGCACCGGAAGTAGGGGGAATAGTAGATGGAGTACTAGAGGAAGATAAATCCTCTCTTGGCCTCTTCGTGACGCGCCACTCAAGTAGCTCAATAAGATCATCCTTCTCTTTCAGCTGCTCCTGCATGGTAGTCCTCTCAAGTAACCATTCTTCTTTCTCTTTCTTCATTTTCTCTAACTCTTCTTGAAGAGACATCTTCTTATCAACGGGAGGTAGAAAAGCAGACAAAGGCAATATGGGAAACATAGGCTCTTCAGGTGGATAAGGCATCTTGAGCTTGGAAGCTCTAGATCGAACCCACTGAATATAACATTCGGAAGGAGGAAGGTGTTGTCTACCCAATTGACCTCTCTCTTTCCTATGAACAGAATGCCAAGAGTGAGCAATCCTTTTCTTCATTTCCACATGATCAGCACCATTAAGAAAGAAGAAACGGGATAAGGAAAGATTGTTCGGTACGTCCTTCAAACAATAACCGAACTGTCGTCTAGCCAGAATGGGGTTGTAGCTAATTCCCCCACGTGTACCAAGAAGAGGTACGTTAGGAAATTCTCCCTAACTATCAATAAGAACTCCATTGTCATAATGAGAACTATACCATGTCATGTCCTTATGAGAAAGTGACATCAACCTTTGAGACCATCTTCGATTCTCTCTATTGTCCTTGAATACATCTGACTTGGGTAGGTGCGAAATAAACCACCTATATAGAAGAGGCGCACAACATACAATCTCTCCATCACCTTTGGAGGTCCTATAGTGAAAAGCATGATACATATCTCCAAGCAAAGTAGGCACCGGGTTCTTCTTCAAGAAGACCTGAATAGCATTCTCATCCACAATACCATCCAAGTTCGGAAACAAGACAATCCCGTAAATAAGCAAAGCAAGAATAGCCTCAAATGCAACCTTATGACCCAAAGTAAGTGAAGTAGAAGCCTTTCCCATCAAGAACTTAGCATTAATACCACGAACACTCCCCTTTGGAAGAAACTTCCCATTAAGATCAGATTCCTTAAGAAAAAGTGCTTTGGCGATAACCTTGATAGTAAGCTCCTTCTCTAAACCAGTGAAAAGAAACTCCTTGTCCAGAATAGGCAAACCTAACCAATGAGAATACTCCTCCAAAGTCGGCACAAGCTGATAATCCGGAAAAGTGAAACAATGGTGCAACGAGTCATAAAACTGAGCTAAAGTAGGGAGAATCCCCTCAGGTACATCGGTATCCAACATATACAAAAGCTTCCCATGACATCTTCGGAACTCTTGGGTATCAACAACCAAAGCTCCTAGCTTTATCAACTCTACAACATTAGGATTCTTGAAGGTGTACTTCTTTGTGTTCCTCCTTTCAAAAGTCATAGCCATGGACATCTGAAATTTTGCCAAAAGTTCCTTATAAGTCCTTTGAAATATTACGAACAATGCTTATGAATGTATGATGGCATGTATGCAACAAACACAAACAAGATCACACAAGGCACACGGGCTTAGGTTCCGAGTCACGAGCATGAAGTCAAGGTAACAGAACACCAACCCACACAGGTAGGTACTAAGGTTTTGTCTTCATTGTAACTGCAGAAAACCAAAAGGGTGCTAACAGAGGTGCCCGGAGTTAACAACCATCTTTAGAATATCACCGGTACGTTGGATTACTCCCCAACCAATAACATTCTTAAAATAGACCTCGTCCGAGTGTAGTATCGCGTGACAACCGCCTTAGGTTTACACCCAGACAGTTTCCGCACTACGTTCCTAAATTGGCTTGGATGGGTTAAGGGTTCTACGGTCCTCAGTATGATCAGCTCAAGGTCGGAAAATAATGCCACGTACGATTACTCGTCATGACATTGATAGTCCAAGAGAGCCTAACCGAGTGGAGATTATCAAATTGATATTGCTTTGGACTACTCCATCACATATCGCTTCGAATATCGCTGTCCTATCATAAGTTTCAACTCAGATCTGGGTTAGAATCTATCTCACACAGAGGATCACCAAAACCAAAACAGAACAACCAAATAACAAACAAGTCAAACCAAAGCAATAAATAAATCAAAGTAGGCTGAATCCGCTTAGAGATTACTCCCCAGCAGAGTCGCCACTTTTCTGTAGCGGTAAAATCGTGAGTGTAAGCTATTGATTAACTTCACTCAATATACACAGAGTTGCCACCGCGCTTTTATTTATTTCCAAATGGAAAAAGGAAAAAGAACGAACAAAACCTTAAAGAATCTTAAAAGCTAAAAAGCTCAAAGAATCAAACAAAGAATGGGTACGGGGATTGGTTACGAACGGGGAAGGTTTTAAGCACCCGACTCGTCCGTGGTACTCCACGGGAGCCCTTTGAAATATTTATTGCTTTTTGGTTTGAAATTGGTTTTCTTGAAAAATGATTGAAGAGATGAGGAGAAGAATGTTTTTTTAATGATTTTGTGTTTGATGAGGTTTTATTGCCTCATGCCTACGTACCCACAAAGTGCAATGCGAGATCAAAACCTCGTAGTTCGTGGTACAAAATTTGAAAAGAAACAAATGAGTTGAATTGATTTTAAAATGTAGAGATAAGTCGTCATCCTTTAGCGAATAATTCCGCTAGAAAAGATGAATCATATCTAAACATGTGAAAAGAAAAAGTGCACAAAGGCACAAAAATAATTGAGTGAGTTTTGGATTTTTTAAAGTATATGAGAAAATGATTTTTGATATGTTTACATGGATTAACATTTAGTTAAGAAAACAAAGTGAAAAGATTAAAATCTCTTGACATAAGTCAAGGTTTGTTTATGAAAGTGTTTGAAGTTTTGAAAACAAGAAGATTTTTTGAAATAGGGAGAAGTTTTGAAAATTTAAGAATGGGGAGGAGATGAAGGGACTAATTCTAATGCTTGAATTAAAAAAGTTAAGAGAAGAGTTTACCAAACCATAATATGCACAATTCTTCAAAGTTCGGAATTCCATCTTCAAAGGCTAATGAAATAACTTGAGGCCGAGGTTTCTAATCCATTCCAACTTGAGTAAGGGGGAAGATCTTAAAGTCTAAGTCCATTCTCCAAAAGCAAGGGATAGTAACCATAGTCTGAAATTAGAAGTCACAAGTCTTTTTAAGTGTTTAATCCTTTATTAGTGTTTTGATATCCAAATGGACAAAATAAAAAAAAAACAAGCAACAATATAAACATAAACAAATGATATATGATATAATATGATAAAGCATAATAAAGGAGATAAAGGAGCAAGAGATTAAAATAAAAGGATAAGGTGCGAGAGATTACATTTAAACGGATTATATTCACAATATTATAATATTTACAATATAAAGTGGTATGATGAACTTAATCAAGCACAACCACGAAAAGAAAAATACAATCGAGGCAACCGGGTCCAAGTGGATCTTAATTCGAATCGGGACAACTTTAGGTCTATGTTAAGCAATCGCCGAGTAATTTACGAAGTAATTACCCTACAAATGAGGCCGGCCACCACTAATTAAAGTGGAAAATATTCGTGTTAATACATGTTAGAGAAACGATATAATGGATCGTTCTCCGAAAACATGCCACACTAAAAGAAAAAAAGATGGTCTAATCTTAATCGAGATTTTCGTTGAATTTATCGAAAAGCAACCTATCACGATCTCAAAGTATGGAGAATGATCCAAATGATCATTCATCCATAGATTTGAAATAATGAAGATTAAACTTATCGAAAATCTACAATCTACGAATCGGAGATTGTCATCGACCAAAAATAAAAAAAGATGAAGAAAAATGGATCTACAAAAATAGATCCAAAAAAGAAATAGAAATATATTTTTAAAACCTTTTCTTAAAAATTCTTTTCCAAATTGTTTCTAAATATTTTTTAATAAATCTCTTTCTAACATACTTTCTAAAACTCTTTTAAAAATATAATTCTAGAATCTTTATACCAAAAAAAAAGTATATAATAATATAATATCATTTCAAAAAAAGAGAATTAAATAAATGAAAAAAAAAGGAAAATAGAAAGGGGAGGGGGTTATCCGCTGGCAGGTGGTGCTGGATCAGTAACAATTTCATAGCCTTAGGCCCATCACCATCTCATTTCATTTTAAATAAAAAATCAAAAAAATTATATGACCAAAAAAAATGGAAAAAAGCAAAGGAACAAAAACACAGCAAGTCATCTTCCTCCTCACATTCACATAAGCCGAACAAAAATAAACAGGGGAAAAGTGTCTTGAATCGCGGCAAGCCTCACCTTCAAAATCAACTCGAAGAAAATCGCTTCTTCTCCTTCAGAATCGCAAAATTCAACACTCTTCCTCTTCTTTCTTCTTCTTTTCGGATTTCAATTGATGTTTATGGTTGAAGATTGGAAAGAGGATAAAGAAAAGGGGGTTTAGGGATTTGAATTCGGGAATTAATTTGAGCAGGGCTCTGAGGGACTATTGAAGCTTGAATTTTTGAAGGAGGAGTGTTGTTTAAATAGGAGAAGAGTGGAGAAGAGTTCTGCGTTTTATGTTGATTTTGAATACGTTTTGGTCACAGGTTTTATTCTCGTGTGCTTGCATTTTTCTTTTGAGCTTGCTGCGTTTTGCCCTTTGTGAAGGTGCGTTTTGATTTTTGTAAAATTTTCGTTTTGTTTTGATGCAAGATGCGTGCGAGAAGCGTGATGCGGTTTTAATTTTGATTTCAGGTGATACGGCTTGTGCGGCTGTGTGTATTGGTTTGTTGGCTTTGCTGCGGCTGGTGTTTTGCTATGGGCCTGCATTTGTTGGGCACGTGAGGTTTTGTTTGTGTATTTGCAGCTGGGATACGTGCTGTTGTTGTTTTCATTTTATTGCTGCGGCGTGAATACTTCATGTGTGGCTTTGGCTTGAGAGATGTGAGACTGTTTGTGTGAGATTTACGGCGTGAAGGAAAGGCCTGGAATTTGTTAAGCTGCGAATTGAAGCCTTGCATGAAGAGCTTGCTGTATTTGGCTAGTACTTGGCTCAAGTGTGCGTGTGGGGTCAACTTGAGTTTTTTGAGGCTTGGCTGGGAGTTGTTTGATGTCATGCGTACGGGATGCAGAGGAAAACTTGTGATGAGAGGTGTTGGATGAGGCTGGAAAGTGAAGCCTAGCGCGTGGACTTGATTTCAGCTAGTTGCTCTTGTCTAGGACAAAAAATTTGTTGCACGTGAACTATTTGGCTAGGCTGATGAATTGTTGTTTTGACTTGAAATGATGGGCAAGGCTTTTGGTATGCATTGGTTGGCGTGCGGATAGGCTTGTGGGGCTGGGAAAGTTTGGCTTGAGGAAAAACATAAGATGTATTGGCTTGTACATGAGAAATTGGGCATGATAGGCTTTTTTTGGAAAAAAAAGGAACAAATAAAATAAAAATAAAAACTTAGTCAATGCTTTTAGTAATAATTTCTTTTATTTATTAGATAATTGAATTCTAAAAATAATATGGGCTAAAAAAAAAATTAAGTGGGCTTAAATGACAAAAAAAAATGGTTCTATTATTTTTTGGTGATGTGGATATGATAGAGTAAAAAAAAATGGATAGAAAAATTTCTAAAAGACTAATGAAAAAAAATGGAGAGAATCGAATAAAATGGAGAAAAGTCGAAATATGATTTTAAAAAAAATGGTAATGACTATAAATTGATTGAAAATGGAAAAAATTGAATACTAATTAGATAATTGGAAATGGTTGAGAACAAAGGTGATTTGGATAATCGAATAATCGAGGAAAAACGCAAAAATGGTTATTAGATAAAGGATAATGGATAATCAAACTAAAAAATTAGAAATTGCATGATGATGATTTTTTTTAGGTTTCACGACCAACTCCCGATTTTTTTACAAGCCAACTGATGAAATGGACACAGCCAACCAAAGAACCACTAAACAGTTGAATAAATTGTAACTCAAGCCACAACCATCATCTGAAAATTGTCTGATTATTTCCCTGATAAACTGAGTCCATACTGAAGAAAATAAATCCTCAGATGAATCACTGGTGAACTGATGAACTGATAAACACTGAAGATTCAAACCACAAAACACTGTCTGATAGCCTTTCACACACAACGCAACCTGAACTTTTGAAAACGTACATCGCCTGAGGAATAAACCACTTGCACACACAAATTGCAGTCGAAACAATTTATCTGATAGTTTGACCAAATTAGGTCAAACATCCATTTGACCTGAATCGTGACTGAAACAACGCATTCGAATTGAAATTACTGTCTTATCTTCGCAAACCTGCAACACAGAAAAGAAGAAGAACACTGCAACATATTTTTTTGGTATTTTGGTTAGTGATCTGTAAATATAAATAAATGATAAAGAAGTAAAAATAACGGTGATCCCCTGCGAAGCATATACCCTACATCTGAGGCGAAACTCGAAAGCCAGTGTGATCCAATTTGTATGCAAAATGCAGAATGGAATGCAAAGAAACTTAGGGAAAAAATTAGGGTGTTACAGGGGGTATATACAGAGACTTTTGTTCGATAACTATTATGTTATGCCTACGTATCCTCTAGTGCAATGAGGAAGTCAGAACACCGTAGTTCGACTCAAAGAGACTGAAAGATAAATTGACTTGTGAACTGCTTACTTGTCTATGCTCAAGTGTATGACCCGTCTGGCTCAGGTGCAAACTGTCTTGCATTAGACGAAAGAAGCGAGTTCTCGTTTATGAGTGAATGAGATGAGAAAAGAATCCCGGAGGAGACGATTATTGTTTTTTTTTTGTGTTTTCAATCTTTTATTGCTTTTTGAAGTTTGTTGTAAGAAAATGAGCTTAAGCCTAAACCAAGGGTTAATAAACTCATCACATCCTCCCTCTGATTAGGGGTGATGAGAATACCTTAAGTATGAAATAAGCACCTCATACTTAATTATCATGATGTAGGATTAATATCATTAACCTACTTGTGTTTATTTAGATGTTTTTGGTATTTTGTTTAGTGTTAAGTAATGAGTTTAAGCCATAATCAAAGATTTAATGGACCCATTACACCATCCTAATAGAAGGATAATAGATGGGAACATTTAAGCTGAGGAAGACTCCTCAACTTAATCCATGATTAGGGATTAACCTCGTGACAAAACAAAACCTTTATTAAAGTGGATTTTAGTTTAATGGTAAGATTAAGAAGTGGATTTTATGATTTGTAAGACAACTTGAGGGGGACTTGTCCATTAACACTAGGGTTAGTCCTTCTTAACCATTTAAGGAAGAAATGGAACCCTAATGCAAGGCCCAAATTACAAGCTTGATGTCTTAGTGATTATTAAGTGAATTGATTAGAGGATTTAAACACATTAAGGGTTTAACACTTAGGATTAAAGTTATAAACTCCATCCTAAGAGAAGGATGCGTGCATAACCCTAATCACAAAGCCTTAAAACCTTTAAGGTTTAGTCCTTGATTATGAGGTGAGAAGAGAAGACACAAAGATGACACAAAGGTAAAACTAAATGGGGGACTAATCAACCCTAATTGTGATCATACTTGGATGTTCCTAGGGTTTATGAGTCTTGCAAAAGATCTTCAAGATGAGCCACCAAGGAAGAAGCAAAGATGGAAGAGAAGCAGAGGAAGCAAGCCAACTTACTTCACTTAAGAAGATAAGTTGTTTGAAGAAAGAAAGAGGGGAGGGAGCATGAATGAGCAAGCTCACTCTAATCCACAAGTAAAATTCATAAATGATGCATAAGAGATGAGAAGAGGTTATGAGAAGTGAAGGCAAATTCACTTCTCAATGACTTACCACCTGAAAAGTTAGTAACAAGAAATGAAATGAAATGAAAATGAGATGAAATGCAATGATGCAAACCAAACCCAGAAGCATAAACATGATGTAAATGATGCTAAGAGATAAAGCAAACACATGTCAAGAGTGGTGGATGATCATACAAGGATGAGGATGCAAATGAAGCATGTTTTGAACCATGGAAGTTCATGAAAGTTTATGAAATGAAATGAATGCACAACATGGCAAATGAATGATGCAATGATCAAACATGATTCTAATATGTCCTATGATGTCTTACATGTCATTTGGATGCACAAAATGTCATGGCAAGTTCATGTATGCAAGCATATGAGAGATGAATGCAAATGAAGGCAAAAATTAGGGTTTATGCACAAGACACAAAGCAAAATCCAAAATCAGAAGCAAATGACAAGATAAAAAATTGAAAATGGGATCAAAGGAACCCTAAACCTACACAAGTTCACTGCCCAAAGGAGGAGACCTAAATCTTAACCTAATGGGAGTTATGATTTTCTCAAGTTTGCTAGGGTTTTAGGATACCTCACAATGAAAAATGCAAAACTGTTTGAAAATGAAAGATGAATTCAAACCAATTTTATCCTAGAAACTAAATGATATGAAGAATGCAATGCAAAAAGAACCATCATCAAACTCTTCAAGGTTAGGCAGAATGGATTTTTCTAAGTTACGGCAAAAATATTGACTTTTAAGGACTTTAATTCCAAAGGAAAATGTCAAAGTATGTCAAGAACCAAAAAGAAATTTGTTTGAAGGGTTTGATAATGTTTCTAAATGTATCAAAATGCAATGTGATTTTTTTGGTGATTTTTAGAAACTTAAATGCTATTTTAATTAATTAATTCTCATTAACTAATTAAAATAAACATTTAAATATTTTTAAAATGCGAAAATTATGCAAAAAAAAAATAATTATTTTCAGGAAGAGAAAAATATTTTAAGATATGATGCAAAAAATGAGATTTTTTAGAAATGATTTGCTATTTTAAATAAATTGGGCAAGAAAAATGAATAAAATTGAAAATAAAATTGAATTAAAGGAGAAGTAATCAGATCCAAGAGCCAGGATTCAAAGTTACAAGGAAATGGTTGACTGGCGCGCGTTTGGAGGGTGAGGATTGGTTCTGGCAAATTCAAATTTTAATCCTAATTAATTAATGCTAATGACTGGATTAGGGCTAAATCAAAACATCTAGGCCGTTCATAGCGCGCGGGAAAGTCAGATCAAGGGTCCAAATTCAAACTTGACTTAATTACAGGATTAGGGCATAACCACTTTCAGGCGACCGGAACAGTGTTCCGGTCATCTTCTCCGACAAGCCCAAACCCTAACTTCTCTCTCAGGCCACCAATCCCCAAATTTCTTGCACAAAAATGATCCACTAACAATCCTAAACCTAAATCCCCAACCAAAACTCATTTATTTTGCATCATGAACACGAATCGAACAAAAATGTAAAAACGGGCAAAAGTTTCAGAGCTCACATACATGGTGGTTTCTCAACCATTTTCAAAAATAATGATATCCCCATGATCAGGGGAGCATATAGAACCATAAAAGAACTTAAAAGCAAGCTTCTGGAAAAAAAGGTTCATGAGCTATACTTGAGGTTGAACTTTCTGGTTCTGGGATTTCTGACCTTTCCTTTGCTGCAAGTCCACCTCTTTGAACCCCTTGATGATGAAATGAAGCTTAGAATGAGTTTATATGGCTTGGTTTGATGGTTTTAGTTCTGGTGTAGCAGATTTGGGGAGTTGAGTATGTGGTGTTTCAGGCTGTTTCAATGCTTGGTTCCTGGTCTATGGGTGACATATGACTTGTTGGTGAAGAAATATTTGAGGTTTGATGGCTGTATCATGAGTTTCAGAGAGAAGAAGAAGAGGGAAGTTTTTGTGTATCCTGGCTTATGGGAGGTTGCAGGCTTGTGTGTGTGTGTCTTTCAAGTCCTTGAGGTCCACATATGAGGTTCTGATTGGGCAGAGGGTTGGTAGTGGCACAGTTTGATTGGTATGGGCAAAATGCAAGAAAGTCATGACTTTGTGTACTTGAGGTATGGCTCGGGTCAGAGGGAGATTAGGGGCATGGCTGGGCTCAGCATGGATCAAGGAAGGCCCTTAGATTGCTTTTGTGCAGCTGTAATAGCTAGGGCAAATGGTGGCATGGTTCTTGAAACTTTTCCACCTTTGGAAATCTTTGTGAATCAAGGCCAAGAAACCTCTAAACTCTTGAGAAAATTGCAGCCAAATGGGCCATATGGAGTTGTCATGATGTCTTGTGCTCACTTAGCAAATAATTCAAACATTAAAAGTCCCTTTTGCAAAAAATCCATTCTTGAAGATTCATGAAAAAATGCCTTATGTGACTTGTAATTCAAGGCATAGAAATTTGAAATCCTTTGGGCAATTCTCAATTATGGACCATGAATGATGTTTGTGTGATGGTTAGATGTTGATTAGAGGTCACATTTGGTTTTGGCAAGTGTTTTTGCAAGTTTCCTCTTTGGTACAAAAGTAAAAATTAAGTGATTTTTCCCAACTTTGCAAAGCCATAACTTTAGTTCTAGAATGAATTAGATCAAGTTATTGTACTTTTTGAAAATGGGAGGATCCAATCTACAACTTTCATGACCAAGAATTTTCCATTTGAAGCATTTTTGAATCAAAAAGAGGAGGTTGAAAAACTTTCCCAAAATGGCAAATTTCCATTAGAAGTCACTTTCCCAAAATGGCAACTTTGCAAATGGCTTGAAATTCTTCAATTTTGTGAACTTCTAACATCTTATAAGATCAAATAAAGATCATACATATTCAAAATGATGGAGAAGACCTTTTGGTTGGGTGATTGGGGGCTTCAGATGCCCTGATTTTGCACTGACTTGCTCAAGAAGTCATCTATTGATCAGATGCCTTCCCCATTGAATTTCTTCATGAAAATTGGTATGCATGATCCTTATAACATATAAAGACCAATAGAAACAAGAATGACCAAAAAATTTGGAGTTATGGCCTCTGAAACCAAAACCCTAATTTTAGGTCATCTGTGTAGTCAAGCTTGGCTCTGCTTCCACGCCTTCCTCAGTTCTTGTAATTTTTGACTTTCTTGATCTTGGGAGGATGTAACATGATGATTGAACATACATGGGCCCTCTTGAAATGATTGAATCCCTTTGGAGTGGCTCAGATGGCACTTGGATTGCTCAGATCACAAACCCTAGATACAGATGACTTTGAATCAATGCAGTGAAGCAAAAATGCAATATGAGATGCTATGATTGGATCTATGAAAATGAAAAGATCACAAGCCATGGTGAAATGAGTGAGGTCAAATTTGGGGTGTTTACACCAGTGTCCACCAGTACATGAGACAGAACAACACCTTTGCACTCCAAGGGGATATGCAAAGCCTTGTTATGGTTACGTCCCTCCGTTGTTAAATCAACATTGGTAAAGCCCAGTCCATGACTGGTGTTGACATTTGCAACCACGGTTTCCAACTGATTAATAGTAATCTCCTCTGGCACGTATGCCGCGTGCAAGACCTTCAACAATGCATTCCTGTGAGCTTCAGAACACATTAACAGTGACAATATGGAGATTTTGGAGGGTGTTTGGTGAAGCTGATCCACCACCTTGTAATCACTTCTTTTTATTATTCTCATGAACTCGTCTACATCTTGTTCAAAAGATATCTTCTGAGTGTCTTTGGCAGTTGGCTCTTCAGATACCACATTCTTTCCTTTTTCCTTGGCAACAGCTTCTGCTTCAGCATTAGGCCTTTGTGTTTGTGAGGCAAAAAGGCGTCCGCTTCTGGTGAAGCCTCCGCCTCCCCCAACATTATCAATTTTTGGCGAAGAGGTTGATGAATCCAGAGTGATTTTCTCCCCATTGTAGTAGAGGTCAGAGCCGTAGTGCCAAGGTATGGCATTATTGCTTTCATAAGGAACAGGCCCAGGTACCGTAATGGTAACTGGGCTGATTGCTGCAGAGGAAGGTACTGTAATGGTGTGCGGATCATAGTAAATAGTAACCGGAGATCTGGCAGGAGGTGCCATAGTTTGTTGTTGGAAATTGTTGCTGGGAGGAACATTTGATGGGTCATAATAGATTGTGACCGTTGAGACATCTTCGTTAATTTTTGTTGGCGTTGTAGAAGATTCTGTTGACAAAATGGATGCTGATGTTGTAGAAGAGACAGTTGTTGAATTTTGACTTGTTGAAGTAATGGATGGCGTAATTGCTGGTGTTGTTGATGAATCAGTAGGAATGATTGTTGTTGCTGTTGTAGGAGAATTTGTTGTTGCTCAAGGAATGTTTGTTGATGTTGTAGGAGATTTCATTGTTGTGGAGACAAGAGTTGCTGCAGGAGCTGTTGAAGTAATTTGCAAGATTTCATATTTGATAAGGTCGTTTATGCCAATCCTTAGCTTTTCACAACCATTACTAGCTATATTGCACAATTCACAGCGGGCCCCACAGCTTGGGAACACTTGACATCTTAAAAGTTGAACTTTGACTTCAGCCAGGGGTGTTTGAATTTGTGCAACATTATCAATTAGTGTAGATGGTTGGTCCTCCTCAATGGCATTAATCCTAGGCCCACCATGATTAAGCATAGGATTTCTGTTGACGTTCGGAGGGGGCGCGAAATTGAGGGCTTTAGAATCAACCCAAATCCTAAACCTTCATTTGTAATGCTCTGCATTTCTCAGTATTGTGGCCAGGTGCGTTGGAGTAAAAGGCACACTAGGCGTTGACATCGTAATTCTTTGGGAGATTGAGAGGATCTGGTGGTGCTAACGTCCTTAACTCAACCAGGTTGAGCTTTAGGAGTTGTGGAAATAAAACATCATAAGGCATAGGGATAGGGTCAATTACCCTATTTGCCTGAGATGGCCTCTGTTGGAAGGGACGCTGCTGTTGGTTGCTATTGTTGTTGTTGTAGTTTCTCTGTTGCGGAAAATGAGATGTTTGCTAATAGTGATGTTGTTGTTGTTGTTAAGGATATAATGGTTGTTGTGGAACTGGAGCTGGGATGGTAACTGCTGCTACTGACCTGTGAGAATATTGGGGCCTGCCTCTGCCTGCATGGATGGCATTAGTTTCACCCGTCCTTCGGGGTCCTGCAAAGGGTTTTCTGGGGTTGCTGGAGGAACTTGCACCATTGTCGGAGATTTTGCCCATCTTCAAGAGACTTTCAATCCTCTCACCAGCTATGACCACATCAGCAAAACTGGTAGAGGAGAAAGCAGCAAGTCTATCAATATAAGTCCCTTGCAATGTGTTCATGAACATGTCAGTCATTTCCCTTTCTGACATGGGTGGTTGAACAGCAGCAGCAAGCTGTCTCCATCTTTGCAAATTTCATGAAGTTTGGCCCTTTCTTGATTTCTTCATGCACAAGCCATGAAACTTGGGAATTCTTGGCACAAATTTGACTTTTAGGCATTGCACAATGTTTGTATGATGATTAGAAGTCACTTTGAGGTCACAAATTGGCTTGGCATGAGGTTTTGCAAAATCCCTCTTAGGCATGAAACTTGAAATTATGTGATTTTTTCCAAATTTGGAAAGCCATAACTTGAGTTCAAAAATGAATTAGATCTTGTTCTTGTACTTTTTGAAAAGGGAATGATCCAATCTACAACTTTCATGACTGTAAACACCCCAAATTTGCCCTCACCCATTCACACCATGGCTTGTGATCATTTTCATATGCATAAACACAATCATACCATCTCATATTACATTTTTGATTCACTGCATTGGTTCAAAGTCATCTGCATCTAGGGTTTGTGATCTGAGCAGTCCAAGAGCCTCTTGAGCCATTCCAAAGGTCATCAATCACTTCAAAGGGTTCCATATGTGTTCAAGTATCATATTATATCCTCTAAAAGTCATGAGTGCCAAAGAATCACAAGAATTAAGATTGGTCTGGAAGCAGAGCCAGACTTGACTGCACAGATGACCTAAAATTAGGGTTTTGGTTTCAGAGGCCATAACTTCAATTTTTTTGGTCATTCTTGTTTCTATTGGTCTCTATATGGTATAGGGAGTATGCATATCAATTTTCATGAAGAAATTCCATGGGGAAGTCATCTGATCAAGAGTTGACTTTTCAAGCAAGTCAGTGCAAAATCAGGGCATCTGAGGCCCCCAATGACCCAACCAAAGGGTGATCTTCATCATTTTGATTGTGTATGATCTTTATTTGATCATAGGAGATGTTACAAGTTCACAAAATTCAAGAATTTCAAGTCTTTTGCAAAGTTGACTTTTTGGGCAAGTTTGACTTTTAATGAAAATGTCATTTTAGGCAACCTTTTCAACCCTTACTTTTTGATTCAAAAAAGCTTCAAATGGAAAAACTTTGGTCATGAAAGTTGTAGAATAGATCTTTCCCTTTTCAAAAATTACAAGAACATGACCTAATTCATTTTGGATCAAAAGTTATGGTTTGTCAAAGTTGGCAAAAATCACTAAATTTCAAGTCATGCACCAAAGAGGCAAGGTTGCAAATTCACTTCTCAAGGCCAATTAAGTCATCAAATGGGCTTCTAATCCACACAACATGATCACACAACATCCAAAGTTCAGAATGCACCCAAGGAACCACATGTTTCATGGCCCATGGATCAAGTTTCTTTCATGAGAACCAAAGGCAAGCCAAGTTGCAAAAGTCATGATAGCTTCTCACCCACTTGCTGGCTAGTTGGCTGATCAATCCTAGACCCTTCCTCACATCATGCTGCGCAGCACACTCTCCATGTACTTGGCTAGAAAGTGACCCATGCTTCTCTTACACAAAAGTTGACATTTTGCAAAAATACCCATACCAATCACAAAAGCACATGTCATGTCATCTGACCAATGGGATTTGTTTATGTTAATCAAAAGCAAGACAAAGCATACATTACACAAGCCAGAAACCAGCCATAGCACAACATACACATTTTCACCCTCACTTGCAAGAGCTTTCGAAACTCTCAACACAGGCCATAAACACTCAAACAAACTTCACAAACCTTCTCACCATGCTTCACTGAACACAAACCAACCTTCAAAACAGCCTGAAAACCATAGAATCACAAACACGATCCTCACCTGACCTTGAACAGAACTTGTTCAAACTTCCAAACCAGCCATCAAAAACTCTTTCTAAGCATCAAGGCTTCACCAGGGAGGTCACAGGAGTGGTTTTGCACAAGAGAGGAGGTCAGAAAGTGCCAGACTGAAAAGCTTCAAACTCAGGTAGCTTCATGAACTTTTTTTCCAGAAATGGATTTTTAAGTTCTTAAGTTGTTCTTCATGATTCACTGATCACTCTGATGTTCTTGGTTTTGAAAATGGTGAAGAAATGAGAGTTTAATCTTGCTCTGAAACTTTTGCCCTAAAAAATGTTTTGTTTCGATTCAGTTGATTGAGGAAGAATAAATGAGTTTTGAGTTAGGGTTTTGATTTAGTGAAGTGTGGGAATGATTTCTGGTTTGTTAGATTTCATTTTAGTGGAGTTTTGAGGAGTTTAGAAATTTTCAGGTGGGGTTCTCACCGGAGAAGACGACCGGAGGCCTTCTCCGGCCACCTGAAAATAATTAGGGTTTAATCCCTGTCATTAATGTAGTTTGAATCTTGAGCGTTGGATGAGTTGACTTAGTCCACTCCCGCGCGTGCTCAATGGCTCAGATCATCCACTTAGCCCTAATCTTAATTAATTAAGTTAATTAATTCATTTTTAGCCAGTTTGAATGCCAGCCGTAGGATTGCGCGCGCAGTCAACCTTTGACCCCCAACTTTGAATCTGATGCGTTGGATTGACATACTTTTCATTTAATTCAATTTTTATTTCATTTTATTTCATTTCTTTTCTCTAATTTATTTAAAATAGCAAAAAATGTTTAAAAATTATGAAAATTTTTGTCAAGGTTTTCATTATTTTTCAGAACACAAGAATATTTTTATTTTTATTTTTTTGCATTAAAAAAATATTTTTAAATATTTAAAAGTTTATTTTTAATTAATTAATGAGAATTAATCAATTAAAAATACTTTTAGGTATTTAAAAATCACCAAAAAGTTCATGAAACCTTTAAAAACATTTAGAAACATTGTCCAACCCTCAAACCAAATTTATTTTTTGATCTTGATGCATTTTGAGAATTTTTCATGGAATTAAAATCATTTGAAGGCATTATTTTGACCCAAACTTCCAAAAATCATTTCTGCCTAACCATTGAGAGTTGGACCTTGATTCTTTTTGCATTGCATTGTGTTTAACATGTAGTTTGTGAGATTAAATGGGCATGATTTGATCTTTCATTTTCCATTTGTTTGGCATTTTTCTTGTTAAGGAACCCTAAAACCCTAGAAAACTTAGGAAAATCATAATTTGAATTAGGTTAGGAGTTGGAACTTCTCCTTTGGGCAGTGAGCTAGTATAGGATTAGGGATCCTTTGAATGCATTTTCAATTTTTTATCTTGATGTTTGCTTCTGATTTTGTTTTTTTGTTTGATGCATTGATCATAAACCCTAATCTGAACTTCCATATGCATCCATCTTGCATTTGCATTCATACCTTGACCTGCCATGACATTTTATGCATCCATTTGATTCATTTAACATCTTGAGACATATTGAAAGCATGTTTGATCATTGCATCTTGCATTTTCCATGTTGTATACCATATGCATTCCATAACTTTTTCATGTATGTTCATGGTTCTTAACTTGTTTCATTTGCATCCATAAGCTTGTATGATCATCCCATGTGTTTGTCTCATGTTTGTAGCATCTTATAGCATCATTAATATCATGTATATGCTTATGGTTTTGTTTCTCATCATGCCATTTCATTCCATTTGGCATTGCATTGCATTTCTTTCACTAACTTTTCAGGTGGTAAGCAACCTTGAGGAGTGAATTTGCCTTCACTTCTCACATTTCCTTCTCATATCTCTCTGGCATCCATGCTGCATTTTATCTTGTGTTTGAGATTGAGCTTGCTCATTCTTCTTCATCCTACTTTCTTTCCTCAAGTGACTTGTCTTCTTAAATGAAGCAAGTTACTTTGCTTTTCTTGGCTCCTTTTCATCTGCTTCCTGGTGTTTCTTTTGAAGATCTTTCTTGTTAAACCTCACAAACCTTAGGAACAACCAAGCATGACAATGATTAGGGTTTTGATTATTCTCCCCACTCAGTTTTACCTTTGTGTCTCTTTTGAGTCTTCTCTTCTCACCTCATAATCAGGGACTAAACCCTAAAGGTTTTAAGGCTTTGTGATTAAGCTTATGCCTGCATCCTTCTATTAGGATGGAGTGTATAACTTTAATCCTAAGTGTTAAACCCTTAATGTGTTTAAATCCTCTAATCAATTCACTTAATAATCATCAATACATCAAGCTTGTAACTTGGGCCTTGCATTAGGGTTCTAATTCTTCCTTAATTGGCTAAGAAGGACTAACCCTAGTGTTAATGGACAAGTCCCCCTCAAGTTGTCTTATAAACCATAAAAATCACTTCATCATCTTATCATTAACTAAAATCCACTTAATAAAGGTTTTGTTTTGTCATGAGTTTAATCCCTAATCATGGATTAAGTTGAGGAGCTTTCTTCAGCTTAAACATTCTCATCTATTATCCTTCTATTAGGATGGTGTAATGAGTCTGTTTAATCCCTGATTATGGCTTAATCACATTACTCAACACTAAACAAAAACAACAAAAACATCTAAATAATCACAAGTAGGTTAATGATCTTAATCCTACATCAAGGTGTTTAAGTGTGAGAAGCTGACTTCACACTTAAGGTATTCTCATTACCCCTAATCAGAGGGAAGATGTGATGAGTTTACTAACCCATTGGTTTAGGCTTAAGCTCATTGACTTATGACAAACTTTCAAAAAAAAACAATAAAAGAATGAAAACTCAAAAACAAACAATAATCGTCTCCTCCGGGATTCTTTTCTCATCATCTTCACTCACAAACGAGAACTCGCTTCTCCCGTCTAATGCAAGACAGTTTGCACCTGAGCCAGACAGGTCATACACTTGAGCATAAGCAAGCAAGCAGTTCACAAGTCAAATCATCTTTCAGTCTCTTTGGGTCGAACTACGGTGTTCTGACTTCCTCATTGCACGAGAGGATACGTAGGCATAAGTTAACAGTTATCGAACAAAAGTCTCTGTATATTCCCCCTCCTTCTAGCCTTATTCTTTAGCCTCACGATCTTGAGCATTTCACTCTTATTCTTACACTGACACTATACATATCACACATCACTTTCTTTTACACTGACACCTGTACATCCTTTTCCAGCTCTTTTTATACACAAATTGCACTGACAGTACCCCTTTAAAATACAAATCTTTTAAGCGTGGATCCCGTCGAGTACGACGGACAATCTGGGTGCTAATACCTTCCTAGGTTGTAACCAACCCCCTTTCTTAGTCTCTTTGGTTCGCAACCGTCTTATCCATATCTTTCTAGGTCTATGCAGCATTGCCTTTCCCCCGGGATAAAAATGCCTAGTTGGCGACTCTTTTCTTTTCCAGTGAGTTCACTGTTGTGTGTTCTCATTGTTCTTTTCGTCGACCGTTCGCGTCTGTACCATATTTGAGCCAGTCTCATCTTTTGGGAGCGACAATGACCAAGAATTTTTCATTTGAAGCATTTTTGGTTGAGAAAGAGGAGGTTGAAAAACTTTCCCAAAATGGAAAGTTTACATTACAAGTCATTTCCATATTTGGCAACTTTTGGTTTAGCCCACTTTTCTTCAATTTTGTGAACTCCCAAGAACTTAAATGATCAAATAAAGATCATATAACCTCATTTTGATAAAAAAAAATCCACTTTGGTTCCATTGTTGGGGGCCTCAAATGCCTTGATTTTGCCCTGACTTGCTCAAGAAGTTACCCAATGAACAGATGACTTCCACAATGAATTTCTTCATCAAACTTGGTTTGTATGATCCTTATAACATATTGAGACCAATAGAAATAAGAATGACCAAAAAATTTGGAGTTATGGCCTCTGAAACCAAAACCCTAATTTTAGGTCATCTGTGTAGTTAAACATGGCTTTGCTTCCATGCCTTGTCAGTTCTTGTGATTCTTTGACTTCCTTGATCTTTGGAGGATAAAATATGATGATTGAACATACATGGACCCTCTTGAGATGATTGAAGACCTTTAGAGTGGCTCAGATGGATCTTGAATGGTTCAGATCACAAACCCTAGATGCAGATGAACTTGAACTAATGAAGTGAAACAAAAATGTAATATGATATGATATGATTAAACTAATGCAATGAGGGAATATCACAAGCCATGGTGTGAACTTAGTGAGGGAAAATTTGGGGTGTTTACAATTGTGTTTTACGCACCTTCAGTAACCGACTCCCGAACTCAGTTTCTTTGGTTCGCAGGACCCGTGTCCTTCCTTTTCTTTTCTTCTGGTTTGTGCAGCATTACCATTCCCGTTCCTTCGGGATAAAAATGCCTGCCTGGCAACTCTACCTTTTCCACGCCACTTTCGCGTTTGTACCAGGATGGAAATCCAGGGAGCGACAACTTGATATCATGATACCAAGGTTTGTTATCTTCACCACTGTCAACTGCAAAGACATAAGCAGGTCTTTCAAGACAGAAAACCACGATTCGAGGCACAAAATTCTCTTGACAAACTTTAATCGTAGATGACAAAGTTGCTAGAGCATCAGCTAACTGATTCTCGTCTCGAGGAATATAACTCAGCCTGACTTTGGTGAAGAAAGTTAGTAGTCTCCTGGTATAATCCCTGTAAGGAACCAAGTGAGGTTGATGAACTAACCATTTGCCATTGACTTGGTTCACTACCAGAGCGGAATCTCCATAGATCTCGAGGTTTTTGACTCACAAGTTAATTACCTCCTCACCCCCCATGATGAAAGCTTCAAATTCTGCCTCGTTTTTAGTGCATTCGAAAGTCAACTGAGCAGCTAAAGGTGTGTGGACCCCTTCTGGTGTGATGATAACAGCACCTACTCCGCTTCCATTCATGTTCACATTTCCATCAAACATTAACTTCCTTTTGGATTCAAGGTTTGGCCCCTCTTCCAGAAGTGGTTTTTCACAGTCTTTTCGACTTGAGGAACATGATTTCCTCATCCGGAAACTCGAACTTCATGGGTTGATAATCGTCAATTGGTTGTTGTGCTAGATATTCTGACAATACACTCCCTTTTATTGCTTTTTGCGAAGTGTAATGGATATCATACTCCGTTAGAATCATCTGCCATCGGGCTACCCTTCCTGTTATAGCTGGCTCCTCGAAGATATATTTCACAGGATCCATTTTGGAGATTAGGAGAGTAGTGTGAGTCAGCATGTACTGTCTTAGTCGGCGAGGAGCCCATGCCAAAGCGCAACAATTTTTCTCGTGTAGTAAGTAACGTGTCTCATAATCAGTAAACTTATTTCTAAGGTTATAAATGGCGTGCTCTTTTCGACCAGACTCGTCTTGCTGACCCAACACGCATCCCATTGATCCTTCAAGCATAGTAAGATACATGATCAAGGGCCTTCCTGACACTGGAGGCATGAGAATCAAAGGTTCTAGAAGGTACTCCTTAATTCGGTCAAAGGCTTGCTGACAATCTTCATTCCATTTGATGGCCTGATTCTTCCTCAGAAGTTTAAAGATGGGCTCACACATGGCTGTTAGGTGAGAGATAAATCATGCAATATAGTTTAGTCTCCCTAAGAAACCATGCACTCGTTTTTCAGTCCTTGGTTCAGGCATCTCTTGGATGACTTTTACTTTGGCTGGATCAACCTCAATTCCCCGCTCACTAACAATGAAGCCCAGTAGCTTGCCGAAACGGACCCCAAAGGTGCACTTGTTCGGATTCAACCTCAATCTGAACTTCCGGAGTCTGTCAAACAACTTTTCTATATTGACCAAGTACTCTTCTTCTTTTTGGAATTTTGCTATCATATCATCAACATAAACCTCAATTTCATGATGGATCATGTCGTTAAATAGAGTTACCATTTCCCGTTGGTAAGTGGCTCCAGCATTCTTCAGACCAAACGACATGACCTTGTAACAGAAGGTGCCCCAAGGCGTGATGAAGGTAGTCTTTTCCATATCATTGGGAGACATCTTAATCTGGTTATAACTAGAAAACCCGTCCATGAAAGAGAACACAGAAAACTGAGCAGTATTATCAACAAGCATATCTATATGAGGTAGAGGGAAATCATCTTTAGGGTTGGCCCTGTTCAAATCCATTTAGTCTACACACATCCTGACTTTACCGTCTTTTTTAGGGACCGATACAATATTAGCAACCCATGAAGGGTAACTGGTCACAACCAAAAAACCAACATCAAATTATTATTGTACTTCCTCCTTGATTTTGATTGCCATATACGGGCGCATGCGCCTCAACTTTTGCTTCACTGGTGGGCAGTCTTCTCTCAAAGGCAACTTGTGTACCACAATATCAGTGTCTAAACCAGGCATGTCCTTGTAAGACCAGGCGAAGACATCAACATATTCTTGAAGCATGGGAATGAGACGAGTCTTAATAGATTCCTCTAATGCGGCCCCGATCTTAACTTCTTTCTTGTCTTCTTCGGTACCCAGGTTTATTACTTCGATGGCCTCTTCATGCGGCTGAATCATCTTTTCCTCCTGTTTAAGTAGTCTGGCTAACTCTTCGGGTAGTTCGCAATCTTCTTCACCTTCCTCATCGGCTTGGTAAATCGGATTGTCAAAGTCATACTTAGCCATAGCAGGGTCGTCATTGATAAGATCCAGTGACGAGCACCTGCATGAATGGTGATTCATGCAAGGCCTTAGAAAGAGTTTGAGAAAACGAGAAACATTGCCACTTTAAAACTTTTCTTTCTTTTTGAAAAAAAAAGCAAAAATGAAAGACAAGGAACAACATGGATGAATGTGAAACGTCAGCTTTATTAATGATTATGAATTGTGTTAGGAACAAAATAACCCTTACAATAAGCTAATATGCCCCGGGCCAGACATAGTGCTTGAGTACAGGAAAGACAAAAGCAAAAAACCATTACTCTTCAAAGGAGGTGACTGAGATAAGCTTTTCAGACGACCAATTGCTGAGCTGAGTCTCTAGGTCATAGTCACTATCAACTGCGTCGTCCTGCACGACACTGATGCTTCCATAATCCACCATTCCCACACTTGTGAAGGTAATCGGGCCTTGAAGACCTCTAGCGCTCTGTTCAGATGATGACTGCCCAGGATGGTAGCTAACACCAAACATATCCTTCTTTTCTAACACTTCTACTGGACTGCCCCAACCTTCTCGTGTTCCTGATTCCACTACCTTCAAAGCTTGCTTATAAGGAGTTATGGAAACCCCCTTCTTTGGTTCTTCAGAAGAAGCTGCTGATGAAGACGCCAATTCAGTCTTCAGGGGCTCAAAAGCATGACATGGAGTCTCCATTATCTCACCATCCATCTTTACATATTTAAACGACGCCAAATGACTGATGAAGATATCCTCCTCCCCACAGACCGTTACAATTTGTCCTTCCTAGATGAATTTCAGTTTCTGATGGAGTGTGGACGATACTGCCCCTGCCGAATGTATCCAGGGCCTTCCCAGCAAACAACTATATGCATGTTGTATGTCCATTACATAGAATGTGGCATTGAAGATTTGTGGGGCCACTTTGATTGGCAATTCTACCTCCCTAAACACTGACCTTCTCGATCCATCGAAAGCTCGAACTACCAGGTCACTGGGCTTAAAAATCACTCCGTCATAATCCAACTTCATTAATGCCTTCTTGGGAAGAACATTCAGGGATAATCCGGTGTCCACCAACACATGAGATAACATTGCACCTTTACATTCTAAGGAAATATGCAATGCCCGATTGTGAGCCCAACCCTCAGAGGTTAAATCCATGTCTGTAAAGCCCAATCCATGACTAGCATTGACACTAGATACCACCGTCTCCAATTGGTTCACCGAGATATCCTGAGGTACATAAGCTTTATTCAGGATGTTCAATAGAGCCTTCCGGTGGGAGTCAGAACACATTAACAAGGACAAGATAGAGATCTTGGATGGAATTTGTTGCAAATGGTCCACAATCTTGTAATCACTCTTTTTGATGATTCTCAAGAACTCCTTAGCCTCTTTATCAAATGTAATATCTGGGTCAGCCATAGGCGTGGGCTCATTAGCAGATACTGGTTGTTTCCATCTGGCTTTAGCTTGGGCTTCTGCAGTGTCTTGGGGTGGTATCAAACTGTTTCTCAGTGTTTTTGGCACGAACAACCTCCCACTCCTAGTAAAGCTTCCTACTCCAACATTTTCTACTTGAGCTGGAGACGTAATAGAAGTGGACAATTCTTGCTTCTGGCCGTTACAATATACTTCACCCCCATAATTCCAAGGAATGGCCTTATCACTTTGATACATTACTGGCCCTGCAGTGGTGATAGTTATCGGTGCTATTCTGGCTTGTGGAGGAACTTAAGACGAATCATAGGAAATGGTTACTGTAGATACTTCTCTTTCTTTCACAACTTTGTCAAACTGTAAAACCCATTCATTAATCATGCTTTGGATCCCCTTTTTCAACTGCATCACACCTTGGACAATCGTCTTCACAACCTGGAAAAACACCCTTCTGGGCCAAATAAGCTTTGACAGCATTTAACGGAATTTGAAGGTCATTGACATCGCACACAAGATTTAGACTCTCTCCATCACTAATTGCCCCAACTGCACCCCCGTGAGGAGGCATGGAGCTATGTATCACGTTTGGAGTAGGTGCGAAGTTAATCGCTTTAGAATCTACCAGGTCTTGGACTACATACTTTAAGGCTTTGCAATTTTCTGTGGTATGTCCAGGAGCTACAGAATGAAATACGCATCGGGCATTCGTATCATAACCTTCAGGGAGTTGCCCCGGCTTCGGGGGTTGCAAAGTTCTGAGCTGAACCATCTGGAGTTGAAGGAAATTCTTCAAAAGCTGAGAATATGACATATGTGGAGTTTCAAATTGTATTTCCATGGTCTTCTGTGGATAATATGGATGAGGGGCTCTTTGTTGATACCTTTGTTGGCGTTACTACTGCAGTTGTTGGACTTGTTGTTGAACAGGTTGAGCTGAGATAGTGACAGGGGCCACTTGCTGATAAACACCTCTGTTACCTCCGCCTCTCTGTGCATATACTGCCCCAGTCTCTCCTTCTCATCAGGAAGGGTTTCTTGACACCAGAAGTTGAAGCGTCCCCATTCTGAATCTTCCCTTGCTTGATCCAGCTCTCTATCCTTTCCCCGGTCAAGATAATATCTGAAAATCCGCTTGAGGAACGTCTAGCCAACCTTTCCATAAAGTGCCCCAGAAGAGTATCCATGAAAAGGTCTACCATCTCCCTTTCTAGAAGTGGTGGTTGCACCCTAGTGGCCACTTCACGCCTTCTCTGCGCGTAATCTTTGAAGCTCTCCGAGCTCTTCTGAGTCAGACTTTGGAGTTAAGTGCGACTAGGCGCCATGTCAATGTTATACTGATATTTTTTAAGGAATGCTTCTCCCAATTCTTTCTAGCTTCTCTCTAACTTCATATAACATTCCAAGGATCCTCCGGAGAGACTATCCTAGAAATAGTACATCCAGAGCTTCTCATCCCTGGTATGGGCAACGATCTTTCGGTAGAACGCCTGCAGATGAGTTTTGGGGCTGGAGTTGCCGTTATACTTGTCAAAAGTAGGTGGCCTGAACTTGTGAGGAATGACCACCCTGGGGACTAGGCCCATGTCAGATACGTCTATCCCAAGAGTGTCCTTACACTCAAGGGCTTTGACCTTCTCAGCCAGCAGCAAAAAGTCCTGGAAATTTCCTTCTGCACCAAATACCATATCATTGTTAAAGGGAGAAAACTGATCCTCTTGTCTGTCTTGCACAGGGATGAAGGTTGTACCAGGTTCTGGAACTGGAGGTCCACCTGGGCCATTGTTGGTGTTGGGAGGATTCACTTGTACTTCTGGAGTGACTACAGGAGGATCAGTCTGAGGGGGGTTAAGTCCCTGGATTGCAGCCCTCAAATCTTGTTGTCCTTGATCCATCCCTTGCATCATAACCATGAATTTGCCCATCCTGGTGCGGAGTTCGTTGAGCTCAGTTTGCATAGTGTCTGTGACTGTCCTTTGTTTGTTATGTGTTGCATAACGATGGGGAATGTTCTGTCTGAAGTGCCAGGTCTTGGCAGCTCGCACAATCTTTGCCTGAAATGAAGATAAGTTAAGCAACCTGTAAAAAACCTGCAAAAACAAAGAAAAATGCAAATGATGTGTATGCAATGCAATGTGTTCCTTTTATCCTCAAGGCTTGTGACATTCATATGTGCAGTGGCAGCATTCAATATGTTGTGTCCATGCGACAGATAAACAATCAGAGACTTCAGGTGAATCAAAAGGAAACTATAATAGCAAAAACCCTCAATGGGTACAAGTTCATACATCAAAAGGTACATCAAGAGAGAGAGAACTCCCACAAAAAGCCTGTGGGTAATCCAAGTCATATGAATACAAGACTAAAGCTTAGGAAAATCTACATCTTGTAACCTCCAACTAAGGCGCTTGACACCTTGCAACAACTGAGCTATATCTGGATGTGTAGGTTCATGCACAAGCTTTTGAATCAGGATATCCCTAAGGTCAAAGGAGGCATGAAATTCCTCAATCTGTTGTAGGAACACTTTTTCACTTTCCTGGCTTGTAGTGGAATCAGTCTTGGTTCTCTTGACATCAGCTTTCAATTTCAACTCTTCTATTTCTTTTTGAGCTTCCTTTACTTCTTGTTGACTTTCTGCTAGACCTTGGAGACGACTATTCTATTGATGATAAGCCTTCTGAAGGAGCTCTCTCTGTTCATCCAAAGAATCTTGAAGACTCTTGATTTCTAGCTTGTGCTTGACTTCCAGCTCTTTCTTCTTCTTCAAATTGTCTTCCCACTTCTCTTGCCATAAGGTGATAGCTTCATTAGCTTCATTCAACTCTTTCTTCACTTTCCGGCGCTAGGCCGCCTTGTGAGTTTCAGCTAATCCCCTTTTCTTGAAGTAGAGCTCTCTCTCTTGAAAGTCTTGCTGCTTGAGCCTGACCATTTCTTCAGCTTTGTGAGCCCTTTCTTCCAATTTCTGGTTTTGCATTTTCAACTTCTTGCATGAATTGTAGGCTTCTTGATTCTCAAACCTGAAGTTGTAGGTGCTACCTCCTTAGGGTAGAGAGGTGTTTCCTTAAAGAATGGGAGCAACAGAGTCTCTACACGATATTCCAACCAGGTGGCAAAAGGATCATAAGTCTTGGGATCTACTCTCCCAAAGTCTTTTTTCCCCTTCATCAATCTAACCTCCCAAGCCTGGGATGCTAGTATACACATCTTGATATTTCCTTCTGCTGGAAAGTATAAAGACTCACACATCTCCTCAATCGAAGGTACAACTCTTAAGGGGTAACCAAATTGTTTCCTGGATAAGATATGATTGTAGCTAATCCCACCTTTCCTTCCTATCAAGGGCACATTTGGGAAGCTACCACAACTGACCAAGATTTCTTTGCCCACAAGATCCCTGTTGCATTCCCAAGCAATGTCAACTGAGGTTAAGCCCATTAATCTTTTGGACCACTTCCAAGATTGTTTCAAATCCTGGAAAGGTCCTGATTTAGGGAGTTGCCTTACAAACCAATCAGCAAATAGGGGAGCACAGCAATTTACATGTCCCTTCCTTTTTTCATTCCTGTGGTGGACTCCATTGTAAAAGTCACCTAGCAAAGTAGGCACTGGATTTCTTCTGGAAAATATAGTGATGGCTTCCATGTTGATTAAACATTTTTCTCCTGGAAACAAACTGGTCACATACACTATCAAAGCAAGCAAGGTACTGAACTTAGCCCATTTGTTTTCAGAGGCCATATCCTGAGCTTCCTTGATAAGAAAATCCAAGAAAAGTCCTTTACCTTTGGTGGCATCCAGTCCTCTGCTAACCTTGGATAAGTCCAAAATAAAGGAGTCAGATATATCTTTGGATGAAGGCATCTTCTCTAAGCCATAGTAAGGAGCACCATTTTTTATGGGAATTCTGAGGATGCTAGATATATCTTCTAATGTGGGAGCCAAGATGTAGTCAGGGAAAACAAAGACCCTCAACTATGGATCATAGAACTGCAGTAGAGAATGCAAGATATCCCTCTGGTCAGTGGTTGGCTTATTCACATAGTCTAGGATCTTTCCAAACTCTTTTCTGAAATCATCAAGCACTTTGTCACCCATCAAGCTAATTAACTTCTGAATACCATCTGTTTCTGGGTGTGGAAAAGTATAATGGAGATTTCTCTTCCTTGGAATCTCCATGTTGAAGCAACAAATATGACCAAGAATATGAGGTTATGAACCCTGAGAATAAAAAGAACACAAATGATTAATGATGTTATGATGTTATGTAAGGCAAGGCATGTGATCAGTGATGTGTTTGTGTAGTGAATCAGGTAATCAAGTGTCCGTGAAAGGCCACAACATCATCACAAGTATCTTTCTGATCAGGAGTTCGTGATTTCAGAATCTATAATTAGCAGAACAAGATCATATCACTGAATCATGTTGGAACAATGGGTATGTTGAAGTTTAGGGTTCCTGCAAACTTGTAAACCCCTCCCCCTCTCACGGGTGTGCTACTCGGGTTAAACATCACAGACTGTCAAAGCCGAATAGAAATAATACGTTCACCATTTCCGAGAAATGGCTCATGACCAACTCAGGGAATCGGTTTTGCATTATGTACTACTCAGGGAGGTCTCAATTGAGTCCATGGAAACAAGCATCCCTCATAAGTCCTCAGCTTCAAGCACTGAATCGAGAAATAATAGTACATTCATCCCGAAGGGTACAATACTATCATCGTACAAACATTTTGCCTTAACTGGATTCCTATGAGAGAACCAGGTCATCCTATGCGAGATCCCAGTGGGCCCTCGGATGCGAGTGGGTTTGCCAACAATTGTGGTATGCCCTGTCATCACTAGAGAGGGATGTTTCCACAAATATTCTCAATGATCAGTCCCTTGACTGCATATAACTATCAAGGTAGTGTATTGCCCCAGAAAGATTCTGGCGTCAATACATTTCCGAGAAGGTTGCAAGTCAAGGCATGGAACTCACTAATACCAACATAGCAAGATGCCATGAAGCCAAAGTGGAACCTCTCTAAATTCTAGGTGCACTCAAGCCGGGTATTTGGCTTATCTCACAATAACAAAGCCCATCCCATAGAAAAAAATGAAACCAGCACAGACCAGTACATGATGCATGTAAAAATAAATACTGAAAGTAGTAAATAAAGTTGTAAAGTAAACTGTAAACGAGAACAATAAATAAGCACACAACAACATACATGTAAACACCAAAAGAAACAAAACAAACAGGAGCTAGGATTGACTCTACAAGGGAAACCAGAGATTCTGGGTTCGATCCCCAGCAGAGTCGCCAGCTGTCGCTCCCGGGATTTTCATCCTAGTACAAACGCGAAAGTGGCGTGGAAAAGGTAGATTCGCCAGCCATGCATTTTTATCCCGGAGAATTGGGAAAGGTAATGCTGCACAAACCTAAGGAAGAAGGAAAGGACAAGGTCCTACGAACCAAAGATCTGGGTTCGGGAGTCGGTTACTGATGCGTGTTTTTCGCAAGTGTACGAACACGTCAGAGTAATATAAAAGATTGTCGAATCCACAGAGACCAAGTGTCAATCTATCGTACCTGTTGTTATGGTGTGTATCTAAGGCAATTGAATATAATGGTTTTAAAGGGTGTGCAATGGTAAATATAATAATAATTTTAAACAATTAATAAAGACAGGCTCAAATGTAATTCACATAATCAATTAATAATCCGGTAGTTGTTAATAGAACTACTTATGGGAAATGTTTTCTACTTTGAAAAGAACTAATTTAACAGGAATTATTGCTTTCGTGTATTCAGAACTGAGTTGTACTCTCTAATCAACCCCTCCTATTGTCACGGATAAAAAGGTGCGTACAGCGTTACAGTAGTAAACCTATTTTTAAGAAATATAGTATCTTAACTAAGTTGAAAAGTAATTTAACCTGGATTTCTTAGCAAAAAGAGGTTCTCACGAACCAGACTCTACACTTCTTAACGCGTCCGAAAATCGTTTTAAAATCCCTTTTCTTTTTAATCTAAAAACTCCTAATGAACTAGACAAAGCGCTTTTGGATGTTTTTGAAATAGTTAAAAACAATTAAACTTATATTGAAAGTTAAAATAGCCCTTAAGTGTTTCTACGAACAGTTGTACGGATTACCGGTTTAATTACGATCCTTACATTCAAACCTTTATGGATTTAGTTAGACATGGTAAAGTAAAAGTTCTTTTTATTATTTTTCATAAAAGTAGTTAGTGCGAGTGCGGAAAGTAAATAAAAGTAGTGCGAGTGCGGAAAGTAAATAAAAGTAAAGCGAGTGCGGAATATAAACGAAAGTAGTGCGAGTGCGAGAAATAAATAAAGTAAAGCGAGTGCGGGAAATAAATAAAAGTAAAACAATGCGGAAAGTAAATAAAATAAAGTGAATGCGGAAAAATAAAATACGAACTGGAATTAAAATGGCGGCAGGATTAACTTCCTCCCAGAGTGCTCCAAAACTCAATCACACAGACGTATACAGACTCAATCACCCGATTGTAGTAACACCCCGATGTGAAGTGATTACTACTTTAAAACGTATATATGCCTAAGAGATTCTAAGTTTGGATGATAAAAACGAAATTCTAAAGTCCTATTTATAGGAAAACATTAAATGTGAAAAGACCAGGATGCCCACCTCCACTAAAAAGTGGAGGGAAACACTTTTGCCTTGTGGAGCCCGCCACAAGGCCATAGCGCCCGCCATAGGTGAAAAGTGGTGGAAAAATTGGGGATCGTGGGTTTTGGCAATCGTGGAATGATCTTGAGACGTGGCCATGTCATGGCTTACCCCATGGCACCAGCCATGGTGGATGTCTTAAGTGTAAAAAGCTGAATTTCTTGATTTTTGTCCGTTTCAACTCCTTTTTCGCTCCATTTCTCGATTTAGGCCTCGATTACATAAAAAACCTGAAAATAAAGAAAAACAAAGTAATAACATAACAAAATAGCAATAAAAACTAAGAATGCATGCGAAATCGGAGTCAGAAATACGGTGAAATTTAGTGTTATCAGTTACGACCTGGGAAGGTATTAGCACCCCACATCGTCAGCCGTACCCGACGGGATCCACGCCTATTTTCTATTTCAAAGGGTGAGAAATAAAGCTGCTGCTGAACAAATGAACTGTTAATTGCAATGGGAATGGAAATGAGAAAGAACAGAAGGAGGAAAATGTAGGGAAAATAAAGAATGTGCTCGAACCGGTCCTACCCCGCTGCCTACGTACCTCATTGGGAAAATGAGGATCAGAGTCGACGTAGTTCTCCTAACTAAGGCGGGAAATATTTGTATTTTTTTTATGGCTGGAACTGCGTATGTCTATGCTCATTTGTAGTAGGCTCATCTGGTACGAGTGCGTTTACCGTCTTGTATGCGAGACACGTCGTCGCGCGTTCACGTTGAGAATGAATGAGATCAGAGGAGAAGTTCATGCAGGAAAGTCGCTTATTGTTTGTTGTTTGGCTTTTAATAGTTTTTATGAATTTGGCACAAGGAAATGAATTCAAACTCTTCTCCGTGGAATGTATACTTGCTACTACATCCCAAGATGGAATAGCAGAACAAGCACACCAAGTAAGAAGAATTTATCCAAGACTTGTTCCCAAGGATTAGGGTTTAAGTTCACTAGCTTGTTGAACTTTATTAAGTGTTTTTGTAGCTTTTATAAAGAAGTATCTTTTAGGTTTTCTTTGTGAAACAAACCCTTGATAATACTTGTACATCATGCTAGACAAGCCTACACCATTCCAAGATGAAATTAATGCAAGTGCCCCGTGGAATAAGGCTATACACAAGAGATCCTTTCATGCATTTATTAAGTATTTTTGGATTTTGTTTGAAGATGAGAAGAGAAAGACTCAAAAGGAGAAAGGTAAAAGCTAAGGGGGACTAAGACACAACCCTAAGTTATCTTATTATGTACAAGTATGGTCATATGGTTAATAAGGCATTCTAACCTAAGGAGAAGAAAGAGCAAACTAGAATTCAACTTACTTCCTAAGGAAGTTAAGTTGAAATCTAAAGAAAGAAGGAAGCCCTATGAACAAAGCACAAAGATGCTAAGGTGAAAGCAAATAGATGCATTAAGGAATAAGAATGAAGTGATTACCTCATCTTCCCCCCTACAAAACAAATATTAGTATGATGAATAAAAATGAGCAATTATTACATGGTAATCTTCACAAACAATTCACACCATCTAAGGAAAAGATTAGTGAACTCCTAAAACAATTACCTAAGCCTAAGGCAAATTATTAGGATGATAAACTTAAAAAGTTAGTAGCTAAACTCAACTTAAGTATTTTAAAGCTACAAGAGTGAACAAGTTAAAACTATGTCCTAAAAGGATACTAAACTCTAATGAGAGCTAAGGTAAAGTTACATGAAGAAACTTAAAGGGTTAAGCAAACTAAAAAATGTATAAACCCTAAGGTGAATAGAAAATCCAGGGGCTAACATCTCACTAAAGTCCTCTAATATGTAAAACTAAAAGGGGATGAAGAGATTCAAGTGAAAGTGATGCCAACTATATGTGGAAAGGTATGAACATAAGAAGGAAATGCATATGAAACTTTCAAAGGAACAAAAACTTAAAGTAGAAACTCAAACATGAATAAAAGGATTTGAAATCCCCATACAAAGACCAGGGACTTGATAAAATGTTAAAATGTGGTCTAAACATGCAATGATTGTCACCAAAATAGGTTTTGAAAGGTTAAGATGGAGAATGAAGAAGAATTAGGTCAAAAGGAAGCAAAGGGAACTTATGACTCAAGCAAACCCTAAAATCAATAGATAAAGACCTAATGATTGCACTCTACAATTAAGGACCTCTAATGTGACCTACAAGAATCAGAACCAAGACCTTAGATCAATGACATGAATGTCTTATTCAAATGGAGATGAAGGAAGCTTCTAAAAGGGACCAAAAATGACTTAAGGCTTAAGCAACTTGAGAAAAATATCAAATGACTTAAAAAAATTATGAAATTTTATATTGAACCTCACAATCCATAGAATGACATGTGTACAAAAGTTCTCATGAAAAATCCTAATTTTGAGTGGTAAAAGAATCATTAGAATGCAATTAGGGTTATGTGAACCTAGGTGGAAGAAAGGACTCAAAAGGACTCAAACAATGACCTAAAAATCCAGAGAAAAATCTTTTGAGGAAATTCAATGAGCTATTAAAATGACACAAAAGGAATGGGATATTTATCCTATTTGGTTTGAGAGGAAAAAAATGAACAAATTTATTGGTCAAAAATGAAAAAATTGAGAAACAATTAAAGTGAAAATTAATTCTAACTTCAAAAATGGACAAAAATAAAATCCAAAAATATGAAAAAATTAGAGAAAAATATGAAGATCCTATGTGAATTTAATTGGAATTATTTGTGGCTTTTTGGTATTTTTAATGATGTGAAACGAAATTGAAATAAAATGAGAAAAGAAATTAAAAACAAAAGGCTTGGAGGTGTATATATGAAAAGATTTAGTTCAGAATGCCTGGGCCCTATGTACGTGGGGTGTGACTAGCAAAGAGGCCCAAGTCCAAATACAAGCTGACACACACGTATTACCCTGGACCTTAGGTTAACAGTTGACCTCAACAAAACCAATGGATTGATCCAGCTCACCTGATGACTAGATCTAATGGACACTGAATGAAGCCCTACGCTATCATGATACACTCACGCACACCTGAGAACTCATGACCCTAAACGAAGGCACGTGCTGGACCTCATGTGCATTTATTTGCTGGCGCCATACCAGCCCTTAGATCATTCTCATCGTGTGGACCTAATATAACTGAGCTTTAAACCCTAGCCAAAACCTTCAGGTCATCTTGTCGGCCGGAGAACGACCTTCGGTCGTCTTCTCCGGCCATCCTCACTAGAAGCTAAGGAATCACATGCCTAAAAATGCTCTACAAACATATCAATGGAAATAGGACGTGGTACTGATCACGAATATGGCTTTGAAATTCTTAAATAAGGCATACTGAGAGAGGATCGAAGAGAAGAAACATTTCCCTAAAATCTTCACATACCTCTGCAAGGCGTAATTACTATCCAAGGCAGATCGTTATTTCTTATTACATTCAAATTCATAGCATAAGGCCGTTATTTCATGCATTACAAGTTATACAGATCAGAAACTCAAACTTGGTGATGCAAAGCTTTGAATCGATTTTTGAGAAAGCCAGAGATTTCACTTGTTCCTTGAGCTTAACTATGGTCAAATAAAGGCTTTGTGGAAGGTAGATTCTTCAAAAATCTTGAATTATAATTTTGAACCAAAGAAGATGTTAATCCTTGAAATCAGTACTCTAATGGTGTTGATCCTTAGATTCCACGCTTCAATGGAATTGAGGATTGATTGAAGATAAAGAAAGTGATGCAATATTGATGAATTCTATGAGATTCTTGCAAAAACTCAGAGATCAAAAACAGAGAGAAAATTAGCAAACATTGTGGCAAGTGTGAGCAAAAGCAATCATTGAATCTTCACCATTCTGTTGGAGTTGTTTATATAGCCTGAGTTAGGTTCTAACTGTTAGAGTTAACAGTTAGAACCATGGTTGAGTTAATGGTGGTGCCATGAGCCCTTGGAGGTGAATTGAGAAACTCAATTGAACTAAACTCGCATGGCCAATGATCCAATGCAATGCAGCCTCTTGCTTATAGTGAGGTCTTGATGAAAATAATGTTGCTAACATTGGCACTTGCAGCACATGGTGAACTGATATTCTCAAGGTGCAGCCAATCTTTTTTACCTTTGGAGGCATATGACTAGCATAAGACAATACATAATGCACTGGACATGTTTTGAGAAAAGCAACTAGGAGCATGCTGCGTGTGAAGAAAGACTGCATATTGATATTGTATTCCTAGGGAATAGTGAAAACAGTGATATTTGAATATGAAATACTTGATGATTAATGGATGGAAATACTTGATATTTGTTATAATTTCAAGGTAGCACATCATAAAACACTTTTGATGTTTGAAGTATGCTAATGCAAGACTTGGAAACACCTTAAAAATGGCATAGAACAATCATGCATAGAGCTGGTCTTGGCCATGCCAATATGGTGATCATGCCTGGCCAAAAGCCCATGGCATTTCCAATTGTGACATTGCCTCTTTGTGACCTCATATCTCTCAAATGGTTATTCATGTGAAAAGTTTCCAAACAATACTCTTGAAGAAAACATGACAAGGAACAATTTTCATGTTGGAAATTTTTTTATTTGAGGTAATCTTGAAGAGTAAAAATGACTATACTTGTGGAATGACACATGTTTGACAAAATGCAAGGCAAGCCGCGCGCACATGCCTTGCCTTGCCATGTCCATGACTTGACTTTTGCTTTGATTCGCCTCGAGATTGCAAGAGCATATCTCTCTCATTTTTAATGTTATGGAAGAGTTCCACCCATGGATTTGAAGCTCAATATACCCTCTATAATTAGATCCAAGTAGAATTTTGATATCCCTCATACTTTGGGAGAAGACCTCTCTTAAAGATGCTACAAAAATGGCCAAAACTTGCCATTTTTGGAAACCCTAATTTTCCAAAAATGGTAAGTTTTGGTTTTCTTGATTTCTCTTGATTCCTCCATCATTTATTTATCAAATTTGAATGATAGGATCCTTGTAACCCTAATTTAATGATTTTGATTTCAAAAAGTCAGGAGTTGACTTTATCTTCAGCATGGTTGACTTTTCCCCAAATCCCTAATTTTCAATCATCTGGCCAATTGAACCTCTTCCATAATGAATCTGTGGATGAAATTTGAACCCTAGGCACTTGTCATCATATATATAACAATGAAATCCACTTTGAATCAAAACTTCATGCAGAAGCCCAGTAGAAATGAAACCCTAATTTGGCCTTTTTCATTAGGAGATGTTGCACTGCCTGCCTCCCTTGATCAAATTAAATCTTTCTATGGCTTGTGGCTTCAAATGAGAATTTGTGGGATGTTGTGAACCCTTTGCACCATGTTGAGAAGCTTTGTGACCCTTTGATTGCCCTTGTATAGCCTTCAGTTGCTCCAATCATTGATCATATACCTATGCCTCAGTTATGCTACATATGATGCAATGTTTTTGGTTATTTTATGAACTTATGTATGATAAATGCTATGCAAAATATTGAGGAAATGAGAGGAAAAATTTTGAGGTATTACAACTGGCTCAATTAATTGAATTTTTTTTAATTTTGTTCAATCATTATGTCACAAATAATGTTTTCAGCCAGTATTCTACCAATGTACACAAATAATATAATCACATATATGGCATGCCATTTAATCAAGGAACCACACAGAAAACAAACAACCTCAAGCCCCAATTTCACAAAGCAAACAGAAAGCAAGCAAAAAACAGAGAAAAAATCAACACATAGAGACACAAATCAAGAAACCTAACCCAAATCAAAAACCTCAAGCCCCAATTTCACTATATTCATGATTTCATGCATAAATACATAAGTCGAAATCAGCCACAACATAAGTCTCTCTTTCAACTATTTATATTTGAAATGAAATTAATACCTTATGAGAGCTTGAACTCCAAAATCAGCGACAGTCAATGAAATGAAACACGAGATGAGATGAGAAGCCTGAGATGGAAACGATTATTTCACCTACACATTGATATGCAAAAATCAGAAATCAATATGAATTGAAAGAGATGAGATGGGAGCGATGAGATGAGAAACCTGAGATGGAAGCGATGAGTTAGGGCGATGAGATGAAACCGAGCTAGGGCGATGAGATGAAACCGAGCTGGGCGATGATGGAAGCGATGGGTGTCTGAAATGATGAAAAGAAAATGTTTTTTTATCAAATAGTGATTTTCATTAAATTAATATTAACTAAATTAATATTAATTATATAATTAGAAAATGTTATTTAATAAATTTAATTTTTAGCATAAATTATTTATTTTTTTTAAATCACTAGAAAATATTTTTTACTAAATTCTTTTATCAAATAAATTTTTTTTTATTAAATAAGCCCAAACAATTTAAAAATACATTTTCATAAAAAATCCATTTTCAAACACAAATTAAAAATATATTTTAAAACACAATTTAAAACACAATTTTAAAAATCATAAAAATATTTTTTCATAAAAAAAAATACATTTTAAAATAAATATTAATAAAAATTAAAATAAATAAATAGGGAGGAAAATGCAAAAAGGGTAGGAAAAGAAATATAGGGGCAAATGAAAAACTGGTGGGAAATGAAAAATGAAAAATGAAAAATGAAAAACTGGTGGGAAAAGAAAATAAATAGGGGCAAATGAAAAACTGGTGGGAAATGAAAAATATTTCGCTCCAATGATTAGCGTCGATCTTTATGCGACGCTAATGTTTATATAAAATAATAAAATTAAATAAATAGGGGGAAATTGAAAAAAAGTGGGTAGCGTCGGCCATTACGCGACACTAATATTTTATAAAATAATAAATAATTAATTATTATTAAATTTTGTTTTTTAATTACCTAGCAGCGACCTCAGCAGACGCAGGACGACACTACCATTTAAATCATATTAAAAAAAATATCAAATGAATAATCATATTAGCGTCCATTATTAGTGACGTAAAATAAAACACTAATAGCGTCGGAGTTGTGACCGACGCTAAAATATTGAAGCTTAAATGCATTTTTCTTGTAGTGAAATATGGCCTTAGGAAAGTCTTATGCATTCCCTTTTGAGTGAAATCACGTAATCGGGACCATTTCTCATATAATGTTGTTTCATGAGCCTGGGGTTCCTCTGGAATGTACGCATGATTACTTGACAAGTTTGATTCCTGCGTTTAGTACGAATAGAGCCTATATATAAGGGTAAAGAGACTTGAGATTGTAACAGGCCATGGGAAGTGACGATTCTTGGTTAACAGGCATAGGATCTGAATCCATTTCGCATGTCAAGTAAATTACAAGGATCCATGACTCGTCCCCACTATTAGACATAGGAGAGGACGAGAATAAGGGATACCTTCGTTGGTTTCCAGATTTGTGATACTTTCGAGTTAATGAACTCAAGACATGTTTTCATATGAGTGTGAGATTGTGAACTTAAAGTCTTAGTTTTCCCCCGACTTGCATGGGATTTTCGTAGAACCTTGTAGAGCCGAGAGAATTCATAAGATAGGAAACTCACTGAGATTTGTTATCTCACCCCACTATTGTTGTTGCTTTTCGGGATCCTTGGATGTATCCAGCTTTCCAGGTTGCGCTCGTCTTCCGACTCATCTTGCAAACTGTTCACAGCATCCGGGGTGAGCATCCCCCCACTGACAAACTTGGGCTCCGTTGCAGCCTCTGATGATCTTGTCGAGTTGGTCTGTAACCCAACCCGAATCAGTCTTCTTTCTTCTCAACTGGCAGCAGCTTGCCCCAGCCTTGAGCAGTACCCTCCTCAACAACCTTTCGGGCTTGTTGATATGATGTGATGGAAGTCCCAAGCACATCAGATGTTTCATTGATATTCAGGGCCTCAAACCCTTAACTCATGGTTTCATGGATCTCCCCATCCATTTCAATGTATTTGAAAGTAGCCAGCTGGCTAACGAAGATATCCTCCTCCCCACAAATGGTAATGACTTGGCCCTCCCATTCGAATTTTAACTTCTGGTGAAGGGTCGACGTCACGGCGCCAGCGGAGTGTATCCATGGTCTACCCAATAGACAGCTGTAGGCAGGCTGTATATCCATCACAAAGAAGGTCGTTTTGAAAACCTGTGGGCCAATCATTATTGCACCCTTACACTCCAAGGTAATGTGAAAAGCCTTGTTGTGATTGTAACCTTCCACTGTCAAATCAGTGTTGGTAAATCCTAGTCCATGACTAGCGTTGACATTTCCAACCATGGCCTCTAACCGATTGACAGTAATCTCCTATGGCACATAAGCTGCGTGCAGGACCTTTAATAGTGCGTTCCGATGAGCCTCGGAGCACATTAGCAATGATAGTATGGAGATTTTGGAAGGAGTTTGGTGAAGCTGGTCCACCACCTTATAATCGCTCTTTTTGATTATCCGCATGAATTCATCAACCTCTTGATCAAAAGGAGTCTTCAAAGTTTCTTTAGCAACTGGTTCTTCTTGCACCATGCTCTTCCCTTTTGCCTTAGCTGTAGCTTCTTCTTCAACAATGGGTCTTGGTATTTGCGAGGCAAAGAGATGTCCGCTTCTAGTGAAGCCTCCTCCTCCCCCCACATTGTGTATCTGAGGTGAAGAAGTTGACGATTCTAAAGTGATTTTCTGCCCCTCGCAATATAGATCTGAGCCATAATGCCAAGGGATGGCATTATTGCTTTCGTAAGGAACTGACCCAGGCACCGTGATAGTAACTGGACTGATAGCAGCTACAGAGGGGACCACAATGGTGTGTGGATCATAATATATGGTAACCGGAGCTCTGACAGGAGTAGCATTTTGTCGTGAGTTGTTGGAAGGAACATTTGCAGGATCGTAGTATATCGTAACCGTTGAGACACTTTCATTAACTATTGTTGATGTTGTAGGCGGTACTGTTGACTGAACGGGTGTTGAAGTTGTAGCAGGAACTGATGGAGTAATGGGTGTTATCGTTGTAGAAGGAATAATGACTGAACTTGTATCTGTTGAAGTGATTGATTGAGTAATTGTTGGAGTTGTAGTAAAATCTGTTGGAACAATGGTTGCTGACGTTGTAGGAGTATCTGTGATTGTTGATGAAGGAATTGTTGGAGTTGTAGTTGCTGTTGTCGTAATCTGAAGAATGCCATCCTTAATAAGGCCATCTATGCCATTTCTCAGTCTCTCGCATCCATTAACGGCAATGTTGCAATATCCACAGCCGACCTCACATCCGGGGAACACTTAGCATTCTAACAGATGAGCTTTGATTTCAACCAAAGGTGTTCGGATTTGTGCAACACTGATGATTAATGTGGATGGTTTTCCCTCTTCAATAGCATTAATCCTAGGCCCATTGTGACTAGGAATTGGATTTCTTGTGACGTTTGGAGGAGGTGCAAAATTGAGAGCTTTTGAATCCACCAGATCTTGGACTTTCATCTGTAGGGCCCTGCATTTTCAGTATTATGCCCCGGTGCGTTTGAGTGGAATGCACACCTGGATTTTGCATCATAGTTCTTTGGCATATTAAGAGGAACTGGGGGTGCCAATGTCCTTAACTCAACTAGGTTGAGCTTTAGGAGTTGTGGCAAGAGTGCAGCATACGGCATTGGAATTGGGTCAATTACCCTGTTTGCTTGTGATGGCCTTTGTTGGAAAGGACGCTGTTGTTGGTTGCCATTGTTGTTGTTGTACGACCTTTGTTGCGGATAATGAACTTGTTGCTGATATTATGGTTGCTGTTGTTGAGGATATGATGATTGTTGTGGAATCGGAGCTGGGATGGTAACAGCTGCTACTGACCGGTGAGCATATTGAGGCCTGCCCCTGCTTGCATGAATGGAATTTGTCTCACCTGCCCTCCGGGGTCCCGCAAAAGGTTTTCTGGGATTGCTGGAGGAACTTGCACCACTGTCGGAGATTTTGCCCATCTTCAAGAGACTTTCAATTCTCTCACCAGCTATGACTACATCAGCAAAACTGGTAGAGGAGAAAGCAGTCAGCCTATCAATATAAGTCCCTTGCAATGTATTCATGAACATGTCAGCCATTTCTCTTTCTGACATGGGTGGTTGGACAGCAGCAGCAAGCTGTCTCCATCTTTGAGCATACTCCCGGAAGCTCTCTCTAGAAGATTGAGACATACCCATCAGGAGAGTTCTATTGGGATCCATGTCCAGGTTGTATTGATATTGATGGATAAAAGCCTCAGCCAAATCCTTCCAGCATCTTATGGTGGCCCTAAACAAATGCGAATACCATTCCCTTGATGCTCCAGTCAGACTGTCCTCAAAGTAGAACATTCACAACTTTTCATCCATAGTATAAGCTTTGAGCCTTCCCAAGAAAGACTGCAGATGAGTGCGAGGACAGGAGGTACCATTGTACTTTTCAAAGCATGGGGGTTTGAATTTGTGGGGAATTCTCACCCCATCCACTAGTCCCATGTCCATCACATCGAAGCCCAAAGAATTCTGAGATTCCAAGGATCTTAACTTTTTAGCAATCTCATCCAATCTCCTGTCATATACCTCATCTCCTGCCCCAATGACAGTAAACTGTTCTCCCTGAGGATCCTCCTGCAGGATTTGGCCCCCAGTAGAATTACCCTGACCATTTCTTTGGATGTTAACTTCTGGATTCAGATGAGGTCCATACTCTTGTGGGTCAATACGAGGATGACCCCGTTCATTGTTGCTAGTTCCTCCTGTTCCAAGATGAGGTTCCTCAGGAGTTTGTCTTTCCACCAGCTCTCTTAACCTTTCTTGACTCTGGGCCAAGCCAGTCATTACTGCCATGAACTGAGACATCTGATTTCTCATCTCCACTCTCTCATTGACCATCTGATTTTTGACCTCAGTCAGATCCTATTGTACTTGTTCCATTTGAATGTCGGGAAGGTTGTTACGAGTCGGGTACCGGTGCGCATGGTTGACAGGGAATACTCGACGACGAGCAATGTTTACTGAGATCACAACAAAGTTAGAAACCATAATAATAACAAAAACCTACAAAACAAAAACAAAGTTAGTATGCAATGCAGTATGCTTATTTGTTTTCCAAGGTATCCGGTTTGGTTCTTGATTTTGACCTTTCCAGACCTCGAGGAAGATACTTGATGTTGTTGAGAGAAAGCCCAAATGAAAACAAACTAGAATATATTACAAATGATGAAACATACATAGTTTGTTTTACAATACATGCCCATGGAGGGTCAAAATACAACAAAAGAAAAAGTACATCAAAAGGAAAGGACAACAAACAAAGAAAAGTCAAACATCCAATCCAAACTCATCTTCCCTGACCTCCTTCAGGAGTGCCTCAGCCACTGGACCAACTGGGTGCTCTGTAATGGTCCTAATGAGGAGGTTCCTGGTAGCAATGGCAGTAGTCAGCTTCTTATGCTTATACTGGTCTTTGGATCTTTTCAATCCTGCTCTGAGCTTCAAATCTGATATCTCCCTTTGTGCAGCCAACAAAGCTTCTTGCTGCTTCTTCTCATTGGCTTCCAGCGGTTCAATCTTGGCTTGAGTCTTCTGGTCTTCTTGTGTACGGGCTTCGGTGATCCTGACCCACCTAGCCTGACTCTCTTGCAGATAGTGCTCAACCCTAGCTTTCTGAACCTTGGCCTCCTTGCAGGCATTCTTCAATATCTGTTCCCCAACCCTTGCTTTCCTTATGTAGTCTTCTGTCCTTTCAATTTTGGAAAGATGCTCAACTCTAAGCTTCTCCAATATCTCAATGTCTAGACGACCATCACTTCTTTCCCAAAGAGTATTCTTCAAGGCTTGAGCCAGCTGCTCATTCCTTTCCTTCAATTTTTCAAATTCTTCCAGGCTAACTGTTGCTCCAGGCTGTACTGTAGATGGTCCAAGCATGTCTTCCAAGGTGAAAGGCATTCTGGTAATCTGAGCTCTAGTACGGGACCAGTCATAGTACTGAGCCGAAGCAACATTGTTACATCTTCCAAGAACAGCTACTCCTTTTGTTTGGATGTTGTCCCAAGCCCAGGATGCTTGTCTGACAACAGCTGAATTAGGTTGCACTTCACAATACAGGGTCTCAGCTAAATCCTGTCCTCTGGGAGGATGAACCAAGGCATAGCCCAACTGTCTCTTAAACAGTAAAGGGTTGTAGTTGATGCAACCATTCACTCCTATCAGAGGCACATTTGGGTATTGTCCACAGCTGGTGATAATGTCCTTGCCTTTGGTGCTCAGGGTGCACCATCTGATGTCATCTGAAGTCAAGGAGATGAACCTCTTGGCCCAGTTCTTCTGCTGATGTGGATTCAAGAAGGCATCTGATTTAGGCAGGTGTCTGAGCGGCCAGGTGTAAAACAAAGGAGCACAGCATCTTACCAACTTCCCCTTTGTTTCTCATTCCTTTGATGAATGGAGTAGTAAAAATCTCCTAGCAATGTGGGTACTGGGTTCTTCAGAAGAAAAATATGGATGGCATTCTTGCTAACAAATTTAGGCTCATCTGCAAACAGTATAGCCCCATATATGCTGAGGGATAAAAGTGCACAGACTGCCCTCCACTCTCCCAATGAAGCCTTCAGGATGGCCTGAGAAATCAAGAAGTCCAAATGCAAACCAGGAATCCCAGCTTTTGTTGTCATACTTTGCTCAATAAGGGCAGGCTCCAAGTACAATGCCCTTGCTATCTCCTCATTTCTGGGAGCAGTCATCTCTGGGTTGAAGGGGATTCCACCTCTGATAGGTACTCCAATTAATAAAGAAAACTCTTCCAGTAGAGGCCCTAACTAGAAGTTTGGAAATGTGAAGCATCTCAATGGAGGATCATAGAACTGCAAGCATGTGTGGATCATGCTCCTCTGAGAAGGATCAAGGTCCATAACCATATCCAAGATACCTCCATAGTGCTCTCTAAACAGTGGGATATGGTCAGGGGTGATGAGTGACTGAACTTGCCTGATACCAGTCAACATAGGCTCAAAAAAGTGGTAGGATATGTTGCTTTTCCTGGGAGTAGTCATGAGTGCTACTGAAGATGCTGAAGACAAATGCTGATGAAGATTAAGACTGAAGCTGGAAGTAGACCACTGACAGACTGATGCTGGTGAGGAGATAACTGAAGCAGGTAACTGATGAAGATAGTTGAAGCAGAGGTCTATGCAAAAGAAGGGGTCAAAACCAAAACCAGGATACAATGAAGTGGATACCCTGAAAAGCAAATAAACAAATGTCAACATGATGCAATGATGATATATGCAAATGATATGCAAGGGTTTATGATCAAGCTGGATCTGATTATCTGTTTTAATATAAGGCCCGTGTATGTTCAAAAAGTACAGATGAAGGCTCAGAAATCCAGTAACCAGGGTGGGGGACTCAAATAAAGAGTCGCATATCCAGGGTTAATCACAAGAACTGTCCAAAGTGAGGTATTCTTAAACAAAACAGTAACAGGGTATGATGTGGCCAAGGGTTCCTGCAAACCTATAAACAGCCCAACCCCCTCACATGTAGTGTTCTAGAACAAGGATCCTCAGACTTGGATCAGTTATGAGAAGTGTAAACACTTCTAACCCGGAGGTACAGTGTGTACAATAACCATAAAAGACCCTCCTCTAATTCACCTCAGCTTCTGAAGGTCATAATAAAAGGTCATCCAGACTTAGCAGGCTTCCCAGATAGCCCTAGTACTACAGGAAATCTGTAGCACATAGTTTTCAAGAAGAAACCAACATCTGAACCGTGTTTCATATTCCCGCACCAGACCGAAATGGAATGGGAAAGAACATGAACCACTCTAGCCTAGGTGTCACTCAGGTCCCAGTTATATGACCTTAAACTCTCAATGGAAACCCCACCCACCAAAACAACAAACCAGATCCAACAATGACAGTATGACAATATGATGCATAAAACTGTAAAGGGAGCAGTAAATAAGACTGTACATAAAGCAATAAATAAAGCAAATACATAAACACAATTAGCACATAACACCCCAATAAACACAAATCAAACAAGCGCTAGGAGGAACCCACAAAAAGAACCAGAAGCCCTGGTTGCAATGATCTCATCCCCAGCAGAGTCGCAAAGCTGTCGCTCCCACCAAATGACACCCCGGTCAGAAGGGGTACAGACGCGAACGGTCGGCGAAAGGAGAAGGATGAAAAGAGTCGCCAACTAGGCATTTTTATCCCGAAGGAAAGGTAATGCTGCATAGACCTAAGAAAAGATGGATAAGACGGTCGCGAACCAGAGAAACTGAGAAAGGGGGATGGTTACAACCTGGGAAGGTATTAGCACCCAGATTGTCCGCTGTACTCGACGGGATCCACGTTTAAAACATTTGTGTTTAAAGGGGTAGTGTCAGTGTTATTTTGTATGCAAAAGCTGGAAAAGAAAACAAGTGTCAGTGCAAAAGAAGTGTGAAGTGAAGTAAGAGAGTTTCAGTGCAAGAAAAGAATGTGAAGCTCAAGACTACGAGGCTTTAAGAATAAAGCTGGAAGAGGGGGGAATATACAGAGACTTTTGTTCGATAACTGTTAAGCTATGCCTACGTATCCTCTCGTGCAATGAGGAAGTCAGAACACCGTAGTTCAACTCAAAGGGACTGAAAGATAAATTGACTGATGAACTGCCTGTTTGTCTATGCTCAAGTGTATGACCTGTCTGGCTCAGGTGCTAACTGTCTTGCATTAGACTGAAGAAGCAAGTTCACGTTTGTGAGTGAATGAGATGAGAAAAGAATCCCGGAGGAGACGATTATTATTTTTTTTTGGTGTTTTCAAACTTTTATTGCTTTTGGAGTTTGTCATAAGAAAAATGAGCTTAAGCCTAAACCAAGGATTAGTAAACTCATCACATCCTCCCTCTGATTAGGGGTAATGAGAATACCTTAAGTATGAAGTAAGCACCTCACACTTAATCACCATGATGTAGGATTAAGACCATTAACCTACTTGCATTTATTTAGATGTTTTTGTTGTTTTTGTTTAGTGTTAAGTAATGAGTTTAAGCCATAATCAAGGATTTAATGGACTCATTACACCATCCTAATAGAAGGATAATAGATGAGAACATTTAAGCTGAGAAAGGCTCTTCAACTTAATCCATGATTAGGGATTAACCTCATGACAAAACAAAGCCTTTATTAAAGTGGATTTTAGTTAGTGGTAAGATTAAGAAATGTATTTTATGGTTTGTAAAACAACTTGAGGGGGACTTGTCCATTAACACTAGGGTTAGTCCTTGTTAACCAATTAAGGAAGAATTAGAACCCTAATGCAAGGCCCAAGTTACAAGCTTGATGTCTTAGTGATTATTAAGTATATTGATTAAAGGATTTAAACTCATTATGGGTTCAACACTTAGGATTAAAGTTATACACTCCGTCCTAATAGAAGGATGCAGATATAACCCTAATCACAAAGCCTTAAAACCTTTAAGGTTTAGTCCTTGGTTAAGAGGTGAGAAGAGAAGACTCAAGGATGACACAAAGTAAAAACTAATGGGGGACTAATCAAACCCTAATTGTTATCATGCTTGGGTATTCCTAGGGTTTATGGAGCTTGCACAAGAAATCTTCAAGGAAAAGCCACCAAGGAAGAAGCAGATGAAAGGAGGAGAAACAGAAGAAGAGAGACAACTTACTTCACTTAAGAAGATAAGTTGCTTGAAGAAAGAAAGAGGAGAAGGAGCATGAATGAGAAAGCTCACTCTAATATAAAAGTAAAAATGCAGCAATGAATGCATAAAAGAGATGAGAAAAGATTATGAGAAGTGAAGGCAAATTCACTTCTCAAACACTTACCACCTGAAAAGTTAGCAACAAGAAATGAAATGAAATGAAAAGATGAAACCAAAGTCAGAAGAAAAATCATGGTGCAAATGATGCTATGGGATGGTATGAAAGCAAACCAAGAGAAGTGGATGATCATACAAGCAATGGGAATGCAAATGAGACATGAAAGGATCATGAAAGTTCATGAATGCATATGACATCAAATGAAAGCAAAAGCATGGAAAATGGATGATGCAATGCTCAAACATGATTTCAACATGTCCTAAGATGTCTTACATGTCATGTGGATGCACAAAATGTCATGGCAAGTTCATGTATGCAAACATATGAAAGATGAATGCAAATGAAGGCAAAAATTAGGGTTTATGAACAAGATGCAATGCATAATTCAAAATCAGAAGCAAATGTCAAGATAAAAAATTGAAAATGGGATCAAAGGTACTCTAAACCTATACAAGTTCACTACCCAAAGGGGAAGGTCAGAAACTAAACCCTAAAGGACTTATGATTTTTCTAAGTTTGCTAGGGTTTTAAGGCACCTCAGAAAGAAAAATGCAAAACAAATCAAAAGAGAAAGATAAATTCATGCCAATTTTATCCTAGAAACTACATGATATGTGGAATGCGATGCAAAAAGAACCATTATCAAACTCTTCATGGTTAGGCAGAAAATATTTTTCTAAGTTAGGGTCAAAATATTGATTTTTAAGAACCCTAAATCAAACGAAAAATGTCAAAATGGATCAAAAACTAAAAAGAAATTTGTATGAATGGTTTGATAATATCTCTAAATGTGTCAAGATGCAATGTGATTTTTTTGGTGATTTTTAGAAACTTAAGTGGTATTTTAATTAATTAATTTCCATTAATTAATTAAAATACACATTTAAATGTTTTAAAAATACAAATTTATGCAAAAAATAAAATAAAAATTATTTTCAGAATGAGAAAGACATTGAAATAAAAATGCAAAAGAACAATATTTTTGAAGTTTTCTAGCTATTTTAAATAAATTGTGCAAGATAAATGATAAAAAATGAAATTAAAATGAGAATTAATGAAAGTCAACTGATCCAAGGGTTCATGTTCAAAGCTGGAAATGGAGGGAAGATCACGCGCGCAATCTAAGGGCTAGAATTCAAACTGAGTAAATCTTATTTAATTAATTAATTAATCCTGATTAAATTAGAATTAGGGTTTAATGAACAATCTGGGCCATTGGTTCACACGCGGGAAGCAAAATCGTACGCTCCAAGTTCATACTTACCCCTAAACCCTAATTAACATTAATGACTTTCAGGTCACCGGAGAAGAACTCCGGTCGTCTTCTCCGGTGACATCCCTCCCTGAAAAATCTCAACTCACTCCCTAAGTCATTTCTGGATCTCTAAAGCTCCATATTTGTTCCTTTCATCTCCCTAAACCTAATTACAACCTCAAACTCCATTTATTTTCAACCAAAAACATGAATCGAAGCTAAGAACAAAAAACTGCAGAAATTTCAGAAAGACCATACATCCTCAATTCTCAACTATTTTCAAAAGTAGAAGGTTAATTGTACTCGGGGAATCAAGCTTAACCAAATGAGAACTTAAAATAAAGCTCCTGGAAAAATAAATTTGTATGGCTACCTGAGGTGAAGCTTTCAACCCTAGAGCTTTTTGGCTGCTTCTTTGGCCCAAGATGCCTTTAATGAACCTCCTGAGGTGTTTGCAATGCTTGGATGGAATTTCTTATGGCTGGTTTAAGAGATTGATTCAGTTCAGTTCAAAGGGGGAGAGAAATCGTGTTTTTGATATAGGGGATTTCAGGTTGTGTTGAGGGGTGGGAAATGATCAGAGGTTGATGGTGAGTTGTTCTGTGGTGTTTGTTTTAAGGTTTGTGGCTTGAGTGCTGAGTTTCGTAGGCTTTTGCAAGTTGGAGTGATTTTGTGTATATTCTACTACGGGAGGATTCAGGTTCCAAACTTATGTGAAATGGCTTGCTTCTTTGCCACATAACATGCTGGGATAGGTCAGGGTAGTTGTTGTGGGCTATGCTGATTGGTATGGGGAAAAATGCATAAAGTCAAGAGTTTGTGTACTTGAGGTATGGGAAAGTGGTAGGCTGGGATTTGGGTATGGCTATGCGCAACAAAGATCAAGGGATATTTGTGAATCAAATTTGATGATCTGTGGCAAGTGGATGAGATGTTTTGTACCATTTTGCAAATTATGGAAGTTTTGGCCCCTTTTGAAATTTGTGAAGTTCAAGGAATGAAAGCTTGTGATTCAATGCACAAATCTGATCCAAATGAGTTACACTAGGATGGTATGATGTGTAGAGATGCATTAGAGGTCCCAAATTGGCTTGACATGAGAATTTGCAAACTTCCCTCTTTGGTACATAAGTGAAAATTTAGTGATTTTTCCCAACTTTGACAAGCCATAACTTGAGTTCCAAAATGAATTAGGTCAAGTTCTTTTACTTTTTGAAAAGGGAATGATCCAATATACAACTTTCATGATCAAGAATTTTTCATTTGAAGCCTTCTTGAATCAAAAAGAGGAGGTTGAAAAACTTTCCCAAAATGGCAATTTTGCATTACAAGTCACTTTCCTAAAATGACAACTTTGCAAATGGCTTGAAATTCCTCAATTTTGTGAACTTCTAAACTCTTATATGATCAAATAAAGATCATATACACCCAAAATGATGGAGAGGACCCTTTGGTTGGATGATGGGGGGCCTCAGATGCCCTGATTTTGCACTGACTTGTTCAAGAAGACATCTATTGATCAGATGCCTTCCCCATTGAATTTCTTCATGAAAATTGGTATGCATGATCCTCATATCATATAGAGACCAATAGAAACAAGAATGACGAAAAACTTTGGAGTTATGGCCTTTGAAACCAAAACCCTAATTTTAGGTCATCTGTGCAGTTAATCCTGGCTCTGCTTCCATGCCTTTCTCAGTTCTTTGTGATTTTCTGACTTCCTTGATCTTGGGAGGATATAATATGATGCTTGGACACACATGTAACCTCTTGAGATGATGGAAGACTTTTGGAGTGGCTCAGATAACTTAGGGATTGCTCAGATCACAAACCCTAGATGCAGATGACTTAGAACCAATGCAGTGAAGCAAAAATCTAATATGAGATGATATGATTGAACTTATGCAAATGAAAAGAAACACAAGCCATGGTGAAATGAGTGAGGGAAAATTTGGGGTGTTTACACATTTATAAAATTGATTCCATATCATCACCAAAGATCTCCCTATTTCTTGTCTGTTGGCCATCTCCACCAACAATCGTGTTTCAGTGTATTGCCTTTTTTGTTAATTAATTAGTACATGTGAAGGGATGACCCCTTCCACAAAACCATAACTCTCCTAGATTGCAACAAAGTTGGACTTCAAACCCCCTTCCAATGTTAATTCCTTTAAAGGGAACACATACTTGTTAGGAGTCTACGAAATGATTAAGATTATAATACTTGGGGAACATGTCCTCACATCTTAGAAGCTCTGGCCCAAGGGGAAGAATTAAGACCAGTTCAGAAGAACACATAAACTTGTATATGCCTCACAATATCTCCTAACCACATCATCGCCATGTTCTCAGACGTTTAGGGTCCTAAAAGCTTTATTATAAACACAAGCACTCAAGTTACCCCGGTAATCCTCAACACTTTCCGTTTTCAACACATATACCTCAGATAAAGTGAAACAACAACCAACTTCCTCAATGTTAAGCCTAAATTGATTAGCTCTATGTCTTCCTCCATGGGCTCCTCTAGGTGCTTGTCATCCCGAGGACCCCAGGATTTAATACCACCATCCCCAGAACTTCTTCTAAAATTAGAGTTATCACTGATATCTATAACAGACATAAATGGTATAAATGCTACAAGAACCATATCCACGCATTTTGGTTAATCACTTCAGTGAGCAAGGAACCATAACTTATATCGTCCCTAGTATATAAGTCCAAAAAATTTATGTTTGGGTTTCCTAAGATGGGAGAGAGAGAGAGATTAACTCATAGAAACTACAAAGGTGAAAGCGGAAGAGACGCTAAGGAAACCATTAGAAACTTAAAATTGACGATGGAATACGAAAACATGGAATAAGAGATAGATGAACATATCAATGTGTCGCTTGAATTCAAGGAAGAAGAATAGAATGAAATCAAATATGGAGATCAACCTTGAGATCACAACGACACTCGAGTGCACCTAAATACTTTAAGCGGTAGTGTCACTCCTTATCCTGGGGAGCTTTGTAACACCCCAAATTTTCCCTCTTCCTTTTAAGCATCATATCACATCATATTCATCATGAACATATCATATTCTTGGCATTCTAGCATGGAAAGATGAGGCATAACATTTCACATGACCTAGCATTAGGCATATGATCATCTGTGGAGGTTCTTGAAGCATCACAAGCCATGACAAGGGGCCCAATGTTTTTGTACAAGTCCTATGAGGGGTCTAAATTGCATTTACAAGTTCAAGTTTATTTACAAAAGCTCAGAAGGTTGGAAGATCATCAGGGAATCCAGGCTAGGGCAAAGCTCCTACAAAATGGTCCCAAACTAGGGTTTGAGTTTCAAGCATGAAAACCTCAAGACTTTGGCCATTTCATTTGGGAAAATTCTTTCACATGTTAAGAGGATCCTAGGGATGAAATTTGGTGAGAAATTTCCTTGTGGAAGTCAAGTATTTCTTCAGTTGCTTGCAAATGAAGAAACTGGTCAACTGTGCCTTAAAAAAGTCAACACTGAGTTTTCAAGGGGTCCAATCCCATTTTTCTAGCCAAGGGATGTTATTATAATGTTAAAAGAGGTTTGGAAAGTTCAAAGATCAAGAATCATGAGGTTTTGAGGTGTTTTGCAAAATTGGTGCAAAGTTGGTTATGGAAAATGCCATTTTTGGCAAGTTTTTGCCCTAAAATTCAAGTGAGCATAACTTGGTGAAAAATTCTCCAAATGGACCAAAGTCAAACATGAAAGTTGGATATTAAATCCTCCTAGTTTCAAAAAGTACAAGTACTTTTTCATAGCCTTCATGGTTGAAGAGATAGGCCCCTCGAAAATTTCATCAAAACTAGGGCAAACTTGATTTTTTCACTTGTGCACCAAAGCAAAAAGGCATGAAACTTAATTTTGAGTATTGGTACATACCAAATGAGGTTCCAATATTAAAATGCAATGCAAATAGGTCACTTTGATCCGATAAATACACCAAATTCGTGCATAGTGAGAATTTCATTCCAAAAGTGCAAAAAGTGCATGTTCATGAAAAGAGTGTGACATCTTCATCCAAAGGACAAAATCTGTTGGATTTAAATCAAGGGTGGGATTGTGAGTGCACATGGTCAAGAAGCAAGGCAATGCATGAGGTTTTCATGAGATCACAACAAACTTCCCAATTTTGCAAAATCTCACACATTCTCCATTCCCACGTGCAAAGCCTCTAATTCTTTCAGCATTTCCTCATGACCTCACATAAAAGCAAATTAGGGTTTTAGAAGGATCCAGATCTGACTCATTCCTCAGCTTCCAAGATTTTGCTCAATTTTCATTTTCATTAGAATCTTGCTACACACTTGCTCTCTTCGCAAACAAATCACAGATCCTTCATCCTTGAGAGCTCAGGATCACAAATCTCTCCATTGTGCAAGCTATTTCTCAAGATTCATCACCTTGCCATTTCAGGGCAGTTGGCTGCAAATTCTCAGATCCAGCAAGATTCAAGACTCTATTTGCATTTATTTTGCAACTAGAGTGCATTTGGAGTGGATTGGCTTCATTATCTTGGCTTCTAACAAGCTTTTTCAAGAACTGCAAGTTCAGGTGAGTTCAAAATCTTCAGATCTAAAAATGAAAATAGTTGTGTGCATTGTGATCTACTTGTTATGCTGATCATTCTGCTAGTTTTAGTTTCGAATTTAGTGCATTATTGAGCTTGTTATGAGATTTTGAAGTTTCACGGCATAAACTGTTTGTCTTCGATCCATAACATTCTTTGATCCATTGAGATTCTCAGTGCTATATTTGAACTCAGGATGGTTTGATTATCCAATCTGGAGCATTTTGTTCATTTTTATTAGGTTTTGTTCATGTTTTGCATTTTCCGTGCCGGAGCCCTAGCTCCGGTCACCGGAATCTGGGATGTGTACATTTAGGGTTTCCAAGGTTGAAGATGAATCCTACGCCATCAGATCCTCTCATCTGAACGCGTATGATGCTTCCACGTCATTTAATGACCCTCTCCCCCTCACGTGCCATTTCCTTCTTATATTTTCATTCTGATAGTCTTTGTGTTTCGCATCCCGCAATAATTAACATGCGCACTCAGCTCTGGTCCAATAGTTGTTGCCACATCATTTAATGAAAGGTCTTACAGGATGCGTTTGTTTAATCTGGTGGCTATTGTTTTTTCACATTTTTCTTGAATTTCCAACCAATATATTGTACACCTGCGCAGACTCAATGGGCTCTTATCACTATTCGCACCCCCTGTCGTCTGGGCCCAATTGTTTTGAACTAGATTCTATTTCTTTTCACACCCCTCTTGGCCTCATTTTATTTTATTTCTTTTCTTTTATTTCTTTTAATATCATTTTGCTTTTAAATTTTTAAAATTACTTCTAAGTGTCCAAAAATTATGAAATAATTTAGGAATGTTCATTTGAGTTTTATTTAATTTTCCATATTTATCTTTTCCATTTATTTTTAATAGCCACGTGTCATTTAATTCCCCAAGTTAATTAATTCATTTTAATTCCTTTTTGTGCATGTTGCCTTGTCCAATTTCCACAATGATCCTCATTTTGAATTTCTTGTTGATTCTTTTTGCTCTGGATTCAGAAGAGGATGTACTTCATGTGTGATTTTTTCCCTGATTTTTAGAAACTTGTTGATTTGGTTTTGGCCTTTGACTTGTGATTGAAGTTTCTTAACCCTAGTGATGTTTAAGCCCTCTTTTGACCCACTTAGCTTCTGAATTTCTTCCTACCCTCTTGGCATGTTGTTATATCATGATTGAAGACCTCTTGTTCAAATTTGTGGAATTTTTGGGTGCATCCTTGATTTAATTTGAATTTTGGTTCTTGACTTGTCCCATTTTGCTTCCTTTTGATCATAAGTTCTCTTATTAGCTTAGAAGGGAACTTGTGCCAACTTCTTCATCTCATTTGGGGTCTCTTTAGGGTATTGATATCATTCTGATCTTGGTTTAGGGTTTGTGTCTTGGAATTTTGTGATTTTCTTACCTTTGAAGTTCATCATTTCTTATGTGCATCCACCTCACTTCTTTGCTTCTTTCCTCTCATTATGTGATTGTGTAGCTTTGTGTTTCTCTTCTCCTCATCTTTCTTGCTTCTAAATCACTTCTTTAACTTGTATTTGGTGCTGGTCTTGTGCCTTGAGTTCATGTTTTGTGCTTTGCATCTTCTTAAGTTTGCCTTGTTTTGCCATGTGATTCATGTTGCTTCATATTGACTTGTATGCTTCTTTTCTCATTCTTATGACTTTCATTTGCATTGAGCTTTTGTATGTATGACTTCACTTCTGTTTGCATGATGTTGGGATGTCATTTTGTTCATTTTGCTTTGCTTGTATGCTTATGTTGCTAACCTTTTCAGGGGCTATGGTAAGTGAGAGGTGTGGATGTGATTCCCACATCTCCAAATCTCATGTCTTCTTTTCTTATTCTTACTTGTGCTAACCTTTGATTGTTGGGCTTAGGCCTTACTTCTCTCCTCTCCTATCCTTCTTTCTTTTTCTTCTTCTCTTCTTCTTTCTTCTTTATGATAGTAAACCACACTAACTTAGGATTTCCCATGTATGACAACACTTAGGAATCTTTAGTCCCCCATTAGACTTTTGCCTTTGTGATTCTTTTGGTTTCTTTTCTCTTCTCATATCAAAATCCTAAAAAAAACACTTAATAAAGTTTGAAGTGATACATTGAGCAATAGCCTTATCCCATGAGATACTTATAGTCTTCCCATCTTGGGATAGTACAAGCTTATCTTGTGATGCACAAGTCTGATCAAGATGTCATCTTCACCAAGAAAATCATAAAAAACACTTCTTCATTGTAAATACCAAAAACACTTAATAAGTTAATGAGTTAGTGAGCTTAAGCCCTAATCTCTGGTTTCAAGTTTTGGGGATCTTCTCCTTACTTGAGTGTGCTTGTTCTATTATTGCATCTTGGAATGTAGTGACAAGTGCAAATTCCATGGAAAAGATCTTGAGTTCACTTCCTTGTGACACACTCCTAAAAGCTTCATAAAAAACACAAAAAAACAATAAGCGTCTCTCCTTCGAAAATTCTTTTCTCATCCTCTTTGCTCCGTATGCGAACTTGCAACTACTTGTCATTTTGCGAGATGGTTACGCACTCGTCGTTCGAGTCTGCAATACCTGAGCATTGGCATAGGCAGTTCAGGCCTTAAGACACAAGCAATCTTTTTCACCCCTAGTTAGGGGATCTACAGCGTCTTTGATCCTCATTTTCCCGATGAGGTACGTAGGCAACGGGGTAGGGCCCGTTCGAGCACAATCTTTATTTTCCCTACATTTTTTCCTTTTCCTTTCCTTTTCAGTTCCCTTTTCCTTTCTTTTATCCAGTTCAGTTCATTTTCTTTGCAGCAGCTTTCATTTCTTCACCCTTTGAAACAGATTTCTTTGCAAGCGTGGATCCCGTCGGGTACGGCGGATAAACTGGGGTGCTAATACCTTCCCAGGTCGTAACCGACTCATGAACTCAATCTCTTTGGTTCGCAGGACCCGTGTCCCTCCTCTTCTTTCTTCTGGTTTGTGCAGCATTACCATTCCCGTTCCTTCGGGATAAAAATGCCTGGCTGGCGACTCTATTCTTTTCCGCGCCACTTTCGTGTTTGTACCAGGATGGAAATCTGGGGAGCGACAGCTGGCGACTCTGCTGGGGACTTCCTAACCAGAGTATCTCTGGTTCCCCTGTGTGTCTCTCCTAGCGCTTGTGTGTTTCTGTTTCTTTGGGTGTTATCTGCTTGCTGTTGTGTGTTGTATTTTTCCTGTTTTTTATTTACAGTTTATTTACAGCTTTATTTACAGTTTTCACTATTTATTTTCTGCATCATATATTATATACTGGACTGTCTGGACTGGATTTTCTGTTTGGTGGGTTTGGGTGATACTGTTACTGTGAGATGAGCTCATTACCACGGCTCGAGTGCACCTTAGGACTTAGAGTGGTTCCACTTTGGCCTCATGAGATCTTGTCATAACCTTGACAATTATGTGCAACTGGGGACTGATCATTGAGAACCTTATGGAAACATCCCTCTTTAGTGATGACATTGGCAGACCATATTGTGTAGCAAACCCATTCGCATCCGAGGGCGCACCTGGGACTTACATAGGATGACTTTGTTTCCCGGACTCAGCTGAGGCCTCCCTGCGTAGTATATAATGCCAAACCTATTCCCTGATTTGGTCATGAGCCATTTCTCAGAAATGGTGAAAGTATTATTGCTATTCGGCTTTGAGAGTCCGTGATGTCTGACTCGGAGCATACCAGTGAGATTGGGAGGGGTTTACAGGTTTGCAGGAACCCTTGGCCTCTACATACCCTCATTATCAATGGTCCTTGTTATGATTTTGGTCCTATGGTTCTGGTGTTCTGGTTTTCTTGGTACTATGGTTCTGAGATTTTCTATCAGAGGATTGTGTTTCAGAGGATTTTGGTTTGCAGTTGATCAGAGGGTCCTTGTGTTCAGTGTCCAGTATCCAGATGGTCCCAGATTGATCATATGCCTGCATTGCATTTGCATCATTCTTGCATTAACTGTTTATGTTTCCATTTTTCAGGTCATTGTTCATAATCAACTCCCAGTTCTGGTAAATCTTATCTCCAGATGGCAGAAAACAGAAGAATTACAAGGAAAAAGAATGTTCACTATACTTTTCTTCAACCTGAAGTCAGAAGTATTTAGAAATTAGCAAGTCTGATGAATGACCAAGTCTTGGGAAATTTCAGAAAGAGCTATGGCCAGATATTGAAGTATGTGGACAAACCCACTGCAGACCAGAAGGACAGTTTGCATACCTTGCTTCAGTTTTATGATCCCCTGCTGCGGTGCTTTGTGTTTCCAGATTACATCTTGGCTCCTACCTTGGAGAAGATTTCTAGCATTCTGAATGTTCCAGTCATAGAAACCTTTCCTTTCTATGGGTCTGAGGTGGTGCTTAAGGAAGAAGACATAGCCAAAGTTTTTCGTTTGCCAGCTGCTACAGTCAAGAAGGCTTTGAAGGATAGTGAAGGCAAAGGACTCCCTTGGAGTGTGCTCATACCAGAGGCAGATGAGTATGCTAAAGAAGGTAAATGGGGTGACTTTGGTGCTTTGCTGGCTTTGATGGTGTATGGGTCTAGCTTGTTCCCAAGAGAGAAAGAATTTGTGAGCTTAGAAGTGATCTCTATCTTTGCTAAGGGAAATCTTGTGCCAACTCTGTTGGGAGACTTCTATTACAGCGTTCATTACCGGAATGAGAAAGGTAGAGGAGGACCAGTAGGTTGATGTGCTTCTTTGTTTGCTGAGTGGTTTGCCAGACAACTGCCAAAATCAGGTGCTTTCAAGGAAATGAGGGATGAGTGGAGATGGTCTAGAAGGTTGATGGGGCTAACTGCTGAAGATATTGCCTGGGGATATAACAGAGATCTGCTAGGTAAAGAGTTACTGGTCAGTTGCGGAATATTTGCTGGAGTGCCTTTGCTAGGAAGGAAGGGTGTGATCAGTTATCATCCAACATTAGCAAGGAAGCAATTTGGTTACCCTTTGAGAAATCCGCCACAGATGGAGGAGTTTGCTGAGTCTTTGTATTTTCCTGTGGAAGGAAACAAGGAGTTAGTTCTACAAGCATCCCAAGCTTAGGCTCACAGGATAAGGAAGGGTAAGAAAGACTTTGGCAGAGTAGATCCCAAGACGTATCCTTCTTTTGCTGCATGGTTGCAAAAGCATGTAGAAGAAGTTCTCATGCCTTTCTCAGTAGAAGCTCCACTTTATCCCAAAGAAGTGCCAAGCCAGAGTACTGTCTCCCTTGAAGAGTACAAGAAATTGGAAGCTCAGCTGCATGAAGTTCGAGTGGAGAATGCTGAAATGGTTAGCCTGTATCATCTTGCCAACCGGGCCAAAAATGAAGCAGAGGGAAAGTTGTAGAAGATCCAGGCTTCTTTGGAAGCTAAATAGAAAGAATTTGCTGGAAGGGAGGCTCACTTTCAAAGGATGGGTCTGATGGAGGAAAAAAGAGAAGCTTAACGCAAAAAGACTTTGAAGACTCTCAAGGAAGCTCGTCAATCCATTGTTTGGTTGCAAAGCCAAAGGGAGGAAGAGCAAAAGAAGTTCAAAGAAAAAGAAGAGTTTTTCGAGGTGCAAATGTCCTTCAAGAAGGAAGAGGTGGAGCAAGTCCACAACATTCGGAGGGAAAAGACTCAGCAGTTAGCACAAAGCCATTTAGCCTTGGAGGAGGCACGGAAGGAGATTGAAGAGCTCAAGCTGAGAGCAGGTGTAAAGAAGAACAGAGCAAAGGTGGATGCAGAGGAGCCTGGTTCTCTAGTTTAGTTTTCATACTACCTACAGACTTGTTGTAGGAGTCTTGCTTTATTTCTTTTATCTTTTATTCATGTAATGGCTTGCAACCCTTCGTGGAATATTTCTGTTTGTGCTCTAACCTTTGGCCGGCAGTGGTTTATCCATGATATATAGTGTTAATGTGAAAATTATCATTTCTGAATATGCAAGGCTCGTTTGTCTGATATTGTTAATATTTGAACACTCTTCAAAGAGAAAGTCTGAAAGTTAATACTCAAAGTGGTTGTCTGGAGCAAATACCAAAATTGGGGCATACAAATGCTTAAAACTTGGGAACATGAGCAGTTACATTGCATGCATATGACGTGTTTGTTTGTTTTGCAGGTAGTGCTTCAGTTTCTAATGTTCTTGTTGTTTCAGGCACTATAGCTTCCAGGAAAGTTCGAGAACAGCCAATCGCACACAGATATCCCACAAAGGTCAACAGAGAAAGAGTCATGGATCAAATGCAAGCTGACTTAGCTGACTTGAGACTGAGGATGGACAATTTTATGACCCTTATGGCAGGCATGGGTCAGAAACAGGAACGTCTGCGTGAGATGATAGAAAATGGTCAAGCCAGGAACAACGCTACTGCTGATGGAGGTAATCGTAACGGTGTGGGCGCTCGTCAAGTTGAAATCCCTGTAACACAGCCAGGGGTTACCATAATCAATGATGGATTGAAAAATGTTCAGATGGATGGTGAGGATGAACAGTTCACTCTACTGGACGAAACTGAAGGCCAAGGGGCTGAAATGAACAGGAAGTTTGAGGAGATGGCAGAACATATCAGGGCTATTCAATCTCAGAACTCTCTAGGGTTCGACATTACTTACTTGGGCTTGGTTCCAGGGGTTAGAATCCCTTACAAGTTCAAGGTTCCAACTTTTGAGAAGTACAACAGCACAGCATGTCCAAAGACTCATCTTCAGTCCTTTGTATGAAGGATTGCTGCCCACACTGATGATGAAAAGCTATGAATGTACTATTTCCAGGACAGCCTGGTTGGGGCCTTCTTGGAATGGTATATGAAGCTAAGTAGAGCCAACGTTAAGAGCTGGAAGGATCCGGCAGAGGCTTTCGTGAAGCAATACCAGTACAATTTGGACATGGGTCCAAATCGCACTCAATTGCAACACATGTCTCAAACTGCTAAGGAGGGGTTTAAAGAATATGCTCAAAGGTGGCGTCAGCTCGCTGCCAGAGTGCAACCACCACTGCTGGAGAACGAGATGGCTAATATGTTCATGGGGACATTGCAAGGTGTGTTTATCGAAAGATTGGCGTCTTGTTCGGCTACCAAGTTCAATGATATAGTAATTGCTGGAGAGAGGGTTGAGACTTTGTTAAAGATGGGAAAGATTCAGGATACGAGTGCTAGCAGCTCGAGTGGAGTAAGAAAAGCTTTCAGCGGACCCCCGAGAAGAAGGGAAGGTGAGACCAATGTTGTGTTTGGCCGAGGACGGGGCCGAGGATATAGAAGGTCATATGAGCAAGTGGCAGCTGTCACAATTCCTTCCAATCCTGTGCAACAGGGACAACCTCAACAACAACAACAACAACAACAACCACAACGTAACAACTATCAACAGAGACCTTATCAGCCAAGGCAAACTCGCCCGGCTAATAGGGTGCTTGAGGCAATTCCCATGACTTACACTGCATAGCTACCAAGATTGTTGGACCTGAATTTGATACAATTGAGAACTTTGGCACCACCACCACCTGGAGAGCTTCCGGTGGGGTACGATGTTAACGCTATATGCGCTTTCCATTCAGGGGCACCCGGGCATTCAACTGAGAAGTGTAGGGCGCTACAGCACAAAGTTCAAGATCTGATAGACTCCAAGGCGATTAACTTTGCACCACCACCGAATGTTACTTCAAACCCTATTCCGAATCATGGAGGGGCTAGAATACATGTTGTTGATAGTGGTGAGAAGTTAAATCTGATTCTGAGCATAGAAGAAGTGAAGACTCCGCTGTCGGTAGTAAAGGAAAGGTTGCTGAAAGGTCATGTGTTTCCGGGATGCAGTTCTGATTGTGAGAAATGTGTGAATTCACTGAACGGGTGTGAAGACCTGAACATGGGGTTGCAGAATCTGATTGATGAAGGATCTTTGCAGTTTGACAAAATTGGTAATGAAGTTGATGATTGTCGCTCCCACCCAATGACACACAGGTCAGAAGGGGTACAAACACGAACGGTCGGCGAAAGGAGAAAGAACACACAAGGGTGAACTCAAAAGAAAAGAGTCGCCAGCTAGGCATTTTTATCCCGGAGGAAAGGTAATGCTGCATAGACCTAGGAAGATATGGATAAGACGGTTGCGAACCAGAGAGACTGAGAAAGGGGGTTGGTTAAAACCTGGGAAGGTATTAGCCCCCAGATTGTCCGTCGTACTCGATGGGATCCACGCTTAAAAGATTTGTGTTTAAAGGGGTAGTGTCAGTGCAATTTGTGTATCAAAGCTGGAAAGAATGCAAGTGTCAGTGTAAAAGAAATGTGAAGTGTATAAGAGGAGTGTCAGTGTAAGAACATGAGTGAAATGCTCAAGGCTATGAGGCTTAAAGAATGAATCTGGAAGAGGGGGGAATATACAGAGACTTTTGTTCGATAACAGTTAATTTATGCCTACGTATCCTCTCGTGCAATGAGGAAGTTAGAACACCGTAGTTTGACTCAAAGAGACTGAAAGGTAAGTTGACTTGTGAACTGCTTGCTTGTCTATGCTCAAGTGTGTGGCCTGTCTCGCTCAGGTGCTAACTATCTTGCATTAGACGGGAGAAGCGAGTTCTCGTTTGTGAGTGAATAAGATGAGAAAAGAATCCCGGAGGAGACGATTATTGTTTGTTTTTGTGTTTTCAATCTTTTATTGCTTTTGGATTTGTCATAAGTTAATGAGCTTAAGCCTAAACCAAGGGCTAGTAAACTCATCACATCTTCCCTCTGATTAGGGGTAATAAGAATACCTTAGGTGTGAAGTAAGCACCTCACACTTAATCACCATGATGTAGGATTAAGATCATTAACCTACTTGTGATTATTTAGATGTTTTTTGTTGTTTTTTGTTTAGTGTTAAGTAATGAGTTTAAGCCATAATCAGGGATTTAATGGACTCATTACACCATCCTAATAGAAGGATAATAGATGAGAACATTTAAGCTGAGAAAGACTCCTCAACTTAATCCATGATTAGGGATTAATCTCATGACAAAAAAAAGCCTTTGTTAAATGGATTTTAATTAATGATAATATTAAGAAGTGAGTTTTATGGTTTGTAAGACAACTTGAGGGGGACTTGTCCATTAACATTAGGGTTAGTCCTTCTTAACCAATTAAGGAAGAATTAGAACCCTAATGCAAGGACCAATTTACAAGCTTGATGTCTTGAGTATTATTAAGTGAATTGATTAAAAGATTTATATACATTAAGGGTTTAACACTTAGGATTAAAGTTATACACTCCATCCTAATAGAAGGATGCAGGTATAAGCTTAATCACAAAGCCTTAAAACCTTTAGGGTTTAGTCCCTGATTATGAGATGAGAAGAGAAGACTCAAAGATGACACAAAGGTAAAAGCTAAATGGGTGTCTAATCAAACCCTAAATATTATCATGCTTGGTTATTCCTAGGGTTAATGAGGTTTAAGAGAGAAAGATCTTCAGAGAAGCCACCAGGAAAGGGACAGATGAATGGAGAAAGAAGCAAAGAGAAGCAAAACAACTTGCTTCACTTAAGAAGACAAGTTGCTTGAAGAAAGAAAGTAAGATGAACATGAATGAGCAAGCTCAATCCAATACACAAGATCAAATGCAGCAAATATGCAAGAGAGATGAGAAGAGATTGTGAGAAGTGAAGGCAAATTCACTTCTCAAAACAACTTACCACCTGAAAAGTTAGCAAAGAAATGAAATGCAATGCAAATGAGATGAAATGTCATGATGCAAACCAAAGTCAGAAGCATTTACATGATGTTAATGATGCTAAGAGATGATACAAACATGAGGCAAGACATGAGAATGATCATACAAGGACATGGATGCAGATGAAGCATGCTTTGAACCATGAATGTACATGAAAAGTTATGAAATGCAATGGACATATAACATGGCAAATGAAAGATGCAATGATAAAAAATGATTCTAATATGTCCTAAGATGTATTATGAATCATGTGGATGCACAAAATGTCATGGCAAGTCATTGGATGCAAGCAAATGAGAAATGGATGCAAAGGAAGGCACAAATTAGGGTTACATGCATCATGCAATGCAAAAATCCAAAACCAGAAGCAAATGACATGATAAAAAATTGAAAATGCAATCAAAGATACCCTAAACCTATACAAGCTCACTGCCCAAAGGAGGGGATCCAACTCTTAACCTAGTGCAAGTTATGAATTTCCTAAGATTACTAGGGTTTTAAGGTACCTCATCAAGAAAAACACCAAACAAATTGAAAATTCAAGATCAAATCAAACCAAGTTTATCCTATAAATTACATTCCATGAAGGATGCAATGCAAGAATAATCATCATCAAACTCTCAAGGGTTAGGCAGAATGGATTTTTCAAAGTTTGAGCCAAAATATTGCCTTAAAATGAATTTAATTCCAAAGAAAATGATCAAAATGCATCAAGAACAAAAAAGAAATTTGGTTTGAGAGTTTAATAATGTTTCTAAATGTTTCTAATTGCAATGGGAATTTTTTTTGTGATTTTTAAATACCTAAATGTATTTTTAATTAATTAATTTTCATTAACTAATTAAAAATAAACATTCAAATGATTTAAAAATAATTTTTAATGCAAAAAATAAAAATAAAAATATTTTTGGGTTCTGAAAATTAATAAAAGATTTGATAAAAAATTTCAGAATTTTTTAATGTATTTTACTATTTTTAAAAATTCGTGGAAATTAAATATGAAACAAATAAAATTAAAATGAATTTAATAAGAAAATGAGAAAGTATGCAAATCCAAGGGTTGTGGTTCAAACTGGGACGCGCGGGAATTGACTTAGCGCGCAAATGAACAGCCAGAATTCAAACTTGCCTAATTATGTCATTAGCCCTAATCCTAACCCTAATCACTTTCAGATGACCGGAAGAGTTTTCCGGTCATCTTCTCCGGCAAGCTCCTCACCCCATCTCCCTCAAAACGCATCAAAACTTCACCAAAATCTCCAGAATTAAACCCTAAACATCACTGAATCTAAACCCCACCCCATAAATCATTTATTTTCCTTGAATCAGAAGAATCAAACCAAAACGCATTTCACGGGCAAAGTTTCAGAACAAGCATAAAGAAGCATTTAGAAACCCCACCCCATACATGGTCATTTTCAAAATAAATCACATCATGATAATCAGTGAAGCATAAAGAAGCATTTAGAAACTAAAAATGAGAGTTCTGGAAAAAAAGTTCTTGAGCTCACCTGAGATGGAGCTTTCCGCCTGGGAGCTTTCAGCCTGCTTCTTTGCTTCCAAATGGCTCCAATGATCCTCTTGATGAAGCTTTGAAGCTTGGTTGGAGTTTAAAGTGGCTGGTTTGTGAGTTTGATGAAGTTCTGTTCAGTGAGGGGTGAGAATCGTGTTTCTGATTGAGGTGGTTTCAGGGACAAATGAGGGTTGGAAAATGATCAGTGGAACATGTTGAGTGATTCTATGAAGTTTGTTTTGATGTTTGATGCTTATGTGCTGCGTTTCGAAGGAAAGTGCATAAGAGGTGAGTTTGGAGAATGCTGGCTTGTGGGAGAGATCAGGCTTAGTTGTGCTATGTGTTGAGTCTCATTTGGTACATGTATCACACTTGGATAGGTCTGAGGAGTTGGTGTGGCCTAGCTTGATTGGTATGGGATATTTTGCATAAAGTCAATGTTTTGTGTAAGAGAGGTATGGGTCAATGGCAGGCCAAGGACAAAGGGGTGTCCTGCGCAGCAAGGATTGAGGAGAGCCATAGAATCAGTCTTCAGGCCAATTAGCAAGTGGATTAGGGTTTGTGAGATGTTTTGCAACTTTGTGATCTTTTGGCCCTTTTGTGATTACTTGAAGCATAAGTCATGAAAATGGACAAAGCCTTGGTGCATTCTGATTTTTAGGTGTTGGTTTATGTTTGTGCAATGGTTAGAAGTCCATTTGAAGTCACATTTTGCCTTGGCAAGAGGTTTTGCAACTTTGCCTCTTTGGTGCAAGACTTGAAATTATGTGATTTTTCCCAACTTTGACAAGCTATAACTTTTTATCCAATAATGAATTAGAATGAGTTCTTGTACTTTTTGAAAAGGGAATGATCCATTCTACAACTTTCATGACCAAAGTTTTCTCATTTGAAGCATTTTTTAATTAATTTGAGGAGGTTGAAAAACTTTCCCAAAATGGCAAGTTTACATTACAAGTCACTTTCCCAAAAAGGAAATTTTGCAAATGGCTTGAAATTCTCCAAATTTGTGAACTTCTAACATCTTCTACATTCAAAATGATGAAGAACACCCTTTGGTTAGGTCATTGGGGGCCTCGGTTGCCCTGATTTTGCACTGACTTGCCCAAGAAGTCAACTCTTGATTAGATGCCTTCCCCATGGAATTTCTTCATAAAAATTGATATGCATGATCCTTATAACATATAGAGACCAATGGAATCAAGATTGACCAAAAAATTTGGAGTTATGGCCTCTGAAACCAAAACCCTAATTTTAGGTCATCTGTGCAATTAAACCTGGCTCTGCTTCCATGCCATTCTCAGTTCTTGTGATTCTTTGACTTTCTTGACTTTGTGGGGATATAATATGATGCTTGAACATTCATGGACCCCTTTGAAGTGATTGATGACCTTTGGAGTGGCTCAAATGGCTCTTGGATGGCTTAGATCACAAACCCTAGGTGCAGATGACTTTGAATCAATGCAGTGAAGCAAATATGCAATATGAGATGCTATGATTGAACTTATGCATATGAAAAGATCACAAGCCATGGTGTGAATGGGTGAGGGAAAATTTGAGGTGTTTACAGCTGCCCCTATTCAAAAATGAGTTAGCTGTGTAGGATGTAAGCGGCAGCTTAACAGGAAAACAAGATAACTTGTGGTTGAATACCAAAGACAGTCCAAAATTTGAACTCATAGAATGAAGAAGAAAAGAGATATAGATTGTAAAAGGAAAATAAAGTATATTATAAAGTGCGGGTGACGGAGAACGATCGTCGAGCAGAGGACGACTGCTGGGGATGAAGCAATGACGGGGACGACCGACAAGCTGGGGAAAGATGCGGGAAATAAAGCAATGACGGGGACAGCCGACAAGCTGGGGATATAAGTGATCCTGATGGGGACGGCCATCAGGCAAAGAAACGAGACTCTCTGGGGATTAACGGTAAATGATGGGGACGACCATCAAGCTCTCGGCATAAATGGAATAAATGATGAGGTACGGTCATCAAAGGTGAAGGACGATCACCTAGCAGGAGACAGCTGCTCTGTTGGGGACTAAGATGAGGGACGGTCATCTAAGGTGAAGGACGATCACCTGGCAAGGTATGGTTGCCGAAAGTATCACGACATAGGACGAATGTCGGATGGAAAGGTCGACGATGGGGACGACCATCGGATAAAATGATGAAGGACGATCATCGGGAGGTGAATGACGATCACTTAGCAGGGGTTGGCTGCTAAAAATCATGACATAGGACGAATGTCGGATAGGAAGGGGTTCTAATGAATAGAGACTCCACTGGGGGTGATGAAGGACGATCATCAAAAAGGTGAAGGACGATCACCTGGCAGGGTACGGCTGCCGAAAAGGTATCATGACATAGGACGAATGTCAGATAGAAAGAAAATATAAGTCAACAAGATTGGTTGGGACTCTTCTGGGGAATAGTAGACACATACGAGTGTCTAAACTCAAGAAGACATAAGTGTTTGTCACGGTGTATAGATTAAAGATGCGGACGAGCATCCTTAAGACTACGATACAGACGAGTATCGGTAGAAACAAACGCTTGACGCATGTTCAGAGATGATGATACAGACGAGTACCAACTGGTTAACAAAGAACACAGACGAGTGTCGAATCTGAGGGGATTTAAGTGGTATATACAAGATACGGACGAGTATCTGTATGAGTAAAAAGGTATGAATGAGACACAAACGAGTACTCAACTTGCTAGGGAAAGCATTACACGGACGGGTGCCAGAAAAAGTGTATTATAGACAAGTATTTGATTTACAAAGTGCATGGGTAACTATGTTGGGGAGGGTGACACGGACGGGTATCGAGGAGTTGTATATGTATGTACACATATGTTGTGAGTGTAAAGGGGACGCTTTAGCTTTCTGCTGGGGATATGGCACAGACGAGTGTCAAAAAGAGTATCTGTAATATATAAGTGTCTGTTTGTAAAGAATGCTCGGGCGACTTTACTGGGGAGTGGAGTGTGTATCCGTATTTGTAAGGCAAATGCTTTGGCTCTCTGGCGGGGAATCGGGAAATATTCTGTATATTGTTGATGGATTGTCGGTATTTACAAGTGTTCAGTCTGACACATGGCTTATGATTATGCAATATGTTTGATTTTTGCCGTAATGCTCCGTATTAGACAGAATGCTACGCTTTGTGGGGAAAATATGATGCGAATGCTATGATTATGCAAAGATGCCGATCCGGGATTCGAATCCCGATGCTGTGAAGATCTCTGGCTGATCTGCTTGAAGTAGACATCCCAGCTGGGGATGGGGATCATTGGTAGATCTGATATGACTTTGCCTGGGGAAGTAGATCACTGATAGATCTATCTCGGTAATGAGGGACCCAGCTGGGGTTTGTAGAAGCTTTCGCCACTCTGTTGTGAGATCTTCAGGCGTTGCTTTTCTGGATAGAGGCTGAAACTCTGCGGGGAGATAGTTCCCTGTCTAGTACTCGGCTGGGGAAGAAGAAAGATCACTGAAAGACCTTCCTAGAGATTTCTATGGGGGATCATGCTGAGGCTGATACTTGACAACTCGGCCAGGGATATGAACACCTTCTGGTGCTGCTCTTTGAAGGAACTGTTAGAGAAGTGATGCCTGGCAACTATGATGGGGAGAAAGCATCTCTGGTGCTGCTTGGAAGGTGTGCTGATGAAATAGTGATCTGGCAGCCTGCTGGGGAGAAGCCTTCATGCCCCATGTTGTGCTTTGAATTACCTGCAATCCTGTAAAGACAAATAAACACACGAGTTTCCCGAGGTATCCCTTAATGGATTCCGTCATAGGAGTTTAGACACTCCCGGGAGCAAACATATTTCCTGTAAGCACGTTTTTTTTAGAAGGGAAGCATCTGTATTTATGCAATCAATATCTCAAGGACATCGGACATTTTCTTGCAAATGAAAATAAAATGTACGAGATGACGTGTGACTGAAAATCTGATTTTATTAATTTGTGCCCTGAATTGGCAAATACAGTCATAGAAACGGATTCCATGAAATAAGGAAATTGTTACAAAATTGAGAAACAAAAAGGTGCTGGTAATGTTGATGACGCTTTAAGGAGCTTCCCTTTTGCTATGACTCGTATGACATTGATGTTCTTTTCATCTTGTTTTCTGAAGAAGGCTGGTTCCGACCGACGCTGGAACCTTTCGGAACTTGTCAGGTTGTAAGTGATACAGACGAATTCAGAATGCAATTGTTCGCTTATTCCCTTATTTTGCGTGGATCGCCCTTTTCGGGTTTTCAATCCACCGGGATACCCATTTTTGCCTGAGTCGTCCAATGCGGCTTTTCAACTCAGCGGGTGTACATTTTTTATTTATTTTCCCTTATTTTTGCCAGAGTCTTTTTATTCTGTTTTTGACTCGCCGGGATGCCCTATTTTTGCCTGGACTTACATTCTGTTTTTATGTCCAGCGGGTCATTTTCATGCGAAGTATTTTTTAACTGCATCTGAATTCACAGGGGACAGGAAGTCTTCACCATCCATAGTACTGAGCATCAGTGCTCCACCAGAGAAAACTTTCTTTACTACGAATGGCCCTTCATAGTTCGGAGTCCACTTGCCCTTGTGGTCTGTATGATGAGGGAGGAGTCTTTTCAGCACCAGATCTCCTACTTGGTACTCTCGGAGCCTGACTTTCTGATCGAAGGCTTTCTTCATTCTTTTCTGATACAGCTGCCCGTGACAGATTGCAGCTAATCTCTTCTCTTCAATCAGATTCAATTGTTCGTATCGGGATCAGACCCATTCTGCTTCATTTAGTTTAACGTCCATCAATACCCGTAGGGAGGGTAATTCAACTTCAACAGGTAGGACTGCCTCCATACCATAAACAAGCTGATACGGCGTTGCCCCAGTGGACTTTCTGATTGACGTACGGTACCCATGCAAGGCAAATGGTAGCATTTCATGCCAGTCTTTGTAGGTAACTACCATCTTCTGTACAATCTTCTTGATATTCTTGTTAGCTGCCTCTACAACGCCATTCATCTTTGGCCTGTAAGGAGAAGAATTGTGGTGTTGGATCTTGAAGTCCCGGCATAGCTCTGCCACCATTTTATTGTTTAAGTTGGAACCATTATCAGTAATGATTCGCTCGGGCACTCCATACCGACAGATGATGTCTTTCTTCAGAAATCGGGCTACCACTTGCCTTGTAACATTTGCAAAGGAAGCTGCTTCAACCCACTTGGTAAAATAGTCAATAGCAACCAGGATGAATCTGTGGCTGTTTGAAGCAGTCGGTTCAATCTTGCCAATCATGTCAATGCCCCACATGGCAAAGGGCCAGGGTGAAGACATCACATTCAAAGGATTCAGAGGTACATGCACTTTATCCGCATAAATCTGGCATTTATGGCATTTCCTGGCATAGGCACAACAGTCTGCATCCATTGTGATTCAATAATAGCCTGATCTTAGCAACTTTTTAGCCATTGCATGCCCTCCCGCATGGGTACCAAAGGATCCTTCATGCACCTCGTGCATCAACAAATCTGCCTCTTTCTTATCAACGCATCTGAGGAGTACCATATCAAAGTTTCTCTTGTACAAGGAACCATCAGTATTCAAGAAGAAACTACCAGCTAGCCTTCGTAATGTCTTCTTATCATTGGCAGATGCCCCAGATGGGTATGTCTGATCCTCCAAGAAGCACTTAATGTCATGGAACCAAGGCTTATCATCTTTAACAATATCTGCTGAGAACACGTATGCTGGTCTGTCAAGTCTGGACACTGAAATCCGAGGCACAAAGTTGGCAACTTGAACCTTGATCATGGATGAAATGGTAGCCAGAGCATCTGCAAACTGATTTTCATCTCGAGGGATATACTCAAGCTTGACTGTTGTGAAGAAGGTCATAACCTCCTTGTATAATCTCGGTAAGGTATCAGGTGATCTTGGTGGGTGTACCATTTGCCATTGGTTTGATTAATTACCGGAGCTGAATCTCCGAACACTGTCAATGTCTTGATCCTGAGGTCAATGGCTTCCTCAAGACCCATAATACAAGCTTCGTATTCAGCTTCGTTGTTAGTGTAGTTAAAGGTGAGTTTTGCCGAGAAAGGCATGTGAACTCCTTTAGGTGTAATGAGTACTGCACCAACACCACGACCATTCATATTAACAGCCCCATCAAACATCATAGTCCATTCTTCTTCCGGGTCATGCCCTTCAGTGTGAACAGGCTCTTCATGATCATTTGCTTTTATGAACATGATGTCTTCATCAGGGAAGTCAAATCTCATAGGCTGGTAATCATCAATGGGTTGCTCTTCAAGATAATCAGACAATACACTGCCTTTGATTGCCTTCTGAGATGTGTATTGAATGTCATATTCTGTGAGAATCATTTGCCATCTTGCAACCCGTCCGGTAAGTGCTGGCTTCTCAAATATGTATTTAACCGGGTCCATCTTTGAGATCAATAAGGTAGTGTGGGTCAACATATACTGTCTTAGTCGGCGACCAGCCCACGCTAAAGCACAGCAAGTTTTCTCGAGCAGTGAATAACGTTGTTCACAGTCGGTAAACTTTTTGCTTAGGTAGTATATTGCATACTCTTTTCGACCAGACTCGTCATGCTGGCCCAGCACACACCCCATTGACTCTTCTAATACTGTCAAGTACATGATTAAAGGTCTTCCTTCAACTGGAGGCATAAGGATTGGAGGCTCCTGTAAGTATTCCTTGATTTTGTCAAAAGCCCTTTGGCAATCTTCATTCCACCTGAGCGTTTGTTCTTTTCTTAACAATTTGAACAAGGGTTCACAGGTTGCAGTAAGGTGAGATATGAACCGTGAAATGTAGTTCAATCTGCCTAGAAACCCCCGAACTTCTTTTTCAGTTTTTGGTGCAGGCATTTCTTGAATGGCTTTAACTTTATCAGGATCAACTTCGATCCCTTTTTCACTTACAATAAACCCCAGCAACTTACCAGATCTCACTATGAATGTGCACTTGTTGGGGTTTAACTTCAATTGGTACTTCCTCAGATGCTTGAATAGCTTCAACAGATTTACCAGGTGGTCTTCTTCTGTGAGGGACTTGGCAATCATGTCATCCACATAACATTCAATTTCTTTATGGATCATGTCATGGAATAATGTTTCCATAGCCCGTTGATAAGTGGCACCAGCATTCTTCAGTCCGAATGGCATCACCTTATAACAGAACGTGCCCCAGGGTGTGATGAAAGTTGTCTTCTCCATGTCTTTAGGTGACATTTTGATTTGATTGTATCCTGAAAATCCATCCATGAAGGAGAATACCGAGAACGGAGCCGTATTATCAACCAATACATCGATGTGAGGTAAAGGGAAGTCATCTTTTGGGCTGGCTCTGTGCAGATCCCGGTAATCCACACACATCCTCACCTTGCCGTCTTTCTTAGGCACAGGTACAATATTAGCGACCCACGGCGGATAGCTAGTTACAGCAAGGAACCCGGCGTCCCACTGTTTTTGTACCTCTTCCTTTATCTTCATTACCATATCTGGGCGAGTACGGCGCAGCTTCTGTTTTACCGGTGGGCAATCTTCTTTCAGTGGCAGCTTGTGCATGACAATATTGGTATCCAACCCTGGCATATCCTGATAAGACCAAGCAAAGACATCCACATACTCCCGAAGCATATCAATCAGTTGCTCTTTCACTGAATCTTGTATGCAGGCCCCGATCTTAACTTCTTTCATGTCTTCTTCCGTACCAAGATTAACCGTTTCAATCTCCTCCTGATGAGGAGTGATAACTTTCTCCTCTTGCCTTAACAACCTAGCTAGCTCTTCAGGAAGCTCATAATCTTCTTCAACCCCTTCATCAGCTTGATTGATTGGATTGTCAAAGTCATACGAAGTCATAGCTGTGTTGTTGTCGGTGCAGTCTGAAAGGCACTCTCTGCAAGGTTTTAGATTGTTTATTTTAGTGATCAATTTTAATCTTGTTTTAGAAAAAGTGAAAAGAAGTTATCATTTTGGAAAACATTGCCATTTTATTTTTGTACAAAAAGAAAAATGGAAAACAGTGAGCAGAAAAGAAAAAAGACTCATTTGCAAAAGATGTCTGATATTCATTGATTGATCTGTTTGCACAAAATTACAAGATGGCCCGATTACAAAAGGAGTCTTGACATATTGGGCAAGATGCAAGACTTGATGCATGCTTAAAAATACAGGAAATAATAATTACTCTGCAGGAGTAACCCTTATAATTTCCTGGGAAGACCTGTTAAGGACTTGGCTCCCCGGGGTCCTTGGACGTATCCAGCTCTCCAGCTTACGGTCGCTTTCTTCCTCGTCTTCCAAGTTGTTTACTGCATCCGGGGTGAGCATTCCCCCGCTGACAAAGTTGGGCTTCTTGGCAGCCTCTGATTGATCTTGTTGAGTTGGTTTGTAACCCAACCCAAATTTGTCTTCTTTCTTCTCCACGGGTAGCAGCTTGCCCCAGCCTTGGGCAGTACCCTCTTCAACAACCTTCCTGGTTTGCTGATAAGACGTCATGGAGGTTCCCAGTACAGTAGATGCTTCATTGATGTTCAGGGCCTCAAACCCCTGGCTCATAGTTTCATGGATTTCTCCATCCATTTCTATATACTTGTACATAGCCAGATGGCTAACAAAGATGTCTTCTTCCCCACATATGGTGATGATCTGGCCCTCCCACTCGAATTTCAGCTTCTGGTGAAGGGTAGACGTAACAGCGCTAGCGGCATGGATCCAGGGTCTACCCAACAAACAGCTGTAGGCCGGCTGAATGTCCATCACATAGAAGGTAATTTTGAAGGTCTGCGGGCCAATCATCACAGGCAGATCAATCTCCCCAAGCACTGATCTTTTAGAGCCATCAAATTCTCTCAACACCAAATTACTCGGACGCAGTGCCAAGCCATCGTACTCCAGCTTCACCAAGGCTTTCTTTGGTAGAACATTGAGTGACGACCCAGTGTCCACCAGTACATGAGATAAAACAGCACCTTTGCATTCTAGGGTGATGTGTAAAGCCTTGTTGTGGTTACGTCCCTCAGTTGTTAAGTCAGCATTGGTAAAGCCCAGTCCATGACTGGTATTGACATTTGCTACCAAGGTTTCTAGCTGATTAACAGTGATCTCCTCTGGCATGTATGTTGCGTGCAGGACTTTCAGTAATGCATTCCTGTGAGCTTCAGAACACATCAACAGTGATAGTATGGAGATTTTTGAGGGAGTTTGGTGAAGCTGATCCACCACCTTGTAATCACTTCTCTTTATGATTCTCATAAACTCGTCTACATATTGTTCAAAAGATGTCTTCTGAGCTTCTTTGTCAGCCGTCTCTTCAGATACCACACTCTTTCCTTTTGCTTTGGCAGCAGCTTCTGCTTCAGCATTAGGTCTTTGAGTTTGTGAGGCAAAAAGGCGTCTGCTTCTGGTGAAGCCTCCGCCTCCCCCAACATTATCAATTTGTGGAGAATAGGTTGAAGAATCCAAAGTGATTTTCTCCACGTTATAGTAAAGATCAGAGCCATAATGCCAAGGTATGGCATTACTGCTTTCATATGGAACTGGTCCAGGTACCGTAATGGTAACTGGACTGACTGCGGCAGAGGAGGGTACTGAAATGGTGTTCGGATCGTAGTAAATGGTGACTGGTGATATGGAAGGAGGTGCCACTGTTTGTTGTTGAAAGTTGTTGTTTGGAGGAACATTTGATGGATCATAGTAGATGGTGACTGCTGAGATATCTTCGTTAATTCCTGCTGGTGTTGTGGAAGATTCGGCCGAGTAAATGGGTGTTGATGTTGTAGAAGAAAGGGTTGTTGACATTTGATTTGTTGAAGTGATGGACGGAGCCATTGTTGATGATATTGATGAATCAGTCAGAATGATTGTTGCTACAGTTGTAGGAGAATCAGGAATTGTTGTCAAAGGAATTTCTGGATTTATAGGCGCCGTTGTTGAGATTTGAAGGATTCCATCCTTGATAAGACTATCTATGTCGCTTCTTAAGTTATCACACCCATTGACTTCAATGTTGCAATACCCACAACCGAGCTCACACCCGGGGAACATCTGGCACTCTAGAAGTTGAGCTTTAATTTCAACCAGAGGTGTTCGAATCTGTGCAACACTGGTGATCAAAGTAGAGTGCTTACCCTCCTTAATGGCATTAATCCTTGGCCCACCATGGTTAGGCATAGGATTCTTGTTGACGTTTGGAGGGGGTGCGAAGTTGAGGGCTTTAGAATCCACCAGATCTTGTACTTTCATTTGTAAAGCCCTGCATTTCTCAATATTGTGGCCAGGTGCATTGGAGTGGAAAGCACATTTGGCGTTGACATCATAATTCCTTGGAAGATTGGAGGGATCTGGTGGTGCCAATGTCCTTAATTCAACCAAGTTGAGCTTCAGGAGTTGTGGCAATAAGGCAGCATAAGGCATAGGGATAGGGTCAATTACCCTATTTGCCTGTGACGGTCTTTGCTGAAAAGGTCTTTGTTGTTGATTGTTGTTGTTGTTGTTGTAGGTTCTTTGCGGCGGATACTGAACTTGTTGTTGATAATGTGGTTGTTGTTGTGGTTGATATGCAGGTTGCTGAGGGATCGGAGCTGGAATAGTGACAGTTGCCACTGATCCGTGAACATACTGAGGTCTGCCCCTGTTGGCATGAATGGCATTTGTCTCGCCGGTTCTTCTAGGTCCCACAAAAGGCTTCCTGGGATTACTGGACGAACTTGCACCATTATCAGAAATCTTACCCATCTTCAAAAGGCTTTCAATCCTTTCCCCAGCTATGACTACGTCAGCAAAACTGGTGGAAGAAAAGGCAGCTAGCCTATCAATATATGTTCCTTGCAGAGTATTCATGAACATGTCGGCCATTTCTCTTTCCGACATGGGTGGTTGGACAGCAGCAGCAAGCTGTCTCCACCTTTGGGCATATTCCCTGAAGCTCTCTCTGGAGGATTGAGACATTCCCATCAGAAGGGTCCTGTTAGGGGCCATGTCCAGATTGTATTGGTACTGCCTGATGAAAGCTTCAGCTAGGTCCTTCCAGCATCTGATAGTAGCTCTGGTCAAGTGTGAATACCATTCTCTTGAAGCCCCAGTCAAACTGTCTTCAAAATAGAACATCCACAGCTTTTTATCCATGGTATATGCTTTAAGTCTCCCCAGGAAGGACTGTAAGTGAGTTCGTGGACAGGAAGTTCCATTGTACTTCTCGAGGCACGGGGGTTTAAACTTGTGGGGAATCCTCACCCCATCCACTAACCCCATATCCATTACATCGAAGCCTAAGGAATTTTGAGACTCCAAAGATCTCAACTTCTCAGCAATTTCGTCAAACCTCCTATCATAAACTTCATCTCCGGCTCCCATTACAGTAAACTGCTCCTCTTGAGGATCTTCTTGCAAGATCCTGCCTGCAGCAGTGTTGCCCGATACATTCCTTGGGATGTTGACTTCCGGATCCAGATGAGGTCCAAATACTGGTGGGTTAACATGAGGCTGACCTCCCTCATTATTACTAGTTCCTCTAGTCCCAGGATGAGGTTCCTCGAGGTTTTGTCTTTCTTCCAATGCTCTTAACCTCTCTTGACTTTGGGCCAAGTTAGTCATTACAGTCATGAATTGAGCCATTTGGTTCCTCATCTCCACTCTTTCGTTATCCATCTGAGTTCTGACCTCTGTCAGGTCCTGATGTACTTGATCCATTTTGATACCAGGAAGGTTGTTGCGAGTAGGATACCGGTGCGGACGGTTGAGAGGGAACACCCGGCGGCGAGCAATAATTCCTGAACCACAACAGAGTTAGTAACAAACAAACTAATGACAAAAACCTACAAAACAAAACAAAAGTTAGTATGCAATGCAATATGCTTATTTGTTTTCCAAGGTATCCGGCTTGGTTCTTGGTTTTGACCTTTCCATACCCCGAGGAAGATGCTTTGATGTTGTTGAGAAAAAAGAAACCCCACAATAGAAACAAACTAAAATATATTACAAATACTGAACAATACATAGTTTGTTTTACAACATATGCCCCTGAAGGGTCAAAATACAACAAAAGAAAAGTACATCTAATGAAAACAACAACAATCAAAAGGTCAAACATCTAGTCCAAACTCATCCTCCTCAACCTCCTTCAGAAGTGCCTCAGTCACTGGGCCAGCTGGATGCTCTGTAATGTTTCTGATGAGGAGATTTCTGGTGGCAATGGCAGTGGTCAGCTTCTTGTGCCTGTCCTGGTCCTTTGACCTCTTCAAACCAACCCTGAGCTTCAACTCTGAAATCTCCTTCTGGGCTTCCAGCAAAGCTTCTTGTTGCTTCTTTTCATTGGCCTCTAACTATTCAATCCTGGCCTGATTTTTCTGATCTTCTTGCGTACGGGCTTCAGTGATCCTGACCCACCTAGCCTGACTTTCTTACAGATAGAGATCAGTCCTAGCCTTCTGAAACTTGGCCTCTTTGTAGGCATTCTTCAATACTTGCTCCCCAGCCCTTGCTTTCTTGATGTAGTCCTCTGCTTTCTCAATCTTGGCCAGATGTTCCACCTTAAGCTTTTCCAACCTTTCAATGTCCAGACGACCATCACTCCTTTCCCAAAGAGTCTTCTTTAGAGCTTGAGACAGATTCTCATTCCTTTCCTTCAGTTTCTCAAACTCTTCTAGGCTGACAGTGGCTGCTGGCTGTGCTATGGATGGTCCAGGTATATCTTCAATGGTAAAGGGCATTCCAGTAATTTGAGCCCTAGCATGAGACCAGTCATAGTACTGAGCTGAAGCAACATTATTGCACCTTCCAAGAATAGCCATCCCTTTTGTATGGATGTTGTCCCAAGCCCAGGATGCTTGTCTGACAGCAGCTAGATTAGGCTTTATCTCACAATACAGGGTCTCAGCTAAATCCTGCACTCTAGGAGGGTGAACCAAAGCATAGCCCAGTTGCCTTTTAAACAGCAAGGGATTGTAGTTGATGCAACCCTTTACTCCTATCAGAGGTACATTTGGGTATTGCCCATAGCTATTGATGATGTCTTTGCCTTTGGTACTCTGGGTACACCATCTGATGTCATCTGAAGTCAAGGCAATAAGTCTCTTAGCCCAATTCTTCTGTTGGTGGGGATTCAGGAAGGCATCTGTCTTAGGCAAGTGTTTGAGCAGCCAGGTGTGAAACAAAGGAGCACAACATCTCACTAGCTTCCCCCTTTGTTTCTCATTCCTCTGATGAATGGAGTAATAGAAATCTCCCAGCAATGTGGGTACTGGGTTCCTCAGAAGAAAAAGATGAATGGCATTTTTGCTGATAAATTTGGGCTCATCTGCAAACAGTATGACCCCATATATGCTGAGAGCTAGCAATGCACAAACTGCCCTCCATTCTCCCAAAGAGGCCTTCAGGATGGCCTGAGAAATCAAGAAGTCTAAGAGTAAACCAGGGATCCCAGCCTTTGTTGTCATATTCTGTTCAATCAAAGTAGGCTCCAGGTACAGTGCTTTTTCCACTTCTCCATTGCTGGGAGAAGTCATCTCTGGGTTGAAGGGGACTCCACCCCTGACAGGCACTCCAATCAATGATGAAAATTCCTCCAACAGAGGTCCTAGATGAAAGTCTGGGAAAGTGAAGCATCTCAAAGGAGGGTCATAAAACTGCAGGCAAGTGTGGATCATGCTCCTCTGAGAAGGGTCCAGGTCCATAACCATATCAAGGATACCTCCATAATGCTCTCTGAATAATGGAATGTGGTCTGGAGTGATAAGTGACTGGACCTGCCTGATATCAGTCAACACAGGCTCAAAGAAATGGTAAGATGTGTTGCTTTTCCTGGGAGGAGCCATGACTGCTGATGAAGAGCTGAAGACAAGTGTTGATGAAGATCAAGACTGGTACTGGAGATGGGCCACTGATAGGTTGATGCTGGTGATGATGAAGGTAGCTGAACCAGACAACTGGTGAAGACAACTGAAGTAGAGGTCTATGCAGAAGAAGGGGTCAAAACCAAGCCAGATATAATATGGATACCCTGAAAAACAAATAAACAAATATTAAATGATGCAAATGATGATGTATGCAAATGATATGCAAGGGTTTGTGATCAAGCTGGATCTGATTATCTGTCTTGATATAAAGTCCATGTATGTTCAAGAAGTCCAGATGGAGGTTCAGAAATCCAGTAACCAAGGTGGGGGACTCAAATAAAGAGTCACATGTCCAGGGTTAAATCACAAGAACTGTCCAAAGTGAAGCATTCTCAAACAAAACAAGTATCAGGGTATGATGTGGCCAATGGTACCTGCAAACCTGCAAACAGCCCAACCCCCTACAGGTAATGTTCTAAAACAAGGATCCTCAGACTTGGATAAGTTATGAGAAGTGTAAACACTTCTAACCCGGAGGTACAGTGTTTACAATTACCATAAAAGATCCTCCTCTAATTCACCTCAGTTTCTGAAGGTCATAATAAAGGTCATCCAGACTTAGCAAGCTTCCTAGATAGCCCTAGCACTACAGGAAATCTGTAGCACAGAGTTCTCAAGAAGAAACCCACATCTGAACCGTGTTTCATATTCCCGCACCAGACCGAAATGGAATGGGAAAGAACATGAACCACTCTAGCCTAGGTGTCACTCAGGTCCCAGGTATAGGACCTTAACTCTCAATAGAACCCCACCCACCAAAACAGAAACCAGATCCAGCAATGATAATGACAGTATGAAATATTTAAAACTGTAAAGGAAAGCAATAAATGAAGCTATACATAAAGCAATAAATAAAGCAACTATACAAACACAATTAGCACATAACACCCCAGTAAACACAAATCAAACAAGCGCTAGGAGGAACCCACAAAAAGAACCAGAAGCCCTGGTTACAGTATAAGGGTCCCCAGCAGAGTCGCCAAGTTGTCGCTCCCACCCAATGACACACAGGTCAGAAGGGGTACAGACGCGAACGGTCGGCGAAAGGAGAGAGAACACACAAGGGTGAACTCAAAAGAAAAGAGTCGCCAGCTAGGCATTTTTATCCCGGAGGAAAGGTAATGTTGTATAGACCTAGGAAGATATGGATAAGACGGTTGCGAACCAGAGAGACTGAGAAAGGGGTTTGGTTACAACCTGGGAAGGTATTAGCACCCAGATTGTCCGTCGTACTCGACGGGATCCACGCTTAAAATATTTTTGTTTAAAGGGGTAGTGTCAGTAAAATTTGTGTATCAAAGCTGGAAAGAATGCAAGTGTCAGTGTAAAAGAAATGTGAAGTGTATAAGAGGAGTGTCAGTGTAAGAACAGGAGTGAAATGCTCAAGGCTATGAGGCTTAAAGAATGAATCTGGAAGAGGGGGGAATATACAGAGACTTTTGTTCGATAACAGTTAAGTTATGCCTACGTATCCTCTCGTGCAATGAGGAAGTCAGAACACCGTAGTTCGACTCAAAGAGACTGAAAGGTAAGTTGACTTGTGAACTGCTTGGTTGTCTATGCTCAAGTGTGTGGCCTGTCTGGCTCAGGTGCTAACTGTCTTGCATTAGACGGGAGAAGCGAGTTCTCGTTTGTGAGTGAATGAGATGAGAAAAGAATCCCGGAGGAGACGATTATTGTTTGTTTTTGTGTTTTCAATCTTTTATTGCTTTTGGATTTGTCATAAGTTAATGAGCTTAAGCCTAACCCAAGGGCTAGTAAACTCATCACATCTTCCCTCTGATTAGGGGTAATGAGAATACCTTAGGTGTGAAGTAAGCACCTCACTCTTAATCACCATGATGTATGATTAAGATCATTAACCTACTTGTGATTATTTAGATGTTTTTTGTTGTTTTTTGTTTAGTGTTAAGTAATGAGTTTAAGCCATAATCAGGGATTTAATGGACTCATTACACCATCCTAATAGAAGGATAATAGATGAGAACATTTAAGCTGAGAAAGACTCCTCAACTTAATCCATGGTTAGGGATTAATCTCATGACAAAAAAAAGCCTTTGTTACATGGATTTTAATTAACGATAAGATTAAGAAGTGAGTTTTATGGTTTGTAGGACAACTTGAGGGGGACTTGTCCATTAACATTAGGGTTAGTCCTTCTTAACCAATTAAGGAAGAATTAGAACCCTAATGCAAGGCCCAAGTTACAAGCTAGATGTCTTGATGATTATTAAGTGAATTGATTAAAAGATTTAAACACATTAAGGGTTTAACACTTAGGATTAAAGTTATACACTCCATCCTAATAGAAGGATGCAGGTATAAGCTTAATCACAAAGCCTTAAAACCTTTAGGGTTTAGTCCCTGATTATGAGATGAGAAGAAAAGACTCAAAGATGACACAAAGGTAAAATCTAAATGGGTGTCTAATCAAACCCTAAATATTATCATGCTTGGTTATTCCTAGGGTTAATGAGGCTTAAGAGAGAAAGATCTTCAGAGAAGCCACCAGGAAAGGGACAGATGAATGGAGAAAGAAGCAAAGAGAAGCAAAACAACTTGCTTCACTTAAGAAGACAAGTTGCTTGAAGAAAGAAAGTAAGATGAACATGAATGAGCAAGCTCAATCCAATACACAAGATCAAATTCAGAAAAGATGCAAGATAGATGAGAAGAGATTGTGAGAAGTGAAGGCAAATTCACTTCTCAAAACAACTTACCACCTGAAAAGTTAGCAAAGAAATGAAATGCAATGCAAATGAGATGAAATGTCATGATGCAAACCAAAGTCAGAAGCATTTACATGATGTTAATGATGCTAAGAGATGATACAAACATGAGGCAAGACATGAGAATGATCATACAAGGACATGGATGCAGATGAAGCATGCTTTGAACCGTGAATGTACATGAAAAGTTATGAAATGCAATGGACATATAACATGGCAAATGAAAGATGCAATGATCAAACATGATTCTAATATGTCCTAAGATGTATTATGAATCATGTGGATGCACAAAATGTCATGGCAAGTCATTGGATGCAAGCAAATGAGAAATGGATGCAAAGGAAGGCACAAATTAGGGTTACATGCATCATGCAATGCAAAAATCCAAAACCAGAAGCAAATGACATGATAAAAAATTGAAAATGCAATCAAAGATACCCTAAACCTATACAAGCTCACTGCCCAAAGGAGGGGATCCAACTCTTAACCTAGTGCAAGTTATGAATTTCCTAAGATTACTAGGGTTTTAAGGTACCTCATCAAGAAAAACACCAAACAAGTTGAAAATGCAAGATCAAATCAAACCAAATTTATCCTATAAACTACATGCCATGAAGGATGCAATGCAAGAAGAATCATCATCAAACTCTCAAGGGTTAGGCATAATGGATTTATCAAAGTTTGAGCCAAAATATTGCCTTAAAATGAATTTAATTCCAAAGAAAATGATCAAAATGCACCAAGAACAAAAAATAAATTTGGTTTGAGAGTTTGATAATGTTTCTAAATGTTTCTAATTGCAATGTGATTTTTTTTTGTGATTTTTAAATACCTAAATGTATTTTTAATTAATTAATTTTCATTAACTAATTAAAAATAAACATTCAAATGATTTAAAAATAATTTTTAATGCAAAAAATAAAAATAAAAATATTTTTGGGTTCTGAAAATTAATAAAAGATTTAATAAAAATTTTCAGAATTTTTTAATGTATTTTACTATTTTTAAAAATTCGTGGAAATTAAATATGAAACAAATAAAATTAAAATGAATTTAATAAGAAAATGAGAAAGTATGCAAATCCAAGGGTTGTGGTTCAAACTGGGACGCGCGGGAATTGACTTAGCGCGCAAATGAACGGCCAGAATTCAAACATGCCTAATTATGTCATTAGCCCTAATCCTAACCCTAATCACTTTCAGATGACCGGAACAGTGTTCCGGTCATCTTCTCCGGCAAGCTCCTCACCCCATCTCCCTCAAAACGCATCAAAACTTCACCAAAATCTCCAGAATTAAACCCTAAACATCACTGAATCTAAACCCCACCCCATAAATCATTTATTTTCCCTGAATCAGAAGAATCAAACCAAAACGCATTTCACGGGCAAAGTTTCAGAACAAGCATACATGGTCATTTCTTACTCATTTTCAAAATAAATCACATCATGATAATCAGTGAAGCATAAGGAAGCATTTAGAAACTAAAAATGAGAGTTCTGGAAAAAAAGTTCTTAAGCTCACCTGAGATGGAGCTTTCAGCCTGGGAGCTTTCTGCCTGCTTCTTTGCTTCCAAATGGCTCCAATGATCCTCTTGATGAAGCTTTGAAGCTTGGTTGGAGTTTAAAGTGGCTGGTTTGTGAGTTTGATGAAGTTTTGTTCAGTGAGGGGTGAGAATCGTGTTTCTGATTGAGGTGGTTTCAGGGACAAATGAGGGTTGGAAAATGATCAGTGGAACATGTTGAGTGATTCTAGGAAGTTTGTTTTGATGTTTGATGCTTGTGTGCTGAGTTTCGAAGGAAAGTGCATAAGAGGTGAGTTTGGAGAATGCTGGCTTGTGGGAGAGATCAGGCTTAGTTGTGCTATGTGTTGAGTCTCATTTGGTACATGTATCACACTTGGATAGGTCTGAGGAGTTGGTGTGGCCTAGCTTGATTGGTATGGGCCATTTTGCATAAAGTCAATGTTTTGTGTAAGAGAGGTATGGTTCAATGGCAGGCCAAGGACAAAGGGGTGTCCTGCGCAGCAAGGATTGAGGAGAGCCATAGAATCAGTCTTGAGGCCAATTAGCAAGTGGATTAGGGTTTGTGAGATGTTTTGCAACTTTGTGATCTTTTGGCCCTTTTGTGATTACTTGAAGCATAAGTCATGAAAATGGACAAACCCTTGGTGCATTCTGATTTTTAGGTATTGGTTTATGTTTGTACAATGGTTAGAAGTCCATTTGAAGTCACATTTTGCCTTGGAAAGAGGTTTTGCAACTTTGCCTCTTTGGTGCAAGACTTGAAATTATGTGATTTTTCCCAACTTTAACAAGCCATAAATTTTGATCCAATAATGAATTAGAATGAGTTCTTGTACTTTTTGAAAAGGGAATGATCCATTCTACAACTTTCATGACCAAAGTTTTCTCATTTGAAGCATTTTTTAATTAATTTGAGGAGGTTGAAAAACTTTCCCAAAATGGCAAGTTTACATTACAAGTCACTTTCCCAAAAAGGCAATTTTGCAAATGGCTTGAAATTCTCCAAATTTGTGAACTTCTAACATCTTCTACATTCAAAATGATGAAGAACACCCTTTGGTTAGGTCATTGGGGGCCTCAGATGCCCTGATTTTGTACTGACTTGCCCAAGTAGTCAACTCTTGATTAGATGCCTTCCCCATGGAATTTCTTCATGAAAATTGATATGCATGATCCCTATAACATATAGAGACCAATAGAATCAAGAATGACCAAAAAAATTGGAGTTATGGCCTCTGAAACCAAAACCCTAATTTTAGGTCATCTGTGCAGTTAAACTTGGCTCTGCTTCCATGCCATTCTCAGTTCTTGTGATTCTTTGACTTTCTTGACTTTGTGGGGATATAATATGATGCTTGAACATTCATGGACCCCTTTGAAGTGATTTATGACCTTTGGAGTGGCTGAAATGGCTCTTGGGTGGCTTAGATCACAAACCCTAGGTGCAGATGACTTTGAATCAATGCAGTGAAGCAAATATGCAATATGAGATGCTATGATTGAACTTATGCATATGAAAAGATCACAAGCCATGGTGTGAATGGGTGAGGGCAAATTTGGGGTGTTTACAATGATGTGTCCACTATAACCATTTTCTATGATCCAGCTGAAATGCTTGCTAGAAGAGAACCCATGACCATTTATGCTCCTGAAGTTAGTCCTGTGACTATCACTGTGCCTGGGCCTGTTCCTTATATAGATGATAAAGCCATTCCATGGAATTACGGCTCAGATAATTACGTGGAAGGACAGAAATTTGAGAGCAAGTCAGTTGCTATTGACCCGACTGTAGTGAACGTCGGAGGGGTTGGAGGTTTTACAAGAAGTGGTCGTCTATTTGCTCCCCCAGTTCTGAGAGGGGATCCTGAGGCTGAGGCTGAGGCAAAGGCTAAAGGAAAGCAAACAGCGACTGAAGAAACAACAACTCCTGCTGCTGGATAGGGTACCTTTGAGAAGGAGGTGGAGGAATTTATGCGCATAATTAAAAAGAGTGATTATAAGGTGGTCGAACAGTTGTACCAGACACCTTCCAAAATATCAATATTGTCTTTGCTGATGTGTTCTCCGGCACATAGAGAGGCCTTGTTGAAAGTGCTACAGATGGCCTATGTTCCTCAAGAAATAACTGTTAATCAACTGGAAGCTGTAGTGGCAGTGTGAATGCAAGCTACGGGCTGGGCTTTATAGATAGGAACCTTACGTCAGAGGGCCGTAACCATAACAAAGCACTATATATATTACTATGGAGTGCAAGGGTGATGTGTTGTCGTATGTCCTTGTTGACACAGGCTCTTCTCTTAATGTACTTCCGAAGAAAGCATTAATGAAGCTCAATGTTGATGGTATCGTCCTAAGACCCAGTGATTTGATTGTCAAAGCTTTTGATGGGTCCAGAAGGTCAGTGTTTGGAGAAGTTGAGTTACCCGTGAAAATAGGTTCTCAAGTTTTCAAAAGTATCTTCTACATCATGGACATTCATCCCGCGTACAGCTTCTTGTTGGGACGCCCATGGATTCATGCTGTCGGAGCTGTAACATCCACTATGCATCAAAAGCTCAAATATGTGGTTGATGGCCAAGTAATCACAGTGTGCAGAGAGGAAGACATCTTTGTGAGCCACTTATCAACTTTCAAATATGTAGAGATGGACGGAGAGATCCATGAGACTCTGTGTCAAGCCTTCGAAGCAGTTAATGTTAGAATTTTGACTCCTGTAGAGAGAAGCAGTGAGAAAGAAGGTACCTCCATTTATTCCTACAAGCAGGCAAAGGAAGTGGTTCAGTCAGGAAGTGCCCAAGGCTGGGGGATATTGCTGGAATTGGAGAAGAAAGACGACAAGTTTGGTTTGGGTTAGTAGCCTAGTGGGTCTAATGGATCTCCAAGTCGTAAAGCCATTACTTTTACAAGCGTTGGGATGCTCGACCGCAACCAAATTTGTGCAACTAATGAAGATGGATACAATGATGGTGACTGGGACAACTGGATTCATCCGTGTGCGCCCGGAGAGGAGTTGAAGAACTGGTCTGCTGAAGACATCGTCCAAGTTACCTGACACTCAGAGTAATTTATTTGTTTCCTTTTCTTATCATGCTGCATTGTCAAATCCAGCATTCTGCCCAAGATGCTAGGATCCATTGTATGGGCCACCATGTTTGTTATGCACTTATTTTACCATGGAATAAAGGACATTTTCAGACAAATTGTGGTCCCTTTCTTTTGTTTTAAATTTTTCACAAAAATATAAAAATGGCAATGTGTTTTTCTTTTTTGCTTTTGTGTTTGCGTCTCTTTTAAAAAATAAACAGATTCTGAAATAAGCACATCATCTGTGCAGTGTTGATCATCCGGATTCCATTGATAACATTCCTGCTATGACCACGCATGACTTTGACAATCCTGTCTACCAAGCTGATGAAGGGGTTGAGGAAGACTGTGAACTCCCTGAAGAATTGGTCAGATTGTTGAAACAAGAGGAACGGGTTATTCAGCCTCATCAAGAAGAAATTGAGATCATCAACATCAGCACTGAAGATGTGAAGAAAGAGATCAAGATTGGGGCCAGTCTGCAGACCAAAGTCAAGAAAGAGCTAATGGTATACTACGTGAGTATGTGGATATCTTTGCCTGGTCGTATCAAGACATGCCAGGGTTGGATACTGACATTGTTGTGCATAAGCTACCTTTGAGAGAAGAATGTCCTCCTGTGAAACAGAAGTTGAGAAGAACTCGTCCTGACATGGCGATGAAGATCAATGAGGAAGTTCAGAAGCAATGGGATGAAGGGTTCCTTGCTGTAACTAGTTACCCACCTTGGGTAGCTAACATTGTACCTGTACCAAAGAAGGACGGCAAGGTCCGGATGTGCGTTGACTACCAGGATTTGAATAGAGCGAGCCCAAAAGATGACTTTCCGTTGCCACACATTGATGTGTTGGTAGATAACACTGCTCAATTCTCGGTATTTTCCTTCATGGATGGCTTCTCCGGATATAAGCAGATTAAGATGGCACCGGAAGACATGGAGAAAACAACGTTCATTACCCCGTGGGGTACATTCTGCTATAAGGTCATGCCCTTTGGTTTGAAGAACGCCGGGGCAACCTATCAACGAGTTATGGTCACATTGTTCCACAACATGATACACAAGGAGATAGAGTGTTATGTGGATGATATGATTGCTAAGTCCCGAGACGAAGAAGAGCATCTGGTCAACCTTAAGAAGCTGTTTGATAGACTGATAAAATATAAGCTGAGGTTGAATCCAAACAAGTGCACTTTCGGAGTGCGTTCCGGGAAACTGCTGGGTTTCATTGTTAGTCAGAAATGAATTGAGGTGGATCCTGCAAAAGTAAGAGCAATTCAAGATATGCCTGCACCGAGAACAGAAAAAGAAGTGTGCGGGTTTTTAGGGAGGTTGAACTACATTTCTCGATTCATATCTCATCTAACGGCCACGTGCGAACCAATATTCAAATTGCTAAGAAAAGAGCAAACGGTCAGGTGGAACAAAGACTGCCAAAGAGCTTTCGACAAGATAAAAGAGTATTTGCATGAGCCTCAGATTCTTATGCCTCCAGTTGAGGGAAGACCTTTAATCATGTACTTAATTGTGCTAGAAGGGTCAATGGGGTGTGTTCTAGGCCAACATGACGAGTCTGGTCGAAAAGAGTACGTTATTTATTACCTTAGCAAAAAGTTTACGGATTGTGAATCCCGTTACTAACTGCTCGAGAAAACTTGTTGCGCTTTGGTATGGGCTGCTCTCCGACTGAGACAGTACATGTTGACTCATACCACACTGCTAATTTCCAAAATGGATCCTGTCAAGTACATCTTTGAGAAACCAGCGTTAACCGGAAGGGTTGCTAGGTGGCAAATGATCTTAACAGAGTATGACATACAATATACTTCTCAAAAAGCCATCAAAGGAAGTGTATTGTCAGATTACCTTGCACAGCAACCTCTTGAAGATGATTATCAGCCAATGAAGTTTGATTTCCCTGATGAGGACATCATGTACCTCAAAGCAAACAATTGCGAGGAACCACTTCCGGAGGAGGGGCCAGACCCTGAATCCAATGGAAGTTGATGTTTGATGGGGCAGTCAATATCAATGGACGTGGAGTTGGTGTTGTTCTTATTACTCCTGAAGGTGTTCATTTTCCCTTCGCTACCAGAATTACATTTGGCTGCACCAACAATGAAGCGGAATACGAGGCATGCATAATGGGAATAGAGGAGGCAATTAATCTTCGGATTAAGACCCTCGATATATTCGGAGATTCAGCCCTCTTTATTAACCAAGTTACCGGAAAGTGGTATACGCATCAAGAGCATCTAATTCCTTATAGGGATTATGCCAGAAAACTGTTGACGTTCTTCACAACAGTTAAGCTTCAGTACATACCATGTGATGAAAATCAATTTGCCGACGCATTGGCCACTCTTTCTTTGTCTATCAAAGTCTTGTGTTGGAATTATGTGCCCAGAATTGACATTTCCATGCTTGACGCTCCAGCTCATGCTTTCTCTGTAGACGCTGTGTCTAATGAGAAACCTTGGTATTTTGATATCAAGCTATTCCTGGAAAAGCAAGAATACCCAGTTGGGGCATCTTCCAATGACAAGAAGACCTTGAGGCGACTTGCTGCTAGCTTCTTCTTGAATACAGACAGGGTTTTGTACAAGAGAAACTTTGACATGGTCTTGCTCAGATGCGTGGATAGACACGAAGCAAGCCTGTTAATGCTGGAAGTCCACGAAAGATCTTTCGGTACTCATGCAGGAGGGCATGCTATGGCTAAGAAGTTGCTGAGATCGGGGTATTACTGGATGACAATGGATGCAGACTGTTGTTCATTCGCTCGTAAGTGCCACAAGTGCCAGATTTATGCAGACAAGGTGCATATTCCTCCAAGCCCGCTCAACGTCATGTCATCTCCTTGGCCCTTTTCTATGTGGGGCATTGACATGATCGGAAAGATAGAGCCCACAGCTTCAAATGGTCATCGTTTCATCCTGGTTGCGATCGATTACTTCACAAAGTGGGTTGAGGTAGCATCTTATGCCAATGTCACTCGTCAAGTGGTAGCCAGATTTTTGAAGAGAGACATCATTTGCAGATACGGAGTGCCCGAAAGGATCATTACTGACAATGGTTCTAATCTCAACAACAAGATGATGGCAAAATTGTGTCGGGACTTCAAGATTCAGCATCACAATTCTTCTCCTTACCGACCAAAGATGAATGGTGCGGTAGAGGCAGCAAACAAGAATATCAAGAAGATTGTGCAAAAGATGGTTGTCACTTACAAAGATTGGCATGAGATGTTACCATTCGCGCTGCATGGGTACCGAACGTCAGTCAGGACGTCAACTGGGGCAACTCCCTTCTCATTGGTATATGGTATGGATGCAGTTTTGCCTGTGGAAGTAGAGATTCCTTCATTGCGTGTGATGATGGATGTGAAGCTTGATGAGGCTGAATGGGTTCGTGCTCGTTACAATCAGCTATGTCTAATTGAGGAAAAGAGATTAGCGGCTATCTGTCATGGTCAGCTTTATCAGAGGAGAATGAAGCAAGCATTCGACCAACGAGTACGTACTCGGGAGTATCAAGTAGGAGAGCTTGTGCTCAAGAGGATTGTTCCTCCAGGTTCAGATCATAGGGGCAAGTGGTCCCCAAACTACGAAGGACCATTCATAGTGAAGAAAGTTTTCTCAGGCGGAGCGCTGATACTCACCACTATGGATGGAGAAGATTTCCAATCCCCTGTTAACTCGGACGCAGTTAAAAAATACTTCGCATAAAAAGACCCGCTGGACACAAAAACAGAATTAAAGTCCAGGAAAAAAAAGGGCATCCTGGCGAGCTAAAAACAGAATAAAAAGCTCGGGCAAAATTTAGGGAAAATAAATAAACAAATGTACACCCGCTGAGTTGAAAAGCCACATCGGACAGCTCAGGCAAAAAAGGGTATCCCGGTGGATTGAAAACCCGAAAGGGAGATCCACGCAAAACAAGGGAATAAGCGAACAACTGCGATCCGAGTAATCTGAAGAAAATCATCGTTTCGTACAACCTGACAATATCAGAAGGATAGGAATCAGTCCCCTCATCCTCTCAGAAAGTAAAGGCAAGAATGGAGAGTTTTGAAGACATGCTGGTCATAGCAGAAAGGGAACTCATTGGGATGTCATGGCCATTGCCATTAGGATAGTTTGTTTTCTCAATTTTTTGGTGGCTACCTCTTTCCAGGTGGTTGCTTCCTAATGTAAATCTTTGCCTATTCAGAGGCCTTTCAATAAAAAGAATATTCAGTATAAAAAAAAAGTTGTGTTGTGTTTATTTTTGTTTGCAAAATGTCCTGAATTTTTGGCAAAAATAGCATTGCATTTAAAACATGGTGATAATTTGAAAGAAAATGACATTACAGGGAAACATTTGAAACTCTCTTTAAGTGTCGGGTGATGATGGATGAACAGATCATACCATGCAAGTCCCCGGGGCACACTTGTGTTTTCTGTTGTTGCAGGTTTTGCAGGATGGCGTCACCTTCTCCCAAGCAGAAGTTTTCCCCAGCTAAGCCTTGGCATGTAGCCCAAGCAGTTTATCTTCCCCAGTGAAGTATACCCAGCAAGCAGTGGGAGGCCCATTCCCCACAGATTTTATCTGGCAGAACTCTTGTCACCAACAGTGGATATTCAAGGAAGTATTCTCCAGCACTCGTCTGTGTTCATACTTTTTTTTGCTGCTCGCCTGCATCTCTCAACACTCGTCTGTGTTATCCCTTTGGTATTGCTCGTTTGCTTTCCCCAGCAGTTGTCCATGGTTGTAATGGTTGTTGTTGCTCGTCTGCAATTTCCAACACTCGTCTGTGTTTGATATTGGATATTTGATGTTGCTCGTCTGCAATTTCCAACACTCGTATGTGTTATCACTTTGATGTTGCTCGTCTGCAATTTCTAACACTCGTCTGTGTTATCACTTTGTCGTTGCTCGTCTGCACTTCCCAACGCTCGTCTGTGTTTGATATCTAATATCTATTGCTCGTTGTCGCTCCCACCTGATGACATAGAGGTCTGAAGGGGTACAGACGCGAACGGCCGGCAAAAGAGAAGAATGAAAAGAGTCGCCAGCTAGGCATTTTTATCCCGAAGGAAAGGTAATGTTGCATAAACCTAAGAAAAGATGGATAAGACGGATGCGAACCAGAGATACTGAGAAAGGGGGTTGGTTACAACCTGGGAAGGTATTAGCACCCAGATTGTCCGTCGTACTCGAGGGATCCACGCTTGAAAGTTTTTGTTTAAAGGGGTAGTGTCAGTGTTATTCTGTGTGCAAAAGCTGGAAAAGAATGCAAGTGTCAGTGCAAAAGAAATGTGAAGTGAAATAAAAGAAGTGTCAGTGTAAGGAAAGAGTGCAAAGCTCAAGATAATGAGGCTTAAAGAATAATGCTGGAAGAGGGGGAATATACAGAGACTTTTGTTCGATAACAATTAAGTTATGCCTACGTATCCTCTCGTGCAATGAGGAAGTCAGAACACCGTAGTTCGACTCAAAGAGACTGAAAGATAATTTGACTGATGAACTGCTTACTTGTCTATGCTCAAGTGTATGACCTGTCTGGCTCAGGTGCAAACTGTCTTGCAATAGACGGAAGAAGCAAGTTCTTGTTTATGAGTGAAGATGATGAGAAAAGAATCCCGGAGGAGACGATTATTGTTTGTTTTTATGCTTTCAGTCTTTTATTGTTTTTTTGTGTTTGTCATAGGATAATGAGCTTAAGCCTAAACCAAGGGTTAGCAAACTCATCACATCCTCCCTCTGATTAGGGGTATTGAGGATACCTTAAGTGTGAAGTAAGCACCTCACACTTAATCACCATGGTGTAGGATTAAGATCATCAACCTACTTGCCTTTATTTAGATGTTTTCGAGTTTTTGTTTAGTGTTAAGTAATGAGTTTAAGCCATAATCAAGGATTTAATGGACCCATTACACCATCCTAATAGATGGATGATAGATGAGAACATTTAAGCTGAGGAAGGCTCCTCAACTTAATCCATGATTAGGGATTAACCTCATGACAAAACAAAACCTTTATTGAAGTGGATTTTAGCTAATGGTAAGATTAAGAAGTGAATTTTATGGTTTGTAAGACAACTTGAGGGGGACTTGTCCATTAACACTAGGGTTAGTCCTTCTTTACCAATTAAGGAAGAATTAGAACCCTAATGCAAGGCCCAAGTTACAAGCTTGATGTCTTAGTGATTATTAGGTGGATTGATTAAAGGATTTAAACACATTAAGGGTTTAAAACTTAGGATTAAAGTTATACACTCCATCCTAATAGAAAGATATGCAGGCATAAGCTTAATCACAAAGCCTTAAAACCTTTAAGGTTTAGTCCTTGATTAAGAGGTGAGAAGAGAAGACACAAAGATGACACAAAGGTAAAACTAATGGGGGACTAATCAAACCCTAATTTTTATCATGCTTGGGTATTCCTAGGGTTTATGAGGCTTGCAAGAGATCTTCAAGGAAAAGCCACCAGGGAAGAAGCAGATGAAAGGAGGAGAAGCAGAAGAAACAAGCTAACTTACTTCACTTAAGAAGATAAGTTACTTGAAGAAAGAAGGTGGATAATGAACATGATTGAGCAAGCTCACTCTAAAGAAAAATCAAAATGCAGCAATGATGCATATGAGAGAAAGAGAAGAGAAGTGAGAAGTGAAGGCAAATTCACTTCTCAAAGTACTTACCACCTGAAATGGTTAGCATAAAAGAAAGAATGAAATGAAAATGAGATGTATGCAAGGATGCAAACCAAAACCAGAAGCACATTCATGATGTAAATGATACTAAGAGATGATGCAAATGTATGTCAAGAGTTGTGAATGATCATACAAGGGATGAGAATGCAAATGAAGCATGTAAGAAGCATGAAAGCACATGAATGTTCATGGAACAAAATAAAGGCAAAACATGGAAAATGGATAATGCAATGATCAAACATGATTTCAATATGTCCTAAGATGTCTTATATGTCATGTGGATGCACAAAATGTCATGGCAAGTTCAAGTATGCAAGCTTATACAAGATGGATGCAAATGAAGATGCAAATTAGGGTTATATGATCATATGAAATGCACAATGAAAAAACAGAAGCAAGACATGAGATAAAAAATTGAAAATGGGCTCAAAGGGACCTTAAACCTATACAAGCTCACTGTCCAAAGGGGAAGGTCAGAAGCTAAACCCTAAGGGACTTATGAATTTCCTAAGTTTCTAGGGTTTTAAGGGTGATCCTAAAGGAAAAAATGCCAAACAAATTGAAAATGCATTATAAAAATGAAACAAAACTGTTTTTAGATGCTTGAAAGTATGCATAACACAATGCAAAAAGAACCATTCACAAACTCAACTAGGATCAAAAGTTATGAATTTTTGAAGTTAGGGTTAAAAATATTCAAATTTAAGAACCCTGATTCAATTGAAAAATGTCAAAGTGTGATCAAAACCAAAAAGAAATTTTTGTTGTGAGTTTGTAAATGTTTCTAAATGTTTGAAAATGTTCTCTGAATTTTTTTGGGATTTTTAAATACCTAAATGTATTTTTAATTAATTAATTCTCATTAACTAATTAAAAATAACATTTAAATGATTTAAAAATAATTTTTTAATGGTAAAAATAAAAATAAAAATATTTTTGGGTTCTGAAAATTAATTAAATCTTAGATAAAAAATTTCAGAATTTTTAGACTATTTTTGCTATTTTTAAAAATTCGTACAAATTAAAATGAAAGAAATGAATTAAAAATTAAATAAAAAGAAAGTATGTGCAATGGAGAGCCAGGATTGATTCTAGGCGTGAAAAGTTTGACCTGGCGCGCATCTGGACGGCCCAGGTTCAAACCCTAATAATCCTAATTATCCATTTAATTAATCCTGATTAATTATTAATGGGAAGATCTGATCCACACAAACACGCGCGGGAATGCTCATCCAACGGCTCACATTCAAAATAAACCCTAACCCTAATTAATTAACTTAATTACTTTCAGGTAGCTGGAAATGACCTCCGGTCATCTTCTCCGGCCACCCCTCACCTGAAAATTTCCTAAAACGCTCTCTAGGTCATTTATGGAGCTCTAAAGCTCCAAATTGATCCCTCTCACCTTCCTAAGCTCAAACCCAACCTCAAACTTCATTTATTTTCACTCACAAACAAGATTCGAATCAAAACATGAAAATGGAAGAAATTTCAGAACAACCATACAACCTCATTTCTCAACTATTTTCAATAATTCAAAGTTCATCATGCTCAGGGGATCACACTTAACCATTTAAGAACTTAAAACAAAGCTTCTGAAAAAATGAATTTGCATGGCTACCTGAGGTGAAGCTTTCAACCCTGGAGCTTTTTGGATGCTTCTTTGGTCCAAGATGCCTCTAATGAACTTCCTGAGGAGTTTGCAATGCTTGGATGGAGTTTTTTATGGATGGTTTGTGATTTTGATGCAGTTCAAGGGGGGAAGAAAATCGTGTTTTTGATATGGTGGCTTTTAGGGCAGAATGAAGGGTGGAGAATGATCAGTGGTTGATGCTGAGAGGAATGGTGGAAGAATTTTTAAGCTTTGATGTTTGTGTTGTGAGTTTCGAATGAAAATGCAAGATGGGAGGTTTTTGTGGTTGCTGACTTGTGGGAGGATTCAGGTTGTGTACTTGTTATGTTTGGCTTTCATTTGATTAGTATAAACAAATTTGATTGGTCAGAAAGTTGGTAATGGCATAGTGTGATTGGTATGGCTCATTTTGCAAAAAAGTCAAGGTTATATGTCATTTGAGGTATGGGCAAATTCAGGCCAAGGAAAAAGGCATGTCCTACGCAGCATGATTCATGGACAACCATGGAAATCAGTTTGAGGCAAATTTGCAAGTGGATTGATGTTTATGGGGGGTTTTGCAAATTTGGCAAAGTTTGGCCCTTTCATGATTTCTTCATGTACAAGTCATGGAATTTGGGAATTCTTGGGCCAATCATGACTTTTAGGAATTGCATAAAGTTTGTATGATGATTAGAAGTCAATTTGAAGTCACAAATTTGCTTGGCATGAGGTTTTGCAAAAATCCCTCTTTGGCATGAAACTTGAAATTATGTGATTTTTGCCAACTTTGGAAAGCCATAACTTGAGTTCCAAAATGAATTAGATCGTGTTCTTGTACTTTTTGAAAAGGGAATGATCCAATCTACAACTTTCATGACCAAGAATTTTTCATTTGAAGCATTTTTGGTTGAGAAAGAGGAGGTTGAAAATCTTTCCCAAAATGGAAAGTTTACATGACAAATCATTTCCATATTTGGAAACTTTTTGTTTAGCCCACTTTTCTTCAAATTTTTGGATTTATAATCACTCCAATGATCAAATAAAGACCATATAACTTCATTTTGATGAAAAATCCACTTTGGGTCCATTGATGGGGGCCTCAGATGCCCTGATTTTGCTCTGACTTGCTCAAGAAGTTATTCAATTATCAGATGACTTCCACAATGAATTTTTCCATCAAACTTGGTATGTATGATCCTTATATCATATTGAGACCAATAGAAACAAAAATGACCAAAAAACTTGGAGTTATGGCCTCTGAAACCAAAACCCTAATTTTAGGTCATCTGTGTAGTTAAACCTGGCTCTACTTCCATGCCTTGCCAGTTCTTGTGATTTTCTGACTTTATTGATCTTGGGAAGATATAATATGATGTTTGAACATACATAGACCCTCTTGAGATGATTGAAGACCTTTGGAGTGGCTCAGGTAGCTCATGGATTGCTCAGATCACAAACCCTAGATGCAGATGACTTTGAACCAATGCAGTGAAGCAAAAATGCAACATGATATGATATGATTGAACTTATGCAAATGAAAAGATCACAAGCCATGGTGTGAAACTTAGTGAGGGAAAATTTGGGGTGTTTACAGCTGCCCCCATTCAAGCATGAGTTAGCTGTGCAGGATGTAAGCGACGGCTTAGCAGGCAAACAAGATAACTTGTGATTGAATACCGAAGACAGACCAAAATTTGCACTCACTGGATGAAGAAGAAAAGGGATATAGATTGTAAAAGAAAGTATAGTATGATTATGAAGTGCAGGCGATGGGGGACGACCATCGAGCAGAGGACGACTGCTGGAGACGAAGCAATGACGGGGACGACCGACATGCTGGGGAAATAGAGGGATCATGATGGGGACGGCCATCAAGCAAAGAAACAAGATTCTATGGGGATTAAAGGTAAAAATAATTATGGGGGCGAATATCAGGTTCGTAAAGTATAAATGATGAGGTACGGTCATCAAAGGTAAAGGACGATCACCTAGTCGGGGACAACTGCTCTGTTGGGGATAAGGATGAGGGACGGTCATCCAAGGTGAAGGACGATCACCTGGCAAGGTACGGTTGCCGAAAGTATCACGACATAGGACGAACGTCGGATAGGAAAGGTCGACGATGGGGACAACCATCGGATAAGCATGATGAAGTACGATCATCAATAGGTGAAGGACGATCACCTAGCAGGGTACGTGTCGCTCCCACTAAATGAAACCGGGTCAGATAGGGTACAGACGCGAACGGTCGGCGAAAGGGACAATGAGAACACACAGCCGTGAACTCACTGGAGATGAGAAGAGTCGCCAGCTAGGCATTTTTATCCCGGAGGAAAGGCAATGCTGCATAGGCCTAAAAAAGGATGGACAAGACGGTTTGCGAACCAGAGAGACTGAGAAAGGGGGTTGGTTACAACCTGGGAAGGTATTAGCACCCAGATTGTCTGTCGTACTCGACGGGATCCACGCTTAAAAGATTCGTGTTTTAAAGGGGTAGTGTCAGTGCAATCTGTGTATAAAATAGCTGGAAAAGAAAGTACAGGTGTCAGTGTAAAGTGTATAAGTGATATGAAGTATGAAAGTGTCAGTGTAAAGATGAAAAAGAACTGCTCATGATCATGAGGCTAAAGAATGAAGCTAGAAGGAGGGGGAATGTACAGAGACTTTTGTTCGATAACTGTTAAGTTATGCCTACGTATCCTCTCGTGCAATGAGGAAGTCAGAACACCGTAGTTCGACCCAAAGAGACTGAAAGATGAATTGACTTATGAACTGCTTACTTGCCTATGCTCAAGTGTATGATCTGTCTGGCACAGATGCAAACTGTCTTGCATTAGACGGAAGAAGCGAGTTCTCGGTTGTGAGTGAGTGTGATGAGAAAAGAATCCCGGAGGAGACGATTATTGTTTGTTTTTGAGTTTTCAGTCTTTTATTGCTTTTGAAAGTTTGTCATAAGTTAATGAGCTTAAGCCTAAACCAATGGGTTAGTAAACTCATCACATCTTCCCTCTGATTAGGGGTAATGAGAATACCTTAAGTGTGAAGTCAGATTCTCACACTTAATCACCTTTGATATAGGATTAAGATCATTAACCTATTTGTGATTATTTAGATGTTTTTGTTGTTTTTGTTTAGTGTTGAGTAATGAGGTTAAGCCATAATCAGGGATTAAACAGACTCATTACACCATCCTAAAAGAAGGATAATAGATGAGAGTGTTTAAGCTGAGGAAAGCTCCTCAACTTAATCCATGATTAGGGATTAAACTCATGACAGAACAAGCCTTTGATTAAGTGGATTTTATTTAATGATATGATGATGAAGTGAGTTTTATGATTTGTAAGACAACTTGAGGGGGACCTGTCCATTAACACTAGGGTTAGTCCTTCTTAACCAATTAAGGAAGAATTAGAACCCTAATGCAAGGCCCAAGTTACAAGTGTGATGTCTTGATACTTATTAAGATGGATTGATTAGAGGATTTAAACACATTAAGGGTTTAACACTTAGGATTAAAGTTATACACTCCATCCTAATTGAAGGATGCAGGCATAAGCTTAATCACAAAGCCTTAAAGCCTTTAGGGTTTAATCCCTGATTATGAGGTGGGAAAGAGAAGACTCAAAAGAGACACAAAGGTAAAACTATGAGGGGAGACTAATCAAAACCCTAATTCATTGTCATTCTTGGTTGTTCCTAAAGTTTGTGAGGTTTAACAAGAACAATCTTCAAAGGCCACCAGGAAGCAGATGAACAGAATCAAGAGAAGCAAAGTGACTTGCTTCATTCAAGAAGTCAAGTCACTTGAAGAAAGAAAGTGGGAGAAAGAAGAATGAGCAAGCTCAATCTCAAACACATATAGAAATGCAGCAATGGATGCAAGAGAGATGAAAAGAAAAGTTATGAGAAGTGAAGGCAAATTCACTTCTCAAGTTTACTTACCACCTGAAATGTTAGAAAGAAATGCAATGCAATGCCAAATGAGATGAAATGGTATGATGCTAAACAAAACCAGAAGCATGTTGATGATGAAAATGATGTTATGAGATGCTGCAAACATGAGGCAAGGCATGGAGATGTTCATACAAGATCATGGATGCAAATGATGCAAGTTAAGGAGCATGAACAAGCATGGAAAGTTATGAAGCATACAAGGCAAATGACATAGCAAATATGTGATGCAATGATCAAACATGCTTCCTATATGTCTTATGATGTCAAATGAATCATATGAATGCTTGAAATGCTAAGACAAGTCATGTTATGCAAGAGAATGCAAGAGGGGTGAAAATGAAAGCCCAAATTAGGGTTTATGAATCAAACAACAAACAAAAAACCCAAAACAGGAGCAATCCCTAAGATAAAAAATGGAAAATGCCACTCAAAGAAACCCTAAACCTATACTAAACCAAGGTCCAAAGGGGAGGTCTCAACTCTCAACCAATCTCAAGTTATGAATTTTCTAATTTATTAGGGTTTTTAGGGCTCTTAAACAAAAGAAATACCAAACAAATTGAAGATGAGGGAACAAATCATGGCCATTTTACCCTATAAACTACATGCCAAACACAAAACAAAGCAAAAAGAATCAATGTCCAACTCTTCTCAAATAGGCAGAAATGATTTTTTGAACTTATGATCAAAATAATGCACAAAATATGGTTTAATTCAATGAAAAATTCTTAAAATGCATCAAGATCAAAAAAGAAATTTGGTTTGAAGGTTGGACAATGTTCCTAAATGTCTTAGAACATTTCATGAATTTTTTGGTGATTTTTAAATACCTAAAAGTATTTTTAATTAATTAATTTCCATTAATCAATTAAAAATAATCTTTTAAATATTTAAAAATACTTTTTAAATGATAAAAAATAAAATAAAAATATTTTTGGGTCATAAAAATTAATAAAACTCAGAAGAAAAAGTTTCATAATTTTTATGCATTTTTTACTATTTTAAATTAATTGTGCAAGTTAAATGAAAATAAAATGAATTAAAATTAAATAAAAGGAGAAGTCAGCCAAATGGAAGGCTGAGATGAGCCCTGGGTTTGAATGCGTTGACTGGCGCGTGAATGGAGGGTCCAGATGGCCTCTGAGTTAATTAATTATGATTATCTTAATTAAATAAGATTAGGGCAAATGAATGAATCTGAGCCTTCCATTCGCGCGGGGAGTCAAACATTTCAACGCATCCAACGCCCAGAATTCAAACAAACATTAATGACCTGAGGTTAGGGCTAATGACATTCAGGCTGCCGGAGAAGACTTCCGGTCGTCTTCTCCGGCAGCATCTCCCCTGAAAAATCCCCAAAACCCCAAAAAGCTAACTAAAATGAAATCCAAGAACTGGGAAATGATCCTTACACCCTCACGAACCAAAACCCTCACTCAAAACAAATTTATTTTCCCTAACAAAGCTGAATCGAAGAAAATAAGAACTAGGGCACGCATGTTTCAGAAGCTAATTAAATACTCAATTCACCACCATTTGCAAAACCAAAAGCATACTCATGATCAGGAAGACACAAAGAACAAGTTTAGAACAAAAGAAATGATTTCTGGAAAAATATTTTTCAAGCTACCTGAGATTCGAAGCTTTCACTCTGATGATTTTCTGGCCACTTCTCCTTGTGCAATCCACTCCACTTGATCCCCAGATGATGTTTGAATGCTCAAAAGGGATTTATGTTGGCTGGATGAGGAGTTTGACAAACTTCTGCTCAAGCTCAGTCAGAAATGGCAATGGAGTTTCAGGCAGTTTCAGGTCATGGTGAATGGTTGTTTGTGGTCCAGATGATGTGTGTAGAAGGTCTGTGGTGTTTGTTTTGATGTTTGTGAGCTAGGGAGAGAGATTCGAATGGAACTGCAAGTTGAGGTGAAGAATGGCAGTGGGGTGTTCTTGCTTGTTTCAGGCCTGGCTTTTGGTGGTTTGAGGTCTATGAAGTGTGGTGAGATGAATGATGAAGATGGTTTGAGTGTTCTGAGCTTGTGGAGGCAGATTCGAAGGCTTATGCAAAGAGGAGTGTTTTCGTGAATGTGTTGAATGAGTGAGTTTCAGCCTTGCCTCTTGATATCTTTGGCTTGCCAAATGATAATGTATTTTAATCCCATAGGTCAGATGATGTGACCTGGCCTATGGTGATTGGTAAGTTTGCTTTTGCAAAAAGTCAAGTTTTGTGTAAGGCAAGTATGGCTCATGATCTAGGCAAGTACATGGCATGGGCTATGCGCAGCACAATGAGGGGAAAGGGCTAGCTTGGTTCAAGGGCCTAATGCTGCAAGTTGGTGAGATGTGATCATGAGTTTTGCAACTTGTGGCTTTTTGAAACTTTGTGAAAAATGCCTTGTTACACAAACCATAAACATGTAACCTTTGGTCCAATTCTGATTTTTGGGACATATAGAATGTTTGTGTCATGGTTTGAAATGAATTAGGGGTCACATTTGGCTTTGGTCCATGAGTTTGCAAAATTTCCATTTGAGGCATGCCTTGAAAATCAATGATTTTTGCTAACTTTGTCACACCATAACTTTTGATCCAAGAAGAGTTTGATCATGTTCTTGTACTTTTTGAAAAGGGAAAGATGAGATCTACAACTTTCATGACCAAAGTTTTTCCATTTGAAGCATTTTTGGATCAAGAATCAGGGCTTGAAAAATGACCTAAAATGAGGCATTCTTGAAAAGTCAACTATGCCCAAAAAGTCAACATTTGCAAAACTTCCAAATTCTTGATTTTTATGAACTTCAAACTTCTTCCATGATCAAATAAAGATCATATACACTCAAAATGATGGAGATCACCCATTGGTTGGGTCATTGGGGGCCTCAGATGCCCTGATTTTGCACTGACTTGTCTGAAAAGTCAACCCTTGATCAGATGACTTCCCCATGGAATTTCTTCATGAAAATTGATATGCATACTCCCTATACCATATAGAGACCAATGGAACCAAGAATGACCAAAAAATTTGGGGTTGTGGCTTCTGAAACCAAAACCCTAATTTTAGGTCAACTGTGCAGTCAATCCTGGCTCTGCATCCACTCAAACCCTAGTTCTTGTGATTCTTTTGAATTCTTGGCTTTGTGAGGATGTAATGTGATACTTGAACACATATGGATCCCTTTGAAGTGATTGGTTGCCTTTGGAATGGCTCAAGAAGCCCTGAGATTGCTCAGATCACAAACCCTAGGTGCAGATGACTTAGAAACTATGCAGTGAATCAAAAATAAGATATGAGATGATATGATTGTGTTTATGCATATGAAATGATCACAAGCCATGGTGAATGGGTGAGGGCAAATTTGGGGTGTTTACAGTACGGCTGCTCTCAGGGTTTATCATGACATAAGACAAATGTCAGATAACAAGATCAACGATGGGGACGGACATCAGATGAAATGATAAGGGGCGATCATCAAAAGGTGAAGGACGATCACCTAGCAGGGGACGACTGCTAAAATATCACGACATAGGACGAATGCCGGATAACAAAGGGTTCCAATAATGGAGGCTCCACTGGGGGAAGGATGAGGGACGGTCATCCATAGGTGAAGGACGATCACCTGGCAGGGTACGGCTGCCGAAAGTATCATGACATAGGACAAATGTCAGATAGAAAAGAAGTTTTGCTAAGGATTTGCTGGGGACTCTTCTGGGGAATGGTAGGCACGGACGAATGTCTACATTCAAGAAAGGAAAGGTATAAGTGTTTGACGCTGTGTATAGATTAAAGATGCGGACGAGCATCCTTAAGACTATGATACGGACGAGTATCAGTAGAAACAAACGTTGACGCATGTTCAGAGATGATGATACAGACGAGTACCAAGTGGTTAACAAAGAACACGGACGAGCATTGAATCTAAGGAGAGATAAGTGGTGTATACAAGATACGGACGAGTATCTGTATGAGTTAGAAAATAAGCATGAGTGAGACACAGACGAGTGTTCAACTTGCTGGGGAGAGTATGATACAGACGAGTATCATAAGAGAATATGTATAAGTTACGAACTTATGAGTGTAAAAGATATTCTGACGATCTGTGGGGATAAGATGACACGGACGAGTGTCGAAAGAAATGCATTATAAATAAATTTTTTTGGTTTACAATAAGTGTTTAGGCAATTATGCTGGGGAGGGTGACATGGACGGATGTCAGGAAAGTGTATATATAGGCATCTGCAGGGGATAGGAGATGACACGGACGAGTGTCGAGAAGAGTGTATGTATTTGTGAGCGCAAAAGGTATGCTTTGGCTTTCTGCTGGGGATATGACACAGACGAGTGTCGAGAATTAACTATTATGTATAGGTATCTGTTTGTAGAAAGTGTTCTGGCGACTTTCTGGGGAAAGATGACACGGACGGGTGTCAAAAGGAGCATGTATCTGTATTTTAGGAGCGCAAAGGAGATGCTTTGGCGTTCTGCCGGGGAAATTGAGAGGTATTTTGTATATTGTTGACGGGATGTTGGTGTATACAGGTGTTTAATTCAAAACATGACTTGTGATTTATGCAATATGTTTGATTTTTGTCGTAATGCTCCGTATTAGACGGAATGCTACGCTCTGAGGGGAAATATGATGTAAATGCTATGATCATGCAAAAGATACCGATCCGGGATTCGGATCCCGCTGCTGTGGAGATCTCTGGCTGATCTGCTTTGAAAGAATATCCCAGTTGGGGATGAGATCATTGGTCGATCTGATACAGATGATTCTGCTTGGGAAAAAATAGATCACTGATAGACCTATCTTAATAATGAGGGACCCAGTTGGGGCTGTGAATTCCTTTGTCACTTTGTTGTGAGATTTTCAGACATTTCTTTTCTGGATAGAGGCTGGAGCTCTGTGGAGAGATGGTTCCCTGTCTAACACTCGGCTGGGGAAGAGAAAGATCACTGAACGACCTCCCTAGAGATTTCTGTAGGGATCCTGCTGAGGATGATAATATCTGACAAATCAGTTAGGGAAATGAACACCTTCTGATGCTGCTCTGAAGGGAAGTGCTGGAGAAGTGATGTCTGGCTGCTCTGATGGGGATAAAGCAGCTCTGGTGTTGTTTGGAAGATGTGCTGAGGAAGTAATGATTTGGCAGCTTGCTGGGGAGAAGCTTTCATTTCCTATGTTGCGCTTTGAGTACCTGCAATCCTGTTATGACAAAGAAACGCACAAGTACCCCAAGGCATCCCTTACTGGATTCCATCATAGGAATTTAGACACTCCCGGGAGTAAGTAATATATTTCTTGTAAGCATGTGATTAGAAAAGGCGCATCTGTATTTATGCAACCAATATATTAAGGATATCAGACATTTTTGCAAATAAAATAAAAGTGCACAAGTCGAACTGTGACTGAAAATTCTGGTTTTATTAATTTGTGTGCCCTGAATTGGAAAGTACAGAAACAGATCCCCTGAAATGAGGAGATCATTACAAATTGAGAAACAAAAAGGTGCTGGCAATGTTGACGATGCTTTAGCGTGTTTCCCTTTTGCTATGACTCGTATGACATTGACGTTCTTCTCATCTTGCTTTCTGAAGAAGGCTGATTCTGACCGATGCTTGAACCTTTCGAAGCTTGCTTTGTTGTAAGTGATACAAACGAATTCAGAGTGCAGTTGTTCGCTTATTCCCTTATTTTTTCCTGGATCGCCCTTTCGGGTTTTCAATCCACCGGGATACCCATTTTTGCCTGAGCTATCCAATGTGGCTTTTCAACTCAGCGGGTGTACATATTTTCTTTATTTTTCCCTTATTTTTGCCCGAGTCTTTTATTCTGTTTCGGACTCGCCGGGATGCCCTATTTTTGCCTGGACTTACATTCTATTTTTATGTCCAGCGGGTCATTTTTATGCGAAGTATTTTTTAACTGCATCTGAATTCACAGGGGACAGGAAATCTTCACCATCCATAGTAGTGAGCATCAGTGCTCCACCAGAGAAAACCTTCTTTACTATGAACGGACCATCGTAATTTGGAGTCCACTTGCCCCTGTGGTCTGTATGAGGAGGAAGGAGTTTTTTCAGCACAAGATCTCCTACTTAGTATTCTCGAAGCCTGACTTTCTGATCGAAGGCTTTCTTCATTCTTTTCTGATACAGCTGCCCATGACAGATCGCGGCTAATCTCTTCTCTTCGATCAGATTCAGTTTATTGTATCGTGATCGGACCCATTCTGCTTCATTCAACTTGACATCCATCAGTACTCGCAAGGAGGGTAATTCAACTTCAACAGGTAGGACTGCCTCCATACCATATATAAGCTGATACGGTGTTTCCCCAGTAGACGTTCTGATTGATGTACGGTACCCATGCAAGGCAAATGGTAGCATTTCATGCCAATCTTTGTATGTGACCACCATCTTTTAGACAATCTTCTTGATATTCTTGTTAGCTGCCTCAACAGCGCCATTCATCTTTGGCATGTAAGGAGAAGAATTGTGATGTTGGATCTTGAAGTCCCGACATAGTTCTGCCATTATCTTGTTGTTCAAATTTGAACCATTATCAGTAATGATTCGCTCGGGCACTCCATACCGACAGATGATGTCTCTTTTCAGGAATCTGGCTACCACTTGCCTGGTGACATTTGCATACGAGGCTGCTTCAACCCACTTGGTGAAATAGTCAATGGCTACCAGGATGAATCTGTGGCCATTTGAAGCAGTTGGTTCAATCTTTCCAATCATATCAATGCCCCACATGGCAAAGGGCCACGGTGAAGACATCACATTCAAAGTATTTGGAGGCACATGCACTTTGTCTGCATAAATCTAGCATTTGTGGCACTTTCTGGCATAAGCACAACAGTCTGCATCCATTGTGATCCAGTAGTAGCCTGATCTTATCAATTTCTTGGCCATTGCATGTCCTCCAGCATGGGTACCGAAAGATCCTTCATGCAGCTCGTGCATCAACAAGTCGGTTTCTGTCTTATCAACACATCTGAGAAGTACCATATCAAAGTTTCTCTTCTACAAGGAACCATCAGCATTCAGGAAGAAACTACCAGCCAATCTTCTCAATGTCTTCTTATCATTGGATGATGCCCCAGGTGGGTATGTTTGATCCTCCAAGAAGCATTTGATGTCATAGAACCAAGGCTTATCATCTTTAGCAATGTCTACTGAGAATACGTACGCTGGTCTGTCAAGTCTGGATACTGAAATCCGAGGTACAAAGTTGGCAGTTTGAACTTTGATCATGGATGAAATGGTAGCCAGAGCATCTGCAAACTGATTTTCATCTCGAGGGATATACTCCAGCTTGACCGTAGTGAAGAAAGTTAGTAATCTCCTCGTATAATCCCGGTATGGAATCAGATGCTCCTGGTGAGTATACCATTTGCCGTTGGTTTGATTGATTACCAGAGCTGAATTTCCGAATACAGTTAAAGTCTTGATCCTGAGGTCAACGGCTTCCTCAAGACCCATGATACAAGCTTCGTATTCAGCTTCGTTGTTAGTGCAGTTAAAGGTGATTTTTGCCGAGAATGGCATGTAAACTCCTTTAGGTGTAATGAGCACTGCACCAACACCACGACCATTCATATTAACAGCCCCCCCCCCAAACATCATTGTCCATTCTTCTTCTAGGTCAGGCCCTTCAGTGTGAATAGGCTCTTCATGATCTTTTGCTTTTATGAACATGATGTCTTAATCAGGGAAGTCAAATCTCATAGGCTGATAATCATCAATGGGTTGCTCAGCTAGATAATCAGACAATACACTGCCTTTGATAGCTTTTTGGGATGTGTATTGAATGTCATATTCTGTGAGAATCATTTGCCATCTTGCAACCCGTCCGGTAAGTGATGGCTTCTCAAATATGTACTTTACTGGGTCCATCTTTGAGATCAATAAGGTAGTGTGGGTCAACATATACTGCCTTAGTCGGCGAGCAGCCCACGCTAAAGCACAACAAGTTTTCTCGAGCAGTGAATAACGTTGTTCACAGTCAGTAAACTTTTTTCTTAGGTAGTATATTGCATACTCTTTTCGACCAGACTTATCATGCTGGCCCAGCACACACCCCATTGACTCTTCTAATACTGTCAAGTACATTATTAGAGGTCTTCCTTCAACTGGAGGCATAAGGACTAGAGGCTCTTGTAAGTACTCCTTGATTTTGACAAAAGCCCTCTGGCAGTCATCATTCCACCTGACCGTTTGCTCTTTTCTTAACAATTTGAACAAGGGTTGACATGTTGCAGTAAGGTGAGATATGAACCTTGAAATGTAGTTCAATCTACCTAAGAAACCCCGAACCTCTTTTTCTGTCTTCGGTGCAGGCATTTCTTGAATGGCTTTGACTTTATTAGGGTCAACTTCAATTCCCTTTTCACTTACAATAAATCCCAGCAGTTTACCGGACCGCACCCCGAATGTGCATTTGTTGGGGTTTAACTTCAACTGGTATTTCCTTAGACGCTTGAACAACTTCAACAGATTCACCAGGTGGTCTTCTTCTTCGAGGGAATTGGCAATCATGTCATCCACATAACATTCGATTTCTTTGTGGATCATGTCGTGGGATAATGTCACCATAGCCCGTTGATAAGTGGCACCAGCATTCTTCAGTCCGAATGGCATCACCTTATAACAGAATGTGCCCCAGGGTGTGATGAAAGTTGTCTTCTCCATGTCTTCAAGTGACATCTTGATCTGATTATATCCTGAAAATCCGTCCATGAAGGAGAACACCGAGAACTGAGCCGTGTTGTCGACCAATACATCAATGTGAGGTAATGGGAAGTCATCTTTCAGGCTAGCTCTATTTAGATCCCGGTAATCCACTCACATTCGTACTTTGCCATCCTTCTTAGGCACTGGTACAATATTAGCAACCCACGGCGGGTAACTAGTTACAACAAGGAAATCAGCGTCCCACTGTTTTTGCACCTCTTCTTTTATCTTCATGGCCATATCCGGGCGAGTACGGCGCAACTTTTGTTTTACTGGAGGACAGTCTTCCTTTAGAGGCAGCTTGTGCATAACAATATCGGTATCCAAACCTGACATATCTTGATAAGACCAAGTAAAAACATCCACATACTCCCGAAGCATGTCAATAAGTTGTTCCTTCACTGAATCTTGCAGACGGGCCCCGATCTTCACTTCTTTCAAGTCTTCTTCTGTACCAAGATTAACCGTCTCAACTTCCTCCTGGTGAGGATTAATAACCTTCTCCTCTTGCCTTAACAACCTGGCTAATTCTTCAGGTAGCTCATAATCTTCTTCAACCCCTTCATCGGCTTGATTAATCGGATTGTCAAAGTCATACGAAGTCATAGCGGTGTTGTTGTCGATGCAGTCTGGAGGGCACTCTCTGCAAGGGTTTAGATTGGTTCATTTTAGTGACCAATTTTATCTTGTTTAGAAAAAGTGAAAATGAAGTTATTATTTTGAAAAACATTGCCATTTTATTTTTGTACAAAAAATAAAAAATGAAAAACAGTAAGCGAGAAAAAAATGACTCATTTGCAAAAGATATCCTGATATTCATTAATTGATCGTTTGCACAAAATACAAGATGGCCCGATAACAAAATGAGCTCTGACATCTTGGGCAAGATGCAGGACTTGATGCATGCTTAAAGACAGGAAATAATAATTACTCTGCAGGAGTAACTCTTATAATTTCCTGGGAAGACCAGTTTGAGACTTGGTTCCCTGGGATCTTTGGATGTATCCAATTTTCCAGGATGCGTTCATCTTCTTCCTCGTCTTCCAAACTATTCACAGCATCCGGGGTAAGCATTCCCCTGCTGACAAATTTGGACTCCGTTGCAGCCTCTGGTTGATCTTATCGAGTTGGTCTGTAACCCAACCCGAATCGATCTTCTTTCTTTTCAACTGGTAGCAGCTTGCCCCAACCTTGGGCATTTCCATCTTCAACAACCTTTCGGGCTTGTTGATAGGAGAAAATTAAAGTACCCATCCTATCCTCCTGGGATGCAGCAAATACTTCAGTCGTCGCCTCATTGACGTTCAGTGCTTCGAACCCTTGGCTCATGGTTTCATGGATTTCACCATCCATCTCAATGTATTTGTATGGAGCCAGCTGGCTAACAAAGATGTCCTCTTCACCACAGATGGTGATAATCTATCCTTCCCACTCATATTTCAATTTCTGGTGAAGGGTCGACGTAACTGCGCCCGAGGCGTGAATCCAGGGTCTACCCAACAGACAGTTGTAGGCCGGCTGTATGTTGTAAACACCCCAAATTTGCCCTCACCCATTCACACCATGGCTTGTGGTCATTTCATATGCATAAACACAATCATACCATCTCATATTCCATTTTTGATTCACTGCATAGGTTCTAAGTCATCTGCATCTAGGGTTTGTGATCTGAGCAATCCAAGAGCTTCTTGAGCCACTCCAAAGGTCATCAATCACTTCAAAGGGATCCATATGTGTTCAAGTATCATATTATATCCTCTCAAAGTCAAGAATGCCAAAGAATCACAAGAACTGGGATTGGTATGGAGGCAGAGCCAGGATTAGACTGCAGATGACCTAAAATTAGGGTTTTGGTTTCAGAGGCCATAACTCCAAATTTTTTGGTCATTCTTGTTTCTATTGGTCTCTATATGGTATAGGGAGTATGCATATCAATTTTCATGAAGAAATTCCATGGGGACGTCATCTGATCAAGAGTTGACTTTTCAGACAAGTCAGTGCAAAATTAGGGCATCTGAGGCCCCCAATGACCCAACCAAGGGGTGATCTTCATCATTTTGAGTGTATTTGATCTTTATTTGATCATGGAAGAAGGTTGAAGTTCACAAAATTCAATAATTACAAGTTTTTGCAAAGTTGACTTTTTCGGGTAAGTTTGACTTTTAAGGAATTTGTCATTTTAGGCAATTTTTCAACCCTTACTTTTTGATCCAAAAATGCTTCAAATGGAAAAACTTTGGTCATGAAAGTTGTAGAATAGATCTTTCCCTTTTCAAAAAGTACAAGAACATGACCTAATTCATTTTGGATCAAAAGTTATGGTTTGTCAAAGTTGGCAAAAATCACTAAATTTCAAGTTATGCACCAAATGGAAAACTTGCAAATTCATATACCAAGCATTCTAGTGACTTCAAAATGGCTTCAAAACTTCATCACATGATCATACATGACCTAAAAAACAGAATTGTCCCAAGGGATTTTGCATTGCTTGCTTTGGTTTTCAAAGATCCTTAAGTCATTTTCCATTACAAGTGCAAAAGATGGATTTTTGGCAAAGTCATTTTCCAAAGGGTCATGTGATTACCAACTGATTTCTATACATTGCCATGACCAATTGAGACATCATGTAACAAAATTCAGCAAGAAATGCCTCATGTACATAGCATAAAATCTCAAAGAAAGCACAAGTGGGCAAGTTGCAAAAGCTAGCATAGCTCATGATCCATATGTTGCAGTCACTCTCAAGCAATCTAAGGGTCATCCTTGACCCAAGCTAAAGCAAGACATGACCTCAAACTGCTGCTGCCATAGCCCATGCTGCAAGTACAAGCCAACTTGACTTTTTGGCCAAAACTTCCCATACTCATGGAACAGTAAACAGCCACCCCTACTGACCTGCTCCACAGGCTATTCACACATTGTGGGAATGATATAGCACAGCATTGGCCCTTGAAGCAAGCCAGAACTCAGTCCCCACAAAAACTGTCAAAGGGCTTCCCTTCTTCGAATCTCATTTTCCAGCCATCAAACATCCAATTTCTCTTCACCAACAAATCAAACACCCTAAAAGGAACCAGAATCAACCATTGCTAGAGCTTAAAACATCATATACACAGACCTCATTTTCTGATATATCAGATTTGAACCTCTCAAAATAGCTTGTTTAAGCTCCATCCAAGCTTGCCATTAGCACCAGGGGACCCATTGGAGTGAGTCTGCACCAAAGAATAGCCCAGAAAGCCCAAAATCAGAAGCTTCCACCTCAGGTATGGCCATGAACTTTTTCTCACAGAGCTTGCATTTTATGTTATAAATTGGTTGTGTATGTCTTGCTGATCATGGGGATGTGATTAGAATTGAAAATGAGTGAGAAATGAGGATTTACCAAAGCTCTGAAACTTTACCCGTGAATCTTGTTGGCTTCGATTCTCTTTGTTTAAGCATGATAAATTTAGTTTGAGAGGTGATTTGAGTGGGGTTTGGGTAGAGGAACATTTCCCTGCTTTTAATTTGATAAATGGTGGCCTGAATCTTGATCTAGGGTTTTCAACCCGCCGGAGAAGATGACCGGAGCTTCCCTCCGGTCACCTGAATGTTGTTAACCCTAATCCTATAATTAAATGGCGTTTGAATGCTGAGCGTTGGATCATATGACTTGGGTTGACTTGGCGCGTGTATGTGTGGTCCAGATGGGTCCATTTTGCCCTAATCACCATTAACCTAATTAATCCATTTAATTAATTCGTAAAACTTAATTAAAGCCAAAGTCAATCCAGGCCATTCATTAGCGCGCCAGTCAACCATTTCCCTTCAACTTTGAATCTGGATCATTGGATCAGATTAATTTTCATTTTATTTTGTTTTATTTTATTTTCTTTCCATTTAACTTGTACAATTTATTAAAAATAGCAAAAATCATTTAAAAATTATGAAATTTTTTGTCAAGAGTTTCATTAATTTTTAAAACACAAAAATATTTTTATTTTTATTTTTAGCATTAAAAAAGTATTTTTAAATATTTAAAAGTTTCTTTTTAATTAATTAATGAGAATTAATTAATTAAAAATACTTTTAGGTATTTAAAAATCACCAAAAAATTCATGAAACCTTTAAAAACATTTAGAAACATTGTCCAACCTTCAAACCAAATTTCATTTTTGATCTTGATGCATTTTGAGAATTTTTCATGGAATTAAAATCATTTTGATGCATTATTTTGATCCAAACTTCAAAAAATCATTTATGCCTAACCCTAAAGAGTTGGACTTTGATTCTTCTTGCATTGCATTGTGTTTAGCATGTAGTTTTTGAGATTAAATGGCCATGATTTGATCTTCCATTTTCAATTTGTTTGGTAATTTTCTTGTTAAGGAACCCTAAAACCCTAGAAAACTTTGGAAAATCATAACTTGAACTAGGTTAAGAGTTGGAACCTCTCCTTTGGGCAGTGAGTTAGTAGAGGATTAGGGGTCCTTTGAGTGCATTTTCAATTTTTTTTATCTTGATGTTTGCTTCTGATTTTGGTTTGTGTTTGATGCTTTGATCATAAACCCTAATTTGGGCTTCCATATGCATCCATCTTGCATCTGCATTCATACCTTGACTTGCCATGACATGTTATGCCTCCATGTGATTCATTTAACATCATAAGACATATTGAAAGCATGTTTGATCATTGCATTTTGCATTTGCCTTGTTGTATGTCATTTGCATTTCATTACTTTTCATGTATGATCATGGTCCTTAACTTGCTCCATTTGCATCCATAAGCTTGTATGATCATCCCCATGTGTTGTTTCATGTTTGTAGCATCTCATAGCATCATCATCCTCATGTATGTGCTTCTGGTTTTGTTTCTCATCATGCCATTTCATTCCATTTTGGCATTGCATTGCATTCCTTTACTAACTTTTCAGGTGGTAAGTAATTTTGAGAGGTGGATTTGCCTTCACTTCTCATATTTTCTTCTCATCTACCTCATGCATCCTTGCTGCATTTTGTTATGTGTTTGAGATTGAGCTTGCTCTTTCTTCTTCTTCTCACTTTCTTTCCTCAAGTGACTTGCCTTCTTAATTGAAGCAAGTTGCTTTGCTTCTCTTGATCCTTTCATCTGCTTCCTGGTGGTTCCATTGAAGATCTTGCTCTTGTAAACCTCACAAACCTTAGGAACAAACAAGCATGACAATGATTAGGGTTTTGATTAGTCTCCCCACTTAGTTTTACCTTTGTGTCTCTTTGAGTCTCCTCTTCTCACCTCATAATCAGGGACTAAACCCTAAAGGCTTTAAGGCTTTGTGATTAAGCTTATGCCTGCATCCTTCTATTAGGATGGAGTGTATAAATTTAATCCTAAGTGTTAAACCCTTAATGTGTTTAACTCCTTTAATCAATCCACCTAATAATCATCAAGACATCAAGCTTGTAACTTGGGCCTTGCATTAGGGTTCTAATTCTTCCTTAATTGGTTAAGAAGGACTAACCCTAGTGTTAATGGACAAGTCCCCCTCAAGTTGTCTTACAAACCCTAAAAATCACTTCATCATCATACCATTAAATAAAATCCACTTAACCAAAGGCTTGTTTTGTCATGAGTTTAATCCCTAATCATGGATTAAGTTGAGGAGCTTTCCTCAGCTTAAACATTCTCATCTATTATCCTTCTATTAGGATGGTGTAATGAGTCTGTTTAATCTTTGATTATGGCTTAACCGCATTACTTAACACTAAATAAAAACACCAAAAACATCTAAATAATCACAAGTAGGTCAATGATCTTAGTCCTACATCAAAGGTGTTTAAGTGTGAGAAGCTGACTTCACACTTAAGGTATTCTCATTGCCCCTAATCAGAGGGAAGATGTGATGAGTTTACTAATCCATTGGTTTAGGCTTAAGCTCATTAACTTATGACAAATTCTCAAAAGCAATAAAAGACTGAAAACTCAAAAACAAACAATAATCGTCTCCTTCGGGATTCTTTTCTCATCTCATTCACTCACAAACGAGAACTTGCTTCTTCCGTCTAATGCAAGACAGTTTGCATCTGTGCCAGACAGATCATACACTTGAGCATAGGCAAGCAAGCAGTTCACAAGTCAATTCATCTTTCAGTCTCTTTGGGTCGAACTACGGTGTTCTGACTTCCTCATTGCACGAGAGGATACGTAGGCATAACTTAACGGTTATCGAACAAAAGTCTCTGTATATTCCCCCTCTTTTCAGCCTTATTCTTTAAGCCTCATGATCTTGAGCATCTTATTCCTGTTCTTACACTGACACTGTATATATCACATTTCACACATCTTACACTGACACCTGTACATCTTTTCCAGCTATTTTATACACAGATTGCACTGACACTACCCCTTTAAAAACACAAATCTTTTAAGCGTGGATCCCGTCGAGTACGGCGGACAATCTGGGTGCTAATACCTTCCCAGGTTGTAACCAACCCCCTTTCTCAGTCTCTCTGGTTCGCAACCGTCTTATCCATCTTTTCTTAGGTCTATGCAGCATTGCCTTTCCTCCGGGATAAAAATGCCTAGCTGGCGACTCTATTCATCTCCAGTGAGTTCACTGCTGTGTGTTCTTATTGTCCCTTTCACCGACCGTTCGCGTTTGTACCTTTATTTGGGCCATTTCCCATTTATCGGGAGCGACAGCTTGGCGACTCTGCTGGGGAAGAAATACTGCAACCAGGGCTTCTGGTTCTTTTTGTGGGTTCCTCCTAGCGCTTGATTGATTTGTGTTTACTGGGGTGTTATGTGCTAGTTGAGCTTGTGTATTTGCTTTATTTTTGCTTTATGTACAGTTACTTTATTGCTTTCCTTATAGTTTTGCATATATCATACTGTCATACTGTGCTGGCTGGATCTGTTTGTTTACTTTGGTGGGTGGGGTTCTATTGAGAGTTATGGTCCTATACATGGGACCTGAGTGACACCTAGGCTAGAGTGGTTCATATTCTTTCCCATTCCATCTCGGTCTGGTGCGGGAATATGAAACACGGTTCAGATATGGGTTTCTTCTTGAGAACTCTGTGTTGCAGATTTCCTGCAATACTAGGGCTATCTGGGAAGCCTGCTAAGTCTGGATGACCTTTAGTATTGACCTTCAGAAACTGAGGTGAATTAGAGGAGGAAATTTTATGGTTATTGTAAACACTGTACCTCCGGGTTAGAAGTGTTTACACTTCTCATAACTGATCCGAGTCTGAGGATCCTTGTTTTAGAACACCACCTGTGAGGGGGTTGGGCTGTTTACAGGTTTGCAGGTACCTTTGACCTCAACATACCCTGTTACTTTGTTTGAATAAGAGTACTCCATTTTGGAACAGTTCTTGTGATTCTAAAAACCCTGGACATGTGGCTCCTTATTTGAGTCCCCCACCTTGGTTACTGGACTTATAGACCTCCATCTGGATTTCTTGAACATACCTGGACCTATATATCAGAACATTTGATCAGATCCAGCTCAGTCACAAACCCTTGCTTATCATTTGCATACATCATCATTGCATCATTTTAACATTTGCTTCTTTGTTTTTCAGGGTATCCATCCTATCATTTTGGCTTGGTTTTGACCCCATCATCTGCATAGGCCTATCTTCACCAGTATCTACTCCAGTTATCAGCTATCTGCATCATCAGTCTCAGCCTGTCAGAGGCTCATCATCAATTTCATTCTCCATCATCAGCATCTGTCTTATTTCTTCTTCAGCAACATGGCACCTAAGAAAAGTAACATCTCCTATCACTTCTTTGAGCCTGAGCTAGCCAGCATCAGGAGGATTCAGACCCTGATTACTCCAGACCATATACCACTTTTTAGAGAACATTATGGAGGAATCCTTGATGTGGTTATGGATTTGGACCCTTCACAAAGGAGCTTGGTACATACTTGCCTGCAGTTCTATGATCCCCCTTTGAGGTGCTTCACATTTCAGAATTTTCAGTTGGGACCCTTGTTGGAGGAATATTCATCATTGGTTTGTGTACCCATCAGGGGTGGAATCCCCTTCAACCCTGAGATGGCTTTCCCAAGTAATGAGGAAATAGCAAGAGCTTTACATCTGGAACCAGTTCTGATTGGGAAGAATTTAACATCTAAAGCTGGAATCTCTGGTTTTCATCTGGATTTCTTGACTTCTCAGGCTAGTCTAAAGGCCTCCCTGGGGGATTGGAAGGCAGTCTGTGCTTTGTTGGCCCTTAGTATATATGGGGTCATACTTTTTGCAGATGAGCCTAGGTTTGTTAGCAAGAGTGCAATCCATCTTTTCATCCTAAGAAACCCAGTACCCACCTTACTGGGAGACCTTTACTACTCTGTTCATCAAAGGAATGAAAAGCAAAGGGGAAGATTAGTGAGATGCTGTGCTCCTTTGTTCCATACTTGGCTGCTCAAGAATCTGCCAAAGACTGATGCATTCTTAAACCCTCATCAGCAGAAGAACTGGGCTAGGAGGCTTGTTGCTCTAACCTCAGATGATATCAGATGGTGTACTCAGAGCACCAAGGGCAGAGACATTATTACAAGTTGTGGGCAATTTCCCAATGTGCCTCTGATTGGAGTGAAAGGGTGCATCAATTATAATCCTCTACTATTCAAAAGACAGCTGGGCTATGCATTAGTCCATCCTCCTAGGGCACAGGATCTGACTGAGACCCTTTATTGTGAAATCAAGCCTAACTTGGCTGTTGTCAGGCAAGCAGCTTGGGCCTGGGACAATGTGCAGACTAAGGGGGTAACCATCCTGGGGAAGTGCAACAATGTGGCATCAGCACAGTACTATGAGTGGTCCCATACCAGAGCTCAAATTACAGGAATGCCCTTCACTGTTGAAGATATGCCTGGACCTTCCACAACACCACCTCCAGCAACTGTCAGCTTAGAGGAGTTTGAGAAATTGAAAGAAAGGAATGAAAAACTGACTCAAGCTCTACAGAAGACCCTCTGGAAGAGGAGTGATGGTAGATTGGATATTGAAAGGTTGGAGAAGTTGAAGATAGAGCATCTGGCTAGGATTGAGAAGTCTGAAGATTACATCAAAAAGTCTAGGGCTGGAGAACAGATCTTGAAGAATGCCTGCAAGGAGGCCCAGTTCCAGAAGGCCAGGACTGATTTGTATCTGAAGGAGAGCCAAGCTAGGTGGGTCAGGATCACCGAGGCTCGTACTCTGGAAGATAAAAGGACTCAGGATAAGATTGAGCAGATGGAAGCCAGTGCAAAAGAGCAACAGGAAGCCCTAGCAGCAGCCCAGAGGGAGATCTCAGAGCTGAAGATTAGAGCTGGTGTGAAGAGGTCAAAGGACCAGAGTCAACACAAGAAGCTGACTGCAGCTGTTACAACCAGGAATCTCCTTATCAGGAATCTTACAGAGCGCCCGGCTGATCCTGTGACTGAAGCACTTCTCAAGGAAGTTCAGGAGGATGAGTTTGGTCTTGGTGTTTGACTTTTGCTTGTTGTTGCTTTCATTTCATGTACTTTTCTTTATGATGTATTTTTGACCCCTCAGAGGGCTTGTATTGTAAGAAGAAACAAACTATGTATCATGTTACTTTTTGTAATATATATGTATCAGTTTGTTTTATCCGAATTCTTCAAAGCAACATCACAAACATCTTCAAGGGTCTGGAAGGGTCGAAACCAAGTGCCAAGCTGGATACCTTGGAAGCAAATAAGCATAACTGCATTGCATACTAACCTTTTACCTTGTTTTATAGGTTTTTGATTTACTTGTTACTAACTCTGTTGTGATGTCAGGAACTATTGCTCGACGACGCGTGTTCCCACTCAACCGTCCACATAGGTATCCAACCCGCAACAATCTTCCGGGCATACAAATGGACCAGGTACAGCAGGACCTTACAGAGGTCAGGAATCAAATGGCCAATGAAAGGCTAGAAATGAGGAATCAGATGACACAATTTATGGAGGTGATGAACAATATGGCTCAAAGCCAGGAGAGGTTGAGAGCCATGGTAGAAAGGCAGAATCAAGAAGATCCCCATCTGGGGACTGCTGGCACAAGCAACAATGAGAGGGTCCAACCTCATGTCAATCCCCCTGTATTTGGACCCCACCTCCACCCAGAGATTAACATCCCTGCCACTGCACAAGGGAATGTTACTACAGGCAGGGTGCTGCAAGAAGACCCCCAGGAAGATCAGTTCACAGTGATGGGAGCTGGGGAGGAGGCCTATGACAGAAGGCTTGAAGAGATTGCTGAGAAATTAAGATCCTTAGAGTCTCAAAACTCTCTGGGTTTTGATGTTATGGACATGGGCTTGGTAGACGGGGTCAGGATTCCCCATAAGTTCAAGCCTCCTTGTTTTGAAAAGTACAACGGGACTTCCTGCCCACGGACCCACTTACAATCCTTTCTGGGGAGGTTGAAGGCCTATACCATGGACGAGAATCTATGGATGTTTTATTTTGAGGATAGCTTGACCGGAGCTTCGAGGGAATGGTATTCTCATCTGACTATAGCGACCATCCGGTGTTGGAAAGATTTGGCAGAGGCCTTCATTAGGCAATATCAGTATAATTTGGATATGGCACCCAACAGGACCCTCCTAATGGGAATGTCACAGTCGTCTATAGAAAGTTTCCGAGAGTATGCCCAGAGATGGAGGCAATTGGCTGCTGCTGTTCAGCCACCTATGTCAGAGAGGGAGATGGCAGATATGTTTATGAACACCCTCCAAGGAACATACATTGACAGGCTAGCTTCCTTCTCTTCAACCAGCTTTGCAGATGTTGTCATAGCTGGGGAAAGAATTGAGAGCCTATTAAAAATGGGCAAAATTTCTGACAACGGTGCCAGCTCGTCCAGCAATACAAGGAAGCTTTTTGTAGGCCCAAGAAGAACTGGTGAGACCAATGCTATCCACACCAACAGGGGCAGACCCCAATATGTTCACAGATCTGTGGCAGCAGTCACCATCCCCGCTCCAGTTCATCCACAACCAGCTTATCAACCACCGCAACAAAATTATCAGCAACAACCTCAGTACCAGCAACAAACTCAGTATCCTCCGAGAAACTACAACAACACCAACAACAACAATCAGCAAAGGCCATTTCAACAGAGACCTTCTCAGGCCAATAGGGTGATCGATCCGATCCCTATGCCCTATGCAACATTACTGCCACAACTCCTGAAACTCAACCTAGTTGAGCTAAGGACGTTGGCACCTCCAGATCCTAACAGTCTACCCAGAAATTATGACTCCAACGCCAGGTGTGCTTTTCATTCAAATGCACCTGGCCATAGTACAGAGAAGTGCAGAGCTTTGCACATGAAGGTACAAGACCTGGTAGACTCTAAGGCTCTAAACTTTGCACCACCACCAAATGTTAACAAAAACCCTATGCCACACCACGGAGGTCCCAGAATCAATGCTATTGAAGAAGACAAGCTGTCTTATTTAATAACCAGTGTGGGTCAGATTCGGACACCGTTGGTAGAGATTAAGGCTCAACTCCTCGAATGTCAAATGTTCCCGGGATGTGAGCTAGGGTGTGCTTACTGCAACATTTCAGTGAATGGTTGTGATAACTTGAGGGATGGCATAGATGGTCTTATCCAGAGTGTCCTGCTTCAAATTACAACAACGTTTCCAACAAATCCAGCAATCTCATCAGCAACAATTCCAGTATCTCCTACAACTGCAACAACTATTGTTCCCGACAACTCTTCAGTTTCATTAACAAATGTTTCATCTGTCATTTCAACTGACCAGATATCAACGAACACTCCTTCTACAACTTCAGCACCACTTCATTTTGAAACTCCTACAACAACAACATCCATCCTTCCAACAATGTCTCCTACAACATCAGCAGCAAACAATGAAGATGTCTCAACCGTTACAATTCATTATGATCCTGAGAGTGATTCTTCCTACAACTCACAAAATGTCACTCCAGTCAGAGCACCAGTCACAATATATTATGATCCACAGACTATCACGGTCCCTTCTGCAGCTGCAATCAGTCCAGTCACTATCACGGTGCCTGGACCAATACCTTATGAAAGCAGTAATGCCATCCCCTGGCATTACGGTGCTGATCTATACTGCGAAGGACAGAAAATAACTCTTGAATCATCAACCCCTTCACCACAAGTAGACAATGTGGGGGGAGGCAGAGGCTTCACTCGAAGCGGACGTCTCTTTGCTCCACAAATTCAAAGACCCACTGCCGAGGCAGAAGCTGCTGCCAAGGCAAAAGGGAAAAGCCTGGTACAAGAAGAACAAGTTGCCAAAGAAGCTTTGAAAACCCCTTTCGATCAAGAGGTTGATGAATTCATGAGAATCATCAAGAAAAGTGATTACAAGATAGTGGACCAGCTTCACCAGACGCCTTCCAAGATCTCTATTCTGTCATTGCTTATGTGTTCCGAAGCTCATCGGAACGCACTACTCAAAGTCTTGCACGCAGCTTACGTGCCTGAAGAGATCACCGTCAATCAGTTGGAAACTGTGGTTGGAAATGTTACTGCTAGCAATGGACTAGGGTTCACCAACACTGATTTGACTACGGAAGGCCGCAATCATAACAAGGCCTTACACATCACCATGGAATGTAAAGGTGCAGTCCTTTCCCATGTGCTGGTAGACACAGGGTCATCCCTCAATGTCTTACCCAAAAAGGCCCTTGTGAAGCTGGAATATGAAGGATTGGCATTGCGTCCCAGTATCTTAGTGGTGAGAGCCTTTGACGGCTCCAAGAGATCAGTTCTGGGGGAAATTGAGTTACCTGTAACGATTGGCCCACAAACTTTCAAAACGACCTTCTACGTGATGGATATACAGCCCGCCTACAGTTGTTTATTGGGTAGGCCATGGATTCACGCCGCTGGCGCCGTGACCTCAACCCTTCACCAGAAGTTAAAATTCGAGTGGGAGGGTCAAGTCGTTACTATCTGTGGAGAGGAGGATATTTTTGTCAGCCACCTGGCTACCTACAAATATATTGAGATGGATGGGGAGATCCATGAAACAATGAGTCAAGGGTTTGAGGCCTTGACCGTGAATGAAACATCTGCTGTACCTGGAATCTCCATGGCGTCTTATCAACAAGCCCGGAAGGTTGTTGAAGAAGGAACTGCCCGAGGCTGGGGCAAGGTTATATCTGTGGAGGAGAAGAAGGACAAATTTGGGTTGGGTTACAGACCAACTCAACAAAATCAAGCAGAGGCTGCTGAGAAGCACGGTTTTGTCAGTGGGGGGATACTCACCCCTGATGCTATCAACAATTTGGAAGACGAGCTGGAAGAAGAACGCAATCTGGGGAATTGGATACGTCCAAAGATCCCGGGGAGCAGTATCTCAAACTGGTCTTCCCAGGAAATTATAAGAGTTACTCATGCAGAGTAATTATTATTTCCTGTATTTTTATAGCATGCATCAAAGTCTTGCATCTTGCCCAAGATGACAAGACTCATTTTGTAATCGGGCCATCTGTACCTTTTGTGCAACAAGATTAATCAATGAAATATCAGACATCTTTTTGCAAATGAGTCTTTTTCTTTTCCGCTCATTGTTTTTCCATTCTTCTTTTTGTACAAAAAATAAATGGCGATGTTTTCAAAATGACGACTTTATTTCACTTTTTTAAAAACAAGATTAAAATCAATCACTAAAATGAACAAACTGAACCCTTGCAGAGAGTGTCTTCCAGACAGCACCGACAACAGCACGGCTATGACTTCGTATGACTTTGACAATCCAATCAATCAAGCTGATGAAGGGGTTGAAGAAGAATATGAGCTTCCTGAAGAGCTAGCCAGGTTGTTGAGACAAGAGGAGAAGGTTATCACTCCTCATCAGGAGGAGGTTGAAACAATCAATCTTGGTACAGACGAAGACGTGAAAGAGGTTAAAATCGGGGCCTGCCTACAAGACTCAGTGAAGAGGCAACTGATTGATCTGCTTCAAGAATATGTGGATGTGTTTGCTTGGTCTTATCAAGATATGCCAGGGTTGGACACCGACATTGTTGTACACACGCTGCCTCTAAGAGAAGAATGCCCACCGGTTAAACAGAAACTGCGCCGTACTCGCCCAGACATGGCAATGAAAATCAAAGAAGAGGTACAAAAGCAGTGGGACGCCGGGTTCCTCGCTGTAACTAACTATCCGCCGTGGGTTGCTAATATAGTACCTGTGCCTAAGAAAGACGGCAAAGTAAGAATGTGTGTTGACTACCGGGATCTGAACAGAGCCAGCCCGAAAGATGACTTCCCATTACCTCACATCGATGTATTGGTGGATAACACGGCTCAGTTCTCGGTATTCTCCTTCATGGACGGATTTTCAGGATACAATTAGATTAAGATGTCACCTGAAGACATGGAGAAGACAACCTTCATCACACCCTGGGGCACCTTCTGTTACAAGGTGATGCCATTCGGACTGAAGAATGCTGGTGCAACATATCAACGGGCTATGGTGACATTATTCCACGATATGATCCATAAAGAAATAGAATGTTATGTGGATGACATGATCGCCAAGTCCCTCACTGAAGAAGACCACCTGGTGAATCTGCTAAAACTATTCAAGCGTCTGAGGAAGTACCAACTGAAGTTGAACCCCAACAAATGCACATTCGGGGTGCGATCTGGTAAGCTGCTGGGGTTTATTGTAAGCGAAAAAGGGATTGAAGTTGACCCTGATAAAGTCAAAGCTATACAAGAGATGCCTGCACCGAAAACAGAGAAGGAAGTTCGAGGGTTCTTAGGTCGATTGAACTACATTTCACGGTTCATATCTCACCTTACAGCAACCTGCGAACCCTTGTTCAAACTGCTAAGAAAAGAACAAACGGTCAGGTGGAACGAAGACTGCCAGAAGGCTTTTGACAAGATCAAGGAGTACTTGCAAGAACCTCCAATCCTTATGCCTCCAGTTGAAGGAAGACCTCTAATTATCTACTTGACAGTATTAGAAGAGTCGATGGGGTGTGTGTTGGGCCAGCATGACGAGTCTGGTCGAAAAGAGTATGCAATATACTACCTAAGCAAAAAGTTTACCGACTGTGAACAACGTTATTCACTGCTCGAGAAAACTTGATGTGCTTTAGCGTGGGCTGCTCGCCGACTAAGGCAGTATATGTTAACCCACACCACTTTATTGATCTCAAAGATGGATCCAGTTAAGTACATTTTTGAGAAGCCAGCACTTACCGGACGGATTGCAAGATGGCAAATGATTCTCACGGAATATGACATTTAGTACACATCTCAGAAAGCCATCAAGGGCAGTGTATTGTCTGAATACCTTGCTGAGCAACCTATTGATGATTACCAGCCTATGAGATTTGACTTCCCTGATGAAGACATCATGTTCATAAAAGCGAAAGATCATGAAGAGCCTGTTCACACTGAAGGGCCCGACCCGGAAGAAGAATGGACTATGATGTTTGATGGGGCTGTTAATATGAATGGTCGTGGTGTTGGTGCAGTACTCATTACACCCAAAGGAGTTCACATGCCTTTCTCGGCAAAACTCACCTTCAACTGCACTAACAACGAAGTTGAATACGAAGCTTGCATTATGGGTCTTGAGGAAGCCATTGACCTCAGGATCAAGACATTGACTGTATTCGGAGATTCAGCTCTGGTAGTTAATCAGACCAATGGAAAATGGTACACACACCAGGATCATCTGATACCTTACAGGGATTATACAAGAAGGTTACTGACTTTCTTTACAGCAGTCAAGCTTGAGTATATCCCTCGGGACGAGAATCAGTTTGCAGATGCTCTTGCCACCATTTCATCCATGATCAAAGTGCAAGCTGCCAACTTTGTACCTCAGATTTCAGTATCCAGACTTGACAGGCCAGCATATGTATTTGCAGCAGATGTTGTCAAAGATGATAAGCCTTGGTTCTATGACATTAAGTGCTTCTTGGAGGATCAAACATACCCACCTGGGGCATCTCCCAATGATAAGAAGACTTTGAGAAGGCTCGCTGGTAGTTTCTTCCTGAACACTGATGGTTCTTTGTACAAAAGGAACTTTGATATGGTACTCCTCAGATGTGTTGACAAGACAGAAGCAGACTTGTTAATGCATGAAGTGCACGAAGGATCCTTTGGTACCCATGCTGGAGGATATGCCATGGCTAAGAAATTGCTAAGATCAGGTTATTACTGGATCACAATGGATGCCGACTGTTGTGCCTATGCCAGAAAATGCCATAAGTGCCAGATCTATGCAGATAAGGTGCATGTGCCTCCCAATCCTCTGAATGTGATGTCTTCACCCTAGCCCTTTGCTATGTGGGGCATTGACATGATTGGCAAGATTGAACCAACTGCTTCAAACGGCCACAGATTCATCTTGGTTGCTATTGACTATTTTACCAAGTGGGTTGAAGCAGCTTCCTATGCAAATGTTACAAGACAAGTGGTAGCCAGACTTCTGAAGAGAGATATCATTTGTCGATACGGAGTTCCCGAGCGAATCATTACTGATAATGGTTCCAACTTGAACAACAAAATGATGGCTGAGTTATGCCGGGACTTCAAGATCCAACATCACAATTCTTCTCCTTACAGGCCAAAGATGAATGGCGCTGTTGAGGCAGCTAACAAGAATATTAAGAAGATTGTGCAGAAGATGGTAGTCACCTACAAGGACTGGCACGAAATGCTACCATTTGCCTTGCATGGGTACCGCACGTCAATCAGAACATCCACTGGGGCAACGCCGTATCAACTTGTGTATGGTATGGAAGCAGTCCTACCTGTTGAAGTTGAATTACCCTCTCTACGAGTACTGATGGATGTTAAGCTGAACGAAGCAGAATGGGTCCGGTCCCGATACGAACAACTGAGTCTGATTGAAGAGAAAAGATTGGCTGCAATCTGTCATGGGCAGCTATATCAGAAAAGAATGAAGAGATCCTTCAATCAGAAAGTTAGGCACCGAGAGTACCAAGTAGGAGATCTTGTGCTGAAAAGAATCCTCCCTCCTCATACAGACCACAGGGGCAAATGGACTCCGAATTATGAAGGACCATTCGTGGTAAAGAAAGTTTTCTCTGGCGGAGCACTGATGCTCAGCACCATGGATGGTGAAGATTTCCCGTCCCCTGTGAATTCAGATGCAGTTTAAAAATACTTCGCATAAAATGACCCGCTGGACATAAAAACAGAATGTAAGTCCAGGCAAAAATAGGGCATCCCGGCGAGTCAAAAACAGAATAAAAGACTCGGGCAAAAATAAGGGAAAATAAACAAAAAAACGTACACCCGCTGAGTTGAAAAGCCGCATTGGACAACTCAGGCAAAAATGGGTATCCCGATGGATTGAAAACCCGAAAGGGCGATCCATGCAAAATGAGGGAATAAGCGAACAACTGCACTTTGAATTCGTCTGTGTCACCTACAACTTGGAAAGCTTCGAAAGGATCAGGCTTCTGTCAGAATTAACCTTCTTCAGAAAGCAGGACGAGAAGAGCGTCAACAGTCATACGAGTCATAGCAGGAGGGGGAGCTCCTTTGAAAGCATCGTCAACATCGCCAGCATTTTGTTTCTCAATTTATAACAATCTCCTCATTTTAGGAGATTTGTTTCTTTGACTGTATCTCGCCAATTCAGGGCATTTGAATTAATAAAATCAGATTTTTCAGTCATGGTTCGTCTTGTACATTTTTATTTGCAAAGAATGTCTGATGTCTCTAAAAAACTGATTGCATAAGTACAGATGTTTATCTTCAAAATAAAAACACGTGCTTGCAGGAAATGTACTTACTCCCAAGAGTGCTTGACCTCTCCTAACAGGATCCAGTAAAGGATACCTCGGGATCACTTGTGCGTTTCTCTATCTTTGCAGGATTGCAGGTATCCAAAACGCAACTCGGGGCATGAAAGCTTCATCCCAGCAATCTGACAAATCGACACTCAGTCTTAGCACCCAAGGTGTTTTCTCCCCAGCTGAGTTGCCACTTGTTGCTTCTCCCAGCCGAGTTGCCAGTCATTCTTCCTCGGTCAGATACAAAATCCAGGGAACCACTTCCCCACAGAGTTTCAGCCTCTATCCAGAAGAGCAACGCATGAAGGAGTCACAACAGAGTGACGAAAGCTTCTATAAACCCCAGCTGGGTCCTTCATTTACTGGAAAAGGTCTATCATTGACCCATTTCCCCAAGCAGATGCATCTCACCAGATCTACCAATGATCTCATCCCCAGCTGGGATGTCCATTTCGAGCAGATCGGCCAGAGATCTTCGCGGCAACGGGATCCACATCCCGGTTTGGTGCCTTTGCATAATCACGGCATTCGCATCATATTCACCCACAAAGCGTAGCATTCCGTCTAAAACGGAGCATTACGGCAAAAATCCAACATAGCATAATCATAGGCCATGTTTTTGAATCAAACACTTGAGAATATCTGAAACCCATCAGCAATACACAAAATTCCCCAGCGGAGATTCCCCAGCAAAAGCAGTTGCCTCACATTCACGAACACCAGTATATACTCCTTTTGGCACCCGTCCGTGTCATACCCTCAGCAGAAAGCCAAAGACATCCTCTTTGCACTCACATATACTTATATACATTTCCTTGACATCCGTCCGTGTCATTTTCCCAGCACAGTAACATAAACACTTTGCATACTAAATACTTGTTTATACTATACTTTTCTCCTTTTGACACTCGTCCGTGTCACTCTCCCCAGCAGATAAACACTCATCTATACACCACTCACGTTTATACAGATACTCGTCCGTATCTTGTATACACCGTTTGTATCCCCACAGATTCCACACTGGTCCATGTTCTTTGTTAACCAGTTGGTACTCGTCCGTACCATCATCTCAGAACATGCTTCAAGCGTTTGTTTCTACCTGATACTCGTCCGTATCATAGTCTTAAGGATGCTCGTCCGCATCTTTAATCCATACACCGTGTCAAACACTTATGTCTTCTTGAACACAGACACTCGCCTGTGTCTACTATTCCCCAGAAGAGTTCCCTCAGATTCAACACTCGTCCGTGTTCTCTGTTAACCAGTTGATACTCGTCCGTATCATCATCTCTGAACACGTGTCAGTATTTGTTTCTACTCGATGCTCGTCCGTATCGTAGTCTTAAGGATGCTCGTCCGCACCTTTAATCTATACACAAGCATCTAAACACTTATACTTATTGTTTCTTGGATGTAAACACTCGTCCGTGTTTACCATTCCCCAGTAAATCGCCAACAAAGCATGTTTTCCTTTTATCTGACACTCGTCCTGTGTCATGATAAACCCTGAGAGCAGCCGCTAGGTGGTCGTCCTCCACCTCTTGATGGTCGTCCTCCGTCATGCTCATCCGATGGCCGTCCCCATCGTTGATCTTTTATCCGACATTCGTCCTATGTCGTTGATATTTAGCAGTCGTCCCCTGCTAGGTGGTCGTCCTCCACCTCTTGATGATCGTCCTTCATCATTTTATCCAATGGCCGTCCCCATTGTTGATCTTTGGTTATCTGACATTTGTCCTATGTCATGATAAACCTCAAGAGCAGCCGTCCCCTACTAGGTGGTCTTCCTCCACCTCTTGATGGTCGCCCTCCATCATGCTTGTCCGATGGCCGTCCCCATCGTTGACCTTTATCCGGCATTCGTCCTATGTCGCGATATTTTCTTCAGCCGTACCCTGCCAGGTGGTCGTCCTCCACCTTAGATGACCGTCCCTCATCTTAACCCAACAGAGCAACCGTCCCCTGCTAGGTGATCGTCCTTCACCTTTGATGACCGTACCTCATCATCTGTTTATTTCATTTATTCTTTAACCCGATGGCCGTCCCCGTCGTGGTCCCTTTTCTTTTTAGCCCGATGGTCGTCCCCGTCGTGGTCCCTTTTCCTTTTAACCCGATGGCCGTCCCCATCGTTGGTTGCTTTACTTTATGAACTTGATGGCCGTCCCCGTCATGTTTCATTAATCCCCAGAGAATCTTGCAGCTTTACTTGATGGCCGTCCCCATCATAATACCTTTTATCCCCAGCATGTCGGTCGTCCCCGTCATTGCCCTTTACTCAGCAGTCGTCCTCTGCTCGACGGTCTTCCTCCGTCGCCCGCACTTTACAATATACTTTATTTTCTTTTACAATCTTTATCCCTTTTCTTCTTCATTCAGTGAGTGCAAATTTTGGACTGTCTTTGGTATTCAACCACAAGTTATCTTGTTTGCCTGTTAAGCCGCTGCTTACATCCTGCACAACTAACTCATGTTTGAATAGGGGCAGCTGTAAACACCCCAAATTTTCCCTCACCCATTCACACCATGGCTTGTGGTCATTTCATATGCATAAACACAATCATACCATCTCATATTCCATTTTTGATTCACTGCATAGGTTCTAAGTCATCTGCATCTAGGGTTTGTGATCTGAGCAATCCAAGAGCTTCTTGAGCCACTCCAAAGGTCATCAATCACTTCAAAGGGATCCATATGTGTTCAAGTATCATATTATATCCTCTCAAAGTCAAGAATGCCAAAGAATCACAAGAACTGGGATTGGTATGGAGGCAGAGCCAGAATTAGACTGCAGATGACCTAAAATTAGGGTTTTGGTTTCAGAGGCCATAACTCCAAATTTTTTGGTCATTCTTGTTTCTATTGGTCTCTATATGGTATAGGGAGTATGCATATCAATTTTCATGAAGAAATTCCATGGGGAAGTCATCTGATCAAGAGTTGACTTTTCAGACAAGTCAGTGCAAAATTAGGGCATCTGAGGCCCCCAATGACCCAACCAAGGGGTGATCTTCATCATTTTGAGTGTATTTGATCTTTATTTGATCATGGAAGAAGGTTGAAGTTCACAAAATTCAAGAATTACAAGTTTTTGCAAAGTTGACTTTTTTGGGTAAGTTTGACTTTTAAGGAATTTGTCATTTTAGGCAATTTTTCAACCCTTACTTTTTGATCCAAAAATGCTTCAAATGGAAAAACTTTGGTCATGAAAGTTGTAGAATAGATCTTTCCCTTTTCAAAAAGTACAAGAACATGACCTAATTCATTTTGGATCAAAAGTTATGGTTTGTCAAAGTTGGCAAAAATCACTAAATTTCAAGTTATGCACCAAATGGAAAACTTGCAAATTCATGTACCAAGCATTCTAGTGACTTCAAAATGGCTTCAAAACTTCATCACATGATCATACATGACCTAAAACACAGAATTGGCCCAAGGGATTTTGCATTGCTTGCTTTGGTTTTCAAAGATCCTTAAGTCATTTTCCATTACAAGTGCAAAAGATGGATTTTTGGCAAAGTCATTTTCCAAAGGGTCATGTGATTACCAACTGATTTATATACATTGCCATGACCAATTGAGACATCATGTAACAAAATTCAGCAAGAAATGCCTCATGTACATAGCATAAAATCTCAAAGAGAGCACAAGTGGGCAAGTTGCAAAAGCTAGTATAGCTCATGATCCATATGTTGCAGTCACACTCAAGCAATATAAGGGTCATCCTTGACCCAAGCTGAAGCAAGACATGACCTCAAACTGCTGCTGCCATAGCCCATGCTGCAAGTACAAGCCAACTTGACTTTTTGGCCAAAACTCCCATACTCATGGAACAGTAAACAGCCACCCCTACTAACCTGCTCCACAGGCTATTCACACATTGTGGGAATGATATAGCACAACATTGGCCCTTGAAGCAAGCCAGAACTCAGTCCCCACAAAAACTGTCAAAGGGCTTCCCTTCTTCGAATCTCATTTTCCAGCCATCAAACATCCAATTTCTCTTCACCAACAAATCAAACACCCTAAAAGGAACCAGAATCAACCATTGCTAGAGCTTAAAACATCATACACACAGACCTCATTTTCTGATATATCAGATTTGAACCTCTCAAAATAGCTTGTTTAAGCTCCATCCAAGCTTGCCATTAGCACCAGGGGACCCATTGGAGTGAGTCTGCACCAAAGAATAGCCCAGAAAGCCCAAAATCAGAAGCTTCCACCTCAGGTATGGCCATGAACTTTTTCTCACAGAGCTTGCATTTTATGTTATAAATTGGTTGTGTATGTCTTGCTGATCATGGGGATGTGCTTAGAATTGAAAATGAGTGAGAAATGAGGATTTACCAAAGCTCTGAAACTTTGCCCGTGAATCTTGTTGGCTTCGATTCTCTTTGTTTAAGCATGATAAATTTAGTTTGAGAGGTGATTTGAGTGGGGTTTGGGTAGAGGAACATTTCCCTGCTTTTAATTTGATGAATGGTGGCCTGAATCTTGATCTAGGGTTTTCAACCCGCCGGAGAAGATGACTGGAGCTTCCCTCCGGTCACCTGAATGTTGTTAACCCTATTCCTGTAATTAAATGGCGTTTGAATGTTGAGCGTTGGATCATCTGACTTGGGTTGACTTGGCGCGTGTATGTGTGGTCCAAATGGGTCCATTTTGCCCTAATCACCATTAACCTAATTAATCCATTTAATTAATTCGTAAAACTTAATTAAAGCCAGAGTCAATCCAGGCCATTCATTAGCGCGCCAGTCAACCATTTCCCTTCAACTTTGAATCTGGATCATTGGATCAGATTACTTTTCATTTTATTTTGTTTTATTTTATTTTCTTTCCATTTAACTTGTACAATTTATTAAAAATAGCAAAAATCATTTAAAAATTATGAAATTTTTTGTCAAGAGTTTCATTAATTTTTAAAACACAAAAATATTTTTATTTTTATTTTTAGCATTAAAAAAGTATTTTTAAATATTTAAAAGTTTCTTTTTAATTAATTAATGAGAATTAATTAATTAAAAATACTTTTAGGTATTTAAAAATCACCAAAAAATTCATGAAACCTTTAAAAACATTTAGAAACATTGTCCAACCTTCAAACCAAATTTCTTTTTTGATCTTGATGCATTTTGAGAATTTTTCATGGAATTAAAATCATTTTGATGCATTATTTTGATCCAAACTTCAAAAAATCATTTCTGCCTAACCCTAAAGAGTTGGACTTTGATTCTTCTTGCATTGCATTGTGTTTAGCATGTAGTTTTTGAGATTAAATGGCCATGATTTGATCTTCCATTTTCAATTTGTTTGGTAATTTTCTTGTTAAGGAACCCTAAAACCCTAGAAAACTTTGGAAAATCATAACTTGAACTAGGTTAAGAGTTGGAACCTCTCCTTTGGGCAGTGAGTTAGTAGAGGATTAGGGGTCCTTTGAGTGCATTTTCAATTTTTTTTATCTTGATGTTTGCTTCTGATTTTGGTTTGTGTTTGATGCTTTGATCATAAACCCTAATTTGGGCTTCCATATGCATCCATCTTGCATCTGCATTCATACCTTGACTTGCCATGACATGTTATGCCTCCATGTGATTCATTTAACATCATAAGACATATTGAAAGCATGTTTGATCATTGCATTTTGCATTTGCCTTGTTGTATGTCATTTGCATTTCATTACTTTTCATGTATGATCATGGTCCTTAACTTGCTCCATTTGCATCCATAAGCTTGTATGATCATCCCCATGTGTTGTTTCATGTTTGTAGCATCTCATAGCATCATCATCCTCATGTATGTGCTTCTGGTTTTGTTTCTCATCATGCCATTTCATTCCATTTTGGCATTGCATTGCATTCCTTTACTAACTTTTCAGGTGGTAAGTAATTTTGAGAGGTGGATTTGCCTTCACTTCTCATATTTTCTTCTCATCTCCCTCATGCATCCTTGCTGCATTTTGTTATGTGTTTGAGATTGAGTTTGCTCTTTCTTCTTCTTCTCACTTTCTTTCCTCAAGTGACTTGCCTTCTTAATTGAAGCAAGTTGCTTTGCTTCTCTTGATCCTTTCATCTGCTTCCTGGTGGTTCCATTGAAGATCTTGCTCCTGTAAACCTCACAAACCTTAGGAACAACCAAGCATGACAATGATTAGGGTTTTGATTAGTCTCCCCACTTAGTTTTACCTTTGTGTCTCTTTGAGTCTCCTCTTCTCACCTCATAATCAGGGACTAAACCCTAAAGGCTTTAAGGCTTTGTGATTAAGCTTATGCCTGCATCCTTCTATTAGGATGGAGTGTATAACTTTAATCCTAAGTGTTAAACCCTTAATGTGTTTAACTCCTTTAATCAATCCACCTAATAATCATCAAGACATCAAGCTTGTAACTTGGGCCTTGCATTAGGGTTCTAATTCTTCCTTAATTGGTTAAGAAGGACTAACCCTAGTGTTAATGGACAAGTCCCCCTCAAGTTGTCTTACAAACCCTAAAAATCACTTCATCATCATACCATTAAATAAAATCCACTTAACCAAAGGCTTGTTTTGTCATGAGTTTAATCCCTAATCATGGATTAAGTTGAGGAGCTTTCCTCAGCTTAAACATTCTCATCTATTATCCTTCTATTAGGATGGTGTAATGAGTCTGTTTAATCTTTGATTATGGCTTAACCTCATTAATTAACACTAAACAAAAACACCAAAAACATCTAAATAATCACAAGTAGGTCAATGATCTTAGTCCTACATCAAAGGTGTTTAAGTGTGAGAAGATGACTTCACACTTAAGGTATTCTCATTGCCCCTAATCAGAGGGAAGATGTGATGAGTTTACTAATCCATTGGTTTAGGCTTAAGCTCATTAACTTATGACAAATTCTCAAAAGCAATAAAAGACTGAAAACTCAAAAACAAACAATAATCGTCTCCTTCGGGATTCTTTTCTCATCTCATTCACTCACAAACGAGAACTTGCTTCTTCCGTCTAATGCAAGACAGTTTGCATCTGTGCCAGATAGATCATACACTTGAGCATAGGCAAGCAAGCAGTTCACAAGTCAATTCATCTTTCAGTCTCTTTGGGTCGAACTACGGTGTTCTGACTTCCTCATTGCATGAGAGGATACGTAGGCATAACTTAACGGTTATCGAACAAAAGTCTCTGTATATTCCCCCTCTTTTCAGCCTTATTCTTTAAGCCTCATGATCTTGAGCATCTTATTCCATTTCTTACACTGACACTGTATATATCACATTTCACACATCTTACACTGACACCTGTACATCTTTTCCAGCTATTTTATACATAGATTGCACTGACACTACCCCTTTAAAAACACAAATCTTTTAAGCGTGGATCCCGTCGAGTACGGTGGACAATCAGGGTGCTAATACCTTCCCAGGTTGTAACCAACCCCCTTTCTCAGTCTCTCTGGTTCGCAACCGTCTTATCCATCTTTTCTTAGGTCTATGCAGCATTGCCTTTCCTCCGGGATAAAAATGCCTAGCTGGCGACTCTATTCATCTCCAGTGAGTTCACTGTTGTGTGTTCTCATTGTCCCTTTCGCCGACCGTTCGCGTTTGTACCTTTATTTGGGCCATTTCCCATTTATCGGGAGCGACATATGTCCATCACAAAGAAGGTAGTTTTGAAGGTCTGCGGGCCAATCAACATAGGCAAATCAATCTCCCAAAGCACTGATCTTTTAGAGCCATCAAATGCTCTCACCACCAAATTACTCGGACGTAATGCCAAGCCATCATATTCCAACTTCACTAAGGCTTTATTTGGTAGAACATTGAGTGAAGACCCAGTGTCCACCAGCACATGAGACAGAACCGCACCTTTGCATTCCAAGGTGATGTGCAAAGCCTTTTTATGGTTGCGCCCCTCCGTTGTTAAATCATCATTTGTAAAGCCCAGTCCATGACTGGTGTTGACATTTGCAACCACAGTCTCTAACTGGTTAACAGTAATCTCCTCCGGCACATATGCTGCGTGCAGGACTTTCAACAATGCATTCATGTGAGCTTCGGAACACATTAACAGTGATAATATGGAGATTTTGGAGGGTGTTTGGTGAAGCTGGTCCACCACCTTGTAATCACTCCTTTTTATTATTCTCATGAACTCGTCTACATCTTGTTCAAAAGATGTCTTCTGAGTTTCCTTAGCAGTTGGATCTTCAGATACCACATTCTTTCCTTTGCCTTAGCAGCAGCTTCTGCTTCAGCATTAGGTCTTTGTGTTTGTGAGGCAAAAAGGCGTCCGCTTCTGGTGAAGCCTCCGCCTCCCCCAACATTGTCAATTTGTGGTGAAGAGGTTGATGAATCCAGAGTGATTTTCTCCCCATTGCAGTAGAGATCAGAGTCGTAGTGCCAAGGTATGGCATTACTGCTTTCATAAGGAACAGGTCCAGGCACCGTAATGGTAACTGGACTGATTGCTGCAGAGGAAGGTACTGTAATGGTGTGCAGATCATAGTAAATCGTGACTGGAGATCTGGCAGGAGGTGTTGTAGCTTGTGGTTGGAAATTTTTGTTGTTGTGAACATTTGCTGGGTCATAGTAGATTGTGACCGTTGAGACATCTTCATTAATGTTTGTTGGTGTTGTAGAAGATTTCTTTGTTAAAAGGGGTGCTGATGTTGTAGAATAAAAAGTTGTTGAACTTTAACTTGTTGAAATAATGGGCGGAGTGATTGCTGGTGTTGTTGATGAATCAGTAGGATTGATTGTTGTTGCTATTGTAGGAGGATCTATTGTTGCTGAAGAAAGGATTGTTGATGTTGTAGGTGATTCCATTGTTGAAACCAGAGTTGCTGAAAGAGTTGTTGAAGTAATTTGCAAGATTCCATCTTTGATGAGGCCATCTATGCCAAACCTTAGCTTCCCACAACCATTACTAGCTGTCTTGCACAATTCACAGCAGGCCCCACTGTAACAGCCCGGGCCCCTCGCAAGGCAATCCCGACACTGCCACCTCACGATCTTTTCTACCCCCCCTCACTAGTAGAGTTTTTGCCTTCCGTGGGAATCGAACCATGTACCCCGGGGTTCAAGTACATGTTCAGTCCATTCCCACTACCAAATGAGCTACTAGCTCAATTGGTAGTGGGAATGGAATGAACATGTACTTGAACCCCAGGGTACATGGTTCGATTCCCACGGAAGGCAAAAACTCTACTAGTGAGGGGAGTAGAGAAGATCATGAGGTGGCAGTGCTGGGATTGCCTTGCGAGGGGCCCGGGCTGTTACACCCACAGCCTGGGAACACTTGGCATTTTAAAAGTTGAATTATGACTTCAGCCAGTGGTGTTTGAATCTATGCAACATTATCAATTAGTGTAGATGGTTGGTGTCGCTCCCACCAAATGACACCCAGGTCAGAAGGGGTACAGACTCGAACGGTCGGTGAAAGGAGAGAGAACACACAAGGGTGAACTCAGAAGACAAGAGTCGCCAGCTAGGCATTTTTATCCCGAAGAAAAGGTAATGCTGCATAGACCTAAGAAAAGATATGGATAAGACGGTCGCGAACCAGAGAGACTGAGAAAGGGGGTTGGTTACAACCTGGGAAGGTATTAGCACCCAGATTGTCCGTCGTACTCGACGGGATCCACGCTTAAAAGATTTGTTTTTAAAGGGGTAGTGTCTGTGCAATTTTGTGTGCAAAAGCTGGAGAAGAATGCAAGTGTCAGTGCTAAAAGAAAGTGAAGTGTATAAGAGAAGTGTCAGTGTAAGAACAAGAATGAAATGCTCAAGATAATGAGGCTAAAAGAATAATGCTGGAAGGAGGGGGAATATACAGAGACTTTTGTTCGATAACTGTTAAGTCATGCCTACGTATCCTCTCGTGCAATGAGGAAGTCAGAACACCGTAGTTCGACTCAAAGAGACTGAAAGATGAATTGACTTGTGAACTGCTTACTTGTCTATGCTCAAGTATATGACCTGTCTGGCTCAGGTGCAAACTGTCTCGCATTAGACGGAAGAAGCGAGTTCTCGTTTGTGAGTGAATGAGATGAGTAAAGAATCCCGGAGGAGACGATTATTGTTTGTTTTTTGATGTTTTCAATCTTTTATTGCTTTTAGTATTTGTCATAAGAAAATGAGCTTAAGCCTAAACCAAGGGTTAGTAAACTCATCACATCCTCCCTCTGATTAGGGGAAATGAGAATACCTTAAGTATGAAGTAAGCACCTCACACTTAATCACCATGATGTAGGATTAAGATCATTAACCTACTTGTGATTATTTAGATATTTTTGTTGTTTTTGTTTAATGTTAAGTAATGAGTTTAAGCCGTAATCAAGGATTTAATGGACCCATTACACCATCCTAATAGAAGGATAATAGATGAGAACATTTAAGCTGAGAAAGGCTCCTCAACTTAATCCATGATTAGGGATTAACCTCATGACAAAACAAATCCTTTATTAAAGTGGATTTTAGTTAATGATAAGATTAAGAATTGATTTTTATGGTTGGTAAGACAACTTGAGGGGGACTTGTCCATTAACACTAGGGTTAGTCCTTCTTAACCAATTAAGGAAGAATTAGAACCCTAATGCAAGGCCCAAGTTACAAGCTTGATGTCTCGATGATTATTAAGTGAATTGATTAAAGGATTTAAACACATTAAGGGTTTAACACTTAGGATTAAAGTTATACACTCCATCCTAATAGAAGGATGCAGGCACAAGCTTAATCACAAAGCCTTAAAACCTTTAGGGTTTAGTCCTTGATTATGAGATAAGAAGAGGAGACTCAAAGATGACACAAAGGAAAGAGTATAAGGGGGGGACTAATCAAACCCTAATTATTATCATGCTTAGTTGTTCATAGGGTTAATGAGGCTTGCAAGAAGATCTTCAGAGAAACCACCAGGAAGGAAACAGATGAAAGGAGAAAGAAGCAGAGAGAAGCAGAGAGAAGCAAGACAACTTGCTTCACTTAAGAAGACAAGTTGCTTGAATAAAGAAAGAGAGCAAGAGCATGAATGAGAAAGCTCACTCTAATACACAAGATAAAATGCAGCAATGATGTAAGAGAGAGATGAAAAGAGATTGTGAGAAGTGAAGGCAAATTCACTTCTCAAAACAACTTACCACCTGAAAGGTTAACAAAAGAAATGAAATGCAATGCAAATGAGATACAATGGCATGATGCAAACCAAAGTCAGAAGCATAAACATGATTTCAATGATGCTAAGAGGTGATGCAAACACATGTCAAGAGTTGTGGATGATCATACAAGCATAAGGATGCAAATGAGGCATGTTTTGAACCATAGAAGTTCAAGAATGTTTATGAAATGATATGAATGCATAACATGTCAAATGAAAGATGCAATGATCAAACATGATTCTAATATGTCCTAAGATGTATTATGAATCATGTGGATGCACAAAATGTCATGGCAAGTTCTTGAATGCAAGCAAATGGAAAATGGACACAAGAGAAGGTACAAATTAGGGTTTATGAACAACATGCAACACAAAATTCAAAATCGGAAGCATAAAGCATGATAAAAATTGAAAATGGGATCAAAGGAATCCTAACCCTACACAAGTTCACTGCCCAAAGGAGGGGACCTAACTCTTAACCTAGTGCAAGTTATGAATTTCTCAAGTCAATTAGGGTTTCAAGGTACCTCACAATGAAAAATGCAAAACAAATTAAAAAATGGAAAATCAATTCAAACCAATTTTAACTTATAAACTACATGCTATGAAGGATGCAATGCAAGAAGAACCATCATCAAACTCTCAATGGTTAGGCAGAATGGATTTTTTCAAGTTTGAACAAAAATATTGCCTTTAAATGAATTTAATTCCAATGAAATTTGTCAAAATGCATCAAGAACCAAAAAGAAATTTGGTTTGAGAGTTTGATAATGTTTCTAAATGTTTTGAAATGCAATTTGAATTTTTTTGGAATTTTTAAATACCTAAATGCATTTTTAATTAATTAATTTCCATTAACTAATTAAAAATAAACATTTAAATGATTTAAAAATAATTTTTAATGCAAAAAATAAAAATAAAAATATTTTTGGGTTCTAAAAATTAACGAAATGTTTGACAAAAATTTTCAGAATTTTTAAATGTGTTTTGCTATTTTAAATAATTCGTAATAGATAAATCAAATAAAATGAAATAAAAATTGAATTAAAGAGGAAGTATGCAGATCCAGAGGCTGAGGTTCAAACAAATTTTGGAGGGAATTGACCCGCGCCATATCCAATGGCTGAGATTCAAACTGGTTGGATTTATTTAAACTTAATTAATTAATCTAATTAATTAGGATTAGGGTTTTAATGAAAGATCTGGGCCCTTCAAACGCGCGGGAGTCAACACAAGTCAAACAGATCCATGGTCCAAATTCAAACTGAACCCTAAACATAATTAATGAACTAATGACTTTCAGGTGGCCGGAAATGACCTCCGGTCATCTTCTCCGGCCACACCTCTCCCTGAAAATTGCTATCTTCTTCCCTAGGCCACTAAAATCCAATCTCTCTGTCCAGAAATGATCCCCATACATCATACATCAAGAATCAACAAACAAACAACATTTAAAACACATCAACAATGAGAATCGAATCAAAACAGTTTTAGGTCAAAAAGTTTCAGAACACGAATACATACTCATTTCTCAACCATTTTCAAAACAAAACACATCAACATGATCAGTGAAGCATAAAGAATCATTTAGTAACTTAAAAACAAGTTTCTGGAAAAAAAAGTTCTTGAGCTCACCTGAACTGGAGCTTTGATCTTTGGAACTTTCTGACTGCTTCTTTGCTTCAAAATGGCTCCAATGATCTTCTTGGGGAAGCTTTGAGGCTTGGTTGGAGTTTAATGTGGCTGGTTTAAGAGTTTGATGAAGTTCTGTTCAAGGGAAGTGAGAAATCGTGTTTCTGTTTGTGGGCTTTTCAGGGCAAATTGATGGTTGGGAAATGATCAGAGGATCATATTGAGTGGTTCTATGAAGTTGGTTTTGAGGTTTGAAGCTTGTATGGAGGGATTCGAATGAAAATGCATAAGAGGTGAGTTTTGAGGATGCTGACTTGTGGGAGAGATTAGGCTGTGTTGTGTTATGTGTTGAGTCTCATTTTGTCCATGTATCAAGTTGGGATATGTCAGAGAGTTGTTGCTGGCCTAGCTTGATTGGTATGGGCCATTTTGCATAAAGTCAACTTTTTGTGTAAGAGAGGTATGGGCTGGTTCACTCAAGGTACAAGGGCATGGCTTGGCTCAGCTGTGATCAAGGAGAACCATGGAAATGAGTTTGAGGCAATGCAGCAAGTGGATTAGGGTTTATGTGAGTTTTTGCAATTTCACAAAGTCTTGGCCCTTTTGAAGTTTCTTAATGCACAAGTCATGAAAATGGACAATTCTTTGGTGCATTTTGATTTTTAGGTCATGGTTCATGTTTGTGTAATGCATAGAAGTCCATTTGAAGTCACATTTTGCCTTGGCATGAGGTTTTGCAACTTTGCCTCTTTGGTGTAAAACTTGAAATTATGTGATTTTGCCCAACTTTGACAAGCCATAACTTTTGATCCAAAATGAATTAGAATGAGTTCTTGTACTTTTTGAAAAGGGAATGATCCAATCTATAACTTTTATGACCAAAGTTTTCTCATTTGGAGCATTTTTGAATCAATTTGAGGAGGTTAAAAAACTTTCCCAAAATGGCAAGTTTACATTACAAGTCACTTTCCCAAAAAGGCAATTTTGCAAATGGCTTGAAATTCTTCAATTTTGTGAACTCCTAACATCTTCTATGATCAAATAAAGATCATACACATTCAAAATGATGGAGAACACCCTTTGGTTGGGTCATTGGGGGCCTCAGATGCCCTGATTTTGCACTGACTTGCTCAAGAAGTAAACTCTTGATCAGATGCCTTACCCATGGAATTTCTTCATGAAAATTGATATGCATGATCCTCATACCATATAGAGACCAATAGAAACAAGAATGACCAAAAAATTTGGAGTTATGGCCTTTGAAACCAAAACCCTAATTCTAGGTCATCTGTGTAGTTAAACATGGCTCTGCTTCCATGCCTTTCTTAGTTCTTGTGATTATTTGACTTCTTTGATCTTGTGGGGATATAATATGATGCTTAAACATACATGGACTCCTTTGAAGTGATTGATGACCTTTGGAGTGTCTCAAATGGCTCAGGGAGGGCTCAGATCACAAACCCTAGATGCAGATGACTTTGAATCAATGCAGTGAATCAAAAATGTGGTATGAGATGCTATGATTGAACTTATGCACATGAAGAGATCACAAGCCATGGTGTGAATGGGTAAGGGCAAATTTGGGGTGTTTACAGCTGCCCCTATTCAAACATGAGTTAGCGGTGTAGGATGTAAGCGACGGCTTATCAGGCAAACAAGATAACTTGTGGTTGAATACCAAAGACAGTCCAAAATTTGCACTCACAGAATGAAGAAGAAAAGGGATATAGATTGTAAGAGGAAGTAAAGTATATTTATAGAGTGCGGGAGACGGAGGACGACCATCGAGCAGAGGACGACTGCTGGGGATAAAGAGATTATGATGGGGACAACTATCAGGTGAAGCTATAAGACTCTCCGGAGATTTGGAATAAATGATGAGGTACGGTCATAAAAGGTGAAGGATGATCACCTGGCAGGGTACGGCTGCTCTGTTGGGGATAAGGATGAGGGAAGGTCATCCAAGGTGAAGGACAATCACCTAGAAAGATACGGTTGCCAACAGTATCACGACATAGGACGAATGTCGGATGAAAAGATCGACGATGGGGACGGCCATCGGATAAGCATGATGAAGGACGGTCATCAAGAGGTGAAGGACGATCACCTAGCAGGGTACGGCTGCTCTAAGGGTTTATCATGACATAGGACGAATGTCAGATAACAAGATCAACGATGGGGACGGCCATCGGATAATATGATGAAGGACGATTATCAAGAGGTGAAGGACGATCACCTAGCAGGGGAAGGCTGCTAAAAACATCACGACACAGGACGAATGTCGGATAAGAAGGGGTTCTAATGAATAGAGACTCCACTGGGGGTGATGAAGGACGATCATCAAAAAAGGTGAAGGACGATCACCTGGCAGGGTACGGCTGCCGGAAGTATCATGACATAGGACGGATGTCAGATAAAAAGAAAATAAATCATCGGGGTTTGCTGGGGACTCTTCTGGGGAATGGTAGACACACACGAGTGTCTAATTTCATGAAGACATAAGTGTTTGACATGGTGTATAGATTAAAGATGCGGACGAGCATCCTTAAGACCATGATACAAACGAGTATCAGTAGAAACAAACGCTTGACGCATGTTCAGAGATGATGGTACGGACGAGTATCAACTGGTTAACAAGGAACACGGACGAGTGTTGATTTTGGGAGAATTCAGGTGGCATATACAAGATACAGACGAGTATCTATATGAGTGAGAAGTGATGAGTGAGACACAGACGAGTGTTCAACTTACTGGGGAAAGCATGACACGGACGAGTGCCAGAAAAAGTGTATTATAAACAAGTATTTGATTTCAAAAGTGTTTAGGCAACTTATGCTGGGGGGTGACACGGACGGGTGTCAGGGAATTGTATAAATATGTACACATGTGTTGTGAGTGCAAAGGGGGACGCTTTGACTCGCCGGGATTCCCTATTTTTTCCTGGACTTACATTATGTTTTTATGTCCAGCGGGACATTTTATGCGAAGTATTTTTTAACTGCATCTGAATTTACAGGGGACAGGAAGTCTTCACCATCCATAGTACTGAGCATCAGAGCTCCACCTGAGAAAACTTTCTTTACTACAAATGGCCCTTCATAGTTCGGAGTCCACTTGCCCCTGTGGTCTGTATGAGGAGGGAGGAGTCTTTTCAGCATAATATCTCCTACTTGGTACTCTCAAAGCCTGACTTTCTGATCGAAGGCTTTCTTCATTCTTTTCTAATACAGCTGCCCATGACAGATTGCAGCTAATCTCTTCTCTTCAATCAGATTCAGTTGTTCGTATCGGGATCGGACCCACTCTGCTTCATTCAACTTGACATCCATCAGTACCCTCAAGGAAGGTAATTCAACTTCAACAGGTAGAACTGCCTCCATACCATACACAAGCTGATACGGTGTTGCCCCAGTGGATGTTCTGATTGACGTACGGTACCCATGCAAGGCAAATGGTAGCATTTCATGCCAATCATTTTAGGTAACCACCATCTTATGCACAATCTTCTTGATATTCTTGTTTGCTGCCTCTACAGCGCCATTCATCTTTGGCCTGTAAGGAGAAGAGTTGTGGTGTTGGATCTTGAAGTCCCGACACAGTTCCGCCATCATTTTGTTGTTCAAGTTGGAACCATTATCAGTAATGATTCGCTCGGGCACCCCATACCGACAGATGATATCTCTCTTCATAAATTGGGCTACCACTTGCCTTGTAACATTTGCATATGAAGCTGCTTCGACCCACTTGGTAAAATAGTCAATGGCTACCAGGATGAATCTGTGGCCATTTGAAGCAGTTGGTTCAATCTTGCCAATCATATCAATGCCCCACATGGCAAAGGGCCAGGGTGAAGACATCACATTCAGAGGATTTGGAGGCACGTGCACTTTATCCGCATAGATCTGGCATTTATGGCATTTCCTGGCATAGGCACAATAGTCTGCGTCCATTGTGATCCAGTAGTAGCCTGATCTTAGCAAATTTTTAGCCATAGCATGCCCTCTTGCATGGGTACCAAAGGATCCTTCGTGCACCTCGTGCATCAACAAGTCTGCCTCTGCCCTATCAACGCATCTGAGAAGTACCATATCAAAATTTCTCTTGTACAAGGAACCATTAGTATTCAAGAAGAAACTACCAGCTAGCCTTCTTAAAGTCTTATTATCATTGGAAGACGCCCTAGATGGGTATGTTTGATCCTCCAAGAAGCACTTAATGTCATGGAACCAAGGCTTATCATCTTTAACAACATCTGCTGAGAACACGTATGCTGGTCTGTCAAGTCTGGACACTGAAATCCGAGGCAAAAAGTTGGCAGCTTGAACTTTGATCATGGATGAAATGGTAGCCAGAGCATCTGCAAACTGATTTTCATCTCGAGGGATATACTCAAGCTTGACTGTAGTGAAGAAAGTCAGTAACCTCCTCGTGTAGTCCCGGTATGGAATCAGATGCTCTTGGTGAGTGTACCATTTGTCGTTGGTTTGATTGATTACCAGAGCTGAATCTCCGAATACAGTTAAAGTCTTGATCCTAAGGTCAACGGCTTCCTCGAGACCCATAATATAGGCTTCGTATTCAGCTTCGTTGTTAGTGCAGTTAAAGGTGAGTTTTGCCGAGAAAGGCATGTGAACTCCTTTGGGTGTAATGAGTACTGCACCAACACCACGACCATTCATATTAACAGCCCCATCAAACATCATAGTCCATTCTTCTTCTGGGTCAGGCCCTTCAGTGTGAACAGGCTCTTCATGATCTTTCGCTTTTATGAACATGATGTCTTCATCAGGGAAGTCAAATCTCATAGGCTGGTAATCATCAATAGGTTGCTCAGCAAAATAATCAGACAATACACTGCCTTTGATGGCTTTTTGAGATGTGTATTGAATATCATATTCTGTGAGGATCATTTGCCATCTTGCAACCCGTCCGGTAAGTGTTGGCTTCTCAAAAATTTACTTAACTGGGTCCATCTTTGAGATCAATAAAGTAGTGTGGGTCAACATATACTGTCTCAGTCGGCGAGCAGCCCACGCTAAAGCATAGCAAGTTTTCTCGAGCAATGAATAACGTTGTTCACAGTCGGTAAACTTTTTGCTTAGGTAGTATATTGCATACTCTTTTCGACCAGACTCGTCATCCTGGCCCAGCACACACCCCATTGACTCTTCTAATACTGTCAAGTACATTATTAGAGGTCTTCCTTCGACTGGAGGCATAAGGATTGGAGGCTCTTGTAAGTATTCCTTGATTTTGTAAAAAGCCCTCTGGCAGTCTTCATTCCACCTGACCGTTTGTTCTTTTCTTAACAGCTTGAACAAAGGCTCACAGATTGCTGTAAGGTGAGATATGAACCTTGAAATGTAGTTCAACCTACCTAGAAACCCCCGAACTTCTTTTTCTAACTTCGGTGCAGGAATTTCTTGTATGGCTTTAACTTTATCAGGGTCAACTTCAATCCCCTTTTCACTTACAATAAATCCCAGTAGTTTACCGGATCGCACCCCGAATGTGCATTTGTTGGGGTTTAACTTCAGCTGATATTTCCTCAGACGCTTGAATAACTTCAACAGATTTAACAGATGGTCTTCTTCTGAGAGGGACTTGGCAATCATGTCATCCACATAACATTCAATTTCTTTATGGATCATGTCATGGAATAATGTTACCATAGCCCGTTGATAAGTGGCACCAGCATTCTTCAGTCCGAATGGCATCACCTTATAACAGAACGTTCCCCAGGGTGTGATGAAAGTTGTCTTCTCCATGTCTTCAGGTGACATTTTGATTTGATTGTACCCTGAAAATCCGTCCATGAAGGAGAACACCGAGAACTGAGCCGTGTTATCAACCAATACATCAATGTGAGGTAAAGGGAAGTCATCTTTCGGGCTGGCTCTGTTCAGGTCCCAGTAATCCACACACATTCTCACCTTGCCGTCCTTCTTAGGCACAGGTACAATATTAGCGTCCCACGGCGGGTAACTAGTTACAGCGAGGAACCCGGCGTCCCACTGTTTTTGTACCTCTTCTTTAATCTTCATTGCCATATCTGGGCGAGTACGGCGCAGTTTCTATTTTACTGGCGTGCAGTCTTCTTTTAGAGGCAACTTGTGCATAACAATATCGGTGTCCGACCCTGGCATATCTTGATAAGACCAAGCAAAAACATCCACGTACTCCCGAAGCATGTCAATCAGTTGCTCTTTTACTGAATCTTGTAGGCAGGTCCCGATCTTAACCTCTTTCACTTCTTCTTCTGTACCAAGATTAACCGTTTCGACCTCCTCCTGATGAGGGGTGATAACCTTCTCCTCTTGCCTTAATAACCTGGCTAGCTCTTCGGGTAGCTCATAATCTTCTTCAACCCCTTCATCGGCTTGATTGATTGGATTGTCAAAGTCATACAAAGTCATAGCTGTGTTGTTGTCGGTGCAGTGTGAAAGGCACTCTCTGCAAGGGTTTAGATTGTTTATTTTAGTGATCAATTTTAATCTTGTTTAGAAAAAGTGAAAATGAAGTTATTTATTTTGAAAACATTGCCATTTTATTTTTGTACAAAAAGAAAAATGAAAAGACAGTGAGCGAAAAAGAGACTTGTTTGCAAAAGATGTCCGATATTCATTGATTGATCTTTGCACAAAATACAAGATGGCCCGATTACAAAATGAGTCCTGGAATCTTGGGCAAGATGCAGGACTTGATGCATGCTTAAAAATACAGGAAATAATAATTACTCTGTAGGAGTAACCCTTATAATTTCTTAGGAAGACCAGTTTGAGACATGGCTCCCCGGGATCCTTTGACGTATCCAACTTTCCAGGTTGCGCTCATCTTCTGACTCATCTTCCAAGCTATTCACAGCATCCGGGGTGAGCATCCCCCCACTAATAAACTTGGGCTCCTTTGCAGCCTCTGGTTGATCTTGCCGAGTTGGTCTGTAACCCAACCCGACTCGGTCTTCTTTCTTTTCCACGGGCAGCAGCTTGCCCCAGCCTTGGGCAGTACCCTCTTCAACAACCTTCCTGACTTGCTGATAAGACGTCATGGAAGTTCCCAGTACAGTAGATGCTTCATTAATGTTTAGGGCCTCAAACCCCTGGCTCATGGTTCCATGGATTTCTCCATCCATCTCTATGTACTTATACGTAGCCAAATGGCTAACAAATATGTCTTCTTCCCCACAGATGGTGATGATCTGGCCCTCCCACTCGAATTTCAGCTTCTGGTGAAGGGTAGACGTAACAGCGCCAGCGGCATGGATCCAGGGTCTACCGAACAAACAGCTGGAGGCCGGCTGAATGTTCATCACATAGAAGGTAATTTTAAAAGTCTGTGGGCCAATCATCACAGGCAGATCAATCTCTCCAAGCACTGATCTTTTAGAGCCATCAAATGCTCTCACCACCAAATTACTCGGATGCAGTGCCAAGCCATCATACTCTAGCTTCACTAAGGCTTTCTTTGGTAGAACATTAAGCGACGACCCAGTGTCCACCACTACATGAGATAAAACAGCACCCTTGCACTCTAGAGTGATGTGTAAAGCCTTTTTGTGGTTACGTCCCTCAGTTGTTAAGTCAGCATTGGTAAAGCCCAGTCCGTGACTGGTATTGACATTTGCCACCACAGTTTCTAGCTGATTAATGGTAATCTCTTCTGGCACGTATGTTGCGTGCAGGACTTTCAATAATGCATTCTTATGAGCTTCAGAACACATCAACATGGATAATATGGAGATTTTTGAGGGAGTTTGGTGAAGCTGATCCACCACCCTGTAATCACTTCTCTTTATGATTCTCATAAACTCGTCTACATCTTGTTCAAAAGATGTCTTCTGAGTTTCTTTGACAGTCGGCTCCTCAAATACCACACTCTTTCCTTTTGCTTTGGCAGCAGCTTCTGCTTCAACATTAGGTCTCTGAGTTTGTGAGGCAAAAAGGCGTCCGCTTCTGGTGAAGCCTCCGCCTCCCCCAACATTATCAATTTGTGGAGAAGAGGTTGAAGAATCCAAAGTGATTTTATCCCCGTTGCAGTAAAGATCAGAGCCATAATGCCAAGGTATGGCATTACTGCTTTCATATGGAACTGGTCAAGGCACCGTAATGGTAACTGGACTGACTGCAGCAGAGGAGGGTACTGAAATGGTGTGCGGATCGTAGTAAATTGTGACTGGTGACCTGGCAGGAGGTGCCACTGTTTGTTGTTGAAATTTGCTATTTGGAGGAACAATTGATGGATCATAGTAGATGGTGACTGCTGAGATATCTTCATTAATTTCTGCTGGTGTTGTAGAAGATTCGGCTGAATAAATGGAGGCTGATGTTGTAGAAGAAGGGTTGTTGACATTTGATTTGTTGAAGTGACGGATGGAGCCATTGCTGATGATATTGATGAATCGGTAGGAATGATTGTTGTTGCTGTTGTAGAAGAATCAGGAATTGTTGTCAAAGGAATTGCTGGATTTGTAGGCGCCGTTGTTGAGATCTGAAGTATACCATCTTTGATAAGACCATATATGCCGCTTCTCAAATTATCACACTCGTTGACTACAATGTTGCAATACCCACAACCGAGCTCACACCCGGGGAACACCTGGCACTCTAGAAGCTGAGCTTTAATTTCAACCAGAGGTGTTTGAATCTGTGCAACACTGGTGATTAAAGTAGATGGCTTGTCTTCCTCAATGGCATTAATCCTCGGCCCGTTATGATTAGGCATAGGATTATTGTTGACATTTGGAGGGGGTGCAAAGTTGAGGGCTTTAGAATCCACCAGATCTTGGACTTTCATTTGCAAGGCCCTGCATATTTTCGTATTGTGGCCAGGTGCATTGGAGTGGAAAGCACACCTGGCGTTGACGTCATAATTCCTTGGGAGATTGGAGGGATCTGGTGGTGCCAATGTCCTTAACTCAACCAAGTTAAGCTTCAGGAGTTGTGGCAATAAGGCAGCATAAGGCATAGGGATAGGGTCAATCACCCAATTTTCCTGTGATGGTCTTTGTTGAAAGGGTCGTTGTTGTTGATTGTTGTTATTGTTGTTGTAGGTTCTTGTCGCTCCCGACAAATGAAACGGATCAGATGAAGGTACAGACGCGAACGGTCGGCGAGAGGGACAATGAGAACACACAGCCGTGAACTCACTGGAGATGAATAGAGTCGCCAGCTAGGCATTTTTATCCCGGAGGAAAGGCAATGCTGCATAGACCTAGAAAAGATGGATAAGACGGTTTGCGAACCAGAGAGACTGAGAAAGGGGGTTGGTTACAACCTGGGAAGGTATTAGCACCCAGATTGTCCGTCGTACTCGACGGGATCCACGCTTAAAAGATTTGTGTTTTAAAGGGGTAGTGTCAGTGCAATTTGTGTGTAAAAGAGCTGGCAAAAGATGTACAGGTGTCAGTGTATAGTGTATAAGTGATATGAAGTATGAAAGTGTCAGTGTGAGGAAGGAGTGAAATGCTCAAGATCATGAGGCTAAAGAATAAAGCTAGAAAGAGGGGGAATATACAGAGACTTTTGTTCGATAACTGTTAAGTTATGCCTACGTATCCTCTCGTGCAATGAGGAAGTCAGAACACCGTAGTTCGACCCAAAGAGACTGAAAGATGAATTGACTTGTGAACTGCTTACTTGTCTATGCTCAAGTGTATGACCTGTCTGGCTCAGGTGCAAACTGTCTTGCATTAGACGGAAGAAGCGAGCTCTCGTTTATGAGTGAAAGAGATGAGAAAAGAATCCCGAAGGAGACGATTATTGTCTGTTTTTGAGTTTTCAGTCTTTTATTGCTTTTGAGAATTTGTCATAAGTTAATGAGCTTAAGCCTAAACCAATGGATTTAGTAAACCCATCACATCTTCCCTCTGATTAGGGATAATGAGAATACCTTAAGTGTGAAGTCAGATTCTCACACTTAATCACCTTTGGTGTAGGATTAAGATCATTAACCTACTTGTAATTATTTAGATGTTTTTGTTGTTTTTGTTTAGTGTTAAGTAATGAGGTTAAGCCATAATCAAGGATTAAACAGACTCATTACACCATCCTAATAGAAGGATAATAGATGAGAATGTTTAAGCTGAGGAATGCTCCTCAACTTAATCCATGATTAGGGATTAAACTCATGACAAAACAAGCCTTTGATTAAGTGGATTTTATTTAATGGTGAGATGAAGAAGTGAATTTTATGATTTGTAAGACAACTTGAGGGGGACTTGTCCATTAACACTAGGGTTAGTCCTTCTTAACCAATTAAGGAAGAATTAGAACCCTAATGCAAGGCCCAAGTTACAAGTGTGATGTCTTGATGATTATTAAATGGATTGATTAAAGGAGTTAAACACATTAAGGGTTTAACACTTAGGATTAAAGTTATACACTCCATCCTAAAAGAAGGATGCAGGCATAAACTTAATCACAAAGCCTTAAAGCCTTTAGGGTTTAGTCCCTGATTATGAGATGAGAAGAGAAGACTCAAAAGAGACACAAAGGTAAAACTAAGAGGGGAGACTAATCAAAACCCTAATCATTGTCATGCTTGGTTGTCCCTAAGGTTTGTGAGGTTTGCAAGAACAATCTTCAATGGAACCACCAGGAAGCAGATGAAAGGATCAAGAGAAGCAAAGCAACTTGCTTCATTCAAGAAGTCAAGTCACTTGAAGAAAGAAAGTGGGAGGAAGAAGAATGAGCAAGCTCAATCTCAAACACAAAGAAAAATGCAGCAATGGATGCAAGAGAGTGATGAAGAGAAAGTTATGAGAAGTGAAGGCAAATTCACTTCTCAAAGTTACTTACCACCTGAAAGGTTAGAAAAGAAATGCAATGCAATGCAAAATGAGATGAAATGGTATGATGAGAAACAAAACCAGAAGCATGTATGTGATGTTAATGATGCTATTAGATGCTACAAACATGAGGCAGCACATGGAAATGATCATACAAGCTCATGGATGCAAATGAAGCAAGTTAGGAACCATGAAAACACATGAAAAGTTATGATGTGCACATGGCATACAACATGGCAAATACATGATGCAATGATCAAATATGCTTTCTACATGTCTCATAATGCCAAATGAATCACATGAATGCTTGAAATGTCATGGCAAGTCATGTTAAGCAAGAGAATGCAAGAAGGATGCAAGAGAAAGCCCAAATTAGGGTTTATGAAACAAACACCAAACAAAACTCAAAAACAGAATCAAACCCTAAGATAAAAAATGGAAAATGCCATACTAAGAAACCCTAAACCTATACTAAACCAAAGTCCAAAGGGGAGGTCTCAACTCTTAACCAAACTCAAGTTATGATTTTTCTAAGTTATTAGGGTTTTTAGGGTTCCTAAACAAAAGAAATACCAAACAAATGAAAAATGCAAGATCAAATCATGGCCATTTAATCCTAGAAACTACATGCTAAACACAAAACAATGCAAAAAGAATCAATGTCCAACTCTTCTCAAATAGGCAGAAATGATTTTTTGAACTTATGATCAAAATAATGCACAAAAAATGATTTAATTCAATGAAAAATTCTTAAAATGCATCAAGATCAAAAAAGAAATTTGGTTTGAAGGTTGGACAATGTTTCTAAATGTCTTAGAACATTTCATGAATTTTTTGGTGATTTTTAAATACCTAAAAGTATTTTTAATTAATTAATTCTCATTAATTAATTAAAAAGAAACTTTTAAATATTTAAAAATACTTTTTTAATGCTAAAAATAAAAATAAAAATATTTTTGGGTCTTAAAAATTAATAAAACTTTTATGAAAAAGTTTCATAATTTTTAAGACATTTTTGCTATTTTTAATTAATTGTGCAAGTTAAATGAAAAGAAATGAAATTAAAACAAAATAAATGGAAAGTAATCAGAATGGAGGGCCAGGATGGGCTCTGGGTTCAAACGCGTTGACCACGCGCGCTAGTGGAGGGCCAGGATTGCCTCTGACTTAATTAAATTAAATATGGATTAATTAAATAAAACACGTGGATTAGGGCTAATCAGACAGATCTGGACCACACACACACGCGGGAGGTCAACTGGTCAAAGGGATCGTACGCTCCAGATTCAAACTTGAGTTAATGACATGATTAGGGCACAAATTACTTTCAGGTGGCCGGAGAAGACTTCCGGTCGTCTTCTCCGGCCAGCATCTCCCCTGAAAATCCCCAAAACCCCAAAAACCTAACTAAAATGAAATCCAAGAACTGGGAAATGATCCTTACACACTCACGAACCAAAACCCTCACTCAAAACAAATTTATATTTCCTAACTAAGCTGAATCGAAGCAAACAAATTCTAGGGCACGCAAGTTTCAGAGATCAATTAAATGTTCATTTCATCACCATTTCAAAAACCAAAAGCACCAGGATACTCAGTGAAGCATAGTGAACAAGTCTATAACATGAAAAACGATTTCTGGAAACATAATTTTCAAACTACCTGAGATTCGAAGCTTTCACTCTGATGATTTTCTGGCCACTTCCTTCAGTGCAATCCACTCCACTTGATCCCCAGATGATGTTTGAATGCTCAAAAGGTATTTATGTTGGCTGGATGAGGAGTTTGACAAGTTTCTGCTCAAGCTCAGTCAGAAATGGCAGGGATGATTCAGGCAGTTTCAGTCCAGTGTGATTGGTTCTTTGTGATCCAGATGGTGAATGGAGAAGGTCTGTAGTGTTTGTTTTGATGTTTGTGAGCTATGGAGAGAGTTTCGAATGAAACTGCAAGTTGAGGTGAGAAATGGCAATGGGGTGTTCTTGCTTGTTTTAGGCCTGGCTCTTGGTGGTTTCTACTCAACAAGGCAAGGTGAGATGATGTGTGGAAGTAGTTTGAGTGTTTGAAGGCTGGGCAGAGAGATTCGAATGAATATGCAGCTGGGGTGTGTTTTGTGTATATCTTCTTGTGAATGGTTTCAGCCTTGCTAGATGAGTGTTATGGCCAGCATATGGAAAGTATATTTTAATCCCATAGGTCAGGGGATGTGACATGGCCTGCTGTGATAGGTAGGTCACCTTTTGCCAAAATGTCAACTTCTTTGTAAGAGAAAGTATGGCTTGATCTATAGCTAGTACAAAGCATGGCTCTGGTGCAGCAAGATGAGGTGAGAGGCTAGCAAAGTGCAGTAACCAATGCAGCAAGTTGTAGGAAGTGATCATGATGATTTTGCAAGTTGCTTGCTTTTTGAACTTTATGAAGAAAAGTCTTGTTACATGAACCAAAACATGAGAAACCTTGATCCAATTCTGACTTTTAGGACATGTAGAATGTTTGCATACTGATTTGAAGTGAATTAGAGGTTACAATTGGCTTTGGATCATGATTTTGCAAAATTCTCATTTGAAGCATGCCTTGAAAATCAATGATTTTAGCCAACTTTGTCACACCATAACTTTTGATCCAAGAAGAGTTTGATCATGTTCTTGTACTTTTTGAAAAGGGAAAGATGAGATCTACAACTTTCATGACCAAAGTTTTTCCATTTGAAGCATTTTTGGATCAAGAATCAAGGCTTGAAAAATGACCTAAAATGAGGCATTCTTGAAAAGTCAACTATGCCCAAAAAGTCAACATTTGCAAAACTTCCAAATTCTTGATTTCTATGAACTTCAACCTTCTCCCATGATCAAATAAAGATTATATACACTCAAAATGATGAAGATCACCCATTGGTTGGGTCATTGGGGGCCTCAGATGCCCTGATTTTACACTGACTTGTCTGAAAAGTCAACCCTTGATCAGATGACTTCCCCATGGAATTTCTTCATGAAAATTGATATGCATACTCCCTATACCATATAGAGACCAATGGAAACAAGAATGACCAAAAAATTTGGAGTTATGGCCTCTGAAACCAAAACCCTAATTTTAGGTCAACTGTGCAGTCTAGCCTGGCTCTGCTTCCATACCAAACCCAGTTCTTGTGATTCTTTGGAATTTTTGACTTTGAGAGGATGTAATATGATACTTGAACACATATGGACCCCTTTGAAGTGATTGATGACCTTTGGAGTGGCTCAAGAGGCTTTGGGATTGCTCAGATCACAAACCCTAGGTGCAGATGACTTAGAACCAATGCAGTGACTCAAAAATGAAATGTGAGATGATATGATTGTGTTTATGCATATGAGAATGATCACAAGCCATGGTGAAATGGGTGAGGGCAAATTTGGGGTGTTTACAGCTGCCCCTATTCAAACATGAGTTAGCTGTGCAGGTTGTAAGCAACGGCTTAACAGGCAAACAAGATAACTTGTGGTTGAATACCGAAGACAGTCCAAAATTTGCACTCACAGAATGAAGAAGAAAAGGGATATAGATTGTAAAGAAAAATAAAGTATACTGTAAGGTGTGGGCGACGGAGGACGACCGTCGAGCAGAGGACGACAGCTGGGTAAAGAGCAATGACGGGGACGGCCGACATGCTGGAGATAAAAGGTAAAGCCAAGACGGGGATGGCCGACTAGCTGGGGAAATAAAATCATGATGGGGACGGCCATCAAGATAAAGCTGTAAAATTCTCTGAGGATTTAATGAAAAATGACGGGGACGGCCATCAAGTTCATAAGGCAAAGTAACCACTGATGGGGACGGCCATCGGGCTAAAAAGAAAAGGGACCACGACGGGGACGGCCATCGGGTTAAAGAATAAATGAAATAAACAGATGATGGGCTACGGCCATCAAAGGTGAAGGACGATCACCTAGCAGGGGACGGCTGCTCTGTTGGGGATAAAAGAAATATGATGGGGACGGCCATCAAAGGTGGAGGACGACCACCTGGCAGGGTACGGCTGCCGAAAATATCAATGATGGGGACGGCCATCGGATAGAAAAGGTCAACGATGGGGACGGCCATCGGACGAGCATGATGGAGGACGACCATCAAGAAGTGGAGGACGACCACTCAGCAGGGTACGGCTGCTCTCGAGGTTTCTCATGACATAGGACGAATGCCAGATAACCGAAATCAACAATGGGGACGGCCATTGGATAAAATGATGAAGGACGATCATCAAAAGGTGGAGGACGACCACCTAGCAGGGGACGGCTGCTAAAATCAACGATGGGGACGGCCATCGGATGAGCATGATGGAGGACGACCATCAAGAAGTGGAGGACGACCACTCAGCAGGGTACGGCTGCTCTCAGGTTTATCATGACACAGGACGAGTGTCAGATAAAAGAAAATGCTTTGTTGGTGATCTACTGGGGATATAGTGAACACGGACGAGCGTTCACAACCAAGAAAGGAAAGTGTAAGTATTTAGATGTTGTGTATAGATTAAAGATGCGGACGAGCATCCTTAAGGCTATGATACGGACGAGTATCAGGTAGAAACAAACTGACACGTGTTCAGAGATGATGATACAGACGAGTATCAACTGGTTAACAAGGAACACGGACGAGTGTTGAATCTGAAGGGACTCTTCTGGGGAATAGTAGACACAGACGAGTGTCTATATTCAAGAAGACAAAAGTGTTTGACACAGTGTATGGATTAAAGATGCGGACGAGCATCCTTAAGAGTATGATACGGACGAGTATCATGTAGAAACAAACATTAGACGCAATGTTCTGAGATGATGGTACGGACGAGTACCAACTGGTTAACAAAGAACAAGGACTATTGTCGAATCTGTGGGTATATAACTGGTATGTACAAGATACGGACGAGTATCTGTATAAGGGCGAGTGGTGTATAGATGATGTTTAACTGCTGGGGAGGGTGACACGGACGAGTTTCAAAAGGAGAAAAGCACGATATCAACAAGTATGTGGGTTGTAAAAGTGTAAGCGACTGCGCTGGGGATATGACACGGACGGGTGTCAAGAGAGTGTATATAAAAGTATGTGTGAGTGCAAAGAGAGTGTCTTCGGCTTTCTGCTGGTGATATGACACGGACGGGTGTCATGAAGTATCCGTGATATGGGTGATTCATTTGTAAAGAGTGTTCAGGCGACTTTACTGGGGAGCGTTGATACGGACGGGTATCAAAAGGAAATATATACTGGTGTTTGTGATTTATGAGGCAACTGCTTTTGCTGGGATTCTGGTGGGGATATTCCTTCCGTATGTTGATGAACGGTTATTATTCACAAGTGTTAATTCAGAACATGGCTTATGATTATGCTATGCGTTTGACTTTTGCCGTAATGCTCCGTATTAAACGGAATGCTACGCTCTGAGGGGATAATATGATGCAAATGCCATGATTATGCAAAGATATCAAACCGGGATTCGGATCCCGTTTCTGCGAAGATCTCTGGCTGGTCTGTTTGAAATGGACCTCCCAGCTGGGGATGAGATCATTGGTAGATCTAATAAGATGATATTTGCTTGGGGATACGGGTCATTGATTGACATATCCTTGTAATATGGGACCCAGCTGGGGCTTGTAGAAGCTTTCTTCACTCTGTTGTGATCTTCTATGCGCTGCTCTTCTGGATAGGGGCTGGAACTCTGTGGGGAGATGATTCCCTGACTCCTGTACTTCGGCTGAGGACTAGATGGCAACTCGGCTGGGAGCAGTAGCAAGTGGCAGCTCAGCTGGGGGAGTCATGAGAGGCAACTCAGCTAGGGGAGTCATGAGAGGCAACTCAGCTAGGGAGAGAGTACTTCGGGTGCTGAGGCCTTTTGTTGATTTGTCAGCTTGCTGAGATGTAATTTGCATGCCCCAAGTTGCGTCCTGGATACCCGCAATCCTGCAAAGATAAAGAAACGCACAAAAGGCCCCGAGGTATCCTTTACTGGATTCCGTCATAGGAGTTAAGTACCTTCGAGAGTAAGTATATTCCCTGCAAGCATGTGTTTTATTATCATCATTTTTTGGAGAAAAACATCTGTACTTATGCAATTGATTTTTAGAGACATCAGACATCCTTTGTAAATAAAAATATACAAAACGAAACATGACTGAAAAATCTGATTTTATTAATTTAAATGCCCTGAATTGGCAAGATACAGTCAAAGAAACAAATCTCCTAAAATAAGGAGATTGTTATAAATTGAGAAACAAAATGACGGCGGTGTTGACGACGCTTTAAGGAGCTTCCTCTTCTGCTATGACTCGTATGACAATGACGTTCTTCTCATCTTGCTTTCTGAAGAAGGCTGATTCTGATTGAAGCTTGATCCTTTTGAATCTTTCCAAGTTGCAAGTGATACAGACGAATTCAGAATGCAGTTGTTCGCTTATTCCCTTATTTTGCATGGATCGCCCTTTCGGGTTTTCAATCCATCGGGATACCCATTTTTGCCTGAGCTGTCCAATGCGGCTTTTCAACTCAGCGGGTGTACATTTTTTCATTTATTTCCCTTATTTTTGCCCGAGTCTTTTATTCTGTTTTTGACTCGCCGGGATGCCCTATTTTTGCCTGGACTTACATTCTGTTTTTGTGTCCAGCGGGTCGTTTTATGCGAAGTATCTTTTAACTGCATCTGAATTCACAGGGGACGGGAAATCTTCACCATCCATGGTGCTGAGCATCAGTGCTCCACCAGAGAAAACTTTCTTTACCACGAATGGTCCTTCATAATTTGGAGTCCACTTGCCCCTGTGGTCTGTATGAGGAGGGAGGATTCTTTTCAGCACAAGATCTCCCACTTGGTACTCTCGGTGCCTGACTTTCTGATCGAAGGCTCTCTTCATTCTCTTCTGATATAGCTGCCCATGACAGATTGCAGCCAATCTTTTCTCTTCGATCAGACTCAGTTGCTCGTATCGGGCCCTGACCCATTCTGCTTCGCTCAGCTTAACATCCATTAATATCCGCAAGGAGGGTAATTCAACTTCAACAGGTAGGACTGCCTCCATACCATACACAAGTTGATACGGTGTTGCCCCAGTGGATGTCCTGATTGACGTGCGGTACCCATGCAAGGCAAACGGTAGCATTTCATGCCAGTCTTTGTAGGTGACTACCATCTTCTGCACAATCTTCTTGATATTCTTGTTAGCTGCCTCAACAGCGCCATTCATCTTTGGCCTGTAAGGAGAAGAATTGTGATGTTGAATCTTGAAGTCCCGGCATAGCTCTGCCATCATTTTGTTGTTTAGATTGGAACCATTATCAGTAATGATTCGCTCGGGAACTCCGTATCGACAGATGATATCTCTCTTTAGGAATCGGGCTACCACTTGCCTTGTGACGTTCGCATATGAGGCTGCTTCAACCCACTTGGTAAAATAGTCGATGGCGACCAGGATGAATCGGTGGCCATTCGAAGCAGTTGGCTCAATCTTGCCAATCATATCAATGCCCCACATGGCAAAGGGCCATGGTGAAGACATGATTTTCAAGGGATTGGGAGGCACATGCGCTTTATCTGCGTAAATCTGGCATTTGTGGCATTTTCTGGCGTAGGCAAAACAGTCTGCATCCATTGTGATCCAATAATAGCCTGATCTTAACAACTTCTTAGCCATGGCATGTCCTCCAGCATGGGTACCAAAGGAGCCTTCGTGCACTTCATGCATCAATAAATCTGCTTCTGTCTTGTCGACGCATCTGAGGAGTACCATGTCAAAGTTCCTTTTGTACAAAGACCCGTCAGTGTTCAGAAAGAAGCTACCAGCAAGCCTTCTCAGAGTCTTCTTATCATTGGAAGATGCCCCAGGCGGGTATGTTTGATCCTCCAAGAAGCACTTAATGTCATGGAACCAAGGCTTATCATCTTTGACAACTTCCGCTGCAAATACATATGCGGGTCTATCAAGTCTTGACACTGAAATCTGAGGTACAAAGTTAGCAGCTTGAACTTTGATCATGGACGAAATGGTAGCCAAGGCATCTGCAAACTGATTCTCATCTCGAGGGATATACTCAAGCTTGACTGTTGTAAAGAAAGTCAATAACCTCCTTGTATAATCCCTGTAAGGTATCAGATGATCCTGGTGGGTGTACCATTTTCCGTTGGTTTGATTGACTACCAAAGCTGAATCCCCGAATACAGCCAACGTCTTGATCCTGAGGTCAATGGCTTCCTCAAGACCCATGATGCAAGCTTCGTATTCAGCTTCGTTGTTAGTGCAGTTGAAAGTGAGTTTTGCCGAGAAAGGCATGTGAACTCCCTTAGGTGTAATGAGTACTGCACCAACACCACGACCATTCATGTTAACAGCCCCATCAAACATCATAGTCCATTCTTCTTCCGGGTCGGGCCCTTCAGTGTGAATAGGCTCTTCATGATCTTTTGATTTAATGAACATGATGTCTTCATCAGGGAAGTCAAATCTCATAGGCTGGTAGTCATCAATGGGTTGCTCAGCAAGATATTCAGACAGTACACTGCCCTTGATGGCTTTTTGAGAGGTGTACTGGATGTCGTATTCTGTGAGAATCATTTTCCATCTTGCAACCCGTCCGGTAAGAGCTGGCTTCTCGAAAATGTACTTAACTGGGTCCATTTTGGATATCAACAAAGTAGTGTGGGTCAACATATACTGCCTTAGTCGGCGAGCAGCCCACGCTAAAGCATAGCAAGTTTTCTCGAGCAGTGAATAACGTTGTTCACAGTCGGTAAACTTTTTGCTTAGGTAGTATATTGCATACTCTTTTCGACCAGACTCGTCATGCTGGCCCAGCACACACCCCATTGACTCTTCTAATACTGTCAAGTACATTATCAGAGGTCTTCCTTCAATTGGAGGCATAAGGATTGGAGGTTCTTGCAGATATTCCTTGATCTTGTCAAAAGCCCTTTGGCAGTCTTCGTTCCACCTGACCGTCTGTTCTTTTCTTAACAGCTTGAACAAAGGTTCGCAAGTTGCTGTAAGGTGAGATATGAACCGTGAAATGTAGTTCAATCGACCTAAGAACCCTCGAACTTCTTTCTCAGTTTTCGGTGCAGGCATCTCTTGGATGGCTTTGACTTTATCAGGGTCAACCTCAATCCCCTTCTCGCTTACAATAAAACCCAGCAGCTTACCAGATCTCACCCCGAATGTGCATTTGTTGGGGTTCAACTTCAGTTGGTACTTCCTCAGACGCTTGAACAATTTGAGCAGATTTACCAGATGGTCTTCTTCAGTGAGGGACTTGGCAATCATGTCATCCACATAACATTCTATCTCTTTATGAATCATATCGTGGAATAATGTTACCATAGCCCGCTGATATGTTGCACCAGCATTCTTCAGTCCGAATGGCATCACTTTGTAACAGAACGTGCCCCAAGGTGTGATGAATGTTGTCTTCTCCATGTCTTCAGGTGACATTTTAATCTGATTGTATCCTGAAAATCCGTCCATGAAGGAGAATACCGAGAACTGAGCCGTGTTATCCACCAATACATCGATGTGAGGTAATGGGAAGTCATCTTTCGGGCTGGCTCTGTTCAGATCCCGGTAGTCAACACACATCCTTACTTTGCTGTCCTTCTTAGGCACAGGTACTATGTTAGCAACCCACGGTGGATAGCTAGTCACAGCAAGGAACCCGGCGTCCCATTGCTTCTGTACCTCTTCTTTGATTTTCATAGCCATGTCTGGACGAGTACGGCGCAGTTTCTGTTTAACCGGTGGGCACTCTTCTCTCAAAGGCAGCTTGTGCACAACAATATCGGTATCCAACCCTGGCATATCTTGGTAAGACCAAGCAAACAAGTCCACATACTCTTGAAGCAGGTCAATCAGTTGTATCTTCACCGAGTCTTGTAAGCAGGCCCCGATTCTAACTTCTTTCACGTCTTCACCCGTACCAAGATTGATCACTTCAACCTCCTCCTGATGAGGAGTAATAACCTTTTCCTCTTGTCTTAACAACCTGGCTAGCTCTCCAGGAAGCTCATATTCTTCATCAACCCCTTCATCAGCTTGATTGATTGGATTGTCAAAGTCATACGAAGTCATAGCCGTGCTGTTGTCGGTGCTGTCTGGAAGGCACTCTCTGCAAGGGTTAAGTTTGTTCATTTTAGTGATCTGATTTTAGTCTTGTTTAGAAAAGTGAAATAAATTTGTCATTTTGAAAACACTGCCATTTATTTTTTTTGTACAAAAAGAAAAATGGAAAAACAGTGAGCGGAAAAGAAAAAGACTTATTTGCAAAAAGATGTCTGATATTTCATTAATTGATCTTGTTTGCACAAAAAGTACAGATGGCCCGATTACAAAATGAGTCTTGTCATCTTGGGCAAGATGCAAGACTTTGATGCATGCTTATAAAAATACAGGAAATAATAATTACTCTGTATGAGTAACTCTTATAATTTCCTGGGAAGACCAGTTCGAGACACTGCTCCCCGGGATCTTTGGACGAATCCAGCTTTCCAGGTTGCGCTCCTCTTCCAACTCGTCTTCCAGACAGTTGATAGCATCAGGGGTAAGCATCCCTCCACTCACAAAATTGGGCTCTTTCGCAGCCGCTGTTTGATCTTGTTGAGTTGGTCTGTAACCCAACCCAAATCTGTCTTCTTTCTTCTCCACCGATAGCAGTTTGCCCCAGCCTTGGGCAGTTCCTTCCTCAACAACCTTCCGGGCTTGTTGGTATGATGACATTGGAGTACCAGATACAGCAGATGCCTCATTCACATTCAAAGCTTCAAACCCCTGGCTCATTGTTTCATGGATCTCCCCATCCATTTCAATGTACTTATAGGTTGCCAGGTGGCTGACAAAAATGTCCTCCTCTCCACAGATTGTGACAACTTGGCCTTCCCACTCAAATTTTAACTTTTGGTGAAGGGTAGACGTTATTGCGCCGGCGGCGTGAATCCAGGGTCTACCCAACAAACAGCTGTAGGCGGGCTGAATGTCCATCACATAAAAGATAGTTTTAAAGGTCTGTGGGCCAATTGTCACAGGTAGCTCGATCTCTCCCAGAACCGATCTCTTAGAACCATCGAAGGCCCTTACTACCAGGTTGCTGGGTCTCAATGCCAATCCATCATATTCTAACTTCACCAGAGCCTTCTTTGGTAAGACATTAAGGGACGACCCCGTGTCTACCAGCACATGAGAAAGGACTGCCCTTTGCATTCCATGGTGATGTGCAAGGCTTTGTTGTGGTTGAGGCCATCCGCTGTCAAGTCAGTATTGGTGAACCCTAGCCCATTGCTAGCAGTAACGTTTCCAACCACGGTTTCCAACTGGTTGACAGTAATCTCTTCAGGCACGTAAGCTGCGTGCAAGACTTTGAGTAGTGCATTCCGATGGGCTTCGGAGCACATAAGCAGTGAGAGGATAGAGATTTTGGATGGCGTTTGGTGAAGCTGATCCACAATTTTGGAATCACTCTTTTTGATGATTCTCATAAACACATCAACTTCTTGATCGAACGGCGTCTTCAAGGCTTCTTTAACAGCTTGATCTTCCTGCACAGGGCTTTTCCCTTTTGCCTTAGCAGCAGCTTCTGCTTCGGCGGTAGGTCTTTGAATTGGTGGAGCAAAGAGACGTCCGCTTCGAGTGAAGCCTCCGCCTCCCCCCACATTATCTATTTGTGGTGCAGGTGTTGATGTTTCAAGAGTGATTCTTTTTCCTTCGCAGTGCACGTCAGAGCCATAGTGCCAAGGGATGGCCCTATTGCTTTCATATGGTACTGGTCCAGGCATCGTGACAGTGACTGGACTGATTGCTGCTGCTGAAGGGACTGTAATTGTTTGTGGATCATAAAAGATTGTAACTGGTGCTCTGATGGGAGCAGCTCCTTCTGAATGGTAGGCAGAATTGTTCTCAGGATCATAAAATATTGTGACAGTAGAGACATCTTCATGATTTGTTGTTGGAGTTGTAGGAGATATTGTCGGAAGAAATGATGTTGTTGTTGTAGGAGCTTCAAAATGGAGTGGTGATGGAGTTGTAGAAGGAACATTTGTTGAAAACTGATCAGTTGAGACAATGGATGAAGTACTTGTTGATGAAGCTGAAGAATTGTCGGGAACAATAGTTGTTGCAGTTGTAGGAGGTTCTGAAACCGTTGCTGATGATATTGCTGGATTTGTTGGAAATGATGTAGTGATCTGAAGTTGGCCACTCCGAATAAGGCCATCTATGCCATTCCTCAAATTATCGCACCCATTTACCGAGATATTACAGTAAGCACAACCCAATTCACACCCTGGGAACATCTGACATTCCAAGAGTTGAGCCTTGATTTCTACCAATGGTGTCCTGATCTGTCCCACACTTGTTATTAAATAAGACGGCTTGTCTTCTTCAATAGCGTTAATTCGGGGACCACCGTGGTTTGGCATAGGATTTTTGTTGACATTGGGTGGCGGTGCAAAATTCAGGGCTTTCGAGTCCACCAGGTCTTGACCTTCATATGCAGGGCTCTGCACTTTTCCGTACTATGGCCAGGTGCGTTTGAATGAAAGGCACATCTAGCGTTGGAGTCGTAGTTCCTGGGTAGACTGTTGGGGTCTGGAGGTGCCAACGTTCTTAGCTCAACCAGGTTGAGTTTCAGAAGCTGTGGCAGCAAAGTAGCATATGGCATTGGGATCGGATCGATCACTCTATTAGCTTGAGAGGGCCTCTGTTGGAATGGCCTTTGTTGACTGTTGTTGTTGGTGTTGCTGTTGTTGTAATTTCTTGGAGGATACTGATTTTGTTGATGGTACTGAGGTTGTGGTTGATAGTTTTGTTGAGGAGGTTGATAGACTGGTAGAGGATGAGCTGGAGCAGGAATGGTGACTGCTGCTATTGACCTTTGAACATATTGGGGCCTGCCCCTGTTTGAATGGATGGCATTGGTCTCGCCAGTTCTTCTTGGGCCTGCAAAAGGCTTTCTTGTACCACTGGACGGGCTTGCACCATTGTCCGAGATCTTTCCCATTTTTAACAAGCTTTCAATTCTCTCCCCGGCTATGACAACATCGGCAAAGCTAGTGGAAGAGAAAGCTGCCAACCTGTCAATATATGTTCCCTGAAGGGTGTTCATGAACATATCTGCCATTTCCCGTTCAGACATAGGTGGTTGAACAGCGGCAGCCAGTTGCCTCCATCTCTGTGCATATTCTCGGAAACTTTCCCTTGACGACTGTGACATTCCCATTAGGAGGGTCCTGTTGGGTGCCATGTCTAAGTTATACTGATACTGTCTGATGAAGGCCTCTGCCAGGTCCTTCCAGCATCTAATAGTTGCCCTTGTCAAGTGAGAGTACCATTCTCTTGACGCTCCAGTTAAGCTGTCCTCGAAATAGAACATCCAGAGCTTCTCGTCCATGGTATAGGCTTTTAATCTCCCGAGAAAAGATTGTAGATGGGTTCGAGGACAAGAAGTCCCATTATACTTTTCAAAACATGGAGGCTTGAACTTGTGGGGAATCCTAACCCCGTCTACCAAGCCCATGTCCATAACGTCGAAGCCCAAAGAGTTTTGAGATTCTAAGGACCTCAACTTCTCAGCTATCTCATCCAATCTTCTATCATAAGCTTCTTCACCAGCGCCCATTACTGTGAATTGGTCCTCTTGAGGATCCTCTTGAAGTACCCTGGCTGCAGTGGCAGTCCCTTGAACATTTGCTGGAATATTGACCTCAGGATGGAGGTGTGGCCCAAATACCGGAGGGTTGACGTGAGGTTGGACTCTTTCATTGTTACTGGTGCCGGCAGTCCCTATATGCGGATCTTCTTGATTCTGTCTTTCCACCATGGCTCTCAATCTTTCCTGGCTCTGAGCCATGTTGTTCATAACTTCCACAAACTGAGTCATTTGATTCCTCATCTCTAGCCTTTCATTTGCCATTTGATTTCTGACCTCAGTAAGGTCCTGCTGCATCTGATCCATTTGAATTCCCGGAAGGTTGTTTCGGGTTGGATAACGGTGCGGACGGTTGAGGGGAAATACCCGGCGCCTAGCAATAGTTCCTGAGGCATCACAACAGAGGTTAGCAACAATAAAACAAAACCTACAAAACAAACAAAGGGTTAGCATGCAATGCAGTTATGCTTATTTGTTCTCAAGGTATCCGGTTTGGCATTCGGTTTTGACCCTTCCAGACCCTTGAAGATGTTGTTGTTGTTGCTTGAAGAAGACTCAGATGAGGCAAACTAACACAAATATATCACAGAAGGTGGAATAATACAACTTGTTCATTTTACAGCACAAGCCCTCTAAGGGGTCAAAATACAGTACAAGAAAATAAAAGTACATGGAAAGAAAGCAACAACAAACAAATGGTCAAACACCAAGACCAAACTCATCCTCACGAACTTCCTTGAGAAGTGCTTCGGTCACAGGATCAGCCGGACGCTCCGTGAGATTCCTGATGAGGAGATTCTGGGTCGTAACAGCTGCTGCTAGCTTCTTGTGCTGACTTTGGTCTTTTGACCTCTTCACCCCAGCTTTGATCTTCAGCTCTGATATCTCCATCTGGGCTGCTGCCAGGGCTTCTTGCTGTTCTTTTGCACTAGCTTCTAGTTGCTCCATCTTGTCTTGAACTCTCTTGTCTTCCAGGGTACGAGCCTCGGTGATCCTGACCCACCGGGCTTGACTCTCTTTCAAATACAAGTCTGTCCTTGCTCTCTGGAATTGGGCTTCTTTGCAAGCATTCTTCAGAATTTGTTCTCCAGCCTTAGACTTTTTGATATAATCCCCAGACTTCTCAATCTTAATCAAATGCTCTACTCTTAATTTCTCCAACCTCTCAATCTCCCTCATACCTTCACTCCTCTCCCGGAGGGTTTTCTGCAAAGCCTGGGTTAGCTTCTCATTTCTTTCCTTCAAGCTCTCAAACTCCTCCAAACTGATAGTGGCAGGGGGTGGTGCTGAAGATGACTCAGGCATGTCTTCTATGGTAAAGGGCATCCCAGAGAATTGGGCCCTGGCACGGGACCACTCATAATATTGGGCTGATGCCACATTGTTGCACTTCCCTAGAATGGTTATTCCCTTGGTTTGAACATTATCCCAGGCCCAAGCAGCCTGCCTAACAACAGTCAAACTAATCTTGTTCTCACAATAGAGGGTCTCAACCAAGTCCTGTGCCCTAGGAGTGTGGACCAGTGCATAGCCCAGTTGCCTTCTGAACAGCAGAGGATTGTAATTAATACTGCCCTTAACTCCTATCAAAGGCACATTAGGAAAATGCCCACAGCTGGTGATGATATCCCTGCCCTTGGTGCTCTGAGTGCACCATCTGATGTCAGCTGAAGTTAGAACAGTGAGTCTCTTAGCCCAGTTGCTTTGTTGATGAGGGTTTAAAAATGCATCTGTCCTGGGTAGATGCCTGAGAAGCCAAGTGTGGAACAATGGAGCACAACACCTCACTAACCTCCCCCTCTGCTTTTCATTTCTCTGATGCACTGAGTAATAGAGATCCCCCAATAAAGTTGGCACTGGGTTCTTCAGGATGAACAGATGGATTGCATTCTTGCTAATGAATCGAGGCTCATCTGCAAACAACACAATTCCATATACACTCAAGGCCAGTAAAGCACAAACAGCTTTCCACTCTCCTAGAGAAGCTTTCAGGGTAGCTTGAGAGATCAAGAAATCCAGATGAAAGCCAGGGATCCCAGCTTTAGAAGTCATATGCTGCTCAATCAGGACAGGTTCCAGATGCAAAGCCTTTGCTACTTCTCCATTAGCAGGAAAGACCATCTCAGGGTTGAAAGGGATTCCAGTCCTGATGGGCAAACCAACCAATGCTGAGTATTCTTCTAAAAGAGGGCCCAATTGAAAGTCTTGAAAAGTAAAACATCTCAGTGGAGGATCATAAAACTGAATGCAGGTGTGGATCAAGCTTCTCTGTGATGGGTCCAGATCCATGACCATATCAAGTATATCTCCATAACTTTCCCTGAACAAAGGTATGTGATCTGGGGTGATCAAGGTCTGAATCCTCCTGATATCTGATAGCTCTGGCTGGAAGAAGTGATAGGTGATGTTGCTCTTTTTAGGAGCCATGATGCTGAGACTGAATAGAGACAGGTGCTGATGATAATACTGAAGAAGTGGGCCACTGACTGGCTGGTGCAGATGATAACTGAAGCAGATAGCTGATGAAGACAAGTCAAAACTGAAGATGGGGTCAAAACCAAAACCAAATGAAAAAGGATACCCTGAAACACAAATAAGCAAATGTCAATATGATGCAATGATTATGTATGCAAATGAAATGCAAGGGTCTGTGACTTAGCTGGATCTGATCAAAATGCCCTGATATGGGTCCAAATGTGTTCAAGAATTCCAGATGAGGTCTATGAATCCAGTAACCAAGGTAGGGGGCTCAAATAAAGAGCCACATGTCCAGGGTTTTAGAATCACAAGAACTGTCCCAAATTGAAGTATTCTTAAACAATCAAAGTAACAGGGTATTCTGAGGTCAAGGTACCTGCAAACCTGTAAACAGCCCAACCCCCTCACAGGTGGTGTTCTAAAACAAGGATCCTCAGACTTGGATCAGTTATGAGAAGTGTAAACACTTCTAACCCGGAGGCACATTGTTTACAATAACCATAACAATTCCTCCTCTAATTCACCTCAGTTTCTGAAGGTCATAATAAAGGTCATCCAGACTTAGCAGGCTTCCCAGATAGCCCTAGCATTGCAGGAAATCTGCAACACAGAGTTCTCAAGAAGAAACCCATATCTGAACCGTGTTTCATATTCCCGCACCAGACCGAGATGGAATGGGAAAGAATATGAACAACTCTAGCCTAGGTGTCACTCAGGTCCCAGGTATAGGACCTTAACTCTCAGTGAAACACCCACCCACAAAAACAAAAGACCAGATCCAGCCAGCAGCATGACAGTATGATATATACAAAAGCAATAAAGAAAGCAGTAAAGCAACTGTACATAAAGCACAAATAAGTACAAATATACAAGCACAAATAAGCACATAACACCCCAATAAACACAAATCAAATCAAGCGCTAGGAGGAACCCACGAAAAGAACCAGAAGCCCTGGTTGCAATATAAGGGTCCCCAGCAGAGTCGCCAAGCTGTCGCTCCCGACAAATGAAACGGATCAGATGAAGGTACAGACGCGAACGGTCGGCGAGAGGGACAATGAGAACACACAGTCGTGAACTCACTGGAGATGAATAGAGTCGCCAGCTAGGCATTTTTATCCCGGAGGAAAGGCAATGCTGCATAGACCTAGAAAAGATGGATAAGACGGTTTGCGAACCAGAGAGACTGAGAAAGGGGGTTGGTTACAACCTGGGAAGGTATTAGCACCCAGATTGTCCGTCGTACTCGACGGGATCCACGCTTAAAAGATTTGTGTTTTAAAGGGGTAGTGTCAGTGCAATTTGTGTGTAAAAGAGCTGGCAAAAGATGTACAAGTGTCAGTGTATAGTGTATAAGTGATATGAAGTATGAAAGTGTCAGTGTGAGGAAGGAGTGAAATGCTCAAGATCATGAGGCTAAAGAATAAAGCTAGAAAGAGGGGGAATATACAGAGACTTTTGTTCGATAACTGTTAAGTTATGCCTACGTATCCTCTCGTGCAATGAGGAAGTCAGAACACCGTAGTTCGACCCAAAGAGACTGAAAGATGAATTGACTTGTGAACTGCTTACTTGTCTATGCTCAAGTGTATGACCTGTCTGGCTCAGGTGCAAACTGTCTTGCATTAGACGGAAGAAGCGAGCTCTCGTTTATGAGTGAAAGAGATGAGAAAAGAATCCCGAAGGAGACGATTATTGTCTGTTTTTGAGTTTTCAGTCTTTTATTGCTTTTGAGAATTTGTCATAAGTTAATGAGCTTAAGCCTAAACCAATGGATTTAGTAAACCCATCACATCTTCCCTCTGATTAGGGATAATGAGAATACCTTAAGTGTGAAGTCAGATTCTCACACTTAATCACCTTTGGTGTAGGATTAAGATCATTAACCTACTTGTAATTATTTAGATGTTTTTGTTGTTTTTGTTTAGTGTTAAGTAATGAGGTTAAGCCATAATCAAGGATTAAACAGACTCATTACACCATCCTAATAGAAGGATAATAGATGAGAATGTTTAAGCTGAGGAATGCTCCTCAACTTAATCCATGATTAGGGATTAAACTCATGACAAAACAAGCCTTTGATTAAGTGGATTTTATTTAATGGTGAGATGAAGAAGTGAATTTTATGATTTGTAAGACAACTTGAGGGGGACTTGTCCATTAACACTAGGGTTAGTCCTTCTTAACCAATTAAGGAAGAATTAGAACCCTAATGCAAGGCCCAAGTTACAAGTGTGATGTCTTGATGATTATTAAATGGATTGATTAAAGGAGTTAAACACATTAAGGGTTTAACACTTAGGATTAAAGTTATACACTCCATCCTAAGAGAAGGATGCAGGCATAAACTTAATCACAAAGCCTTAAAGCCTTTAGGGTTTAGTCCCTGATTATGAGATGAGAAGAGAAGACTCAAAAGAGACACAAAGGTAAAACTAAGAGGGGAGACTAATCAAAACCCTAATCATTGTCATGCTTGGTTGTCCCTAAGGTTTGTGAGGTTTGCAAGAACAATCTTCAATGGAACCACCAGGAAGCAGATGAAAGGATCAAGAGAAGCAAAGCAACTTGCTTCATTCAAGAAGTCAAGTCACTTGAAGAAAGAAAGTGGGAGGAAGAAGAATGAGCAAGCTCAATCTCAAACACAAAGAAAAATGCAGCAATGGATGCAAGAGAGTGATGAAGAGAAAGTTATGAGAAGTGAAGGCAAATTCACTTCTCAAAGTTACTTACCACCTGAAAGGTTAGAAAAGAAATGCAATGCAATGCAAAATGAGATGAAATGGTATGATGAGAAACAAAACCAGAAGCATGTATGTGATGTTAATGATGCTATTAGATGCTACAAACATGAGGCAGCACATGGAAATGATCATACAAGCTCATGGATGCAAATGAAGCAAGTTAGGAACCATGAAAACACATGAAAAGTTATGATGTGCACATGGCATACAACATGGCAAATACATGATGCAATGATCAAATATGCTTTCTACATGTCTCATGATGCCAAATGAATCACATGAATGCTTGAAATGTCATGGCAAGTCATGTTAAGCAAGAGAATGCAAGAAGGATGCAAGAGAAAGCCCAAATTAGGGTTTATGAAACAAACACCAAACAAAACTCAAAAACAGAAGCAAACCCTAAGATAAAAAATGGAAAATGCCATACTAAGAAACCCTAAACCTATACTAAACCAAAGTCCAAAGGGGAGGTCTCAACTCTTAACCAAACTCAAGTTATGATTTTTCTAAGTTATTAGGGTTTTTAGGGTTCCTAAACAAAAGAAATACCAAACAAATGAAAAATGCAAGATCAAATCATGGCCATTTAATCCTAGAAACTACATGCTAAACACAAAACAATGCAAAAAGAATCAATGTCCAACTCTTCTCAAATAGGCAGAAATGATTTTTTGAACTTATGATCAAAATAATGCACAAAAAATGATTTAATTCAATGAAAAATTCTTAAAATGCATCAAGATCAAAAAAGAAATTTGGTTTGAAGGTTGGACAATGTTTCTAAATGTCTTAGAACATTTCATGAATTTTTTGGTGATTTTTAAATACCTAAAAGTATTTTTAATTAATTAATTCTCATTAATTAATTAAAAAGAAACTTTTAAATATTTAAAAATACTTTTTTAATGCTAAAAATAAAAATAAAAATATTTTTGGGTCTTAAAAATTAATAAAACTTTTATGAAAAAGTTTCATAATTTTTAAGACATTTTTGCTATTTTTAATTAATTGTGCAAGTTAAATGAAAAGAAATGAAATTAAAACAAAATAAATGGAAAGTAATCAGAATGGAGGGCCAGGATGGGCTCTGGGTTCAAACGCGTTGACCACGCGCGCTAGTGGAGGGCCAGGATTGCCTCTGACTTAATTAAATTAAATATGGATTAATTAAATAAAACATGTGGATTAGGGCTAATCAGACAGATCTGGACCACACACACACGCGGGAGGTCAACTGGTCAAAGGGATCGTACGCTCCAGATTCAAACTTGAGTTAATGACATGATTAGGGCACAAATTACTTTCAGGTGGCCGGAGAAGACTTCCGGTCGTCTTCTCCGGCCAGCATCTCCCCTGAAAATCCCCAAAACCCCAAAAACCTAACTAAAATGAAATCCAAGAACTGGGAAATGATCCTTACACACTCACGAACCAAAACCCTCACTCAAAACAAATTTATATTTCCTAACTAAGCTGAATCGAAGCAAACAAATTCTAGGGCACGCAAGTTTCAGAGATCAATTAAATGTTCATTTCATCACCATTTCAAAAACCAAAAGCACCAGGATACTCAGTGAAGCATAGTGAACAAGTCTATAACATGAAAAACGATTTCTGGAAAAATAATTTTCAAACTACCTGAGATTCGAAGCTTTCACTCTGATGATTTTCTGGCCACTTCCTTCAGTGCAATCCACTCCACTTGATCCCCAGATGATGTTTGAATGCTCAAAAGGAATTTATGTTGGCTGGATGAGGAGTTTGACAAGTTTCTGCTCAAGCTCAGTCAGAAATGGCAGGGATGATTCAGGCAGTTTCAGTCCAGTGTGATTGGTTCTTTGTGATCCAGATGGTGAATGGAGAAGGTCTGTAGTGTTTGTTTTGATGTTTGTGAGCTATGGAGAGAGTTTCGAATGAAACTGCAAGTTGAGGTGAGAAATGGCAATGGGGTGTTCTTGCTTGTTTTAGGCCTGGCTCTTGGTGGTTTCTACTCAACAAGGCAAGGTGAGATGATGTGTGGAAGTAGTTTGAGTGTTTGAAGGCTGGGCAGAGAGATTCGAATGAATATGCAGCTGGGGTGTGTTTTGTGTATATCTTCTTGTGAATGGTTTCAGCCTTGCTAGATGAGTGTTATGGCCAGCATATGGAAAGTATATTTTAATCCCATAGGTCAGGGGATGTGACATGGCCTGCTGTGATAGGTAGGTCACCTTTTGCCAAAATGTCAACTTCTTTGTAAGAGAAAGTATGGCTTGATCTATAGCTAGTACAAAGCATGGCTCTGGTGCAGCAAGATGAGGTGAGAGGCTAGCAAAGTGCAGTAACCAATGCAGCAAGTTGTAGGAAGTGATCATGATGATTTTGCAAGTTGCTTGCTTTTTGAACTTTATGAAGAAAAGTCTTGTTACATGAACCAAAACATGAGAAACCTTGATCCAATTCTGACTTTTAGGACATGTAGAATGTTTGCATACTGATTTGAAGTGAATTAGAGGTTACAATTGGCTTTGGATCATGATTTTGCAAAATTCTCATTTGAAGCATGCCTTGAAAATCAATGATTTTAGCCAACTTTGTCACACCATAACTTTTGATCCAAGAAGAGTTTGATCATGTTCTTGTACTTTTTGAAAAGGGAAAGATGAGATCTACAACTTTCATGACCAAAGTTTTTCCATTTGAAGCATTTTTGGATCAAGAATCAAGGCTTGAAAAATGACCTAAAATGAGGCATTCTTGAAAAGTCAACTATGCCCAAAAAGTCAACATTTGCAAAACTTCCAAATTCTTGATTTCTATGAACTTCAACCTTCTCCCATGATCAAATAAAGATCATATACACTCAAAATGATGAAGATCACCCATTGGTTAGGTCATTGGGGGCCTCAGATGCCCTGATTTTACACTGACTTGTCTGAAAAGTCAACCCTTGATCAGATGACTTCCCCATGGAATTTATTCATGAAAATTGATATGCATACTCCCTATACCATATAGAGACCAATGGAAACAAGAATGACCAAAAAATTTGGAGTTATGGCCTCTGAAACCAAAACCCTAATTTTAGGTCAACTGTGCAGTCTAGCCTGGCTCTGCTTCCATACCAAACCCAGTTCTTGTGATTCTTTGGAATTTTTGACTTTGAGAGGATGTAATATGATACTTGAACACATATGGACCCCTTTGAAGTGATTGATGACCTTTGGAGTGGCTCAAGAGGCTTTGGGATTGCTCAGATCACAAACCCTAGGTGCAGATGACTTAGAACCAATGCAGTGACTCAAAAATGAAATGTGAGATGATATGATTGTGTTTATGCATATGAGAATGATCACAAGCCATGGTGAAATGGGTGAGGGCAAATTTGGGGTGTTTACAGTTCTCTGTGGCGGGTACTGAACTTGCTGTTGATAATGTGGTTGTTGTGGTTGTTGATATGTTGATTGTTGAGGAACCGGAGCTGGAATAGTGACTGCTGCTACTGATCTGTGAACATACTGAGGTCTGCCCCTGCTAGCATGAAATGCATTTGCCTCACCGGTCCTTCGAGGTCCCACAAAAGGCTTCCTGGGATTATTGGATGAACTTACACCGTTATCAGAAATCTTTCCCATTTTTAATAGACTCTCAATTCTTTCACCGGCTATAACTACATCAGCAAAACTGGTGGAAGAAAAGGCAGCTAGCCTATCAATATATGTTCCTTGCAGAGTATTCATGAACATGTCGGCCATTTCTCTTTCCGACATGGGTGGTTGGACAGCAGCAGCAAGCTGTCTCCACCTTTGGGCATATTCCCTGAAGCTTTCTCTGGAGGATTGAGACATTCCCATCAGAAGGGTCCTGTTAGGGGCCATGTCCAGATTGTATTGGTACTGCCTGATGAAAGCCTCAGCTAGGTCCTTCTAGCATCTGATTGTAGCTCTGGTCAAGTGCGAATACCACTCTCTTGAAGCCCCAGTCAAACTGTCTTCGAAGTAGAACATCCACAGCTTCTCATCCATAGTATAAGCTTTAAGTCTCCCCATAAAGGACTGTAGGTGAGTTCATGGACAGGAAGTTCCATTGTATTTCTCGAAGCACGGGGGTTTAAACTTGTGGGTAATTCTTACCCCATCCACTAACCCCATATCCATTACATCGAAGCCTAAGGAATTTTGAGACTCCAGAGATCTCAACTTCTCAGCAATTTCATCAAACCTCATATCATAGACTTCATCACTAGCTCCCATTACAGTAAACTGCTCTTCTTGAGGATCTTCTTGCAAGATCCTGCCCGCAGCAGTGTTGCCTTGCACATTCCTTGGGATATTGACTTCCGGATCTAGATGAGGCCCAAATACTGGTGGGTTAACATGAGGTTGACCTCCCTCATTATTACTTGTTCCTCCAGTGCCAGGATGAGGTTCTTCGGGAGTTTGTCTCTCTACTAATGCCCTTAACCTTTTTGGCTTTGGGCCAAGCCAGTCATCACAGTCATGAATTGAGCCATTTGGTTCCTCATCTCCACTCTTTCATTAGCCATCTGAGTTCTGACCTCAGTCAGGTCCTGCTGTACTTGATCCATTTGGATACCAGAAAGGTTGTTGCGAGTAGGGTACCGATGCGTACGGTTGAGAGGGAACACCCGGCCGCGAGCAATATTTCCTGAACCACAACAGAGTTAGAAACAAACTAACTAATAACAAAACCCTACAAAACAAAACAAAAGTTAGTATGCAATGCAGTATGCTTATTTGTTTTTCAAAGTATCCGGCTTGGTTCTTGGTTTTGACCTTTCCAGACCCCGAGGAAGATGCTTTGATGTTGTTGAGAAAAGAAAACCCAAAAAATGGAAATAAACTAAAATATATTACAAATGGTGAGTCATACATAGTTTGTTTTACAACATATGCCCCTGAAGGGTCAAAATACAACACAAAAGAAAAGTACATCAAATGAAAACAACAACAATCAAAAAGTCAGACATCTAGTCCAAACTCACCCTCCTTAACCTCCTTCAGAAGTGCCTCAGTCACTGGACCAGCTGGATGCTCTGTGATGTTTCTGATGAGGAGGTTCCTGGTGGCAATGGCAGTGGTCAGTTTCTTGTGCCTGTCCTGGTCCTTTGATCTCTTCAATCCAGCCCTAAGCTTCAACTCTGAAATCTCCTTCTGGGCTGCCAACAAAGCATCATGTTGTTTCTTTTCATTGGCCTCTAACTGCTCAATCCTGGCTTGAGTCCTCTGATCTTCTTGTGTCCGGGCTTCAGTGATCCTGACCCACCTAGCCTAAATTTCTTGCAGATAGAGATCAGTCCTAGCTTTCTGAAGCTTGGCCTCTTTACAGACATTCTTCAATATTTGTTCCCCAACTCTTGCCTTTTTGATGTAGTCCTCTGTTTTCTCAATCTTGGTCAGATGCTCCACCCTAAGTTTCTCCAACCTCTCAATGTCCAGACGACCATCACTCCTTTCCCAAAGGGTCTTCTTTAGAGCTTGAGACAGATTCTCATTCCTTTCCTTCAGCTTCTCAAATTCTTCCAGGCTGACAGTTGCTGCTGGCTGTGCTGTGGATGGTCCAGGTATATCCTCAATGGTGAAAGGCATCCCAGTAATCTGAGCTCTAGCATGGGACCAGTCATAGTACTGAGCTGATGCAACATTATTGCATCTTCCAAGAATAGCCATCCCTTTTGTCTGGATGTTGTCCCAAGCCCAGGATGCCTGCCTGACAGCAGCTAGATTAGGCTTTATCTCACAATACAGGGTCTCATCTAAATCTTGCATTCTAGGAGGGTGAACCAAAGCATAGCCCAGTTGTCTCTTAAACAGCAAAGGATTGTAGGTGATGCAACCCTTTACTCCTATCAGAGGCACATTTGGGTACTGCCCACAGCTAGTGATTATGTCTTTGCCTTTGGTGCTCTGGGTGCACCATCTGATGTCATCTGAAGTCAAAGCAATGAGCCTCTTAGCCCAATTCTTCTGTTGGTGGGGATTCAGGAAGGCATCTGTCTTAGGTAGGTGTTTGAGCAGGCAGGTGTGAAACAAAGGAGCACAGCATCTCACTAACTTCCCCATCTGCTTCTCATTCCTCTGATGGATGGAATAATAAAAGTCTCCCAGTAATGTGGGTACTGGGTTCCTCAGAAGGAAGAGATGAATGGCATTCTTGCTGATAAACTTGGGATCATCTGCAAACAGTATAACCCCATATATGCTGAGGGCTAAAAGTGCACAGACTGCCCTCCATTCTCCCAAGGAGGCCTTCAGGATGGCCTGAGAAATCAAGAAATTCAAGTGCAAACCAAGGATCCCAGCTTTTTTTGTCATATTCTGCTCAATTAAAGTAGGCTCGAAGTACAGTGCTTTTTCTACTTCTCCATTGCTGGGAGAAGTCATCTCTGGGTTGAAGGGGATCCCACCCCTGACAGGTACTCCAATCAATGATGAAAATTCCTCCAACAGAGGTCCAAGCTGGAAGTCTGAAAATGTGAAACATCTCAAAGGAGGGTCATAAAACTGCAAGCAGGTGTGGATCATGCTCCTCTGAGAAGGGTCCAGGTCCATAATCATATCCAGGATACCTCCATAATGCTCTCTAAATAATGGGATGTGGTCAGGGGTGATAAGTGACTGGACCTGCCTGATGCCAGTCAACACAGGCTCAAAGAAATGGTATGATATGTTGCTCTTCCTGGGAGCCATGACTGCTGATGAAGAGCTGAAGACAAGTGCTGATGAAGATCAAGACTGGTATTGGAGATGGGCCACTGATAGGCTGATGCTGGTGATGATGAAGATGACTGAAGCAAACAACTGAAGAGAATAGATGAAGCAGATAGCTAATGAAACAGAGTTCTATGCAGATGAAGGGGTCAAAACCAAGCCAGACATAATGTGGATACCCTGAAAGACAAATAACAAATGTTAGATGATGCAATGATGATGTATGTAAATGATATGCAAGGGTTTGTGATCAAGCTGGATCTGATTATCTGTCTTGATATAAAGTTCATGTATGTTTAAGAAGTCCAGATGGAGGTTTAGAAATCCAGTAACCAAGGTGGGGGACTCAAATAAAGAGTCACATGTCCAGGGTTAATCACAAGAACTGTCCAAAATGAGGTACTCTTAAACCAAATAAGTAACAAGGTATGATGTGGCCAAGGGTACCTGCAAACCTGTAAATAGCCCAACCCCCTCACAGGTGGTGTTCTAGAACAAGGATCCTCAGACTTGGATCAGTTATGAGAAGTGTAAGCACTTCCAACCCGGAGGTACAGTGTTTACAATAACCATAAAATATCCTCATCTAATTCACCTCAGTTTCTGAAGGTCAATAATAAAGGTCATCCAGACTTAGCAGGCTTCCTAGATAGCCCTAGCACTACAGGAAATCTGTAGCACAGAGTTCTCAAGAAGAAACCCACATCTAAACCGTGTTTCATATTCCCGCACCAGACTGAAATGGAATGGGAAAGAACATGAACCACTCTAGCCTAGGTGTCACTCAGGTCCCAGGTACAGGACCTTATACTCTCAATGAAATCCCACCCACCAAGACAGAAGAACAGATCCAGCAATGATAATGACAATATGAAATATGAAAAAAAACTGTAAAGAAAGTAATAAATAAGGTTGTACATAAAGCAATAAATAAAGCAGCTACATAAACACAATTAGCACATAACACCCCAGTAAACACAAATCAAACAAGCGCTAGGAGGAACCCACAAAAAGAACCAGAAGCCCTGGTTACAATATAAGGGTCCCCAGCAGAGTCGCCAAGCTGTCGCTCCCACCAAATGACACCCAGGTAAAAGGAGTACAGACGCGAACGGTCGGCGAAAGGAGAGAGAACACACAAGGGTGAACTCAGAAGACAAGAGTCGCCAGCTAGGCATTTTATCCCGAAGAAAAGGTAATGCTGCATAGACCTAAGAAAAGATATGGATAAGACGGTCGCGAACCAGAGAGACTGAGAAAGGGGGTTGGTTACAACCTGGGAAGGTATTAGCACCCAGATTGTCCGTCGTACTCGACGGGATCGACGCTTAAAAGATTTGTGTTTAAAGGGGTAGTGTCTGTGCAATTTTGTGTGCAAAAGCTGGAGAAGAATGCAAGTGTCAGTGCTAAAAGAAAGTGAAGTGTATAAGAGAAGTGTCAGTGTAAGAACAAGAATGAAATGCTCAAGATAATGAGGCTAAAAGAATAATGCTGGAAGGAGGGGGAATATACAGAGACTTTTGTTCGATAACTGTTAAGTCATGCCTACGTATCCTCTCGTGCAATGAGGAAGTCAGAACACCGTAGTTCGACTCAAAGAGACTGAAAGATGAATTGACTTGTGAACTGCTTACTTATCTATGCTCAAGTATATGACCTGTCTAGCTCAGGTGCAAACTGTCTCGCATTAGACGGAAGAAGCGAGTTCTCGTTTGTGAGTGAATGAGATGAGAAAAGAATCCCGGAGGAGACGATTATTGTTTGTTTTTTGATGTTTTCAATCTTTTATTGCTTTTAGTATTTGTCATAAGAAAATGAGCTTAAGCCTAAACCAAGGGTTAGTAAACTCATCACATCCTCCCTCTGATTAGGGGAAATGAGAATACCTTAAGTATGAAGTAAGCACCTCACACTTAATCACCATGATGTAGGATTAAGATCATTAACCTACTTGTGATTATTTAGATATTTTTGTTGTTTTTGTTTAATGTTAAGTAATGAGTTTAAGCCGTAATCAAGGATTTAATGGACCCATTACACCATCCTAATAGAAGGATAATAGATGAGAACATTTAAGCTGAGAAAGGCTCCTCAACTTAATCCATGATTAGGGATTAACCTCATGACAAAACAAATCCTTTATTAAAGTGGATTTTAGTTAATGATAAGATTAAGAATTGATTTTTATGGTTGGTAACACAACTGTAGGGGGACTTGTCCATTAACACTAGGGTTAGTCCTTCTTAACCAATTAAGGAAGAATTAGAACCCTAATGCAAGGCCCAAGTTACAAGCTTGATGTCTCGATGATTATTAAGTGAATTGATTAAAGGATTTAAACACATTAAGGTTTTAACACTTAGGATTAAAGTTATACACTCCATCCTAATAGAAGGATGCAGGCACAAGCTTAATCACAAAGCCTTAAAACCTTTAGGGTTTAGTCCTTGATTATGAGATAAGAAGAGGAGACTCAAAGATGACACAAAGGAAAGAGTATAAGGGGGGGACTAATCAAACCCTAATTATTATCATGCTTAGTTGTTCATAGGGTTAATGAGGCTTGCAAGAAGATCTTCAGAGAAACCACCAGGAAGGAAACAGATGAAAGGAGAAAGAAGCAGAGAGAAGCAAGACAACTTGCTTCACTTAAGAAGACAAGTTGCTTGAATAAAGAAAGAGAGCAAGAGCATGAATGAGAAAGCTCACTCTAATACACAAGATAAAATGCAGCAATGATGTAAGAGAGAGATGAAAAGAGATTGTGAGAAGTGAAGGCAAATTCACTTCTCAAAACAACTTACCACCTGAAAGGTTAACAAAAGAAATGAAATGCAATGCAAATGAGATACAATGGCATGATGCAAACCAAAGTCAGAAGCATAAACATGATTTCAATGATGCTAAGAGGTGATGCAAACACATGTCAAGAGTTGTGGATGATCATACAAGCATAAGGATGCAAATGAGGCATGTTTTGAACCATAGAAGTTCAAGAATGTTTATGAAATGATATGAATGCATAACATGTCAAATGAAAGATGCAATGATCAAACATGATTCTAATATGTCCTAAGATGTATTATGAATCATGTGGATGCACAAAATGTCATGGCAAGTTCTTGAATGCAAGCAAATGGAAAATGGACACAAGAGAAGGCACAAATTAGGGTTTATGAACAACATGCAACACAAAATTCAAAATCAGAAGCATAAAGCATGATAAAAAATTGAAAATGGGATTAAAGGAACCCTGACCCTACACAAGTTCACTTCCCAAAGGAGGGGACCTAACTCTTAACCTAGTGCAAGTTATGAATTTCTCAAGTCAATTAGGGTTTCAAGGTACCTCACAATGAAAAATGAAAAACAAATTAAAAAATGGAAAATCAATTCAAACCAATTTTAACCTATAAACTACATGCTATGAAGGATGCAATGCAAGAAGAACCATCATCAAACTCTCAATGGTTAGGCAGAATGGATTTTTTCAAGTTTGAACAAAAATATTGCCTTTAAATGAATTTAATTCCAATGAAATTTGTCAAAATGCATCAAGAACCAAAAAGAAATTTGGTTTGAGAGTTTGATAATGTTTCTAAATGTTTTGAAATGCAATGTGAATTTTTTTGGAATTTTTAAATACCTAAATGCATTTTTAATTAATTAATTTCCATTAACTAATTAAAAATAAACATTTAAATGATTTAAAAATAAATTTTAATGCAAAATAAAAATAAAAATATTTTTGGGTTCTAAAAATTAATGAAATGTTTGACAAAAATTTTCAGAATTTTTAAATGTGTTTTGCTATTTTAAATAATTCGTAAAAGATAAATCAAATAAAATGAAATAAAAATTGAATTAAAGAGGAAGTATGCAGATCCAGAGGCTGAGGTTCAAACAAATTTTGGAGGGAATTGACCCGCGCCATATCCAATGGCTGAGATTCAAACTGGCTGGATTTATTTAAACTTAATTAATTAATCTAATTAATTAGGATTAGGGTTTTAATGAAAGATCTGGGCCCTTCAAACGCGCGGGAGTCAACACAAGTCAAACAGATCCATGGTCCAAATTCAAACTGAACCCTAAACGTAATTAATGAACTAATGACTTTCAGGTGGCCGGAAATGACCTCCGGTCATCTTCTCCGGCCACACCTCTCCCTGAAAATTGCTATCTTCTTCCCTAGGCCACTAAAATCCAATCTCTCTTCCCAGAAATGATCCCCATACATCATACATCAAGAATCAACAAACAAACAACATTTAAAACACATCAACAATGAGAATCGAATCAAAACAGTTTTAGGTCAAAAAGTTTCAAAACACAAATACATACTCATTTCTCAATAATTTTCAAAACAAAACACACCAACATGATCAGTGAAGCATAAAGAATCATTTAGTAACTTAAAAACAAGTTTCTGGAAAAAACGGTTCTTGAGCTCACCTGAACCGGAGCTTTGATCTTTGGAACTTTCTGACTGCTTCTTTGCTTCAAAATGGCTCCAATGATCTTCTTGAGGAAGCTTTGAGGCTTGGTTGGAGTTTAATGTGGCTGGTTTAAGAGTTTGATGAAGTTCTTTTCAAGGGAAGTGAGATATCTTGTTTCTGTTTGTGGGCTTTTCAGGGCAAATTGATGGTTGGGAAATGATCAGAGGATCATATTGAGTGGTTCTATGAAGTTGGTTTTGAGGTTTGAAGCTTGTATGGAGGGATTCGAATGAAAATGCATAAGAGGTGAGTTTTGAGGATGCTGACTTGTGGGAGAGATTAGGCTGTGATGTGTTATGTGTTGAGTCTCATTTTGTCCATGTATCAAGTTGGGATAGGTCAGAGAGTTGTTGCTGGCCTAGCTTCATTGGTATGGGCCATTTTGCATAAAGTCAACTTTTTGTGTAAGAGAGGTATGGGCTGGTTTAGTCAAGGTACAAGGGCATGCCTTGGCTCAGATGTGATCAAGGAGAACCATGGAAATGAGTTTGAGGCAATGCAGCAAGTGGATTAGGGTTTATGTGAGTTTTTGCAATTTCACAAAGTCTTGGCCCTTTTGAAGTTTCTTAATGCACAAGTCATGAAAATGGACAATTCTTTGGTGCATTCTGATTTTTAGGTCATGGTTCATGTTTGTGTAATGCATAGAAGTCCATTTGAGGTCACATTTTTCCTTGGCATGAGGTTTTGCAACTTTGCCTCTTTGGTGTAAAACTTGAAATTATGTGATTTTGCCCAACTTTGACAAGCCATAACTTTTGATCCAAAATGAATTAGAATGATTTATTGTACTTTTTGAAAAGGGAATGATCCAATCTATAACTTTTATGACCAAAGTTTTCTCATTTGGAGCATTTTTGAATCAATTTGAGGAGGTTGAAAAACTTTCCCAAAATGGCAAGTTTACATTACAAGTCACTTTCCCAAAAAGGCAATTTTGCAAATTGCTTGAAATTCTTCAATTTTTTGAACTCCTAACATCTTCTATGATCAAATAAAGATCATACACATTCAAAATGATGGAGAACACCCTTTGGTTGGGTCATTGGGGGCCTCAGATGCCCTGATTTTGCACTGACTTGCTCAAGAAGTAAACTCTTGATCAGATGCCTTCCCCATGGAATTTCTTCATGAAAATTGATATGCATGATCCTCATACCATATATAGACCAATAGAAACAAGAATGACCAAAAAATTGGAAGTTATGGCCTTTGAAACCAAACCCCTAATTCTATGTCATCTGTGCAGTTAAACCTGGCTCTGCTTCCATGCCTTTCTCAGTTCTTGTGATTCTTTGACTTCTTTGATCTTGTGGGGATATAATATGATGCTTGAACATACATGGACTCCTTTGAAGTGATTGATGACCTTTGGAGTGGCTCAAATGGCTCAGGGAGGGCTCAGATCACAAACCCTAGATGTAGATGACTTTGAATCAATGCAGTGAATCAAAAATGTGGTATGAGATGCTATGATTAAACTTATGCACATGAAGAGATCACAAGCCATGGTGTGAATGGGTGAGGGCATATTTGGGGTGTTTACAGTTGGTCCTCCTCAATGGCATGAATCCTAGGCCCACCATGATTAGGCATAGGATTTCTGTTGACGTTCGGAGGAGGTGCGAAGTTAAGAGCTTTAGAATCAACCATATCCTGAACCTTCATCTGTAATGCTCTGCATTTCTCAGTATTGTGACCAGGTACGTTGGAGTGAAAGGCACACCTGGAGTTGATATCATAATTCTTTGGGAGATTGAGAGGATCTGGTGGTGCCAACGTCCTTAACTCAACCAGGTTGAGCTTCAGGAGTTGTGGCAATAAAGCGGCATAAGGCATAGGGATAGGGTCAATTACCCTATTTGCCTGAGATGGCCTTTGTTGAAAAGGGTGCTGCTGTTGGTTGCTATTGTTGTTGTTTTAAGTTCTTTGTTGTGGAAAATGAGATGGTTGTTGATAGTGATGTTGTTGTTGTTGTTGAGGGTATAATGGTTGTTGTGGAACTAGAGCTGGGATGGTAACAGCTGCTACTGATCTGTGAGTATACTGGGGCCTGCCCCTGGTAGTATGAATAGAATTTGTTTCACCCGCCTTTCGGGGTCCTGCAAAAGGTTTTCTAGGGTTGCTGGAGGAACTTGCACCATTGTCGGAGATTTTGCCCATCTTCAATAGGCTTTCAATTCTCTCACCAGCTATAACTACATCAGCAAAACTTGTAGAGGAGAAGGCAGCAAGTCTATCAATATATGTTCCTTGCAGGGTGTTCATGAACATGTCAGCCATCTCCCTTTCTGACATGGGTGGTTGGACAGTAGCAGCAAGCTGTCTCCACCTCTGAGCATAATCCAGGAAGCTCTCCCTTGAAGACTGAGACATGCCCATGAGAAGGGTTCTATTATGGGCCATGTCTAGGTTATACTGATATTGCCAGATGAAAGCCTCGGCCAAGTCTTTCTAACACCTTATGGTGGCCCTCGTCAAATGCGAATACCATTCTCTCGAAGCTTCAGTCAAACTGTCCTCAAAATAGAACATCCATAACTTTTCATCCATGGTATAAGCCTTGAGTCTTCCCAAGAAAGATTGCAGATGAGTACACGGACAGGAGGTACCATTATACTTCTCAAAGCAAGAGGTTTGAATTTGTGGGGAATCCTCACCCCATCTACTAGTCCCATATCCATCACGTCGAAACCCAAAGAATTCTGAGATTCCAAAGATCTTAACTTTTCAGCAATCTCATCCAATCTTCTATCATATACCTCATCTCCAGCCCCAATAACAGTAAATTGTTCCTCTTGGGGATCCTCTTGCAGGATTCTGCCCCCAGCAGTATTACCTTGAATGTTTCTTGGGATATTAACATCCGGATTCAGATGGGGTCCATATTCTGGTGGGTCAATACTAGGCTGCCCCCGTTCATTATTGCTGGTTCCTCCTGTCCCAAGGTGAGGCTCCTCAGGTGTTTGTCTTTCTACCAGCTCTCTCAGTCTTTCTTGGCTCTGGGCCAAGCCAGTCAAGACAGCCATAAATTGAGACATTTGGTTTCTCATCTCGACTCTTTCGTTTTCCATCTGATTTCTGACCTCATTAAGGTCCTGTTGTACCTGCTCCATCTGGATGTCGGGAAGGTTGTTACGAGTAGGGTATCGGTGTGTGCGGTTGACAGGGAACACTCGGCGACGAGCAATGTTTCCTGAAATCACAACAAAGTTAGACACAATAATAATAAACAAAACCTACAAAACAAAGAAAAAGTCAGTATGCAATGCAGTATGCTTATTTGTTTTCAAAGGTATCTGGTTTGGTTCTTGGTTTTGACCTTTCCAGACCTCGAGGAAGATGCTTGATGTTGAGAGGAAGCCCAATGAAAACAAACTAAATATATTACAAATGATGAACAATACATAGTTTGTTTTACAATACATGCCTGTGGAGGGTCAAAAATACAACAAAGCTTCTTGTGCATGTCTTGGTCCTTTGATCTCTTCAATCCTTATCTAAACTTCAACTCTGAGATCTCCTTCTGAGCTGCCAATAAAGCTTCCTGCTGCTTCTTCTCATTGGCCTCCAACTGATCAATCTTGGCCTGAGTCTTCTGGTCTTCTTGTGCACGGGCTTCGGTGATCCTGACCCACCTAGCCTGGCTCTCATGCAGATAGTGCTCAGCCCTAGCTTTCTGAATCTTGGCCTCTTTACAGGCATTCTTCAATATCTGTTCCCCAACCCTTGCTTTCCTTATGTAGTCCTCTGTCTTTTAAATTTTGGCCAGATGCTCAACTCTGAGCTTTTCCAATCTCTCAATGTCCAGACGATCGTCACTTCTTTCCCAAAGAGTCTTCTTCAGGGCTTGAGACAGCTGCTCATTCCTTTCCTTCAACTTTTCAAATTCCTCCAGGCTAACAGTTGTTGCAGGTTGTACTGTAGATGGTCCAAGTATGTCTTCCGAGGTGAAAGGCATTCTGGTAATCTGGGCTCTAGTACGGGACCAATCATAGTACTGAGCTGAAGCAACATTGTTACATCTTCCAAGAATAGCTACACCTTTTGTATGTATGTTGTCCCAAGCCCAGGATGATTGTCTGACAACAGTTGAATTAGGTTGCACCTCACAGTATAGGGTCTCAGCTAAATCATGTCCTCTGGGAGGGTGAACCAAGGCATAGCCCAATTGTCTCTTAAACAGTAAAGGGTTGTAATTGATGCAACCTTTTACTCCTATGAGAGGCACATTAGGATACTGTCCACAGCTAGTGATAATGTCCTTGCCTTTGGTGCTCTGGGTGCACCATCTGATATCATCTGAAGTTAGAGCAATGAACCTCTTGGCCCAATTCCTCTGATGATGTGGGTTCAAGAAAGCATCTGATTTAGGCAGGTGTCTGAGTAGCCAAGAATAGAACAAGGGAGCACAACATCTAACCAACTTCCCCCTTTGTTTCTCATTCATCTTATGGATGGAATAGTAAAAATCCCTTAGCAATGTAGGCACTGGGTTCTTCATAAGAAACAAATGGATGGCATTCTTACTGATAAATTTAGGCTCATCTGCAAACAGTATAGCCCCATATATGCTGAGGGCTAACAGTGCATAGACTGCCCTCCACTCTCCCACTGCAGCCTTTAGGGTGGCCTGAGAAATCAAGAAGTTCAAATGTAAACCAGGAATCCTAGCTTTTGTTGTCATGCTTTGCTCAACAAGGGCAGGCTCCAAGTACAATGCCCTTGCTATCTCTTCACTTCTGGGAGCAGTCATCTCTGGGTTGAAAGGGATCCCACCTCTGATAGGCACTCCAATCAACAAAGAAAACTCTTCCAATAGAGGTCCCATCTGAAAGTCAGGAAAGGTGAAGCATCTCAGTGGAGGGTCATAGAACTGCAAGCATGTGTAGATCATGCTTCTCTAAGAAGGATCAAGATCCATAACCATATCCAAGATGCCCCCATAGTGCTCTCTAAACAGTGGGATGTGGTCAGGTGTGATGAGTGACTGGACCTGCCTGATACCAGTCAATACAGGCTCAAAAAAGTGATAAGATATGTTGCTCTTCCTGGGAGTAGCCATGAGTGCTGCTGAAGAAGCTGAAGACAAATGCTGATGAAGATTACAGACTGAAGCTGGAAGTAGGTCTCTGACAGACTGATGCAGATGGGGATGGAGATAACTGAAGCAGATGCTGAAGAATATATCTGAAGCTGAGGTCTAATCAGAAGAAGGGGTCAAAACCAAAACCAAGATATAATGAGGTGGATACCCTGAAAAACAAATAAACAAATGTCAAATGATGCAATGATGATATATGAAAATGATATGCAAGGCTTTGTGATCAAGAGCTGGATCTGATTATCTGTCTTGACATAAGGTCCATGTATGTTCAAAGGTTCGGATGGAGATTCAGAAATCCAGTAACAGGGTCGGGGACTCAAATAAAGAGTCACATGTCCGGGGTTAATCACAAGAACTGTCCAAAGTGGAGTACTCTTAAACAATACAGTAACAGGGTATGATGTGTCCTAGGGTTCCTGCAAACCTGTAAACAACCCAACCCCCTCACATGTAATGTTCTAGAACAAGGATCCTCAGATTTGGATCAGTTATGAGAAGTGTAAACACTTCTAACCCGGAGGTACAGTGTTTACAATAATCATAAATGATCCTCCTCTAATTCACCTCAGGTTCTGAAGGTCATAATAAAGGTCATCCAGACTTAGCAGACTTCCCAGATAGCCCTAGCACTACAGGAAATCTGTAGCACAGAGTTTTCAAGAAGAAACCCACATCTGAACTATGTTTCATATTCCCGCACCAGACCAAAATGGAATGGGAAAGAACATGAACCACTCAAGCCTAGGTGTCACTTAGGTCCCAGGTATAGGACCTTAAACTCTCAATAGAACCCCACCCACCAAAACAGAAAACCAGATCCAACAATGACAGTATGAAATATGCATAAGACTGTAAAGAAAGCAATAAGTAAAGTTGTACATAAAGCAATAAATAAAGCAAAAATAAAATAAACACACATAGCACATAACACCCCAGTAAACACAAATCAAACAAGCGCTAGGAGGAACCCACCAAAAGAACCAGAAGCCCTGGTTGCATCTTAAGTTCCCCAGCAGAGTCGCCAAGCTGTTGCTCCCACCTGATGACACAGAGGTCAGAATGGGTACAAACGTGAACGGTCGGCGAAAGAGAAGAATGAAAAGAGTCACCAGCTAGGCATTTTTATCCCGAAGGAAATGTAATGCTGCATAAACCTAAGAAAATATGGATAAGACGGTTGCGAACCATAGATACTGAGAAAGGGGGTTGGTTACAACCTAGGAAGGTATTAGCACCCAGATTGTCCGTCGTACTCGACGGGATCCACGCTTGAAAGTTTGTGTTTAAAGGGGTAGTGTCAGTGCTATTCTGTGTGCAAAAGCTGGAAAAGAATGCAAGTGTCAGTGCAAAAGAAATGTGAAGTGAAATAAAAGAAGTGTCAGTGTAAGGAAAGAGTGCAAAGCTCAAGATAATGAGGCTTAAAGAATAATGCTGGAAGAGGGGGAATATGCAGAGACTTTTGTTCGATAACAGTTAAGTTATGCCTACGTATCCTCTCGTGCAATGAGGAAGTCAGAACACTGTAGTTTGACCCAAAGAGACTGAAAGATAATTTGACTGATGAACTGCTTACTTGTCTATGCTCAAGTGTATGACCTGTCTGGCTCGGGTGCAAACTGTCTTGCATTAGACAGAAGAAGCAAGTTCTCGTTTATGAGTGAAGATGATGAGAAAAAAAACCCGGAGGAGACGATTATTGTTTGTTTTTATGCTTTCAGTCTTTTTTTTGTGTTTGTCATAGGATAATGAGCTTAAGCCTAAACCAAGGGTTAGCAAACTCATCACATCCTCCCTCTGATTAGGGGAAATGAGGATACCTTAAGTGTGAAGTAAGCACCTCACACTTAATCACCTTGGTGTAGGATTAAGATCATCAACCTACTCTCCTTTATTTAGATGTTTTGGAGTTTTTGTTTAGTGTTAAGTAATGAGTTTAAGCCATAATCAAGGATTTAATGGACCCATTACACCATCCTAATAGAAGGATGATAGATGAGAACATTTAAGCTGAGGAAGGCTCCTCAACTTAATCCATGATTAGGGATTAACCTCATGACAAAACAAAACCTTTATAGAACCCTAATGCAAGGCCCAAGTTACAAGATTGATGTCTTAGTGATTATTAGGTGGATTGATTACAGGATTTAAACACATTAAGGGTTTAACACTTAGGATTAAAGTTATACACTCCATCCTAATAGAAGGATGCAGGCATAAGCTTAATCACAAAGCCTTAAAACCTATAAGGTTTAGTCCTTGATTAAGAGGTGAGAAGAGAAGACACAAAGATGACACAAAGGTAAAACTAATGGGGGACTAATCAAACCCTAATTTTTATCATGCTTGGGTATTCCTAGGGTTTATGAGGCTTGCAAGAGATCTTCAAGGAAAAGCCACCAGGGAAGAAGCAGATGAAATGAGGAGAAGCAGAAGAAACAAGCTAACTTACTTCACTTAAGAAGATAAGTTACTTGAAGAAAGAAGGTGGATAATGAACATGAGTGAGCAAGCTCACTCTAAAGAAAAAGAAAAATGCAGAAATGATGCATAAGAGAGAAAGAGAAGAGAAGTGAGAAGTGAAGGCAAATTCACTTCTCAAAGTACTTACCACCTGAAATGGTTAGCATAAAAAAAAGAATGAAATGAAAATGAGATGTATGCAAGGATGCAAACCAAAACCAGAAGCACATTCATGATGTAAATGATGTTAAGAGATGATGCAAATGTATGTCAAGAGTTGTGAATGATCATACAAGGGATGAGAATGCAAATGAAGCATGTAAGAAGCATGAAAGCACATGAATGTTCATGGAATGAAATGAAGGCAAAACATGGCAAATGGATGATGCAATGATCAAACATGATTTCAATATGTCCTAAGATGTCTTATATGTCATGTGGATGCACAAAATGTCATGGCAAGTTCAAGTATGCAAGCTTATACAAGATGGATGCAAATGAAGATGCAAATTAGGGTTATATGATCATATGAAATGCACAATGCAAAATCAGAAGCAAGACATGAGATAAAAAATTGAAAATGGGCTCAAAGGGACCTTAAACCTATACAAGCTCACTGTCCAAAGGGGAAGGTCAGAAGCTAAACCCTAAGGGACTTATGAATTTCCTAAGTTTCTAGGGTTTTAAGGGTGATCCTAAAGGAAACAATGCCAAACAAAGTGAAAATGCATTATAAAAATGAAACAAAAATATTTTTAGATGCTTGAAAGTATGCATAACACAATGAAAAAAGAACCATTCACAAACTCAACTAGGATCAAAAGTTATGAATTTTTGAAGTTAGGGTTAAAAATATTCAAATTTAAGAATCCTAATTCAATTGAAAAATGTCAAAGTGTGATCAAAACCAAAAAGAAATTTGTGTTGTGAGTTTGTAAATGTTTCTAAATGTTTGAAAATGTTCTCTGAATTTTTTTGGGATTTTTAAATACCTAAATGTATTTTTAATTAATTAATTCTCATTAACTAATTAAAAATAACATTTAAATGATTTAAAAATAATTTTTTAATGCTAAAACTAAAAATAAAAATATTTTTGGGTTCTGAAAATTAATTAATGCTTGGATAAAAAATTTCATAATTTTTAGACTATTTTTGCTATTTTTAAAAATTCGTACAAATTAAAATTAAAGAAATGAATTAAAAATTAAATAAAAATAAAGTATGTGCAATGGAGATCCATGATTGATTCTGGGCTTGAAAAGTTTGACCTGGCGCGCATCTGGACTGCCCAGGTTCGAACCCTAATAATCCTAATTATCCATTTAATTAATCCTGATTAAATATTAATGAGAAGATCTGATCCACACAAACACGCGTGGGAATGCTCATCCAACAGCTCACATTCAAAATAAACCCTAACCCTAATTAATTAACTTAATTACTTTCAGGTGGCCGGAAATGACCTCTGGTCATCTTCTCCGGCCACCTCCCACCTGAAAATTTCCTAAAACGCTCTCTAGGTCATTTCTGGAGCTCTAAAGCTCCAGATTGATCCCTCTCACCTTCCTAAGCTCAAACCCAACCTCAAACTTCATTTATTTTCACTCACAAACAAGATTTGAATCAAAACATGAAAATGGCAGAAATTTCAGAACAGCCATACAACCTCATTTCTCAACTATTTTCAATAATTCAAAGTTCATCATGCTCAGGGGATCACACTTAACCATTTAAGAACTTAAAACAAAGCTTCTGGAAAAATGAATTCGCATGGCTACCTGAGGTGAAGCTTTCAACCCTGGAGCTTTTTGGATGCTTCTTTGGTCCAAGATGCCTCTAATGAACTTCCTGAGGAGTTTGCAATGCTTGGATGGAGTTTTTTATGGCTGGTTTGTGATTTTGATGAAGCTCAGTTCAAGGGGGGAAGAAAATCGTGTTTTTGATATGGTGGCTTTTAGGGCAGAATGAAGGGTGGGGAATGATCAGTGGTTGATGCTGAGAGGAATGGTGGAAGAATTTTTAAGCTTTGATGTTTGTGTTGTGAGTTTCGAATGAAAATGCAAGATGGGAGGTTTTGTGGTTGCTGACTTGTGGGAGGATTCAGGTTGTGTTCTTGTTATGTTTGGCTTTCATTTGATTAGTATAAACAAATTTTATTGGTCAGAAAGTTGGTAATGGCATAGTGTGATTGGTATGGCTCATTTTGCAAAAAAGTCAATGTTATGTGTCCTTTGAGGTATGGGCAAATTCAGGCCAAGGACAAAGGCATGTCCTGTGCAGCATGATTCATGGACAACCATGGAAATTAGTTTGAGGCAAATTTGCAAGTGGATTGAAGTTTATGGGGGGTTTTGCAAATTTGGCAAAGTTTGGCCCTTTCTTGATTTCTTCATCTACAAGTCATGGAATTTGGGAATTCTTGGGCCAATTCTGACTTTTAGACATTGCACAAAGTTTGTATGATGATTAGAAGTCAATTTGAAGTCACAAATTTGCTTGTCACGAGGTTTTGCAAAAATCCCTCTTTGGCATGAAACTTGAAATTATGTGATTTTTGCCAACTTTGGAAAGCCATAACTTGAGTTCCAAAATGAATTAGATCTTGTTCTTATACTTTTTGAAAAGGGAATGATCCAATCTACAACTTTCATGACCATGAATTTTTCATTTGAAGCATTTTTGGTTGAGAAAGAGGAGGTTGAAAAACTTTCCCAAAATGGAAAGTTTACATGGCAAATCATTTCCATATTTGGCAACTTTTGGTTTAGCCCACTTTTCTTCAAATTTGTGGACTTCTAATCACTCCAATGATCAAATAAAGACCATATAACTTCATTTTGATGAAAAATCCACTTTGGGTCCATTGATGGGGGCCTCAGATGCCCTGATTTTGCTCTGACTTGCTCAAGAAGTTATTCAATGATCAGATGACTTCCACAATGAATTTTTCCATCAAACTTGGTATGTATGATCCTTATATCATATTGAGACCAATAGAAACAAGAATGACCAAAAAACTTGGAGTTATGGCCTCTGAAACCAAAACCCTAATTTTAGGTCATCTGTGTAGTTAAACCTGGCTCTGCTTCCATGCCTTGCCAGTTCTTGTGATTTTATGACTTTCTTGATCTTGGGAAGATATAATATGATGTTTGAACATACATAGACCCTCTTGAGATGATTTAAGACCTTTGGAGTGGCTCAGGTAGCTCATGGATTGCTCAGATCACAAACCCTAGATGCAGATGACTTTGAACCAATGCAGTGAAGCAAAAATGCAACATGATATGATATGATTGAACTTATGCAAATGAAAAGATCACAAGCCATGGTGTGAAACTTAGTGAGGGAAAATTTGGGGTGTTTACACTCGTCTGCATTCTCTGGCACTCGTCTGTGTTTATTATCTGTTTGAAGCTCGTCTGCATTGTTTGGATACTCGTCTGTATCATCCCCAGCACTCGTCTGTGTTAGCTTATGTCTGTATATGTGGATTTGCTGATTATCATGGTACTCGTCGGTATTGCTACTCCAAATGCTCATCTGTGTTTGAATTTCTGGTATTCGTCTGTACCAGTGGCTGATATTCGTATGTATCATTGCTTGAAGCGCTCGTCTGTGTTTCTTAGATAATCGTATGATATCCGTTTGTATCTTTGGCTTATGGCACTCGTCTGTGTTATCTCGATGATCATCCAATACCCGTCTGTATTAAAGAGGTTTAAAATCATGACTGTGGGAATAAATGTCAAAAGGGTTACCGGTCCTGGCGTAACAGGTATATTCAAAGGAGGCTCGTCTGTCTCAAGCACCACTTATTGATGTTGCACCTGGAATAACAAGTTCGCTCGAAGAAGACTCGTCTGTCTTATACCATATATCCACGGTTAATATATGAGGAGGGTTTGTCTACCTTGATTATGCATGTCTATCCCACAGACTTAAGTGCATTACCGGTCCTGGCGTAACAGGTATGTCCGAAGGAGATTCGTCTGTCTCAAGTCATATGTTCTTGAAAAGTATGAGGACTCGTATGTCCAGTTCCTGGCGTAACAGGATTGTTCAAAGAAGACTCGTCTGTCAAAGTATTCTGATTCCAGATAACAGTTTCAACTTGGAAGGAGCTCGTCTGCTTTCTCTCCACTTCAGTCACCAAAGCGTCATTTGTTTGGGTTTACTTCCCAGTTTTTGCATTCTTCGTCAGAGTGCAAATTTCAGGTTTTCTTGGTATTCAACCACATTTTATCTTGAACGGTCGATAGCCCGTGCTACCGTCCTTTTCAGATTAACAGTTGTTTGAATAGGGGCAGCTGTAACACCCCAAATTTGCCCTCTTCATTTTAAGCATCATATCACATCATATTCATCATGAACATATCATATTCTTGGCATCCTAGTATGGAAAGATGAGGCATAACATTTCTCATGACCTAGCATTAGGCATATGATCATCTGTGGAGGTTCTTGAAGCATCACAAGCCATGAAAATGGGCCCAATGTATTTTTACAAGTCCTATGAGGGGTCTACATTGCATTTACAAGTTCAAGTTTATTTACAAAAGCTTATAAGGTTGGAAGATCATCAGGGAATCCAGGCTAGGGCAAACCTCCTACACAATGGTCCCAAACTAGGGTTTGCGTTTCAAGCATGAAAACCTCAAGACTTTGGCCATTTCATTTGGGAAAAGTCTTTCACATGTTAAGAGGATCCTAGGGATGAAATTTGATGAGAAAATTCCTTGTGGAAGTCAAGTATTTCTTCAGTTGCTTGCAAATGAAGAAACTGGTCAATTGTGCCTTAAAAAAGTCAACTGTGAGTTTTCAAGGGGTCCAATCCCATTTTTCTAGCCAAGGGATGTTCTTATAATGTTAAAAGAGGTTTGGAAAGTTCAAATATCAAGAATCATTAGGTTTTGAGGTGTTTTGCAAAATTGGTGCAAAGTTGGTTATGGAAAATGCCATTTTTGGCAAGTTTTTGCCCTAAAATTCAAGTGAGCATAACTTGGTGAAAAATTCTCCAAATGGACCAAAGTCAAACATGAAAGTTGGAGATTAAAGCCTCCCATTTTCAAAAATTACAAGTACTTTTTCATAGCCTTCATGGTTGAAGAGATAGGCCCCTCGAAAATTTCATCAAAACTAGGGCAAACTTGATTTTTTTCACTTGTGCACCAAAGCAAAAAGGCATGAAACTTAATTTTGAGTATTGGTACATACCAAATGAGGTTCAAATATTAAAATGCAATGCAAATAGGTCACTTTTCTCCAAGAAATACACCAAATTCGTGCATAGTGAGAATTTCATTCCAAAAGTGCAAAAAGTGCATGTTCATGAAAAGAGTGTGACATCTTCATCCAAAGGCCAAGATCTGTTGGATTGAAATCAAGGGTGGGATTGTGAGTGCACATGGGAAAGAAGCAAGGCAGTGCATGAGGTTTTCATGAGATCACTGTTGCTCCCAAAAGATGAGACTGGGCTCAAATGAGGTACAGACGCGAACGGTCGGCGAGAGGAGGGTGTGAGAACACACAGGAGTGAACTCACAGGAAAAGAAAAGAGTCGCCAGCTAGGCATTTTTATCCCGAAGGAAAGGCAATGCTGCATAGACCTAGAAAGATATGGATAAGACGGTTGCGAACCAGATAGACTGAGAAAGGGGGTTGGTTACAACCTGGGAAGGTATTAGCACCCAGATTGTCCGTCGTACTCGACGGGATCCACGCTTAAAAGATTTGTGTTTTAAAGGGGTAGTGTCAGTGCAATTTGTGTGCCAAAGCTGGAAAAAATGCAAGTGTCAGTGTAAAAGAAGTGTGAAGTGTATAAATGATGTGATGTATGTAAGTGTCAGTGTAGGAACAAGAATGAAATGCTCAAGATCATGAGGCTTAAAGAATGATGCTGGAAAGAGGGGGAATATACAGAGACTTTTGTTCGATAACTGTTAAGTTATGCCTACGTATCCTCTCGTGCAATGAGGAAGTCAGAACACCGTAGTTCGACCCAAAGAGACTGAAAGATGAATTGACTTGTGAACTGCTTGCTTGCCTATGCTCAAGTGTAAGACCTGTCTGGCTCAGGTGCAAACTGTCTTGCATTAGACGGAAGAAGCAAGTTCTCGGTTGTGAGTGAATGAGATGAGAAAAGAATCCCGAAGGAGACGATTATTGTTTGTTTTTTGAGTTTTCAATCTTTTATTGCTTTTTTGAAGTTTGTCATAAGTTAATGAGCTTAAGCCTAAACCAATGGGTTAGTAAACTCATCACATCTTCCCTCTGATTAGGGGTAATGAGAGTACCTTAAGTGTGAAGTCAGCATCTCACACTTAATCACCATGATGTAGGATTAAGATCATTAACCTACTTGTGATTATTTAAATGTTTTTGGTGTTTTTGTTTAGTGTTGAGTAATGAGATTAAGCCATAATCAGGGATTAAACAGACTCATTACACCATCCTAATAGAAGGATAATAGATGAGAATGTTTAAGCTGAGGAAAGCTCCTCAACTTAATCCATGATTAGGGATTAAACTCATGACAAAACAAAACCTTTATTAAATGGATTTTAGTTAATGATAGGATGAAGAAGTGATTTTTATGGTTTGTAAGACAACTTGAGGGGGACTTGTCCATTAACACTAGGGTTAGTCCTTCTTAACCAGTTAAGGAAGGATTAGAACCCTAATGCAAGGCCCAAGTTACAAGCTTGATGTCTTGGTGATTATTAAGTGAATTGATTAAAGGATTTAAACACATTGAGGGTTTAACACTTAGGATTAAAGTTATACACTCCATCCTAATAGAAGGATGCAGGCATAAGCTTAATCACAAAGCCTTAAAGCCTTTAAGGTTTAGTCCCTGACTATGAGATGAGAAGAGGGAAACTCAAAGAGACACAAAGGTAAAAGCTAAGTGGGGGACTAATCAAAACCCTAATTATGATCATGCTTGGTTGTTCCTAAGGTTTGTGAGGTTTACAAGAAAGATCTTTAGGGGAACCACCAGGAAGCAGATGAAAGGAACAAAGAGAAGCAAAGTAACTTGCTTCATTTAAGAAGACAAGTCACTTGAGGAAAGAAAGTAAGAAGAACAATAATGAGAAAGCTCAATCTCAAACACAAGACAAAATGCAGCAATGATGGATAAGAGAGATGAAAAGAAATTGTGAGAAGTGAAGGCAAATTCACTTCTCAAAGTGACTTACCACCTGAAAAGTTAGTGAAAGAAATGCAATGCCATGCAAAATGAGATGAAATGGCATGATGCAAACCAAAACCAGAAGCATGTGTGTGATGTTAAAGATGCTATGAGATGATACAAACATGAAACAAGGCATGAAGATGATCATACAAGCATATGGATGTAAATGAAGCATGCTTAGAAACATGAACATACATGAAAAGTTATGGAATGCAAATGACATACAAAATGGCAAATGAAAAATGCAATGATCAAACATGATTCTAATATGTCCTAAGATGTGTTATGAATCAAATGGATGCATAAAATGTCATGGCAAGTCATGGTATGCAAGCAAATGCAAGATGAATGCAAAAGGAAGCCCAAATTAGGGTTTATGATCAATTCACAACACAAAAATCAAAAACCAGAAGCAAACATCAAGATAAAAAATTGAAAATGCATTCAAGGGAACCCTAAACCTATACAAACTCACTGCCCAAAGGAGGGGATCCAATTCTTAACCTAGTGAAAGTTATGAATTTCCCAAGATTGCTAGGGTTTTAAGGTACCTTGTCAAGAAAAAATGTCAAACAAATTGAAAATGCAAGATCAAATCATGCCAATTTAATCCTATAAACTTCATGCTATACAAGATGCAATGCAAAAAGAATCAAAGTCCAACTCTTAAAGGCTAGGCAGAAATGAATTTTGAACATTGGATCAAAATAATGCTTTGAAATGAAATTAATTCCATGGAAAATTGTCAAAAGACATCAAGATCAAAAAAGAAATTTGGTTTGAAGGTTGGACAATGTTTCTAAATGATTTTAAAGGTTTCATGAATTTTTTTGTGATTTTTAAATACCTAAAAGTATTTTTAATTAATTAATTCTCATTAATTAATTAAAAATAATCTTTTAAATGATTTAAAAATATTTTTTAATGCAAAAAATAAAAATAAAAATGTTTTTGGTTTCTGAAAATTAATAAAAGGTTGTATAAAATTTTTTCAGAATTTTAAAAAATGTTTTGCTATTTTTAATTAAATGAAGAAAACAAATGAATTTAAATGCAAATAAAATGAAATTAAACTGAAAAAAAAGAAAAGTCAACACAATCAATGGCCAGCATTCAAACTCACACGCGCGGGAGTGGACTTGGCACGCATCTGGACGGCCATGATTCAAAATTCGCTAATTATGATTAGTGCCCTAATCTGAACCCTAAACAAAATCAGGTGACCGGAACAGTGTTCCGGTCATCTTCTCCGATCAACCAAAAACTCAATCTCACTCTCCAGGCCATTTCAAAAGCTCTAAATCTCCAGAATCAATCTATGAACAACCCTAAGCATAAACCCTAACTCAAACAACATTTATTTTCACTGAATCAAGAGAAACAAGCAAGAACATTTTTTCGGGCAAACTTTTAGATCAAGCATACAACCTCAAAACTCAATCATTTTCAAAAATAAAATGTTCAGTGAACTCAGGGAAGCATGTAGATCAATTTAGAAACAAGAGAAAGGAGTTCTGGAAAAATGAATTTCCATGGCTACCTGAATCGAAGCTTTGATTTCTGGCACTTTCTGGCTGGTTTCTTGCTTCCAATCACCTCCAATGGACCTCCTGAGAAGCTTTCAATGCTTGTTTGAAGTTTATAATGGGTGGTTTGGAAGATTGCTGAAGTTCTGTTCAAGGAGGGGCAGGAATCGTATTTTGGTTTCAGTGTGTTTCAGGCTATGGTGATGGGTGGTTTGTGACCAGTGAAGTATGCTGAGTTGATTTGTGAAGTTGGTTTGTGTGTTTGCAGCTTGTGGAGAGTGTTTCGAAAGCTTTTGCAAAATGGGGTGGAAAATGAGAGAGCTGTGTTCTTGGTGCTTTCAGGCTTGTGTGTTATGTGCTTTGGCTTGCTTTTGGTTTGTATAAACAAATGGGATTGGTCAGATGAGTTGATGTGTACTGCTGTGATTGATATGGCTCAAGTTGCCAAAATGTCAAATTTGTGTAAGAGAGGCATGGGCTACTAGCTATCCAAGGACAAATGGGGTGTCCTGCGCAGCAAGAAGTGTGGAGAGCCCTAGGATTGGTTATGAAGTCAGCAAGCAAGTGGATTCATACTTGAGTGAGTTTTTGCAACTTGCTTCACTTTGGTTTCTTTTGAAAATTCTTGCTCCATAAGTCATGAAAATGAGTGATCTCTTGGCCCATTCTGAATTTTAGATGTCACATGATCATGTTGTGAAGAAATGGTACATATTTGAATCCCTTAGAACACTTGATCAAACCATTTTGCAAAATATCTCTTTGGTAGAAAACTTCAAATTTTGTGATTTTAGCCAACTTTGACAAGCCATAACTTTTGATCCAAAATGAATTAGGTCATGTTCTTGTACTTTTTGAAAAGGGAATGATCCATTCTACAACTTTCATGACCAAAGTTTTTTCATTTGAAGCATTTTTGGATCAAAAAGCAAGGGTTGAAAAAGTTTCCCAAAATGGCAATTTTCATAAAAGTCAACTTTCCCAAAAAGTCAACTTTGCAAATGACTTGAAATTCTTCAATTTTGTGGACTTCCAACATCTTCTATGATCAAATAAAGATCATACACAATCAAAATGATGATGAACACCCTTTGGTTGGGTCATTGGGGGCCTCGGATGCCCTGATTTTGCACTGACTTGCTTAGAAGTCAACCCTTGATCAGATGACTTCCCCATTGAATTTCTTCATGAAAATTGATATGCATGCTCCCTATACCATATAGAGACCAATAGAAACAAGAATGACCAAAAAATTTGGAGTTATGGCCTTTGAAACCAAAACCCTAATTCTAGGTCATCTGTGCAGTCAAACCTGGCTCTGCTTCCATGCCATTTTCAGTTCTTGTGATTCTTTGACAATATTGACTTTGAGAGGATACAATATGATGCTTGAACATACATGGACCCCTTTGAAGTGATTGATGACCTTTGGAGTGGCTCAAGAAGCTCTTGATTTGCTCAGATCACAAACCTTAGATGCAGATGACTTTGAATCTATGCAGTGAATCAAAAATGTGATATGAGATGGTATGATTGGATTTATGCATATGAAGAGATCACAAGCCATGGTGTGAATGGGTGAGGGCAAATTTGGGGTGTTTACAATCACAACAAACTTGCCAATTTTGCAAAATCTCACACACTGTCCATTCCCACGTGCAAAGCCTCTAATTCTTTCAGCATTTCCTCATGACCTCACATAAAAGCAAATTAGGGTTTTAGAAGGATCCAGACCTGACTCATTCCTCAGCTTCCAAGTTTTTGCTCAATTTTCATTTTCATTCGAATCTTGCTACACACTTGCTCTCTTCGCAAACAAATCACAGATCATTCATCCTTGAGAGCTCAGGATCACAAATCTCTCCATTGTGCAAGTTATTTCTCAAGATTCATAACCTTGCCATTTCAGGGCAGTTGGCTGCAAATTCTCAGATCCAACAAGATTCAAGACTCTAGTTGCATTTATTTTGCAACTAGAGTGCATTTGGAGTGGATTGGCTTCATTATCTTGGCTTCTAACAAGCTTTTTCAAGAACTGCAAGTTCAGGTGAGTTCAAAATATTCAGATCTAAAAATGAAAATAGTTGTGTGCATTGTGATCTACTTGTTATGCTGATCATTCTGCTGGTTTTAGTTTTGAATTTAGTGCATTATTGAGCTTGTTATGAGATTTTGAAGTTTCATGGCATAAACTGTTTGTCTTCGATCCATAACATTCTTTGATCCATTGAGATTCTCAGTGCTATATTTGAACTCAGGATGGTTTGATTATCCAATCTGGAGCATTTTGTTCATTTTTATTAGGTTTTGTTCATGTTTTGCATTTTTCGGTGCCGGAGCCCTAGCTCCGGTCACCGGAATCTGGGCTGTGTACATTTAGGGTTTCCAAGGTTAAAGATGAATCCTACACCATCAGATCCTCTCATATGAACACGTATGATGCTTCCACGTCATTTAATGACCCTCTCCCCCTCACGTGCCATTTCCTTCTTATATTTTCATTCTAATAGTCTTTGTGTTTCGCATCCCGCAATAATTAACATGCGCACTCAACTCTGGTCCAATGGTTGTTGCTACATCATTGGCATAGGCAGTTCAGGCCTTAAGACACAAGCAATCTTTTTCACCCCTAGTTAGGGGAACTACGGCGTCTCTGATCCTCATTTTCCCGATGAGGTACATAGGCAGCGGGGTAGGGCCCGTTCGAGCACAATCTTTATTTTCGCTACATTTTTTCCTTTTCCTTTCCTTTTCAGTTCCCTTTTCCTTTCTTTTATCCAGTTCAGTTCATTTTCTTTGCAGCAACTTTCATTTCTTAACCCTTTGAAACAGATTTCTTTGCAAGCGTGGATCCCGTCGGGTACGGCGGACGAACTGGGGTGCTAATACCTTCTCAGGTCGTAACCGACTCCCGAACTCAGTCTCTTTGGTTCGCAGGACCCGTGTCCTTCCTCTTCTTTCTTCTGGTTTGTGCAGCATTACTATTCCCGTTCCTTCGGGATAAAAATGCCTAGATGGCGACTCTATTCTTTTCCGCGCCACTTTCGCGTTTGTACCAGGATGGAAATCCGGGGAGCGACAAGCTTAAGTCACATGTATGAATGATGTCATGAAACATTTCAGTAACAAACATGAATTTAATGCACATGTTCTCACACACCATACTTTTCCACTTCCACGCCTCCGTAAAGGCGAAGTCTTACACAAAAACACAAGACAAAAATAGATAGCAACCTGAAAATCTCAATGCTTACTTCACTAAGCAACATCAAGGAAGAGGGACAATTGTTTTATGTCGATCAGAAACCCAAAACATAAGCACCAATTACGAAGGTCAGATCTAGAGATCCACCAAGTAAGACGAATGATTATGTGAAATCTTGTTAGAAAGTCGAACACCTGATCCTAATTACCCATGCATCACATGTCATAAGAATTCATCGGACGACTCTTTCCATCATACGTCGGGTTATACAAAGGCAGTTTCAACCTCATGTCTTATATAGACCCTATCACATATTGATTGCAGAGATTATTTCACTTACTCTCAAACTACATCTCTCTGACTTAATTGACTTGAGAATTGAAGAACTATCCTTACATGTCCTCACCGCTCTGTCGTACCTAAAATTCTTACCGCTGAACTCAAAGAACTTATTCTTCCTACACTTCCTTTTTCCTGTTCCACCACAAAACATAACTTATTTAAAAGATTTTATCGAGGTCATTCATTGTCGCTTATGAATTATTTCCTACCAAATATAAATATATATTTGAAAGCAATTTCAAAGTGTATATATAAATTGGCTTTACTTACAATCATACTAATGAAAAAACTATTTTAACATATACAATTTTAAACCTAAGCAATGAGAAGATCAAACTGAAATAAAATTTTGAAAGGATAAAATTAAAACAAAAACTTTAATTTATTGTTTTATGTTGCCTACGTCCCCCAAAATCGTTATATATTTTGGATGAAGTTTCATAATCTCATAGAAAGGTAGCAAAAACTCTACATCAAGATTCAAATCTTGTCGTGGCCATCTGATAGCATTCCTTGAATTGTGTCAATGAAACCAAGCATAGTTCCAAGACTCTTTTCATCTGGATAAAAAAATCACCAAACCAATTTTATACATAATAAACAAATGTTCAAAAATACATCCTAGAAACATTCATTGTTAAGAGTTCACAAAATCATGAAATGAAGTAAGTTTTGTTATATGACTTACCAAGTCTTGGGATTGTGTGTCCTTTTGGATGATGAATCACAACAGGGTCAACAAAAGCCTTTTGCAAAATAAGGCTTTCTGGCTTCAAGAAATCTGTCTCACCTTAATCATATTATAAGAAACAAGTATATTGATAAGTAATGTGACTTGAATAATTGCAAAAAATAATTAGAAGTGATTGTTTCTTGAAGTTGAAACTATACCTATAATGTGAAGAGAGGGGCAATCAATTGGTTTTGAAAATGCATTGGAAGCTAGTTTAGGTGTTCCATATTTCATTCCACCAAACATTGCTCCTGATATCAGAATCAGGAACTTGATCTTGCTTATCTTCTGAAGTGCTACTCCCTAAAATCATCACTCCCATCATCAATTCAATGCTAAATCTAAGCAATCATAATTAAATATCAACCTAGGATTTCATTTGGAAAAACAACTTAATTAAAGGCTTATAATATAATCATTTAACATGTAACACATATATCCACCACGACATGACACAAACAGCTACATATCATATGATATAGTATTTGAGTTTTGTTTATCTATCAATTATTAAAAAAAATTAAAAATGTTCTAATCAAAATAAATATATGTTAATTCTTCATCTATTGAATTGCTTCAATACATGTTTAACTTTTTAAAGATTTGAAAATAAAATGTATAAGGTGTCTTGGTACAAAGAAAAAACATTTTCTTTTAAAAGTTGTCTGAATTGTGTGACACATGTGGTAAGAGTGTCATATGAGTGTCGAACATCAATTTAAATAGCATGAAAACAAAGAAAAAAAAACATTTTAATAAAAACACTTATCAAACTTTTTCAATATGAAAAGTAAAGGTGTCATAGAAATAGAAGTGTCAGACATAAACATAGACACCGCCACATGGCTATCATGCAAATGTTTAATTAAGGGCTTAAAACATAACCATTTATCATCACATTGCTTATGTTTAACCTAAGTTGAAATAAGTTGAAAAGAGTTAATGGACATGTCAGTGCATATAGTACCTGTTCCTGCATTCCTGGCAATGCAGCCGCTAAAAATGCACCCTGATTAACATTAATTCACGATAAATCAAAACCAAAAGAAAGAAAAAAAAAGTGCATTTTCAGTTTCCAACAAAATCAAAACCGTACCTGAGAAAACCCAAGTACACCATCAAAAGGACCATTTTCCAGCATATAATCTTCAATGTATGTTAAACATTCTTCAAAGTTCCTATACTCAGTAAAATCCTGCACGCAAATAAACAAATAAAATATTATTCAATCACCAACACTAATAAATAAAGAAAATTATGATTAATTGTTCCAATAATTAACCTCATTGGCTTGGAACCATTCGTAATAAGGTGGGTCGAAAATGCCTTCAACGTCTGATTTTCCTTCTGCTGGAAATTGACCGTCGATGAAAACAAAGTCCAGTTTTTGTAGTACAGTTTCAGGCCAACGTGAGACTAGTTTGTTGAGGATTTGACCACTTGTTCTGAATCCATGGAGACACAGGATTTTGGGTTTCTTCTCGATTTGTTCTTCCATATGATAATGTCACTTGTACAATATTGTCGGTGTTTGATTTTAATATCTTTACCATCTACCAACACAATCATGACACGTCACATTTAATTGTTATTTTTATTATATAAAAAGAGATAATTATATTGCATTAGACACGTTATTTTTCTGCCAAACTTTATTTGAGTCAAACTTAGCTTATGGACCATCTTATGGGCAGCCCACTCACAATTTCGGGGACAAATCTAACACTAGCATAATAAAACAATAAAACAGAAGAATTTATTCTTCCATCCCTTCATTTTACTTATACTTATCAATTTGTTTTTGTATATATAGGTTAACGGTTAAAACTTTTTTTTTGTGTGTGTGATCAATTTTTTTTTAAGGCTTTCAAACTCAACTCGCGATTGATATACATGATTCATGAATTTGTTGACTCTCTTCATAAGTAGCATATTGAGATTTAAAAATGGTTTTATCAGTAAATTTATCAATGATTTTGATGTACTCGTTGATGCTTTCTATAGGTCTTTTTTGAGATGATGTGAGATTTTTCTGTCAGACATCATTCCAACTCCATCGAATGTAATATCAATTTCATCTTCCAGAATATCGCATAACTCATCATCAAAATTGATGACATGAGTATACATCTTGCTCTTCCATCATTCAAATTTAGTAGAGTCTCCACTAAAAGTTGGAGGTCTAGTTGTATATTTGTTCTTTTCTGAATTACTATAATCATGATTAATATCAACATGTGATTAGGGGTGCCACTACAAGATTTAGAAATCCATACCTCTTGTACTTATAAGAGATTTTCACTATAATCACACAAGATTACAATTTGCTCAAACCTACAAGCAAGAAACTTTCAATGTTGAACACTAAAGTTAGAGACTTTTATGCTCAAGCACACAATCAAGAGACTTCCAATGCTCAAACACTAAATTAAGAGACTTTTATGCTCAAGCAAACAAGCAAGAGATTTCAAATACTCAAACACTTAGTAAGTGACTTCTAACAATCTATATAACTAATAAATGATTGTTTGGGATAATACACTTGATATACAATCAGAGGAGTAGACAAAATACAACTCAAGAAAAACTCTTTAAGACTTAGGGATTTATAGAATATACAATGGTAAGAAATCCTAAGTTAAACTTGTGTTTATGTTTTGATAGGGTAATTTCTCTTTGAATGTCAATAGTTAATTAGTCGTTTTTCCTCCAAGACTTTAGCTCCTTAAATAGAAAACGAAAAGAGTCGTTGAAGATTCAACATAAGAGAGTCCTTGAAAAGCTTTAATAGAAATGTTGAGATGTTTCTACAAATAGTCAAGGTTGTTGAAAACTTGTTTGAAATGCCTTTGCTGTAAAAGGAATTACCAGTTGCATCCCAGCTGACTCTAAGACAAAATAGAACTTTAGGTTTTCACGTATACAAAGTAGGTTTAGAGGTGGACAGTGACATATCAGAGTAACATTGGTCCTTTCATTTTGTAGATGTTTTAGATTGGCAATATTTTGTGGTAAAATTTTGTTTGTTTCTGGATGTCATAAGCAATGTTATGACATGTGATTTAAGCATTATGCAGGTGTGAAGTTTTTGTGTGCAGTTGTTTTTATCAGGATGTCAAGACTGATGTCATGACATCTCTGACTAGGCCAGAAGACCTGAGTGAATCCTATTTTGTGCGTGCGTCCTGCTGACATGAAAACTGAGATTTTGTTTGGGTTTTAGCGCGTTTTTATCCTAAGGAAAAGAACGATTCAACTTGGAGTTATTTTAGTAGAACATTTGTTCTTGCTATTTTTGTTCATCCATTTAAGGAATTATTTTATCTGATTTGTACAAGTTCAACAGGCTCAATAACCATTCAAGGTTCTACTTAAGAATACTTTACCCAAGTGTGAACGTGTGGAAAATAAGGATTGTTATTCAGCGTTTTTCACATATGTGTTTTAGTTTTCTTGTGAGTCAAGCAATTCTCTTTTGATGATTATTCTGGACTAGGTGTGCATTTGTATTTTGTCCACTCAAAGCTTTTAAGAAAGAGTGTTTGTATTTGACTGAAGCTTTTAAGCAAGGACAAAGTTTGTTTTGAAGAGTGTTTTCGCATTTTTGAGTTGTTTGTTTAAGATCACTGTTGTGATTGAGGGGGAGTGAGAGGGGTCTCATATCTAGGAGTTCCTAGGTAGAATTGTCATTGGGTAGGGGTTAAGTGAAAAGATTGCAAATTAGGGTGTTTGATGTCGATCTTTGAATTGATACTACTAATAGTGAAGTTCCTTCCTTGCTTGGTAGCCCCCAGAGTAAGTGTGATTGCACCGAATTGGGTTAACAACTCTCTATGTTCTTTAATTTTGTCTTTGTCCTTTATTGTGTTTTAAACTTGTTGTTTTGGTGTTGTGATATCGTGTTCGATATTGTATATCAATTGCCAGAATTTCAATGGGCATCAAAGCAGACATCCTTCTTGTTTTTCTGGGTGAGATATAGGGGCATTATTCTGGTACCATGGACAAGGAATGAGGATTTGGACACAGACCACCCATTCTGGATGGTTCTAACTATGATTAATGGAAACCTCACATGGTTGCCTTCTTAAAGTATCTGAACAAAAAGGCTTGTAAAGCTGCTGATAAAGGATGGGAGCATCCTGTCATTAATGATAAAGATGGCAATACAACTGTGAAGCCTGAGGATGATTGGAGCAAAGATGAGGATGAGCTGGAACTATGGAATTATAAAGCCTTGAATGCCTTGTTCAATAGCATTGCTAAAAACATATTCATACTTGTGCATCACAGTCAAAATGCCAAAGAAGTTTGGGATATTATCAGAACCACTCATGAAGGAACCTCTAAAGTCAAGAAGTCAAGACTTCAAATGCTTACCACCAAATTTAAAAATCTGAGAATGAAAGAAGATGAGATTGTTCATGACTTTCACATGAATATTCTTGATATTGCTAATGCCTCAAGAGTCTTAGGAGAAAAGATGTCTGATGAAAATCTTGTGAGGAAAATTCTCAGGCCTCTTCCTAAGAGATTTTCTATGAAGGTGGCTAACATAGAAGAAGCACATGACATTTGCAACATGAAGGTGGAAGACCTTATTGGATCCCTTCAGACTTTTGAAATGGGACTCAATGATGTGCCTAAAAAGAAGAACAAAAGCATAACTCTTGTGTCAATTTCTAAGAAGGAAGCTGAAAGAGAGGTGAGGTAGATAATGAGGAAAGTCTGAAAGAAGTTGTTTCCATGATGGGAAGACAATTCATCAAGGTCATGAAGAGGATGGATTTTAGCTCAAGACCATCTGTCAAGAACACTTCATCCGACATCATTAGATCAAATGAGTCAAGTACAAAACCTGAAGAGAAGCCAAGTCAAAGCAGAAAAGTTCAATGTCATTGGTGTGATGATTTGGTCATATTAGAGTTGAATGTCCTATCTATCTGAAGGGACAGAAGAAAGGCTTATCTGTAACATGGTGTCATACCCCAAATTTGTCCTATTTGTATACCACTTTTTTTTTCTTTTTCTATCTAACCATATTATAAAAAATAAATAAAAATGTCATTTCTTCAGGTTTGTCGTGTGTGTGTGCAGTATTGAAAATCAGTGTGTCGTGTGGAGACTTTCGTCCGATTATCACTTTTTAATTATTATTAACTATTTCTATCACCTCTTTTTTATTATCATAAAAAAAGTTTTTAAAAAAATCAATCAATTTCTCAATTTATTCTTTATTTTTATTTTATGCTTTTCTAAAATATCTAGTTTACTAATTTATTTCATTTTTATTTTTATTTACTAAAAAAAATATTATTATTCCTTTTATTATCATTACTATTTTTTATTTTATTATCCTTATTTTTATTTTTATTATTATTCAGTTTTTTGTTTTATTTCCTATTTTTACTCCTTAACATTAGCATTACTATTGTTTATATTTTTTACTTTTATTTGTCATTATTGTTTTTTATTATTATTAAATAGTATCTTATTATTATTATTATTATTTTTTATGATTGTTATTATTATTCCTCCCATTATTTCTCACGTGATATATTTCACACAACCAACTTTTTTATGCCAGGAAGCTGATTTCACGCACCTAATTCCAATTTCTTCAGTACAACAAAAACGTACACAGAATCTGGTACAATCAAACGCGTCTCCACCACCCGCACAAATTCCATCTGCACTGCAACTACTCAAATGCACAACCGTGAATTTCACAGCTCATTTTCCTCTTCAAAACTTTCTCCCCAATCTTTCCCAAATCACCCTCTGTGTCTCCAATAAAACCAGCCCCAATCTCTCTAATAACCAAGTTTGGAAAACAATTAAAACCCTGCACACAAAAAAGCCAAACTTCTATAACAAAAGTATATAAAAAAATTCTGCATTTTTGAAACCTTCATCATCGACCTGCTACACAACCCTTTCCACTTTTCACTCAAACAAACATCTCCTTCATAACCACTATTCGCCATATCCAAAACCAAACGGACCTTGGATCCGAAAACCAACACGCATAAACCAAGTCAAAACCCAGAAAGCACCGAAACGCAAACCTTAACGCACAACCCAATCCACCGCAAGGCCGAACTGAACATAAACCGCCGACATCCACCTAAACAACACAAACCGCTTTGAATCCAAACCTTGAACCACCACAAAATCGCCGACCACCATAATCCAAACAAACACGCCTCTCCATCCACATCAACACCACAACACGAATCCCTCACCTTAAATCGCATAACCTTTCCGACTTCATTCACAAACAGAACCAAAACAGAACACCCAAACCGAAATCCATCACAAGATTCACTGAAACCGTAGATCTGTGAGAGCCGCGAGAAAACTGACATCAAACTCAGTGAAAAATCAGAACCATAAAACAACTTCAAATCACCTCTCCCTTATCGTTAAACTCAAAAATCAGAAGGTGAGAGGCGAGCGAAAGAAAACCTTCACGAAACCAAATCTGAGACAGATCTCGAGAGTGAGTGAGGTTCACAAAAAAACATATCATAGAGGTGAGCGTCGTCTCCTTGTTTCTGTTATTTTTATATTTTTGTGAATAGCCTATACTGATTATTTGACCGTTTCAATTCTTCTTCTTCTTTTTTCATTTTATTTTATTTATTTCACCTGTTTGAAAGTCATTATGCTATGTTTTGGATTTCTTGATTTCTCAGGCCATCCTGAAGGCCTCCTTGGGAGAATGGAGGGCAGTCTGTGCACTGTTAGCCCTCAGCATATATGGGGTTATACTGTTTGCAGATGAGCCCAAATTTATCAGCAAGAATGCCATTCATCTTTTCCTTCTGAGGAACCCAGTACCCACATTACTGGGAGATTTCTATTACTCCATCCATCAGTGGAATGAGAAACAAAGGGGGAAGTTAGTGAGATGTTGTGCTCCTTTGTTTCACACCTGGATACTCAAACATCTACCTAAGACATATGCCTTCTTGAATCCTCACTAGCAGAAGAATTGGGCCAAGAGGCTCATTGCTTTGACTTCAGATGATATCAGGTGGTGCACCCAGAGCACCAAAGGCAAAGACATTATCACCAGCTGTGGACAATACCCAAATGTACCTCTAATAGGAGTGAAGGGTTGCATCAACTACAATCCTTTTCTATTTAAGAGACAATTGGGCTATGCTTTGGTTCACCCTCCCAGAGTGCAAGATTTAGCTGAGACCTTATATTGTGAAATAAAACCTAATCTAGCTGCTGTCAGACAAGCATCCTGGGCTTGGGACAACATCTAGACAAAAGGGATGGCTATACTGGGGAGGTGTAATAATGTTGCTTCAGCTCAGTACTATGATTGGTCCCGTACTAGAGCTCAGGTTACTGGAATGCCTTTCACCATTGAGGATATACCTGGACAATCCACAGCACAGCCAGCAGCAACTGTCAGCCTGGAAGAATTTGAGAAGCTGAAGGAAAGGAATGAGAATCTGTCTCAAGCTTTGAAGAAGACCCTTTGGGAAAGGAGTGATGGTCGTCTAGACATTGAGAGGTTGGAGAAGCTTAGGGTGGAGCATCTGGCCAAGATTGAGAAAACAGAGGACTACATCAGAAAAGCAAGAGCTGGGGAACAAATATTGAAGAATGCCTGTAAAGAGGCCAAGCTTCAGAAGGCTAGGACTGAGCTTTATCTGTAGGAGAGTCAGGCTAGGTGGGTCAGGATCACTGAAGCCCGGACACAAGAAGATCAGAGAACTCAAGCCAAGATTGAGCAGTTAGAGGCCAATGAAAAGAAGCAACAGAAAGCTTTGTTGGCAGCCCAGAAGGAGATTTCAGAGTTAAAGCTCAGGGCTGGATTGAAGAGATCAAAGGACCAGGACAGGCACAAGAAGCTGACCACTGCCATTGCCACCAAGAACCTCCTCATCAGGACCATCATAGAGCATCCAGCTGGTCCAGTGACTGAGGCACTTCCGAAGGAGGTTAAGGAGGATGAGTTTGGATTGAATGTTTGACTTCTTTGCTTGTTGTTCATTTCCATTTGATGTACTTTTCTCTTTTTGTATTTTGACCCTCCAAGGGCATGTGTTGTAAAAACAAACTATGTGTTGTTCAGTATTTGTAATATATTTTAGTTTGTTTCCATTTTGGGGTTTCTTTTCTCAACAAAGTCAAAAGCATCTTCCTCGAGGTCTGGAAAGGTCAAAACCAAGAACCAAGCCGGATACCTTGGAAAAACAAATAAGCATATTGCATTGCATGCTAACTTTTGTTTTGTTTTGTAGGTTTTGTCATTATTATGTTTGTTTCTAACTCTGTTGTGCCTCAGGAAATATTGCTCGCCGCCGGTTGTTCCCTGTCAACCGTACGCACCGGTACCCTACTCGCAACAACCTTCCTGGTATCCAAATGGTTCAAGTACAACAAGACCTGACTGAGATCAGAACTCATATGGCTAATGAAAGAGTGGAGATGAGGAACCAAATGGCTCAATTCATGACTGTGATAACTGGCTTGGCCCAGAGCCAAGAAAGGTTAAGGGCATTAGTAGAAAGACAAACTCCCGAGGAACCTCATCCTGGCACTGGAGGAACTAGCAACAATGAGAGGGGTCAGGCTCATGTTAATCCACTAGTATTTGGACCTCATCTGGATCCGGAAGTCAATATCCCGGGAAATGTGCAAGGAAATACTGCTGGGGGCAGGATCTTGCAAGAAGATCCCCAAGAAGAGCAGTTTACTGTAATGGGAGATGGAGACGAAGTTTATGATAGGAGGTTTGAAGAAATTTCTGAGAAATTGAGATCTTTGGAGTCTCAAAACTCCTAGGGCTTCGATGTAATGGATATGGGGTTAGTAGACGGGGTGAGAATTCCCCACAAATTCAAACCCTAGTGCTTTGAGAAATACAATGGAACCTCTTGTCCACGAACTCACCTGCAGTCTTTTCTGGGAAGACTTAAAGCATATACCATGGATGAAAAGCTGTGGATGTTCTACTTTGAAGACAGTCTGACTTGGGCTTCAAGGGAGTGGTATTCACACTTGACCAGAGCTACCATCAGATGCTGGAAGGACTTAGCTGAAGCCTTCATCAGACAATATCAATATAACCTAGACATGGCTCCTAACAGGACCCTCCTGATGGGAATGTCCCAGTCCTCCAGAGAAAGCTTCAGGGAATATGCCCAAAGGTGGAGACAGCTCGCTGCTGCTGTCCAACCACCCAAGTCGGAAAGAGAAATGGCCGACATGTTCATGAATACTTTGCAAGGAACATATATTGATAGGCTGGCTGCCTTTTCTTCCACCAGTTTTGCTGACGTAGTTATAGCTGGGGAAAGGATTGAAAGCCTTTTGAAAATGGGCAAAATTTCTGATAATGGTGCAAGTTCATCCAGTAATCCCAGGAAGCCTTTTGTGGGACCTCGAAGAACCGGTGAGACAAATGCCATTCATGCCAGCAGGGGCAGACCTCAGTATGTCCACAGATCAGTAGCAGCTGTCACTATTCCAGCTCCGATTCCTCAACAATCAGCATATCAACAGCAACAACAACCACATTATCAACAGCAAGTTTAGTATCCGCCACAAAGAACCTACAACAACAACAATAGCAATCAACAACAACGACCCTTCCAGCAAAGACCATCACAGGCAAACAGGGTGATTGACCCTATCCCTATGCCTTACGCTGCCTTATTGCCACAACTCCTGAAGCTTAACTTGGTTGAGCTAAGGACATTGGCACCTCCAGATCCCTCCAATCTCCCAAGGAATTATGATGTCAACGCCAGGTGTGCTTTCCACTCCAATGCACCTGGCCACAATACAGAAAAATGCAGGGCCTTACAAATGAAAGTCCAAGATCTGGTGGATTCTAAAGCCCTCAACTTTGCACCTCCTCCAAATGTCAACAAAAATCCTATGCCTAATCATGGCGGGCCAAGGATTAATGCCATTGAGGAAGACAAACCATCTACTTTGATCACCAGTGTTGCACAAATCCGAACACCTTTGGTCGAAATTAAAGCTCAACTTCTAGAGTGCCAAGTGTTCCCCGGGTGTGAGCTCGGTTGTGGGTATTGCAACATTGCAGTCAACGGGTGTGATAATTTGAGAAGTGGCATAGATGGTCTTATTAAGGATGGAATCCTTCAGATCTACACAACGGTACCTACAAATCCGGCAATTCCTTTAACAACAATTCCCGATTCTTCTACAATAGCAACAACGATCATTCCTACCGATTCATCGATATCATCAGCAATGGCTTCATCCATCACTTCAACAAGTCAGATTTCAACAACCATTCCTTCTACAACATCAACATCCATTTTATCAGCAGAATCTTCTACAACGCCAACAAAAATTAACGAAGATGTCTCAGCGGTTACAATCTACTATGACCCATCAGAAGTTCCTCCCAGCAACAGTTTCCAACAACAAACAGTGGCACCTCCTGCCAGGTCACCAGTCACAATTTACTATGATCCGTACACCATTACAGTACCCTCCTCTGCAGCAGTCAGTCCAGTTACTATCACAGTACCTGGACCCGTTCCTTATGAAAGTAGTAATGCCATACCTTGGCATTATGGCTCTGACCTCTACTGCAACGGGGAGAAAATCACTCTGGATTCATCAACCTCTTCTCCACAAATTGATAATGTTGGGGGAGGCGGAGGCTTCACCAGAAGCGGACGCCTTTTTGCCTCACAAACTCAAAGACATAATGTTGAAGCAGAGGCTGTTGCCAAAGCAAAAGGAAAGAGTGTGGTACCTGAAGAGCCGACTGCCAAAGAAACTCAGAAGACATCTTTTGAACAAGATGTAGACGAGTTCATGAGAATCATAAAGTGGAGTGATTACAAGGTGGTGGATCAGCTTCACCAAACTCCCTCAAAAATCTCCATATTATCCCTGCTAATGTGTTCTGAAGCTCACAGGAATGCATTATTGAAAGTCCTGCACGCAGCATACGTGCCAGAAGAAATTACCGTTAATTAGCTAGAAACTGTGGTGGCAAATGTCAACACCAGTCATGGACTGGGATTTACCAATGCTGACTTAACAACAGAGGGACGTAACCACAACAAGGCTTTACATATCACCCTGGAGTGCAAGGGTGCTGTTCTATCTCATGTGCTGGTGGACACTAGGTCATCACTCAATGTTCTGCCAAAGAAAGCCTTAGTGAAGCTGGAGTATGATGGCTTGGCACTACGTCCGAGTAATTTGGTGGTGAGAGCTTTTGATGGCTCTAAAAGATCAGTGCTTGGAGAGATTTATCTACCTGTGATGATTGGCCCGCAGACCTTCAAAACTACCTTCTATGTGATGGACATTCAGCCGGCCTACAGCTGTTTGTTGGGTAGACCCTGGATCCACGCCGCTGGTGCTGTTACGTCTACCCTTCACCAGAAGCTGAAATTCGAGTGGGAAGGCCAGATCATCACCATCTGTGGGGAAGAAGACATCTTTGTTAGCCATCTGGCTACGTATAAGTACATAGAAATGGATGGAGAGATCCATGAAACTATGAGCCAAGGGTTTGAGGCCCTCAACATTAATGAAGCATCTGCTGTACTGGGAACCTCCATAACATCATATCAGCAAGCCCGAAAGGTTGTTGAAGAGGGTACTACCCAAGGCTGGGGCAAGCTGCTGCCCGTGGAAAAGAAAGAAGACAGGTTTGGGTTGGGTTACAAACCAACTCAACAAGATCAATCAGAGGCTGCAAAAGAGCCCAATTTTGTCAGCGGGGGAATGCTCACCCCGGATGCTGTGAACAATTTGGAAGACGAGGAGGAAAGCGACCGCAACCTGGAGAGCTGGATACGTCCAAGGATCCCAGGGAGCCAAGTTCTTAACTGGTCTTCCCAGGAAATTATAAGGGTTACTCCTGCAGAGTAGTTATTATTTCCTATATTTTAAAGCATGCATCAAGTCTTGCATCTTGCCCAAGATGTCAAGACTCATATTTTAATCGGGCCATCTTGTAATTTTGTGCAAATAGATTAATCAATGAATATCGGACATCTTTTGCAAACGAGTCTCTTTTTCTCTCACTGTCTTTTCATTTTTCTTTTTGTACAAAAAATAAAATGGCAATGTTTTTCAAAATAAATAACTTCATTTTCACTTTTTCTAAACAAGATTAAAATTGATCACTAAAATGAACAATTTAAACCCTTGCAGAAAGTGCCCTCCAGACTGCACTGACAACAACACTGCTATGACTTCGTATGACTTTGACAATCCAATCAATCAAGCTGATGAAGGGGTTGAAGAAGACTATGAGCTACCTGAAGAGCTAGCCAGGTTGTTAAGGCAAGAGGAGAAGGTTATCACTCCTCATCAGGAGGAGGTCGAAACGTTTAATCTCGGTACGGAAGAAGATGTGAAAGAGGTTAAGATCGGGGCCTGCCTACAAGATTCAGTAAAAGAGCAACTGATTGCCCACCAGTAAAACAGAAGCTGCGCCATACTCGCCCAGATATGGCAATGAAGATAAAGGAAGAGGTACAAAAACAGTGGGGCGCCGGTTTCCTTGCTGTGACTAGCTATCCGCCGTGGGTTGCTAATATTGTACCTGTGCCTAAGAAAGACGGCAAGGTGAGAATGTGTGTGGATTACTGGGATCTGAACAGAGCCAGCCCAAAAGATGACTTCCCTTTACCTCACATTGATGTATTGGTTGATAATACGGCTCAGTTCTCGGTGTTCTCCTTCATGGATGGATTTTCAAGATACAATCAAATCAAAATGTCACCTGAAGACATGGAGAAGACAACTTTCATCACACCCTGGGGCACGTTCTGTTATAAGGTGATGCCATTCGGACTGAAGAATGCTGGTGCCACTTATCAACGGGCTATGGTAACATTATTCCATGACATGATCCATAAAGAAATCGAATGTTATGTGGATGACATGATTGCCAAGTCCCTCACAGAAGAAGACCACCTGGTAAATCTGTTGAAGTTATTCAAGCGTCTGAGGAAGTACCAACTGAAGTTAAACCCCAACAAATGCACATTCGGGGTGCGATCCGGTAAGTTGCTGGGATTTATTGTAAGTGAAAAAGGGATTGAAGTTGACCCTGACAAAGTCAAAGCCATTCAAGAAATGCCTGCACCTAAGACTGAAAAAGAAGTTTGGGGTTTCTTAGGCCGATTGAACTACATTTCAAGGTTCATATCTCACCTTACAGCAACCTGTGAGCCTTTGTTCAAGCTGTTAAAAAAAGAACAAACGGTCAGGTGGAATGGAGACTTCCAGAGGGCTTTTGACAAAATCAAAGAATACTTGCAAGAGCCTCCAATCCTTATGCCTCCATTTGAAGGAAGACCTCTAATCATGTACTTGACAATATTAGAAGAGTCAATGGGGTGTGTGCTGGGCCAGCATGACGAGTCTGGTCGAAAAGAGTATTCAATTTACTACCTAAGCAAAAAGTTTACCGACTGTGAACAACGTTATTCACTGCTCGAGAAAACTTGCTGTGCTTTAGCGTGGGCTGCTCGCCGACTAAGGCAGTATATGTTGACCCACACTACTTTGTTGATCTCAAAGATGGATCCAGTTAAGTACATTTTTGAGAAGCCAGCACTTACCGGACGAGTTGCAAGATGGCAAATGATTCTCACAGAATATGACATTCAGTACACATCTCAAAAAGCCATCAAGGGCAGTGTATTGTCTGATTATCTTGCTGAGCAATCCATTGATGATTACCAGCCTATGAGATTTGACTTCCCTGATGAAGACATCATGTTCATAAAAGCAAGAGATCATGAAGATCCTGTTCACACTGAAGGGCCTGACTCGGAAGAAGAATGGACTATGATGTTTGATGGGGCTGTTAATATGAATGGTCGCGGTGTTGGTGCAGTACTCATTACACCTAAGGGAGTTCACATGCCTTTCTCGGCAAAACTCACCTTTAACTGCACTAACAACGAAGCTGAATACGAATCTTGTATTATGGGTCTTGAGGAAGCCATTGACCTCAGGATCAAGACTTTGACTGTATTCGGAGATTCAACTCTGGTAATCAATCAAACCAACGGTAAATGGTACACCCACCAAGATCATCTAATACCTTACCGGGATTATACAAGAAGGTTATTGACTTTCTTCACAACGGTCAAGCTTGAGTATATCCCTCGAGATGAAAATTAGTTTGCAGATGCTCTGGCTACCATTTCATCCATGATCAAAGTTCAAGCTGCCAACTTTGTGCCTCGAATTTCAGTATCTAGACTTGACAGACCAGCATATGTATTTTCAGCAGATGTTGTCAAAGATGATAAGCCTTGGTTCCATGACATTAAGTGCTTCTTCGAGGATCAAACATACCCACCTGGGGCATCTTCCAATGATAAGAAGACATTAAGAAGGCTAGCTGGTAGTTTCTTCCTGAATACTGACGGTTCCCTGTACAAGAGAAACTTCGATATGGTACTCCTCAGATGCGTTGATAGGGCAGAGGCAGACTTGTTGATGCACGAGGTGCACGAAGGATCCTTTGGTACCCATGCTGGAGGGCATGCAATGGCTAAAAAGTTGCTAAGATCAGGCTATTACTGGATCACAATGGATGTAGATTGTTGTGCTTATGCCAGAAAATGCCACAAATGCCAGATTTACGCAGATAAAGTGCATGTGCCTCCGAATCCTCTAAATGTCATGTCTTCACCTTGGCCCTTTGCCATGTGGGGCATTGATATGATTGGCAAGATTGAACCAACTTCTTCAAATGGCCACAGATTCATCCTGGTTGCCATTGACTATTTTACCAAGTGGGTTGAAGCAACTTCATATGCAAATGTTACCAGGCAAGTGGTAGCCCGATTTCTAAAGAGAGACATCATTTTTCGGTATGGAGTTCCCGAGCGAATCATTACTGATAATGGTTCTAACTTGAACAACAAAATGATGGCAGAACTGTGCCGGGACTTCAAGATCCAACACCACAATTCTTCTCCTTACAGGCCAAAGATGAATGGCGCTGTTGAGGCAGCTAATAAGAATATCAAGAAGATTGTACAAAAGATGGTGGTTACCTACAAAGACTGGCATGAAATGCTGCCATTTGCCTTGCATGGGTACCGTACATCAATCAGAACATCCACTGGGGCAACACCGTATCAGCTTGTGTATGGTATGGAGGCAGTCCTACTTGTTGAAGTTGAATTACCCTCCTTGCAAGTGCTAATGGATGTTAAGCTAAATGAAGCAGAGTGGGTCCGATCCCGATACGAGCAACTAAGTCTGATTGAAGAAAAGAGGTTGGATGCAATTTGTCATGGGCAGCTGTATCAGAAAAGAATGAAGAAATCCTTCGATCAGAAAGTCAGGCTCCGAGAGTACCAAGTAGGAGATCTTGTGCTGAAAAGGCTCCTCCCTCCTCATACAGACCACAGGGGCAAGTGGACTCTGAATTATGATGGTCCATTCATAGTAAAGAAAGTTTTCTCTGGCGGAGCACTGATGCTCAGTACTATGGATGGTGAAGACTTCCTGTCCCCTGTAAACTCAGATGTAGTTAAAAAATACTTCGCATAAATGACCCGCTGGACATAAAAAACAGAATGTAAGTCCAGGAAAAAATAGGGCATCCCGGCGAGTAAAAAAAACAGAATAAAAGACTCGGGCAAAAATAAGGGAAAATAAATAAAAATGTGTACACCCGCTGAGTTGAAAAGCCGCATTGGACGACTCAGGCAAAAATGGGTATCTCGGTGGATTGAAAACCTGAAAGGGAGATCCACGCAAAATAAGGGAATGAGCGAACAGCTGCATTCTGAATTCGTTTGTATCACTTACAACAAGGTGAACTCCGAAAGGTTCGAGCGTCGTACATAATCAGCCTCCTTCAAAATCAAGATGAGAAGAACGACAAAAGTCATACGAGTCATAGCAAAAGGGAAGCTCCTTGAAGCGTCATCAGCATTGCCAGCATCTTTTTGTTTCTCAATTTGTAACAATCTCCTCTTTTCAGGGGATCCGTTTCTTTGATTGTATCTTGCCAATTCAGGGCACACAAATTAATGAAATTAAATTTTCAGTCATGTTTCGTCTCGTACATTTTATTTTCGTTTGCAAAAATGTCTGATATCCTTAATAGAATGATTGCATAAATACAGGTGTGGCTTTTCTGAAAACTTACATGCTTGCAGGAAATATACTTACTCCTGTGAGTGTCTAAACTCCTATGATGGAATCCGGTAAGGGAAACCTTGGGATACTTGTGCATTTATTTGTCTTTACAGGATTTGCAGGTATCCAAAGTGCAACATGGGGCATGAGAGCTTCTCCCCAGTAGGCTGCCAAATCATTGTCTCCTCAGCACACCTTCCAAACAGTACCAGAGATGCTTTCTCCCCATCAAAGTTGCCAAGCATCACTTTTCCAACATTTCCTTCAGAGCATGTACCAGGATATGCTCATATCCCCTAGCTGAGTTGTCAAGTATCATCCTTAGCAGAATCCCCGCAGAAATCTCTAAGAAGATCTTTCAGTGATCTTTCTCATTCCCCAGCCAAGTACTAGACAGGGAACCATCTCCCCACAAGGTTTCAATCTCTATCCAGAAGAGCAACGCCTGAAGATCCCACAACAGAGTGACAAGAGCTTCTACAAACCCCAGTTGGGTCCTTCATTACCAAGATAGGTCTATCAGTAATCTATTTCCCCATGCAGAGTCAGATATGCTAGATCTACCAATGATCTCATCCCCAACTGGGATATCCACTTCAAGCAAATCAGCCGTTGATCTCTGCAGCAACGGGATCCGGATCGGTATCTTTGCATAAACATAGCATCCGCATCATATTTTTCCCACAGAGCGTAGCATTCCGTCTAATACGGAGCATTATGGCAAAAATCAAACATATTGCATAATCATAAGCCATGCGTCGAACTGAACACTTGTAAAAAACTGACCGTCCATCAACAATATACATAATATTTCCCAAATTCCCTACCAGAGAGCCAAAGCATTACACTCACAAATACAGATATATACCCTTTGGCACTCGTCTGTGTCATCATTCCCCAGTAAATTGCCTGAGCAAACAGATACTTCTTGGCACTCGTCTGTGCCATATCCCCAGCGGAAAGCCAAAGCGTCCCCTTTGCACTCACAAACACATGATTACATATATCCACACTGCCTCTTTTGACACCCGTCCGTGTCACCCCCCAGCATAGTTGCCTAAACACTTTGTAAATCAAATACTTATTTATAATACACTTTTCCAACACTCGTCCGTGTCATGCTCTCCCCAGCAAGTTGAACACTCGTATGTGTCTCACCCGTCACTCATACAGATACTCGTCCGTATCTTGTATATTCCACTTAAATCCCCTCAGAATCAACACTCGTCTGTGTTCTTTGTTAACCAGTTGGTACTCGTCTGTATCATCATCTCTGAACGTGCGTCAAGCGTTTGTTTCTATTGATACTCGTCCACATCTTTACACCGTGTCAAACACTTATGTCTTCTTGAATTTAGACACTCGTCTGTGTCTACCCTTCCCCAGGAGAGTCCCCAATAATTCTTGTTGAATTATTACCTTTCTATCTGACATTCATCCTATGTCATGATACCTTTCGGCAGCCGTACCCTGCCAGGTGATCGTCCTTCACCTTCTTGATGATCGTCCTTCATCATTCCCAGTGGAGTCTCTATTCATTAGAACCCCTTCTTATCCGACATTCGTCCTATGTCGTGATATTTTTAGCAGCCGTCCTCTGCTAGGTGATCGTCCTTCACCTCTTGATGATCGTCCTTCATCATTTTATCCGATGGCTGTCCCCATCGTTGATTCGGTTATCTGACATTCGTCCTATGTCATGATAAATCCTGAGAACAACCGTACCCTGTTAGGTGATCGTCCTTCACCTCTTGATGATCGTCTTTCATCATGCTTATCCGATGGCCGTCCCCATCGTCGACCTTTTCATCCGACATTTGTCCTATGTCATGATAATTTCGGCAGCCGTACCCTGCCAGGTCATCGCCCTTCACCAATAGATGAACGTCCCTCATCTTATCCCCAACAGAGCAGCCGTCCCCTGCTAGGTGATCGTCCTTCACCTTTGATGACTGTACCTCATCATTTACGCTTTGAACCTGATGGTCGTCCTCATCATTCACTATTACCTTTAATCCCCAGAGAATCTTTGTTACTTTATTTTGATGGCCGTCCCCATCATAATCTCTTATATCCCCAGCATGTCGGTCGTCCCCGTCATTGCTTCATCCCCAGCAGTCGTCTTCTGCTTGACGGTCGTCCTCCGTCGCCCACACTTTATAATTATACTTTACTTCCTTCTACAATCTATATCCCTTTTCTTCTTCATTCCGTGAGTGCAAATTTTGGACTGTCTTTGGTATTCAACCACAAGTTATCTTGTTTGCCTGTTAAGTCGTTGCTTACATCCTGCACAGCTAACTCATGCTTGAATAGGGGCAGCTGTAAACATCCCAAATTTTCCCTCACCCATTTCACCATGGCTTGTGATATTTTCATTTGCATAAATTCAATCATGGCATCTCATACTGCATTTTTGCTTCACTGCATTTGTTCTAGGGCATCTGCATCTAAGGTTTGTGATCTGGGCAATCCCTGAGCTACCTAAGCCACCCCAAAGGTCTTCAATCACTTCAAAGGGGTCCATGTATGTTCAAGCATCATATTATATCCTCTCAAGATCAAAGAAGTCACACCATCACAAGAATTGAGAAAGGCATGGAGGCAGAGCCAGGTTTAACTGCACAGATGACCTAGAATTAGGGTTTTGATTTCAGAGGCCATAACTCCAAATTTTTTGGTCATTCTTGTTTCTATTGATCTCTATATGATATGAGGATCATGCATATCAATTTTCATGAAGAAATTCAATGGGGAAGGCATCTGATCAAGAGATGACTTCTTGTGTAAGTCAGTGCAAAATCAGGGCATCTGAGGCCCCCAATGACCCAACCAAAGGGTGTTCTCCATCATTTTGAATGTGTATGATCTTTATTTGATCATAGAAGATGTTAGAAGTTCACAAAATTGAAGAATTTCAAGCCATTTGTGTCGCTCCCGATAAATGGGAATGGCCCAAATAAAGGTACAGACGCGAACGGTCGGCGAAAGGGACAATGAGAACACACAGCAGTGAACTCACTGGAGATGAAAAGAGTCGCCAGCTAGGCATTTTTATCCCGGAGGAAAGGCAATGCTGCATAGACCTAGAAAGATACGGATAAGACGGTTGCGAACCAGAGAGACTGAGAAAGGGGGTTGGTTACAACCTGGGAAGGTATTAGCACCCAGATTGTCCGTCGTACTCGACGGGATCCACGCTTAAAAGATTTGTGCTTTAAAGGGGTAGTGTCAGTGCAATCTGTGTGTCAAAGAGCTGGAAAAGGATGTACAGGTGTCAGTGTAAAAGAAATGTGAAGTGTGATATATACAGTGTCAGTGTAAGGATGAGAATATGCTCAAGATCATGAGGCTTAAAAAATGAAACTGAAAGGAGGGGGAATATACAGAGACTTTTGTTCGATAACTGTTAAGTTATGCCTACGTATCCTCTCGTGCAATGAGGAAGTAAGAACACCGTAGTTCAACCCAAAGAGACTGAAAGATGATTTGACTTATGAACTGCTTGCTTGTCAATGCTCAAGTGTATGACCTATCTGGCTCAGGTGCTAACTGTCTTGCATTAGACGGAAGAAGCAAGTTCTCATTTATGAGTGAAGGTGATGAGAAAAGAATCCCGAAGGAGACGATTATTGTTTGTTTTTGTGTTTTCAGTCTTTTATTGCTTTTGAGAGTTTGTTATAAGTTAATGAGCTTAAGCCTAAACCAATGGATTTAGCAAACTCATCACATCTTCCCTCTGATTATGGGTAATGAGAATACCTTAAGTGTGAAGTCAGCTTCTCACACTTAATCACCTTTGATATAGGATTAAGATCATTAACCTACTTGTGATTATTTAGATGTTTTTGTGGTTTTTGTTTAGTGTTAAGTAATGAGGTTAAGCCATAATCAGGGATTAAACAGACTCATTACACCATCCTAATAGAAGGATAATAGATGAGAATGTTTAAGCTGAGGAAAGCTCCTCAACTTAATCCATGATTAGGGATTAAACTCATGACAAAACAAAGCCTTTATTAAGTGGATTTTATTTAATGGTATGATGATGAAGTGAATTTTATGATTTGTAAGACAACTTGAGGGGGACTTGTCCATTAACACTAGGGTTAGTCCTTCTTAACCAATAAAGGAAGAATTAGAACCCTAATGCAAGGCCCAACTTACAAGCTTGATGTCTTGATGATTATTAAGTGGATTGATTAAAGGAGTTAAACACATTAAGGGTTTAACACTTAGGATTAAAGTTATACACTCCATCCTAATAGAAGGATGCAAGCATAAGCTTAATCACAAAGCCTTAAAGCCTTTAGGGTTTAATCCCTGATTATGAGGTGAGAAGAGAGGACTCAAAAGAGACACAAAGGTAAAACTAAGAGGGGAGACTAAACAAAGCCCTAATCATTGTCATGCTTGGTTGTTCCTAAGGTTTGTGAGGTTTACAAGAGAAGTCTTCAATGGAACCACCAGGAAGCAGATGAAAAGATCAGGAGAAGCAAAGTAACTTGCTTCATTCAAGAAGTCAAGTCACTTGAGAAAAGAAAGTAAGAAGGAAAAGAATGAGCAAGCTCAAACTCAAACACATAACAAAATGCAGCATGGATGCATAAGAGAGGTGAAGAGAAGAAAGTGTGAGAAGTGAAGGCAAATTCACTTCTCAAAGTTACTTACCACCTGAAAGCTTAGTGAAAGGAATGCAATAGAATGCCAAATGGGATGAAATGACATGATGTAAATCAAAACCAGAAGCACATACATGATGATAATGATGCTATGAGATGCTGCAAACATGGATCAAGACATGGGGATGATCATACAAGCTTATGGATGCAAATGGAGCAAGTTAAGAACCATGAACATACATGAAAAGTTATGAAATGCAAATGGAATACAACATGGCAAATGCAAGATACAATGATCAAACATGCTTTTAATATGTCTTAAGATGTTCAATGAATCAAAAGAATGCATAAAATGTTATGGCAAGTCAAGGTATGAATGCAAATGCAAGATGGATGCATATAGAAGCCCAAATTAGGGTTTATGATCAAAGCATCAAACACAAACCAAAATCAGAAGCAAACATCAATACAAAAAATTGAAAATGCACTCAAAGGATCCCTAAACCTATACTAACTCACTGCCCAAAGGAGAAGTTCCAACTCCTAACCTAATTCAAGTTATGATTTTCCTAAGTTATCTAGGGTTTTAGGGTTCCTTAACAAGAAAAATACCAAACAAATGGAAAATGAAAGATCAAATCATGGCCATTTAGCCTCACAAACTACATGATATGCTAAATACAATGCAAAAAGAATCAAAGTCCAACTCTCAATAGTTAGGCAGAAATGATTTTTGGAAGTTTGGATCAAAATAATGCTTGAAAAATGAATTAATTCCATGGAAAATTCTCAAAATGCATCAAGATCAAAAAAGAAATTTGGTTTGAGGGTTGAACAATGTTTCTAAACGTTTTTAAATGTTTCATGAATTTTTTGGTGATTTTTAAATACCTAAAAGTATTTTTAATTAATTAATTCTCATTAATTAATAAAAAATAAACTTTTAAGTATTTAAAAATACTTTTTGAATGCTAAAAATAAAAATAAAAATATTTTTGTGTCCTGAAATTAAATAATAGCTTGCATAAAAAATTTCAGAATTTTTGAAATGATTTTTCTATTTTAAATAAAATATAGAAAACAAATGAATTAATATGAAAATTAAAATGAATTTAAACTGAAAATAGAAAAGTAATCAGATCCAAAGGCCCTCATTTAAACTTGCTGCGCGTGCGTTTGACCTGGCGCCATATCCAAGGGTCAGCATTCAAACCTGGCTAATTAATGATTAAGCCCTAATGACAACCCTAATGACTTTCAGGCGACCGGAACACTGTTCCGGTCGTCTTCTCCGATCACCCAAAACTTCAAACTCTCTCTACACGCATCTAAAACGAAATCTAATTAAACATAAATGATCCCCACTTAAAAACTAATCAAAACCCCCATTCAAACAACATTTATCATTCCTAAACAATGAGAATCGAATCAAACTAGTTTTAGGGCAAAAAGTTTCAGAACAAGATTAAACTCTCATCTCTTCACCATTTTCAAAACCAACAACATATTCATGATCAGGGAAGCATGAAGAACAACTTAGGAACTCTAAAAATCATTTCTGGAAAAAATGTTCATGAAGCTACCTGAGTTTGAAGCTTTTCAATCTGGCACTTTCTGACCTTCCCTTCTGTGCAAAACCACTCCTGGGACCTCCCTGATGAAGCTTTGATGATTGAAAAGAGTTTGTGTTGGCTGGTTTGGAAGTTTGAACAAGTTCTGTTCAAGCTCAGGTGAGAATCGTGTTTATGATTCAGGCAGTTTAGGGCAAGGATGAGGGGTGCTTTCTGACCAGGATGATGAGTTGAGTTGATCTATGAAGTTTGTTTGTGAGTTTGTGAGTTGTTTTCTGAGTTTCGAAAGCTTTTGCCTTTGAGAGTGAAAATGAGAATGTGATGCTATGGCTTGTTTCAGGCTTGCTGGTTATGTGCTTTTGCTAGCAATTTGTTTGTATAAACAATTGCTATTGGTCAGAAGATGGGACATGCCCTTTTGTGATAGGTATGGCTACTTTTGCAAATTGTCAACTTTTGTGTAAGAGAAGCATGGGTCATGTTCTAGCCAAGTACAAGGGGTGTGGGCTGTGCAGCATGGTGAGGGAAAAGGCTAGGGTTGATCAGCAAAGTAGCTAGCAAGTGGATGAAAGGTTATGATGGCTTTTGCAACTTGGTTTGCCTTTGGTTCTTCATGAAAAAGTCTTGTTTCACAAGCCATAAAACATGTGTGATGTTTGTGTAAAGATTAGAGACCATTTTGAAGTCACAAATTGCCTTGGTACAAGAATTTGCAAGTTTTCCATTTGGTGCATAACTTGAAAATTTAGTGATTTTTGCCAACTTTGATGAGCCATAACTTTTGATCCAAAATGAATTAGGTCATGTTCTTCTACTTTTTGAAAAGGGAAAGATCTATTCTACAACTTTCATGACCAAAGTTTTTCCATTTGAAGCTTTCTTGAATCAAAAAGTAAGGGTTGAAAAAGTTGCATAAAATGACATTTTCATGAAAAGTCAAACTTGCCCAAAAAGTCAACATTGCAAAAACTTGAGATTCTTGAATTTTGTAAACTTCCAACTTCTTCCATGATCAAATAAAGATCATATACAATCAAAATGATGAAGAATGCCCTTTGGTTGGGTCATTGGGGGCCTCAGATGCCCTGATTTTGCACTGACTTGTCCAGAAAGTCAACCTTTGATCAGGTGACTTCCCCATGGAATTTCTTCATGAAAATTGATATGCATACTCCCCATACCATATAGAGACCAATAGAAACAAGAATGACCAAAAAATTTGGAGTTATGGCCTCTGAAACCAAAACCCTAATTTTAGGTCATCTGTGTAGTCAAGCCTGGCTCTACTTCCATACCAATCCCAGTTCTTGTGATTCTTTGACATTATTGACTTTGAGAGGATACCATATGATACTTGAACACACATAGACCCCTTTGAAGTGATTGATGACCTTTGGAGTGGCTAAAAAAGCTCTTGGATTGCTCAGATCACAAACCCTAGGTGCAGATGACCTAGAACCAATGCAATGGCTCAAAAAATGTGATATGAGATGTTATGACTGTGTTTATGCATGGAAAAGATCAAAAGCCAAGGTGTGAATGGGTGAGGGAAAATTTGGGGTGTTTACAGCTGCCCCTATTCAAACATGAGTTAGCTGTGCAGGATGTAAGCGACGACTTATCAGGCAAACAAGATAACTTGTGGTTGAATACCAAAGACGGTCCAAAATTTGCACTCACGGAATGAAGAAGAAAAGGGATATAGATTGTAAAAGAAAATAAAGTATATTGTAAAGTGTGGGCGACGGAGGACGACCGTCGAGCAGAGGACGACTGCTGGGTAAAGAGCAATGACGGGGACGGCCGACATGCTGGGACAAGTGCGGAAAATAAAGCAATGACGGGGACGGCCGACATGCTGGGGATAAAAGAATTATGATGGGGACGGCCATCAAGATAAAGCTGTAAAATTCTCTGGGGATTAATGAAACATGACGGGGACGGCCATCAAGTTCATAAAGTAGAGTAACCAATGATGGGGACGGCCATCGGGCTAAACTGAAAGGAAAAGGGACCACGACGGGGACGACCATCGGGTTAAAGAATAAATGAAATAAACAGATGATGAGGTACGGTCATCAAAGGTGAAGGACGATCACCTGGCAGGGGACGACTGCTCTGTTGGGTTAAGATGAGGGACGATCATCTAAGGTGAAGGACGATCACCTGGCAGGGTACGGCTGCCGAAAATATCGCGACATAGGACGAATGCCGGATAAAAGGTCAACGATGGGGACGGCCATCAGACGAGCATGATGGAGGACGACCATCAAGAGGTGGAGGACGACCACCTAGCAGGGGACGGCTGCTCTCAAGGCTTGTCTTGACATAGGACGAATGTCAGATAACCAAAATCAACAATGGGGATGGCCATTGGATAAAATGATGAAGGACGATCATCAAGAGGTGGAGGGCGACCACCTAGCAGGGGACGGCTGCTAAAAAGTCAACGATGGGGACGGCCATCGGATGAACATGATGGAGGACGACCATCAAGAGGCGGAGGACGACCACCTAGCAGGGTACGGCTGCTCTCAGGGTTTATCATGACACATGACGAATGTCAGATAAAAAGAAAGAATTGCTTTGTTGGCGATCTACTGGGGAATAGTAAACACGGACGAGTGTTTACATCCACGAAACACAAGGTATAAGTGTTTGGTATTGTGTATAGATTAGAGATGCAGACGAGCATCCCTAAGGCTATGATACGGACGAGTATCGGGTAGAAAAAAATACTGACACGTGTTCAGAGATGATGATATAGACGAGTATCAACTGGTTAACAGAGAACACGGACGAGTGTTGAATCTGAAGGGACCCTTCTGGGGATAGTAGACACAGGCGAGTATCTATATTCAGGAGGGCACAAGAGTTTGACACAGTGTATGGATTAAAGATGCGGACGAGCATCCTTAAGACTATGATACGGACGAGTATCAGGTAGAAACAAACGCTGACACGTGTTCAGAGATGATGATACGGACGAGTATCAACGGGTTAACAAAGAACAAGGACTAGTGTTGAATCTGCGGGGATATATAAATGGTGTATAGATGAGTGTTTAACTGATGGGGAGGGTGACACGGACGAGTGTCAAAAGGAGAAGAGTATAGTATAAACAAGTATCTGATGTACAAAGTGTTTATGGACGGGTGTCAAGAAAATTATAAGTATATGTGAGTGCAAAGAGGATGTCTTTGGCTTTCTGCTGGGGATATGACACGGACGGGTGTCGAAAAGAGTATCTGTAATACGAGTGTTTGCGAATGTGAGGCAACTGATTTTGCTGGGGAATCTCTGCTGGGGATTTTGGGGGAAGTATTTTGTATACTGTTGAAATGTCATTATTATTCACAAGTGTTTGATTCAAAACATGGCTTATGATTATGCTATATGTTTGATTTTTGCCGTAATGCTCTGTATTAGACAGAATGTTACGCTTTGTGGGTGAATATGATGCGAATGCTTATGATTATGCAAAAATACCCAACCGGGATTCGGATCCCGTGGCTCATGAAGATCTCTGGCCGATCTGCTTGAAATGGACATCCCAGCTGGGGGTGAGATCGTTGGTAGATCCGATGATATGATATCTGCTTGGTGATATGGGTCATTGATAGACCTATCCTTGTATTGAGGGACCCAGCTGGGGTTTGAAGGAGTTTTCTCTACTCTGTTGTGATCCCTTCGTGCGTTGCTCTCTTGGGTAGGGGCTGAAGTTCTGTGGGGAAATGGTTCCCCGACTCTTGTATTCGGTTGAGGACGAAATGGCAACTCGGTTGGGGAGAAAGAGATATCACTGAAAGATCTTCTTAGAGATTCTGTTGAGGAGGATTCTTGACTCAGCCGGGGATATGGGCGCCTTCTGGTTTTGCCCTGCTGGAGAAGTGATGCCTGGCAACTCTGATGGGTAGAAGTAACAAGTGGCAACTCAGCTGGGGACCAGGCACTTTGGGTGCTAAGGCTGAGTGTTGATTTGTCAGCTTGCTGGAGTGAAGCTTTCGTGCCCCAAGTTGCATTCTGGATACCTGCAATCCTGCAAAGATAGGGAAACGCACAAGCAATCCCGAGGTATCCCTTACCGGATCCCGTCATAGGAGTTTAGGCACTTCTGAGAGTAAGTATATTTCCTGCAAGCATGTGACTTTATTATATCTTTTGAAGATGGGCATCTGTATTTATGCAATCAGTTTTTTTTCTTAAGACATCAGACATTTTTGCAAATAAAAAATGTTCAAAACGAAACATGACTGAAAATCTGATTTTATTAATTCATGTGCCCTGAATTGGCAAGATACAGTCAAAGAAACAGATCCCCTGGAATGAGGAGATTGTTACAAATTGAGAAACGAAATGCTAGCAGTGTTGACGACGCTTTAAGGAGCTTCCTCTTTCACTATGACTCGTATGACTTTCGACGTTCCTCTCGTCTTGCTTTCTGAAGAAGGCTGATTCTGATTGAAGCTTGATCCTTTCGAAACTTACCAAGTTGTAAGGGATACAGACGAATTCAGAGTGCAGTTGTTCGCTTATTCCCCTATTTTGCATGGATCGCCCTTTCGGGTTTTCAATCCATCGGGATACCCATTTTTGCCTGAGTTGACCAATGCGGCTTTTCAACTCAGCGGGTGTACACATCTTTTGTTTACTTTCCCTTATTTTTGCCCGAGTCTTTTATTCTGTTTTTGACTCGCCGGGATGCCCTATTTTTTCCTGGACTTACATTCTGTTTTTACGTCCAGCGGGTCATTTTTTATGCGAAGTATTTTTTAACTACATCTGAATTCACAGGGGACGGGAAATCAACACCATCCATGGTGCTGAGCATCAGTGCTCCACCAGAGAAAACTTTCTTTACCACATATGGTCCTTCATAGTTCGGAGTCCATTTGCCCCTGTGGTCTGTATGAGGAGGGAGGATTCTCTTCAGCACAAGATCTCCTACTTGGTACTCTCGGTGCCTGACTTTCTGATCGAAGGCTTTCTTCATTCTCTTCTGATATAACTGCCCATGACAGATTGCAGCCAATCTTTTCTCTTCAATCAGACACAGTTGCTCGTATCGGGCCCGGACCCATTCTGCTTCACTCAGTTTAACATCCATTAGTACCCGTAGGGAAGGTAACTCAACTTCGACAGGTAGGACCGCTTCCATGCCATACACAAGCTGATACGGTGTTGCCCCAGTGGATGTTCTGATCGACGTGCGGTACCCATGTAAGGCAAATGGTAGCATTTCATGCCAGTCTTTGTAAGTGACTACCATCTTCTGCACAATCTTCTTGATATTTTTATTTGCTGCCTCAACAGCGCCATTCATCTTTGGCCTGTAAGGAGAAGAATTGTGATGTTGAATTTTGAAGTCCCGGCATAGCTCTGCCATCATTTTGTTGTTCAAGTTGGAACCATTATCAGTAATGATTCGCTCGGGAACTCCATATCGACAGATGATATCTCTCTTCAGAAATCTGGCTACCACTTGTCTTGTAACATTGGCATAGGAGGCTGCTTCAACCAACTTGGTGAAATAGTCAATAGCAACCAAGATGAATCTGTGGCCGTTTGAAGCACTTGGCTCAATCTTGCCAATCATGTCAATGCCCCACATAGCAAAGGGCCAGGGTGAAGACATCACATTCAAAGGATTGGGAGGCATATGCACCTTATCCGCATAAATCTGGCATTTATGGCATCTTCTAGCGTAGGCACAACAATCAGCATCCATTGTGATCCAGTAATAGCCTGACCTTAACAACTTCTTAGCCATGGCATGCCCTCCCGCATGGGTACCAAAGGATCCTTCGTGCACTTCATGCATTAACAAGTCTGCTTCCGTCTTATCAACGCATCTGAGGAGTACCATATCAAAGTTTCTCTTGTATAGGGAACCATCAGTATTCAGAAAGAAACTACCAGCAAGCCTTATCAATGTCTTCTTATCATTGGGAGATGCCCCAGGTGGGTATGCTTGATCCTCCAAGAAGCACTTAACGTCATGGAACCAAGGCTTATCATCTTTGACTATATCTGCTGAGAACACATATGCTGGTCTGTCAAGTCTGGATACTGAGATCTGAGGTACAAAGTTGGCAGTTTGAACTTTGATCATGGACGAAATGGTAACCAGAGCATCTGCAAACTGATTCTCGTCCCGAGGGATATACTCAAGCTTGACTGTTGTAAAGAAAGTCAATAACCTCCTCGTATAATCCCTGTAAGGTATCAGATGATCCTGGTGGGTGTACCATTTGCCATTGGTTTGATTGATTACCAGAGCTGAATCTCTGAATACGGTCAATGTCTTGATCCTGAGGTCAATGGCTTCCTCAAGACCCATAATGCAAGCTTCGTATTCAGCTTCGTTGTTAGTGCAGTTAAAAGTGAGTTTTTCCGAGAAAGGCATGTGAACTCCCTTAGGTGTAATGAGTACTGCACCAACACCACGACCATTCATGTTAACAGCCCCGTCAAACATCATAGTCCATTCTTCTTCCGGGTCAGGACCTTCAGTATGAACAGGCTCTTCATGATCTTTCGCTTTTATGAACATGATGTCTTCATCAGGGAAGTCAAACCTCATAGGCTGGTAATCATCAATAGGTTGTTCAGCAAGATATTCAGACAATACACTGCCCTTGATGGCTTTCTGAGATGTGTACTGAATGTCATATTCTGTAAGGATCATTTGCCATCTTGCAACCTGTCCGGTAAGAGCTGGCTTCTCAAATATGTACTTAACTGGGTCCATTTTTGAGATTAACAAGGTAGTGTGGGTCAACATATACTGTCTCAGTCGGCGAGCAGCCCACGCTAAAGCACAGCAAGTTTTCTCGAGCAGTGAATAACGTTGTTCACAGTCGGTAAACTTTTTGCTTAGGTAGTATATTGCATACTCTTTTCGACCAGACTCGTCATGCTGGCCCAACACACACCCCATCGACTCTTCTAATACCGTCAAGTACATTATCAGAGGTCTTCCTTCAACTGGAGGCATAAGGATTGGAGGCTCTTGTAAGTACTCTTTGATCTTATCGAAAGCTTTCTGGCAGTCTTCGTTCCACCTGACCGTCTGTTCTTTTCTCAACAATTTGAACAAGGGTTCGCAGGTTGCCGTAAGGTGTGATATGAACCTTGAGATGTAGTTCAATTGACCTAAGAACCCTCGAACTTCTTTTTCTGTCTTTGGTGCAGGCATCTCTTGAATAGCTTTGACTTTATCAGGGTCAACTTCAATCCCTTTCTCGCTCACAATAAATCCCAGCAGTTTACTAGATCGCACCCCGAATGTGCATTTGTTGGGGTTCAATTTCAGCTGGTACTTCCTCAGACGCTTGAATAGCTTCATCAGATTTACCAAGTGGTCTTCTTCAGTAAGGGACTTGGCAATCATGTCATCCACATAACACTCGATTTCTTTATGGATCATATCGTGGAATAATGTTACCATAGCCCGTTGATATGTTGCGCCGGCATTCTTGAGCCCAAATGGCATTACCTTGTAGCAGAACGTGCCCCAGGGTGTGATGAAGGTTGTCTTCTCCATGTCTTCAGGTGACATTTTAATCTGATTGTATCCTGAAAATCCATCCATGAAGGAGAATACCGAGAACTGAGCCGTATTATCCACCAATACATCAATGTGAGGTAAAGGGAAGTCATCTTTCGGGCTGGCTCTGTTCAGATCCCGGTAGTCAACACACATCCTTACTTTGCCGTCTTTCTTAGGCACAGGTACTATATTAGCAACCCACGGTGGATAGCTAGTTACAGCAAGGAACCCGGCGTCCCATTGCTTTTGTACCTCTTCTTTAATTTTCATTGCCATGTCTGGACGAGTACGGCGCAGTTTCTGTTTAACCGGTGGGCATTCTTCTCTTAAAGGCAGCTTGTGTACAACAATGTCGGTGTCCAACCATGGCATATCTTGATAAGACCAAGCAAACACGTCCACATATTCTTGAAGCAGGTCAATCAGTTGTCTCTTCACTGAGTCTTGTAAGCAGGCCCCGATTTTAAATTCTTTCACGTCTTCATCTGTACCAAGATTGATTGTTTCAACCTCCTCCTGGTGAGGAGTAATAACCTTTTCCTCTTGTCTCAACAATCTGGCTAGCTCTTCAGGAAGCTCGTAATCTTCTTCAACCCCTTCATCAGCTTGATTGATTGGATTGTCAAAGTCATATGAAGTCATAGCTGTGCTGTTATCGGTGCAGTCTGGAAGGCACTCTCTGCAAGGGCTCAGTTTGTTCATTTTAGTGATTTGATTTTAATCTTGTTTTGAAAAGTGAAATAAAGTTGTCATTTTGAAAACACTGCCATTTATTTTTTGTACAAAAAGAAAAATGGAAAAACAGTGAGCGGAAAAGAAAAAGACTCATTTGCAAAAGATGTCTGATATTTCATTGATTAATCTTGTTGCACAAAAGTTACAGATGGTCCGATTACAAAATGAGTCTTGTCATCTTGGGCAAGATGCAAGACTTTGATGCATGCTATAAAAATACAGGAAATAATAATTACTCTGCATGAGTAACTCTTATAATTTCCTGGGAAGACCAGTTTGAGATACTACTCCCCGGGACCTTTGGACGAATCCAATTCTCCAGGTTGCGGTCGCTTTCATCCTCGTCTTCCAAATTGTTGACAGCATCAGGGGTGAGCATCCCCCCACTAACAAAGTTGGGCTCTTTAGCAGCCTCTGCTTGATCTTGTTGAGTTGGTTTGTAACCCAACCCAAATCTATCCTCTTTCTTCTCCACAGGTAGCAGTTTTCCCCAGCCTTGGGCAGTTCCTTCTTCAACAACCTTCCGGGCTTGTTGGTAAGATGTCATTGAGGTTCCAGGTACAACAGATGTTTCATTTATGTTCAAGGCCTCAAATCCTTGACTCATTGTCTCGTGGATCTCTCCATCCATCTCAATATATTTGTAGGTAGCCAGGTGGCTAACAAAAATATCCTCCTCTCCACAGATAGTAACGACTTGGCCCTCCCACTCGAATTTTAACTTCTGGTGAAGGGTTGAGGTCACGGCGCCAGCGGTGTGAATCCATGGCCTACCCAATAGGCAGCTGTAGGCGGGCTGTATATCCATCACGTAGAAGGTCGTTTTGAAAGTTTGTGGGCCAATCGTTATAGGCAATTCAATCTCACCCAGAACCGATATCTTAGAACCATCAAAGGCTCTCACTACCAGGTTACTGGGCCGTAATGCCAATCCGTCATACTCTAGCTTCACAAGGGATTTTTTAGGTAAGACATTGAGGGATGATCCAGTGTCTACCAGCACATGGGAAAGAACTGCACCTTTGCATTCCATGGTAATGTGCAAAGCCTTGTTATGATTGCGGTCCTCCGCAGTCAAATCAGTGTTGGTAAACCCTAGTCCATGACTAGCATTAACATTTCCAACCACGGCTTCCAACTGATTGACTGTGATCTCTTCTGGCACATAAGCTGCGTGCAAGACTTTTAGTAGTGAATTCCGATGAGCCTCGGAGCACATAAGCAATGATAGGATTGAGATCTTGGAAGGCGTTTGGTGAAGCTGATCCACTATTTTGTAATCACTTTTCTTGATGATTCTCATGAATTCATCAACTTCTTGATCAAAAGGTGTTTTCAAAGCTTCTTTAACAATCTGCTCTTCCTGCACCAAGCTCTTCCCTTTTGCCTTGGCAGCAGCTTCTGCTTCGGCAGTGGGTCTTTGAATTTGTGGAGCAAAAAGACGTCCGCTTCGAGTGAAGCCTCCGGCTCCTCCCACATTGTCTATTTGTGGTGCAGGGGTTGATGATTCAAAAGTGATTTTCTGTCCTTCGCAGTATAGATCAGAGCCGTAATTCCAGGGGATGGCATTACTGCTTTCATAAGGTACTGGCCTAGGCACTGTGACAGTGACTGGACTGATGGCAGCTGCAGAAGGGACCATGATAGTCTGTGGATCATAGTATATTGTGACTGGTGCTCTGGTGGGAGTGGCACTTTGTGAGTTGTAGGCAGAATCATTTTCAGGATCATAATAAATCGTAACTGTTGAGACACTTGCTGCTGAAGTTGTAGGAGACATTATTGGAAGGATGGGTGTTGTTGTTGTAGGAGTTTCTGAATGAAGTGGTGCTGAAGTTGTAGAAGGGATGTTTGCTGATATTTGGCCCGTTGAAGTAACAGATGAAGCATTTGTTGATGAAATTGAAGAGTTGCTTGGAACAATGGTTGTTGCCTTTGTAGAAGACACGGGAATTGTTGCTGATGAGATTGTTGGATTGGTAGGAATTGATGTTGTGATTTGAAGCAGGCCACTCTGGATGAGACCATCTATGCCATCTCTCAAGTTATCACAACCATTCACTGAAATGTTGCAATAAGCACACCCTAGCTCACATCCCGGGAACATTTGACATTCAAGGAGTTGAGCTTTGATCTCCACCAACGGTGTCCGAATCTGACCCACACTGGTTATCAAGTAAGACGGCTTGTCTTCTTCAATAGCATTGATTCTGGGACCTCCGTGGTTTGGCATAGGGTTCTTGTTAACATTTGGTGGTGGTGCAAAGTTCAGTGCTTTAGAGTCTACCAAGTCCTGTACCTTCATGTGCAAAGCTCTGCACTTTTCTGTACTATGGCCAGGTGCATTTGAGTGAAAAGCACATCTGGCGTTGGAGTCGTAATTTCTGGGTAGACTGGTGGGATCTGGAGGTGCCAACGTCCTTAGCTCAACCAGGTTGAGTTTTAGGAGTTGTGGCAGTAATATGGCATATGGCATAGGGATCGGATCGATCACCCTATTGGCCTGAGAAGGTCTCTGTTGGAACGGTCTTTGCTGATTGTTATTGTTGGTGTTGTTGTAGTTTCTCTGAGGAGGATACTGATTCTGTTGCTGATAACTTTGTTGCGGTGGTTGATAAGCTGGTTGTGGATGAATTGTAGCGGGAATGGTGACTGCTGCCACAGACCTATGAACATATTGGGGTCTGCCCCTGTTAGCATGGATAGCATTGGTCTCACCAGTTCTTCTTGGGCCTACAAAAGGCTTCCTTGTGTTGCTGGATGAGCTGGCGCCGTTATCAGAAATCTTGCCCATCTTTAACAGGCTCTCAATTCTCTCTCCAGCTATAACAACATCTGCAAAGCTGGTAGAAGAGAAAGCAACCAGCCTGTCAATGTATGTTCCCTGGAGGGTGTTCATAAAAATATCTGCCATCTCCCTCTCAGACATAGGTGGCTGGACAGTAGCAGCCAGCTGCCTCCACCTCTGGGCGTACTCGCGGAAGCTTTCCCTAGATGATTGTGACATCCCCATCAGGAGGGTCCTGTTGGGTGCCATATCCAAATTATACTGGTATTGTCTGATGAAGGCCTCTGCCAAGTCCTTCCAACACCTGATGGTCACTCTAGTCAGATGGGAGTACCATTCCCTTGACGCTCCAGTTAAACTATCCTCAAAATAAAACATCCATAGCTTCTCGTCCATGGTATATGCTTTCAACCTTCCCAGAAAGGATTGTAAGTGGGTCCGTGGGCAGGAAGTCCCGTTGTACTTTTCAAAACAAGGAGGCTTAAACTTATGGGGAATCCTGACCCCGTCCACTAAGCCCATGTCCATAACATCAAAGCCCAAAGAGTTTTGAGACTCCAAGGACCTTAATTTTTCAGCAATTTCATCCAGGCTTCTGTCATAGGCCTCATCCCCAGCTCCCATCACTGTGAACTGATCCTCCTGGGGGTCTTCTTGCAGCACTCTGCCTGCAGTGGCAGTCCCTGGTACATTAGCAGGAATGTTGATCTCTGGATGAAGGTGGGGTCCAAATACAGGGGGGTTGACATGAGGTTGGACTCTCTCATTGTTGCTCGTCCCAGCAGTCCCTAGATGTGGGTCTTCCTGATTCTGCCTTTCTACCATTGCTCTCAATCTCTCTTGGCTCTGAGCCATGTTGTTCATCACTTCCATAAACTGCGTCATCTGAGTTCTCATTTCCAATCTTTCATTGGCCATTTGGTTTCTGACCTCTGCAAGGTCCTGTTGTACCTGGTCCATTTGTATGCCCGAAAGATTGTTACGGGTGGGATATCTATGTGGACGGTTGAGTGGAAATACCCGACGTCGAGCAATAGTTCCTGAATATCACAACAGAGTTAGCAACAAATAATAAAACAATCCTACAAAACAAACAAAGGGTTAGCATGCAATGCAGGATGCTTATTTGTTTCCAAGGTATCCGGCTTGGCACTCAGTTTTGACCCTTCCAGACCCTTGAAGATGCTGTTGATGTTGCTTTGAAGGAAACTCAGATGGAACAAACTGACACATATATATTACAAAAGCACATGCTACATAGTTCGTTCTTTACAAAACAAGCCCCGAGGGGTCAAAATACGACACAAGAAAATAAAAGTACATGAAATGAAAACAACAACAAGCAAAAGTCAAACACCAAGACCAAACTCATCCTCCTGAACTTCCTTGAGAAGTGCCTCAGTCACAGGATCAGCGGGACGCTCCGTGAGATTCCTGATAAGGAGATTCCTGGTAGTAACAGCTGCGGTTAGCTTCTTGTGTTGACTCTGGTCCTTTGACCTCTTCACTCCAGTTCTGATCTTCAACTCTGAGATCTCCCTCTGGGCTGCTGCCAGGGCTTCCTGCTGCTCCTTTGCACTAGCTTCCAGCTGCTCAATCTTGTCCTGAGTCCTCTTATCTTCCAGAGTACGAGCTTCGGTGATCCTGACCCACCTAGCTTGACTCTCCTTCAGATACAAATCAGTCCTGGCTTTCTGGAACTGGGCTTCCTTGCAAGCATTCTTCAAGATCTGCTCTCCAGCCCTAGACTTCTTGATGTAATCCTCAGACTTCTCAATTTTAGCCAGATGCTCCACCTTCAACTTTTCCAACCTTTCAATATCCAACCTACCATCACTCCTCTCCCATAGGGTCTTCTGTAAAGCCTGAGTCAACTTCTCATTTCTTTCTTTCAAACTCTCAAACTCCTCTAAGCTGACAGTGGCAGGAGGTGGTGCTGAGGATGGTCCCGGTATATCTTCCATGGTGAAGGGCATCCCAAAAAATTGAGCTATGGCATGGGACCATTCATAGTATTGTGCTGATGCCACATTGTTGCACTTTCCCAGAATGGTTACTCCTTTAGTCTGAACATTGTCCCAGGCCCAGGCTGCTTGCCTGACAACAGCCAGATTAGGCTTGTTCTCACAGTAAAGAGTCTCAGCTAAATCTTGTGCCTTAGGAGTGTGGACCAGTGCATAGCCCAGTTGTCTTTTGAATAGCAGAGGGTTGTAATTGATGCAACCTTTAACTCCTATCAGGGGTACATTGGGAAACTGCCCACAACTGGTAATGATATCCCTGCCCTTGGTGCTCTGAGTGCACCACCTGATATCAGCTGAAGTCAAAGCAGTGAGTCTTCTAGCCCAGTTTCTCTGCTGATGAGGATTCAAAAATGCATCTGTCTTGGGCAAATGCTTGAGAAGCCAAGTATGGAACAAAGGAGCACAACACCTCACTAATCTTCCCCTCTGCTTTTCATTCCTCTGATGCACTGAATAGTAGAAATCCCCCAATAAAGTGGGCACTGGGTTCCTAAGAATGAAAAGATGGATTGCATTCTTGCTAATGAATCTAGGCTCATCTGCAAATAATATAATCCCATATATGCTCAGGGCTAATAAAGCACAGACTGCTTTCCACTCTCCTAGAGAAGCCTTCAGGGTAGCTTGAGAGATCAAGAAATCCAGAGGCAGGCCAGAGATTCCAGCCTTAGTGGTCATATGCTGCCCAATCAGAACTGGTTCCAGATGCAATGCCTTTGCTATCTCCTCATTACTTGGGAAATCCATCTCAGGGTTGAAGGGGACTCCACCCCTGATAGGTATACCAACCAATGATGAGTATTCCTCCAATAAAGGTCCCAACTGGAAATCCTGAAAAGTGAAACACCTCAGAGGGGGATCATAGAACTGCAAGCAAGTATGAATCAAGCTCCTCTGTGAAGGGTCCAAATCCATAACCACATCAAGTATTCTTCCATAGTGTTCCCTGAACAGTGGTATATGGTCTGGAGTAATCAGGGTCTGAATCCTCCTGATGTCAGCTAGCTCAGGCTGAAAGAAGTGGTAAGAGATATTACTTTTCGTAGGTGCCATGTTGTTGAGGAAGGGTTGAAACTGATGCTGATGATGACACTGAGGATGGGCCACTGATAGGCTGAGACTGATGATGCAGGTGACTGAAGCAAGTAGCAGATAACTGAAGCAGGTGCTGGTGAAGATAGGTCTATACTGATGATGGGGTCAAAACCAAGCCAAAAATAAAGTATGGATACCCTGAAACACAAATAAGCAAATGTTAAAATGATGCAATGATGATGTATGCAAATGATATGCAAGGGTTTGTGACTGAGCTGGATCTGATCAAGTGCTCTGACACAAGTCTAAGTATGTTCAAGAAATCCAGATGAAGGTCTATAAGTCCAGTAACCAAGGTGGGGGACTCAAATAAAGAGTCACATGTCCAAGGTTTAGAATCACTAGAACTGTTCCAACATGGAGTATTCTTAATCAAATCAAAGTAACAGGGTATGCTGAGGTCAAGGGTACCTGCAAACCTGTAAACAACCCAACCCCCTCACAGGTGGTGTTCTAAAACAAGGATCCTCAGACTTGGATCAGTTATGAGAAGTGTAAACACTTCTAACCCGGAGGTACAGTGTTTACAATAACCATAAAAGTTCCTCCTCTAATTCACCTCAGTTTCTGAAGGTCAATACTAAAGGTCATTCAGACTTAGCAGGCTTCCTAGATAGCCCTAGCATTGCAGGAAATCTGCAACACAGAGTTCTCAAGAAGAAACCCATATCTGAACCGTGTTTCATATTCCCGCACCAGACCGAGATGGAATGGGAAAGAATATGAACCACTCTATCTTAGGTGTCACTCAGGTCCCAGGTATAGGACCTCAACTCTCAATAGAACACCCACCCACCAAAGCAAACAAACAGATCCAGCCAGCACAGTATGACAATATGATATATGCAAAGCTATAAAGAAAGCATTAAAACAACTGTACATAAAGCAAATAAACAAAACTAATATACAAAGACAGACATCACATAACACCCCAGTAAACACAAATCAAACAAGCGCTAGGAGGAACCCACAAAAAGAACCAGAAGCCCTGGTTACAGTATAAAGGTCCCCAGCAGAGTCGCCAAGCTGTCGCTCCCGATAAATGGGAATGGCCCAAATAAAGGTACAGACGCGAACGGTCGGTGAAAGGGACAATGAGAACACACAGCAGTGAACTCACTGGAGATGAAAAGAGTCGCCAGCTAGGCATTTTTATCCCGGAGGAAAGGCAATGTTGCATAGACCTAGAAAGATACGGATAAGACGGTTGCGAACCAGAGAGACTGAGAAAGGGGGTTGGTTACAACCTGGGAAGGTATTAGCACCCAGATTGTCCGTCGTACTCGACGGGATCCACGCTTAAAAGATTTGTGCTTTAAAGGGGTAGTGTTAGTGCAATCTGTGTGTCAAAGAGCTGGAAAAGGATGTACAGGTGTCAGTGTAAAAGAAATGTGAAGTGTGATATATACAGTGTCAGTGTAAGGATGAGAATATGCTCAAGATCATGAGGCTTAAAAAATGAAACTGAAAGGAGGGGGAATATACAGAGACTTTTATTCGATAACTGTTAAGTTATGCCTACGTATCCTCTCGTGCAATGAGGAAGTCAGAACACCGTAGTTCGACCCAAAGAGACTGAAAGATGATTTGACTTATGAACTGCTTGCTTGTCAATGCTCAAGTGTATGACCTATCTGGCTCAGGTGCTAACTGTCTTGCATTAGACGGAAGAAGCAAGTTCTCGTTTATGAGTGAAGGTGATGAGAAAAGAATCCCGAAGGAGACGATTATTGTTTGTTTTTGTGTTTTCAGTCTTTTATTGCTTTTGAGAGTTTGTTATAAGTTAATGAGCTTAAGCCTAAACCAATGGATTTAGCAAACTCATCACATCTTCCCTCTGATTAGGGGTAATGAGAATACCTTAAGTGTGAAGTCAGCTTCTCACACTTAATCACCTTTGATATAGGATTAAGATCATTAACCTACTTGTGATTATTTAGATGTTTTTGTGGTTTTTGTTTAGTGTTAAGTAATGAGGTTAAGCCATAATTAGGGATTAAACAGACTCATTACACCATCCTAATAGAAGGATAATAGATGAGAATGTTTAAGCTGAGGAAAGCTCCTCAACTTAATCCATGATTAGGGATTAAACTCATGACAAAACAAAGCCTTTATTAAGTGGATTTTATTTAATGGTATGATGATGAAGTGAATTTTATGATTTGTAAGAAAACTTGAGGGGGACTTGTCCATTAACACTAGGGTTAGTCCTTCTTAACCAATTAAGGAAGAATTAGAACCCTAATGCAAGGCCCAAGTTACAAGCTTGATGTCTTGATGATTATTAAGTGGATTGATTAAAGGATTTAAACACATTAAGGGTTTAACACTTAGGATTAAAGTTATACACTCCATCCTAATAGAAGGATGCAGGCATAAGCTTAATCACAAAGCCTTAAAGCCTTTAGGGTTTAATCCCTGATTATGAGGTGAGAAGAGAGGACTCAAAAGAGACACAAAGGTAAAACTAAGAGGGGAGACTAAACAAAGCCCTAATCATTGTCATGCTTGGTTGTTCCTAAGGTTTGTGAGGTTTACAAGAGAAGTCTTCAATGGAACCACCAGGAAGCAGATGAAAAGATCAGGAGAAGCAAAGTAACTTGCTTCATTCAAGAAGTCAAGTCACTTGAGAAAAGAAAGTAAGAAGGAGAAGAATGAGCAAGCTCAAACTCAAACACATAACAAAATGCAGCATGGATGCATAAGAGAGGTGAAGAGAAGAAAGTGTGAGAAGTGAAGGCAAATTCACTTCTCAAAGTTACTTACCACCTGAAAGCTTAGTGAAAGGAATGCAATACAATGCCAAATGGGATGAAATGACATGATGTAAATCAAAACCAGAAGCACATACATGATGATAATGATGCTATGAGATGCTGCAAACATGGATCAAGACATGGGGATGATCATACAAGCTTATGGATGCAAATGGAGCAAGTTAAGAACCATGAACATACATGAAAAGTTATGAAATGCAAATGGCATACAACATGGAAAATGCAAGATGCAATGATCAAACATGCTTTTAATATGTCTTAAGATGTTCAATGAATCAAAAGAATGCATAAAATGCTATGGCAAGTCAAGGTATGAATGCAAATGCAAGATGGATGCATATAGAAGCCCAAATTAGGGTTTATGATCAAAGCATCAAACACAAACCAAAATCAGAAGCAAACATCATTACAAAAAATTGAAAATGCACTCAAAGGATCCCTAAACCTATACTAACTCACTGCCCAAAGGAGAAGTTCCAACTCCTAACCTAATTCAAGTTATGATTTTCCTAAGTTATCTAGGGTTTTAGGGTTCCTTAACAAGAAAAATACCAAACAAATGAAAAATGAAAGATCAAATCATGGCCATTTAATCTCACAAACTACATGATATGCTAAACACAATGCAAAAAGAATCAAAGTCCAACTCTCAATGGTTAGGCAGAAATGATTTTTGGAAGTTTGGATCAAAATAATGCTTGAAAAATGAATTAATTCCATGGAAAATTCTCAAAATGCGTCATGATCAAAAACGAAATTTGGTTTGAGGGTTGAACAATGTTTCTAAATGTTTTTAAATGTTTCATGAATTTTTTGGTGATTTTTAAATACCTAAAAGTATTTTTAATTAATTAATTCTCATTAATTAATAAAAAATAAACTTTTAAATATTTAAAAATACTTTTTGAATGCTAAAAATAAAAATAAAAATATTTTTGTGTCCTGAAATTAAATAATAGCTTGCATAAAAAATTTCAGAATTTTTGAAATGATTTTGCTATTTTAAATAAAATATAGAAAACAAATGAATTAATATGAAAATTAAAATGAATTTAAACTGAAAATAGAAAAGTAATCAGATCCAAAGGCCCTCATTTAAACTTGCTGCGCGCGCGTTTGACCTGGCGCCATATCCAAGGGCCAGCATTCAAACCTGGCTAATTAATGATTAAGCCCTAATGACAACCCTAATGACTTTCAGGCGACCGGAACACTGTTCCGGTCGTCTTCTCCGATCACCCAAAACTTCAAACTCTCTCTACACGCATCTAAAACGAAATCTAATTAAACAGAAATGATCCCCACTTAAAAACGAATCAAAACCCCCATTCAAACAACATTTATCATTCCTAAACAATGAGAATCGAATCAAACTAGTTTTAGGGCAAAAAGTTTCAGAACAAGATTAAACTCTCATCGCTTCACCATTTTCAAAACCAACAACATATTCATGATCAGGGAAGCATGAAGAACAACTTAGGAACTCTAAAAATCATTTCTGGAAAAAATGTTCATGAAGCTACCTGAGTTTGAAGCTTTTCAATCTGGCACTTTCTGACCTTCCCTTCTGTGCAAAACCACTCCTGGGACCTCCCTGATGAAGCTTTGATGATTGAAAAGAGTTTGTGTTGGCTGGTTTGGAAGTTTGAACAAGTTCTGTTCAAGCTCAGGTGAGAATCGTGTTTATGATTCAGGCAGTTTAGGGCAAGGATGAGGGGTGCTTTCTGACCAGGATGATGAGTTGAGTTGATCTATGAAGTTTGTTTGTGAGTTTGTGAGTTGTTTTCTGAGTTTCGTAAGCTTTTTCCTTTGAGAATGAAAATGAGAATGTGATGCTATGGCTTGTTTCAGGCTTGCTGGTTATGTGCTTTTGCTAGCAATTTGTTTGTATAAACAATTGCTATTGGTCAGAAGATGTGACATGCCCTTTTGTGATAGGTATGGCTACTTTTGCAAATCGTCAACTTTTGTGTAAGAGAAGCATGGGTCATGTTCTAGCCAAGTACAAGGGGTGTGGGCTGCGCAGCATGGTGAGGGAAGAGGCTAGGGTTGATCAGCAAAGTAGCTAGCAAGTGGATGAAAGGTTATGATGGCTTTTGCAACTTGGTTTGCCTTTGGTTCTTCATGAAAAAGTCTTGTTTCACAAGCCATAAAACATGTGATCCCTTGGCCCATTCTGATTTTTAGGACTTGTGTGATGTTTGTGTAAAGATTAGAGACCATTTTGAAGTCACAAATTGCCTTGGTACAAGAATTTGCATGTTTTCCATTTGGTGCATAACTTGAAAATTTAGTGATTTTTGCCAACTTTGATGAGCCATAACTTTTGATCCAAAATGAATTAGGTCATGTTCTTGTACTTTTTGAAAAGGGAAAGATCTATTCTACAACTTTCATGACCAAAGTTTTTCCATTTGAAGCTTTCTTGAATCAAAAAGTAAGGGTTGAAAAAGTTGCATAAAATGACATTTTCATGAAAAGTCAAACTTGCCCAAAAAGTCAACTTTGCAAAAACTTGAGATTCTTGAATTTTGTAAACTTCCAACTTCTTACATGATCAAATAAAGATCATATACAATCAAAATGATGAAGAATTCCCTTTGGTTGGGTCATTGGGGGCCTCAGATGCCCTGATTTTGCACTGACTTGTCCAGAAAGTCAACCTTTGATCAGGTGACTTCCCCATGGAATTTCTTCATGAAAATTGATATGCATACTCCCCATACCATATAGAGACCAATAGAAACAAGAATGACCAAAAAATTTGGAGTTATGGCCTCTGAAACCAAAACCCTAATTTTAGGTCATCTGTGCAGTCAAGCCTGGCTCTGCTTCCATACCAATCCCAGTTCTTGTGATTCTTTGACATTCTTGACTTTGAGAGGATACCATATGATACTTGAACACACATAGACCCCTTTGAAGTGATTGATGACCTTTGGAGTGGCTCAAAAAACTCTTGGATTGCTCAGATCACAAACCCTAGGTGCAGATGACCTAGAACCAATGCAATGGCTCAAAAAATGTGATATGAGATGTTATGATTGTGTTTATGCATGGAAAAGATCACAAGCCAAGGTGTGAATGGGTGAGGGCAAATTTGGGGTGTTTACAATTTGCAAAGTTGCTTTTTTTGGAAAGTGACTTATAATGTAAACTTGCTATTTTGGGAAAGTTTTTCAACCTCCTCAAATTGATTCAAAAATGCTTCAAATGAGAAAACTTTGGTCATGAAAGTTGTAGATTGGATCATTCCCTTTTCAAAAAGTACAAGAATTCTTTCTAATTCATTTTGGATCAAAAGTTATGGCTTTGCAAAGTTGGGAAAAATCATGAAATTTTCACTTTTGCACCAAAGAGGGAAAGTTGCAAAACCTCATGCCAAGGCCAAAGATGACTTCAAAGTGACTTCTAATATTCATACAAACACAATGCAATGCCTAAAATTCAGATTGGCCCAAGAAATTTCTCATTTTCATGCCTTGATGTCCAAGTATCATAAACCATTTTTCATAAAAATCACAAAGAGGGAAATCTTGCAAGAAGGGTTCCTTTGGTTTTGTTTGGTCTCTAATCATTATCAAAGTATCATAGCAACATTCTATGGTGCATTGTTCTGCATATTGCCCAAGATATGTCACTTGTCCATGGCCAAAAATCACAAAGTGTAACAAGTTGCAAAATTGCAAAACATGTGAGATCTCACCCTTCATCCATTCCAGCTCACACCAGTTCATCCCATGGCCATCCTTGAAGGCAGCTGAGCCCAAGGCAACCCTAAAATAGCCTCTGCCACAACCCATGCCTCAAGTACGCCTAACATTGACTTTTTGGCCAATTGCCCCATGCCATTCCCACAGTGCAAGTCACTTCCTCAGACCTCTTCCAATAGTTTAGGGATGTGCTATGGATCATAAAGCAAGCCACATACAAGCCAGAAACCACACACAATCCAGCTTGCACAAAATCTGTCCCAAACTTCTTCTCTTCAAATTTCTTCACACAGCCTTCAAACATCAAAAATTTCTTCACCAACAAACCACAAATCATCCATAGAACAAGAATCACCCCCCGTAACAGCTTGAAACATCACACACAAAGACCTCCATTTCTGCTACACCAGAACAAAACAGCCATAACCAGCCATTCTCAAAGCTCTCCAAGCTCCATTTCATCATCAGGGTGTTCAAAGGAGAGGGATTGCACCAAGTTTGAGTCCAGAAAGCTCAGAAACAGGGAGTCTTCGTCTCAGGTAACATGAAGAACATTTTTCCCAAAAGCTAAGTTTTAAGTTCTTTTATGGTTTTGTATGTTCCCCTGATCATGAATATGTATTTACTTTTGAAAATGGTGAAGAAACCAGCATGTATGATGACTCTGAACATTTGCCCGTGTTTTATGTTTTGTTTCGATTCGTGCTTGTGAGTTGAAATAAATGGATTTTGATTGAGGGTTTAGGTTTAGATTGATGAAAGGATCATTTTGGTGGAAGAAATTTGATGTTTGGTAACCTATAGAAGAAACTAGGGTTTTTGTTTCGCCGGAGAAGACGACCGGAACCACTGTTCCGGCCGTCTGAAAGTCATTAACCCTAATTAGGATTTAGGCCAGGTTTGAATGTGGGCCGTGCAATTGCTCCTTCCCGCGCGCGTTTGTGTTGCATGGATCTCATGATTAGTCTTAATTTAGGTTTATTTATTTAATTAATCTGGATTAATGAAGTTTGAACTTGGGCCCTTGGATGTGGCGCCAAGTCAACAGTCCCAAGCCCAGATTCAATCTGGTCTTTCCATTCAGCTTACTTTTCCATTTTTATTAGTTTTATTTCATTTTATTTATATTTAACTTTCACGAATTATTAAAAATAGTAAAACACATTGAAAATTTCTGATTTTTTTTGTCAAGCATTTCATTAATTTTCAGAACCCAAAAATATTTTAATTTTAATTTTTTGCATTAAAAATCATTTTTAAATCATTTAAATGCTTATTTTTAATTAGTTAATGGAAATTAATTAATTAAAAATGCATTTAGGTATTTAAAAATCACCAAAAAAATTCACATTGCATTTTAAAACATTTAGAAACATTATCAAACTCTCAAAACAAATTTCTTTTTGGTTCTTGACCTATTTTGACAATTTTCATTGGAATTAAATTTGTTTAAAGGCAATATTTTGATCCTAACTTGAAAATTTTCATTCTGCCCAACCATGAAGAGTTTGATAATGGTTCTTCTTGCATTGCATCCTTCACATCATGTAGTTTCCAGGGTTAAATTGGTTTGAATTTATCTTTCATTTTCAATTTAATGAGTATTTTTCCTTTTGAAGTGCCTTGAAACCCTAGATGACTTGAGAAAATCATAACTTCCCTTAGGTTAAGAGTTAGGTCCCCTCCTTTGGGAAGTGAACTTGTGTAGGGTTAGGGTTCCTTTTATCCTATTTTCAATTTTTTATCATGTCATTTGCTTCTGATTTTGAAATTTGCATTGCATATTGTATGTAAACCCTAATTCTTGCCTTCCTTTGCATCCATATTTCATTTGCTTGCATTCAAGAGCTTGCCATGATATTTTGTGCATCCATATGACATGTAATACATCTTAGGACATATTAGAATCATGTTTGATCATTGCATCATCCATTTGCCATGTTTTGTATCCTTTGCATTACATGAACTTTCATGGTTCAAAGCATGCTTCACTTGCATCCTCATCCTTGTATGATCATCCACAACTCTTGACATGTGTTTGCATCATCTCTTAGCATCATTGAAATCATGTTTATACTTCTGACTTTTGTTTGCATCATGACATTTCATCTCGTTTCCATTGCATTTCCTTTCTTTTGCTAACTTTTCAGGTGGTAAGTTGTTTTGAGAAGTGAATTTGCCTTCACTTCTCACAATCTCTTTTCATCTCTCTCTTGCATCATTGCTGCATTTTATCTTGTGTATTGGAGTGAGCTTGCTCATTCATGCTCTTGCTCTCTTTCTTCCTTCAAAGCAACTTGTCTTCTTAAGTGAAGTAAGTTGTCTTGCTTCTCTCTGCTTTTTTCTTCTTTCATCTGCTTCTCTCCTTGGTGGCTCTTTGAAGATTTCTCCTCTTAAGCCTCACAAACCCTAAGACTTCCAAGCATGATGACATTTTAGGATTTTTTAGTCCCCCTTAGACTCTTTCCTTTGAGTTTTCTTTGAGTCCTCTCTTCTCATCTCATAATCAAGGACTAAACCCTAAAGGTTTTAAGGCTTTGTGATTGAGGTTATGCTTGTATCCTTCTATAGGATGGAGTGTATAAATTTAATCCAAAGTGTTAAACCCTTAATGTGTTTAAATCCTTTAATCAATCCATCTAATAATCACTAAGACATCAAGCTTGTAACTTGGGCCTTGCATTAAGGTTCTAATTCTTCCTTAATTGGTTAAGAAGGACTAACCCTAGTGTTAATGGACAAGTCCCCCTCAAGTTGTCTTACAAACCATAAAATTCACTTCTTAATCTTAGCATTAACTAAAATCCACTTTAATAAAGGCTTTGTTTTGTCATGAGGTTAATCCCTAATCATGGATTAAGTTGAGGAGCCTTCCCCAGCTTAAATGTTCTCATCTATTATCCTTCTATTAGGATGGTGTAATGAGTCCATTAAATCCCTGATTATGGCTTAAACTCATTACTCAACACTAAACAAAAACACCAAAAACATCTAAATAAATACAAGTAGGTTAATGATCTTAATCCTACATCATGGTGATTAAGTGTGAGGTGTTTACTTCATACTTAAGGTATTCTCATTACCCCTAATCAGAGGGAGGATGTGATGAGTTTACTAACCCTTGGTTTAGGCTTAAGCTCATTAACTTATGACAAATCCAAAAGCAATAAAAGATTGAAAACACAAAAACAAACAATAATCGTCTCCTCCGGGATTCTTTTCTCACCTTATTCACTCACAAACGAGAACTTTCTTCTTCCGTCTAATGCAAGACAGTTTGCACCTGAGCCAGACAGGTCATACACTTGAGCAGAGACAACCAAGCAGTTCATCTGTCAATTTATCTTTCAGTCTCTTTGGGTCGAACTACGGTGTTCTGACTTCCTCATTGCACGAGAGGATACGTAGGCATAACTTAACAGTTATCGAACAAAAGTCTCTGTATATTCCCCCTCCTTCCAGCATTATTCTTCAAGCCTCATAGTCTTGAGCTTCCCATTCTTTCTTACACTGACACTTCACATATTTCACTTCACATTTCTTTTACACTGACCCTTGCATTCTTTTCCAGCTTTGATACACAGATTGCACTGACATTACCTCTTTAAAACACAAATCTTTTAAGCGTGGATCCCGTCGAGTACGGCGGACAATCTGGGTGCTAATACCTTCCCAGATTGTAACCAACCCCCTTTCTCAGTCTCTCTGGTTCGCAACCGTCTTATCCATCTTTTCTAGGTTTATGCAGCATTACCTTTCCTTCGGGATAAAAATGCATAGCTGGATACTCTATTCATTTCTTTCTCTTTCGCCGACCGTTCGCGTCTGTACCCCTCTTGGCCCCGTGTCATTTGGTGGGAGCGACAGATATGACATGCGAGATGCAATGAAACCTGGCATGCTGATTTATGATGAATATGCTGAAAATGGTAATGAAGAAGATAAGTGTAACGATGATTCACAGAAGCGAAAACTGAGGGTGAAGACTCACTAGGGATAACAATATGCTGGGGATGACAAGACGAAAATAGGAAATATTCAAAATGATATATTAGCAGGCTCAAGTGTAACTGCTGGCACTAAGAGTGACAGATGACGGAAAACAAAACGCAAGATAAAAGACAAACTATCTGAAATGGTGAATTAGCAAGTTCAAAGTGGCTGCTGGGGATCCCAATACAACAATTCGGTGATTGAGAAAAAATGGAATGACATTGACTCGGCGGTCGGGAAATAACAAACATTGACACGGCGATCGGAATAAAAAAAATAACAGACGTCGACGCGGTGGTCGTGAAATAAAAAATACGGACATTGACACGGTGGTCTGGAAATAAAAATAACAGACAATGACGCGGTGGTTGTGAAATAAAAGACAGGCGTCGACACGGTGGTCGTGAAATAAAAGACAGGCGTCGACACGGTGGTCTGGAAATAAAAGACAGACGTTGACGCGATGGTCTGGAAATAAAATAATAGGCATCGACGCAGTGGTCGTGAAATAAAATAACAGACATTGACGCGGTGGTCGGGAAATAAAAGACAGGCAACGACACGGTGGTCAGGAAATAAAAGACAGGAAACTAAACAGTGTTCGAGAAATAAAAGACAGACATCGACACGGTGGTCTGGAAATAAAATAACAGACATTGACGCGGTGGTCGTGAAATAAAAGACAGGCAACGACACGGTGGTCTGGAAATAGAATAACAGACATTGACGCGGTGGTCGTGAAATAAAATAACAGACATTGATGCGGTGGTCGCGAAATAAAAGATAGGCAAAAATCCAATGGGATAAATCAACAGGTTCAAGTGTAACTGTTGGGACCGAGGACTGGGAAACAAAAATAGTAATCAGACAGTGGCTCTGTGAAAACACACTGATACTGGGAGTAGCATGCGAAGCGTTTAAAGATAAATCAAATGGCTCTAAGCGACCAGCTGGCAAATAAGAATAAATGTTGGATTTTTTTAACAAGATAAATGACCAACCTCAGGGAATTCCTTAAATGAAGAGTCCAAAGGAAACTTTAGGAAATTGTCAGGAAAACACGGATGCGTGTTGAATTAAATGGTTATGAATCTTAAGCAAACAACTTAAAGATTTTTTTGTGCCAATGGTAATGGGCTTAAAAGAAAAGTTGGTTGTATAAAGGTACATCAAGGAAGGCCTCTACAGGGGATACCAGTGTTGCTGGGAAAAGAGATCTTGGTCAACCACATTGCGAGGTACCAACAACAGTGGACTTTAAAAAAAAACAAAAGACAGTAATCCGGATCTGGGGTTAGATAGACGACAACTGGGGATAGACGACAACTGGGGATAGACAAATGAAATGCCAAATGCGTATGATTGAACATGATGCGATTGATCATGATATGCAAATGCTGACTCTAGAGAGACAGAGAATTTGATAAAATAGGGGGGAGTAGGATCTCAGCGCAAATACTCAAACGAGCAAAAAGATGCTGGGGGATGTCTTTAAACTCGGAAATCAAAGTTTGGTCAAAGGATCCATCCAAGAGTGCTACCAGCTTTTAAATTCTCTGTGGGGACTTCTGTAATAATTGCACAGGAGTGTTGCTGCAAGCCATAGGGCCTTTTTTAGAAGACAAAAAATCTTTTAAATTTTTCTAAAGTCAAAGAAATTTGAATGTTTTCCAGAGTGTTTTCAAAAACTGTGTTAAATTTTTTTGTCATTTTCAGAGTTAAATTGTAATTCAGTAAAGACATTTTGCATAACAAAGAAAATAAGGAACTGAAAGACAAAATTTAAAGACAAAGGTTGTATTTCATTTAAGAATGGTAGCTTGCCAATAGCAAAGGCTCCATGGGAAATTACAAATTGAAAATGGCAATGGGGAAAGGTCTACATTGAATCCAACGACCACTATAATCCCTAATAACTAAAACCGCCCAACACCTTGCTTCTGACAAGAGCGACTGGATTGGTCTTCAAGTAATGATCTTCAGTAATGATAAACACCATCTGATACAGTCAAATGCATTTGTCCCTAATTTTTTCCTAGACCGCCCTTTCGGGTTTTCAATCCACCGGGACGCTCTTTTTTGCCTAAGCCGCCCTTTCGGGTTTTCAACTTAGCGAGCTCTATTTTTTTATTTTTATCCCTAACTTTTTCCTGGATCTCCTTCATAGGTTATGATCCACCGGGATACCCTTTTTTGCCTAGGTCGCCATTTCTGGTTTTCGACCTAGCGGGCTTTGTTTAGGCATAATATGTTTTTGACTGCATCAGAATTTACCGGGTGCTTCAGTTGTTCACCTTCACAACATATGGACCTTCATAATTAGGAATCCATTTTCCACGCATGTCTTTGTGGACTGGCAAGATTTTCTTGAGTACAAGGTCTCCTTCTTTGAATTCTCGGAGATGGACTTTCTTGTCAAAAGCTCTTTTGATGCGCTTCTGGTACAACTGGCCATGGCACATGGCGGTCATTCTCTTTTCATCGATGAGGTTTAGCTGGTCATATCTGCTCTGGACCCATTCAGCTTCCTCCAGTTTGGTTTCTACCAAGATTCTCAAAGATGGTATCTCTACCTCAATAGGGAGAACTGCATCCATCCCATACACCAAAGAGAAAGGGGTTGCCCCTGTTGAAGTGCGAACTGATGTTCTGTATCCGTGTAAGGTATATGGTAACATCTCGTTCCAGTCTTTGTAAGTCTTCACCATCTTCTACAAGATCTTTTTGATGTTCTTGTTCGCGGCTTCAACAGCCCCGTTCATCTTCGGACGATACGGAGAAGAGTTATGATGTTCAATCTTGAATGTATCACATAACTGTTTCATCGTCTTATTGTTCAAATTGGTCTCATTATCTGTGATGATTTGGCTTGGGATCCCATAGAGGCAGATAATTTGGTTCTTGATGAAGCAGGCGACCACTTGCTTCGTCACATTGGCGTAGGAAGCTGCTTCTACCCACTTGGTAAAGTAATCGATTGCAACCAAGATAAACCGGTGAGCATTGGAAGCTTTAGGATCAATTTCCCCTATCATGTCGATGCCCCACATTGAGAAAGGCCAAGGTGATGACAAAACATTCAAAAGGGTAGGAGGTACGTGCACCTTGTCGGCATAAATCTGGCATTTATGACACTTCCTAGCGTATTTGAAACAATCTGATTCCATGGTTAACCAGAACTATCCCGCTCTCAAAATCTTCCTGGACATGGCATGTCCATTGGCATGTGTTCCAAATGATCCTTCATGAATTTCCCTGATCAATAAGTCTGCTTCGCGCTTGTCCACACATCTGAGCATAACCATATCGTGATTTCTCTTGTAAAGCACATTGTTGTTGAGGAAAAACTTGGACGCCAATCTTCTCAGAGTCTTCTTGTCCAGAGTCGTTGCATCAGCTGGGTACTCCTGGTTTTGCAAGTAGTTCTTGATGTCATAGAACCATGGTTTCTCATCAGTTTCTTCCTCGACCAGTAGACAGTAGGCTGGTGTAGCTTTTTGCTCAATTGTAATGAGTGGAGCTTCATTAAGAAATCTGACTTGAAACATAGAGGCCAACATAGCTAAAGCGTCTGCAATTTGATTCTCTGCCCTTGGAACATGATGGAAAGTGATTTCATCAAAGTATTTGATTAATTCCACAATGTGGGCACGGTAAGGGATAAACTTCTCATCACGGGTCTCCCATTCACCTTTGACTTGGTAGATTACTAGAGCTGAGTCTCCATATACTTCAAGGACTTTAATTCTGGTATCAATTGCAGCTTCGATACCCAAAACACATGCTTCATACTCAGCGATGTTGTTTGTACATTCAAAACATAATCTGGCCGTGAAGGGAGCATAACCACCATCAGGGTTCTTCAAAACAGCCCCCACACCATGCCCCATGTAATTAGAGGAACCATCAAACATCATCTTCCATCGAGAACCTGGTTTGGGACCTTCATCTGGACCTGGAACTTCACAGTCTTTTATCAACATGATGTCCTCGTCTGGGAAATCGAATTTCAAAGGTTCATAGACCTCAACAGGGTGATCAGCAAGGTATTCAGACAAAACACTGCCTTTGATAGACTTCTGGGTTACATATTGGATGTCATATTCGGATAACAGCATGTGCCAACGGGCGAGTCTTCCAGTCAAGGCAGGCTTCTCCAAAATATACTTTATTGGATCCATTTTCGAGATCAACAAAGTAGTGTGACAAATCATATACTGCCTGAGACGTCTGGCCTCCCATGCCAAAGCACAACAAATGGCGTGCTCCTTGCGACCGGTTTCACCTTGTTGGCCTAAAACACAACCCATAGATCCCTCAAGTACAGTTAGGTACATGAATAAAGGCTTCCCTGGAGTAGGTGGGATTAAGATAGGAGGTTCCTGCAGATAAACCTTAATCTTCTCAAAAGCCAGTTGACAATCAGGACTCCACTCGATTGCCTGATTCTTTCGAAGCAACTTGAATAAAGGCTCACATGTAGCAGTCATGTTGGAGATAAATCTGGAGATGTAGTTCAATATTCCAAGGAAGCCTCTGACTTGCTTTTCGGTTTTTGGAGCTGGCATCTCTTGAATTGCTCTGACTTTGTCCGGATCTACTTCAATTCCTTGCTGACTAACAATAAAACCGAGTAACTTTCCTGATCGGACACCAAAGGTACACTTAGCTGGATTCAGACGCAGTTGGAACTTTCTGAGATGCTCAAATAACTTCAGGAGATGATTCAAATGATCCTCCTCACTCTGTGATTTGGCAATCATATCATCTACGCAAACTTCTATTTCCTTATGCATCATATCATGGAAGAGGGTGACCATTGCCCTTTGATAAGTGGCTCCTGCATTTCTAAGACCGAATGGAATAACTTTGTAACAATAAATGCCCCATGGTGTGATAAAAGTGGTCTTTTCCATATCATCAGGATCCATCTTGATCTGGTTATATCCTGAAAATCTGTCCATGAAGGAGAAAACAGCAAACTTAGCAGTGTTGTCAACCAAAGTGTCAATGTGCGGAATAGGGAAATCGTCCTTGGGACTGGCTTTGTTCAAATCTCTATAGTCCACGCACATTCTAACCTTACCATCCTTCATGGGGACTGGCACGATGTTAGCTACCCACTCAGGGTACTTTGCAACTGCGAGGAATCCAACATCAAACTGTCTTTTAACCTCTTCTCGAATCTTCAGAGCCATGTCTGGTCTTGTTCTTCGGAGCTTTTGCTTTACTGGAGGACAATCTGGTCGAAGCGGAAACTTATGAACAACTATGTCTGTGTCCAACCCGGGCATATCCTGATACGACCATGCAAACACATCCACATACTCTTTGATAAGCTTGACCAATATTTCTCTGATGTTTACCCCAAGTGATGTACCAATCTTGACTTCCTTCTTATCTTCATCGGTGCCAAGGTTGATGGTCTCTACCTGCTCCTTATATGGCTGAAGATCTGTGTGCTCATCCTCAACTAATCTTGCCAGTTCTTCCAGAATATCACAATCTTCCTCACTTTCATCTTCCGCTTGGTAGATGGGCGAATCGAAGTTAGGAGAGAGTATAGAGTCATTGGATTCAACAGGGTTTTCATTTGTTCTGCATATGGGAATGATTTGCTTTTATTAAAAGTGAAAAATAGAGGGATGCAAGAAAACTTTTTATTAGCTTTGAAAGATTGCCATTTTCTTTTTAAAGGTGAAAAGAGAAAAACAGTAAATAAAAAACAAAGTAAGAATTTAACAAAATGCCTTCATTGATTGAATAACTTGAAAATGAGAAGGGGCCCTACAAAATGATCCCATAGCTTTGGGCAAAGCTAGAGAACTTTGAAAACACTTAAAGAAAACAATAAATTACGTTGACAATGGAAAAAATTCTGGGCTCTCAACTGCCTCCCAATTTCCCAAAGCTGCTTCACACTGATAAACCAAATGATCCACATCTTCATCTTCAGCATCCCCATTAATTGCATTGATCTGATAGCCGACACTGGAAAACACTTCCTGAATGGTCTTTGGACGTCCTTTGACGGAGGTTGACGCTCATTCCTTCACATGAGTTGGTTTGTAACCCAACCCGTAGCGATCTAGCTTCTGCTTGACTTCAAAGGTCATAAATCACTTCAAAGAGGTCTATGTGTGTTCAAGCATCATATCATATCCTCTCAAAGTCAAGAATATCAAAAAAATCACAAGAACTGAGATTGGCATGGAAGCAGAGCCAGGTTTAACTGCACAGATGACCTAGAATTAGGGTTTTGGTTTCAAAGGCCATAACTCCAACTTTTTTGGTCATTCTTGTTTCTATTGGTCTCTATATGGTATAGGGATCATGCATATCAATTTTCATGAAGAAATTCCATGGGGAAGGCATCTAATCAAGAGTTGACTTTTTGAGCAAGTCAGTGCAAAATCAGGGCATCTGAGACCCCCAATGACCCAACCAAAGGGTGTTCTTCATCATTTTGATTATGTATGATCTTTATTTGATCATAGAAGATGTTAGAAGTTCACAAAATTGAAGAATTTCAAGCCATTTGCAAAGTTGACTTTTTGGGAAAATGACTTGTAATGGAAACTTGCCATTTTGGGAAACTTTTTCAACCCTTGCTTTTTGATTCAAAAATGCCTCAAATGGGAAAACTTTGGTCATGAAAGTTGTAGAATGGATCATTCCCTTTTCAAAAAGTACAAGAACTTGTCCTAATTCATTTTGGATCAAAAGTTATGGCTTGTCAAAGTTGGGAAAAATCACATAATTTCAAGTTTTCTACCAAGGAGGCAAAGTTGCAAAACCACTTGCCAAGACAAATTGTGCTATCAAATGGACTTCTAATCTTCATACAAACATGAACCAATGTCTAAAAATCAGTTTGGCCCAAAGAATTTTCCATTTCTATGCCTTGATTTTCACATAACCATAAGTCATTTTTCATGAAAGTGCAAAGAGGGATTTCTTGCAAATTGATTCTCAAAGGGTTTGTTTGACCTCTAACTGATTTCAAGACTTTTCCATGACCTAATGAAGCATGCCTCACCAATAATTCAGCAAGTTTTCTCACATTCACATAGCCAAAAGTCATGAAATGTCACAAGTTGTCAAATTGCAAAAACCTTCCAATTCATGATCCAAATGCAGCAGTCTTTCATGAGCCATCCAAGGGTTATCCTTGACCCAAGCTGATGCAGTATAGGCCAAAGAATCATCTCTGCCACAGCCCATGCTGCAAGTACACAAAACTTGACTTTTGGGCCAATCATCCCATACCAATCCCACAGTGCACACCTGCTCTCCAGATTTGTTGGGATAGTTTATGGATCACCTAAGGATCATAAAACATAACATGCACAAGCCTGTAACACACACATTGCAGCACACTCCAAAAACTGTCAAAACCTTTCCCTCTTCGAATCACACAGCACAGCCATCAAACTTCAATAATTCCTTCACCAATCAACCAGAAATCATCCATAGAACATATCCCACCCCTCACAATGATCTGAAACAGCACACACAAGAACCTCATTCTCTGATACACCAGAACTGAACCTCTCAAAATAGCCAATTTAAACTCCATTCAAGCTTGCCATTAGCACAAGGGGGACCATTGGAGGTGGTTTGCACAAAGGAAAGGCTCAGAAAGCTCATCTTTGAAGGTCTCCATCTCAGGTATAGCTCAAGAACTTTTTTCTCAGAACTTCATTTTCTTGTTACAAAATGAATCTACATGTTGCACTGATCATCTGGATGTATTTAGATTTGAAAATAAGTAAGAGATGACCATTTCATGTCACTCTGAAAGTTTGCTCGTGTTTTGTATTTTCATTCGATTCAGGCTGGTGAGTGAAAATAAATGAGTTTTGGGAGGGGGTTAGGTTTAGATTGGGGAGAGGATCATTTCTGTGGAAGAAATTGCTTGTTTAGTGACCTGTAGCGAAATCTAGGGTTTGGGTTCGCCGGAGAAGACGACCGGAAGTCTTCTCCGGCCACCTGAAAGTCATTAGCCCTAATCTGTGTCATTAATGAACTTTGAATTCTGGCCTTTAGATGCGTTGACCCGCGCGCGTATGGATGGCCAAGATCTCACCATTTAGCCCTAATCCTCATTTGACTTAATTAATCCAGATTAATTAATTTTAAAATCAGAATTAGCCAGGTTTGAACTTGGGCCATTGGATGTGGCGCCAAGTCAACCTTTCCCAGCCCAGAATCAATCTGGTTCGTTCATTGTGCATACTTCTCTTTTTTTTAATTTTTATTTTCATTTTATTTGATTTATTTTGTACATTTAATTTAAAATAGCCAAAAATGTTTAAAAATTATGAAAATTTTTATCAAAGTTTTCATTATTTTTCAGAACACAAAAATATTTTTATTTTTATTTTTTGGATTAAAAATTATTTTTAAATCATTTAAAAGATTATTTTTAATTAATTAATGAAAATTAATTAATTAAAAATACTTTTAGGTATTTAAAAATCACAAAAAAATTCATGTAACCTTTAAAAACATTTAGAAACATTGTCCAACTCTCAAACCAAATTTCTTTTTTGTTTTTGATGCCTTTTGATAATTCTCTTTGGATTTAATTTCATTTCAAGGCAATATTTTGTTTCAAACTTCAAAAATTCATTTCTGCCTAACCATTAAAAGTTGGATGATTATTCTTTTTGCATTGCATCTTGCATGACATGTAGCTTATAGGATAAAATTGGCATGAATTGATCTTGTATTTTCAATTTGTTTGGCATTTTTCTTGTTGAGGTACCTTAAAACCCTTGCAATCTTAGAAAATTCATAATTCTCACTAGGTTAAGAGTTGGATCCCCTCCTTTGGGCAGTGAGTTTGTGTAGGTTTAGGGTTCCTTTGATTGCATTTTCAAATTTTTATCATGACATATGCTTCTGATTTTGAATTTTGCTTTGAGTATTGATCATAAACCCAAATTCATGTCTTCCTTTGCATCCATCTTCAATTTGTTTGCATACCATGATTTGCCATGACATTTTGTGCATTCATTTGATTCATGATACATATTAAGACATATTAGAATCATGTTTGATCATTGCATCTTGCATTTTCCATGTTGTATGTCATTTGCATTCCATAACTTTTCATGTACATTCATGGTTCAAAGCATGCTTCATCTGCATCCATTGCCTTGTATGATCATTCTCATGTCTTGCCTCATGTTTGTATCATGTCTTAGCATCATTAACATCATGTTTATGCTTCTGGTTTTGGTTTGCACCATGGCATTTCATCCCATTCTCATTGCATTTCATTTTCTTATGCTAACTTTTCAGGTGGTAAGTTGTTTGAGAAGTGAATTTGCCTTCACTTCTCACAATCTCTTTTCATCTCTCTCTTGCATCTTTGCTGCATTTTATCTTGTGTATTGGATTGAGCTTGCTCATTCTTGTTCATCTTACTTTCTTCCTTCAAGCAACTTGACTTCTTAAGTGAAGCAAGTTGTTTTGCTTCTCTTTGCTCCTTTCATCTACTTCTCTCCTTGGTGGTTCTTTGAAGATTTCTCTTGCAAACCTCACAAACCCTAGGAATGACCAAGCATGATAATAATTAGGGTTTGATTAGTCCCCCACTTAGCTTTTACCTTTGTGTCTCTTTGAGTCTTCTCCTCTCATCTCATAATCAAGGATTAAACCCTAAAGGCTTTAAGGCTTTGTGATTAAGCTTATGTCTGTATCCTTCTATTAGGATGGAGTGTATAACTTTAATCCTAAGTGTTAAACCCTTAATGTGTTTAAATCCTTTAATCAATTCACTTAATAATCATCAAGACATCCAACTTGTAACTTGGGCCTTGCATTAGGGTTCTAATTCTTCCTTAATTGGTCAAGAAGGACTAACCCTAGTGTTAATGGACAAGTCCCCCTAAAGTTGTCTTACAAACCATAAAAATCATTTCTTCATCTTATCATTAACTAAAATCCATTTAATAAAGGCTTTGTTTTGTCATGAGGTTAATCCCTAACCATGGATCAAGTTGAGGAGCTTTCCTCAGCTTAAACATTCTCATCTATTATCCTTCTATTAGGATGGTTTAACGAGTCTGTTTAATCCCTGATTATGGCTTAAGCTCATTACTTAACACTAAACAAAAACAACAAAAACATCTAAATAATCACAAGTAGGTTAATGATCTTAATCCTACATCATGGTGATTAAGTGTGAGATACTGACTTCACACTTAAGGTATTCTCGTTACCCCTAATCAGAGGGAGGATGTGATGAGTTTACTAACCCATTGGTTTAGGCTTAAGCTCATTAACTTATGACAAACTTCAAAAAGAAATAAAAGACTGAAAATACAAAAAAAAACAATCAATAATCGTCTCCTCCGGGATTCTTTTCTCATCTCATTCATTCATAAACGAGAACTTGCTTCTTCCGTCTAATGCAAGACAGTTTGCACCTGAGCCAGACAGGTCATACACTTGAGCATAGACAGTAAGCAGTTCACAAGTCAATTTATCTTTCAGTCTCTTTGGGTCGAACTACGGTGTTCTAACTTCCTCATTGCACGAGAGGATACGTAGGCATAACTCAACAGTTATCGAACAAAAGTCTCTGTATATTCCCCCTCCTTCCAGCAACTATACTTTAAGCCTCATAATCAAGAGCACACTCTTATTCTTACACTGACACTTCTCTTATACACTTCACATTTATTTTACACTGACACTTGCATTCTTTCCAGCTTTGATACACAAATTGCACTGACACTACCCCTTTAAAACACAAATCTTTTAAGCGTGGATCCCGTCGAGTACGACGGACAATCTGGGTGCTAATACCTTCCCAGGTTGTAACCAACCCCCTTTCTCAGTCTCTCTGGTTCGCAACCGTCTTATCCATATCTTTTCTCAGGTTTATGCAGCATTACCTTTCCTCCGGGATAAAAATGCCTAGCTGGCGACTCTTGTCTTTCTGAGTTCACCCCTGTGTGTTCTCATCCTTCTTTCACCGACCGTTCGCGTCTGTACCCCTTCTGACCTGAGGTTACATTTGGTGGGAGCGACACCAGGCACAGTTTCCAGCTTACTATCGACCACAAACTTCATCTTCTGGTGTAAGGTAGAAGTGATTGCCCCAGCAGCATGGATCCAAGGTCTTCCCAGCAAACAACTGTAATTAGGATTAATGTCCATGACTTGGAAAGTGATCTTGAAGACCTGTGGCCCAATCAAGATTGGTAAATCGACTTCTCCAATAACAGTCCTCCTTGACCCATCAAAAGCTTTTACAATCAGTGCATTGGGCCTCATCTCTACCCCTTGATAAGATAACTTGGCAAGCGTTCTTTTCGATAAAACATTCAATGAAGATCCTGTATCCACAAGAACTCTTGCTAAAGTATCCTCCTGACATTTTATAGATATGTGAAGAGCACGATTATAGTCCAAGCCATCCTTTGGAAGATCCTCCATACTGAAGCTGAGATTGTTACATGCAGTGATATTGGCAATGATTTCATCAAACTGATTCACAGTTATATCATGCGTAACATGAGCTTGGGCTAGTAATTTTTGGAGAGCACTTCGATGGGCCGGTGAATGCATAAGAAGTGATAAGATAGATATTTTTGAAGGTGTTTGATGTAGCTAATCAATAACCTTGTAATCACTCTTCTTAATGATTCTGAGAAATTCTGCATCCTCCTCTCCCAAGACCACTCCTTTATCCTGGTTGACAACAGTGGGAATTACTTCTTTAGGTGGAACTGTATTGGCTTGCTGAGTATAAACACGACCACTGCGAGTTAAACGACTTGTACCTGCTATGTCAGCACTTGCCACTTTTGGACCTTCCTTCTGACTAGCTTGTTCAAACTTCTGATGAACTCTCCCTGTATCATACTTCCATGGAACTGCTTTGGTATCTTCATAAAGGAAAAAGTTACTTCTTTTCTCAAACCTTGGTTCAGGTATATTGAAAATGGGCACCACAGGCTCTGGCATATTAAAGATGGGTTGAACTCTTGAGGACTTAGGCAGGTTGAACATTGGCACCAAGGTAGAATCAGATTCAGGCAAATTGAAAATGGGTTCAATCATTGCCACTTCACGCGATCGCTTACTTGTAAAACACCCAGATCAATCAAATCTTGAACATCTTTCAAGACCAATTCACATCCCTTTGGATTATTCGCACAAATTTCACAATTCTTATGACAGCTCTTCGGCATACCCACTTCTACCAACTTCGCATGGAAGTCTCTAAGCGGGGTTTTGATCTCTGTGGCGCTGAAAATCAAATCTTCGTCAGACTCATCAACAATGGCATTTATGGACCCATGCTTAGGTAAAGGATTATTTTTAATATTCGAACCAGTATCTCCAAATGAAAAAATGTTTTTATCCATTAGATCCTTCACAACATACCTCAAAGCAATACAATTTTCCAAATCGTGCCCCGGAGCACCTTTGTGGAACAAACAATGGGCACTTGAGTTGTAACCTGGTGGGAGTGGATCTGGTGGAGGACCCAAAGGCCTTGGAGTAACTAAGCCTTTCTTCAGTAGTGAGGGATATAATTCAGTATAGGTCATAGGGATCCGAGGATGGGGAGGCCTTCCTCCTGGTCCTCTGCTGGTAGGCTGAAGCATTGGGCGCTCGTTGATAGTCTGGATTGTTAAGCACTGATTGATAAGCTGGGATCACTGGAGCCGCTTGCTGATACATCGGTACTGCTTGAGTTGGCCGATACACTCGGACTTGTGGATTATATGACGGTTGAATTGCCGCCACATAAGGATGTTGGATATACTGTGGTGGGTAGACATACTGGGGGTGATCCACAGGTGGAGGCCTCTGCCAGAGCATATTTCTCCTTTGACTCGTCATTATTGCATTCGTCTCGCCCTCTTTCTTCTTGTGGAAATTATTGGTAAATTTCTTGACATTATTTCCACTACCATTGCTGGAACTGCTAGATGCACCACTCATCTTTCCATTTTTCAGTCCAAGTTCAACCTTGATTCCTACAGCTACAAGGTCAGAAAAGCTAGCAGTTATGCTTCCCACCATTCTCTCAAAGAATTCTGGTCGCACCATGTCAACAAACCAATCAGCTAACTCCTTTTCAGACAATGGGGGATCTACCTGAGAAGCGGTCCCTCTCCACCTCTGAGCATATTCTTTAAATGATTCAGAATCCTTCTGCGACATACTCAACAACTGCCTTCTATCGGAAGCAAGGTCCATATTGTATTTGTACTGCTGGATGAAACCATCTGTCAAGTCTTAAAAACTGCGAATCTTTGACTGGTCTAGCGTTAAATATCACTTGGAGGAGATTCCCTTCAGACTGTCCTGGAAGCAGTGGATCATTAATTTGTCATTGTCCACTTGCGCAGCCATTCTTCGATAATACATCAAGAGGTGGTTCTTAGGACATGTCGCGCCCTCGTACATGTCAAAAGTGGGTATCTTGAACTTTGGAGGAATTACCAATCCAGACACCAGACACATCTCTCTAGCAGCAGCCCCAAAGATCTGATCGCCTTCAATTGCTCTCAACCTCTTTTCAAGGGTTTCAAAATTCTCTTGCATCTTTTCATGCTTCTCATTTCCATTCTCAGACATATCTGGCACGTCATACACCTGAGGGTTGTTGAAGTATGGTTGGGCACGGGTGTGCACAATGTCTGGTGTAAAATTAGTAACCGCATGGTTCTCTTCATTAGTCACAGGAATAGCTTGCTGAGCAGCAAATCCCTGAGGGGGAGGTACAAAACCTTGGGAAGGAAATGCAAGACCCTGAGAAGGAGGTGAGAAACTCTGAGAAGCGAAACCTTGGGAAGGAGGGAAGAAACCCTGAACAGTAAGTCCTTGGGAAGGAGGGATAAAACTTTGAGAAGCGAAACCCTGAGGAGGAGGTACAAATCCATGGGGAAGCCCAAAAGGAGGCCAGGTTACAGGAGGAGTGACTGATGGCGTAGGCTCATTCGTTGTAGTGACAATCTCTGACACTACAGTCTGTTGGGTATCTAATTTTGCTCGAATGACCTGCAACATTTCCATCATCTGACCCATATTTCCTCGAAGATCAGAAAGCTCATCATTAACTCTGTCCATCTCTAGGTCTCTTTCGGCTATCTTCTTCTTGGTCTGGGCTCGGGTGGAATACTTGCGTGAGATCCTTAGTGTGACAACTGGAAAGGAGTTGACGAGAATGAGTTTTTGACAAATGCACATGCGGAGATGCACTCATGAGTAAAAAAAAATGCAAATGCTTCAAGGGACTTAAGAAGCTGTTGCAAAACATCAAAATGGATAAAGTTTTCTTAATATTTTTCAAAAAACTAAAAACTGAAGTCCATTCATGGTAAAATATATGATGTTCGCAACAAAAATCTCTTCGTTCTTTGAAACATTTACTAAAATGATGCATATGATGCTAAGATGCAAAGATGCAAAGATGCAAGGTGCCACATGTGAATTCAGAACCTTCCTAATATGTGGGCTGTAAGAGATTAGTTCTACGTTTTACTATCCATAAGTCCCACTCACGGGAGAGTTTCTGCGGTGATGGTTAAGGAAACCCAAGGTCACAGACGTTTATCGTATTAACGTTCCGCCGCAGGCTAGCTGCATTGTGACGATAATAACGATAAGGTCCACCTTGAGTGGAGTTCTCATGCTAGGCGTGCAAGGAGCGAGTCCTCGGAACCTAACATTACACAACTACCAAAATTGAAACAGGTCCTAGGGGGTCCCAGAATCACAGCCCTTTCGTGAATCAGGTCACGCGACAGGCGAGCTGCGTTATGACAAGATCTATGAAAAGTCTAACTATCTGGGGGAGCTTTCATGCTAGGCGTGCAAGGAGCGAGTCCTTGGAGACTAACACTAATAATATCCAATTCTAAACTTAGGTATTCCCTCTGCTTTTTCCACAACTCAAAATTTACTTGCAAAAATAACCCCAAGATCCCACAGGCAGATAATATAATGAGGAAATAAAAGGGAAGTGATAAAAGCAATAAACGAACATAAATAATAATCATGGAGAAGACAAGAAGAGACAAAATCAAACAAATAAACACACAAAGCTAAGTTAGGCTCGACTCTCTCTAGCATGGAGCTATTCCCCAACAGAGTCGCCAACTGTCGTACCTCAAAAAATACGATCCTAAAACAAACAACAGAGTCGCCACCTAATTCTATTTATTCTACGAGAGAAAAGGGAGATATAGATACAACCTAATAAAGGATAAGAAATGGTTCACGAAACCAAATTCTAAGTTCGGGAGTCGGTTACGCAAGGGGAAGGTATTAGCACCCCTCACGTCCGTTATACTCAACGGGAACCTCTTAGCTAATTATGCGATTAAATGTTTGATCTTAAGTCTGTGTCTTCTAAATGATTAATATGTTTGTTCTAAGGAATTAAAGTTTTTAAATTAATATTAAGACGGAAAAAGAATTAAAGTTTTTAAACAGAGAAATAGTTAAAAAAATTTATTAGGGTGGAGAAATGATTAATTTTTTTATTATTGTGCTCGCGAAGGATTAAAATCCCCGTGCCTACGTATTCCCTTGTACAAAGGGAAAGTCAGAGCTCCGTAGTTCGTGCGACTACAGTTTGTAATTTTTACTGAACAATTGTTTTAAAACGCATTCTACTGATAACCGTTGGCTTATACTCGCGGTGGAGGCTGAAGCGCTAGCTTGCTCGAGAGATAGAATGGTTTAAACAACGTTCGGTTTAGAGAAAAGTGTTTGAATTTTGTTAAGATGTTTTAAACGAAAGGGCGAATGAACCACGTCGCGTGGGGCTAGCCCAGGAGTGATTGCATTCCAAAACGTGCGGAGTGCTAGACTCCGAAGTTCCGTTTTTTGTTGATTAATTATGAAAATGATTTGAATTGGTTGGTAAGTTTTAAGTTGTTTTAAGATATGAAAGAGTGAATGAAGCGTGTCGCGTGGGGCTAGCCCTGTAACGATTCATTCTAGAACATGCGTAATGCTAGACTCCGGAGCTCTATTCTTTCATATTTAAATTTAAAATGAAAGATATTTTGATATACGAATAGTGATTGAATCGCGTCGCGTGGGGCTAGCCCAGGAATGATCCAATCCAGAACGTGCGGAGTGCTAGACTCCGGAGTTCTGTTTTCGTAAGTTAATTGTGCGATTAGATATTTCGAAATATGGAAGGCGAATGGACCACGTTGCGTGGGGCTAGCCCGCTAGCAGTCAATTCTAGAACGTGCGGAGTGCTAGACTCCGGAGTTCTGTTTTCGTATTTAAATTTGTAAAATAAGTTGAATAATTGTTTCTTAAACGTTTTTAGAAATCGATGCAATTAAAACACAGGAGTGAACAAAGCAATGCGCGTGGGGCTAGCCCAGTTGTAGTTCGTTCTAGAACGTGCGGAGTGCTAGACTCCGGAGTTCTGTTCCTTGCTAAAATAAATTAAAATACGCAATAAGTCGTGCAGATGGCGATCACTTAGTGATCGACTTACGTGTGTGAAAAATGTAGGCGTAGAAATATTTTGCTTGGCGTTGGACCAAGAAATTAAATTTTTTGAGATATTTGTTACGTACATAAGAAAAGGTTCATATTCTCATCTTGCCAACTTAAAGCCACAATGTGCAGTAAATAAATATAAACATAACCAAAATAAGCAAAATGTCCAAAAGATCAAGCAGCAATTCGCAGTAAGAGATCAACCTTAGACCAAACTCATCCACCAATAGGTCCTAAAATTAAACTTAAACAAACTATATCTTGAACAAAAGGACAAACAGGCGTTTTTATTATATATATGTTTTACAAAAAAATAGATATCTAATTAAATAAAAAAAAGATAACACAAAAAAAAAAGTTGAATTCAAAACTGAAATTTTATATTTTTACATATATATATATATATATATATATATATATATATATATATATATATATATATATATATATATATATATATATATATATAAATATTTAACCAAATATAATAATAAAATAAAAAAGAAAATATGGCAATTAAAATGTTACTTGGATTTACTATATATGTATAAATAAGTAAATGAAAATAAATGGGATTTCAAAATAGAAAGAAGCTAGGGGGCTGGTTTCAAAACAAGGCATGGGAAAGGCCCGAAGGATACTGGTTGGGTTTAGGAGGGAGGACCGGGTCGACCCTAGACCCGGTTTACTTATCAAGCACACAAAAATTTGGGTTCCCTAAAAAACCCTAATCGATGCGGCACAAATAGAGATGCAATGAGAAAAAAAGAACGCACAAGACAAACATTTATTCCACTTTCAAAACCAAACTTCAATTGTTCCGAAACTCTCTCTCGCCAATCTTTCTCTTGTCTCACAGTTTTAACGCAAACCAAACACAGTTTTTCAAATAAAAGTGAAAAAAAAGTGACCTAATTCCCAAATCGAAAATCCCCTTTAACCAATAATCAACGATTCAATATGAACAACATGAGGGGATAAATGATGAAGCAAAGAGTATAAACCTTACCGATCAAGAAAGAAGTCTCGTTCGAGTTGATTCAAGGTGCGTAGGCTTTTGTCTCGATGTATCAACGTCAAGCCCCGACCCGTTCGTGGCTGGTTGTTGGTCTCTTTTGGCTTGTCTTGTTGATGATTGTGGACTGAGGATTTTGTTAAGGTTTTTCTTTGGTAATTTTGTGATGTAGTTTTTGAGTTTTTGTGCTTTAGGTGATGGAGTGACGAAGGTGACCGGAACAAAGTTCGTCGGAGGATGGCGTCGGAGGAGTTGTGGTGGATGAGAGTGTTGAACTGGGTGAAGAATGTATGCAGGGTAAGTGGCTGGGTATATCTTTTGTATTGCTGCTTCTGATATCCTCTTTTTTTTTTAGGGTTTCTTGTATGATGCCTCTCTAATGTGAAACAAATAAATTTAGGTTTTCAAGCGGCTAGGTTCCTTCTTTCATCAATTTCTCCCCCTTTTTATAACCTGAAATTAGGGTTTGTATGTTTGAAAATTTGCTGAGAATTCCCATTTTGGCTATGCTGCTATGTACTTTCTATATCAAAAACTGTTTTTGCCAATTTCATGAAACTTCTCTGTTCTGTATTTTCTGCTATTCTGCCTGTTTCTACCTTGATTACTGCACTATTTTGACTTTTTTTTTCTTGTTCAAAACAAACTGAATTGGTTGAAATTGGATTGAATGGAGTTTTCCTGCTTTTGCTTGCTTATCACCTTAACATTTGCAATTTTACTGTGGTGAAATATTTATGTCCCCTCTTTTACTGATGTGGAAAACTCTTGCTTGCAGATGGAAACAAACTTAGGCTGCAAGCGGGGAGGCGACGGAGGAGGATATTGCTATTATGCCTTCTGTAGCGGCTGCACCTATTTCAACTGGTTTTACCAAGGATGAAAAGTACGAAAGCAAGTGATCCACCCATAACCACCGGCAGCCTCGAACCGAACAAAGTTTGAAGCAATGTGTTGATGCCCGACATAAACAACAACGTCTGAATCACACGAGCCTTATCGCCATGACTTCCACCCATTTGAGGTACACGATTAGTTGCAAATAGAACAGTAGTTCCAAGCATCACAACGTAATATCGAAAAGCCAAAGGCAAAGCTTCCGCCCATGAAGGATTAGAATGGATGCAATAATGAATTTGAAGAAGTTGTTCAACTGGAGTCCAAGTAGGTCCCCCTAATTCTGTGGTGGTGGTGCCGGAACCGACGGCTTAAGGATGAAACAATCGGTGATTCACAACTGTGTAATACTTTCCCAGGTCTTTGTTCCATTTTAATCATGTTTCTCTTAGAATTTGTCCTTTTGTGGTAATCCGATTTGGTTTAACAAATGTCTTTTTCTATGATTGATGCACTGAAGCAGCAACATGAACAGGAAAAAAATGTATTCTAAAAGAAGTCCTCTGGAATAGGTCCTTTTGTAACTCCCCCAAGTTTAAACTGTCTAGTGGCTTCTTTTAATCTTGCATTTGGAAATTTGAACTTGAACTTGAATTTTAAATTTATCATGAAATTAGTGATTGGATTAGTGGCTAATTGGACTTGGTTAAAGTAACATAAACAAGACCACCTAAATAAACTAGATTCTAGAAACTAAACTATTAAATTTAAAATAGAAAAAAGAAATAAATTAAAACTAAATTAAACTAAATCAAAATAGTCTAAAACTAAATTAAACTAATTAATCTAATTAGGAATTAATTAAACGTAATTGAAGTAATTGGAAATTAAATTAATTAAACTAATAAAATTAACTCAAAAATTAAACTAAATGAAATTATATTAATAATTTTAATCTATAAAACTAATTAAATTAAACTTAACTAAAATGAAACAAATAAATTAAATTAAGCTAAATAACTAAATTGAAATTAACTTAAAGATAAAATTGAAATGGAATTAGTTCTAATCTAATATAAACTAAACTCCTATTATAAATTTAAACTAAATTAAGAATTAGATTAAAATTCACATTGAACTAAATTAAAATCTAAAAGTGATCTAAAATAAATATTTAACTAGAAATAATATAAAAAAAATATAAAAAAAATAAATGACAAAAATGAGACAAAATAATCTAAAAAATTCTAAGATCGAATCAAATTCTAAAATCTATATTAAAGTGAAACAAATTCTAAAATAAATAAAAGATGGCAATTAAAATGGTAAAATGTGTGATTAATGAAATGGACTAAAATGTAAAAATGACCGACTATCGAAAATGCTATAAAATGCGCTAGACAAATTAAAAACAAAAAACTCGGTCAAAATTTAGGGTGTGACAAATAGAAACTTCATGATTAAGCAATCATTAAAAAGCCCATAAATCCATAACTTTTTGACCTAATTTTCATCTCTACATATACTTGAAGACATCCCTATCACAAGGACACGATTTTGCTGCCTCAAGAACACGAAACAAGTTTCAAAATTTTCAACAAAAGACAAGATTCGGTTTTGGATTTAGAGGGACTCTCAAGACAAAATAAAGGTTGCAAATCATTCCTTGAAGATCACTGAATGTTTCTGGATCATAAAACCATCCATCCATGCACTAAATCATGCTAACCGAATCACTCTTACTCATGTTTTACATTTTTTTCGATTTCATACTTCCATGCGTTATTAACTGATTTTGCTTGTTGATTCGTGTTTACTTTGAAGGATAGAAGCTTTCTAGATAAACCAATTGAAGTTTCATGACCTAAATCGCATTCCACCATTGTTAGGGTTTGAACGGCCAACTTAGGGTTTTGTGATTTAGACAATATAAATAAATTCTAGAAACATTGGAAGATTGTATGATTCATAAGGATCATATTGCACTAATCAATTTGAAGAAATTTCACTGTTTAATTGATGTTTGAAATTCGTAGGTCATGAACATGATGAACTTCGCAGGTAAAAACGCAGCTGAATTCATAGTTATTTTCGTAGGAAATTTGGGGAAGATGAAGTTCAGATGGCGCCAAAATCCAGTTTAAAAAATTGATTTAAAATATAATGTTTATTTGTTGGTTATATGTTAAATGTGTAGTAGTGGCTTAGTTGGTTAGTGTGCGCGTTTGTGAAATAGATGGTCCTGGGTTCAAATCCTCCCCAGGCCATTTTGCTTTGTTTTATTTTTCTGAATTTTTGCAGGTTGACAATAAAACAAATTGATCACCTATGTTAGCACCAGCGCGCGCTTGGCCTGGTGGTGATGCTACTGGTCTAGTGTTGGCAAAGCCTAGGGCCTGGGTTCGAATCCCAGCCCCATGTAAGTTTTTTTGTTTCATTTATTTTTATTATTTCTTTTGTTTTGTTTATTTAATTTAAATAATTCTTTAATAAATTTATAAAATAAATGTACATATTGTTTTCTTGTATATAAAAAAACTTATATTTTCTAATTCAAATGATTTTCTCAAAAAACTAAATTATTTATATTTATTATATTATAGGTTCATATTATTAAATATATATATTTTGTAAATAATTAGTTAATTATTAAAATATTCAAACCCTAATTTTATTTTCCTAAATTTCTAACCCTAATTTCTCACCTTAATTATTTTATTTAACTTTAAATATTAAACTTAATAAATTTTTCTAATATATAACTAAATAATTAATCATGTTTTTTGTAAATTATTATTATAATTGTTTATTATTATTATTATCTTATTTTCTTTTTAAATTCTTCAAAATTATTTGTTTAACTTAAAAATGTTCTTTTAAATTCTACAATATTTTTGTATATTTGTGCTAACCTCTATTCTCTTATGATTATTTTTATTACTAACCCATTTTAATTATAAGTTTATTTATTATATATTTATTATTAATTATTTCTATTATAATGTAATTGCGAAAGCCTTGTAATAGTTGTAGTTTTATTTTTGTCTTTATTATATTATTTATAAATATTTTTGTCATGGTTAGTAACTATAGGGAGTGATAACCTGTTGGTGATTTAAAAATTAATTTAGAATGACTTACTTAATAAGATAAATATATGAATATGATCACTCACACACGTAAGTCGATCTTTGATCGCCATCCTACACTTTCTAAGGTTACTCCTCATGTTGCCTAATTATAAGGTCAAGTAAGGTGTCTTAAAGCAAAGTCCCTTTTCATAAAATATCATCAAGTCCCTTTTAAGATTATAAGATCAAGTCCTTTCGATGTTGCCTACGGTAAATGATCTTGTCCCTTCGAATAAAAGATGATAAGTCCCTTCGTATTGCTAAGACACCTTACAGTTTCCTAAACACAGATGTCCCTTCACATGTCCCTTATCACATCCAAGGTAATGACTACCTATTCCTTAATAATAGGGCTAGCCTTACTATTGAAAGAACATATAAGAACATTAAAGATTTAACATAGGGTAGGTTCCTCTTAAGTACATGCTCACCTTTCTTCAAAATACTTCATTACACTTCACATTTCAAACAAATTTTAAAAACAAAGTCTTTATATACATCCATACGAGGATCATTATAAGGTACTTAGAAAATTTTTAATCACACACTATACTTCTCAAAACAGTTTAAAGTGAGCTAAGTAACTAAGAGCTCATGGATAACCATGGATATAAAGGGTGCTAACACCTTCCCTTTATATAACCTACCCTCCGAACTCAAAATCTTTTAAGGTATTTCCTATTCTTTTATGCCCTTTCCTTTTGGATAAAATAAAAGTCAGTGGCGACTCTTGCTATCCGCAACATTTAACTAAAGTCAGTTCTCCATCCGTGTTACAATATACACTGTCAGTCCTAACACTTCTGGCACAGTCGGTACTGTTAATCTTAGACTATTTGGAATTGAATATGAATACAGTACCGACAAACTAACATGCTTGTTAGGAATCCCTCATAGGGAAGGTGATATATGTGAGGCACCTTTGGATTTAGAATGGTCGGCCGAAGTATTTTCCTTCTGGCAGAGGCTGTCAAGTACTTCAATAAAATCTTTTGAAGGAATACTTGCGTCGACCATCCATAACCCGGCCAAAAGAGTTTTCAGATATATTTTGGCATGTACTATTTTTGGCGGGGAGAGTCCAAATAAGGTAAACGCTAAAGAGCTCCTATTTTTGTAAGGATGTCTCACTAATACTCATATCAATCCGGTCCCGTTTATGCTTGCACACATGGCTTTAACTGTTAATAAAACAGGGCCGATTGTTATTGGAGGACTTCTTACGTCTATTGCTCGGGCTCTTGACCCGAACAATGAGATAGCTACACTTGAACCCCTACCTCCTCGCACAATTAATTTAAAATTTCTAAAAGACATGAAATTATGCTGAGGTAGCTATCCCATCTGTTGCTTTACCTTGCAGTAGACGTACCGATGTACGTAATGAAAGGAACTTGACCTATGAACTGAATGCTCCACTTGTTTTGGGCCCACTTCCTCCTAATATTCCTGATGGGGAGGCACGTGACACTGATGAAGTATATGATTGGAGAGAACATTCTCCCGTACCTCACGTGTCCCCCCATCATCCTTCACAGTCACACACCGCACCATCTTCCTCTAACCCTGTTGCAGGTGTAACTCCTGGATTCTATGTCACTGAGGAGATGTGGCGTGATATGAAGGCTAGAGAGGAAAGGCGAGACAACCTACTCTCTACTATTTCACAACAACTGACGGACAACATGAGCTTCATGGAACAATCGCGATTGGTTTCAGATCGTGCCTACAGTAACGTTTGCCACGCCTTGACCGATATCACATCAGAGCAGGCCCGTCGGCGAGAAGTCAACCTCCGGGACCACCAGCTTATGGATGCCACTCAGGGTTCCATCCTAGGTAACCTTCGAGAGGTCCAGGGTTCCCAGGCTGCCTTATCAGCACGACTTGACCGGAGGGACCAGCAGCGTAGTAGATCCCGTCGTTCCAGACCATCACAGCAGGACGGCGAGGGCACCAGTGCTCCTCCGCAGTATTTTTCCAGGTTACTCTCCTTATCTTATTTCGAAACATTGGGGACAAAGTTCGATTTAAGTGTGGGAGGGGATTTTATTGCTTTCTTTTATTTCCCTTCTTAGTTATTTATTTGCTTTCTGTTATTTTCCTTTTCAGTTAGTTCTTTAGTTTAAGTTTCATTTTAGATAATGCATGAGTCTGACGAGTCACCAGTATAGTGTATCTTTAGTACACCTTCATTTTTCCCATTTCCTTAGCCTTACCAATTTTTTTTATAAAGAAAACAATGTTGTTTCACATGTTTTTTGGGCTTTGAGACAAGTTTGGATTAGGATGTGGTGACTTGGGTAAACTTTTTGAAACATCAGTATCACTTTAACACCATAAACCTCTTGAATATAGGAATCACTCCTAAACCCCGCACACCACGGCCTTTATTATCATTCAAAAAATTGTCCTAAGTAGTTTATTCTAGCAGTCAGCTCCGGCCTAAGCATGCTCTACGTAAGGGGCCGATGAACATAAGTGAATGACCTAATTTGATCTTTTTTGACCTAGTTTCTCATTTCTCCCCCTCTAACCATCGACATGACTTGTAATTAAATCATCGATTCTAATTCATATCATTCATTTACATTTCATTTTGTGTATGCCACTGACCCATAATCATTTCATGCATCTCAAATGTCATTCATCCATAATTTGTATGCTTACTTGAACATATGTGACTCAACTTGCATCTTTTATTTATCTAACCTCAAAGTGACTTGTATATACATCTTGTATGAATAACTTGTGCATCTTAACTTCATATTTAAATTTCATTTTTCTACTGAATTTGATGTATGATCATCCACTTTTGACTTCCATGTTTGACTTATGTTCCAGGCTAATTCGTTTCTTATGTAACTACTTGTTTACTTCTTTTCACTTCTTCTTCATTTAATCTCTTGTACTTGTGCATTCATTCTCATGCTTTGTATGCATATTCATATGAATTACCTGACATTTATAATTGGTATTTTGTTCTGACTTTGATATTTAATCATGCTTTAATACATGTTCATCTTGCATAATCATTCATTCTTCCACAACTAACTTCACACTGAACTTCTTTGGTGTTTAGTGCCTAGTTTGGACATAGTTTATTGTTGTTTAATTTTATAACCTTAGGATACCTTAGTAGGTATTTTATATTGACTTTAGAGGTCTTTTATCATTTAGGATACCTTTTGTTTATGTCTTATCCTTAGTTGACCTTTAGTGTCACTTTATAACTTGTTTGATTATTACTTTGCTTTTGCTTTCCATATGTTTTCAATATACAATGTGTTTAGCTAACCTTTTGTTTTGTAGGGGGTTATGGCAAGTCATGTGTGTAGGAGGGTATCCCACATACAACTACTTCGTTCATCTCTTTAAATGCTTTCAAGTTGTGATTGTCTTAACACATTGTGCTTTGTTTGCTTAACTTCATCACTCCCTCTTTAGAAACAACTTAGCAACTTTAGAGAAGTAAGTTGTCTTCTAACTTCTTCTACTCTTCTTTTTCTTTCTTTTCTTCTTTCCTTCTTCTTCATTAGGATAGAATTCAAGCCACACTAACCTAGGACTCTCATGCATGATAACTCTTAGGATTGTTAGTCTTCCCTTAGTTTTTACCTTTGAGATCCTTTTGGTGCTCTCTCTTTCTCATCTTCAAACAAAAACCTAAAAACATTTAATAATGGTTGAAGTGATCTCCCTTTATCATCCTCACATATAAAGTCATAAAAAAACATGTCTTCAAACAAAAACCTAAAAAACACTTAATAAATTCACTTGCTTGTGCCAAACACTAATAAAAGATTCTAAAAGCCACAAACAAAGAATAATTGTCTTTCCTTCAGGAATTCTCTTCTCATTGCCTTCACTCATATCGTAAGAACTTGTTCCTACTTGTCTCTTTGCAACACGGTAACACACTCGTGCCAGTCGAGCCTGCAACACCTGAGCCTTGACATAAGCAGTTCAAGATTTTAAAACACAAGTCATTTTCCTTCCTAGTTAGGGGAACTACGGCGTCTCTGATCCTCATGTCCATATGAGGTACGTAGGCAGCGGGTTAGGGCCTGTTCGAGCACTCTTTTATTTTCCCTACATTTTCTCCTCCTTTCTTTTTCTTTTCTTATCCAGTTTCAATCTTTTCTTTTGCAGCAACTTTCATTTCTTCACCCTTTGAAGCATTTTCTTTGCAATCGTGGATCCCGTCGGGTACGGCGGACGATCTGGGGTTCTAATACCTTCCCAGGTCGTAACCGACTCCCGAACCCAGTTTCTTTGGTTCGCAGGACCTTTTCCCTTCCTTTTCTTTTATTCGGTTTGTGCAATATTACCTTTCCTGTTCCTTCGGGATAAAAATGAATGGCTGACGACTCTACCTTTTCCATGCCACTTTCGCGTTTGTACCACGATGGAAATCCAGGGAACAACAACTAGCGACTCTGCTAGAGACTTCCTAACCAGAATCTCTAGTTTCCCCTTTGAGATTCAATCCTAGCTTGTTTGTTTCTGTTTCTTTGGGTGTTTTATGTTTGTTGTTGTGTGTTTATTTTAATGTTTTATTTATAGTTTCTTTACAACTTTATTTGTCTGGACTGGATTTTCTATTTGGTGGGATTGGGGATACTGTTATTCTGAGACGAGCCTAATACAAAGGCTCGAGTGTACCCTAGGACTTAGCATGGACAATTACTTTGGATTCATGATATCTTGTCATACGGGTAGTAGTTTGTTCACACACAGATTTACGACCATCTTGGAAGTGTCTTGATATAGGGGTCTTCTCTACTTCATTACATGACCTCGATAGTTATGTACAACATGAGACCGATCATTGAGAACCTCTGTGGAAACATCCCTCTCCAATGGTGAGAGTGGCAGACCATAAACCCATTCGCACCTGAGGGCCCACTTGGAACTCGCATAGGATGGTCTGGTTCTCTTATAGGAACTCAATCAAAGCATCTGGTCGTATGACGATAGTACTTTATCCCACGGGCTGAATGTACTATTATTTCTCGATTTCAACGCTTGAAGTTGGGGACTTATAAGGGATGCTTGTTTTTCCCAGACTCCAGCTGAGACCTCCCTGAGTAGTACATAATGCTTAACCGATTCCCTAATTTGGTCATGAGATATTTCTCGGAAAGGGTGAACGTATTATTGCTGCCTGACTTTGAGAGACCGTGATGTTTGACCCAGAGCACACCCGTGAGATTTGGAGGGGTTTACAGGTTTGAAGGAACCCTTGACCTCTACATATCCTGGTTATCAGTGTGATCTTATGTTCTGATCTAGTTACTATGGTTATGGAGTTTTTGACCTTTGATTCTGGAGTATTATCTGTGGATTTGATTCAAAGGACGTTTTTGGAGTTTAAACACTTGATTCTTGGCTCAATATTCCATATCCAGATAGATGCCAGTCACTGATCAAATTCCAGTTGCATACATGACATCATAGCATTTCAGCATACATGTTAAGTTATTTCCGAGGATCCTATATTTGAATCATGCAATTGGGTTTCTTATGTATTAAAATGTGAATTAAAGAAGATAGAGTCATGGGAAATAACCGAACATGTCATTTGCATACATCCTTGCATTCTTGACAGGTGATCAGAGAAAGATTCTTATCCTGACTTGATTTCTCTTCAGAATGGCCAGCTTGAATCAGAACTCTCAGGGTATGGACTTGGAACAACTCCAGAAAGAGGTAACTGAAATGAAGACACAGATGGTGCAGTTCAGAGAAGAAATGCAATCCTTATTTAAGGGGTCAAAGATTCTTGAAGTAAGAGTTAGACTTGATGAAGACTCAGATGAAGTTGCTTACAAGGATCATGAATGCTTTGCTGAAGAAATAAAGTGGTCAATTGTATGCTTCTCCAAAAGAAGGTCTTGTTTCTCCCATCTCTTTGGGATTTCCAATGAATCAGGAGTTGTTAGGTGGACTTCCTCCACAGTTTGAGCCTTCTCACCAGGAATCACCACTTTTGTAGTCAAGAAGAGCCCAATACATAGATCAATTTCTCCTTGCCATATATAAATGAGCTGAATGATCATACACCAGTTGTTGCCAAAGAAAGGAGCACTTTATTTCTTTATCAAGGATCCTCCTCGACTCATACACCTTGGTTTCCAAAAGAGGGATTGAAACGAACAACTACGATCTGCGTGATCTGTAATTCGTCATCTATAATCAAGGATAATCTAAGGGTTAAGAATCTGTCCAATCAACTTCCTCAAACATTGAAGTACGTAGAGAGTCTTGAGGACATACGGGTCATAGTCGGATTGGAACTTTATGAGATCCAATTTCACATTTCCATTAGGATAATTTATTTTTCCTTTTGAGAAATTTCCTCTTTCTAGGGATTGCTTCCTAGTGTAATGCCTATTCACAACCACTTTTTAATCAATAAAATGCATTTTCATCCAATAAGCTTTCATTTGTTTTTGTTTTCATCTGCCGTTGATTGATTGTGAAAACGTCCTACAAATTGTGATAAATATTGCATTGCAAATACATGGATGATTTATAATACATGCTTAAGGGTAAAACACTTGACATGCATAATAAATATTGATTAACAAGGATGGTCAATTCAGACCTTGAACCTGGGGCATGCAAGCTTGTTTAACTTTCTTTTTTGCAGGGGCTGTCAGTTATGTTCAATAATATACAGGTACATATAAACAAAGTCATTACAAGCATGAGGCATCGAGGAGCCTTTCTTCGGCAGACTTCATTAAGCAAGATTCCTTAGCAAGTCCCGTTGGGCTATGTCTCCAGTAGTGCATCAAGAAGAGGGAAGCATTCTCACTAATGTTCTCCATCATCTCCAGTAAAGTTGGAAATTGAAATCTTCCCCAGTATAACAACAAAAGGATGATGATTTTCTCTCTAAGCAGAGAGTTCCTTCCCAAAAAGGGAGGTATTCCCTACCAAAGTCTTCTTATCCCTAGCAGTACATGAAGATTCTTATCCCCTAACAGTTGTTATGATAGCGAGAAGTCGAATGGTTTTCATTCTTCCACAACATTGTTTTCATTTTACCTAGTGAAGTTGCCAAATAAAGTCCAATACTTATTGGCATCATCTCCCCAAACAGAGGGATTTGTATCTGAGTGTTTCCCAAGTAGATTGCTCCCGCAGCAGAGTATCAACAAACTCTTTGCTCAGTCAGGTTACAAGGTTGTTACTTCCCCAATGGAGTTCCACACGTGGCGTACCTCCCAATCAAGTTAATGTCAGTTCAAGATCTTCCACAAGAGGATCATCATCCTCAATCATCTCAAAGTCCAATTTATTTTCTACAAGGGTGGCAGTTCAATGCTAGTGTATCATTACATCAATTTAGTGATTATTTCTTCCCTAGTAAAGTTGATAGAGACTTTTCATCTCATTTTTAGGAGATCCATTTGCATTTGCATTTACTAATCATCAATATATTTGCATCTTCTAAAGCGTAACATTTCTATCGTTATAGAGCATTACGCCATGAAAAGTCAAACATGTGCATACAAAGCATAAGCTAGCTTTGGTACCATACACGAAAGCCCAAAACTATGAATCAACATTCATACCTGAATATTCCTACAGAGAATACCCAACCCATTCCCAGATAGGATTTCAAGTATAACCAAAGGGTCAAGGATTTGTAATCTTACCCTCGGGTACTTGCGCTCCCTTGTAGAGTCATCTTTCATGACATTCTTCATAAGTCCACCTTTGTCCTGGTCTTACTTTTTTCGAGTTCACCTTCGGCTTGGTCTCGAATATCACTGTAAGCCTACCTTCGGCCTAGTCTTACATCTATGATTCCACCTTTGGCTTGGTTTCGTATTGTTGTTTGAGTCTACCTTCGGTTTATTCTCATTCTATGTAAGTCCACCTTCGACTTGGTCTTACTTTTTTCGAGTTCATCTTTGGCTTGGTCTCGAATCTCACTGTAAGCCTACCTTCGACCTAGTCTTACGTTTACGATTCCACCTTTGGCTTGGTTTTGTATCTTTGTTTGAGTCTACCTTCGGCTTAGTCTCATTCTGTGTAAGTCCACCTTCAGCTTGGTCTTACTTTTTTCGAGTTCACCTTCGGCTTGGTCTCGAATCTCACTGTAATTCCACCTTCGACTTGGTCTTACTTTTTTCGATTCCACCTTTGGCTTGGTTTCGTGTCGTTGTTTGAGTCTACCTCCGGCTTAGTCTCATTCTGTGTAAGTCCACCTTTGACTTGGTCTTACTTTTTTTGAGTTCACCTTTGGCTTGGTCTCGAATCTTAATGTAAGCCTATCTCCGGTCTATTCTTACGTCTACGATTCCACTTTTTCTTGGTTTTGTATCGTTGTTTGAGTCTACCTTCGACTTAGTCTCATTCTGTGTAAGTCCACCTTTGGCTTGGTCTTACTTTTTTCGAGTTCACCTTCGGCTTGCTCTCGAATCTTACCGTAAGCTGACCTTCGGCCTAGTCTTATGTCTATGATTCCAGCTTTGGCCCGGTTTCGTATCGTATCGTTGTTTGAATCTACCTTTGGCTTAGTCTCATTCTTAGTAAGCCCACCTTCGGTAGGGTTTTACTTCTTCGAGTTCACCTTTGGCTTGGCCTCTTAGCATTGCTCCCTTTGAAAATTGGGTTTATATCCCTTACTTTATTTCCCACCGAGTGCAAATTTTTCGGTTTATTCGGGTATTCAATCCCTCCTTACCTTGAACATCTGAAAGCCAGTGCTATCATCCATTCAGGTCTACAGTTGATTGAATAGGTGCATTTGTTACACTCCAAAATTTTCCCTCTCATTTCATATCATTTAGTACATCATATAGAATACATATCATTACATATTTGCATAGAATAATGAAGCATATCATTCATAGCTGGGAGCATAGTGCATATGATCAATGACTGGTGGGATTGGGGATCATCCAAAGGCAAGGATAAGGGTCACTTGACTCTCAACAAAGTTAAAAGGGGTCCTAACATCCCACAAGATCTCAAATTATTCCTCAAGGCTTTCAAAGAGGTGGATTTATCAAGTAATCAAGCAGTGAAATATCTCCTAGCAAAAGGGGCCAAAATTAGGGTTTCTGATTAATGGGGGTTCTTAATGAAATTTTGGTCCAAACTTGATTTCAATGTTTTTCACATGAGGCCAAATACCTAGGGTTGAAAAATCATCCATTGAATCATGTCAGAAGGTCTTCAATTGGTCAGTTGATTGAAAATTAAGAAATTGGGGAAAAGTAAACTGTGTAGAGGAAAAAGTCAACTCCTGACTTTTTGAGCTCAAAATCATAAAATTCATATTAAAAAGGATCATTGGACAAAATTTGATCCAGAAATGATGGATTAATCATCAAGAATACCTAAAGTTGCCATTTTTGGAGAATTAGGGTTTCCAAAACTAGAAGGTTTTGTTATATTTAGCAGCCATGTTCAAGAGAGGCCATTTTAAAATCCAAAAGTCAAATTAAAATTCCACTTGTGTTGTTTGAAAGAAGAAATTATAAGCTTTAATTCCATAGCTGGATCATGTTCATAGGATCAAAATTGAAGAAGTTATCATCATTCAAAGTATGGTGAAACTAGGGCAAAAACCTTGACAAGGCAAGGCATAGGAGCATGCCTGGCCAGACAATGTATCAAACAGTTTGTGGGTAGAAATGTCAAATCAAATTACCCTATCAAGAAGGCTCCAAATGAAAAATTTTTGAACATCAAAGTTGTTCAGGAGCTTGTCCTCTACAACTTTGGTGTTCAAGGTTTTTTCATATGATCAAAGGATAGAGAGATATTAAGGCTCAAAATGGGGGTTCCATGCAGCAATTTTTCCTAGGCCCAAGGCCAGGCCTGAGGCACAATTCACACGCTCATGAGCCAGATTTGTTGTATTGTGTTTCAAGTCATTTTCAAGTACTTTAGAAGCTTCCTTTCACTTTGATTTCAACTACAAATGTGTTGTATAAAATGTCATGGATCATTTTCCTCCAAGATTTCATTTTCATCCCCTAATATGAGAGATATACATTCATAAACATCATCATTTGCATTGGTGCATTGTCTATTTTATGTGGGAAGTTTTGATTGATTTATTGTCTTGGATCACTCATTTCACACACATACAACCTGAACCCTTGATCCATTTCCCTATTTGTGCACACAAGAGCTTACATAACATATACACATGCATAACCATGCATGAAGATAGTGAAAATTCAAATAAGAGGCTTATGACATCAAAACACAGGCTGCATTGATCATATCACCATCTGTTCGCTTGTATTTTTGGTGAACAACCTCTGGTTTACCAATTCCTTGGAACTGGGTTACTTGCAGGACCAACCACACAAGTCCTAGGACACATGTGCTAAATTCTTAGGGTTTGTTTCTTAATGTACAAATCTCACTAGTTTTCTTGTATTTTCTGTCGAACGATCTCTTAATGAAATTGTTTTGTTTATATTAAAGTATGGATATGTTTGTAAAATGAAACTAACAAAGAACATAAAGTTCGCAATAAAGGATTTCTGGAATGTAAATTGCTCGAAAGTAAATGGCTTGAAATTCAAATAGTCATAGTGTCTCCTTCGTCGAATCCTTGCCTTCACATCCCTCGTCGAAAACACGAGAAGACTTATTCATAGTGATGTGAAGAACTTTCTAAATGGCACCTCAACCGCTCATTCGACAGACAACTGTTCATTATATCACGAACCAAATCATCACAAACCTTCTCAAGATTTTGGACATGTTTGGAAGAAAGAGTGATCCTATTCTATTGAATATCTTCACAGATATGTACATCATTGCTCAAAGTACAATAAGATGAGGAGTATTGAGAAACTTCAATGTCGAATAATGGTGACTTATGAAAGAATATCTAACAAAGCTACCAATTACTAAGACTCTCATTTATTAAAACCCACGGTGTCGAAATTATGTGTATACAAATTTCCCCCTAGCAAAGGTATTTCGACTGACTTCTGGAGAAAACATATATGCTGCCGAAACTTTTATTTCAACTTCATGTCTTGCATTAAATGCGTTGATCCCTGAAATCTTACTTTTATCTTGCATTAAATGCGCTGATTCCCAAAATCTCACTTTTGTAAAATCATAAAAAAGTAATCATCAGATTCTCCTAACCCATCACGTCTAACCCACGTTTCTGGACATGATCTCCATGACTCTATGAAACTAGGTATGCCATACTCTTTTCAATTTCCATAGCTTTCTTGTATCCACTAATGCGTCGACACGTGCCATAACCATTTGAAAAACTCAAACTTTTTTCTCCCCAACCTTTAGTATAAATACCCCTCTTCTTCCTTCTGAAGAACTTTCGTTTCCCAAACTTATACATTTCAACTTTCTCTCTTCTTACATACCCAGTCTCTACTCCTCCTTGCTCAAGTTCCTTCGTTACCAACAATGGCAACTTCAAGCAAACAGAAAGACAAGAACACATCTGCTTTCCCCTGCGCACATAAAATTCTTGGACCAAAGCTTGTGGGTAACCAACAATACGTCCCAGAACCTCCAAACGAGAGGGAGAAAGCAAGAATCTACTACTCTCAGGTACTTATCCCTATTTTAATATCTGACAAGTGCCATGCTATGTTAGGTCCTCTCCCTAACCCTAATGCTGATCAAACTCGCCTTAAGGAGTTTTTCCCCACTTATTCGCAAACAAAACCCATAGGCGCAGGAAAATACCTAAATCTAGTGATAAATCACCAGAACACACCGAACAAAACTCTGAGCCGGATGCCCTAAACTTGACGTACTTGAATCAGCCTAGGATTTTTAGAAGTTGTCCTTGGTCGAAAGACCCTTCTGAATATGTAGACTGGGTAGACAAAATCGAAAAATTCAAGGGTAAAAACTGGAATAAAATTGGCATTTATGACTTGATCCAGCTGTCGAAGGAAGGCCCTGGCTACTGCACCAATATGATCCTTGCTTCCCTCTACTTTTGGGATAGCACCTACAACACTTTTCACCTTTCCTGCAGAATGGTGACCCCCACTCTCTTCGACCTAGCTGCCATAGTAGGTCTTAGTCCACTAGGGGCAGCTTTCGATCCAACTATACTGGACGAGAATACCATAGCTTTTGAAACTACTTTCGCTTCATACTCCCCCTTCATTGCCCACAACCATGAAAAGGACTCTGCTGATGTATCAGATATAGAACACATAGCCTTTCTCACTCTTTGGCAGTCGAAATTTGTGTTTTGCACAAGATCTCTTCAAGTAGCCAAGAAGTACATAACCCTATCCAATCAGCTCCATGCTGGTATGAACCTGCGCTTAAGCGAATTGATTCTGGCCAATTTCTATGAATCCATCAGTGAGAGTGTCGAATCTATCAAGCAGATCAAGGATAAGGGAAACCTTAGTTTGGTAGGTCCATTCTGGCTCCTTCAACTATGGCTCAACGCCACTTTCGAATCCAGTCTTCCTGACAAAGGTATTATGGATGAAGAAAATGTCAAAGACAGACATGTCGAATGGGCGAGACTAGCGTAGTTAACTCCTTCTGGAGAAGGACTGGGTATTCGACGATCCTTTACCAATTATGTGAACATGTTCACCAAAGGCTACAACTTTACTGCAGGCATGGCACTTTTCTCCAACAGGACTGTCGGACCCAAGTGGTTCACCAGGCAACTTCCCGTGGAACACAAAAAGGAAGAAGACAATTTCATAGCCATATGGAAATTGTTTCTTACACCCAGGCTCTTGTCCTCTCACCCAACTATGTCTAACTCTAAAGTGGCCCTAATAGTTTATCAGCCGAATTTAGTGGCTCGACAATTTGGGCTGATACAACTGAAACCAAGGTCAATCTATCCCAAGAAAGGATCCATTCTCTTTTACAATTCATTCTCCACTAAGTCGAAGAGTATAGATATCTCAGAAAAACTCAATGATGCTGCTTTGGAGATTCAACCAGTGGTCTTTTGATCGACCTTCTTTTGCACTCAAGAGTTCGACGTTTGGTGGAAGGAGTATTATCTCACCAGATTTTATGACGTAACTGACTTCAACACTCTTCTGACAAATGCCTTTGCTTTTGTGCATGATCAAACTTCAAAGGTACCCAAAAGCATGTTAAAGAGATTCAAAAGTTCCAAAAATATTTTGAAACAATTTATAGGCCAGATGATCTTAGGCGAACCATAGGCGAAGCAACTGTAACTCTGAAGCATAAATTCACAGAAAAAATGGGGAAGTTGGCATTGCCCTCATACGTTCCACTAGAGGCGCGTTATAACTTGGCGTATACATGCTATCCACCAAAGTTTCCACCTCTACCATCTGCTAATTTTGGTGTGGCTCTGAGCCCACCTTTTCCAGATTGGTTCGTATGTGGCTCCGACTTAAAACTGCTTCAAGAGTCATGGAAAGAGCTTGCTGAGCGTGTGGTTCCGACTAAATATCATTTGGACAATTACCTAGGGCACCTTCATATTGGAATAGAACACGTTTGCGTGGAATCTACTATTCTTGAAGGTGTAACCACGATTTTGACTTCATCTTTGTATTCATATCTTTATGTTTTATTTTCTTATTTTCTCTAACTTCTCTTTCTCTTTTCAGCTGTCAAGATCACTGACAACAAGAGCTCTGTCGAAGACAAGCCTGGAAAATCCACCAAGAAATCTTCCTCCACTTCAAAAAAGGTTCTTTTCTTTTCTTTTACGAAGAAACTATTTTAATCATGCAATTATCTTAGTCTTGGGCTTATTAGATTCTCCTTGATGTTTTAGATGAGTCGAAAACCACCTACTCCTCAAAAACGGAAGAAAGAGGAAGTGCAGGTGCCTTCTGAAGACTCTGGTGACGAATCCCCAGACCAACAACCTTTGAAAAGGAAGAAACCTACAAAAATAAAGACGGTTGCTTCCCAAAGGTCACTGGTGACGTCGAAAAAGACCCCTCCTACGAGCCTAGTAATTAAGCTCGTGCAAGATGCAGAAAGTGAGAATTCTAGTTTCCAAACTACGATCCCTTAGGTAACTATCTTTCGACTAAATTTAACTTTGATCTTTGTATATTCTTCATTTTTAAACTTTATTTTGTTTCAGGTTCAAATCAATATTGATGAACCTCCCATCAATTCTGGCCCTCTACTCCAAGTTGATTCGATTAAAGAATCAGAGGCAAAGAAAGACCAACTGCAAAACTCCCCTCTTGATGAAACCAAAAAGGTCCAAGAAGAAAATACCTCCAAAGGTAATATGCTAGAACCCCAAACCGTGGATGGATTCGACATCAACATGGAGGAATGTTCTGCAGACAATTCCTCTGATCAACCAAGGTCCACTGCCAACAAAGAGAGTCCCACCAAAGACGACAAAGGCAAAAGGGATGATGTTGGATCCAGTGTCCAAGAAGGGGAAGAGCAAAACAAATCCAAAGACGCTGGTGAAGAGGACCTTAATGCCAAAAGTACAGAAGACAAAGGTCAATCGAAGAAGGAGGATAGGCTTAGCACTCACATCAATCCTGATCTAATACAAAACAATCCTCCATCTTCTGGTTCGACTATCTTCTCTCGTGAGGAGCTTGATAACCTGAAAACAAGGAAACCTTTGGAGTATTTGAAGGCCATGCTCGACAACCGCTACAAATTCCAAGACTCCTCCAGCAGTTTGACTACCTCTGGGGCTACTTCTGAGGTTAAAACTCCTAGCTCCATCATGGCTGAAGTTAAGGCGAAAGTGATTGGTGTTGATTTGTTCAAAGTTTTGGAGGAGGATCCCACCCAGCAATCTGAACTGAAAAAACTCCTTAAACAAGTGAATGTCTTGGAAGTCAGTGCTGACGAAACTCGTCTGGTAATAGACCTTGCTCAGATAATTGATGTAGCAAGTAGGGATCTCAACCATCGAAAGGATTATGTCCAAATGATCTCCAAAAAGGATGACACCCAGGCTGCTGAGGGGGACGTTGTGGAAGCTTCGACAGAGAAGGTTTCAGAGTTGTCAAAACTCTCTGAGACTTATTCCCAAGAAGTGGCTGAATGTGACAAAAACATTCAAGACTTCAAGGAACAAATAGCCTAGATCGAAGCCAAAATTGCTTAAGAAAGGAAGCATAAGGCGGATCTTCAACAACCCAAGAAAGAAGAAATTGAAGAAGAAATCAAAGTGGGGCTTCATCACGCGGATAGGGCTCAACAACTATGCAAAGAGATTGACGAAATTTCTTATAATAAAAGTCTGTGTGATTGTCGAATCTCAGTCCAGAAGAGGAAATTTATAGAGCTTAAGGAGTCTTTCCTTTAGAACCAGGACTTGTAATAGAAAATAGGCTATGCATTTTCTTTTCGTTTAGCAGCCCTATAAGGCACCTCTTGTAATGACTTCAATACTTATTTGGCGAAGTACTTAATATAATTATTCTATGTTTATCTTTACTTCTTGTAGAATTGGTTTATATTTTTTCAAGTATTTGCCATTTATTTTTAATATTCTTTCATCTTTGCCTATTTCTTCGACTTCATAAGCACCGTTTGAAAAAACACTTAAAAATTTGAAAGGCCCTTCCCATTTGGGGGAGCACTTTCCCATTAATCTATCTTTTCGATCCATGGGAAGTATTACCTTCCAAACTAAATCACCCACACAAAGGATTTTTGACTTTACTCTTTTATTGTAAGATTTTTCAACTCTTTCTTTTTGTCTCCTTATCAAGTCCAACACGCGTAGCCTTTCTTCGTCTAAATCCACTAATTCGTCCATCATCATGCTCTAATATATTTCTGAAGGAATTTCATTATGTCTTTGAACACGTATGGACTGTAAATAGATTTCGACTGGACGCACTGCATCATGTCCATATGTCAATTTAAATGGAGTAGAGTTAATGGCTTCTTTGGGTGATGTTTGACAAGCCCATAAAATCTGATTTAAGGTTTTATGCCAGTTTCTAGGCTTTTTACCTACATGCTTTTTGATCAAATTTATTACCACCTTGTTTTCTGCTTCGACTTGTCCATTTGCCTAGGCATAATAGGGTGTAGAGGTTAATAACTTAAACCCCATCTCTTTTGCAAAAGCTTGCATAGTTCTACTAGTAAACACATACCTTTGGTCAGTGGTTATTGTTTTTGGTATTCCAAATATATAAATTATACATTTTTGGATAAACTCTATGACTGCCTCCTGATCCACATTCACCAACGGTATGGATTCAATCCATTTAGTAAAGTAATCAACTCCTACTAAGATGTATTTTTGTCCTTTCGACGAAGCTGGTCGAATTTCTCCAATTAAATCTAAAGCCCAACCTCTGAATGGCCAAGGCTTTATGATCGGATGCAATTCGCTCGCAGTGACATGTGGTATACCTGTATGGACTTGGCATTCTTGGAAACCCATTGCAAATTCGACACAATCTTTTAGCATGGTTGGCCAATATAAACCTTGTCTAAATAACATCCATTTCATCTTGTTCCCTGCTTAGTATACACAACATGTACCGCTATGTACATTCAACAATGCTATGTAATCTTCTTCTTAGCGTAAGCATCTTAGCAAGACTCCCTCTGCAGTCTTCTTGAGTAATTCATTTCCAAATAGTACGTAGCTTAGAGCTCTGTATCTTACCTTTCTTTCCAACTTTTGGTTTGGGTCTTGCAGATACTCTTTGATGGGTTTTCTCCAATCTTCCATCTCTAAATTATCTATGTTAAAGATTTAAAAGCTTTCATCATCCCTATAACCAAGTATTATCGTTTCCAAATCTGATGGGGGATAATTTGGTTGATATAACCCTTCCCTTTACTTCAATAGTATTCTCCAGTTTTTCTTTCGACACTTTGTAACCTGATGCAATTTGAGCGAAGTCATTGGCCTCTTGATTTTTTATTCTAGGAATATGTTTAAAGGCCACAATGTCGAATGCTTTGAGGAGTCTGTTGGCTATAACGAAGTACATAATCAGATTTTCTTTGACACATATGTATTCTTTGGTCAATTGTTTTATTACTAGTTCTGAGTCACTCATTATTTCGACTCTTGTTGCCCCCAATTCAAACAACATTTCAAGTCCAACAATTAAAGCTTCATATTCGGCTTCATTGTTTGAACATGGGTTTTCGACCCTGTACTTGAATTTTGTTGGAATTTTATTAGGAGAAATAATTAATATTCCAATACCAGCACCATTCTTGTGGCTGGAACCGTCAAAATATAGTCTCCATGGCTGTAATTCGACGTATTTTATTTCATTTTCATCTATGGAGTGGTCAGCTATAAAGTCAACCACCACTTGTCCTTTTACAGCCTTTAAAGGTAAATATTTTAAGGAGTACTCAATTAATGCTAGAGCCCACTTCCCAATTCGACTATGTAAAATGGATTTAGACAACATATATTTTATTGCGTCGAAATGGGATGATACAAATACATCAACTGGCTTTATATAGTGCTTTAATTTTGTACAAGAAAAATACACACATAAACATAATTTTTCTATTAGACTATATCTAGTTTAAGCATCGTTTAAGACTCTGCTGAGATAATAAATGGTTCTTTCGACGCCATTTTCATCTTCCTGACATAACATGCTTCCTAGGGTCTTGTCAGATGCTGAGATGTACAACCTCATGCTTCTTTTTCTACTAGAAGACACCAAGACTGGGGGACTGGCTAGATATCCCTTGATCTTGTCGAAAGCGTCATGTTGCTTTTGCCCCCATGCGAAATCTTCTTTTTTGAGTCAAAGCAGAGGAGAGAAAGCCTGCGTTTCCCCACTGAGGTTTGAAATGAATCTTCTTAGAAAATTAATTTTTCCCAGCAGTGATTGCAATCCTTTCTTCGTTGATGGTGCTTTCACCTCCATTATTGCTTTAGCTTTGTTGGCGTTTATTTCGATTCCCTTTTTGTGGACCACAAAACCTAGGAAATCTCCAGCCTGCATACCAAACAAACATTTGAGGGGATTCATCTTTAGACCAAAATTTCTCATCCTTTCAAAGGATTGTCGAAGATGGTCTAAATGATGTTTTCCTGAAACAGACTTTATTACAATGTCATCAATATATACTTGCATGAATGTTTCAATGAAATCATGAAAAATAGAATTCATGGCTGTCGCTCCCGAAGATTTGCATCCCGGTACAAGCGCGAACGGTCGGCGAAGGGAACAGTGAGAACACACAGCCGTGAACTCACTGGAGGATGAATAGAGTCGCCAGCTAGGCATTTTTATCCCGGAGGAAAGGTAATGCTGCATAGACCTAGAAAAAGATGGATAAGACGGTTTGCGAACCAGAGAGACTGAGAAAGGGGGTTGGTTACAACCTGGGAAGGTATTAGCACCCAGATTGTCCGCCGTACTCGACGGGATCCACGCTTGAAAGATTTGTGTTTTAAAGGGGTAGTGTCAGTGCAATCTGTGTGTAAAATGGCTGGAAAGCAATATGTACAGGTGTCAGTGTAAAGGAAGTGAAGTGTATAATGATGTGTCAGTGTAAGGAAAAGAGTATGCTCAAGATCATGAGGCTTAAGAGAATAATGCTGGAAGGAGGGGGAATATACAGAGACTTTTGTTCGATAACTGTTAAGTTATGCCTACGTATCCTCTCGTGCAATGAGGAAGTCAGAACACCGTAGTTCGACCCAAAGAGACTGAAAGATGAATTGACTTGTGAACTGCTTACTTGTCTATGCTCAAGTGTATGACTCGTCTGGCTCGAGTGCTAACTGTCTTGCATTAGACGGAAGAAGCAAGTTCTCGTTTGCGAGTGAATGAGATGAGAAAAGAATCCCGGAGGAGACGATTATTGCTTGTTTTTGAGTTTTCAGTCTTTTATTGCTTTTTTGAAGTTTGTCAAAGGATAATGAGCTTAAGTCTAAACCAATGGGTTAGTAAACTCATCACATCTTCCCTCTGATCAGGGGTAATGAGAGTACCTTAAGCGTGAAGTCAGATTCTCACACTTAATCACCTTTGGTGTAGGATTAAGATCATTAACCTACTTGTGATTATTTAGATGTTTTTGTGATTCTTGTTTAGTGTTGAGTAATGAGGTTAAGCCATAATCAAAGATTAAACAGACCCATTACACCATCCTAAAAGAAGGATGATAGATGAGAATGTTTAAGTTGAGGAAAACTCCTCAACTTAACCCATGATTAGGGATTAAACCCATGACAAAACAAACCTTTGATTAAGTGGATTTTATTTAATGGTATGATGATGAAGTGTTTTTTATGGTTTGTAAGACAACTTGAGGGGGACTTGTCCATTAACACTAGGGTTAGTCCTTCTTAACCACTTAAGGAAGAATTAGAACCCTAATGCAAGGCCCAAGTTACAAGTGTGATGTCTTGGTGATTATTATGTGAATTGATTAAGAGATTTAAACACCTTAAGGGTTTAATACTTAGGATTAAAGTTATACACTCCATCCTAAGAGAAGGATGCAGGCATAAGCTTAATCACAAAGTTTTAAAACCTTTAGGGTTTAGTCTCTGATTATGAGATGAGAAGAGAAGACTCAAAGGGAGACACAAAGGTAAAAACTATGGGGGAGACTAATCAAAACCCTAATTCATTGACATGCTTGGTTGTTCCTATGGTTTGTGAGGTTTTCAAGAACAATCTTCACAGGAGCCACCAGGAAGCAGATGAATAAGATCAAGAGAAGCAAAGTGACTTGCTTCACTCAAGAAGTCAAGTCACTTGAAGAAAGAAAGTGGGAAGAACAAGAATGAGCAAGCTCAATCTCAAACACAAATAGAAATGCAGCAATGGATGCAAGAGAGATGAAAAGAAAAGGTATGAGAAGTGAAGGCAAATTCACTTCCCAAGTTTACTTACCACCTGAAATGTTAGAAAGAAATGCAATGCAATGCAAGATGAGATGAAATGGTATGATGAAAAACAAAACCAGAAGCACATACATGATGCTAATGATGCTATGAGATGTTACAAACATGAGGCAGCACATGGAAATGATCATACAAACCTATGGATGCAAATGAAGCAAGCTAAGGAGCATGAACAAGCATGGAATGTTATGAAGCATACAGGACAAATGGCATGGCAAAGATATAATGCAATGATCAATGATGCTTCATACATGTCTTAAGATGTCAAATGAATCATAAGAGTGCACAAAATGCAATGGCAAGTCAACTTATGCAAAAGAATGCAAGAAGGATGCAAATGGAAGCCCAAATTAGGGTTCATGGATCAAACATCAAACACAAACCAAAAACAGAAGCAAACCTCATGATAAAAAATGGAAAATGGCACCCAAAGAAACCCTAGGCCTATGATAAACCACTGCCCAAAGGGGAGCTCTCAACTCTCAATCAAACTCAAGATATGATTTTTACAAGTTATTAGGGTTTTTTAGGGTTCTTAACAAAAGAAATGCCAATCAATTAGAAAATGCAAGAACAAATCATGGCCTTTTTATCCTAGGAAATACATGCAAAACAAAAGACAATGCAAGAAGAATCAATGTCTCAACCTTCACCAATTGGCAGGAATGAATTTTTGAATCCATGATCAAAATAATGCACAAAATATGATTTAATTCAATGAAAAATTCTTAAAATGCATCAAGATCAGAAAAGAAATTTGGTTTAAAGGTTGGACAATGTTTCTAAATGTCTTAGAACATTTCATGAATTTTTTTGTAATTTTTAAATACCTAAAAGTATTTTTTAATTAATTAATTCCCATTAATCAATTAAAAATAATCTTTTAAATATTTAAAAATACTTTTTAATGATAAAAAATAAAATAAAAATATTTTTGTGTCATAAAAATTAATAAAACCTTAAAGAAAAAGTTTCATAATTTTTATGAATTTTTACCTATTTTAAATTAATTGTACAAATTTAATGAAAAGAAATGAAAATAAAATTGATTTAATCTGAGTTAAGTGAAAAGTAATCTAATCCTAAGGTGGAGATTCAAACTAGGCTAGGGATGGTTGACTGGCGCGCAGATCCAAGGGTCCACACAGCTTCTGACTTAATTAATTAAATTGTGATTAATTAAGCCTAACACGTGGATTAGGGTTAATGGGATTGATCTGGGCCATTCAAAGCAGCGGGAAGTCAACAAAGTCTACAGATCCTACGCTCATCATTCAAATGGCCATAATGACCTGAGTTTAGGGTTAATCACCCTCAGGTGACCGGAGAGGAGCTCCGGTCATCTTCTCCGGTTGCACAAAAACCCTAGAACACGAATCAAGCAACTATTCTACAAATCAAGCACACCCAAATGATCCTCTAACCTCCTAGGTCACGAATCCAAGCTCAAACAACATTTATGCACCAAGAATCAAAGGAATCGAAAGGAAAGAAATTCACGGGCAAAAATTCAGAGGGACCATACAAGCTCAGTTTTCACTCATTTTTGATTCTGAAGCCAACCCCATGACCAGCAAGACATGAATAATCAATTTATAACTTAAAAACCAAGCTTTGAGAGGAAAGTTTCATGACCATACCTGAGGTGACAACTCCTGTTTCTGGGCTTTCAGAGCAGTTTCTTGATGCAAGCTAGCTCCAATGACTCCCCTGGTGCTAATGGCAGGCTTGGAATGAAGTTTAGCAAGCTATTTCAAGGGTTACCAAACTGATATAGCAGAGAATGACCTTGGTGTACAGGCTGTTTTAGGTCAGTGTAATGGGTGGTTTGGACTCCTCTGAGTGTGATTGACTTGTTGGTGAAGAAAGATGAGGTGTTTGATGGCTGGCTTGTGAGATTCGAAGAGAACTGGTTCTGAGGGTGAAGAATGGTGGAGCTTAGGTCAGGCTTGTTTCAGGCTTGAGCTTTGGTGGTTTGAGGCCTATGGAGTGTATTGAGTTGGATGATGAAGAAAGTTTGAGTGTTTCTTGGCTGTGGAGGCAGATTCGATAGAAAATGCAATGTGGTGAGTTTTTGTGAATGTTGTGTTCTGGCCAGCTTCAATGCTCAATGCTTAGCTATATTGTCTCCAACTTGTGTGGATAGACTGTGAGGCAGGTTAGTAGGGTGGCTGTGTACTGTGCCAAGAGTATGGGAGTCTTTTGCAAAAAGGTCAATTTTGTGTCATTGAGAGTATGGGTCATGGCAGCAGCAGGTTCAAGTCTTGTCTTGCTCCAGCTAGGGTTGAGGAGAGCCCTTGGATTGCTTGTGGCTGACTGCAACATGTGGATGACAAGCTATGCTAGTTTTTGCAACTTGACAACTTTGTACTTTCTCATGATTTTGTGCCATACACATGAAACAATGCTTGCTGAATTTTGTGGCATGGCACTTCTTTTAGTCATGGCAATGTTGAGAAATCAGCTAGTGATCACATAATTCCTTGAAGCATGGATTTGCCAAGAATCCTCTTTTTGCACACTTATGGAAATGCTTTATGGAACTTTTGAAAATCAAGGCAAACAATGAAGAATCCCTTGGGCCAATTCTGTTTTTTAGGGCATATGTGGTCATGTGATGAAGTTTTGAAGTCACTTTGAAGTCACTAGAATGCTTGATACATGAATTTGCAAGTTTTCCATTTAGTGCATAACTTGAAATTTAGTGATTTTTGCCAACTTTAACAAACCATAACTTTTGATCCAAGATGAATTAGATCATGTTCTTGTACTTTTTGAAAAGGGAAAGATGAGATCTACAACTTTCATGACCAAAGTTTTTCCATTTGAAGCCTTTTTGGATCATGAATCAAGGCTTGAAAATTGGCCTAAAATGAGGCATTCTTGAAAAGTCAACTATGCCTCAAAAAGTCAACTTTTGCAAAAACTCCAAATTCTTGATTTTTATGAACTTCAACCTTCTTCCATGATCAAATAAAGATCATATACACTCAAAATGATGAAGATTACCCATTGGTTGGGTCATTGGGGGCCTCAGATGCCCTGATTTTGCACTGACTTGTCTGAAAAGTCAACTCTTGATCAGATGACTTCCCCATGGAATTTCTTCATGAAAATTGATATGCATACTCCCTATACCATATAGAGACCAATGGAGACAAGAATGACCAAAAAATTTGAGATTATGGCCTCTGAAACCAAAACCCTAATTTTAGGTCAACTGTGCAGTTCAACCTGGCTCTGCATCCACTCAAACCCTAGTTCTTGTGATTCCTCTGCAATTTGGACTTTGTGAGGATGTAACATGATACAAGAACACACATGGACCTCTTTGAGTTGATTGGTGGCTTTTGGAATGGCTCAAGAAGCATTGGGATTGCTCAGATCACAAACCCTAGGTGCAGATGCCTTAGAGACTATCCAGTGAATCAAACATGAGATATGAGATTGTATGATTGTGTTTATGCATATGAGATGATCACAAGCCATGGTGTGAATGGGTGAGGGCAAATTTGGGGTGTTTACAATGGCCCTTTGGTATGTAGCTCCAGCATTTTTTAAACCAAAGGGCATAACTACCCATTCGTAAGTCCCTATTGCTCCAAGACAACGAAAGGATGTTTTGGCAACATCTTCCTCTGCGATGAAGATTTGATTGTAGCCAGAGTATCCATCTAGCATGCTTAGGTACTCATGGCCTGCTGTAGAGTCTACTTACATTTTTGCTACTGGCATAGGATATTCATCCTTAGGGGTGGCTGAATTCAAGTCTCGAAAATCAATGCACACCCTCAATGTACCATTCTTCTTTATCATGGGTACAATATTTGCAATCCATTCGACATACCTGGTTGGGCGAATAAATTTGCATCCGAGAAGTCTTTCGACCTCTTCTTTTATTTTCGAAAAGACCTCTAGTGCAAACCGCCTTGGAGTTTTCTTTATAGGCTTCTTACCTTCTATGATAGGAAGCTTTAGTTCGACTAGGCTTCTATTGAGGCCAGGCATTTCGTCATAGTCCCATGTGAAGCCGTCTTTAAACTCTTTCAGCAACTAGACTAATCCGACTCTGAACTGGGGGTCCATATTAGCACTTATATAGGTTGGTCTTTTTTCTACTCCCAGTCATAGATTGATTTCTTCTAAAGGGTCCCGTGCCACCATCTTCAAGCTAGTTGATATTGGGTCTTTTTTGAACCCTAAAGGTTTGTCATCATAGATGGCGTCAAGCTTTTGATCCTGCCATTCTCCTATTTGGGTGTCTTTATCTTCTATATTAGTGCCCTGGTGAGGGCATGGTGGGTCTAAATTTTCTTCATTGGCTTCGATAGCCATATATTTTATTTCGGCTTCTAGAGTCGCTTTTAGTTTATTTTCGGCCATGTAGGCCGTCAATCTATTCAATGCTGATGCTTCACTCATCATTGTCGTCAAACTCGCTACCCCAGCCAGATGGATCTACATTAGAGGTTCCCCATTCATGGTTTGGTTCACCAATCACCTCCTTGTCCCATTGAAACCCATGTGTTGGATGTAGGTACATGGAACAAAAGGCATTATCTGATGCTTTTTTATCGAACTCAACTGGGTTACAAGGAGCTATGTGAGCCAGATTTCGGTCGAAGCTTCGACTGTTTACGTTGTTCACTTTAGTCATGAAGTAGCTTTGGTCTGCTTCGATGTTTTCGACAATGCCATCAGGGCGCTAGATGACTATGCGCTGATGCATGGACGAAGGGACAACTCCCACTCCATGGATCCACTCTCTTCCCAACAACAAGTTGTAGTTAGCCTTGAAATCTATAACTATAAGCATTGTTGGCCTGGTGATAGTGCCCACTGTCAGATCTACTTGAATAAAACCCATAGTTGTGCCCACTTTTCCTTCATAGTTCGACAAGAACATGTTGTGTAGTTTTGCATCAGAGTCATCTTTCCCAATTTTTCTTAGCATGTAATGGGGCATTAGATTCACTACAGCTCCCCCATCCACTAATATTTTGTTGACACCTACATTTTCGACCTTCCCTTTTATGAATAAAGGTTTCAAATGCCCCTCATTGATTCGTCTGGCTTCTCAAAGAATGTGTTCTGTTCTTCGACACAGTCGTTATTCATGATATAATAACACACGGGCCTTGGTCCCATAGTACTGTCTATCATGTTTTCTTCTTCGTATTCGATTTCCATCACCCTGTCATAGTCTCTAGGGAGGACTGACACTACATTGCATATTATGTCGAACGACCCTTCTTCGTCAGACTCAAAGTTTTAGTTGCTTCGTCACCTTCTAATATTGTGTTGGTGAGCTTTGACAACTGTAACATGTTGTTGGTACTGTTCCTTTTGTGAGGTTTGTCTTTCTCTGCTGCCTGAGTGTTTCTGCTAGACTCTGAGACTTTGTCTTTGTCAGTGTTTTTCTTCTTGACGTTGAGTCCATCTGCTGCTTCTTTCTCAGTCCTTTTCTACTTCTGGAATCTCCTCCATTGAGACTTTGACATTGGGCTTTTTCCTTTATAATTCTCTGAGGGGTACGATCCCTGCTTCTGTTTCCCAGTTTCTTTCTTTACTTCGACTGAAGATCCTCTCTGGACTTCGAAATTCTTCCATTTTCTTGGTCCTTGGGAATCTCTAATGGGTTGCACCCATCTATCATCAGGTACCTTTCCAGATGGTTTGTAGGTGTTGTAGTATCTGCCCCCAGGGTTTTGAAAGTGATACTTACCTTCTCTTAGATCACATCTACATGTTTCGACTGCTGGCCTTGGTCCCCAATTTCCTCTTATTTTGGTCTTTTCCACATCCTCCAAGTTTGATGCTGCTTTTCTATCGAATATGGCGCTGCATCTTGGACATAGCATTACTTCAGTCTTTTTCTTTTGACATCTTTGAATGAATTCTGTCAAGTTCTCATCTTCTTTTGGGTAGGCTATTCTTTGGTATTCCTCTCGATGGCGTTCCATTTTACTCTTCTCTTTACTCTCTCAAGAGGCTTCTACCATGTTGATATCTATTTTCTTTCCTCCAACAATGCTCAGCTTATCCATCTTCTTGATGAGGGCTTCTTCGACAGTTTCCACCCTGGCTTCTGCAGTGCTCTCGTTCGCAGTTTCGACAACATTGGCGAGGTTCCCAATATTATCTTCTTTTGCTTGGTCAGGAGCAACACCTTCAACAGTTTTTTCTTCATTGTTGAGGCCTTCAATAGCCTTCTTCTCAATGCTGAGGGAAACATCAGATTTTTCCTCAGTGTTCTCAAGGATGTCTTCCCAACCTGTTGGTTGGATTTTGTTGATATCAATATGGGCATTGACAGGAGCGGTGTATTTCACTAGGTAGTCGAACTTTCCGCTAGGCTCTCCTGTAACACCCTTCTACCCCATCAGAAGAGAATAATCGTTAAGTAAATAACGACTTGACAACAGACTGACAACAACAAGACTTGGCCGGACAGACCGACCTACTCTGATACCACTAATGTAACACCCTTCTACCCCAAAACAAAATATTTAAATAATATCAGAGTAATCATCGAGAAGGGTATCACATTTCATCATAATTCGAACAAACAGTGTCCTGTCCCGTAAGACGGGTTAATCAACATCAAGAATAACATATAGCATTTCGCAGCAGAATTTAAACTTCATATTTCAAAAATCATAATTGTTACTTCATAAACATAATTTTCTCCATCCTAAATTTCAACATCATATAATGAGAAAACAATTATCAAAGTAATAACATAACTGAAAACAGTTTAATAAATAAACCCCGTCCCAGTGTTACATGACACAGAGCAGGACACATAGACAAAAAGCACTTCTTAGGAACACTAAATCACGCTCCGAGACTCATGATAACTCCTCTTGCACTGCAAGCCTATTCTTTATCATCTGCAAGTTACCCACGAAAGAGGCAACATTTCCAAGCAGGCAGGGTGAGTAATCATAATATATCATAAACGTACAAGAATATAGAACACAAATAAAATAGTACAACATATCATGACATCATCAACTATAAAATTCAGCAACAACAACAACACGATCATGAAATTAAGCAACACAAACACAGTCATGAAATTCATCCAAAGTATGCAATTCTAACCATCCTGATATGCAATATGCATGTGGTACCAATTTCATCATGAGATGGATACATGACCATCAACCCTCCACAAAGGAGCACATCGTAAATCATCGAGACACTTCAATCCACATAATGGGATTAAAGCAATTAAATAGGCCGAAGCACCATTGTGAATATTATGAAATACAATGATGCTCTACATCGTAAAATTCATCAAAATAATTCGCATCATTCATTTCACATCATCAAACCAATCATCAAATAACATATATATCATCATGACATTACACCCAGAACATTGGTTCTATAACCACTCTGACACATCAAGAATTGACCCGTGCCCCATAAATTATGAGGCAATTACAAGGTTATTTCATAAATTCATTTATATAAAAACTATTTCATTTTTCTCATTTTTATTCATCAAAATAAAGTTCAGTTTATGCTCTTTCCGACGCTTCAAACGGAATGCTAATCGGACTTACGGTTTGAAAGTTATGGATTTTTAAAGAATTAAAATTTGCCTCTCAAACAGTGTTAACCGGTTAACCCATAGCGTTAACCGGTTAACGTCTGCGAAACCTCAGAAAACACCCAAAATTTTCCATGGTTAACTGGTTAACCCATAGAGTTAACCGGTTAACGCAGGTTTTACAGCAGTTTTCTGCTACTCAAATGTTGACTGCTTTATAACCTCAAAACCCCCAAATCCCATTACGGGTTCCACCTCAAATCACCCAAAAATCACTCAAAACACCAATAATTCACCAACAACATCATGATAACAATTATACAATCAATTATGTGATTCAACTCACTTTTACCACTCTAATTCATCAAGATATTTCTCATAAACTCAACCTAACTCAAAAACCCAAAAACTCATAAAACTCATACAATCCTAAACTATTCATAATCCAATTCCTAAACATTTACAATAGAATATAAAAACTCCCCATACCTTAGAGAATTTCGCCGCTTAACACTCTTCTCTGGGGTTCTCCACAGCCTCCTGACTCTGAGCTTCTTCTTTCTTCAGAGCACTTCACCAAACACGATAGCAAATGAGAAAACTGATCGTGTATTTCTTTTTACCAAAACACATCCCAGTTAAGTCTTTTCCCTATTTACCCTCATATATTTCACAAAAGGACCACCTTACCATTTTTCTTTAATATATTTTTAATAATAATAATAATAATAAAATAGTATAATAAAACACTATTTATCCTTATTATATAAAAATACTCTTTTTCTCCAAAATTCTTTAATTAACCCAAACTCTACAATTTTTCTAAATTAATTAAATAAATGACTAAATAATTAAATTTAGATTTTCGGGATGTTACAACTCTCCCCTACTTAAAGAATTTTCGTCCTCGAAAATTACCTGGAGTTAATAGAGTCGGATACGACTCCCTCATCTGATCTTCCCGCTCCCAAGTCCAACTTTCTCCAGCTAGTCCTCTCTACAATACCTTCACTAAAGCAATTTCCTTGCCTCGTAGTTGCTTCAATTCTCTACCATCAATCCTCACTGGTAAAGCTTCAATCGTCAGATTATCTCTCACTTGAACATCATCTATCTGAATTACATGCAACGGGTCCGGAATGTACTTCCTCAAATGTGATACATGGAATACATCATGTAAATTCGCAAGAAAGGGAGGTAAAGCCACTCGATAGGCCACTTCCCCTATCCTCTGCATAATCTGATACAGACCGACAAAACATGGAGTGAGCTTTCTATATTTCAAAGCTCTTCCCACACCAGTCATAGGAGTAACTCTTAAGAACACATGATCTCTCTCTTGGAACTCAAGTGCTTTCCTTCTCTTATCGTGATAACTCTTTTGACGAATTTGCGACGTTTTCATCCTTTCCTGAATTTTTTTTATCTTTTCAGTTGTTTCTTGGACAATCTCTGGCCCAAGCACTAAACTCTCTCCTGACTCATACCAAAATAATGGAGAACGACAACGTCTACCATACAACGCCTCATGTGGAGCCAACCCGATACTAGCATGAAAATTGTTATTGTACGTAAACTCGACCAACGACAAATGACTATCCCAAGAATCACCTTGATCTAATACACAAGCCCTCAGCAAATCTTCTAAAGATTGGATTGTTCTTTCCGTCTGGCCATCCGTTTGCGGGTGATAAGCAGAACTCATCCTCAAATTAGTACCCAAGGCATCCTGCAAACTCTTCCAAAACCTCGACGTAAACCGCGGATCTCTATCCGATACAATACTTGAAGGTACACCATGCAACTTCAAAATTTCCTCAATATAAATCTCAGCTAACCTTTGCATGGAATGGTTAATCTTCATCGACAAGAAGTGTGCCGACTTAGTTAACAGGTCAATAATTACCCAAATCGAATCATTACCTCTAGCAGTCTTAGGTAACCCAATCACGAAATCCATGGAAATACTATCCCATTTCCACTCAGGAACATTCAATGGTTGCATCATACCTGAATGTCTCTGATGTTCTATCTTTGACTTCTGACATGTCAAACAAGCATATACAAATTCAGCAATGTCTCTTTTCATACCCGGCCACCAAAACAACCTGCGTAAATCCTGATACATCTTCGTAGCACCAGGATGAACACTCAGTCGACTCTTGTATCCCTCTTCTAAAATACTCTTTTTAATTCCTATAATATCCGGAACACATACTCTATCTCAGAATCTCAAAACACCATCTTCATCAACTCGAAAGTCACCTGCATTACCTTGATCAACCAACATCAATTGATCAACTAATTTCAAATCAGATTTCTGACCCTTACGAATCTCTTCCAAAATCTCACAGGTCAGCTTTAACATTCCCAATTTCACACCATCAGTAGTAGTTTCACATAACAAGCTCATGTCTCTGAATTGCTCGATCATTTCCAATTCTTTCACCATAAGCATCGAAATATGCAACGACTTCCTACTCAAAGCATCAGCCACAACATTTGCCTTACCAGGATGGTAATTTAGATCAAAATCAAAATCTTTCAATAATTCAAGCCACCGCCTTTGTCTCATATTTAACTCTTTCTGATCAAACAAGTACCTTAAACTTTTGTGATCACTGAATACTTTAAATTTCGAACCAAACAAGTAGTGCCTCCAAATCTTAAGCACAAACACCACAGCTTCTAACTCTAAGTCGTGAGTAGGATAGTTCTTATCATGAACTCTTAACTATGTAGAAGCATAAGCAACCACCTTATTATCCTGCATGAAAACTCCACCATGACCCATCTTGGAAGCATCACAATAAACTACAAAGGACTCATCTGGATTCGGTAAGACCAACACTAGCGCAGTCATTAATCTTTTCTTCAGTTCTATGAAACTCTCTTCACAAGCAACATCCCACACATACGCTTGACCCTTCTTAGTCAATTGCGTCAACGGTAAAGCTATCTTAGAAAAACCTTCAATGAACTTACGATAGTAACCAGCCAACCCAAGAAAACTACAAATTTTTGTAGCTGACTTCGGAGTTTCCCACTGCAATACCGCATCAATTTTTGAAGGATCCACCGAAATTCCACCACTTGAAATTACATGGCCGAGGAAACTTACTTCCTTTAACCATAATTCACACTTAGATAATTTAGCAAACAATTTCTTTTCTTTCAACACTTGCAACACAACCCTCAAATGCTCAACATGTTCCTCTTCTGATTCAGAATATAGCAAGATATCATCTATGAAAACCACCACGAATTTATCAAGATACTCATGAAAGATCCTATTCATATATTCCATAAACAAACCAGGCGCATTAGAAACCCCAAACGCCATCACCGTATACTCGTAATGCCCATATCTCGTCCTGAAAGTTGTCTTCGGAATATCATCAGCGTTAACTCGAATCTGATGATAACCAGACCTCAGATCAATTTTACTAAAGACACAAGCACCTACTAGATGATCCATCAAATCATCGATCCTCGGAAGTGGGTACTTATTCTTGATAGTCACTTTATTCAACTGTCGGTAATCGACACACAATCTCATACTTCCATCCTTCTTCTTAACAAGCAACACCGGAGCACTCCAAGGAGAAACATTGGGTCTAATGAACCTCTTCTCTAATAATTCTTCTAATTGTTTCTTCAACTCATTCAACTCTGAAGACGACATTCTATAAGGTGCCATCGAGACAGGACTCGTACCCGGCACTAAGTCCACAGAAAAATCAATTTCATATTCCGGTGGTAAATCACTTATATCACCAGGAAACACATCTTGAAACTCACAAACCACAGGCAACTCTGCACTCACAGTCTTATCATCAACTTGCAATGATGTAGACACTGTAAACATTAAAGCTTCATTCAATACAAGTTCATCCACTTTCTTAGCAGATAAAAACATCAACTCACCATTCTCTCTCAATTTAGGGAACTTCACTGTCTTACTATAACAGTTAATATGAACATAATTGAATTCCAACCAGTTCATACCAAAGATAACATCGATTTGGTGTAATGGTAGGCACACCAAATCCATCACAAAATTCTTCTAAAAAATTGTCAAAAGACACTTCAAACAAACAAGCATGGTAGTCACAGAACCATTAGTAGGAGTCTCTATTATCATATTACCGTTCATATTAGACAACTTTAAACCCAATCTATTAGCACACTCAAGAGAAATAAATGAATGTGTAGCTCCAGTGTCAATAATAGCAATAAACTCAGTATTATTAATAAAACAGGTACCTCTGATCAAGTTGTCCTTCTTTGGAGCTTCTGAACCAGCTAACGCAAAAACTCTCCCAGCATTCTGAGCAGTAGCAGCATTCTTCTTTGGTTTCTGGAATTGGGCACTGATATGCCCCTGTTCACCACAATTGTAACAGGTTGGGCCCTCATTAGGACAATCACTCATCTTCTTCCCAAGCTTACCACAACGGTAACACTTCATAACTCTGGCGGTACACACATCGTCCTTATGACCTGCCTCTCTATACTTGTAACACGTAACATGTACATTAGCAGCTCCCCTACTTTGCTTCTTCTCATCAGATGCCTTCTGCTTCCCTTTATCACCAGTAGTCACATAAGGTTTCCCTCTATACTGACTCTTGTCTTTCTTCTCGCTCAGCTGTTTATCGTGAGCTGACCGAGCTCGGCTGTTTTCGTCATAAATACGACTCTTATCAACCAACTCTGCATACTCGCGAATATTGAAATTTTGTGGTCAGGTATGAGATGTCCTAAGAGATGTCCCAACACTTGACAGACTTAACCAAAACTTAAATAGCAAGAAAAATAAACAACACAGAAGTTTGTTAACCCAGTTCAGTGTATAACCACACTTACATCTGGAGGCTACCAAGCCAGGAGGAAATCCATTATAAGTAATATTAATTCTAGACTTAAACCACCCTGTTTAATCTATCACTTAATAACTACCCAATGCAATTTCTACCTAAGACACAACTTAGATAAGAGTACCCTACTCACTCCCCCTCAATCACACAGTGATTTTGTTTACAAGTTTAATGAAATTGAAGTCATACTTCAAACAAAAACAGCTTGATCTTACTTCACAGTTTCAATCAAGTCACAAATGCACTTTTGCTTAAAAGCTCATAAAGTGGTACAATATAAAACACCTGCTATTAAAACACTAGACACCCTATTTGGTCTTCTGAAATTCTTACTCAATTCTGTGAGTTTCTGTTCATTAAATAGGTATTTGTAATTTTGGGCTTTCTGTAGAATGTTCCAGCCCTAATGCGCATGCAGCTTCCACCTTGAATTAGGGTTTGTTACTTCCTAGATTCTAGGTGAATTAGGTCTTCTGTTTTTAATCTGAATCCTCAATATAACATTCCCTACAGATGCGCCTTGCTCTGTTTTTATCAATCAATAATCAATTCCAGATAACTCTCCTTAAATATCTCTGATCAGTTAGACATTAAGTAATTCTGGTAGCAGGTTTGAGATGTCTCAACATCTGTTGGGACATCCTGAAAAACTGAACTTAAGTCATTTACACAATGTCCCAACATCTGATGAGACATCCTGAAATAAGTTCATATACTCTGTTTGATAATGTCCCAACATTTGATAGGACATTCTGAACTGAATTCAATATTTCTTGTTGGTCAAAAATTCTACCAATTCAAGACATCTACAAACTCCCCCTTTGGCTAATTTTTGGCTAACATCTTTTCTGGTTTTCAGAGTGCAACAGAAGTTCTTTTTATCAGAGTATAACATGACTTTTCTGTTGATTCAATTTTGAGATTACTCCCCCTCAAAAATATATGTATCCAGTCTTGTTGCAACAGAAATATTTATCAAAACACACTGATTCAGTTCAGACTTAAACAAACAGATTTTTCATTCATAATTAAACAGCAATACAATTTGTTGTTGTTGTTCTCCCCCTTGTTAGACACAAATTATGGGGCCAAAGACACTAATCCAGAAATACAATGCAGTGCTGTCATTACAATTTGCCTCACATACAATGATCACTCAGACTCCTCACTTTCAGTTTCTTCATCAGCTTCAGTTTCTTCATCAGATGCAGCTTTCTGATCTCCTTCACTCTCCAGCCTTTGAATGATTTCCTCAAGTTTCTGCTTTCTAGCTTCAAGCTCTTTGCAAGTGCTCTTGATTTCAGCAATTAATGCCTTCTTGGAGATTGGAGTCTTAGCATTTGAAGAACCTGCAGATGTCCCAGAAGGTGCTTCAACATCTGCTGCATGATGACTGAGGAACAGTTTGTAGTGAAATGCCAGGGGGCTTTCTCTCTTGCAGACTGTGTCCTTCTCAGTGAGAATCCCAGGGTATTGACTTAGAACTATACCACATAGCAAAGAGGGAAAAGCTATTGGCAGCTTTGTTGCAGAAGAGCCGGCATGCTTCAAGGTCTGATCAAAAATGTAAGCACCATAATCCAACTTAGTCTGAGTTCCCACAACATAGATAAACCTGGCCAGACCAGTGGATATTGAAGATGTGTGGTTTGTAGGCACCCAGTTTGCTGTTCCAATCCTGTTCAGCATGGCATATTTTCTTGTTAACATGCTCACTGAGAGCTTTCCTTTAACAGGCCATGCCTTGACCTGGTTTGCAGTGATAACCTTGCAGACTTGGTTATCTGTTTTACCTAGCTCATTTGGTCCATCTGTTTCTCTTCCTAGGTATTGGTTGATGATTTGAGGAGAGAACTCTACACACCTACCTCTAACAAAGACTTTTCTAAATTCAGAGGACTTACCATTGGCACAATCCTCCTGAAGATTAACAATGAATTCTTTGACAAGAAGTTCATAGCAGGGAGAGAGATCTGAGACTGTTTTGAAGAGGCCTGCAGCAGAGATGAGATCAATCAGTTCAGTGCACTCAATTGCATTACTGCTCAGTTCTCTTTCAAGGGCAACCCTTCTTTGGTACACAAACTTCCATATGTTAACACTGGAGACAAGATGGAATGAGATGTTGTCCAAGGGAGCTTCTGGAACAGCAGTTGAAGCCCTAGATGGTGCTGGTTTCTTCTTGGGAGGAGATGTTGGGACATCTAATTCAACATCTGAGTTTGATGGGGTAACAACTTTCCTCTTCTGGGTTTGGACTTTACTCCATTGTTTTGTTGGACCAAAGGCAGCTTTAGCTTTGCCTTTCTTTGGTGTAGCTTTCTTCTTCTCAGGAATTTCAGGTTCAGCTTGCATCTTTCCTTTCCTGGACCTGAGCCTTTTGGCTATGCTAGGTCTAACAGAGGCTATGATCTCTGTATCAGAGTCCTATTCCAGGTTCACCACTGGAGGAGATTGAGCAGTCTCCTCTTCAGCTGGTTGATCAGCAGAGATTTGATCTTCATTTGAGGCTTTGGTCTGATCCTCAGAGACTTCTTCATTACTTTCATTTGATGCCTTTTTCTGGTCCTCAGTTTGTTCAATATCAGCATCAGCTGAGTTCTTTTTCTCATCTTCAGATGTTCCAACATCTATTAGGACATCCTGTTGAACAGGAGTGTCCTCTGCAGCTTGAGCTTGTTCTTCTTGAGGTGCAGGCATGGTGTTCAGAGGAATAGAAATCCCACTAACCACTCTCTGTTCAAAAAGAATCTTGTTGACTATCTCCTTGATGGAAGCATCCACATAGTCAGAAGATTTTGGAGGCATGTTTGCTGGAGAAGGAATGCCTCCTTTGGATTTGCTGCAGACTTGATCTTTAGCTCTTTTAGGGGTTCTTGGCTTTTTAGCATGAGAAGCACTTCCTCTGAGTTCGTCCAATGGGGTTGATTTCATTGGTACCACAGAGATGGGAGTTGCATGAACTACGTCTTCTTTGTTGAGAACTTCTTCAGGAGTGTTAGGGTTTTGAGACATTGTTAAGGAAGATGGATGAAGAGCTTTAGGGTTGATGATTTCTGAAGTACATCTAGTTATGTGATTCACTTGTGATAGTATGATGAGAATCTTGATAGCTGATTATAAGCAGTTACTAAATAAGTAGCCGTTACATTGCAAATTATTAGGAATGGAATTCCCAAGGTTCTTGTCCAGACTGGTTTTGCCATCTGGAACTTATGCCATACAATGTCATATGACATGTTGGCACATCTCATTAACTGCTAAATATCACATAAACAGATTCCCAGTTTGCCCCTTAAGTTCTCAAATTGTGTAGCATCCAATGCTTTGGTAAAGATATCAGCTAACTGCAGATTTGTAGCTACATGTTCCAATGAAATCACCTTTTCTTCTACAAGATCTCTGATGAAATGATGTCTGATATCAATATGCTTGGTCCTGCTATGTTGGATAGGATTCTTTGATATGTTTATTGCACTTAAGTTGTCACAGTACAATGTCATGACATCCTGTGGAACATTGTACTCAGTGAGCATTTGCTTCATCCAAACCAAATGAGAACAACTGCTGCCAGCTGCTATATATTCAGCTTCAGCTGTAGATAAGGATACACAATTTTGTTTCTTACTGAACCAAGAAATCAAATTGTTTCCTAGAAAGAAGCATCCTCCTGAAGTGCTTTTTCTGTCATCAGCACTTCCAGCCCAATCAGCATCACAGAAGCCAGTGAGAATTGGTTTGCAACCATGAAAGTACATTATGCCATAGTCACAAGTACCATTAACATATTTAAGAATTCTCTTGACTTGATTGAGATGACTGACTTTTGGATCAGCTTGATATCTTGCACATACACCTACTGCAAATGCTATGTCAGGTCTGCTAGCAGTCAAGTATAACAAGCTTCCAATCATGCTTCTGTATAAGCTTTGATCTACATTCTCACCCTTTTCATCTTTAGTCAGCTTTAAATGTGTGGGGGCAGGAGTTCTCTTATGAGTGGCATTTTCCATTCCAAATTTCTTGACTATGTTCTTGGTATACTTGCTTTGGGAAATGAACATTGAGTCTTCCATTTGCTTTATTTGCAGACCAAGAAAGTAGGTTAACTATCCTACTAGACTCATTTCAAATTCAGATTCCATCTGCTTGACAAAATGTTTGACCATCCTGTCAGACATCCCACCAAAGACAATGTCATCAACATATATTTGAGCAATCATGACATTTCCTTCTTCATCTTTAACAAACAGGGTTTTGTCAATTCCACCTTTTCTGTACCCTTGCTTGATAAGAAATGTGGTCAGTCTTTCATACCATGCCCTTGGAGCTTGCTTCAAAACATAAAGTGCCTTCTTTAGTTTGTATACATGATTTGGACAGCTTGGATCAACAAATCCTTTAGGTTGTTCTATATATACCTCTTCATTAAGATAGCCATTTAAAAAGGCACTTTTCACATCCATTTGAAATAGCTTGAACTTTAAGATACAAGCAATTCCCAAAAGTAGTCTGATTGATTCAAGCCTTGCTACTGGTGCAAAGGTTTCATCAAAGTCTACTCCTTCAATTTGAGTGTATCCTTGAGCTACAAGTCTAGCTTTGTTCTTTGTAACAACTCCTTGTTCATTTGACTTGTTCTTATACACCCATTTTGTTCCAATCACATTTATGTCATCAGGTCTAGGAACAAGATTCCACACTTCATTCCTTGTGAATTGACCTAATTCCTCTTGCATAGCACAAATCCAGTATTCATCAGTAAGAGCTTCCTTGATGTTTTTAGGTTCTATTTTGGAAACAAAACAAGAACCTGAAATCACTTCTCTTGATCTAGTGCTTACACCTCTGTTGGGATCACCAATTATCAAATCTTTGGGATGATCCTTCTGTATTCTGATGGAGGGAGGTTTGCTGGATTCTTCTGTCCTTGTATCAGTTTGAGTGAAGTTATAATGATCATTCTTTTCTTCAGCTTCAATCTTGATATCAGCAGATGTTCCAACATCTTCTGGGACATCTGTAGGAGCATCATCAATTATCACATTTATGGACTCCATGATAACCTTGTTTCTAGAATTAAATACTCTATATGCTCTGCTGTTTATGGAGTATCCAAGGAAAATCCCTTCATCACTTTTAGGATCCATTTTTCTTCTTTGCTCCCTATCTGCCAGAATATAACATTTACTTCCAAATACATGGAAGTACTTAACTGTGGGTTTTCTGCCCTTCCAGACTTCATATATTGTGGACAAAGTTCCTTTCCTTAAAGTAACTCTGTTATGGATGTAACAGGCAGTGTTCATAGCTTCAGCCCAGAATTACAGAGGTAACTTTTTAGCATGGATCATAGCTCTTGCTGATTCTTGAATAGTTCTATTCTTTCTTTCAACAATCCCATTCTGTTGAGGAGTGATTGGTGAAGAATATTCATGATTGATTCCTTCTGAAGAGCAGAAATCTAAGAACTTTTGGTTCTCAAATTCTTTTCCATGATCACTTCTTATTCTGATCACACAGCTGGATTTTTCCCTTTGTAATCTTTGACATAATTCTTTGAATACATCAAATACATCAGACTTTTCTTTGATGAAATTTATCCATGTATATCTTGAAAAGTCATCAACCACAACATAGGCATACCTCTTACCACCAAGGCTTTCAACCTGCATAGGTCCCATCAGATCCATATGCAAAAGTTCCAAAACTTTGGAAGTTGTCAGATGTTGGAGCTTTGGATGGGACATCTTGGTTTGCTTGCCTATTTGACATTCACCACATATTTTGCCATCATCAATCTTCAGTTTAGGAATACCTCTTACAGCATCCATATATATTATCTTCTTTATGCCTCTGAAATGAAGATGACCTAGTCTTTGGTGCCATAGTTTCACTTTTTCTTCTTTAGCTAAAGAACAAGTTGAAGTGAGACTGAGGTTTTGGGATTCCCACATGTAACAGTTGTCTTTAGATCTGGCTCCTCTCATGACAACCTCTTGTTCTTTGTTAGTCACTATACATTCAGTTTTGGTAAAGTTTACACTGTACCCTTGATCACATAGTTGACTTATGCTGATCAGGTTAGCAGTTAAACCTTTAACTAGCAGCACATCATCTAGTCTTGGAACATCTTGACAATCCAAGTTCCCAACTCCCTTGATTTCTCCTTTAGCTCCATCTCCAAAAGTTACATACCTGGATGAATGTGACTTTAAGTTTACTAGCAGATTCTTCAATCCAGTCATGTGTCTTGAACATCCACTGTCAAAGTACCAGTCTTCTTTAGCTGATACTCTTAGTGATGTATGTGCTATATATGCAGTACTTTTCTTTGACCATTTGAGTTGAGATTTCTTTTGATGCCTCTGCCCTGTGTGTTGTTCATCAGCTGATCTCCAAGCTTGATTGTTGATCTTGTTCTTGTAGCTTTGATCAGCCTCAGTGCTAGCTTTTGGTCTCCATACCTTCTTGATGACTTCTGTCTTCTGCTTAGGAGGTTGCTGATTTCTTTGATGTTTATGCAGCACTTTCTTGTTAACTTCTATTTTATTCTTGGAAGGTTGCTGATACATCTGATTTGGATATCCATGCAGCTTATAACAATGAGGTTTGATATGTCCAAATCTTCCACAGTGATGGCATCTCCATCTTTGATACTTCTTCTTCATTTTGTTCTTTCCAGAATGTTGAGACATCTGTTGGAACATTATGTTTGACTTTGTGTTCTTTTCCTGATGTTGAAGCATCTGTTGGGACATCTTGTTTGACTGTATGGATTTTGAATTTGTTTTGCTAGAGCTAGCTTCATCTTTATGTACTCTGTTAAATCCCAGTCCACTTTTATCCCCTGAGTGCTTATTGTTGTTGAGAATAACATCCAGTGTATTTGAGCTGCTGTTCAACATTCTAACAGATTTGGACATATGTTCCAACTTGGAGTTGAGAAGACTTACTTCACTTTCCAAGGTGTCAATGATCTCTTGATCACTTGTTTTTTCATCTTCTAATGCCTCATTCTGCTTCTTTAGCTTTATAACCTCACTGCATATTTCAGAACTTCTTTTGTATAGATCTTTGAATGCTTGCTCAAGTTCTTCATAAGTAAGTTCTCCATCACTGGATTCACTTTCAGACTCACATAATCCAGCTAAAGCAGTGATATGCTTAGCTGATTCTTCTTCTGAATCACCTCCTGAGTCTTCATCAGACCAGGTCACAGAGAGTCCTTTCTTTTGCCTTTTTAAGTAGGTAGGACATTCATTCCTGATGTGTCCATATCCTTCACATCCATGGCATTTGACTCCTTTTTCTTGACTGGTCTTTTCAGCATAATTTGACCTTCTGTTAGCATCATAAGGTCTCTTGTTCTCAGAAGAGTTTGTGTATCTTCCACTGGGTTTGGATTTGCCTTCCATTCCTCTGAGAATCTGTTTGAATTGTCTTCCAAGCATAGCAAGGTTGTCTGATAAGCTTTTATCATTTTCTGATTCATCATCTTCTTCTTCATCAGTATTTGACACCAAGGCTATGCTTTTGTTCTTTTTAACATTTGTGTCAGTCATTCTCATCTCAAAAGTTTGAAGGGAACCAATGAGTTCTTCAACTTTCATAGAGCATATGTCTTGAGCTTCTTCTATTGCTGTGACTTTCATGTCAAATCTTTTTGGCAAAGATCTGAGGATTTTTCTTACAAGCTTTTCATCAGTCATCTTTTCTCCCAAAGCTCCATAAGTATTGGCTACTTCTAGAATGTTCATGTAGAATTCATGAACTGTCTCATCTTCCTTCATTCTCAAGTTTTCAAACTTGGTGGTGAGAAGTTGAAGTCTTGACATCTTTACTTTTGATGTTCCTTCATGAGTTGTTTTGAGAGTATCCCACACATCTTTGGCTAGCTCACAATGATGAACAAGTCTGAAGATGTTCCTATCAATGCCATTGAATAAAGCATTTAAGGCCTTTGAGTTTCCTAGTGCTGAATCTTCTTCTTCCTTACTCCATTCTTCTTCAGGTTTCAGCACTTTTGATCCATCTTTGGTATCTTGGACAGGATAATCCCATCCAATGTTGACTGCTCTCCATGCCCTGTTGTCAAGTGATCTTAAGAATGCAATCATTCTTGGCTTCCAGTAGTCATAATTAGATCCATCCAGAATAGGTGGTCTATTTACTGACCCTATATCTCTGTCCATGTTACAGAATTTGTATTCCCTAGATCTCACCCAGTATAAACAGGCAGGGTGCCTGCTCTGATGCCAATTGAAATTCTGTGGTCAGGTATGAGATGTCCTAAGAGATGTCCCAACACTTGACAGACTTAACCAAAACTTAAATAGCAAGAAAAATAAACAACACAGAAGTTTGTTAACCTAGTTCAGTGTATAACCACACTTACATCTGGAGGCTACCAAGCCAGGAGGAAATCCACTATAAGTAATATTAATTCTAGACTTAAACCACCCTGTTTAATCTATCACTTAATAACTACCCAATGCAATTTCTACCTAAGACACAACTTAGATAAGAGTACCCTACTCACTCCCCCTCAATCACACAGTGATTTTGTTTACAAGTTTAATGAAATTGAAGTCATACTTCAAACAAAAACAGCTTGATCTTACTTCACAGTTTCAATCAAGTCACAAATGCACTTTTGCTTAAAAGCTCATAAAGTGGTACAATATAAAACACCTGCTATTAAAACACTAGACACCCTATTTGGTCTTCTGAAATTCTTACTCAATTCTGTGAGTTTCTGTTCATTAAATAGGTATCTGTAATTTTGGGCTTTCTGTAGAATGATCCAGCCCTAATGCGCATGCAGCTTCCACCTTGAATTAGGGTTTGTTACTTCCTAGATTCTAGGTGAATTAGGTCTTCTGTTTTTAATCTGAATCCTCAATATAACATTCCCTACAGATGCGCCTTGTTCTGTTTTTATCAATCAATAATCAATTCCAGATAACTCTCCTTAAATATCTCTGATCAGTTAGACATTAAGTAATTCTGGTAGCAGGTTTGAGATGTCTCAACATCTGTTGGGACATCCTGAAAAACTGAACTTAAGTCATTTACACAATGTCCCAACATCTGGTGAGACATCCTGAAATAAGTTCATATACTCTGTTTGATAATGTCCCAACATTTGATAGGACATTCTGAACTGAATTCAATATTTCTTGTTGGTCAAAAATTGTGCCAATTCAAGACATCTACAAATATGTTGGCACCCAATTCTCTGCTTAATTTCAGATCTCATCCCATTCTCAAACTTAAGGCACTTGGAAAGTTCAGCATCTGCCTTGTTGTAGTGAGGACAAAACTTCACCAGCCTTTCAAATTTGGCAGCATACACTGCCACTGCCATGTTTCCTTGCTTCAGTTCAAGGAATTCTACCACCAACTTACCACGAGCATCTTCAGGAAAATACTTCTTAAGGAACTCTGCCTTAAACACAGTCCAAGTCACCACAACAACCTCATCCTCTAGACGCTGACGAGTATTATCCCACCAGTCGTCAGCTTCCTCAGACAACATATGAGTCCCAAATTGAACTTTATGTGCGTCAGCACATGCCATCACTCTGAAAATCATCTCAATTGCCTTGAGCCTCTTCTGTGTGCCTGCCGGGTCATGAGTTCCTTCAAACACAGGTGGATTATTCCTCTGGAATTTCTCCAAGGCACGAAATTCATCATGCGCATTGTTACGAGCAGTAGTTTGAGCAAGAGCTGTAATAGCATCAACGATAGCACGCGTGTTGTTTCCAGCCATTCTGCACAACATCAGAAGAGAATAATCATTAAGTAAATAACGGCTTGACAAAAGTCTGACAACAACAAGACTTGGCCGGATAGACCGACCTGCTCTGATTCCACTAATGTAACACCCTTCTACCCCAAAACAAAATATTTAAATAATATAAGAGTAATCATCGATAAGGGTATCACATTTCATCATAATTCGAACAAACAATGTCCTGTCCCGTAACATGGGTTAATCAACATCAAGAATAACATATAGCATTTCACAGCGGAATTTAAACATCATATTTCAAAAATCATAATAGTTACTTCATAAACATAATTTTCTCCATCCTAAATTTCAACATCATATAATGAGAAAACATTCATCAAAGTAATAACATAACTGAAAACAGTTTAACAAATAAACCCCGTCCCAGTGTTACATGACACAGAGCAGGACACATTGACCAAAACCACTTCTTAGGAACACTAAAGCACGCTCCGAGACTCATGAAAACTCCTATTGCACTGCAAGCCTATTCTTTATCATCTGCAAGTTACCCACGAAAGAGGCAACATTTCCATGTAGGCAGGGTGAGTAATCATAATATATCATAAACTTACAAGAATATAGAACACAAATAAATTAGTACAACATATCATGACATCATCAACTATAAAATTCAGCAACAACAACAACACGATTATGAAATTAAGCAACACCAACACAGTCATGAAATTAATCCAAAGTATGCAATTTTAACCATCCTGATATGCAATATGCATGTGGTACAAATTTCATCATGAGATGGATACATGACCATCAACCCTCCACAAAGGAGCAAATCGTAATTCATCGAGACACTTCAATCCACACAATAGGATTGAAGCAATTAAATAGGCCGAAGCCCCATCATGAATGTTATGAAATGCAATGATGCGCTACATCGTAAAATTCATCAAAATAATTTGCATCCTTCATTTCACATCAGCAAACCAATCATCAAATAATCATATATATCATCATGACATTACACCCAGAACACTGGTTCTATAACCACTCCAACACATCAAGAATTGACCCGTACCCCATAAATTATGAGGCAATTACAAGATTATTTCATAAACTCATTTATAAAAACTATTGCATTTTTCTCATTTTTATTCATCAATTTTTTTTTCAGTTTATGCCCTTTCTGACGCTTCAAACGGAATGCGAATCGGACTTACGGTCTGAAAGTTATGGATTTTTAAAGAATTAAAATTTGCCTCTCAAACAGTGTTAACCGGTTAACCCATAGCGTTAACCGGTTAACGCCTGCGAAACCTTAGAAAACACCCAAAATTTTCCATGGTTAACTGGTTAACCCATAGAGTTAATCGGTTAACGCACGTTTTACAGCAGTTTTCGGCTACTCAAATGCAGACTGCTTTATAACTTCAAAACCCCCAAATCCCATTACGGGTTCCACCTCAAATCACCCAAAAATCACTCAAAAACATCAACCAATCACCAACAACATCATGATAACAATTATACAATAATTATGTGATTCAACTCACTTTTACCACTCTAATTTATCTAGATTTTTCTCATAAACTCAACCTAACTCAAAAACCCCAAAACTCATAAAACTCATACAATCCTAAACTATTCATAATCTAATTCCTAAACATTTACAATAGATTATAAAAACTCCCCATACCTTAGAGAATTTCGCCGCTTAACACTCTTCTCTGGGGTTCTCCACAGCCTCCTGACTCTGAGCTTCTTCTTTCTTCAGAACACTTCACCAAACACGATAGCAAATGAGAAAACTGATCGTGTATTCTTTTTTACCAAAACACATCCCAGTTAAGTCTTTTCCCTATTTACCCTCATATATTTAACAAAAGGACGACCTTACCATTTTTCTTTAATATATTTTTAATAATAGTAATAAAATAGTATAATAAAACACTATTTATCCTTATTATATAAAAATACTCTTTTTCTCCAAAATTCTTTAATTAACCCAAACTCTCCAATTTTTCTAAATTAATTAAATAAATGACTAAATAATTAAATTTAGATTTTCGGGATGTTACAACTCTCCCCTACTTAAAGAATTTTCGTTCTCGAAAATTACCTGGAGTAAATAGAGTCGGATACGACTCCCTCATCTGATCTTCCCGCTCCCAGGTCTAACTTTCTCCAGCTGGTCCTCCCCACAATACCTTCACTAAAGCAATTTCCTTGCCTCGTAGTTGCTTCAATTCTCTACCATCAATCCTCACTGGTAAAGCTCCAATCGTTAGATTATCTCTCACCTGAACATCATCAATCTGAATTACATGCAACGGGTCCGAAATGTACTTCCTCAAATGTGATACATGGAATACATCATGTAACTTCGCAAGAGAGGGTGGTAAAGCCACTCGATAGGCCACTTCCCCTATCCTCTGCATAATCTGATACAGACCGACAAAACATGGAGTGAGCTTTCTAGATTTCAAAGCTCTTCCCACACCAGTCATAGGAGTAACTCTTAAGAACACATGATCTCTCTCTTGGAACTCAAGTGTTTTCCTTCTCTTATCGTGATAACTCTTTTGACGACTCTGCGACATTTTCATCCTTTCCTGAATTATTTTTATCTTTTCAGTTGTTTCTTGGACAATCTCTGGCCCAAGCACTAAACTCTCTCCTGACTCATACCAACATAATGGAGTACCACAACGTCTACCATACAACGCCTCATATGGAGCCATCCCGATACTAGCATGAAAACTGTTATTGTACGTAAACTCGACCAACAACAAATGACTATCCCAAGACCCTCCTTGATCTATTACATAAGCTCTCAGCAAATCTTCTAAAGATTGGATTGTTCTTTCCGTCTGGCCATCCATTTGCGGGTGATAAGCAGAACTCATCCTCAAATTAGTACCCAAGGCATCCTGCAAACTCTTCCAAAACCTCGACGTAAACCGCAGATCTCTATCTGATACAATACTTGAAGGTACACCATGCAACTTCAAAATTTCCTCAATATAAATCTCAGCTAACCTTTGCATGGAATGGTTAATCTTCATCGACAAGAAGTGTTCCGACTTAGTTAATAGGTCAATAATTACCCAAATCAAATCATTACCTCTAGCAGTCTTAGGTAACCCAGTCACGAAATCCATGGAAATACTATCCCATTTCCACTCAGGAACATTCAATGGTTGCATCATACCTGAAGGTCTCTGATGTTCTATCTTTGACTTCTGACATGTCAAACAAGCATATACAAATTCAACAATGTCTCTTTTCAAACCCGGCCACCAAAACAACCTACGTAAATCCTGATACATCTTCGTAGCACCAGGATGAATACTCAGTCGACTCTTGTGCCCCTCTTCTAAAATACTCTTTTTAATTCCTATAATATCCGTAACACATACTCTATCTCGGAATCTCAAAACTCCATTTTCATCAACTCGAAAGTCACCTGCATTACCTTGATCAACCAACATCAATTGATCAACTAATTTCAAATCAGATTTCTGACCCTTACGAATCTCTTCCAAAATCTCACTGGTCAGCTTTAACATTCCCAATTTCACACTATCAGTAGTAGTTTCACACAACAAGCTCATGTCTCTGAATTGCTCGATCATTTCCAATTCTTTCACCATAAGCATCAAATATGCAACGACTTCCTACTCAAAGCATCAGCCACAACATTTTCCTTACCAGGATGGTAATTCAGATCAAAATCAAAATCTTTCAATAATTCAAGCCACCGCCTCTGTCTCATATTTAACTCTTTCTGATCAAACAAGTACCTTAAACTTTTGTGATCACTGAATACTTTAAATTTCGAACCAAACAAGTAGTGCCTCCAAATCTTAAGCACAAACACCACAGCTGCTAACTCTAAGTCGTGAGAGGATAGTTCTTCTCATGAACTCTTAACTATGTAGAAGCATAAGCAACCACCTTATTATCCTGCATGAAAACTCCACCATGACCCATCTTGGAAGCATCACAATAAACTACAAAGGACTCATCTGGATTCGGTAAGACCAACACTAGCGCGGTCATTAATCTTTTCTTCAGTTCTATGAAACTCTCTTCACAAGCAACATCCCACACATACGCTTGACCCTTCTTAGTAAATTGCGTCAACGGTAAAGCTATCTTAGAAAAACCTTCAATGAACTTACGATAGTAACCAGCCAACCCAAGAAAACTACGAATTTCTGTAGCTGACTTCGGAGTTTCCCACTGCAAAATCGCATCAATCTTTGAAGGATCCACCGAAATTCCACCAATTGAAATTACATGGCCGAGGAAACTCACTTCCTTTAACTAGAATTCACACTTAGATAATTTAGCAAACAATTTCTTTTCTTTCAACACTTGCAACACAACCCTCAATTGCTCGACACGTTCCTCTTCTGATTTAGAATATACCAAGATATCATATATGAAAACCACCACGAATTTATCAAGATACTCATGAAAGATGCTATTCATATATTCCATAAACACACCAGGTGCATTAGAAACCCCAAACGGCATCACCGTATACTCGTAATGCCCATATCTCGTCCTGAAAGTTGTCTTCAGAATATCATCATCTTTAACTCAAATCTGATGATAACCAGACCTCAGATCAATTTTACTAAAGACACAAGCACCTACTAGATGATCCATCAAATCATCGATCCTCGGAATTGGGTACTTATTCTTGATAGTCACTTTATTCAACTGTCGGTAATCGACACACAATCTCATACTTCCATCCTTCTTCTTAACGAGCAACACCAGAGCACCCCAAGGAGAAACACTGGGTCTAATGAACCTCTTCTCTAACAATTCTTCTAATTGTTTCTTCAACTCATTCAACTCTGAAGACGACATTCTATAAGGAGCCATCGAGACAGGACTCGTACCCGGCACTAAGTCCACAGAAAAATCAATTTCACGTTCCTGTGGTAAATCACTTATATCACCAGGAAACACATCTTGAAACTCACAAATCACAGGCAACTCTACACTCACAATCTTATCATCAACTTGCAATGATGCAGACACTGCAAACATTAAAGCTTCATTCAATACAAGTTCATCCACTTGCTTAGCAGATAAAAACATCAACTCACCATTCTCGCTCAATTCAGGGAACTTCACCGTCTTACTATAATAGTTAATATGAACATAATTGAATTCCAACCAGTTCATACCAAGGATAACATTGATTTGGTGTAATGGTAGGCACACCAAATCCATCACAAAATTCTTCTAAAAAATTGTCAAAAGACACTTCAAACAAACAAGCATGGTAGTCACATAACCATTAGCAAGAGTCTCTATTATCATATTACCGTTCATATTAGACAACTTTAAACCCAATCTATTAGCACACTCAAGAGAAATAAATGAATGTGTAGCTCCAATGTCAATAATAGCAATCAGCTCAGTATTATTAATAAAACAGGTACCTCTGATCAAGTTGTCCTTTTTTGGAGCTTCTGAACCAGCTAACGCATAAACTCTCCCAGCATTCTGAGTAGTAGCAGCATTCTTCTTTGGTTTCTGGCATTGGGCGCTGATATGCCCCTGTTCACAACAATTGTAACAGGTTGGGCCCTCATTAGGACAATCACTCATCTTATGCCCAAGCTTGCCACAACGGTAACACTTTATAACTCTGGCGGTACACACATCGACCTTATGACCTGCCTCTCCACACTTGTAACACTTAACAGGTACATTAGCAGCTCCCCTACTTTGTTTCTTCTCATTAGATGCCTTCTGCTTCCCTTTATCACCAGTAGTCACATAAGGTTTCTCTCTATACTGACTCTTGTCTTTCTTCTCGCTCAGCTGTTTATAGTGAGCTGACCGAGCTCGGTTGTCCTCATCATAAATACGGCTCTTATCAACCAACTCTGCATACTTGCGAATTTGTTGGCACCCAATTCTCTGCTTAATTTCAGGTCTCAGCCTATTCTCAAACTTAAGGCACTTGGAAAGTTCAGCATCTGCCCTGTTATAGTAAGGACAAAACTTCACCAGCCTTTCAAATTTGGCAGCATACTCTGCCACTGCCATGTTTCCTTGCTTCAGTTCAAGGAATTCTACCTCCAACTTACCACGAGCATCTTCAGGAAAATACTTCTTAAGGAACTCTGCCTTAAACATAGTCCAAGTCACCACAACAACCTCATCCTCTAGACGCTGACAAGTATTATCCCACTAGTCTTCAGCTTCCTCAGACAACATATGAGTCCTAAATTGAACTTTCTGCGCGTTAGCACATGCCATCACTCTGAAAATCTTCTCAATTGCCTTGAGCCACTTCTGTGTGCTCGCCGGGTCATGAGTTCCTTCAAACACAGGTGGATTATTCCTCTGGAATTTCTCCAAGGCACGAAACTCATCATGCGCATTGTTACGAGCAGTAGTCTGAGCAAGAGCTGCAATAGCATCAGCGAGAGCACACGTGTTGTTTCCAGCCATTCTGCACAACACTTACCACATCAGAAGAGAATAATCATTAAGTAAATAACGACTTGACAACAGACTGACAACAACAAGACTTGGCCGGACAGACCGACCTGCTATGATACCACTAAGGCTATGTTTGGATTGATGGAACGTATCGGAGCAGAGCGGAGTGGAACACTGCAAAGAGGAATGGAGCAGAGCGGAATGGAATATAGATCCCACTCCATTATTTGGATATCTTATTAAAAATATCACATTCCATCACATACACCCCAAATTGGATGGAAAAAAATGAGGATTTGGATGGAATGGATTCCATCATGTTCCATTCCATTCCATCAATTATTTGCAACTCCAAACAATGGAATCACATTAGTTACCACTCCATTCCATTCCATTCCATCACATTCCACCAATCCAAACATACCCTAAGGTAACACCCTTCTACCCCAAAACAAAATATTTAAATAATATCAGAGTAATCATTGAGAAGGGTATCACATTTCATCATAATTCAAACAAACAGTGTCATGTCCCGTAACACGGGTTAATCAACATCAAGATTAACATATAGCATTTCGCAGCGGAATTTAAACTTCATATTTCAAAAATCATAATTGTTACTTCATAAACATAATTTTCTCCATCCTAAATTTCAACATCATATAATGAGAAAACATTTATCAAAGTAATAACATAACTGAAAACAGTTTAACAAATAACCCCCGTCCAAGTGTTACATGAAACAGAGCAGGACACATAGACCAAAACCACTTCTTAGGAACACTAAAGCACGCTCCGAGACTCATGAAAACTCCTCTTGCACTGCAAGCCTATTCTTTATCATCTGCAAGTTACCCACGAAAGAGGAAACATTTCCAAGCAGGCAGGGTGAGTAATCATAATATATCATAAACGTACAAGAATATAGAACACAAATAAATTAGTACAACATATCATGACATCATCAACTATAAAATTCAGCAACAACAACAACACGATCATGAAATTAAGCAACACCAACACAATCATGAAATTCATCCAAAGTATGCAATTCTAACCATCCTGATATGCAATATGCATGTGGTACCAATTTCATCATGAGATGGATACATGACCATCAACCCTCCACAAAGGAGCACATCGTAAATCATCAAGACACTTCAAACCACACAATGGGATTGAAGCAATTAAATAGGCCGAAGCCCCATCGTGAATGTTATGAAATGCAATGATGCGCTACATCGTAAAATTCATCAAAATAATTCGCATCATTCATTTCACATCAGCAAACCAATCATCAAATAATCATATATATCATCATGAGAATACACCCAGAACACTGGTTCTATAACCACTATGACACATCAAGAATTTACCCGTACCCCATAAATTATGAGGCAATTACAAGGTTATTTCATAAATTCATTTATAAAAACTATTGCATTTTTCTCATTTTTATTCATCAAAATAAAGTTTAGTTTATGCTCTTTCCGACGCTTCAAACGGAATGCAAATCGGACTTACGGTTTGAAAGTTATGGATTTTTAAAGAATTAAAATTTGCCTCTCAAACAGTGTTAACTGGTTAACCCATAGCGTTAACTGGTTAATGCCTATGAAACCTCAGAAAACACCCAAAATTTTCCATGGTTAACTGGTTAACCCATAGCGTTAACCGGTTAACGCACGTTTTACAACAGTTTTCTGCTACTCAAATGCAGACTGCTTTATAACCTCAAAACCCCCAAATCCCATTACGGGTTCCACCTTAAATCACCCAAAAATCACTCAAAAACATCAACCAATCACCAACAACATCATGATAACAATTATACAATCAATTATATGATTCAACTCACTTTTACCACTCTAATTCATCAAGATTTTTCTCATAAACTCAACCTAACTCAAAAACCCCAAAACTCATAAAACTCATACAATCCTAACTATTCATAATCCAATTCCTAAACATTTACAATAGATTATAAAAACTCCCCATACCTTAGAGAATTTCGCCACTTAACACTCTTCCCTGGGGTTTTCCACGGCCTCCTGACTCTGAGCTTCTTCTTTCTTCAGAGCACTTCACCAAACACGATAACAAATGAGAAAACTGATCGTGTATTCCTTTTTACCAAAACACATCACAGTTAAGTCTTTTCCCTATTTACCCTCATATATTTCACAAAAGCACCACCTTACCATTTTTCTTTAATATATTTTTAATAATAATAATAAAATAGTATAATAAAACACTATTTATCCTTATTATATAAAAATACTTTTTTTCTCCAAAATTCTTTAATTAACCCAAACTCACCAATTTTTCTAAATTAAGTAAATAAATGATTAAATAATTAAATTTAGATTTTCGGGATGTTACATCTCCCAAGGTGTCCCATATTATTCCGTCTTCATCCAAGTTGTTGTTTCTCTTGTCGAAGCCTTCAGTAGCTTCCTTCTTCAAACACTCAGAGCTTTCAGTAACCCTGGTCTTGTCTTGATGGTCGAAACCCTCAGTGGCCTCAACCTTTTTCTGATTGTTGAATTCTTCAGTAATCTCAACGTTGGTGGCGTTGTCAAGACCCTCAGTAGTCTCAATCTGTTTTGGAATGTTGAAACCCTTAGTGGCCTTGACATTGTCCTTCGCCTCAAGATCATCAGTAACCTTGATCAATACAGGAATGGTTAATTCATCTTTGGACACTTCTTCCACGTTGGGTTGGATAGGGAGATCTTCATTAATTCCCACCATATTAATGTAGGTATCGAAGCCTTCAGTGGCTTCAATCATCTCGAAGCTATCATCAGACATCTTCTCCATTTCGACCATATTCACGTCGAATGGTTCAACATAGTTAGCCTCCAAGATCTGCATAGGATTGGTGTCAATCCTCATTTGCTGCTTCGACTAGTCCCCAAACTTCAGCCGTCCATCCTGAATTGTATTTTGAACTAGATCCCTGAAAAGAAAACATTGAGAAGTTTTATGACCTAGAAAATTATGGTACTTACAAAAACCTATCTTTTTCTGTTGGTTAATAGGGGTGTTCTTTAATGCCTGGTGGTCTTATAAGTTGACTATCTTTTACCAACAAATCAAAGATTTTGTCACACTTGGTGACGTCGAACGTATATGTTATTTTAGGGAATTTATTGTTCTTCTCCGGTTCGACAGGATTCTTTCCATTCGACGGAGTTAACATTTTGAAAGAATATGGTGGACCTTGCTTTAATTATGCCAAGTCAATTTCTTAGTCGTCGAAAATGACTAATTCGTCTTCGTCACAGTCATCTTCTTGGCATATTCCTATACAGGCCAGTCTTTCTTTTTTACCTTTGTTAACCCTAAACTTCTCAGCTTTTAGCCTTTCGATATGCCTCACCCTATCTGCTAATTGTGCCATATCTTTTAAGTATTGAGTATCTTGTTTCTTCCTTATTGAATAGTCTAGACCTCCTGCAGTCATTTCGACCAGTTCTTGTTCTGGTACTTGCGTGAAACATCTTGCTTTTAACAGTCTAAATATGTTAAGGTAGTCATCTATAGGCTCTGAGAATTTTCTTTTAACGCTGGCTAATTCTTTCAGACTTATTTTAGTTTGTCCCATGTAGAATTGTTCATGGAACAATCTCTCCAACTGAGTCCATGTATGTATGGAACTTGCTGGTAGGGACGTAAACCAAGTAAACACATTTTTTGTTAAAGAGCTTGGGAAATATTTCATCCTCCGATTTTCATTACGTGCTATTTTGCCCGCTTCAATCAAGTTACGCGCTATGAGCTCTATGGTGGATTCACTAGTATCCCCTGAAAATTTTGTGAATTTGGAGATTTTCCACCTTGGAGGTAATTCTTGTTGCAAAATTTATTCAGATAGTGGGGAAGCATAACTAGGTCTATGAAACCCCACGTTTACCCCATTTTGCGACATTATTCTTTCGACCATGACTGCAAAATTGTTTTCGGCAGGTGGATTATTATAACGCATTCTCTGTTGTAAAATTTCATCAGCGTCTTGACATCTCTGAACTATCAACCTCCTAGGCTCTCGTTGGATAGGGACTTCGACACGAGGTTGTTCGACAATCTCTTCTTGGATTCTAGAATTTTCCTGAGGATTACCTAAAGGTCCTTGATTTATTGTTGGTTCTTCTTCGACATTGATTACTGGATTCTGAATCCAAGGTTCTCTTTGTCTAATTTGAAGGACTCCAAAGAACTCAACAATGCGCACTATTTGCGCTGCCAATATTTGATTCGTTTGAGTAGTGCTTTGTATTAAAGGGTTAAATACTTCTCCCATTTGTTGCATCAACCTATGGACCATTTCATGATTACTTTCGTCCATTTGTTGACGTATTACTTGTGCAAAATTAGTTGTAATTGCTGCCATTTGGAATCCTGGTGGCGGTTGGTTTGGTCTACTAACGTTCCCACCATAACCTGACCCTTGTAATGGTGAAGACATGTGAACCATGGCATCAGAATACAAAGGTGTTACATTATGTAAACTAGACATCACTGAAGTTGGAATTCCATAAGGTTGTTCTCTTCCAAATATAGGCATGGAAAAATTTGTTTGATACGACCTGAAGTTATTTCCTCCAGGGGGAGGGGTTCCCATAGACATCGAATGTCCCATATTGGAAGAACTGGGTGCACTCTGAGAGAAAGACACTGCTGGTATCGATCCAGATGATGAGGGATTTCCCCCTTCTAAAACGTGGATTGCTTCCATATTTCCCCCCGTCGAAGGAATAACATTGGAAACTGGAATTTTGTCAGTATTTACTGACGTGATAACCATTTTCTTAATCTAGTTCGCCTAGGCCTTTCTACATCAGTCACGGCTAATTTACCGCTTCATAAAATCATACAACGTAATAAAACTTTTTTGGATTAAGAAGAATCCATTTTTGTATTTTAGCACTGGTCCCATTGGGCGGGCCAATTTTTTCGCTTGTATTTTTGGCGAACAACCTCTGGTTTACCAATTCCTTGGAACTAAGTTACTTGCAAGACCAACCACACAAGTCCTAGGACACATGTGCTAAATTCTTAGGGTTTGTTTCTTAATGTACAAGTCTTACTAGTTTTCTTGTATGTTCTGTCGAACGATCTCTTAATGAAATTGTTCTTGTTTATATTAAAGTATGGATATGTTTGTAAAATGAAACTAACAAAGAACTTAAAGTTCGCAATAAAGGATTTTTGGAATGTAAATTGCTCGAAAGTAAATGGCTTGAAAACAAATGACTAAAAGCATAAACTTTGAACAAGAAATAAAATAAATCTAAATTTTATAATTGAAAGATAAATGGTGTTACACTTACATTTTCCAGACAATTCTATTTTCTCTTACACACGAGTATTAGAGTAATTTTCACAGGAATGTGGTACATAATTTCACACACTTTACACAAAGCAAAACTATCCTATTTATATATAAATAAAATAACCATCGAATAACGGTCAATTCATAAGAATTCCCCACTTGGCGTCCTGCATGCTATTAATCTTTAAGAATCCTCCACGTATCTTCTTCCAAGAAAGGTCATTATTCGTATTACAACTGCCCTTTAACCGGAGAAGCGACTTATCTTCTCGTCGCATCAAATTCATTTGAAATTTAAATAGTCATAGCGTCTCCTTCGTCGAATCCTTGCCTTCACATCCCTCGTCGAAAACACGAGAAGACTTCTTCGTAGTGATGTGAAGAACTTTCTAACTGACACCTCACCCCCTCCTTCGATAGATAAGTGTTCATTATATCACGAACCAAATCATCACAAACCTTCTCAAGATTTTGGACATGTTTGGAAGAAAGAGTGATCCTATTCTATCGAATATCTTCATAGCTACGTACATCATTGATCAAAGCACAATAAGATGAGGAGTACTGAGAAACTTCAATGTCGAATAATGGTGACTTGTGGAAGAATAGATAACAAAGCTACCAATTGCTAAGGCTCTCATTTATTAAAACCCATGGTGTCAAAATTATGTGTATACACTATCATACATCATTAAGACCCCACCATAAGGATCACTAAGCTTCATGTACATAATCATAGACGAGCTTATTCTCACTCTCCTTGGCATTTGGCTCCCACACCTCATTTTTTCATCTTACACCACTAACCATGGTTACAACTGTCAACCATGGTTGTTAAGCCTTAACTCACCATATATAAGCTATCCCTAACTGAATTCAGAGAACACTTCATCTTTCTCCTCCATTTTTCACACTTTGCATAAAAAATCATCAAATTTCTCTCTCCGCATATTTCTCCAATTTCACATGAATCTCATCATTCCTTATCTCAATCTCCATCAATTCATAATCATCAAGCTCTAATCAATAACAATGACATAATCAAGCTAATTCTTCAAGTACAAGTTCAACTCAATTCTGATTTTTCTTTTATTCTTTGCAAGATCCAAAGGTGTTAGAGCATTTATTTTGCTCATTGAAGCCCAAGAACAAGATCAAGACCTCTGGTCTTCTTTGTTTGATCCAAGTTTCTGCAGATTTAGGTTTGAATTTCTTCAACTTATCTTGTTTCTAATTCATGGATCTAAGACCTTTTCTCCAAAATTTGAGCTTAATAATGTGAACGAACTGTTGCTAGTTAGTAATTAGGTCTTTTAGAGACACTTGAAGATTTTAGGGCAAAAATGAAACTGTTCGATTCATGTTGTGTGTGTGCTTCACTTGTGAATTTGATTGATGGATTTGAGATATAGGGAAGCTCAGTTTTCGATTGATATAGTTTAGTTGCATTTCTAGAGATGATTAGTATTTATATGTGGCCGGAGATGGCCGAAGAAGATGACCGGAGGTCCTTCTCTGTCCGTTGAGGGTCAACTAGGGTTTTAGGATAAGATTAAAACGCAATAGTTAGATTCATTTGATCATGCGTCCCATAGAGTGCCAACACATTAATGAGAGATCATCCCATTCACGTGACCTCATGGATGACCTTGACTTTCCTCATGTGGACCATTGACCTATGTGTAGCGTGATCCTTTCTTCCCAGCCTTTGATCTCACATACCTATTGATATGAGACTTTCAACTTAACCATAGGAAAAACATAACTTTTGTGGAATAATCATGCGCGTTGATCATTCCTACTTTTCATTTAGTTGACTGAATAAAATCCCTTAAATCAATCCAGTGGCTTTAGACCAAGTCAATTTTGTTGACCTGAGTCTTTGTGTGATATGCCATTGGGCTTTGTTGTTATTCCCACCCCAATTTTGGCCTGGCTTCCAATTCCAACGTATTTGGGCTTCTTTTCACTCCACTAGGTCATTTCTTTTCCATTTTTATTTTACTTTTCATATCATTTTCATTTTTTATTTTTAAAATTAGTTGGAAGCTTCCAAAATTCCAGAAAAATTCACACATGATCTTCACAATTTTATAAAATTTTACCAAATCTTATTTTCTATTTTCATTTTATTTTGGTCACTGAATTGAATTTTCTTCTTAATTTCTTTGTGATTCTCCTTTTCATGCACATTTTTACTTGTCTAATTTCTTTCTTTAACTCCAAATAAAATTTTCACTCCATTTGTTTTGCCTTATTCAGAGGACATCTCAAAGCTTTGAAAAACATTTTTCAATATTTTTAAGATCACTTTGTGTATCATTTTGAGTCGATTCTTTGAATCTAATCCCTTGAAACCCTAAGTTACTTTACATGAATTTTTGATTGAGCTTAATTGTGTGTCTTTGGGATATTTTTTGGGGTAATGTTTGCATCTAATTGAGGACTTTGGAAACCTAATTTTATAATTTTTTCATGACCATTGCTATTTGTTTGATACCTTGCTCCTCAATTAACCTTTTAGGCCTTTTTCTTCCCCCTTTCTAACCTAGTTTGGGTAGGGAATTTATGCCATCCATTTGATACCTCTTGCTTGATGTCCTAGGTTACCATTAGACATTTATAGGTCCTTCGTGTTCAATCATAGGCCATCCACTTGATTTATTTGTGCTGCTTGATTTACAAGTTTCATATTTGTTCATACATGCTTCTTTGACACACTTCTCCACATCCTTCCATTTTTTATCCTTCTTAACAAACCTTGTGATTGTTGTTTCCATTCCAACACTTTAATATGCACTCCATGAGATGTTCAATTCTGATTTTATCTCATCCCATCTTCTCTAGATGTCATTCACTTCATATGTTACATTTTTGAACATGTTTACTTCTAATTCAAGTTTCCTTCTCCTCTAACCCTAAAATGACTTCTACTTGTTCATTTATGGTTAGTTTGTGCTTCTAATATTTATCTCATTATACCTTATACGTTCTGACTTTTCTATTTGAACTTAATCTTTGCTTGTTCATATTTGACTTGTGTTCCAAGTTAAGTCTCTTCTTATGAAATAACTTGTTCACTCTTCCTCACTTATTCTCCATCTAATCTCTTACACTTGAGTATCCATGCTTTAGTCCATGTTTACCTTTCATAATCGTTCAATATTCTTCATCTAACTTCACCTTGAGCTTCTTTGGTGTTTAGTGCATAGTTTAGGCATTGTTTGTTGGTGTTTGATCTCATAATCTCAAAGCACCTTAGTAGGGTTTAGCTATTGACTTTAGAGTCCTTTGATCATGTAGGATACCTTTTGCTTATGACTTATCCTTAGGGAACCCTTAGTTTCATTCTTTGACATGTTTGATCATTACTTTGCTTTTACCTTGTTTTATGCTTTCAATATGCATTGTGTTCAATTTAACTTTTGTTTTGTAGGGGGTTATGGTAAGTCATGTGTGTGGGAGTGTATCCCACATACAGTTTCTTCCTTCATATCTTTATGCTTTCACGTTGTGATTGCCTTGGCCCTTTGGGCTTTGTTTGATTAACTTAATCATTCCATCTTTAGAAACAACTTAGCTTCTTTAGTAAAGTAAGTTGTTTTCTCAATTCTTCTCCTCTTCCTTTTCTTCATTCTTTTCTTTTCTTCTTCTTCATTAGGATAGAATTCAAACCACACTAACCTAGGGTTACCTATGCATGAAAACACTTAGGATTACTAGTCCCCCATTAGATTTTTACATTTGGTTCTCCCTTGTTCTTCTCTCTCTCATCTTCAAACAAAAAGATAAAAAATACTTAATAATGGTTGAAGTAATCGTGTGTGTATGGAGTTATTTCACGGGGAACTTACATCTATTCCATCTTGGGATAATGTAAGCTTGTATAACATGATGTACAAGTCTAATCATGAGGTCACATTCATAAATAAAAGCTTAAAAATTACTTCTTCATTTCTAAAGGCAAAACACCTAATAAAGGCCAATAGGGTAATGTTCTTGAGCCCTATTCTTTGGAACCAAGTCTTGGGGATCTTCTCCTTACTTCAAGCTCTGAGGAATAGGACTTGACTACACTCACCTAAGCAAACTTCAGAGAATAAGCTTCTAAAAAACAATGAACAAATAATACTCATCTTTCCTACGGGAATTATTTTCTCATCTCCTTCGCTCATAACGAAAGAACTTGCTTCTTCTTGTCATTTCACAAGACGGTAAATGCACTTATTTAAGATGAGCCTACAAAACCCGAGCTTTGACATAACTAGTTCAATCTAAAAAACACAAACAAGTTTCCTCCCTAGTTAGGGGAACTACGTCGACTCTGATCCTCATTTCCCAACGAGGTACGTAGGAAATGGGGTAGGGCCCATTCGAGGACTCTTTTATTTTCCCTACATTTCCCCCCTTTCTTTTTCTTTTATCCAGTTTCAATTTCAGTCTTTGTAGCACCCTTTGAAACAATTTTCTAGAAATCGTGTATCCCGCCGGGTACGACACACGATTTGGGGTGCTAATATCTTCCCAATTTGTAACCGACTCCCGAACCCAGTCTCTTTGGTTCGCAATACCTTGTTCTTTCCTTTCCTTCAGTTTGTGCAACATTACCTTTCCCATTCATTCGGGATAAAAATGCATGGATGGAGATTCTACCCTTTCTGCGCCACTTTCGCGTTTGTACTAGGATGAAAATCTCGGGAGCGACACTTGGAATTAAGAATATTCGGTTGTTTAAATTTGCCTTGATGTCAAAATGGGTGTCGAAACTCATTACAATCAAAGACAGTTTATGGACGGGTATCTTGGTCGGTTGGTATCATAGCCATGTTGTCTAGTTATGAGGTTGCTCCATCCTATTGGTGGATGGACCTTTTTGTCGTTTTGAAATGCTACAATGAAAACACTTTTTTTTGAAAACATCTATTATACTCTTGGGAATGGTAAAGATACACTATTTTGGTTGTCCAAGTGGAAGGGTCATCATTTTTTGCTTCCTTATATCTGTCCTTGTGGGAGAAATCTGACAATTGATAAGGCAAGGTCGAGGATTTTAAGAATTGGGAAGACAATGTTTATACTTGGAATGATTTGTTTAACAACCAGATCATGGATTAGGTTTTGCAGGAAGAGGTGACAAAACTGAATGTTGTCATAACAAACAATGTCCTGTTTGAAGGAGGGATGGATGTTGCATCTTGGTCTCTTTGCAACGAAAATGATTTCTCTATTTTCTATGGTTACCACACTACTAAAAAACACTTAAACAACGATGCCATGTTCACCACGATTCAACCCTACATCGTTGTGACATCACTAAACTAAGGTGCTATTGTATTATCTTTGTTTTTTGATTAAAATTAGTTGTATATAACAACGGTTGATAGTCAAACTGTAATGATACCATCAAGCTTTCATGGGTTCAAACCTCAACGCCATCATATATATATATATATATATATATATATATATATATATATATATATATATATATATATATATATATATATTATTCCTTTTATGTTATGGTGCACCTTTTCTTTTTTATTTACTTCTAAATAAAAAACTTATAACGTATGACTACAGTTGATTTGTCCACCATTGTGATATATATATATATATATATATATATATATATATATATATATATATATATATATATATATATATATATTATTCCTTTTATGTTATGGTGCACCTTTTCTTTTTTATTTACTTTTAAATTAAAAACTTATAACGTATGACTACAGTTGATTTGTCCACCATTGTGATATATATATATATATATATATATATATATATATATATATATATATATATATTCATTTTTAATTCTAAATATTTCTCTGGCATTTTATTATGAAATTTCATTATGATAGTAATATATCATAACGATTGATGGTATTGACCTTCGTAGTAGATTTACAATAATTCATGTATCATAACGCTTGGTTGCATAGACCGTCGTAATAGCTTTACAATATTGTTTACTCCTAGCTAGTATGCTTGTCTATTCAATATCCATTTTCCTTTGAAAATAGAAACTAGACGAAACGATACACGATTTACACCATAAACTTTAATGTTCAATACTGTGAAACAATACATGATTTCAACGAAAGCTTGCATCATCAGTATCAATTCTTCACCGTTTTGTTTTCATTTTCGTCATCATCGTCACAATCGTTTTCACCATCGAGAAGGAAGGAAGAGTACACCAGGTACATTGTGATCGTCAAGAAGGAAGATAACAACAACATCGTCGTTGTCGTAAGAAAGAAAGACAACAACAACACCAACACCAACATCGTTTACTTAGTCATCACGTTTAGGATACTAAAATAGTTTACCCATTCATCTAAAGTAAACTAATTTGTCATTGTTGTGGTTGTTGTTATGTTCTTGTTGTTCATGTTGTTGTTGTTTATGTTCTTGTTGTTGTTGTTTATGTTCTTGTTGTTCATGTTATTGTTGTTGTTATTGAACATAGATGTCGACCTTGTCGAGTTCTTCATCAGGAAGCAGCAAAGATACTCAAAAGATTGAGGCTTCTGCGAAGACAAATCAAACGATTAATACTCAATCGGAAATGATCACAGACACGTGTCACAATAATGCCCCAATTTACATCAATTCGCAACTCATCTGGAGTGAAAATTCTGATTGAGTTTGATTCGTACTACAGAGTAGTGGATTGTCCATATTACTCTACTTTTAAGAGTTATACTGTGTTCCTTGAACGCAGTAAAGTGAGTATATTGATAGATGAATGGAGAGAAGTGGATGATAATGTCAAAGACAACATATGAATAGATGTTACAGTATTACATAGTTTCTAATTCATACTTTATAGTTTCTAATTCACTACCTATTGTTTCTAATTCATACTTATATATTGATTTAAATATAGTTGAATTTTGAGATTTCCAATAACTCAAAATTTAAAAAAGAGTGTGTCGCTCCCGGGATTTTCATCCTAGTACAAACGCGAAAGTAGCGCGGAAAAGGTAGAGTCGCCAGCCAGACATTTTTATCCCGGATGAATGGGAGAGGTAATATTGCACAAACCCAAGAAAGAAGGAAAAAGACGAGGCCTTGCGAACCAAAGTTCTGGGTCCGGAAGTCGGTTACAAATTGGGAAGGTATTAGCACCCCAATTCGTCCGCCATACCCGACGGGATCCACGCTTGTAAACCTGTTTCAAAGGGTGAGAAATAAAGTTTTGCTGAACGAAAGAATTACTAACTGGAACTTGTAAAATTAGAAAAGGGAATTGAGAAAGAGAATGGAAAGAAAGAGTAGGGAAAATGTAGGGAAAATAAAGATTGTGCTCGAATGGGCCCTACCCCACTACCTACGTACCTCATCAAGAAAATGAGGATCAGAGTTGCCGTAGTTCGTATAACTAAGGCGGAAACTTGTTTATGTTGTTTAGGATGACGTTGACATAGCTCTAGCTTAGGTGTTACCGGCTCTGTCTCGAGGGTGTTTACCGTATCGCTGTTTGAACTGTTGAGGCAAGTCGTGTTCGTCCGCAAAAGAGTAAGATGAAAAGAGAAGACATGGTGTCTTGTTGGTTTATTGTCTTTTAGAAGAAGTGTTTTGAATTGATGTTTATAGTGGGTACAACACTAAAGACTATGATACAGGAGCGAATACTTTCCAAGGTCACTCCCAATGGAATGTTTGTAAAGTATCCTAGAAGAGTGAAGGAGACCTCCACTAGTCATTTTCCGTATAGCTTAAGGCTCGTGGCACATTAAACACATTTTCCTTTATTAAGTATTTTGATTTTTCTTTAAGATGAGAAGTGAGACTCAAGTTGGGAAAGGAAAAACTCTAAGGGAAACTAGACTTATCCTAAGTTAATTGAGTTTAAAGGTGACCTATGGTTAGTGAAGCTTGAAATATTAAAGCTACCTAGGAGGATATTAGACTAGAAATGCGAGTACAAAAAGTAATAGTGAATAACGTGGCCCTCCTACGTCATGGTGGGTAAAAACGTGTATGAATCATAAATGGGATAAAACGATGGATCGGGTGGGTCGGTTTCATGGTGCTGAGACGCACGACTTATGGTGTGCAACATACAAGGCTTGCTTTTGGGTGAATTGGAGTGGAACGATGGTAATCGAGAGAGACCTAAAATCACATGAGATTTATTTAACATTTTTTCCAAAATTTACTCAATGTTGGATTGAGTATTTCTTTATTTTATTTTTGAGATTTGGTTTTCTAGCGATTCGTTTTATCTTTTCTAGCCTAATTATGAGAACTATACAAGCATAAAAGTTCTAAGCTATTACATCATACAAGCGGACAAAACATAAACGATACACAATTCAAACATAAAATCATCCAGGTCCACAAGCATGCTCTTCAAGTAGTACCTTTCACAATCAATCAATTGTTAGTAAATGAACTAAGAAATGCATATGCGAAAAATGAATTTAATGAACTATTTGTGAGAATTTGCGAGAATTAAAAGCACATAAAGAAAACTACCCAAGTCAAGGAAATACCCTAAGAAATTCCTAAGCATAAGTCCTAAAGTTAAAGGATACTAAATGATAACAAGCTTCTAAAATCAGTAGCTAAATCATACCAAGTCATTCTAAGGTCCTAAGATCAAACCTAATCAAACTAGGTCCTAGTGCTACCATAAAGTTCTAAAGTTCAAGGTGAATTCACACGTAAAAAGCTAGTGCAATCAAGGATCCAAGAAAAATAGCAATGAGTCTGGAAAAATTATGAAATTAATTCCCTAAGTTCATTATCCAGGAACTAATGTTTTGTTAAAAAATCTCCTATAAATTCACAACCTAACTATGTCAAATGGTCCCCTAAATCTACCTAAGATTTATTCACATATTTATTCAAACAATGCTACCTAATCAGTGGATAAAATGGACTTAAAAATATACCAAAACTATTTCTATGTACTATTATGAGTCCTCTAATAATAGCAAAAAGAATGGGGCAAAAAAGCTACAGGAGGTTGGAGAACCAAAATGTACAAACTTATGTGTTCATGTAAGAATTCAATAGAAAAGAAATTAAATGGAAAATTGAAATAAAATTGAAAAATGGCAAAAATCAGAAAATAAAAACATAGAGAATTTCTAAAATGAGTTAGAAAGCTCCTATAATTTTTGTGGAATTTTATTAGGCTTTTTGGTATTTCTTATGGATTTAAGTTGAAACCACATAAAACAGAAATTAAAAAAGAATTAGAAATAGGAAGGGGGTGAAAATAGCAATATGTTAGTTTAAAAAAATAAACATGGGCCCAACTTGGGGGTGCCAATGGAGATTGGAGTTAAGCCCAATCCGCAAAAGCCTGAGTGGTCCATGGTATACGTTATAGTCAACATCGTTGACTTGTGGAAGAAAACTCACATCCGTCTGATCAAAATGGAAGATGATCTTAAGGCTACCAGACAATGACAAGGGCCACCGTCGGTGTGGTAGGAATCACAAAAAATCCTTATTCTTATCTCTTTGGAATTAAACGGTGTAATTAAACTCATTTTATCATTTTATAGTGGATTAAAGCTCTTTAAGGTGGATTAATTCTCTTCAAACGAACCCTAGACCCTTCTTCTTCTTCAACCGCCGCCGTCCTTTTCTCCGAGATCCCTCACGCCGCCTGAACCCAAAACAGCGGAGGAAGCTACGATCTGGTGACCTCATCCCTAACCTACAATCATCCTAATTTAAACCCTATCTCTCTTTTAATCCAAGACCTAACAAAACACATAGACTCTCTCAAAATCCAGTACCACTAACAAGCTTGGCAACGATTTCATACATGAGGTGCGAATTCGTACCTTGCAAACCGAAGACGCGTCAACAATCTCACTTAAGAAGGATGGCGTTGCCGCTTTTTCGATGATGCCGTGAGCTTGATGAAGATCCCGATTGTTGAACAATGAGGACGCAACGACGATGAACCGTTGAAGAAGGTGATGGTCATTGCAACATGTTTAGGTACATCTACGAATTTGAGTTCCTCTCGTAATCTTTTCTTCAATTTCTACTTCCTTTTTTTTATGATTTGTGATTCTAAAATTGTGGTTCTTGAATCAATTGTAGGGATGGAAGTCATGGTAGTTGATGAACGCGATATTGGATCGAAATCATGAAGATGATGGTAGTTGATGAAGTTTCGAAGAGTCAGACAGAGATTGATTGGAAGATTATGAAGACGTTGCAACGTCTCTAGGTAATAGTATCGACACTGATTTCCCCTATTTCTCCATTCCGAATTTACTCTTTCTTCTTAGATTTCTCGCGGTTCTTTGCTTGTTCGATTTCAAATTGGTGAATTGATTCGTTGTTGATGTCATTTTACAGGCCAGAATTAGTGAATAATGCTGAAGACTAGAGAAATTCTTCTGCGTGTGGAGCTTGAAGAATTGATGCGGACTAATGCAGAAGTCGACGATGATGAATATTGTTATGAGATTGAAGATGAGATATGGAAGATTGCAGGGTCGTCTATGTGGTTCAAGGGTGATGGAGGTTTCTTTCAAAGAATCAAGATGATGATGAAGGGAGTGCGCAGAAGAGTGAGAACAAAGGTGATGATGTAGAGAGTGAAGATTCAAGATGAGGTATGAAGGATGAAGAAAAATAGTGAATATTGAAGATGAGAATGAAGAGGGATGAAGGAGAAGATTGTGGTAATGAAGGTGGTTCTGCAGTAAAGAAAAATCATGAGAGGTTAGGATGAAGATTAAGATCCATGGAGATGAGTTGAGAGGATTGAAGAATGAGAATGAATTTTCTGTTATAGATTGAGGAAGAAGAAGTTAAAGTTATGGAATGAATCAAGAAGGATGATGCAAGGTGATGAATAAATCTTTTATAGATGATGGATGGTGAGTGTTTGATTAGAATTTCTCTAGATGAATTCTGTTACATTTGGTTGGGATTTATGTTAGCATTTGTTAGATAGTTGGTTAGAAATTGTAACTGTTTTTTTTGTTATCTAGAATGGTATTCATTTGATGCAGGTTATTTATTTTCTTGTAGTTTTAGAAGGTGATGAGGAAGTGAACAAGAAGTTTGTTGTGCTCTATGATGATGAGAGGATTGAAGAAGTTCTAAAAAAATTCTAAATTTTTAGAGCTTAATGAAGAAGAATATTTCTGTTAATTCTCTTGTAATGAATTTCTTGTTGTAATAATTTTTAGTTCCTCTAGCTGAACCTCTTGTAATTATGTGAATCTCTTCTGAAATTTGGAATTTGTTCACCCTAAATTTTTATTGTCATGAGTTTTTTTTTGCTGATTTTTCTGAGTTTGATTTTGTTATAGTACTCAAGAAAATTGAGTTTCTTATTTTATGGATTTTCTTGCTTTTTTTTGTTTTGTTTTGACAACCTGAAGGTAATCCATTAGCTTCTCAACTCTGCAAATGATTTCAACCAAATCTGCAAGATCACTTTTGTATTTTTTGTGTATGGCAAATGTTTTGATCGAAAGAAAATAAAGAAATTAAAATAACTTATGCAAAAGAATGCAGGTTAATGCGGCTCCTTATAGTCTGGCAATGCCTTTAGTACTAGAATCTAGCATGTGAATCATGCTTTTCAAAAGAGGACCAGCTGCGGTTAGAAACTGGCAGTCATTGGTTTCCTTTAGACCCTCATATGCTTGCTGCCACTGTGAAATGACTAGTTGAAGCATTGACTCTAACGACGCCTCAATTGAGCCACATATTTTACTACTGAAATCCGAAGCATTGGCATCATTATCACCACATATGTCCTTCTATTATAAGTTGTAACGCCCCGATTCGATTTTCCCAATTCTGTAGAGTCTTTTTTTTATCTATATGATAATTGTTTTATTTGTGAAATTATCATGATGATATTTGATGTTGATGAATTAATATGATGATATATTATGTTGTGGGATTCTACCGTTTTATGAATTTCCCGGTAAAATTGGATAAGAGGGTATTTTAGGTATTTGTTAATTAATGATAAGTTAGAAATTAGTAGAATTGGTATTTTGTAAGAAAATGATATTTGGTTGGAGAGAGTAGAAAATAGAAAGAAAATATAAGAGAGTGAGAAAGAGTGAAATATAGACAGTTGGTAAGAAGAGAAAGAAAAAGAGAAGAAAGAAAAAGGAGACAGGAGAAAAAGAAGAGAAAAGAGGGAAAGTAGGAAAAGCTTCAAGATTGCTCAGAGGAATCGAAATAATCGGGTAAGGGTGATAAGCATTGTTATCTTAATATTGTGTATGATTATGTATGTGTTTGATTGGTTGAGTTTTGGTTTTGATGGAAGTTTAGAGAATATGAATAGTTAGGGTTTGAGGGAAAATGTGAGAAATTTATGAATTAATCGGTTGGAAATCGTTATAGCCGAAGTATGATAGCTAGAATATGTTATTGATCATGTTTGTTGAGTTTTGGAGGAGTTTTGGGGGCATCTTGATGGACTTTTACGCTGCTGAAATTCTGGAAACCGCAGTGTTCGCTCATCGAGCTATCCCTCGCTCAGCAAAAGTTCCAGGGCGATTCTCGCTCAGCGAGCGAGAGGGCGCTCAGCGAGCCTGTAGGTTTTTGAGGGGTTATGTGTTTTAATCCGTAGCTTGAGTTTCGGGTATCCGTTTTTAGTGATCCTTATATCGATTCGAAGCTAGAAACGTGTAGAATCTATTGATGCTAAGAAAAGTAGTTTTTAGCCGACTTTTACCCGACTTTTCGGATAAAATATAATTATATTAATTATAGAATTTTGGGTTTGATTTTTGTGTTGTCCGTTTGGCAAGTAGATACATTTCTTGAATTAAATGCGAATGTATGCTAATTGTATGAGATGAATGCATAACTATATTGTGAATATGTATGCATTTTCAATAATGTTGTGTGGCATTTTGCATATAAGCATAACGTATGCATTCTTGTGCTATGGGATTCTTTGTGAATCTGTTGTAGCATCGTGTGCTCATGTGGAGTGTGAGCGATGACTACAACAAGATCGTGTGCCCATGTGGGGTGTGAGCGATCGGATTGTGTGCCCGTTGTAAACACCCCAAATTTTCCCTCACCCATTCACACCATGGATTGTGATCATTTCATATACATAAACACAAACATATCATCTCATATCTCATTTTTGATTCATTGCATAGTTTCCAAGTCATCTGCACCTAGGGTTTGTGATCTGAGCAATCCAAGGGCATCTTGAGCCACTCCAAAGGTCACCAATCACTTCAAAGGGATCCATAAGTGTTCAAGTATCATATTCCATCCTCTCAAAAGTCAAGATTTCAAAAGAATCACAAGAACTGAGGTTTGCATGGAAGCAGAGCCAGGATAGACTGCATAGTTGACCTAAAATTAGGGTTTTGGTTTCAGAGGCCATAACCTCAAAATTTTTGGTCATTCTTGTTTCCATTGGTCTCTATATGGTATAGGGAGTATGCATATCAAGTTTCATGAAGAAATTCCATGGGGAAGTCATCTGATCAAGAGTTGACTTTCTGGACAAGTCAGTGTAAAATCAGGGCATCTGAGGCCCCCAATGACCCAACCAATGGGTGATCTTCATCATTTTGAGTGTATATGATCTTTATTTGATCATGGAAGAAGGTTGAAGTCCACAAAAATCAAGAATTTGGAGTTTTTGCAAGTGTTGACTTTTTGGGCATAGTTGACTTTTCAAGAATGCTTCATTTTAGGTCATTTTTCAAGCCTTGATTCTTGATCCAAAAATGCTTCAAATGGAAAAACTTTGGTCATGAAAGTTGTAGATTACATCTTTCCCTTTTCAAAAAGTACAAGAACATGATCAAATTCTTCTTGGATCAAAAGTTATGGTGTGACAAAGTTGGCAAAAATCATTGATTTTCAAGATGTGCACCAAATGAGAATTTTGCAAAACCATGAACCAATGCCATTTGTAACTTCTAATTCACTTCAAACCATTACACAAACATTCTATGTGACCTAAAAATCAGAATTGGACCAAGGTTTCACATGGTTATGATTTGTGTAACAAGACTTTTCTCATGAAGTTTCAAAAAGTAACAAGTTGCAAAACCACTCATCACACTTCACCAACTTGATGCATTGGCTGCTGAACCTTCCTAGCATCACACACACATCATGCTGCGCAGCCCATGCTTCTTGTACCAAGCTATAGCTCAAGCCATGCCTTCCTTACACAAAGTGGACTTTTTTGCAAAAGCAAACTTACCAATCAATAGGGGCCAGGTCACATCATCTGACCTATGGGATTAAAATATACTATCCATTTGCAAGCCATTTCATAAAGGAAGCAAGGCTGAAACACTCTCAAGCATCACATACACAAAAACACTCCATTTTGCATATCTCTTCAAAACTCTCTGCCCAGCTCATAAACATTCAAACCATTTTCACCAATCAACTCACCATGCCTCATTGAGCCCAAAGAAACCAAGAACCAGGCCTGAAACAAGCCACAACTCCATTTCACCATTTTCACTCCAACTTGCAATTTCTTTCGAAACTCTCTCCACAGCACACAAACATCAAAACCAACTCCACAAACCTTCTCCACTCATCATCTGGACCACAAAGAACCCTTCACCCTTGCCAGAAACAGCCTGAACCACCATTGCCATTTTCAACTGAGCTTGAGCATAAGCTGCTCAAACTCTTCATCCAGCCAATATAAATTCCTCTTGAGCATTCAAGCATCACCAGAGGGTCAAGTGGAGGGGATTTCACCAAGAAGGGAGGCCTGAAAGTTGCTGGAGTGAAAGCTTCGAATCTCAGGTAGCTCAAGAAATATTTTTCCAGAAATCATTTTTTATGTTCTAAACTTGTTCTCCATGCTTCACTGAATATCCTGATACTTTTAGTTTCGAAAATGGTGATGAAATGAGGATTTAATTGCTTCCTGAAACTGTTTTGCCCTAGTTTTTGTTTGCTTCGATTCAGCCTTTCCATGAATGATAAATTTGTTTTGAGTGGGGGTTTTGAATCGTGAGCTTGTGGGAATCATTTCTGGGTTCTTAGAATTCATTTTAGATGCGTATAGAGTGAGTTAGAGATTTTGGTTGAACGGGGAAGATGACCGGAGCACTGTTCCGGTCATCTGAGTGTGTTTAACGGCGAGATTAGGGCATAAGCATTGATTAGCGAAATTTGAATTCTGGCCGTGGGATCTGGCGCCAAGTCTCTTCCCGCGTGTGTAGCTTTGAATCCAGGCCCTAGGATGTGTTGACTTTCATTTAATTCAGATTAAATTCATTTTAATTTCCTTTCTTTTCATTTTATTTGCATATTTAATTTAAAATAGTAAAAAATGTGTAAAAATTATGAAACTTTTTCTCATGAGTTTTATTAATTTTTATGACACAAAAATATTTTTGTTTTTAATTGATTATTTTTAATTGATTAATGGAAATTAATTTATTAAAAATACTTTTAGGTATTTAAAAATCACCAAAAAATTCATGAAATGTTCTAAGACATTTAGAAACATTGTCCAACCTTCAAACCAAATTTCTTTTTGGATCTTGATGCATTTTGAGAATTTTTCTTTGAATTAAAATCATTTTTGTGCATTATTTTGATCATAAGTTCAAAAAATCATTTCTGCCTATCTAGGAAGAGTTGGATATTGATTCTTTTTGCATTGCATTGTGTTTAGTATGTAGTCTTTGGGATTAAATGGCCATGGTTTGATTCCTCATTTTCAATTTGTTTGACATTTCTTTTGTTTAGGAACCCTAAAAATCCTAATAACTTGTAAAAATCATAACTTGAGATTGGTTAAGAGTTGAGACCTCCCCTTTGGACATTGGTTTAGTATAAGATTAGGGGCCCTTTGAGTGGAATTTTCCATTTTTTATCTTAGGGTTTGCTTCTGTTTTTGGTTTTTGTTTGATGTTTGGTTCATAAACCCTAATTTGGGCCTTCTTTTGCATCCCCCTTGCATTCTCTTGCATAACATGACTTGCCATGACATTCCATGCCTCCATTTGATTTATTTGACATCATAAGACATATAGAAAGCATGTTTGATCATTGCATCATGTGTTTGCCATGTTGTTTGCATTGTGCATTTCATAACTTTCCATGTATGTTCATGCTCCTTAACTTGCTTCATATGCATTCATAAACTTGTATGATCATCTCCATATGTTGCCTCATGTTTGTAGCATCTCATAGCATCATTTTCATCATCAACATGCTGCTGGTTTTGTTTCTCTTCATATCATCTCATCTCATTTTTGCATTGCATTGCATTTCTTTCTAACATTTCAGGTGGTAAGTGAATTTGAGAAGTGAATTTGCCTTCAATTCTCATAACTTTTCTTTTCATCTCTCTTGCACCCATTGCTGCATTTTTATTTGTGTTTGAGATTGAGCTTGCTCATTCTTGTTCCTCCCACTTTCTTTCTTCAAGTGACTTGACTTCTTGAATGAAGCAAGTCACTTTGCTTCTCTTGATCTTGTTCATCTGCATCCTGGTGGTTCTCTTTGAAGATTGCTCTTGTAAACCTCACAAACCTTAGGAACAACCAAGCATGACAATGATTAGGGTTTTGATTAGTCACCCCACTTAGTTTTACCTTTGTGTCTCTTTGAGTTCTCTCTTCTCATCTCATAATCAGGGACTAAACCCTAAAGGCTTTAAGGCTTTGTGATTAAGCTTATGCCTGCATCCTTCTCTTAGAATGGAGTGTATAACTTTAATCCTAAGTGTTAGACCCTTAATGTGTTTAACTCTCTTAATCAATTCACTTAATAATCATCAAGACATCACACTTGTAACTTGGGCCTTGCATTAGGGTTCTAATTCTTCCTTAATTGGTTAAGAAGGACTAACCCTAGTGTTAATGGACAAGTCCCCTTCAAGTTGTCTTACAAATCATAAAAATCACTTCATCATCATACCATTAAATAAAATCCACTTAATAAAGGTTTGTTTTGTCATGAGTTTAATCCCTAATCATGGATTAAGTTGAGGAGCTTTCCTCAGCTTAAACATTCTCATCTATTATCCTTCTATTAGGATGGTGTAATGAGTCTGTTTAATCCCTGATTATGGCTTAACCTCATTACTTAACACTAAACAAAAACCACAAAAACATCTAAATAATCACAAGTAGGTTAATGATCTTAATCCTACACCAAAGGTAATTAAGTGTGAGAATCTAACTTCACACTTAAGGTATTCTCATTACCCCTAATCAGAGGGAAGATGTGATGAGTTTACTAAATCCATTGGTTTAGGCTTAAGCTCATTAACTTATGACAAACTTTCAAAAGCAATAAAAGACTGAAAACACAAAAACAAACAATAATCGTCTCCTCCGGGATTCTTTTCTCATCTCATTCACTCACAAACGAGAACTTGCTTCTTCCGTCTAATGCAAGACAGTTTGCACCTGAGCCAGACAGGTCATACACTTGAGCATAGGCAAGTAAGCAGTTCACAAGTCAATTCATCTTTCAGTCTCTTTGGGTCGAACTACGGTGTTCTGACTTCCTCATTGCACGAGAGGATACGTTGGCATAACTTAACAGTTATCGAACAAAAGTCTCTGTATATCCCCCCTCCTTCCAGCTTCATTCTTTTAAAGCCTCATAGTCATGAGCATTTCACTCTTATCCTTACACTGACACCATACATTTATACACTTTACACTGACACCTGGACATTTTGCCTTCCAGCCCTTTTACACACGAATTGCACTGACACTACCCCCTTAAAACACAAATCTTTCAAGCGTGGATCCCGTCGAGTACGGCGGACAATCTGGGTGCTAATACCTTCCCAGGTTGTAACCAACCCCCTTTCTCAGTCTCTCTGGTTCGCAACCGTCTTATCCATCTCTTTCTAGGTCTATGCAGCATTACCTTTCCTCCGGGATAAAAATGCCTAGCTGGCGACTCTATTCATTCTCCAGTGAGTTCACTGCTGTGTGTTCTCATTGTCCCTCTCGCCGACCGTTCGCGTCTGTACCTTTGTCTGGGCCAGTCCCATTTATCGGGAGCGACACCCGTGTGCGGTGTGAGAAATACAGAAACATCGTGTGCCCGTGTGGGGTGTGAGCGATGGGTGATTTATTCACATTGATTGTGTGCCCGTGTTGGGTGTGAGCAATCGGATTGTGTGCCCATGTGGGTGTGAGCAATCCATAAACATTGTGTGCCCATGTGGGTGTGAGCAATGGGGAACATCGTGTGCCCGACGGGTGTAAACACCCCAAATTTGCCCTCACCCATTCACACCATGGCTTGTGATCATTTCATATGCATAAACTCAATCATACCATCTCATATCACATTTTTGATCCACTGCATTGGTTCTAAGTCATCTGCATCTAGGGTTTGTGATCTGAGCAATCTAAGAGCTTCTTGAGCCACTCCAAAGGCCATCAATCACTTCAAAGGGGTCTATGTGTGTTCAATTATCATATTATACCCTCTCAAAGTCAAGAATGTCAAAAAATCACAAGAACTGGGATTGGTATGGAAGCAGAGCCAGGATTGACTGCACAGATGACCTAAAATTAGGGTTTCAGTTTCAGAGGCCATAACTCCAAATTTTTTGGTCATTCTTGTTTCTATTGGTCTCTATATGGTATAGGGAGTATGCATATCAATTTTCATGAAGAAATTCCTTGGGGAAGTCATCTGATCAAAGGTTGACTTTCTGGACAAGTCAGTTCAAAATCAGGGCATATGAGGCCCCCAATGACCCAACCAAGGGGTGATCTTCATCATTCTGAGTGTATATGATCTTTATTTGATCATAGAAAATGTTGTAAGTTCACATAATTCAAGAATCTCAAGTTTTTGCAAAGTTGACTTTTTGGGCAAGTTTGACTTTTGATGGAAATGTCATTTTATACAACTTTTTCAACCCTTACTTTTTGATCCAAAAAAGCTTCAAATGGAAAAACTTTGGTCATGAAAGTTGTAGAATAGATCTTTCCCTTTTCAAAAAGTACAAGAACATGACCTAATTCATTTTGGTTCAAAAGTTATGGTTCATCAAAGTTGGATAAAATCACTAAATTTCAAGTTATGTACCAATTGGAAAACTTGCAAATTCATGTACCAAGCATTCTATTGACTTCAAAATGACTTCAAAACTTCATCACATGATCATACATGACCCAGAAACAGAATTGTCCCAAGGGGATCCCCATTCATTTGCTTTGAATTTCACATTTCCATAAGGCATTTTCCATAAGAGTGCAAGGAAGGATTCTTGGCAAAATCATCTTCCCATGAGTTATGTGATCACTAAATGATTTCTATACATTGCCATGACTAAAAGAAGTCACATGCTACAAAATTCAGCAAGAAGTGTCTCATGTATATGGCACAAAATCATGAGAAAACACCAAGTGGGCAAGTTGCAAAAGCTAGCATAGCTCATGATCCATATGTTGCAGTCAGCTACAAGCAATCTAAGGGTCATCCTTAACCCAAGCTGAAGCAAGACATGACCTCAAACTGCTGCTGCCATAGCCCATGCTGCATGTACAAGCCAACTTGACTTTTTGGCCAAAACTCCCATACTCATGGAACAGTAAGCAGCCACCCCTACTGACCTGCTCCACAGGCTATTCACATATCTTGGGAGAGTTATAGCACAACATTGGCCTTTGAAGCAAGCCAGAACACAGCCTTCACAAAAACTGTCAAAGAACTCACTTCTTCGAATCACCTTCCACAACCATCAAACACCTCATTTCTCTTCACCAACAAATCAAACACACTCAAAGGAACCATAATCAACCATTGATAGAGCCTGAAACACCACATACACAGACCTCATTTTCTGATACACCAGAATTGAATCTCTCAAAATAGCCTGTTTAAACTCTATCCAAGCCTGCCATTAGCACAAGGGGGACCATTAGAGAGAGTTTGCACCAAAGAACAGCCCAGAAAGCCCAGAATCAGAAGCTTCCACCTCAGGTATGACCATGAACTTTTTCTCACAGAGCTTGCATTTTATGTCATAAATTGATAATGTATGTCTTACTGGTCATGGGGATGTGCTTAGAATTGAAAATGAGTGAAAAATGAGGATTTACTGATGCTCTGAAATTTCACCCGTGAAAAAAGATTTCTTCGATTTGTCTGATTCTTGAAGTTTAAATGTTGTTTGAGGGATGATTTGTGTTCTAGGATGTTAGAGGATCATTTTGCTGTGTTTAATTTGATGATTGGTGGCCTGAATCGTGATCTAGGGTTTTCAACCCGCCGGAGAAGATGACCGGAGCTTCCCTCCGGTCACCTGAATGTTGTTAACCCTAATCCCTGTAATTAATTAGTGTTTGAATTCAGTGCGTTGGATCTGTTGACTTGTTTGACTTGGCGCGTGTATGTGTGGCCCAGATGCACCCATTTTGCCCTAATCTCACTTAACCTAATTAATCCCAATTAATTAATTTGTAAAACCTGATTTAGCCAGAAAGGATCCTGACCCTTGATTCACGCGCCAAGTCAACCTCTGCCCCCCAGCTTTGAATCTCATGCATTGGATTGGTTTACTTTTCAATTAATTCAATTTTATTTCATTTTATTTTATTTCTTTTCTCCAATTTATTTAAAATAGCAAAAAATGTTTAAAAATTATGAAAATTTTTGTCAAGGTTTTCATTATTTTACAGAACACAAAAATATTTTTATTTTCATTTTTTGCATTAAAAAAGTATTTTTAAATATTTAAGAGTTTATTTTTAATTAATTAATGAGAATTAATTAATTAAAAATACTTTTAAGTATTTAAAAATCACCAAAAAATTCATGAAACATTTAAAAACATTTAGAAACATTGTCCAACTCTCAAACCAAATTTATGTTTTGATCTTGATGCATTTTGAGAATTTTTCATGGAATTAAAATCATTTTGATGCATTATTTTGATCCAAACTTCCAAAAATCACTTCTGCCTAACCATAAAGAGTTGGACTTTGATTCTTTTTGCATTGTGTTTAGCATATCATGTAGTTTGTGAGATTAAATGGCCATGGTTTGATCTTTCATTTTCCATTTGTTTGGCATTTTTCTTGTCAAGGAACCCTAAAACCCTAGAAAACTTAGGAAAATCATAACTTGAATTAGGTTAGGAGTTGAGACTTCTCCTTTGGGCAGTGAGTTAGTATAGGTTTAGGGATCCCTTGAGTGTATTTTCAATTTTTTATCTTGGTGTTTGCTTCTGATTTTGGTTTGTGTTTGATGCTTTGATCATAAACCCTAATTTGGGCTTCCATATGCATCCATCTTGCATTTGCATTCATACCTTGACTTGCCATAGCATTTTATGCATCCATTTGGTTCATTAGACATCTTAAGACATATTGAAATCATGTTTAATCATTGCATCTTGCATTTGCCATGTTGTATGCCATTTGCATTTCATTACTTTTCATGTATGTTCATGGTCCTTAACTTGTTTCATTTGCATCCATAAGCTTGTATGATCATCCCCATGTGTTGTTTCATGTTTGTAGCATCTTATAGCATCATTAGCATCATGTATGTGCTTCTGGTTTTGATTTACATCATGTCATTTCATCCCATTTTGCATTGTATAGCATTCCTTTCACTAACTTTTCAGGTGGTAAGTGACTTTCAGAAGTGAATTTGCCTTCACTTCTCACAACTTCTTTTCATCCCTTTCATGCATCCTTGCTGCATTTTACTTTGTGTTTGAGATTGAGCTTGCTCATTCTTCTTCTTCTCACTTTCTTCCTTCAAGTGACTTGACTTCTTAAATGAAGCAAGTTACTTTGCTTCTCCTGATCCTTTCATCTGCTTCCTGGTGGTTCCATTGAAGATTTCTCTTGTTAACCTCACAAACCTTAGGAACAACCAAGCATGACAATGATTAGGATTTTGATTAGTCTCCCCACTTAGTTTTGCCTTTGTGTCTCTTTGAGTCTTCTCTTCTCACCTCATAATCAGGGGCTAAACCCTAAAGGCTTTAAGGCTTTGTGATTAAGCTTATACCTGCATCCTTCTATTAGGATGGAGTGTATAACTTTAATCCTAAGTGTTAAACCCTTAATGTGTTTAAATCCTTTAATCAATACACTTAATAATCATCAAGACATCAAGCTTGTAACTTGGGCCTTGCATTAGGGTTCTAATTCTTCCTTAATTGGTTAAGAAGGACTAACCCTAGTGTTAATGGACAAGTCCCCCTCAAGTTGTCTTACAAACCCTAAAAATCACTTCATCATCTTATCATTAACTAAAATCCATCTAATAAAGGCTTGTTTTGTCATGAGTTTAATCCCTAATCATGGATTAAGTTGAGGAGCTTTCCTCAGCTTAAACATTCTCATCTGTTATCCTTCTATTAGGATGGTGTAATGAGTCTGTTTAATCCCTGATTATGGTTTAATCTCATTACTCAACACTAAACAAAAACAACAAAAACATCTAAACAATCACAAGTAGGTTAATGATCTTAATCCTACACCAGAGGTGATTAAGTGTGAGAAGCTGACTTCACACTTAAGGTATTCTCATTACCCCTAATCAGAGGGAAGATGTGATGAGTTTACTAAATCCATTGGTTTAGGCTTAAGCTCATTAACTTATGACAAACTTCAAAAGCAATAAAAGACTGAAAACTCAAAAACAAACAATAATCGTCTCCTTCGGGATTCTTTTCTCATCTCATTCACTCATAAGCGAGAACTTGCTTCTTCCGTCTAATGCAATACAGTTTGCACCTGAGCCAGACAGGTCATACACTTGAGCATAGACAAGTAAGCAGTTCACAAGACAATTCATCTTTCAGTCTCTTCGGGTCGAACTACGGTGTTCTGACTTCCTCATTGCACGAGAGGATACGTAGGCATAACTTAACAGTTATCGAACAAAAGTCTCTGTATATTCCCCCTCTTTCTAGCCTCATTCTTTTAGCCTCATGATCTTGAGCATTTCACTCCTGTTCTTACACTGACACTTCACTTATATACTTCACTTTTCTCTCACACTGACACCTGTACATTTTGTTTTCCAGCTCTTTTACACACAAATTGCACTGACACTACCCCTTTAAAACACAAATCTTTCAAGCGTGGATCCCGTCGAGTACGACAGACAATCTGGGTCCTAATACCTTCCCAGGTTGTAACCAACCCCCTTTCTCAGTCTCTCTGGTTCGCAACCGTCTTATCCATGTCTTTCTAGGTCTATGCAGCATTGCCTTTCCTCCGGGATAAAAATGCCTAGCTGGCGAATCTATTCATTCCCAGTGAGTTCACTGCTGTGTGTTCTCATTGTCCCTCTCGCCGACCGTTCGCGTCTGTACCTTTATCCGGGGCCATTCCCCATTTATCGGGAGCGACAGCTTGGCGACTCTGCTGGGGAGACTTATACTGCAACCAGGGCTTCTGGTTCTTTTTGTGGGTTCCTCCTAGCGCTTGATTGATTTGTGTTTACTGGGGTGTTATGTGCTATCTGTGTTTGTATATTTGTTTTATTTTTGCTTTATGTACAGTTGTTTTATTGCTTTCTTTATTGCTTTGCATATATCATATTGTCATACTGTGCTGGCTGGATCTGTTTGTTTGCTTTGGTGGGTGGGTGTTCTATTGAGAGTTGAGGTCCTATACCTGGGACCTGAGTGACACCTAGGCTAGAGTGGTTCATATTCTTTCCCATTCCATCTCGGTCTGGTGCGGGAATATGAAACACGGTTCAGATATGGGTTTCTTCTTGAGAACTCTGTGTTGCAGATTTCCTGCAATGCTAGGGCTATCTGGGAAGCCTGCTAAGTCTGGATGACCTTTAGTATTGACCTTCAGAAACTGAGGTGAATTAGAGGAGGAACTTTTATGGTTATTGTAAACACTGTACCTCCAGGTTATAAGTGTTTACACTTCTCATAACTGATCCAAGTCTGAGGATCCTTGTTTTAGAACACCACCTGTGAGGGGGTTGGGCTGTTTACAGGTTTGCAGGTACCCTTGACCTCAGCATACCCTGTTATTTTGTATGATTAAGAGTACTCCATGTTGGAACAGTTCTTGTGATTCTAAACCCTGGACATGTGACTCTTTATTTGAGTCCCCCACCTTGGTTACTGGACTTATAGACCTCCATCTGGATTTCTTGAACATACCTGGACTTATATCAGAGCATTTGATCAGATCCAGCTCAGTCACAAACCCTTGCATATCATTTGCATACATCATCATTGCATCATTTTAACATTTGCTTATTTATGTTTCAGGGTATCCATCCTTCATTTTTGGCTTGGCTTTGACCCCATCATTAGCATAGACCTATCTTCATCAGCATCTACTTCAGTTATCAGCTACCTGCTTCAGTCACCTGCACCAGCCAGTCAGTGGCCCATTTTTCAGTGTTATCATCAGCACCTGTCTCAACTCTTCTTCAACAACATGGCACCTAAAAAGAGTAATATCTCCTACCACTTCTTTCAGCCTGAGCTAGCTGACATCAGGAGGATTCAGACCCTGATTACTCCAGACCATATACCATTTTTCAGAGAACACTATGGAAGCATACTTGATGTGGTTATGGATTTGGACCTTTCACAGAGGAGCCTGATTCATACTTGCCTGCAGTTTTATGATCCCCCACTGAGGTGTTTCACTTTTCAGGATTTCCAGGTGGGACCTTTATTGGAGGAATACTCATCATTGGTTGGTACACCTATCAGGGGTGGAGTCCCCTTCAACCCTGAAATGGCCTTTCCAAGTAATGAGGAGATAGCAAAGGCATTGTATCTGGAACCAGTTCTGATTGGGCAGCATATGACTACTAAGGCTGGAATCTCTGGCCTACATCTGGATTTCTTGATCTCTCAAGCTACCTTGAAAGCTTCTTTGGGAGAGTGGAAAGCAGTCTGTGCTTTATTGGCCCTAAGCATATATGGAATTATATTATTTGCAGATGAGCCTAGATTCATTAGCAAGAATGCAATCCACCTTTTTATTCTGAGGAATCCAGTGCCCACTTTATTGGGAGATTTCTACTATTCAGTGCACCAGAGGAATGAAAAGCAGAGGGGAAGATTAGTGAGGTGTTGTGCTCCTTTGTTCCATACCTGGCTTCTCAAGCATTTGCCCAAGACAGATGCATTTTTGAATCCTCATCAGCAGAGAAACTGGGCTAGAAGACTCACTGCTCTGACTTCAGCTGATATCAGGTGGTGCACTCAAAGCACCAAGGGCAGGGATATCATTACCAGTTGTGGGCATTTTCACAATGTACCCCTGATAGGAGTTAAGGGTTGCATTAATTACAACCCTCTACTGTTCAAAAGACAACTGGGCTATGCATTGGTCCACACTCCTAAGGCACAAGACTTGGTTGAGACTCTTTATTGTGAGAACAAGCCTAATCTGGCTATTGTCAGGCAGGCAGCCTGGGCCTGGGACAACGTTTAGACTAAAGGAGTAACCATTCTGGGGAAGTGCAACAATGTGGCGTCAACACAATACTATGAGTGGTCCCATGCCAGAGCTCAATTTTCTGGGATGCCCTTCACCATGGAGGATATGCCTGGACCATCCTCAGCACCACCTCCTACCACTATCAGCTTAGAAGAGTTTGAGAGTTTGAAAGAAAGAAATGAGAAATTGACTCAGGCTTTGCAGAAGACCCTCTGGGAGAGGAGTGATGGTAGGTTGGATATTGAGAGGTTGGAAAAATTGAAGGTGGAGCATCTGGCTAAAATTGAGAAGTCTGAGGAGTATATCAAGAAATCTAGGGCTGGAGAGCAAATTCTGAAGAATGCTTGCAAGGAAGCCCAATTCTAGAAAGCCAGGACTGACTTGTATCTGAAGGAGAGTCAAGCTAGGTGGGTCAGGATCACCGAAGCTCGTACTCTGGAAGATAAGAGGACTCAGGACAAGATCAAGCAGCTGGAAGCTAGTGCAAAAGAGCAGCAGGAAGCCCTGGCAGCAGCCCAGATGGAGATCTCAGAGTTGAAGATCAGAGCTGGAGTGAAGAGGTCAAAAGACCAGAGTCAGCACAAGAAGCTAACTGCAGCTGTAACTACCCGGAATCTCCTTATCAGGAATCTCACGGAGCGTCCGGCTGATCCTGTGACTGAAGCACTTCTCAAGGAAGTTCAGGAGGATGAGTTTGGTCTTGGTGTCTGACTTTTGCTTGTTGTTGCTTTCATTTCATGTACTTTTATTTTATTATGATGTATTTTGACCCCTTAGAGGGCATGTTTTGTAAAGAACAAACTATGTAACTTTTGCTTTTTGTAATGTATGTATCCGTTTGTTCCATCTGAGTTTACTTCAAAAGCAACATCAACAGCATCTTCAAGGGTCTGGAAGGGTCAAAGCCAAGTACCAAGCCGGATACCTTGGAAACAAATAAGCATACTGCATTGCATGCTGACCCTTTTGTTTGTTTTGTAGGTTTATTTTGTCATTTTCACTAACTCTGTTGTGATGTTCAGGAACTATTGCTCGACGTCGGGTATTTCCACTCAACCGTCCACACCGATATCCAACCCGTAACAACCTTCCGGGCATACAAATGGACCAGGTGCAACAGGACCTTGCAGAGGTCAGGAATCAAATGGCCAACGAAAGATTGGAAATGAGAACTCAGATGACGCAGTTTATGGAAGTGATGAACAATATGGCTCAAAGCCAAGAGAGATTGAGAGCAATGGTGGAAAGGCAGAATCAGGAAGATCCCCATATAGGGACTGCTGGCACAAGCAACAATGAGAGGGTCCAACCTCATGTCAACCCCCCTGTATTTGGACCCCACCTTCATCCAGAGATCAACATTCCTGCTAATGTTCAAGGGACTGCCACTGCAGGCAGAGTGTTGCAAGAAGACCCCCAGGAGGATCAGTTCACAGTAATGGGTGCTGGGGAAGAAGCCTATGACAGAAGGCTGGATGAGATTGCTGAAAAATTAAGATCCTTGGAGTCTCAAAACTCTTTGGGTTTTGATGTTATGGACATGGGCTTAGTGGACGGGGTCAGGATTCCCCATAAATTTAAGCCTCCTTGTTTTGAAAAGTATAACGGGACTTCTTGCCCACGGACCCACTTACAATCTTTTTTGGGAAGGTTGAAAGCATATACCATGGACGAGAAGCTATGGATGTTTTATTTTGAGGATAGCTTGACTAGAGCGTCAAGGGAATGGTACTCCCATCTGACTAGAGCGACCATCAGGTGTTGGAAGGACTTGGCAGAGGCCTTCATCAGACAATACCAATATAACTTGGATATGGCACCCAACAGGACCCTCCTAATGGGAATGTCACAGTCATCCAGGGAAAGCTTCCGTGAGTACGCCCAAAGGTGGAGGCAGTTGGCTGCTGCTGTCCAGCCACCTATGTCAGAGAGGGAGATGGCAGATATGTTTATGAACACCCTCCAAGGAACATACATTGACAGGCTGGCTGCTTTCTCTTCTACCAGCTTTGCAGATGTCGTTATAGCCGGAGAGAGAATTGAGAGCCTGTTAAAGATGGGCAAGATTTCTGACAACGGTGCCAGCTCATCCAGCAACACAAGGAAGCCTTTTGTGGGCCCAAGAAGAACGGGTGAGACCAATGCCATCCACACCAACAGGGACAGACCCCAATATGTTCATAGGTCCGTGGCAACAGTCACTATCCCCGCTCCAATTCATCCTCAACCAGCTTATCAACCACCGCAATCAAATTATCAGCAACAAACTCAGTATCCTCCTCAGAGAAACTACAACAACACCAACAACAACAATCAGCAAAGACCGTTCCAACAGAGACCTTCTCAGGCCAATAGGGTGATCGATCCGATCCCTATGCCATATGCCACATTACTGCCACAACTCCTGAAACTCAACCTGGTTGAGCTAAGGACGTTGGCACCTCCAGATCCTACTAGTTTGCCTAGAAATTATGACTCCAACGCCAGATGTGCTTTTCACTCAAATGCACCTGGCCATAGTACAGAAAAATGCAGAGCTTTGCACATGAAGGTACAAGACTTGGTAGACTCTAAGGCTCTGAATTTTGCACCACCACCAAATGTTAATAAGAACCCTATGCCAAACCACGGAGGTCCCAGAATCAATGCTATTGAAGAAGGAAAGCCGTCTTACTTAATAACCAGTGTGGGTCAGATTCGAACACCGTTGGTGGAGATTAAAGCTCAACTCCTCGAAAGTCATATATTCCCGGGATGTGAGCTAGGGTGTGCCTACTGCAACATTTCAGTGAATGGCTGTGATAACCTGAGAGATGGCATAAATGGTCTCATCCAGAGTGGCCAGCTTCAAATCACAACATCAATTCCTACCAATCCAGCAATCTCCTTAACTACAGTTCCCGAATCTTCTACAAATACAACAACCATTGTTCCAAGCAACTCTTCAATTTCATCAACAAGCGCTTCATCTGTTCTTTCAACGGACCAAGTATCAGCAAACATCCCTTCTACAACTTCAGCACCCCTTCATTCAGAATCTCCTACAACAACAACACCCATCCTTCCAACAATGTCTCCTACAACTTCAACAGCAAATGTCTCAACAGTTACGATTTATTATGATCCTGAAAATGATTCTGCCTACAACTCACAAAGTGCCACTCCTATCAGAGCACCAGTCACAATATACTATGATCCACAGACTATCATGGTCCCTTCTGCAGCTGCCATCAGTCCAGTCACTATCACGGTGCCTGGGCCAGTACCTTATGAAAGTAGTAATGCCATCCCTTGGCATTACGGCTCTGATCTATACTGCGAAGGACAGAAAATCACTTTTGAATCATCAACCCCTGCACCACAAATAGACCATGTGGGAGGAGGCGGAGGCTTCACTCGAAGCGGACGTCTCTTTGCTCCACAAATTCAAAGACCCACTGCCGAAGCAGAAGCTGCTGCCAAGGCAAAAGGGAAAAGCTTGGTGCAGGAAGAGCAGATTGTTAAGGAAGCTTTGAAAACACCCTTTGATCAAGAAGTTGATGAGTTCATGAGAATCATCAAGAAAAGTGATTACAAAATAGTGGATCAGCTTCACCAGACGCCTTCCAAGATATCAATCCTATCATTGCTCATGTGCTCCGAAGCTCATCGGAACGCACTACTAAAAGTCTTGCACGCAACTTATGTGCCTGAAGAGATCACCGTCAATACGTTGGAAGCTGTGGTTGGAAATGTTAATGTTAGTCATGGGCTTGGGTTCACCAACACTGATTTGACTACGGAAGGCCGCAATCATAACAAGGATTTACACATTACCATGGAATGCAAAGGTGCAGTTCTTTCTCATGTGCTGGTAGACACAGGATCATCCCTCAATGTCTTACCTAAAAAAGCCCTTGTGAAGCTAGAGTGTGACGGATTGGCATTACGGCCCAGCAACCTGGTAGTAAGAGCCTTTGATGGTTCTAAGAGATCGTTTCTAGGGGAAATTGAGTTGCCTATAACGATTGGCCCATAAACTTTCAAAACGACCTTCTGCGTGATGGATATACAGCCTGCCTACAGCTGTCTATTGGGTAGGCCATGGATTCACGCCGCTGGCGCCGTGACCTCAACCCTTCACCAGAAGTTAAAATTCGAGTGGGAGGGCCAAGTCGTTACTATCTGTGGAGAGGAGGATATTTTTGTTAGCCACCTGGCTACCTACAAATACATTGAGATGGATGGGGAGATCCACGAGACAATGAGTCAAGGGTTTGAGGCCTTGAACATAAATGAAACATCTGTTGTACCTGGAACCTCAATAACGTCTTATCAACAAGCCCGGAAGGTTGTTGAGGAAGGAAATGCCCAAGGCTGGGGCAAATTGTTACCTGTGGAGAAGAAAGAGGATAGATTTGGGTTGGGTTACAAACCAACTCAGCAAGATCAAGCAGAGGCTGCTAAGGAGCCCAACTTTGTTAGTGGGGGGATGCTCACCCCTGATGCTGTCAACAATTTGGAAGACGAGGATGAAAGCGACCGCAACCTGGAGAGTTGGATCCGTCCAAAGGTCCCGGGGATCAGTATCTCAAACTGGTCTTCCCAGGAAATTATAAGAGTTACTCATGCAGAGTAATTATTATTTCCTGTATTTTTATAGCATGCATCAAAGTCTTGCATCTTGCCCAAGATGACAAGACTCATTTTGTAATCGGGCCATCTGTAATTTTTGTGCAACAAGATTAATCAATGAAATATCAGACATCTTTTTGCAAATGAGTCTCTTTTTGCTTTTCCGCTCACTGTTTTTCCATTTTTCTTTTTGTACAAAAAAATAAATGGCAATGTTTTCAAAATGATAACTTCATTTCACTTTTTCTAAACAAAGATTAAAATCAAATCACTAAAATAAACAAACTGAACCCTTGCAGATAGTGCCTTCCAGACTGCACCGACAACAACACGGCTACGACTTTGTATGACTTTGACAATCCGATCAATCAAGCTGATGAAGGGGTTGAAGAAGAATATAAGCTTCCTGAAGAGCTAGCCAGATTGTTGAGACAAGAGGAGAAGGTTATCACTCCTCATCAGGAGGAGGTAGAAATAATTAATCTTGGTACAGATGAAGACGTGAAAGAAGTTAAAATCGGGGCCTGCTTACAAGACTCAGTGAAGAGACAACTGATTGACCTGCTTCAAGAGTATGTGGATGTGTTTGCTTGGTCTTATCAAGATATGCCAGGGTTGGACACCGACATTGTTGTGCACAAGCTTCCTTTAAGAGAAGAATGCCCGCCGGTTAAACAGAAGTTGCGCCGTACTCGCCCAGATATGGAAATGAAGATAAAGGAAGAGGTGCAAAAGCAATGGGACGCCGGGTTCCTTGCTGTAACTAGTTACCCGCCGTGGGTTGCTAACATTGTACCTGTGCCTAAGAAAGACGGCAAAGTGAGGATGTGTGTTGACTACCGGGATCTGAACAGAGCCAGCCCGAAAGATGACTTCCCTTTACCTCACATTGATGTATTAGTGGATAATACGGCTCAGTTCTCGGTATTCTCCTTCATGGATGGATTTTCAGGATACAATCAGATTAAAATGTCACCTGAAGACATGGAGAAGACAACCTTCATCACACCCTGGGGCACGTTCTGTTACAAGGTGATGCCATTCGGATTGAAGAATGCTGGTGCAACATATCAACGGGCTATGGTAACATTATTCCACGATATGATCCATAAAGAGATAGAATGTTATGTGGATGACATGATTGCCAAGTCCCTTACTGAAGAAGACCATTTGGTAAATCTGTTGAAACTGTTCAAGCGTCTGAGGAAGTACCAACTGAAGTTGAACCCCAACAAATGCACATTCGGGGTGCGATCTGGTAAGCTGCTGGGTTTTATTGTGAGCGAGAAAGGGATTGAAGTTGACCCTGATAAAGTCAAAGCCATTCAAGAGATGCCTGCACCAAAATCTGAAAAAGAAGTTCGAGGGTTCTTAGGCAGATTGAACTATATTTCAAGGTTCATATCTCACCTTACAGCAACCTGTGAGCCCTTGTTCAAATTGTTGAGAAAAGAACAGACGGTCAGGTGGAACGAAGACTGCCAGAAGGCTTTTGACAAAATCAAGGAATACTTGCAAGAACCTCCAATACTTATGCCTCCAGTTGAAGGAAGACCTCTGATCATGTACTTGACAGTATTAGAAGAGTCAATGGGGTGTGTGCTGGGCCAGCATGACGAGTCTGGTCAAAAAGAGTATGCAATATACTACCTAAGCAAAAAGTTTACCGACTGTGAACAACGTTATTCACTGCTCGAGAAAACTTGTTGTGCTTTAGCGTGGGCTTCTCGCCGACTGAGGCAGTATATGTTGACCCACACTACTTTGTTGATCTCTAAAATGGACCCAGTTAAGTATATTTTTGAGAAACCAGCACTTACCGGACGGGTTGCAAGATGGCAAATGATCCTCACAGAATATGACATCCAGTACACTTCTCAGAAAGCCATCAAGGGCAGTGTATTGTCTGAATATCTTGCTGAGCAACCTATTGATGATTACCAGCCTATGAGATTTGACTTCCCTGATGAAGACATCATGTTCATAAAAGCAAAAGATCATGAATAGCCTATTCACACTGAAGGGCCCAATCCGGAAGAAGAATGGACTATGATGTTTGATGGGGCTGTTAACATGAATGGTCGAGGTGTTGGTGCAGTACTCATTACACCTAAGGGAGTTCACATGCCTTTCTCGGCAAAACTTACTTTCAACTGCACTAACAACGAAGCTGAATACGAAGCTTGCATTATGGGTCTTGAGGAAGCTATTAACCTTAGGATCAAGACATTGACCGTGTTCGGAGATTCAGCTCTGGTAGTTAATCAAACCAACGGCAAATGGTACACCCACCAGGATCATCTGATACCTTACAGGGATTATACGAGGAGGTTATTGACTTTCTTTACAACAGTCAAGCTTGAATATATCCCTCGGGACGAGAATCAGTTTGCATATGCTCTGGCTACCATTTCTTCCATGATCAAAGTTCAAACTGCCAACTTTGTACCTCAGATCTCAGTGTCCAGACTTGACAGGCCAGCATATGTATTCGCAGCAGACATTGTCAAAGATGATAAGCCTTGGTTCCATGACATTAAGTGCTTCTTGGAGGATCAAGCATACCCACCTGGGGCATCTTCCAATGATAAGAAGACATTGAGAAGGCTTGCTGGTAGTTTCTTTCTGAATACTAATGGTTCTCTATACAAGAGGAACTTTGATATGGTACTCCTCAGATGCGTCGACAGGACATAAGCAGATTTGTTGATGCATGAAGTGCACGAAGGATCCTTTGGTATCCATACGGGAGGGCATGCCATGGCTAAGAAGTTGTTAAGGTCAGGCTATTACTGGATCACAATGGATGCTGATTGTTGTGCCTACGCCAGAAAATGCCATAAATGCCAGATTTATGCGGATAAGGTGCATGTCCCTCCCAATCCTTTGAATGTGATGTCTTCACCCTGGCCCTTTGCTATGTGGGGCATTGACATGATTGGCAAGATTGAACCAACTGCTTCAAATGGCCACAGATTCATCTTGGTTGCTATTGACTATTTTACCAAGTGGGTTGAAGCAGCTTCCTATGCCAATGTTACAAGACAAGTGGTAGCCAGATTTCTGAAAAGAGATATCATCTGTCGATATGGAGTTCCCGAGCGAATCATTACTGATAATGGTTCCAATTTAAACAACAAGATGATGGCTGAACTATGCCGGGACTTCAAAATTCAACATCACAATTCTTCTCCTTACAGGCCAAAGATGAATGGCGCTGTTGAGGCAGCTAATAAGAACATAAAGAAGATTGTGCAGAAGATGGTGGTCACTTATAAGGACTGGCATGAGATGCTACCATTTGCCTTGCATGGGTACCGCACGTCGATCAGAACATCCACCGGGGCAACACCGTATCAGCTTGTCTATGGTATGGAGGCAGTCCTGCCTGTTGAAGTTGAGCTACCCTCTCTACGGGTACTGATGGATGTTAAATTAAGCGAAGCAGAATGGGTTCGGTCCCGATATGAGCAACTGAGTCTGATAGAAGAGAAGAGATTGGCTGCAATCTGTCATGGGTAGTTGTATCAGAAAAGAATGAAGAAGGCCTTCGATCAGAGAGTCAGGCACCGAGAGTACCAAGTAGGGGATCTTGTGCTGAAAAGGATCCTCCCTCCGCATACAGACCACAGGGGCAAGTGGACTCCGAATTATGAAGGACCATTTGTAGTAAAGAAAGTTTTCTCCGGCGGAGCACTCATGCTCGGTACTATGGATGGTGAAGACTTCCCGTCCCCTGTGAATTCAGATGCAGTTAAAAAATACTTCGCATAAAATGACCCGCTGGACACAAAAACAGAATGTAAGTCCAGGCAAAAATAGGGCATCCCGGCGAGTCAGAAACAGAATAAAAGACTCGGGCAAAAATAAGGGAAAATAAACAAAAATGTGTACACCCTCTGAGTTGAAAAGCCGCATTGGACAGCTCAGGCAAAAATGGGTATCCCGATGGATTGAAAACCCGAAAGGGCGATCCATGCAAAACAAGGGAATAAGCGAACAACTGCATTCTGAATTCGTCTGTATTGTTTACAACTTGATAAGATTCAAAAGGATCAAGCTTCTTTCAGAAACAACCCTCTTCAGAAAGCAAGACGAGAAGAACGTCAAAAGTCATACGAGTCATAGCAAAAAGGGGAAGCTCCTCGAAGCGTCGTCAACATTGCCAGAATTTTGTTTCTCAATTTGTAACAATCTCCTCATTTCAGGGGATATGTTTTCTTTGACTATATCTCGCCAATTCAGGGCACATGAATTAATAAAAGCAGATTTTCAGTCATGTTTCGTCTTGTACATTTTATTTGCAAAAATGTCTGATGTCTTAAGAAAAACTGGTTGCATAAATACAGATGCTTATCTTCAAAAAAAAATATATGTAATAAAAGTCACATGCTTGCAGGAAATATACTTACTCACAGAAGTGTCTAAACTCCTATGACGGAATCCAGTAAAGGATACCTCGGGATTACTTGTGCGTCTCCCTATCTTTGCAGGATTGCAGGTATCCAGAACGCAACTTGGGGCATGTAAGCTTCATCCCAGCAAGCTGGCAGATCAATGCTCGCTCAGTCTTAACACTCAAAGTGTTTTCTCCCCAGCCGAGTTGCCACTTGTTACTTCTCCCCAGCCGAGTTGCCATTCCTTCCTCAGCCGAGTACAAAAGTCAGGGAACCATCTCCCCACAGAGCTCCAGCCTCTATCCAGAAGGGCAGCGCACGAAGGAATCACAACAGAGTAAAGAAAGCTGCTACAAACCCCAGCTGGGTCCCTCATTACTGAGACAGGTCTATCAGTGACCTGAATCCCCAAGCAGATATCATCTCATAAGATCTACCAATGATCTCATCCCCAGCTGGGATGTCCATTTCAACCAGATCGGCCAGAGATCTTCAGAGCAACGGGATCCGAATCCCGGTTTGGCATCTTTGCATAATCATAGCATTCGCATCATATTCACCCACAAAGCGTAGCATTCCGTCTAATACAGAGCATTACGGCAAAAGTCAAACATGTAGCATAATCATAAGCCATGTTCTGAATCAAACACTTGTGAATGATAACAATCCATCAATATACAGAATACCCCCAGATTCCCCAGCGGAGAGCTAAAGCTAAAGCAGTTGCCTTACATTCACAAACATCAGCATATACCCCTTTTGGCACTCGTCCGTGTCACATCCCCAGCATAAAGCCAAAGACATCCCCTTTGCACCTGCAGATATGTATATATATACATTTCCTTGACATCCGTCCATGTCACTTTCCCCGGCACAGTAATGTGAACACTCTGTATATCAGATACTTGTTTATACCATACTCTTTTCTTTTGACACTCGTCCGTGTCACTCTCTCCAACAGTTAAACACTCATCTACACACCACTCACACTTATACAGATACTCGTCCGTATCTTGTATATATCCCCGCAGATTCGACACTAGTCCTTGTTCTTTGTTAACCAGTTGATACTCGTCCGTACCATCATCTCAGAGCATTCGTCAAGTGTTTGTTTCTACCTGATACTCATCCGTATCATAGTCTTAAGGATGCTCGTCCGCATCTTTAATCCATACACTGTGTCAAACCTTCTTGTGTCTTCTTGAATATAGACACTCGTCTGTGTCTACCATTCCCCAGAAGAGTCCCTTCAGATTCAACACTCGTCCATGTTCTCTGTTAACCAGTTGATACTCGTCCGTATCATCATCTCTGAACACGCGTCAATATTTGTTTCTACCCAATACTCGTCCGTATCGTAGTCTTAAGAATGCTCGTCCGCATCTTTAATCTATACACAACATCTAAACACTTATACCTTTTGTTTCTTGGATGTAAACACTCGTCTGTGTTTACTATTCCCCAGTAGATCGCCAACAAAGCAATTTTCTTTTTATCTGACATTCGTCCTGTGTCACGATAAACCCTGAGAGCAGCCGTACCTTGCTAGGTGGTCGTCCTCCACCTCTTGATGGTCGTCCTCCATCATGCTCATCGAATGGCCTTCCCCATCGTTGATTTTCTATCCGACATTCGTCCTGTGTCGTGATATCTAGCAGCCGTCCCCTGCTAGGTGGTCGTCCTCCACCCTTTAATGATCGTCCTTCATCATTTTATCCAATGGCCGTCCCCATTGTTGATTTTGGTTATCTGACATTCGTCCTATGTCATGATAAACCCTGAGAGCAGCCGTCCCCTGCTAGCTGGTCGTCCTCCACCTCTTGATGGTCGTCCTCCATCATGCTCATCCGATGGCCGTCCCCATCGTTGACCTTTTATCCGGCATTCGTCCTATGTCGCGATATTTTCGGCAGCCGTACCCTGCCTGGTGGTCGTCCTCCACCTTAGATGACCGTCCCTCATCTTATCCCCATCATAGCAGCCGTCCCCTGCTAGGTGATCGTCCTTCACCTTTGATGACCGTACCTCATCATCTGTTTATTTCATTTATTCTTTAACCCGATGGCCGTCCCCGTCGTGGTCCCTTTTTATTTTTCCTGATGATCATCCTTCATCAGTTTAGCCCGATGGCCGTCCCCATCGTTGGTTACTTTACTTTATGAACTTGATGGCCGTCCCCGTCATGTTTCATTAATCCCCATAGAATTTTACAGCTTTACCTTGATGGCCGTCCCCATCATAATCCTTTTTATCCCCAGCATGTCGGTCGTCCCCGTCATTGCTTTATTTCCCGCACTTTTCCAGCGTGTCGGCCGTCCCCGTCATTGCTCTTTACCCAGCAGTCGTCCTCTGCTCGACGGTCGTCCTCCGTCGCCCGCACTTTACAATATGCTTTATTTTCTTTTACAATCTATATCCCTTTTCTTCTTCATTCTGTGAGTGCAAATTTTGGACTGTCTTTGGTATTCAACCACAAGTTATCTTGTTTACCTGATAAGCCGTCGCTTACATCCTGCACAGCTAACTCATGTTTGAATAGGGGCAGCTGTAAACACCCCAAATTTTCCCTCACACATTCACACCATGGCTTGTGATCATTTCATATGCATAAACTCAATCATACCATCTCATATCACATTTTTGATCCACTGCATTGGTTCTAAGTCATATGCATCTAGGGTTTGTGATCTGAGCAATCTAAGAGCTTCTTGAGCCACTCCAAAGGCCATCAATCACTTCAAAGGGGTCTATGTGTGTTCAAGTATCATATTATACCCTCTCAAAGTCAAGAATGTCAAAAAATCACAAGAACTGGGATTGGTATGGAAGCAGAGCCAGGATTGACTGCACAGATGACCTAAAATTAGGGCTTCGGTTTCAGAGGCCATAACTCCAAATTTTTTGGTCATTCTTGTTTCTATTGGTCTCTATATGGTATAGGGAGTATGCATATCAATTTTCATGAAGAAATTCCTTGGGGAAGTCATCTGATCAAAGGTTGACTTTCTGGACAAGTCAGTGCAAAATCAGGGCATCTGAGGCCCCCAATGACCCAACCAAGGGGTGATCTTCATCATTTTGAGTGTATATGATATTTATTTGATCATAGAAAATGTTGTAAGTTCACATAATTCAAGAATCTCAAGTTTTTGCAAAGTTGACTTTTTGGGCAAGTTTGACTTTTGATGGAAATGTCATTTTATACAACTTTTTCAACCCTTACTTTTTGATCCAAAAAAGCTTCAAATGGAAAATCTTTGGTCATGAAAGTTGTAGAATAGATCTTTCCCTTTTCAAAAAGTACAAGAACATGACCTAATTCATTTTGGTTCAAAAGTTATGGTTCATCAAAGTTGGATAAAATCACTAAATTTCAAGTTATGTACCAATTGGAAAACTTGCAAATTCATGTACCAAGCATTCTATTGACTTCAAAATGACTTCAAAACTTCATCACATGATCATACATGACCCAAAAACAGAATTGTCCCAAGGGGATCCCCATTCATTTGCTTTGAATTTCACATTTCCATAAGGCATTTTCCATAAGAGTGCAAGGAAGGATTCTTGGCAAAATCATCTTCCCATGAGTTATGTGATCACTAAATGATTTCTATACATTGCCATGACTAAAATAAGTCACATGCTACAAAATTCAGCAAGAAGTGTCTCATGTATATGGCACAAAATCATGAGAAAACACCAAGTGGGCAAGTTGCAAAAGCTAGCATAGCTCATGATCCATATGTTGCAGTCAGCTACAAGCAATCTAAGGGTCATCCTTAACCCAAGCTGAAGCAAGACATGACCTCAAACTGCTGCTGCCATAGCCCATGCTGCAAGTACAAGCCAACTTGACTTTTTGGCCAAAACTCCCATACTCATGGAACAGTAAGCAGCCACCCCTACTGACCTGCTCCACAGGCTATTCACATATCTTGGGAGAGTTATAGCACAGCATTGGCCTTTGAAGCAAGCCAGAACACAGCCTTCACAAAAACTGTCAAAGAACTTCACTTCTTCGAATCACTTTCCACAACCATCAAACACCTCATTTCTCTTCACCAACAAATCAAACACACTCAAAGGAACCATAATCAACCATTGATAGAGCCTGAAACACCACATACACAGACCTCATTTTCTGATACACCAGAATTGAATCTCTCAAAATAGCCTGTTTAAACTCTATCCAAGCCTGCCATTAGCACAAGGGGGACCATTAGAGAGAGTTTGCACCAAAGAACAGCCCAGAAAGCCCAGAATCAGAAGCTTCCACCTCAGGTATGACCATGAACTTTTTCTCACAGAGCTTGCATTTTATGTCATAAATTGATAATGTATGTCATGCTGGTCATGGGGATGTGCTTAGAATTGAAAATGAGTGAAAAATGAGGATTTACTGATGCTCTGAAATTTCACCCATGAAAAAGGATTTCTTCGATTTTTCTGATTCCTGAAGTTTAAATGTTGTTTGAGGGATGATTTGTGTTCTAGGATGTTAGAGGATCATTTTGTTGTGTTTAATTTGATGATTGGTGGCTGAATCGTGATCTAGGGTTTTCAACCCGCCGGAGAAGATGACCGGAGCTTCCCTCCGGTCACCTGAATGTTGTTAACCCTAATCCCTGTAATTAATTAGTGTTTGAATTCAGTGTGTTAGATCTGTTGACTTGTTTGACTTGGCGCGTGTATGTGTGGCCCAGATGCACCCATTTTGTCCTAATCTCACTTAACCTAATTAATCCCAATTAATTAATTTGTAAAACCTGATTTAGCCAGAAAGGATCCTGACCCTTGATTCACGCGCCAAGTCAACCTCTGCCCCCCAGCTTTGAATCTCATGCGTTGGATTGGTTTACTTTTCAATTAATTCAATTTTATTTCATTTTATTTCATTTCTTTTCTCCAATTTATTTAAAATAGCAAAAAATGTTTAAAAATTATGAAAATTTTTGTCAAGGTTTTCATTATTTTTCAGAACACAAAAATATTTTTATTTTCATTTTTTGCATTAAAAAAGTATTTTTAAATATTTAAGAGTTTATTTTTAATTAATTAATGAGAATTAATTAATTAAAAATACTTTTAAGTATTTAAAAATCACCAAAAAATTCATGAAACATTTAAAAACATTTAGAAACATTGTCCAACTCTCAAACCAAATTTATTTTTTGATTTTGATGCATTTTGAGAATTTTTCATGGAATTAAAATCATTTTGATGCATTATTTTGATCCAAACTTCCAAAAATCACTTCTTCCTAACCATAAAGAGTTGGACTTTGATTCTTTTTGCATTGTGTTTAGCATATCATGTAGTTTGTGAGATTAAATGGCCATGGTTTGATCTTTCATTTTCCATTTGTTTGGCATTTTTCTTGTCAAGGAACCCTAAAACCCTAGAAAACTTAGGAAAATCATAACTTGAATTAGGTTAGGAGTTGAGACTTCTCCTTTTGGAAGTGAGTTAGTATAGGTTTAGGGATCCCTTGAGTGTATTTTCAATTTTTTATCTTGGTGTTTGCTTCTGATTTTGGTTTGTGTTTGATGCTTTGATCATAAACCCTAATTTGGGCTTCCATATGCATCCATCTTGCATTTGCATTCATACCTTGACTTGACATAGCATTTTATGCATCCATTTGGTTCATTAGACATCTTAAGACATATTGAAATCATGTTTAATCATTGTCATGAGTTTAATCCCTAATCATGGATTAAGTTGAGGAGCTTTCCTCAGTTTAAACATTCTCATCTGTTATCCTTCTATTAGGATGGTGTAATGAGTCTGTTTAATCCCTGATTATGGCTTAATCTCATTACTCAACACTAAACAAAAACAACAAAAACATCTAAACAATCACAAGTAGGTTAATGATCTTAATCCTACACCAGAGGTGATTAAGTGTGAGAAGCTGACTTCACACTTAAGGTATTCTCATTACCCCTAATCAGAGGGAAGATGTGATGAGTTTACTAAATCCATTGGTTTAGGCTTAAGCTCATTAAATTATGACAAACTTCAAAAGCAATAAAAGACTGAAAACTCAAAAACAAACAATAATCGTCTCCTTCGGGATTCTTTTCTCATCTCATTCACTCATAAGCGAGAACTTGCTTCTTCCGTCTAATGCAAGACAGTTTGCACCTGAGCCAGACAGGTCATACACTTGAGCATAGACAAGTAAGCAGTTCACAAGACAATTCATCTTTCAGTCTCTTCGGGTCGAACTACGGTGTTCTGACTTCCTCATTGCACGAGAGGATACGTAGGCATAACTTAACAGTTATCGAACAAAAGTCTCTGTATATTCCCCCTCTTTCTAGCCTCATTCTTTTAGCCTCATGATCTTGAGCATTTCACTCCTGTTCTTACACTGACACTTCACTTATATACTTCACTTTTCTCTCACACTGACACCTGTACATTTTGTTTTCCAGCTCTTTTACACACAAATTGCACTGACACTACCCCTTTAAAACACAAATCTTTCAAGCGTGGATCCCGTCGAGTACGACGGACAATCTGGGTGCTAATACCTTCCCAGGTTGTAACCAACCCCCTTTCTCAGTCTCTCTGGTTCGCAACCGTCTTATCCATGTCTTTCTAGGTCTATGCAACATTGCCTTTCCTCTGGGATAAAAATGCCTAGCTGGCGACTCTATTCATTCCCAGTTAGTTCACTGCTGTGTGTTCTCATTGTCCCTCTCGCTGACCGTTCGCGTCTGTACCTTTATCCGGGGCCATTCCCCATTTATCGGGAGCGACAACGGGGAGTTACTTTAAGTAACAAGCGATGATTCCATTTAGTTCCTGAGTGAACTTGCTGAAATGTTGAGTCGGTACCACATTTGCATCTGCATAGAATCGTGTATCGGTCTGTATGAGTTGCATTTTATCATTTTAATTATGATATGCAGAAATAAACATGAATGTGCATATGTTTATTTGGAGTATTATGGAGATGATAATATGTGTGATGAAACATATTTGATTGTATATATGCATGTTTGATATGTGTATACGTATGTGATTTATACATTTGTAATGTATATGTGTGATTAAACATAGTTAGACGTATGTTTATGCTGAATAAATAGAATTAAGGAATAAACATAAATGATGTAAGTTTATGTGAATTGGTGCATGATGAACATGCTTGAATTGTGTATGTACATGTTGCGATGTGTATAGGTGATGAGGAATGAAATGCGTGGTGAGAATATGTTTTATGTGCATTTTTATATGTTGAGATATATAATTATATGCAATGTTATTATGATAATGTTTCCCACCCTTCTGCTGTTTTATGATGCTCTATGAGGCATTGCAAAGTAGGTTACTGGATGATATTTTTGTGAAGCTCGTCTTCATCTTTTTGGTCGGTCGGCTCTGATATGTAGTATTAGGTAGCTAGGGTTGGCTTGATGCCTTTTGTGAATACATTTGTATATGTATTTTGATGTGAAATGTTTTATGTAAACATGGAATTATTTTGGTGATTCAAACTTGTAGATATATTTATGATAAGTATATAAGTTTGAAAATGTTATGTTTTGTTTCCCCTGTTTAATGAATTGATGAATACGGGTGTAAGGATGAAATCCTTGTGTATGTAAGTTACCCCGTTTGTTGCATATCTTTATTGAACAGGTGTTGTATGTTTCAATTTCAAGTATAATGTGGCATTTCTCTTCTATACCGTTTTTCAAATATACTCTGATGAAAAATTTAAATATGTGCCTAAGTGATTTAATTGCTTATTTGGGGGTATAGAAAGGGGGTGTTACATTAACTGGTATCAGAGCCAGTGTTCGAGGGAGTTGTGTCTGTCTTGATGTTGTTGTGATTGAACTTTTGTTTAATCTTGTTGTTGTCTTTGGGAATAATCAGAATATGGCTGATAGAAACGGAAATGCTATGGTTGCTGCTTTGGAAGCAATGGCTAGGGCGGTGCAGGGAGCACCGAATGTGAATGTGAATGATGAGTTCAGGAAGAATCAACCACCGGTCTTCAAGGGGAGATTTGATCCTGATGGTGCTCAGAATTGGTTGAAGAATATTGAAAGAATCTTCAGAGTCATGGATTGCGCTGAAGAGATTAAGGTGAGGCTTGGTTCTCACATGCTGAAGGAAGAAGCCGATGATTGGTGGGTCGGTAGAAGTCAAACTCTTGAGGAGGAGGATGAAGAGATAACTTGGGGAGTTTTACGTACTGAGTTCTTAGGGAAGTACTACACCGAGAGTGTGAAGGGAAAGAAGGAGATGGAATTCCTTGAGCTGAAGCAAGGTAGTATGTCAGTGGTTGACTATACTATTAAGTTTGTGGAATTGGTTCAGTTTCATCCTCGTTATGTCGTTGCTACTGCTGAGTTTTCTAAGTGCATTAAGTATGAGAATGGTTTGCGTCCTGAGAATCAGCAAGCTGTGGGATATCAGAGGATTAGAAGGTTTTCAGATTTGACTGAATGTTGTAGAATCTTTGAAGAAGATAGCAAAGCTCGTTCTACACATTACAAGAGTGTGAATGAGAGGAAAAGGAAGCAACAAGCAAGAAGTGGACCGTATGTGACACCCGCTGATAAGGGAAAACATAGGGGAAACTTTGATAGGAGATCTGGTGGAGGAAGTTCTGGTCCCGTTAAGTGTTACAAGTGTGGCGATTTAGGCCACAAGTCTTTTGAGTGTGGGAAGAATATCGTGAAATGTTCAAACTGCGGAGGTCTTGGACATGCTACTACCGAGTGTATGAGGAATGTTGTAAAGTGCTTCAATTGTGGGGAAGTTGGTCACATTAGTACTTAGTGTACTAAGCCGAAGAAAGCTCAGGCGGGTGGAAAGGTGTTTGCATTAGCAGGGAAGGATACTACTAGTGCAGACCGTTTGATTAAAGGTACATGCTTTATTAATAGTACGCCTTTAGTTACTATTATTAACACAGGAGAGACTCATTCGTTTATTTCTCTTGAGTGCGCTAAGCGTTTGAATTTGTTTATGTCTTCTTGGGGTGGTGAGATGGTTATTGAGACTCCTGCCTCAGGGTCGGTAACTACTTCTTTGGTGTGTGTAAGTTGTTCTTTGACCATGTATGGTAAAGATTTTGTTATGGATTTAGTTTGTTTTCCGTTGGAAGCTTTGGACGTGATTTTGGGTATCAACTGGTTGCAATTTAATTGAGTTCAAATAGATTGTTATCATAAGTTAGTAAGGTTTCCTTCTTTGGATGATGGTGAAGAAGAGAGTTTCCTATCCATGAAAGAGTTGAAGAAACTTTTAATGGACGAAGTTCAATTGTTTGGTTTGTTTGCGTCGTGGTCAGTGGAAAGCGAAGTGGAGATAAATAGGTTTCCAGTGGTGTGTGATTTTCCAGAAGTGTTTCCGGACGATATAAAGGATGTACCGCCGGAAAGAGAAGTCGAGTTTTCTATTGATCTAGTTCCGGGTACTAGTCCGATTTCGATGGCACCGTATCGTATATCAGCTTCAGAGTTGGTAGAACAGAAAAAGCAATTGAATGACTTGTTGAACAAGAGGTTTGTTAGACCGAGCGTTTCTCCTTGGGATGCACCGATATTGTTAGTAAAGAAGAAGGAAGGAAGCATGCGGTTATGTATTGATTATCGACAGTTGAATTGTATGTTTCATATCGTTTTGTGGTTGTGTTCATCGATGACATTTTGATTTATTCTAAGTCTCAAGAGGAGCATGAAGAGCATTTAAGGATTGTGTTACAGATTTTGAAAGAGAAGCAATTGTATGCTAAGTTGTCAAAGTGCGAGTCTTGGTTGTCGAAGGTAAGTTTTCTTGGGCATGTTATTTCCGATGGTGGAATTAGTGTTGATCCATCCAAGATTGATGCGGTAATGCAATGGGAAGTTCCTAGATCGGTTACAGAAATTTGAAGCTTTTTAGGTTTGGTGGGTTATTATCGGAGGTTTATTGAAGGATTTTCAAAGTTGGCACTTCCGTTAATGCAATTGACTTGTAAAGGAAAAACTTTCATTTGGGATATTCGTTGTGAAGAGAGTTTCATGGAACTTAAGAGAAGGTTGACAACGACTTCGATCTTGATTTTGCCGAATCCGACAGAATCATTTGTGGTGTTTTGTGATGCTTCATTTTTTGGGTTAGGTGGTGTTTTGATGCAAGATGGAAAATTTGTAGCTTATGCTTCAAGACAATTGAGAGTGCATGAAAAGAATTATCCTACACATGATTTGGAATTAGCGGCCGTGGTTTTTGCTCTAAAAATTTGGAGGCATTATCTTTATGGTGCAAGATTTGAAGTTTTTAGTGATCACAAAAGTTTGAAGTATTTATTTGATCAAAAGGAATTGAACATGAGGCAAAGGAGATGGTTAGAACTTTTGAAGGATTATGATTTTGGTTTGAATTACCATCCGGGTAAGGCGAATGTGGTGGCCGATGCCTTGAATCGTAAGTTGTTACATATGTCCGCGTTGATGATAAGAGAATGGGAACTTTTTGAGAATTTTAGAGACTTGAGTTTGGTTTGTGAGATGACGCCGAGAAGTGTGAGACTTGGTATGCTTCATGTTACGAATGACTTTCTTGCAACCATTTGTGAAAAGCAAAAGTTGGATTTGAAATTTGTCGATTTGATGATGAATGAGAATGAGGATTTCAAGGTTGATAATTTTGGAGTTTTGAGATTCCATGGTCGTATTTGTATTCCCGATGATGAGGAGTTGAAAAAGATGATATTGGAAGAGGGACACCGGAGTAATTTAAGTATTCATTCGGGAGCGAATAAGATGTATCAAGATTTGAAGAAGATCTTTTGGTGGTGTCGCTCCCAAAGATTTGCATCCCGGTACAAGCACGAACTGTCGGCGAAAGGAGAAAATGAAAAGAGTCGCCAACTAGGTATTTTTATACCTAAGGAAAGATAATGCTGCATAAACCTAAGAAAAGATGGACAAGACAGTCGCAAACCAGAGAAACTGAGAAAGGGGGTTGGTTACAACCTGGGAAGGTATTAGCACCCAGATTGTCCGCCGTACTCGATGGGATCCACGCTTGAAAGTTTATGTTTTAAAGGGGTAGTGTCAGTGCTATTCTGTGTGCCAAAGCTGGAAAATAATGCAAGTGTCAGTGTAAAAGAAACCTGAATTGAAATAAAAGAGTGTCAGTGTAAGAAAAGAATGTGGAGTTCAAGATAATAAGGCTTAAAAGAATAACGCTGGAACAGGGGGAATATATAGATACTTTTGTTCGATAACTGTTAAGTTATGCCTACGTATCCTCTCGTGCAATGAGGAAGTCAGAACATCGTAGTTCGACTCAAAGAGACTGAAAGATAAATTGACTTGTGAACTGCTTACTTGTCTATGCTCAAGTGTATGACCTGTCTGGCTCAGGTGCAAACTGTCTTGCATTAGACGGAAGAAGAAAGTTCTCGTTTGTGAGTGAATGAGGTGAGAAAAGAATCCCGAAGGAGACGATTATTGTTTGTTTTTGAGTTTTCAATCTTTTATTGCTTTTTGGGGTTTGTAATAAGAAAATGAGCTTGAGCCTAAACCAAGGGTTAGTAAACTCATCACATCCTCCCTCTGATTAGGGGTAATGAGAATACCTTAAGTATGAAGTAAGCACCTCATACTTAATCACCATGGTGTAGGATTAAGATCATTAACCTACTTGTAATTGTTTAGATGTTTTTGTAGTTTTTGTTTAGTGTTAAGTAATGAGTTTAAGCCATAATCAAAGATTTAATGGACTCATTACACCATCCTAATAGAAGGATAATAGATGAGAACATTTAAGCTGAGGAAGATACCCCAACTTAATCCATGATTAGGGATTAACCTCATGACAAAAAAAAGCCTTTATTAGATGGGTTTTAATTAAGGGTGAGATTAAGAAATGGATTTTAGGGTTTGTAAGACAACTTGAGGGGGACTTGTCCATTAACACTAGCGTTAGTCCTTCTTAACCAATTAAGGAAGAATTAGAACCCTAATGCAAGTCCCAAGTTACAAGCTTAATATCTTAGTGATTTATTAGATGGATTTATTAAAGGATTTAAACACATTAAGGGTTTAACACTTAGGGTTAAAGTTATACACTCCATCCTAATAGAAGGATACAGGCATAACCCTAATCACAAAGCCTTAAAACCTTTAAGGTTTAGTCCTTGATTAAGAGATGAGAAGAGAAGACACAAAGATGACACAAAGGTAGAAACTAATGGGGGACTAATCAAACCCTAATTGTGATCATGCTTGGGTGTTCCTAGGGTTTATGGGGCTTGCAAGAAGATCTTCAAGAGAAAAAAGCCACCAAGGAAGAAGCAGGATGAAGGAAGAGAAGCAAGAAGAAGCAAGACAACTTGCTTCACTTAAGAAGACAAGTTACTTCAAGAAAGAAAGTGAGGAGGGAACATGAATGAGCAAGCTCACTCTAATTCACAAGTAAAATGCAGCAATGATGCATAAGAGAGATGATAAGAGATTGTGAGAAGTGAAGGCAAATTCACTTCTCAAACACTTACCACCTGAAAAGTTAGCAAAAGGAAATGAAATGAAAATGAGATGACATGTAAAGATGAAAGCCAAAGTCAGAAGCATATTCATGATGCAAATGACATTATGAGATGGTATGAAAGCATGTCAAGTGATATGAATGTTCATACAAGAGATGAGAATGCAAATGAGACATGTAAGAAGCATGGGAGTGCATGAATGCATATGACATGAAATGAAAGCAAAAACATGGCAAATCGGTGATGCAATGATCAAACATGATTCTAATATGTCCTAATATGTCTTATATGTCATTTAGATGCACAAAATGTCATGGCAAGTTCATGTATGGAAGCTTATGTAGGATGGATGCAAATGAAGATGCAAATTAGGGTTTTCATATAACATGAGATGCAAAATTCAAAATCAGAAGCAAATGGTAAGATAAAAAATTGAAAATGGGATCAAAGGGACCCTATACCTATACAAGTTCACTGGCCAAAGGGGAAGGTCAGAAGCTATACCCTAAAGGACTTATGATTTTTCTAAGTTCCTAAGGTTTTAAGGGTGATCCTAAAGGGAAAATACCAAATAAATTGAAAATACATTATAAAAATGAAACAAAAATGTTTTTAGATGCTTGAAAGAATGCATAACACAATGCAAAAAGAACCATTCACAAAATCAACTTGGATCAAAAGTTATGAATTTTTGAAGTTAGGGTTAAAAATATTCAAATTAAAGAACCCAAATTCAAATGAAAATTGCCAAAGTATGATCAAAACCAAAAAGAAATTTGTGTTGTGGGTTTGTAAATGTTTGGAAATGTTCTCTGAATTTTTTGGTGATTTTTGGAAACCTAAATGTTATTTTAATTAATTAATCTTCATTAATCAATTAAAATAAACATTAAAATATTTTTAAAATAGTTTAAAAATGTAAAAAATAAAATAAAAATTGTTTTTATGTTAATAAAATTATTTAGAATAAGAATGCAGAGAGAAAATATTTGTTTGGATTTTCTATGTATTTTAAAATAATTATGCAAAACAAATGACAAAAATGTGAAAATAAATGAATTTTAATGAGAAGTCAATAGATCCAATGACCAACATTTGAATAGAATTGGAGGGAGTTGACTCACGTGAAAATGGGTGTTTCAGATCAATTCTGGGATTTTGAATTTCCTTAAACATAATTAACCTAATTAATCATGGATTAGGGCTTAAGTGTGAGATCCAGACCGTCCAGGGCGCGCGGGAAAGCAAGATCAATGGCTCATATTCAAAGTTGCCTAAACCCTAACCCTTATCAAATCACCTTCAGATGACCGGAACAGTGGTTCCGGTCATGTTCTCCGGCGAGACGAAAACTGAACTTTCTCCCTATGCAACTTCTGGAGCTCTAAAGCTCCAGATTCACTCCTCTCATGTCCCTAAGATCAAATCCAACCTCAAACACAATTTCTTTTCACTCATAAACAAGATATGAATCAAAGAACAAAAATGGTGAAACTTTCAGACAAGCCATACACTCTCATTTCTCAACCATTATAAAAAATTCTAAGTTCAGCGTGATCAGTGAAGCATAAGCAACATTTCTATGGCATAAAAATCAATTTCTGGAAAAAATGTTCTTGGTGATACCTGAACTGGAGCTTTCACCTTTGGAGCTTTCTGACCAGTTCTTTGCTTCAAATCACCCCCAATGATCCCCCTGAAGAGTTTGCAAAGCTTGGTTGGAGTCTATATGGCCTCTATGTGAAGTTCAGTGGAGCTCAGGCCAAGGGAAATGAAAATCGTGTTTTTGATTTGGGGGCTTTCAAGGCAAAATGAAGGTTGGGAAATGATCAGTGGTGAATGTGGAGATGAATGGTGGAAAAAAGTTTTGAGTTTTGATGACTGAGCTATGAGTTTCGAAGAGGACAAGTTTGAGGCCAATTTTTGAGAACTGAGTGTATGTGATGATCTGAGTTCCAAGAAGTTATGAAATGTAACCCTTGAGGCATGTATGTGAAGCTGTGATTGGTCAGAAGAGTTGTTGTGGAACAGTTTGATTGGCATGGCTCAAATTTCATAAAGTCAAGAAAGTTGGAAGTAGAAGCATGGGCTCATGGCAGGCTAGTTGTGAAGGATGGCCCGAGTCAGCTGGCTTTAGGAATATCCATGGATATTGATTTAATGAGCTGGCACAAGTGGATGGAGAGTTTTGGGGCATTTTGCAATTTGTGAAGGTTTTGGCCCCTTTGAGAATTCTTGATGATCAAGGCATGAAAATGAGTGATTCTTTGGGCAACTCTGAGTTTTAGGTCATGTATCATGTTTGTGTAATGCTTAGAAGTTATTTAGGGGTCACAAATTGGCTTGGCATGAGCTTTTGCAAATTTCCCTCTTTGGTGCATAAGTGAAAATTTAGTGATTTTTCCCAACTTTGCAAGGCCATAACTTGAGTTATAGGATGAATTAGATCAAGTTCTTGTACTTTTTGAAAAGGGAATGATCCAATATACAACTTTCATGACCAAAAATTTTCCATTTGAAGCATTTTTTAATCAAAAGAGGAGGTTGAAAAACTTTCCCAAAATGGCAATTTTGCATTACAAGTTACTTTCCCAAAATGGCAACTTTGCAAAAGGCTTGAAATTCTTCAATTTTGTGAACTTCTAACCTCTTCTAAGATTAAATAAAGATCATGTACACCTATAATGATGGAGAAGACCCTTTGGTTGGATGATTGGGGACCTCAGAGGCCCTGATTTTGCACTGACTTGCTTAAGAAGTCATCTATTGATCAGATGCCTTCCCCATTGAATTTCTTCATGAAAATTGGTGTGTAGGATCCTTATAACATATAGAGACCAATAGAAACAAGAATGACCAAAAAATTTGGATTTATGGCCTCTGAAACCAAAACCCTAATTTTAGGTCATTTGTGTAGTTAAGTTTGGCTCTGCTTCCATGCCTTTCTCAGTTCTTGTGATTTTCTAACTTCCTTGATCTTGGGAGGATATAATATGATACTTGAACATACATGGACCCTCTTGAGATGATTGAAGACCTTTGGAGTGGCTCAGATGATCCTTGGTTTGCTCAGATCACAAACCCTAGATGCAGATGAATTTGAGCCAATGTAGTGAAGCAAAAATGCAATATGCGATGATATGATTGAACCAATGCAAATGTGAAAGATAACAAGCCATGGTGTGAACTTAGTGAGGGAAAAATTTGGGTGTTTACAGCTGCCCCTATTCAAACATGAGTTAGCTGTGTGGGATGTAAGCGACGGCTTATCATACAAACAAGATAACTTGTGGTTAAATACCAAAGACAGTCCGAAATTTGCACTCACTAGGTGAAGAAGAAAAGGGATATAGATTGTGAAAGGAAGTAAAGTATGATTATAAAGTGCGGGCGACGGAGGACGACCGCCGAGCAGAGGACGACTGTTGGGGATAAAGCAATGACGGGGACGACCGACATGTTGGGGAAATAAAGAGGTCATGATGGGGACGACCATCAAACAAAGATTCTCTGGGGATCAAAGGTAAAGTAAATGATGGGGACGACCGTCAGGTTGAAGAAATAAACGATGAGGGACGGTCATCAAAGGTGAAGTATGATCACCTAGCAGGGGACGGCTGCTTTGCTGGGGATAAGGATGAGGGACAATCATCTAATGGTGAAGGACGATCACCTGGCAAGGTACGGTTGCCGAAAGTATCACGACATAGGACGAATGTCGGATAGAAAAGGTCGACGATGGGGATGGCCATCAAATAAGCATGATGAAGGACAATCATCAAGAGGTGAAGGACGGCCACCTAGCAGGGTACGGCTTCTCTCGGGGTTTATCATGACATAGGACGAATGTCAGATAACAAGATCAATGATGGGGACGGCCATCGGATAAAATGACGAAGGATGATCATCAAGAGGTGAAGGACGATCACCTAGTAGGGGACGACTGCTAAAATATCACGACATAGGACGAATGTCGGATAGGAAAGGGTTCCAACAAAGGAGACTCCGCTGGGGGAATGATGAAGGACGATCATCAAAAAGGTGAAGGACGATCACCTGGAAGGGTACGGCTGCTGGAAGTATCATGACATAGGACGAATGTCAGATAGAAAGGAAATAATTTTGCTGGAGAATCTTCTGGGGAATGGTAGATACATACGAGTATCTTCATTCAAGAAATGAAAGGTATAAGTGTTTGATGTTGTGTATAGATTAAAGATGCGGACGAGCATCCTTAAGACTACGATACGGACGAGTATCGGTAGAAACAACTGCTGACGCATGTTCAGAGATGATGATATGGACGAGTATCAACTGGTTAACAAAGAACACGGACGAGTGTTGAATCTAAGAAAGATAAGTGGTGTATACAAGATACGGACGAGTATCTGTATGAGTGAAACATAAGCATGAGTGAGACACAGATGAATGTTCATTTTGCTGGGGAGAGTATGACACGGACGAGTACTATAAGGGAAAGTGTGTAAGTTATGAACCTATGAGTGTAAAAGATATTCTGAAGATCGGTGGGGGTAAGACGACACAGACGGGTGTCGGAAGAAGTGTTTTATAAACAAGTGTTTGATTTACAATGAGTGTTTAAGTAACCATGCTGGGGAATGGTGACACGGACGGGTGTCGAAGGAGTGTATATAGATGTATCGGTCTGTAGAGAACGTTCAGGCGACTATAATGGGGAATGATGACACGGACGAGTGCCAAAAGGAGCATGTATCTGTATTTTGAGAGTGCAAAGGGGGTACTCTGGCTTTCTGCGGGGACTGTGAGTCTTCGTATATACTGCAGATGAAATGTTGGTATATACAGGTATTTGATTCAAAACATGGCTTGTGACTATGCAATATGTTTGATTTTTTTTGTCGTAATGCTCCGTATTAGACGGAATGCTATGCTCTGAGGGGAAATATGATGCGAATGCTATGATTATGCAAAAGATACCGATTTGGGATTCGGATCTCGTTGCTGTGAATATCTCTGGTTGGTCTTGCTGAAGGAAATATCCCAGCTGGGCATGAGATCATTGGTAGATCTGATATATGATTCCGCTTGGGGAAACAAACCACTGATTGACCTATCCTTGGTGATGAGGAGCCCGACTGGGGCTGTGGAAGCTTTCGTCACTTTGTTGTGAGATCCTCGGACATTGCTCTTCCGGATAGAGGCTGGAGCTCTGTGGGGAGATGGTTCCTTGTCTAGTACTCTGCTAGGGGAGGAAAGACCACTGAACGATCTTCCTAGAGATTTCTGTGGGGATCATGCTGAGGATGATGTACCTAGATGGGGAAATGAGCCCCTCCTATTATTGCTTTTGAAAAACTTGTTGGAGAAATGATGCCTAGCAGCTCTGATGGGGAGGGGGCATCTCTGATGTCGTTTGGAAGAAGTGCTGAGGAAATAATGATTTGGCAGCTTGCTGGGGAGAAGCTTCCATGCCCCATGTCGCACTTTGAATACCTGCAATCCTGTTATGACAAAAAAAAACACGTACAAGTACCCCGAGGTATCCCTTATTGGATTCCATCATAGGAGTTTAGGCACTCCCGGGAGCAAATATATCTTCTGTAAGCATGTGATTTAGAAAAGGCGCATCTGTACTTATGCAATCAATATATCAAGGATATCAGACATTTTTGCAAATGAAACAAAATGTACAAGACAAAAGGTGGCTGAAAATCTGATTTTATTAATTTGCGTGCCCTGAATTGGCGAGTACAGTCAAAGAAAAAAATCCCTTGAAATGAGGAGATTGTTACAAATTGAGAAACAAAAAGGTGCTGGCAATGTTGACGACGCTTCAGTGAGCTTCCCTTTACTATGACTCATATGACGTTGACGTTCTTCTCATCTTGCTTTCTGAAGAAGGCTGATTCTGACCGATACTTTGACCTTTCGAAGCTTGTCGTGCTGTCAGTGATACAGGAGAATTCAGAATGCAGTTGTTCGCTTATTCCCTTATTTTGCGTGGATCACCCTTTCGGGTTTTCAATCCACCGGGATACCCATTTTTTCCTGAGCTATCCAATGCGGCTTTTCAACTCAGCGGGTGTACATTTTTTTTACTTATTTTCCCTTATTTTTTCCCGAGTCTTTTATTTTGTTTTTGACTTGCCGGGATGCCCTATTTTTGCCTGGACTTACATTCTGTTTTTATGTCCAGCGGGTCATTTTATGCAAAGTATTTTTTAACTGCATTTGAATTCACAGGGGACAGGAAATCTTCACCATCCATAGTATTGAGCATCAGTGCTCCACCAGAGAAGACCTTCTTTACTATGAACGGACCATCGTAATTTGGAGTCCACTTTCCCCTGTGGTCTGTATGAGGAGGAAGGAGTCTTTTCAGCACTAGACCTCCTACTTGGTATTCCCAAAGCCTGACTTTCTGATCGAAGGCTTTCTTCATTCTCTTCTGATATAACTGCCCATGAAAGATTCCAGCTAATATTTTTTCTTCGATCAGATTCAGTTGTTCGTATCAGGATCGGACCCATTCTGCTTCATTCAATTTGACATCCATCAGTACCCGCAAGGAGGGTAATTCAACTTCAACAGGTAGGACTGCGTCCATACCATACATAAGCTGATACGGTGTTGCCCCAGTGGATGTTCTGATTGATGTACAGTACCCATGCAAGGCAAATGGTAGCATTTCATGCCAGTCTTTGTAAGTAACTACCATCTTCTGCACAATCTTCTTGATGTTTTTGTTAGCTTCCTCAACAGCGCCATTCATCTTTGGCTTGTAAGGGGAAGAGTTGTGATGTTGGATCTTGAAGTCCCGACACAGTTCTACCATCATTTTGTTGTTTAAGTTGGAACCATTATCAGTAATGATTCGCTCGGGAACTTCATACCGACAGATGATGTCCCTCTTCAGGAATCGGGCTACCACTTGCCTGGTGACGTTTGCATATGAAGCTGCTTCAACCCACTTGGTAAAATAGTCAATGGCTACCAGGATGAATCTGTGGCCATTTGAAGCAATCGGTTCAATCTTGTCAATCATATCAATGCCCCACATGGAAAAGGGCCAAGGTGAAGACATCACATTTAAAGGATTCAGATGCACATGCACTTTATCTGCATCAATCTGGCATTTATGACACTTTCTGGCATAAGCACAACAGTCTGCATCCATTGTGATCCAGTAGTAACCTGATCTTAGCAATTTCTTAACCATTGCATGTCCTCCGGCATGGGTACCGAAAGATCCTTCATGCACCTCGTGCATCATCAAGTCTGCCTTTGTCTTATCAACACATCTGAGAAGTACCATATCAAAGTTCCTCTTATACAACGAACCATCAGCATTCAAGAAGAAACTACCAGCTAGCCTTCTTAATGTCTTCTTATCATTGGAAGATGCCCCAGGTGGGTATGTTTGATCCTCCAAGAAGCACTTGATGTCATAGAACCAAGGCTTATCATCTTTAGCAAGGTCTGCTGAGAATACATATGCTGGTCTGTCAAGCCTGGACACTGAAATCCGAGGCACAAAGTTGGAAGCTTGAACTTTGATCATGGATGAAATGGTAGCCAGAGCATCTGCACACTGATTTTCATCTCGAGGGATATACTCAAGTTTGACTATGGTGAAGAAAGTCAGCAATCTCCTCGTATAATCCCGGTAAGGTATCAGATGCTCCTTGTGAGTATACCATTTGCCGTTGGTTTGATTAATTACCAGAGCTGAATCTCCGAATACTGTCAAAGTCTTGATCCTGAGGTCAATGGCTTCCTCAAGACCCATAATACAAGCTTCGTATTCAGCTTCGTTGTTAGTGCAGTTAAAAGTGAGTTTTGCCGAGAAAGGCATGTGAACTCCTTTAGGTGTAATGAGCACTGCACCAACACCACGACCATTCATATTAATATCCCCATCAAACATCATAGTCCATTCTTCTTCTGGGTAGGGCCCTTCAGTGTGAATAGGCTCTTCATGATCTTTTGCTTTTATGAACATGATGTCTTCATCCGGGAAGTCAAATCTCATAGGATGGTAATCATCAATGGGTTGCTCAGCAAGATAATCAGACAATACACATCCTTTGATGGCTTTCTGAGATGTGTACTGAATGTCATATTCTATGAGAATCATTTTCCATCTTGCAACCCGTCCGGTAAGTGCTGGCTTCTCGAATATGTACTTGACTGGATCCATCTTTGAGATCAACAAGGTAGTGTGGGTCAACATATACTGCCTTAGTCGGCGAGCAGCCCACGCTAAAGCACAACAAGTTTTCTCGAGCAGTGAATAATGTTCTTCACAGTCGGTAAATGTTTTGCTTAGGTAGTATATTGCATACTCTTTTCGACCAGACTCGTCATGCTGGCCCAGCACACACCCCATTGACTCTTCTAATAATGTCAAGTACATTATTAGAGGTCTTCCTTCAACTGGAGGCATAAGGATTGGAGGCTCTTGTAAGTATTCCTTGATTTTGTCAAAAGCCCTCTGGCAGTCTTCATTCCACCTAACCATTTGTTCTTTTCTCAACAACTTGAACAAGGGCTCACAGGTCGCAGTAAGGTGAGATATGAACCTTGAAATGTAGTTCAATCTACCTAGAAACCCTCGAACTTCTTTTTCAGTCTTCGGTGCAGGCATTTCTTGAATGGCTTTAACTTTGTCAGGGTTAACTTCAATTCCCTTTTCACTCACAATAAATCCCAGCAGTTTACCGGATCGCACCCCAAATGTGAATTTGTTGGGGTTTAGCTTCAGTTGGTACTTCCTCAGATGTTTGAATAGCTTCAACAGATTCACCAGGTGGTCTTCTTTTGTGAGGGACTTGGAAATCATGTCATCCACATAATATTCAATTTCTTTATGGATCATGTCATGGAATAATGTTACCATAGCCCGTTGATAAGTGGCACCCGCATTCTTCAGTCCGAATGGCATCACCTTATAACAGAATGTGCCCCGGGGTGTAATGAAAGTTGTCTTCTCCATGTCTTCAGGTGACATATTAATCTGATTATTGTCGCTCCCGACAAATGAAACAGGGTCACATGAAGGTACAGACGCGAACGGTCGGCGAAAGGGACAATGAGAACACACAGCCGTGAACTCACTGGAGATGAATAGAGTCGCCAGCTAGGCATTTTTATCCCGGAGGAAAGGTAATGCTGCATAGACCTAGAAAGAGATGGATAAGACGGTTGCGAACCAGAGAGACTGAGAAAGGGGGTTGGTTACAACCTGGGAAGGTATTAGCACCCAGATTGTCCGCCGTACTCGACGGGATCCACGCTTGAAATGTTTGTGTTTTAAAGGGGTAGTGTCAGTGCAATCTGTGTATAAAATAGCTGGAAAAGAATGTACAGGTGTCAGTGTAAAGTGTATAAGTGATATGAAGTATGAAAGTGTCAGTGTGAGAATGAAAAAGAACTGCTCATGATCATGAGGCTAAAAGAATGAAGCTAGAAGGAGGGGGAATGTACAGAGACTTTTGTTCGATAACTGTTAAGTTATGCCTACGTATCCTCTCGTGCAATGAGGAAGTCAGAACACCGTAGTTCGACCTAAAGAGACTGAAAGATAAATTGACTTTGATGAACTGCTTGCTTGTCAATGCTCAAGTGTATGATCTGTCTGGCTCAGGTGCAAACTGTCTTGCATTGGACGGAAGAAGCGAGTTCTCGTTTATGAGTGAATGAGATGAGAAAAGAATCCCGGAGGAGACGATTATTGTTTGTTTTTGTGTTTTCAGTCTTTTATTGCTTTTTTGTATTTTTGTCATAAGTTAATGAGCTTAAGCCTAAACCAATGGATTTAGTAAACTCACCACATCTTCCCTCTGATCAGGGGTAATGAGAGTACCTTAAGTGTGAAGTCAGATTCTCACACTTAATCACCTTTGGTGTAGGATCAAGATCATTAACCTACTTGTGATTATTTAGATGTTTTTGGTGTTTTTGTTTAGTGTTGAGTAATGAGGTTAAGCCATAATCAGGGATTTAACAAACTCATTACACCATCCTAATAGAAGGATAATAGATGAGGGTGTTTAAGCTGAGGAAAACTCCTCAACTTAATCCATGATTAGGGATTAAACTCATGACAAAACAAGCCTTTGATTAAGTGGATTTTATTTAATTATAAGATGATGAAGTGAGTTTTATGATTTGTAAGACAACTTGAGGGGGACTTGTCCATTAACACTAGGGTTAGTCCTTCTTAACCAATTAAGGAAGAATTAGAACCCTAATGCAAGGCCCAAGTTACAAGTGTGATTGTCTTGATGATTATTAGATGGATTGATTAAAGGAGTTAAACACATTAAGGGTTTAACACTTAGGATTAAAGTTATACACTCCATCCTAAGAGAAGGATGCAGGCATAAGCTTAATCACAAAGCCTTAAAGCCTTTAGGGTTTAATCCCTGATTATGAGATGAGAAGAGAAGACTCAAAGAGACACAAAGGTAAAACTAAATGGGGGACTAATCAAACCCTAGTTATTATCATACTTGTTTGTTCCTAAGGTTTGTGAGGTTTACAAGAACAATCTTCAAAGGAGCCACCAGGAAGCAGATGAACAGGAATCAAGAGAAGCAAAATGACTTGCTTCATTCAAGAAGTCAAGTCACTTGAACAAAGAAAGTAAGAAGAACAAGAATGATCAAGCTCAAACTCAAACACATATAGAAATGCAGCAATGGATGCAAGAGAGATGAAAAGAAAAGTTATGAGAAGTGAAGGCAAATTCACTTCTCAAGTTACTTACCACCTGAAATGTTAGAAAGAAATACAATGCAGTGTAAAATGGGATGAAATGGTATGATGCTAAACAAAACCAGAAGCATGTTGATGATGATAATGATGTTATGAGATGCTACAAGCATGAGGCAAGGCATGGAGATGTTCATACAAGATCATGGATGCAAATGATGCAAGTTAAGAAGCATGAACAAGCATAGAAAGTTATGAAACATACAAGGCAAATGACATGGCAAATATGTGATGCAATGATCAAACATGCTTCCTATATGTCTTAAGATGTCAAATGAAACACAAGAATGCATAAAATGCAAAGACAAGTCATGTTATGCAAGAGAATGCAAGGAGGATGCAAATGAAAGCCCAAATCAGGGTTTATGAACCATACAACAAACAAAAACCAAAAACAGAAGCAAACCCTAAGATAAAAAATGGAAAATGCCATCCTAAGAAAACCTAAACCTATACTAAACCAAAGCCCAAAGGAGAGGTTTCAACTCTTAACCAATCTCAAGTTATGATTTTTCTAAGTTATTAGGGTTTTTAGGGTTCCTAAACAAAAGAAATACCAAACAAATTGAAAATGAGGAAACAAATCATGGCCATTTTACCCTAGAAACTACATGCCAAACACAAAACAAAGCAAAAAGAATCAAGGTCCAACTCTTCTCCAATAGGCATAAATGATTTTTTGAACTTATGATCAAAATAATGCACAAAATATGATTTAATTCAATGAAAAATTCTTAAAATGCATCAAGATCAAAAAAGAAATTTGGTTTGAAGGTTGGACAATGTTTCTAAATGTCTTAGAACATTTCATGAATTTTTTTTGTAATTTTTAAATACCTAAAAGTATTTTTAATTAATTAATTTCCATTAATCAATTAAAAATAATCTTTTAAATATTTAAAAATACTTTTTTAATGATAAAAAATAAAATAAAAATATTTTTGTGAAATGAAAATTAATAAAACTCAAAGGAAAAAGTTTCATAATTTTCATGCATTTTTTGCTATTTTAAAATAAATATGCAAGTTTAATGCAATAAAATGAATTAAAAAACAAATAAAAATGAAAGTAAACCAAATGAGAGGCTGAGATGCAATCTGGGAAAGAGACAGTTGACTTGGCGCGTGATCCAACGGTCAATATTTAAATCTGACTAATTAAACTATTAATTCCAATTAATTAAGTTAAATGACAATTAAAGGCTAATGAGGCAATCTGAGCCCTTGGCCCACACGCGGGAAACCTGATCCTATGGCCCAAATTTGAAATACGCTAATGACTGAACTAAACCCTAATTAGGGCATGCTAATCTCAGACGGCCGGAACAGTGGTTCCGGTCGTCTTCTCCGGCGGGTTGAAAACCCTAGAAAACGCCACAGGCCACCACTCATCAAATTAACTGCCCAGAAACGTTCCCCTCCCCAAACTAAACCTTAATCCATGATCAAAAAACATTTATCCAGCATGAACAAAGAGAATCGAAACCAAATACATTCACGGACAAAATTTCAGAGAGGCACAAAATGCTCATTTTCACACCATTTTTAAATCTAAACACATCACCATGATCCTTGAAGCATGCACTTTCACTTTATAACAAAAAATCAGAGCTTTGAGAGAAAAGTTTCATGGCCATACCTGAGGTGACAACTCCTGTTTCTGGGCTTTCAGAGCAGTTTCTTGATGCAAGCTAGCTCCAATGACTCCCCTGGTGCTAATGGCAGGCTTGGAATGAACTTTTGCAAGCTATTTCAAGAGGTACCAAACTGATATAGCAGAAAGTGAGCTTTGTGTACAGGCTGCTTTAGTTCAAAGTAAAGGGTGGTTTTGACTCCTTATGGTATGCTTGACTTGTTGGTGAAGGAAAATGAAGTGTTTGATGGCTGGATAGTGAGATTCGAAGAGAACTGGTTCTGAGGGAGGGGAATGGTGAAGCTCAGGTCAGGCTTGTTTCAGGCTTGAACTTTGGTGGTTTTAGGTCTATGAAGTGTGGTGAGATGATTGGTGAAGATGGTTCTTGTGTTTTAAAGCTGTGGAGGCAGATTCGAAGACAAATGCAAATGAGGAGTGTTTTGGTGTATGTGTTGAATGAGTGAGTTTCAGCCTTGCTTCTTCATATCTTTGGCTTGCCAAGGGATATTGTATTATAATCCTATAGGTCAGGTGATGTGACCTGGCCTATAGTGATTGGTAAGTTTGCTTTTGCACAAAGTCCACCTTTTGTGTAAGTGAGGTATGGCTCATGATCTAGGCAAGTACAAAGCATGGTTCTGGTGCAGCATGGTGTGGTGAGAGGCTAGCTTAGTGCAGTAACCAATGCAGCAAGTTGTAGGAAGAATGATCATGAGTTTTGCAACTTGTGGCTTTTTGGTTCACATGTGATTCCTTTGTCCAACCAACCATAAAACCATGGGCATTCTTGGTTCATTCTGAATTTTATGACTTAGAGAATGTTTGCATACTGGTTTGGAGTGAATTAGAAGTCACATTGGGCTTTGGTTCATGATCTTGCAAAATTTCCATTTGAAGCATGCTTTGAAAATCAATGATTTTTGCCAACTTTGTCACACCATAACTTTTGATCCAAGAAGAGTTTGATCATGTTCTTGTACTTTTTGAAAAGGGAAAGATGAGATCTACAACTTTCATGACCAAAGTTTTTTCATTTGAAGCATTTTTGGATCAATAATCAAGGCTTGAAAAATGACCTAAAATGAGGCATTCTTGAAAAGTCAACTATGCCCAAAAAGTCAACATTTGCAAAAACCCTAAATTCTTGATTTCCATGAACTTCAACCTTCTTCCATGATCAAATAAAGATCATATACACTCAAAATGATGAAGATCACCCATTGGTTGGGTCATTGGGGGCCTCAGATGCCCTGATTTTGCACTGACTTGTCTGAAAAGTCAACTCTTGATCAGATGACTTCCCCATGGAATTTCTTCATGAAAATTGATATGCATACTCCTTATACCATATAGATACCAATGGAAACAAGAATGACCAAAAAATTTGGGGTTATGGCCTCTGAAACCAAAACCCTAATTTTAAGTCAACTGTGCAGTCAAACCTGACTCTGCATCCACTCAAACCCTAGTTCTTGTGATTCTTTGGAATTTTTGACTTTGAGAAGATGGAATATGATACTTGAACACATGTAGACCCCTTTGAATTAATTGGTGACCTTTGGAGTGGCTCAAGAAGCTCTTGGATTGCTCAGATCACAAACCCTAGATGCAGATGACTTTGAATCTATGCAGTGAATCAAAAATGTGATATGAGATGCTATGATTGTGTTCATGCATATGAAATGATCACAAGCCATGGTGAAATGGGTGAGGGAAAATTTGGGGTGTTTACAGCTGCCCCTATTCAAACATGAGTTAGCTGTGCAGGTTGTAAGCAACGGCTTAGCAGGCAAGCGAGATAACTTGTGGTTGAATACCAAAGACAGTCCAAAATTTGCACTCACAGAATGAAGAAGAAAAGGGATATAGATTGTAAAAGAAAATAAAGTATATTGTAAAGTGTGGGCAACGGAGGACGACCGTCAAGCAGAGGACGACTGCTGGGTAAATAGCAATGACGGGGACGACCGACATGCTGGGGATAAAAGGTAAAGCCAAGACGGAGACGGCCGACTAGCTGGGGAAAATAAAATCGTGATGGGGACGGCCATCAAGATAAAGCTGTAAAATTCTCTGGAAATTAATGAAACATGACGGGGACGGCCATCAAGTTCATGAAGGTAAAGTAACCAACGATGGGGACGGCCATCGGGCTAAAAGGAAAAGGGACCACGACGGGGACGGCCATCGGGTTAAAGAATAAATGAAATAAACAGATGATGGGGTACGGCCATCAAAGGTGAAGGACGATCACCTAGCAGGGGACGGCTGCTCTGTTGGGGATAAAAGAAATATGATGGGGACGGCCATCAAAGGTGGAGGACGACCACCTGGCAGGGTACGGCTGCCGAAAATATCAACGATGGGGACGGCCATCGGATAGAAAAGGTCAACGATGGGGACGGCCATCGGACGAGCATGATGGAGGACGACCATCAAGAAGTGGAGGACGACCACTCAGCAGGGTATGGCTGCTCTCAAGGTTTATCACAACACAGGACGAGTGTCAGATAACCAAAATCAACAATGGGGACGACCATTGGATAAAATGATGAAGGACGATCATCAAAAGGTGGTGGACCACCTAGCAGGGGACGGCTGCTAAAAAGATCAACGATGGGGACGGCCATCGGGTGAGCATGATGGAGGACGATCATCAAGAAGTGGAGGACGACCACTCAGCAGGGGACGGCTGCTCTCAGGGTTATCATGACACAGGACGTGTGTCAGATAAAAGAAAAATGCTTTGTTGGTGATCTACTGGGGATATAGTGAACACAGACGAGCGTTCACACCCAAGAAAGGAAAGTATAAGTGTTTGGTATTGTGTATAGATTAAAGATGCGGACGAGCATCCTTAGACTATGATATGGACGAGTATCATGTAGAAACAAATACTGGCAAGTGTTCAGAGATGATGATACGGACGAGTACCATCTGGTTAACAAAGAACACGGACGAGTGTTGCATCTGAAGGGACTCTTCTGGGGAATAGTAGACACGGACGAGTGTCTATATTCAAGAAGACACAGTGTATGGATTAAAGATGCGGACGAGCAACCTTAATACTATGATACAGACAAGTATCATGTAGAAACAAACATTAGACGCACTGTTCTGAGATGATGGTACGGACGAGTACCAACTGGTTAACAAAGAACAAAGACTACTGTCGAATCTGTGGGGAGATAAGTGTTGTGTATAAGATACGGACGAGAATCTGCATAAGTATGAGTGTTTTAACTGCTGGGGAGAATGACACGGACGGGTGCCAAGAGAGAAAAGTGTAATATGAACAAGTATCTGCCATACAAAGTCTAGGCGACTGCGCTTGGGGATATGACACGGACGGGTGTCAGGAAAGTGTATATAAGTATGTGTGGGTGCAAAGAGGACGTCTTTGGCTTTCTGCCGGTAATATGACACGGACGGGTGTCAGGAAGTATCTGTAATACGGGTGATTTTGTTATAAAGAGTGTTCCAGCGATTTTACTGGGGAGTGATGGACAGGTATCAAAAGGAAATATAAACTGGTGTTTGTGAATATGAGGCAACTGCTTTTGATGGGACTCTGGTGAGGATTTTTGTACAATGATGATGAACGGTTATTATTCACAAGTGTTAATTCATAACATGGCTTATGATTATGCTATGCGTTTGATTTTTGCCGTAATGCTCCGTATTAGACGGAATGCTACGCTCTGAGGGGATATTATGATGCAAATGCCATGATTATGCAAAGATACCACATTGGGATTCGGATCCCGTCACTGCGAAGATCTCTGGTCGATCTGTTGGAAATGGACTTCCCAGCTGGGGATGAGATCATTGGTAGATCCAATAAGATGATATTTGCTTGGGGATATAGGTCACTGGTTGACATATCCTTATAATACGGGACCCAGCTGGGGTTTGTAGAGGCCTTCTTCACTCTGTTGTGATCTTCTATGCGCTGCTCTTCTGGATCGAGGCTGAGGATTCTGTGGGGAGATGATTCCCTGACTCCTGTACTCAGCTGAGGATGAAATGGCAACTCGGCTGGGGAATTGTGAGAGGCAACTCAGTTGGGGATAGCAACAAGAGGCAACTCAGCTGGGGATAGCGCATTTCAGATGCTGAGATTGAGTGTATGTTGATTTGGCAACTTTGCTGGGGAAGTGGGCACCTTCCAGTGCCACGTGGAAGATAGACCGAGTTGATAATGATTCGCCAGCTTGCTGAGACGTAACTTGCATGCCCCAGGTTGCGTTCTGGATACCTGCAATCCTGCAAAGATAAGGAGACGCACAAAAGGTCCCGAGGTATCCTTTACTGGATCCCGTCATAGGAGTTAAGTACCTTCGAGAGTAAGTATATTCCCTGTAAGCACGTGTTTTATTATTATAATTTTTGGGAGAAAAGCATCTGTACTTATGCAATTGATTTTTTAGAGACATCAGACATCCTTTGCAAATAAAAATATACAAAACGAAACATGACTGAAAAAAATCGATTTTATTAATTCATGTGCCCTGAATTGGCAAGATACAGTCAAAGAAACATATCTCCTGAAATGAGGAGACTGTTACAAATTGAGAAACAAGGTGCTGGCAGTGTTGGCGATGCTTTCAAAGGAGTTTCCTCTTCCGCTATGACTCGTATGACTTTTGACCTTCTTCTTGTCTTGCTTTCTGGAGAAAGTTGATTCTGATTGAAGCTTGATTCTGTCGAAGCTTTCCAAGTTGTAAGTGATACAGACGAATCCAGAGTGCAGTTGTTCGCTTATTCCCTTATTTTGCATGGATCGCCCTTTCGGGTTTTCAATCCATCGGGATACCCATTTTTGCCTGAGTTGTCCAATGCGGCTTTTCAACTCAGCGGGTGTACATTTTTTATTTATTTCCCTTATTTTTGCCCGAGTCTTTTATTCTGTTTTTGACTCGCCGGGATGCCCTATTTTTGCCTGGACTTACATTCTGTTTTTGTGTCCAGCGGGTCATTTTATGCGAAGTATTTTTTAACTGCATCTGAATTCACAGGGGACGGGAAATCTTCACCATCCATGGTGCTGAGCATCAGTGCTCCACCAGAGAAAACTTTCTTCACCACAAACGGTCCTTCGTAGTTTGGAGTCCATTTGCCCCTGTGGTCTGTATGAGGAGGGAGGATTATTTTCAGCACAAGATCTCCCACTTGGTACTCTCGGCGCCTGACTTTCTGATCGAAGGCTTTCTTCATTCTCTTCTGATACAATTGTCCATGACAGATTGCAGCCAATCTTTTCTCTTCAATCAGACTCAGCTGTTCGTATCGGGCCCGAACCCATTCTGCTTCACTCAGTTTGACATCCATCAAGACTCGCAAGGAGGGTAATTCAACTTCAACTGGTAGGACTGCTTCCATACCATACACGAGTTGATACGGTGTTGCCCCAGTGGACGTCCTGATTGACGTGCGATACCCATGCAAGGCAAATGGTAGCATTTCATGCCAGTCTTTGTAGGTGACTACCATCTTCTGCACAATCTTCTTAATATTCTTGTTTGCCGCCTTAACAGCACCATTCATCTTTGGTCTGTAAGGAGAAGAATTGTGATGTTGAATCTTGAAGTCGCGGCACAGCTCTGCCATCATTTTGTTGTTGAGATTGGAACCATTATCAGTAATGATTCGCTCGGGAACTCCATATCGACAGATGATATCTCTTTTCAGAAATCGGGCTACCACTTGCCTTGTAACATTTGCATATGAGGCTGCTTCAACCCACTTAGTGAAATAGTCGATGGCGACCAGGATGAATCTGTGGCCGTTTGAAGCAGTTGGCTCGATCTTGCCAATCATGTCAATGCCCCACATGGCAAAGGGCCATGGTGAAGACATGATGTTCAAAGGATTGGGAGGTATATGCACCTTGTCTGCATAAATCTGGCATTTGTGACATTTTCTGGCGTAGGCACAACAGTCGGCATCCATTGTGATCCAGTAATAACCTGATCTTAGCAATTTCTTGGCCATTGCATGCCCTCCTGCGTGGGTACCAAAGGATCCTTCGTGCACTTCATGCATCAATAAATCTTCTTCTGTCTTGTCAACACATCTGAGGAGTACCATATCAAAGTTCCTCTTGTATAAAGACCCATCAGTGTTCAGAAAGAAACTTCCAGCAAGCCTTCTCAAAGTCTTCTTATCATTGGAAGATGCCCCAGGTGGGTATGTTTGATCCTCTAAGAAGCACTTAATGTCATGGAACCAAGGCTTATTATCTTTAACAACATCTGCTGCGAACACATATGCTGGTCTGTCGAGTCTGGACACTGAAATTTGAGGTACGAAGTTGGCAGCTTGAACTTTGATCATGGATGAAATGGTAGCCAGAGCATCTGCAAACTGATTCTCGTCCCGAGGGATATACTCAAGCTTGACTGGTTTAAAGAAAGTCAATAACCTCCTTGTATAATCCATGTAAGGTATTAGATGATCCTGGTGTGTATACCATTTCCCATTGGTCTGATTGACTACCAAAGCTGAATCTCCGAATACGGTCAATGTCTTGATCCTGAGGTCAATGGCTTCCTCAAGACCCATAATGCAAGCTTCGTATTCAGCTTCGTTGTTAGTGCAGTTGAAAGTGAGTTTTGCCGAGAAAGGCATGTGAACTCCTTTAGGTGTAATGAGTACTGCAACAACACCGCGACCATTCATGTTAACAGCCCCATCAAACATCATAGTCCATTCTTCTTCCGGGTCAGGCCCTTCAGTGTGAATAGGCTCTTCATGCTCTTTTGCTTTTATGAACATGATGTCCTCATCAGGAAAGTCAAATCTCATAGGCTGGTAGTCATCAATGGGTTGCTCAGCAAGATATTCAGACAGTACACTGCCCTTGATGGCTTTCTGAGATGTGTATTGGATGTCATACTCCGTGAGAATCATTTGCCATCTTGCAACCCGTCCGGTAAGAGCTGGCTTCTCGAAAATGTACTTGACTGGGTCCATTTTTGAGATCAATAGAGTGTTGTGGGTCAACATATACTGCCTCAGTCGGTGAGCAGCCCACGCTAAAGCACAGCAAGTTTTCTCGAGCAGTGAATAACGTTGTTCACAGTCGGTAAACTTTTTGCTTAGGTAGTATATTGCATACTCTTTTCGACCAGACTCGTCATGCTGGCCCAGCACACACCCCATTGACTCTTCTAATACTGTCAAGTACATTATCAGAGGTCTTCCTTCAACTGGTGGCATAAGGATTGGAGGTTCTTGTAAGTATTCTTTGATCTTGTCAAAAGCCTTCTGACAGTCTTCGTTCCACCTGACCGTCTGTTCTTTTCTTAACAGCTTGAACAAAGGTTCACAGGTTGCCGTGAGGTGAGATATGAACCGTGAAATGTAGTTCAATCGACCTAAGAACCCTCGAACTTCTTTCTCAGTTTTCGGTGCAGGCATCTCTTGGATGGCTTTGACTTTATCAGGGTCAACTTCAATCCCTTTCTCGCTTACGATAAAGCCCAGCAGCTTACCAGATCTTACCCCGAATGTGCAATTGTTGGGGTTCAACTTCAGTTGATACCTTCTCAGACGCTTGAACAACTTGAGCAGATTCACCAGATGATCTTCTTCAGTAAGGGACTTGGCAATCATATCATCCACATAACATTCTATTTCTTTGTGGATCATATCGTGGAACAATGTCACCATAGCCCGTTGATACGTTGCACCAGCATTCTTTAGCCCAAATGGCATTACCTTGTAGCAGAACGTGCCCCAGGATGTGATGAATGTTGTCTTCTCCATGTCTTCAGCTGACATTTTAATCTGGTTGTACCCTGAAAATCCATCCATGAAGGAGAATACCGAGAACTGAGCCGTGTTATCCACCAATACATCAATGTGAGGTAAAGGGAAATCATCTTTCGGGCTGGCCCTGTTCAGATCCCGGTAGTCGACACACATCCTTACTTTGCCGTCCTTCTTAGGCACAGGTACTATATTAGCAATCCACGGCGGGTAGCTAGTTACAGCAAGGAACCCGGCGTCCCATTGCTTTTGTACCTCTTCCTTGATTTTCATAGCCATGTCTGGACGAGTACGGCGCAGCTTCTGTTTGACTGGAGGGCATTCTTCTCTCAAAGGCAGCTTGTGCACAACAATGTCGGTATCCAACCCTGGCATGTCTTGATACGACCAAGCAAACACATCCACATACTCTTGAAGTAGATCAACCAGTTGCTTCTTCACTGAGTCTTGCAGGCAGGCCCCGATTTTAACCTTTTTCACGTCTTCCTCTGTACCAAGATTAATCACTTCAACCTCCTCCTGGTGAGGGGTAATAACCTTTTCCTCTTGTCTTAACAACCTGGCTAGCTCTTCAGGAATCTCATACTCTTCATAAACCCCTTCATCAGCTTGATTGATCGGATTGTCAAAGTCATACGAAGTCATAGCCGTGCTGTTGTCGGTGCTGTCTGGAAGGCACTCTCTGCAAGGGTTAAGTTTGTTCATTTTAGTGATTGATTTTAATCTTGCTTTAGAAAAAAGTGAAATGAAAGTTATCATTTTGAAAACACCGCCATTTATTTTTTGTACAAAAAGAAAAATGGAAAAACAGTGAACGAAAAGAAAAAGACTCGTTTGCAAAAAGATGTCTGATATTTCATTAATTGATCTTGTTTGCACAAAAAGTACAGATGGCCCGATTACAAAATGAGTCTTGTCATCTTGGGCAAGATGCAAGACTTTGATGCATGCTTATAAAAATACAGGAAATAATAATTACTCTGATCGAGTAACTCTTATAATTTCCTGGGAAGACCAGTTCGAGACAATGCTCCCCGGGATCTTTGGACGAATCCAGCTTTCCAGGTTGCGCTCCTCTTCCAGCTCGTCTTCCAGACAGTTGATGGCATCAGGGGTAAGCATCCCCCCACTGACAAAACCAGGCTCTCCAGCAGCCCTTGCTTGATGTTGAGTTGGTTTGTAACCCAACCCAAATTTGTCTTTCTTTTCTTCCACAGCTAAAACCTTGCCCCAGCCTAGGGCGGTTCCTTCCTCAACAACCTTCCGGGCTTGTTGGTAAGATGACATTGGAGTACCAGATACAGCAGATGCTTCATTCACATTCAAAGCTTCAAACCCCTGGCTCATTGTTTCATGGATCTCCCCATCCATTTCAATGTACTTATAGGTTGCCAGGTGGCTGACAAAAATGTCCTCCTCTCCACAGATTGTGACAACTTGGCCTTCCCACTCATATTTTAACTTTTGGTGAAGGGTAGACGTTATTGCGCCGGCGGCGTGAATCCAGGGTCTACCCAACAAACAGCTGTAGGCGGGCTGAATGTCCATCACATAAAAGATAGTTTTAAAGGTCTGTGGGCCAATTGTCACAGGTAGCTCAATCTCTCCCAGAACCGATCTCTTAGAACCATCGAAGGCTCTTACCACCAGGTTGCTGGGTCTCAATGCCAATCCGTCATATTCTAACTTTACCAGAGCCTTCTTTGGTAAGACATTCAGGGATGAACCTGTGTCCACCAGCACATGTGAAAGGACAGCTCCTTTGCATTCTATGGTTATGTGCAAGGCTTTGTTGTGGTTGCGGCCGTCCGCTGTCAAGTCAGTATTGGTGAACCCTAGCCCATTGCTAGCAGTAACATTTCCAACCACGGTTTCCAACTGGTTGACAGTAATCTCTTCAGGCACGTAAGCTGCGTGCAAGACCTTGAGTAGTGCATTCCGATGGGCTTCGGAGCACATAAGCAGTGAGAGGATAGAGATTTTGGATGGCGTCTGGTGAAGTTGATCCACAATTTTGTAGTCACTCTTTTTGATGATTCTCATAAACTCATCAACTTCTTGATCGAACGGTGTCTTCAAGGCTTCTTTAACAGTTTGATCTTCCTGCACAGGGCTCTTTCCTTTTGCCTTGGCAGCAGCTTCCGCTTCGGCAGTAGGTCTTTGAATTGGTGGAGCAAAGAGACGTCCGCTTCGAGTGAAGCCTCCGCCTCCCCCCACATTATCTACTTGTGGTGCAGGTGTTGATGTTTCAAGAGTGATTATTTTTCCTTCGCAATACACGTCAGAGCCATAGTGCCAAGGGATGGCCCTGTTGCTTTCATATGGTACTGGTCCAGGCACCGTGACAGTGACTGGACTGATTGCTGCTGCTGAAGGGACTGTAATTGTTTGTGGATCATAAAAGATTGTAACTGGTGCTCTGATGGGAGCAGCACCTTCTGAATGGTAGGCAGAGTTGTTCTCAGGATCATAAAATATGGTGACAGTAGAGACGTCTTCATGATTTGTTGCTGGAGTTGTAGGAGATATTGTCGGAAGAAATGATGTTGTTGTTGTAGGAGTCTCGAAGTGGAGTGAAGCTGAAGTTGTAGCAGGAAGATTTGTTGTAAACTGATCAGTTGAGGTGATGGATGACGTACTTGTTGATGAAACCGAAGAATTGTCAGGAACAATGGTTGCTGCAGTTGTAGGAGGTTCTGAAACCGTTGTTGATGAGATTGCTGGGTTTGTTGGAAATGATGTGGTGATCTGAAGTTGGCCACTCTGAATAAGGCCATCTATGCCATTCCTCAAATTATCGCACCCATTTACGGAGATATTGCAGTAAGCACAGCCTAACTCACACCCCGGGAACATTTGACATTCCAAGAGCTGAGCTTTGATTTCTACCAATGGTGTCCTGATCTGTCCCACACTGGTTATTAAATAAGACGGCTTGTCTTCTTCAATAGCGTTAATCCGGGGACCACCATGGTTTGGCATCGGGTTTTTATTGACATTGGGTGGTGGTGCGAAATTCAGAGCCTTTGAGTCTACCAGGTCTTGTACCTTCATATGCAGAGCCCTGCATTTTTCTGTACTGTGGCCAGGTGCGTTTGAATGAAAAGCACACCTAGCATTGGAGTCATAATTCCTTGGTAGACTGTTGGGATCCGGAGGTGCCAACGTTCTTAGCTCAACCAGGTTGAGTTTCAGAAGCTGTGGCAGCAATGTAGCATATGGCATTGGGATCGGATCGATCACTCTATTAGCTTGAGATGGCCTTTGCTGAAATGGCCTCTGTTGACTGTTGTTGTTGGTGTTGCTGTTGTTGTAATTCCTTGGAGGATACTGATTTTGTGGGTGGTACTGAGGTTGTGGCTGATAGTTTTGCTGAGGAGGTTGATAGACTGGCTGTGGATGAGCTGGAGCAGGAATGGTGACTGCTGCTATTGACCTCTGAACATACTGGGGCCTGCCCCTGTTTGAATGGATGGCATTGGTCTCGCCAGTTCTTCTTGGGCCTGCAAAAGGCTTTCTTGTACTACTGGACGAGCTTGCACCGTTGTCTGAGATCTTTCCCATTTTCAACAGGCTTTCAATTCTCTCCCCAGCTATGACAACATCCGCGAAGCTAGTGGAAGAGAAAGCGGCCAACCTGTCAATATATGTTCCCTGAAGGGTGTTCATGAACATATCCGCCATTTCCCGTTCAGACATAGGTGGTTGAACAGCAGCAGCCAGTTGCCTCCATCTCTGTGCATATTCTCGGAAACTTTCCCTTGACGACTGTGACATTCCCATTAGGAGGGTCCTGTTGGGTGCCATGTCTAGATTATACTGATACTGTCTGATGAAGGCCTCTGCCAGGTCCTTCCAGCATCTAATAGTTGCCCTTGTCAAGTGAGAGTACCATTCTCTCGACGCTCCAGTTAAGCTGTCTTCGAAATAGAACATCCAAAGCTTTTCATCCATTGTATAGGCCTTCAACCTTCCCAGAAATGACTGTAAATGAGTCCGGGGGCATGAAGTCCCGTTGTATTTTTCAAAGCAAGGAGGCTTGAACTTATGGGGGATCCTGACCCCGTCTACCAAGCCCATGTCCATGACATCGAAGCCCAAAGAGTTTTGAGATTCTAAGGACCTCAACTTCTCAGCTATCTCATCCAATCTCCTATCATAAGCTTCTTCTCCAGCACCCATTACTGTAAACTGGTCCTCTTGAGGATCTTCTTGAAGTACCCTGGCTGCAGTGGCTGTCCCTTGAACATTTGCAGGAACATTGATCTCGGGATGCAGATGTGGCCCAAACACAGGGGGGTTAACATGAGGTTGTACCCTTTCATTGTTACTGGTGCCGGCAGTCCCTATGTGTGGATCCTCTTGATTTTGCCTTTCCACCATGGCTCTCAATCTTTCCTGGCTCTGAGCCATGTTGTTCATAACTTCCATAAACTGAGTCATTTGGTTCCTCATTTCTAGCCTTTCATTTTCCATTTGATTTCTGACCTCAGTGAGGTCCTGCTGCATCTGATCCATTTGAATTCCCGGAAGGTTGTTTCGGGTTGGATAACGGTGCGGACGGTTGAGGGGAAATACCCGGCGACAAGCAATAATTCCTGAACATCACAACAGAGGTTAGTGGCAAGAAAACAAAAACCTACAAAACAAACAAAAGTGTTAGCATGCGATGCAGTTATGCTTATTTGTTCTCAAGGTATCCGGTTTGGCCTTCAGTTTTGACCCCTCCAGACCCTTGAAGATGCTGTTGAATGTTGCTTCCGAAGTAAACTAACATGAATATATTACATAAGGTGAAATAATACAACTTGTTCATTTTACAACACAAGCCCACTAAGGGGTAAAATACAGTACAAAATAAAAGTACATGGAAAGAAAGCAACAACAAACAAATGGTCAAACACCAAGACCAAACTCATCCTCACGAACTTCCTTGAGAAGTGCTTCGGTCACAGGATCAGCCGGACGCTCCGTGAGATTCCTGATGAGGAGATTCCGGGTTATAATAGCTGCTGTTAGCTTTTTGTGCTGAGTTTGGTCCTTGGACCTCTTCACCCCTGCTGTGATCTTCAATTCTGATATCTCCCTCTGGGCTGCTGCCAGGGCTTCTTGTTGTTCTTTTGCACTAGCTTCCAGTTGTCCCATCTTGTCTTGAACTCTCTTGTCTTCCAGGGTACGAGCCTCGGTGATCCTGACCCACCGGGCTTGACTCTCCTTCAAGTACAAGTCTGTCCTTGCTCTCTGGAACCGGGCTTCTTTGCAAGCATTCTTCAGAATTTGTTCACCAGCTTTAGACTTATTGATATAATCCCCAGACTTTTCAATCTTAGTCAAATGCTCCACTCTCAACTTCTCCAATCTCTCAATCTCCCTCATACCTTCACTCCTCTCCCGGAGGGTCTTCTGCAAAGCCTGGGTTAGCTTCTCATTTCTTTCCTTCAAGCTCTCAAACTCTTCCAAACCGACGGTGGCAGGGGGTGGTGCTGAAGATGACTCAGGCATGTCCTCTATGGTAAAGGGCATTCCAGAGAATTGGGCCCTGGCACGGGACCACTCATAATATTGTGCTGATGCCACATTATTACACTTCTCCAGAATGGTGATTCCCTTGGTTTGAACATTATCCCAGGCCCAGGCAGCCTGCCTAACAACAGCCAAACTAATCTTGTTCTCACAATAAAGGGTCTCCACCAAGTCCTGTGCCCTTGGAGTGTGGACCAGTGCATAGCCCAATTGCCTCCTGAACAGCAGAGGGTTGTAATTGATACTTCCCTTAACTCCTATTAAAGGCACATTGGGAAAATGTCCACAGCTGGTGATGATATCCCTGCCCTTGGTGCTCTGAGTGCACCATCTGATATCTGCTGAAGTTAGAGTAGTGAGTCTCTTAGCCCAGTTACTCTGCTGATGAGGGTTTAAAAATGCATCTGTCCTGGGTAGATGCCTGAGAAGCCAAGTGTGGAACAATGGAGCACAAAACCTTACTAACCTCCCCCTCTGCTTTTCATTCCTCTGATGCACTGAATAATAAAGATCCCCCAATAAAGTTGGCACTGGGTTCTTCAGAATGAACAGATGGATTGCATTCTTGCTAATGAATCGAGGCTCATCTGCAAACAACACAATTCCATATACACTTAAGGCCAGTAAAGCACAAACAGCTTTCCACTTTCCTAAAGAAGCCTTCAGGATAGCTTGAGAGATTAAGAAGTCCAGGTGAAAACCAGGGATTCCAGCTTTAGAGGTCATATGCTGCTCAATCAGGACAGGTTCCAGGTGCAAAGCCTTTGCTACTTCTCCGTTAGCAGGAAAGACCATCTCAGGGTTGAAAGGAATTTCTCTCCTGATAGGCATACCAACTAATGAGGAGTACTCTTCCAATAAGGGGCCCAACTGAAAGTCTTGAAAAGTAAAACATCTCAGTGGAGGATCATAAAACTGAATGCAGGTGTGGATGAGGCTCCTCTGTGAAGGGTCCAGATCCATAACCATGTCCAGTATATCTCCATAACTCTCCCTGAACAAAGGTATGTGATCTGGAGTGATCAGGGTTTGGATCCTCCTGATGTCTGATAACTCTGGCTGGAAGAAGTGATAGGTGACATTGCTCTTTTTAGGAGCCATGATGCTGAGACTGAGTAAAGACAGGTGCTGGTGATAATACTGAAGAAGTGGGCCACTGACTGGCTGGTGCAGGTGATAACTGAAGCAGATAGTTGATGAAGACAAGTCAAAACTGAAGATGGGGTCAAAACCAAAACCAAATGAAGATGGATACCCTGAAACACAAATAAGCAAATGTCAATATGATGCAATGATTATGTATGCAAATGAAATGCAAAGGTCTGTGACTGAGCTGGATCTGATCAAAACTCTGATATAGGTCCAAGTGTGCTCAAGAATTCCAGATGAGGTCTATAAATCCAGTAACCAAGGTGGGGGACTCAAATAAAGAGCCACATGTCCTGGGTTTAGAATCACAAGAACTGTCCAACATGGAGTACTCTTAACAAAACAAAGTAACAGGTATTCTGAGGTCAAGGTACCTGCAAACCTGTAAACAGCCCGACCCACTCACAGGTGGTGTTCTAAAACAAGGATCCTCGGACTTGGATCAGTTATGAGAAGTGTAAACACTTCTAACCCGGAGGTACAGTGTTTACAATAACCATAACAGTTCCTCCTCTAATTCACCTCAGTTTCTGAAGGTCAATACTAAAAGGTCATCCAGACTTAGCAGGCTTCCCAGATAGCCCTAGCATTGCAGGAAATCTGCAACACAGAGTTCTCAAGAAGAAACCCATATCTGAACCGTGTTTCATATTCCCGCACCAGACCGAAATGGAATGGGAAAGAATATGATTCACTCTAGCCTAGGTGTCACTCAGGTCCCAGGTATAGGACCTTAACTCTCAATAGAACCCCACCCACCAAAGGAAAACCAGATCCAGCCAGCAGTATGACAGTATGATATATACAAATGCACTAAAGAAAAGCAGTAAAGCAAACTGTACATAAATCAATAAACAAAAAATAAATAAAAGCACAAATAAGCACATAACACCCCAGTAAACACAAATCAATCAAGCGCTAGGAGGAACCCACCAAAAGAACCAGAAGCCCTGGTTGCAATATAAGGTTCCCCAGCAGAGTCGCCAAGCTGTCGCTCCCGACAAATGAAACAGGGTCACATGAAGGTACAGACGCGAACGGTCGGCGAAAGGGACAATGAGAACACACAGCCGTGAACTCACTGGAGATGAATAGAGTCGCCAACTAGGCATTTTTATCCCGGAGGAAAGGTAATGCTGCATAGACCTAGAAAGAGATGGATAAGACGATTGCGAACCAGAGAGACTGAGAAAGGGGGTTGGTTACAACCTGGGAAGGTATTAGCACCCAGATTGTCCGCCGTACTCGACGGGATCCACGCTTGAAAGGTTTGTGTTTTAAAGGGGTAGTGTCAGTGCAATCTGTGTATAAAATAGCTGGAAAAGAATGTACAGGTGTCAGTGTAAAGTGTATAAGTGATATGAAGTATGAAAGTGTCAGTGTGAGAATGAAAAAGAACTGCTCATGATCATGAGGCTAAAAGAATGAAGCTAGAGGAGGGGGAATGTACAGAGACTTTTGTTCGATAACTGTTAAGTTATGCCTACGTATCCTCTCGTGCAATGAGGAAGTCAGAACACCGTAGTTCGACCTAAAGAGACTGAAAGATGAATTGACTTTGATGAACTGCTTGCTTGTCAATGCTCAAGTGTATGACCTGTCTGGCTCAGGTGCAAACTGTCTTGCATTGGACGGAAGAAGCGAGTTCTCGTTTATGAGTGAATGAGATGAGAAAAGAATCCCGGAGGAGACGATTATTGTTTGTTTTTGTGTTTTCAGTCTTTTATTGCTTTTTTGGATTTTTGTCATAAGTTAATGAGCTTAAGCCTAAACCAATGGATTTAGTAAACTCACCACATCTTCCCTCTGATCAGGGGTAATGAGAGTACCTTAAGTGTGAAGTCAGATTCTCACACTTAATCACCTTTGGTGTAGGATCAAGATCATTAACCTACTTGTGATTATTTAGATGTTTTTGGTGTTTTTGTTTAGTGTTGAGTAATGAGGTTAAGCCATAATCAGGGATTTAACAAACTCATTACACCATCCTAATAGAAGGATAATAGATGAGGGTGTTTAAGCTGAGGAAAACTCCTCAACTTAATCCATGATTAGGGATTAAACTCATGACAAAACAAGCCTTTGATTAAGTGGATTTTATTTAATTATAAGATGATGAAGTGAGTTTTATGATTTGTAAGACAACTTGAGGGGGACTTGTCCATTAACACTAGGGTTAGTCCTTCTTAACCAATTAAGGAAGAATTAGAACCCTAATGCAAGGCCCAAGTTACAAGTGTGATTGTCTTGATGATTATTATATGGATTGATTAAAGGAGTTAAACACATTAAGGGTTTAACACTTAGGATTAAAGTTATACACTCCATCCTAAGAGAAGGATGCAGGCATAAGCTTAATCACAAAGCCTTAAAGCCTTTAGGGTTTAATCCCTGATTATGAGATGAGAAGAGAAGACTCAAAGAGACACAAAGGTAAAACTAAATGGGGGACTAATCAAACCCTAGTTATTATCATACTTGGTTGTTCCTAAGGTTTGTGAGGTTTACAAGAACAATCTTCAAAGGAGCCACCAGGAAGCAGATGAACAGGAATCAAGAGAAGCAAAATGACTTGCTTCATTCAAGAAGTCAAGTCACTTGAAGAAAGAAAGTAAGAAGAACAAGAATGAGCAAGCTCAAACTCAAACACATATAGAAATGCAGCAATGGATGCAAGAGAGATGAAAAGAAAAGTTATGAGAAGTGAAGGCAAATTCACTTCTCAAGTTACTTACCACCTGAAATGTTAGAAAGAAATACAATGCAGTGTAAAATGGGATGAAATGGTATGATGCTAAACAAAACCAGAAGCATGTTGATGATGATAATGATGTTATGAGATGCTACAAGCATGAGGCAAGGCATGGAGATGTTCATACAAGATCATGGATGCAAATGATGCAAGTTAAGAAGCATGAACAAGCATAGAAAGTTATGAAACATACAAGGCAAATGACATGGCAAATATGTGATGCAATGATCAAACATGCTTCCTATATGTCTTAAGATGTCAAATGAAACACAAGAATGCATAAAATGCAAAGACAAGTCATGTTATGCAAGAGAATGCAAGGAGGATGCAAATGAAAGCCCAAATCAGGGTTTATGAACCATACAACAAACAAAAACCAAAAACAGAAGCAATCCCTAAGATAAAAAATGGAAAATTCCATCCTAATAAAACCTAAACCTATACTAAACCAAAGCCCAAAGGAGAGGTTTCAACTCTTAACCAATCTCAAGTTATGATTTTTCTAAGTTATTAGGGTTTTTAGGGTTCCTAAACAAAAGAAATACCAAACAAATTGAAAATGAGTAAACAAATCATGGCCATTTTACCCTAGAAACTACATGCCAAACAAAAAACAAAGCAAAAAGAATCAAGGTCCAACTCTTCTCCAATAGGCAGAAATGATTTTTTGAACTTATGATCAAAATAATGCACAAAATATGATTTAATTCAATGAAAAATTCTTAAAATGCATCAAGATCAAAAAAGAAATTTGGTTTGAAGGTTGGACAATGTTTCTAAATGTCTTAGAACATTTCATGAATTTTTTTTGTAATTTTTAAATACCTAAAAGTATTTTTAATTAATTAATTTCCATTAATCAATTAAAAATAATCTTTTAAATATTTAAAAATACTTTTTTAATGATAAAAAATAAAATAAAAATATTTTTGTGAAATGAAAATTAATAAAACTCAAAGGAAAAAGTTTCATAATTTTCATGCATTTTTTGCTATTTTAAAATAAATATGCAAGTTTAATGCAATAAAATGAATTAAAAAACAAATAAAAATGAAAGTAAACCAAATGAGAGGCTGAGATGCAATCTGGGAAAGAGACAGTTGACTTGGCGCGTGATCCAACGGTCAATATTTAAATCTGACTAATTAAACTATTAATTCCAATTAATTAAGTTAAATGACAATTAAAGGCTAATGAGGCAATCTGAGCCCTTGGCCCACACGCGGGAAACCTGATCCTATGGCCCAAATTTGAAATACGCTAATGACTGAACTAAACCCTAATTAGGGCATGCTAATCTCAGACGGCCGGAACAGTGGTTCCGGTCGTCTTCTCCGGCGGGTTGAAAACCCTAGAAAACGCCACAGGCCACCACTCATCAAATTAACTGCCCAGAAACGTTCCCCTCCCCCAACTAAACCTTAATCCATGATCAAAAAACATTTATCCAGCATGAACAAAGAGAATCGAAACCAAATACATTCACGGACAAAATTTCAGAGAGGCACAAAATGCTCATTTTCACACCATTTTTAAATCTAAACACATCACCATGATCCTTGAAGCATGCACTTTCACTTTATAACAAAAAATCAGAGCTTTGAGAGAAAAGTTTCATGGCCATACCTGAGGTGACAACTCCTGTTTCTGGGCTTTCAGAGCAGTTTCTTGATGCAAGCTAGCTCCAATGACTCCCCTGGTGCTAATGGCAGGCTTGGAATGAACTTTTGCAAGCTATTTCAAGAGGTACCAAACTGATATAGCAGAAAGTGAGCTTTGTGTACAGGCTGCTTTAGTTCAAAGTAAAGGGTGGTTTTGACTCCTTATGGTATGCTTGACTTGTTGGTGAAGGAAAATGAAGTGTTTGATGGCTGGATAGTGAGATTCGAAGAGAACTGGTTCTGAGGGAGGGGAATGGTGAAGCTCAGGTCAGGCTTGTTTCAGGCTTGAACTTTGGTGGTTTTAGGTCTATGAAGTGTGGTGAGATGATTGGTGAAGATGGTTCTTGTGTTTTAAAGCTGTGGAGGCAGATTCGAAGACAAATGCAAATGAGGAGTGTTTTGGTGTATGTGTTGAATGAGTGAGTTTCAGCCTTGCTTCTTCATATCTTTGGCTTGCCAAGGGATATTGTATTATAATCCTATAGGTCAGGTGATGTGACCTGGCCTATAGTGATTGGTAAGTTTGCTTTTGCACAAAGTCCACCTTTTGTGTAAGTGAGGTATGGCTCATGATCTAGGCAAGTACAAAGCATGGTTCTGGTGCAGCATGGTGTGGTGAGAGGCTAGCTTAGTGCAGTAACCAATGCAGCAAGTTGTAGGAAGAATGATCATGAGTTTTGCAACTTGTGGCTTTTTGGTTCACATGTGATTCCTTTGTCCAACCAACCATAAAACCATGGGCATTCTTGGTTCATTCTGAATTTTATGACTTAGAGAATGTTTGCATACTGGTTTGGAGTGAATTAGAAGTCACATTGGGCTTTGGTTCATGATCTTGCAAAATTTCCATTTGAAGCATGCTTTGAAAATCAATGATTTTTGCCAACTTTGTCACACCATAACTTTTGATCCAAGAAGAGTTTGATCATGTTCTTGTACTTTTTGAAAAGGGAAAGATGAGATCTACAACTTTCATGACCAAAGTTTTTTCATTTGAAGCATTTTTGGATCAATAATCAAGGCTTGAAAAATGACCTAAAATGAGGCATTCTTGAAAAGTCAACTATGCCCAAAAAGTCAACATTTGCAAAAACCCTAAATTCTTGATTTCCATGAACTTCAACCTTCTTCCATGATCAAATAAAGATCATATACACTCAAAATGATGAAGATCACCCATTGGTTGGGTCATTGGGGGCCTCAGATGCCCTGATTTTGCACTGACTTGTCTGAAAAGTCAACTCTTGATCAGATGACTTCCCCATGGAATTTCTTCATGAAAATTGATATGCATACTCCTTATACCATATAGAGACCAATGGAAACAAGAATGACCAAAAAATTTGGGGTTATGGCCTCTGAAACCAAAACCCTAATTTTAAGTCAACTGTGCAGTCAAACCTGGCTCTGCATCCACTCAAACCCTAGTTCTTGTGATTCTTTGGAATTTTTGACTTTGAGAATATGGAATATGATACTTGAACACATGTAGACCCCTTTGAATTAATTGGTGACCTTTGGAGTGGCTCAAGAAGCTCTTGGATTGCTCAGATCACAAACCCTAGATGCAGATGACTTTGAATCTATGCAGTGAATCAAAAATGTGATATGAGATGCTATGATTGTGTTCATGCATATGAAATGATCACAAGCCATGGTGAAATGGGTGAGGGCAAATTTGGGGTGTTTACAATTATATCCTGAAAATCCATCCATGAAGGAGAACACCGAGTACTGAGCCGTATTGTCGACCAATACGTCGATGTGAGGTAATGGGAAGTCATCTTTCGGGCTGGCTCTATTCAGATCCCGGTAATCCACACACATCCTCACTTTTCCATCCTTCATAGGCACAGGTACAATGTTAGCAACCCACGGCGGGTAACTAGTCACAGCAAGGAAGCCGGCGTCCCACTATTTTTGTACCTCTTCTTTTATCTTCATTGCCATATCCGGGCGAGTACGACGCAGCTTCTGTTTTACTGGAGGACAGTCTTCTTTTAGAGGCAGCTTGTGCATAACAATGTCGGTATCCATACCTAGCATATCCTGATAAGACCAAGAAAAAATATCCACATACTCCCGAAGCATGTCAATAAGTTGCTCTTTTACTGAATCTTGCAGACGGGCCCTGATTTTCACTTCTTTCAAGTCTTCTTCTGTACCAAGATTAACCGTTTCAACTTCCTCCTGATGGGGAGTAATGACCTTCTCCTCTTGTCTTAACAACCTGGCTAGTTCTTCAGGTAGCTCATAATCTTCTTCAACCTCTTCATCGGCTTGATTAATCGGATTATCAAAGTCATACGAAGTGTAGATGTTTAGAATTGGCAGAATCTTTGACCAACAAGAAATATTGAATTCAGTTCAGAATGTCCTATCAGATGTTGGGACATTATTAAACAGAGTATAAGAACTTATTTCAGGATGTCTCACCAGATGTTGGGACATTGTGTAAATGACTTAAGTTCAGTTTTTCAGGATGTCCCAACAGATGTTGAGACATCTTAAACCTGCTACCAGAATTAATTAATGACTAACTGTTCTGAGATATTTAAGGAGAGTTATCTGGAATTAATTATGGATGGATAAAAACAGAACAAGGCGCATCTGTAGGGAGTTTTATTATGAGGATTCAGATTAATCAGAAGAACTAAATCACCCAGAATATAGGAAGTAACAAACCCTAAATTCAAGGTGGAAGCTGCATGCTTTTAGGACTGGATTAACCTACAGAAAGCCCAAATTACAAACACCTATTTAATCAACAAAAACTCACAGAATTGAGTACGAATTTCAGAAGACCAAATAGGGTGTCTAGTGTTTTTAATAGCAGGTGTTTTCATTGTACCACTTTATGAGCTTTTAAGCAAAAGTGCATTTGTGACTTGATTGAAACTGTGAAGTAAGATCAAGCTGTATTGTTTGAAGAATGTCTTAAATTTTATTAAACTTGTAAACTTGATCACTGTGTGATTGAGGGGGAGTGAGTTGGTACTCATATCTAAGTTGTGTCTTAGGTAGAAATTGCATTGGGTAGATATTAAGTGAAAGATTAAACTGGGTTGTTTAAGTCTAGAATTAATATTACTTATAGTGGATTTCCTCCTGGCTTGGTAACCTCCAGATGTAAGTGTGGTTATACACTGAACTGGGTTAACAAACTTCTGTGTTGTTTAATTTTCTTGCATTTTAAGTTTTGGTTAAATCTGTCAAGTGTTGGGACATTTCATAGGACATCTCATACCTGATCACAGAATTTCAATTGGCATCAGAGCAGGCACCCTGCCTGTTTATACTGGGTGAGATCTAGGGAATACAAATTCTTGAAACATGGACAGAGATATAGGATCAGTAAATAGACCACCTATACTGGATGGTTCTAATTATGACTACTGGAAGCCAAGAATGATTGCATTCTTAAGATCACTTGACAACAGGGCCTGGAGAGCAGTCAACATTGGATGGGATCATCCTATCCAAGACACCAAAGATGGATCAAAAGTGTTGAAACCTGAAGAAGAATGGAGTAAGGAGGAAGAAGATTCAGCACTAGGCAACTCCAAGGCCTTAAATGCTCTATTCAATGGCATTGATAGGAACATCTTTAGACTTGTGCATCACTGTGAGCTAGCCAAAGATGTGTGGGATACTCTCAAAACAACTCATGAAGGAACATCAAAAGTAAAGATGTCAAGACTTCAACTTCTCACCACCAAGTTTGAAAACTTGAGAATGAAGGAAGATGAGACAGTTCATGAATTCTACATGAACATCTTAGAAGTAGCTAATACTTCTGGAGCTTTGGGAGAAAAGATGACTGATGAAAAACTGGTAAGAAAGATCCTCAGATCTTTGCCAAAAAGATTTGACATGAAAGTCACAGCAATAGAAGAAGCTCAAGACATATGCACTATGAAAGTTGAAGAGCTCATTGGTTCCCTTAAAACATTTGAGATGGGAATGAATGAAACAAATGTTAAGAAGAACAAAAGCATAGCCTTGGTAACAAATACTGATGAAGAAGAAGATGATGAATCAGAAACTGGTAAAAGCTTATCAGACAACATTGCTATGCTTGGAAGACAATTCAAAAAGATTCTCAGAGGGATGGAAGGCAAATCCAAACCCAGTGGAAGATACACAAACTCTTCTGAGAACAGGAGACCTTATGATGCTAACAGAAGGTCAAATTATGCTGAAAAGACCAGTCAAGAAAAAGGAATCAAATGCTATGAATGTGAAGGATATGGACACATAAAGAATGAATGTCCTACCTACTTAAAAATGCAAAAGAAAGGACTATATGTAACTTGGTCTGATGAAGACTCAGGAGGTGATTCAGAAGAAGAATTAGCTAAGCATATCACTGCTTTAGCTGGACTATGTGAATCTGAAAGTGATTCCAGTGATGGGGAGCTTACTGTTGAAGAACTTGAGCAAACCTACAAAGATCTATACAAAAGAAGTACTGAAATATGCAGTGAGGTTATAAAGCTAAAGAAGCAGAAGGAGGCACTAGAAGCTGAAAAAGCAAGTGATCAAGAAATCATTGACACCTTGAAAAGTGAAGTAAGTCTTCTCAACTCCAAATTGGAACACATGTCCAAATCTATTAGAATGTTGAACAGCAGCTCAAATACACTGGATGTTATTCTCAACAACAATAAGCATTCAGGGGATAAAAGTGGACTGGGATTTAACAGAGTACATAAAGATGAAGCTAGCTCTAGCAAAACTACTTCAAAATCCATACAGTCAAACAAGATGTCCCAACAGATGCTTCAACATCAGGAAAAGAACACAAAGTCAAACATAATGTTCCAACAGATGTCTCAACATTCTGAAAAGAACAAAATGAAGAAGAAGTATCAAAGATGGAGATGTCATCATTGTGGAAGACTTGGACATATCAAACCTCATTGTTATAAGCTGCATGGATATCCAAGTCAGATGTATCAGCAACCTTCTAAGCAGAAAATGGAAGTTACCAAGAAAGTGCTGCATAAACATCAAAGAAATCAGCAACCTCCTAAGCAGAAGACAAAAGTCATCAAGAAGGTATGGAGACCAAAAGCCAGCATTCAGGCTGATCAAATCTACAAACACAAGAACAAGATCAACAATCAATCTTGGAGATCTACTAATGAACAACACACAGGGCAGGGGCATCAAAAGAAATCTCAACTCAAATGGTCAAAGAAAAATGCTGCATATATATCACATACATCACTAAGAGTATCAACTAAAGAAGACTGGTACTTTGACAGTGGATGTTCAAGACACATGACTGGATTGAAGAATCTGCTAGTAAACTTAAAGTCACATTCATCCAGGTATGTAACTTTTGGAGAATCTGCTAGTAAACTTAAAGGTTTAATTGATAACCTGATCAGCATAAGTCAATTATGTGATCAAGGGTACAGTGTAAACTTTACTAAAACTGAATGCATAGTGACTAACAAAGAAAAAGAGGTTGTCATGAAAGGAGCCAGATCTAAAGACAACTGTTACATGTGGGAATCTCAAGACTTCAGTCTTACTTCAACTTGCTCCTTAGCTAAAGAAGAAGAAGTGAAACTATGGCACTAAAGGCTAGGTCATCTTCATTTCAGAGGCATAAAGAAGATAATATCTATGGATGCTGTAAGAGGTATTCCTAAACTGAAGATTGATGATGGCAAAATATGTGGTGAATGTCAAATAGGCAAGCAAACCAAGATGTCCCATCCAAAGCTCCAACATCTGACAACTTCCAAAGTTTTGGAACTATTGCATATGGATCTTATGGGACCTATGCAGGTTGAAAGCCTTGGTGGTAAGAGGTATGCCTATGTAGTGGTTGATGACTTTTCAAGGTATACATGGATAAATTTTATCAAGGAAAAGTCTGATGTATTTGATGTATTCCAAGACTTATGCCAAAGAATACAAAGGGAAAAATCCAGCTGTGTGATCAGAATAAGAAGTGATCATGGAAAAGAATTTGAGAACCAAAAGTTCTTAGATTTCTGCTCTTCAGAAGGAATCAATCATGAATATTCTTCACCAATCACTCCTCAACAGAATGGGATTGTGGAGAGGAAGAATAGAACTATTCAAGAATCAACAAGAGCTATGATCCATGCTAAAAAGTTACCTTTGTACTTCTGGGCTGAAGCTATGAACACAGCTTGTTACATCCATAACAGAGTTACTCTAAGGAAAGGAACTTTGTCCACAATCTATGAAGTCTGGAAGGGCAGAAAACCCACAGTTAAGTACTTCCATGTGTTTGGAAGTAACTGTTATATTCTGGCAGATAGGGAGCAAAGGAGAAAAATGGATCCTAAAAGTGATGAAGGGATTTTTCTTGGATACTCTATAAACAGCAGAGCATATAGAGTATTTAATTCTAGAACCAAGGTTATCATGGAGTCCATAAATGTGATAATTGATGATGCTCCTACAGATGTTCCAGAAGATGTTGGAACATCTGCTGATATCAAGACTGAAGCTGAAGAAAAGAGTGATCATTCTGACTTCACTCAAACTGATGCAAGGACAAAACAATCCAGCAAACCTCCCTCCATCAGAATCCAGAAGGATCATCCCAAAGATTTGATAATTGGTGATCCCAACAGAGGTGTAAGCACTAGATCAAGAGAAATGATTTCAGGTTCCTGTTTTGTTTCTAAAATAGAACCTAAAAACATCAAGGAAGCTCTTACTGATGAATACTGGATTTGTGCTATGCAAGAGGAATTAGGTCAATTCACAAGGAATGAAGTGTGGAACCTTGTTCCTAGACCTTATGACATAAATGTGATTGGAACTAAATGGGTGTATAAGAACAAGTCAAATGAGCAAGGAGTTGTTACAAAGAACAAAGCTAGACTTGTAGCTCAAGGATACACACAAATTGAAGGAGTAGACTTTGATGAAACCTTTGCACCAGTAGCAAGGCTTTAATCAATCAGACTACTTCTGGGAATTGCTTGTATCTTAAAGTTCAAGCTATTTCAAATGGATGTGAAAAGTGCCTTTTTAAATGGTTATCTTAATGAAGAGGTATATGTAGAACAACCTAAAGGATTTGTTGATCCAAGCTGTCCAAATCATGTATACAAACTAAAGAAGGCTCTTTATGGTCTAAAGCAAGCTCCAAGAGCATGGTATGAAAGGCTGACTACTTTTCTTATCAAGCAAGGGTACAGGAAAGGTGGAATTTACAAAACCTTGTTTGTTAAAGATGAAGAAGGAAATGTCATGATTGCTCAAATATATGTAGATGACATTGTCTTAGGTGGGATGTCTGATAGGATGGTCAAACATTTTGTCAACCAGATGGAATCTGAATTTGAAATGAGCCTAGTAGGAGAATTAACCTACTTTCTTGGACTACAAATAAAGCAAATGGAGGACTCCATGTTCATTTCCCAAAGCAAGTATGCTAAGAACATAGTCAAGAAATTTGGGATGGACAATTCTACTCATAAGAGAACTCCTGCCCCCACACATTTAAAGCTGACTAAAGATGACAAGGGTGAGAATGTAGATCAAAGCCTATAAAGAAGTATGATTGGAAGCTTGTTATATCTGACTGCTAGCAGACCAGACATAGCATTTGCAGTAGGTGTATGTGCAAGATATCAAGCTGATCCAAAAGTTAGTCATCTTAATCAAGTCAAGAGAATTCTGAAATATGTTAATGGTACTTGTGACTATGGCATAATGTACTTTCATGGATGCAAACCAATTCTCACTGGCTTCTGTGATGCTGATTGGGCTGGAAGTGCTGATGACACAAAAAGCACTTCAGGAGGATGCTTCTTTCTAGGAAACAATTTGATTTCTTGGTTCAGTAAGAAACAAAATTGTGTATCCTTATCTACTGCTGAAGCTGAATATATTGCAGCTGGAAGCAGTTGTTCACAGTTGGTTTGGATGAAGCAAATGCTCACTGAGTACAATGTCCCACAAGATGTCATGACATTGTACTGTTACAACTTAAGTGCTATTAACATATCAAAGAATCCTATCCAACATAGCAGGACCAAGCATATTGATATCAGACATCATTTCATCAGAGATCTTGTAGAAGAAAAAGTGATTTCACTGGAACATGTAGCTATAAATCTGCAGTTGGCTGATATATTTACCAAAGCCTTGGATGCTACTCAATTTGAAAACCTAAGGGGTAAATTGGGAATCTGCTTATGTGAAATTTAGCAGTTATGGAGATGTGCCAACATGTCATATGACATTGTGTGGCATGATCACCAGATGGCAACACCAGTCTGGTCAAGCACCTTGGGTATTCCTCTCCTAAAAATTCTCCAAGTAACGGCTACTTATAAAATATCAGCTTGCTTTCAGCTATCCATCTTCTCATCATACTCTCAAAAACGAATTGCATTCTCTAACTGTTTTTCAGAACTCATCAAACCTAAAAATCTTCATCCACCTCCTTCGAAAATGTCTCAAAACCCTAACATTTCTGAAGAAATCCACAACAAGGAAGATGTGGTGCATGCAACCCCCATTTCTGTGGTACCCATGGATTCAACTCCAATGGACGAAATTAGAGGAAGTGTTCCTCTTGCTCAAAAGCCAAGAACTCCAAAAAGAACCAAAGACCAGGTTTTCAGCAAGGCCAAAGACATACCTTCACCATCAAACACCACTCCAAAAGCTTCTGAATACGTGGATGATTCCATAAAGGAGTTGGTAAACAGGATCCTATCTGAGCAAAAAGTGGTAAGTGGCATTTCTATCCCTCTGAACACCATGTCAGCTCCACAAGAAGATCAACAAACTCAGGCTGAAAAGGACACTCCTGCTCAACAGGATATCCCAATAGATGTTGAACCATCTGAAGACCAGCATAAGGTCTCATCTTATACTGCTGATGATACATCTAAGGACCAGAAAAAGGCCTCCACTGATAGTGATGAAGAAGCATCTGAGGACCAGCACAAGGCCTCCACTGAAGAGCAAATCTCTGTTGATCCACCAGCTGAAGAGGAGACTGCTCAACCTCCTCCTGTTGTGAACCTAGAGCATGATTCTGATACAGAAATCATTGCTTCTGTAAACCTTAGCATAGCCAAAAGGCTTAGGACTAGGAAAGAAAAGATGAATGCAGGACATGCAATTCCTGAGAAGAAGCAAGCTACACCAAAGAAGGACAAAGCTAAAATTTTCTTTGGTCCTACAAAACAATGGAGCAAGGTGCAAACACAAAAGAGGAAAGCTGTCACTCCTCCAGATTCAGATGTTGAAGAAGATGTCCCAACATCTCCTCCAAAGAAGAAACCAGCACCCTCAAGGTCATCAACTGCTATTCCAGAAGCTCCCTTGGACAACATCTCCTTTCATCATGTTTCAAGTGTGAATAGATGGAAGTTTGTTTATCAAAGAAGGGTAGCACTTGAAAGAGAGCTGAGCAGTAATGCACTTGAGTGCACAGAGTTAATTGATCTCATCTCTTCTGCTGGCCTTTTCAAAACTGTCTCCAAATTCTCTCCTTGCTATGAGCTGCTTGTCAAGGAATTCATAGTCAACCTCCAAGAAGATTGTGCTAATGGTAAGTCTGCTGACTTTAGGAAAGTATATGTAAGAGGAAGGTGTGTAGAATTCTCTCCTAGGGTTATCAATCACTACCTTGGAAGAGAATATGATGGCCCAAATGAATTAGGAAAGACTGATAACCAGGTTTGCAAGGCTATCACTGCTAATCAGGTCAAGGCTTGGCCAGTTAAAGGGAAGCTCTCAGTTAGCATGCTGACAAGGAAGTATGCCATGCTGAATAGGATTGGCACAGCAAACTGGGTCCCTACCAATCATACATCCTCAATATCTACTGGATTGGGCAGGTTCATATTTGCTGTAGGCACCCAAACAAAGCTGGATTATGGAGCTTATATCTTTGATCAGACATTGAAGCATGCTGGATCATCTGCAACAAAGCTGCCAATTGCCTTCCCTTCCTTGTTGTGTGGAATAGTGCTGAGTTAGTATCCTGGTATCCTCACTGAGAAGGACACAATGTGCAAAAGAGAAAGCCCTCTGGCCTTCCACTACAAGTTGTTCCTGAGTCATCATGCAGCTGATGTTGAAGCACCCTCTGGGACATCTGCTGGTCCTTCAAAGGCAAAGTCTCCAATCTCCAAAGCTGCATTGATTGCTGAACTGAAGAGCACTTGCAAAGAACTGGATGCAAGGAAGCAGAAGCTTGAGGAGATTATCCAAAGGCTGGAGATTGAAGAAAGTGCTCAGAAAGCTGCTACTTCTGATGAGGAGACTGAGGAAGAGGAAGAAACTGACTATGAGGAATCTGAGTGGAAATTGTATGTGAGGAATATGTATTGACAGCTTCTGCATTGTAATTTTGACTTAATATCTTTGGCCCCAAATTTATGTCTAACAAGGGGAGAACAACAACAACAATGTATGATGATGTTTAGCTATTAATGAAAAACTGTTGTTTGCTTCTGAACTGAATCAGTGTGTTTTAATGAAAATTTATGTTGCAACAAATATGAATACATGAATGTTTGAGGGGGAGTAAAATCACAAATGATGAAACATACATAGTCTGTTTTACAATACATGCCCATGGAGGGCCAAAAATACAGCAAAAGGAAAAGTACATCAAAAGGAAAGAACAAGAAGCAAAGAAGAATCAGACATCCAATCCAAACTCATCTTCTCTGACCTCCTTCAGGAGTGCCTCAGTCACTGGACCAGTTGGATGCTCTGTAATGGTCCTAATGAGGAGGTTCCTGGTAGAAATGGCAGTAGTCAGCTTCTTATGCTTGTCCTGGTCTTTTAATCTCTTCAACCCTGCTCTGAGCTTCAATTCTGAGATCTCCTTCTGAGCTGTCAACAAAGCTTCCTGTTGTTTCTTCTCATTGGCCTCTAGCTGTTCAATATTGGCTTGAGTCTTCTGGTCTTCTTGTGCACGGGCCTCGGTGATCCTGACCCACCTAGCCTGGCTCTCTTGCAGATAGTGCTCAGCCCTAGATTTCTGAATCTTGGCCTCCTTCAAGGCATTCTTCAATATTTGTTCCCCAGCCCTTGCTTTCCTTATGTAGTCTTCTGTCTTTTCAATTTTGGCAAGGTGCTCAACCCTGAGCTTTTCCAATCTCTCAATGTCCAGGCGACCATCACTCCTTTCCCAAAGGGTCTTCTTCAAGGCTTGAGATAGCTGCTCATTCCTTTCCTTCAGCTTTTCAAATTCCTCCAGGCTAACTGTTGCTGCAGGCTGTACTGTAGATGGTCCAGGTATGTCTTCCAACGTGAAAGGCATTCTGGTAATCTGAGCTCTGGTACGAGACCAGTCTGAGTACTGAGCTGAAGAAACATTGTTACATCTTTCAAGAATAGCTATCCCTTTTGTCTGGATGTTGTCCCAAGCCCAGGATGCTTGTCTGACAACAGCTGAATTAGGTTGCACTTCACAAACAGGTGAACTAAGGCATAGCCTAGTTGTCTCTTAAAAAGTAAAGGATTGTAATTGATGCAACCCTTCACTCCTATCAGAGGCACATTTGGGTATTATCCACAACTGGTGATAATGTCCTTTCCTTTGGTGCTCTGGGTGCACCATCTGATATCATCTGAAGTCAAGGCAATAAACCTCTTGGCCCAATTCTTCTGCTGGTGGGGGTTCAAGAAAGCATCTGATTTAGGCAGGTGCCTGAGTAGCCAAGAATAAAACTGTAGATGTTTAGAATTGGCAGAATTTTTGACCAACAAGAAATGTTGAATTCAGTTCAGAATGTCCTATCAGATATTGGGACATTATCAAACAGAGTATAAGAACTTAATTCAGGATGTCACACCAGATGTTGGGACATTGTGTTAATGATTTAAGTTCAGCTTTTCAGGATGTCCCAACAGATGTTGTGACATCTCAAACCTGCTACCAGAATTAATTAATGACTAACTGATCTGAGTAATTTAAGGAAAGTTATCTGGAATTAATTATGGATGGACAAAAACAGAATAAGGCGCATCTGTAGGGAGTGTTGTTATGAGACTTCAGCATAATCAGAAGATCTAAATCACCTAGAATCTAGGAAGTAACAAACCCTAATTCAAGGTGGAAGCTGCATGCGTTTTAGGACTGGATTAACCTACAGAAAGCCCAAAATCCAAACACCTATTTAAGCAACAAAAACTCTCAGAATAGAGCACGGATTTAAGAAGACCAAATAGGGTGGTTTGTGTTTTAATAGCAGGTTGTTTTTTATTGTACCACTTTATGAGCTTTTAAGCAAAAGTGTATTTGTGTCTTGATTGAAACTGTGAAGTAAGATCAAGCTGTTTTGTTTGAAGTATGACTTCAATTTTATTAAACTCGTAAACAAGATCACTGTGTGATTGAGGGGGAGTGAGTTGGTACTCATATCTAAGTTGTGTCTTAGGTAGAAATTGCATTTGGGTAGATATTAAGTGAAAGATTAAACTGGATGGTTTAAGTCTAGAATTAATATTACTTATAGTGGATTTCCTCCTGGCTTGGTAGCCTCCAGATGTAAGTGTGGTTAAACACTGAACTGGGTTAACAAACTACTGTGTTATTTAATTTTCCTGCACTTTAAGTTTTGGTTAAATTTGTCAAGTGTTGGAACATCTCATTCGACATCTCATACCTGATCACAGAATTTCAAAAACAAAGGAGCACAAAACCTTACCAACTTCCCCCTTTGTTTCTCATTCCTCTGATGAATGGAGTAGTAGAAATCCCCTAGCAATGTAGGTACTGGGTTCTTCAGAAGAAACAAATGGGTGGCATTCTTGCTGACAAATTTAGGCTCATCTGCAAACAGTATAGCCCCATATTTGCTGAGGGCTAATAATGCACAGACTACCTTCTACTCTCCCAATGAAGCCTTCAGGATGGCATGAGAAATCAAGAAGTCCAAATGCAAACCAGGAATCCCAGCTTTTGTTATCATACTTTGCTCAATAAGGGCAGGCTCCAAGTATAATACCCTTGCTATCTCTTCACTCCTAGGAGCAGTAATCTCTGGGTTGAAGGGGATTCCACCTCTGATAGGTACTCCAATCAATAAAGAAAACTCTTCCAGCAGAGGCCCTAACTGAAAGTCTGGAAAGGTGAAACATCTCAATGGAGGGTCATAAAACTATAAGCATGTGTGGATCATGCTCCTCTGAGAAGGATAAAGGTCCATAACCATATCCAAGATACCCCCATATTGCTCTCTAAACAGTGGGATGTGGTCAGGTGTGATAAATGACTGGACCTGCCTAATACCAGTCAACACAGGCTCAAAAAAGTGGTAGGATATGTTGCTCTTCCTGGGAGTAGCCATGAGTGCTGCTAAAGAAGCTGAAGATAAGTGGTGATGAAGATCACAGACTGAGATGCTGAAGGTGGACCACTGACAGACTGGAGCAGATAGCTGATGAAGACAACTGAAGCAGGGGTCTTATGCAGAAGAATGGGTCAAAACCAAAACCAAGATACAATGAGGTGGATACCCTGAAAAGCAAATAAACAAATGTCAAATGATGCAATGATGATATATGCAAATGATATGCAAGGGTTTGTGATCAAGCTGGATCTGATTATCTATCTTGATATAAGGCCCATGTATGCTCAAAAGTCCAGATGGAGGCTTAGAAATCCAGTAACCAAGGTGGGGGACTCAAATAAAGAGTCACACGTCCAGGGTTAATCAGAAGAACTGTTCAAAGTGGAGTACTCTTAAACAAAATAGTAATAGGGTATGATGTGGCCAAGGGTTCCTGCAAACCTGTAAACAACCCAACCCCCTCACAGGTAGTGTTCTAGAACAAGGATCCTCAGACTTAGATCAGTTATGAGAAGTGTAAACACTTCTAACCCGGAGGTACAGTGCTTACAATAACCATAAAAGATCCTCCTCTAATTCACCTCAGCTTCTGAAGGTCATAATAAAGGTCATCCAAACTTAGCAGGCTTCCCGGATAGCTCTAGCACTACAGGAAATCTGTAGCACAGAGTTCTCAAGAAGAAACCCACATCTGAACCGTGTTTCATATTCCCGCACCAGACCAAAATGGAATGGGAAAGAACATGAACCACTCTAGCTTAGGTGTCACTCAGGTCCCATGTATAAGACCTTAATCTCTCAATAAAACCCCACCCACCAAAACAGAAAACCAGATCCAGCAATGACAGTATGAAATATGCATAAGACTGTAAAGAAAGCAAATAAATAAAGCTGTACATAAAGCAATAAATAAAGCAAAATAAATAAACACACATAGCACATAACACCCCGATAAAGACAAATCAAACAAGCGCTAGGAGGAACCCACAAAAAGAACCAGAAGCCATGGTTGCAGTATAAGGGTCCCCAGCAGAGTCGCCAAGCTGTCGCTCCAAAATATTTTCATCCCGGTACAAGCGCGAACTGTCGGCGAAAGGAGAAAATGAAAAGAGTCGCCAGCTAGGCATTTTTATCCCTAAGGAAAGGTAATGCTGCATAAACCTAAGAAAAGATGGACAAGACGGTCATGAACCAGAGAAACTGAGAAAGGGGGTTGTTACAACCTGGGAAGGTATTAGCACCCAGATTGTCCGCCGTACTCGACGGGATCCACGCTTGAAAGTCTGTGTTTTAAAGGGGTAGTGTCAGTGCTATTCTGTGTGCCAAAGCTGGAAAAGAATGCAAGTGTCAGTGTAAAAGAAATGTGAAGTGAAATAAAAGAGTGTTAGTGTAAGAAAAGAATGTGGAGTTCAAGATAATAAGGCTTAAAAGAATAACGCTAGAAGAGGGGTAATATACAGAGACTTTTGTTCGATAACTGTTAAGTTATGCCTACGTATCCTCTTGTGCAATGAGGAAGTCAGAACACCGTAGTTCGACTCAAAGAGACTGAAAGATAAATTGACTTGTGAACTGCTTACTTGTCTATGCTCAAGTGTATGACCTGTCTGGCTCAGGTGCAAACTGTCTTGCATTAGACGGAAGAAGCAAGTTCTCGTTTGTGAGTGAATGAGGTGAGAAAAGAATCCCGGAGGAGATGATTATTGTTTGTTTTTGAGTTTTCAAACTTTTATTTCTTTTTGGGTTTTGTCATAAGAAAATGAGATTGAGCCTAAACCAAGGGTTAGTAAACTCATCACATCCTCCCTCTGATTAGTGGTAATGAGAATACCTTAAGTATGAAGTAAGCACCTCATACTTAATCACCATGGTGTAGGATTAAGATCATTAACCTACTTGTAGTTGTTTTGATGTTTTTGGAGTTTTTGTTTAATGTTAAGTAATGAGTTTAATCCATAATCAAAGATTTAATGGACTCGTTACACAATCCTAATAGAAGGATAATAGATGAGAACATTTAAGCTGAGGAAGATACCATAACTTAATCCATGATTGGGATTAACCTCATGACAAAACAAAGCCTTTATTAAATGGGTTTTAATTAAGGGTGAGATTAAGAAATGGATTTTAGGGTTTGTAAGACAACTTGAGGGGGACTTTTCCATTAACACTAGGGTTAGTCTTTCTTAACCAATTAAGGAAGAATTAGAACCCTAATGCAAGGCCCAAGTTACAAGCTTAATGTCTTAGTGCTTTATTAGATGGATTGATTAAAGGATTTAAAAACATTAAGGGTTTAACACTTAGGGTTAAAGTTATACACTCCATCCTAATAGAAGGATACATGCATAACCCTAATCACAAAGCCTTAAAACCTTTAAGGTTTAGTCCTTGATTAAGAGATGAGAAGAGAAGACACAAAGATGACACAAAGGTAGAAACTAATGGGGGACTAATCAAACCCTAATTTTGATCATGCTTGGGTGTTCCTAGGGTTTATGGGGCTTGCAAGAAGATCTTCAAGAGAAAAAAGCCACCAAGGAAGAAGCAGGATGAAGGAAGAGAAGCAAGAAGAAGCAAGACAACTTGCTTCACTTAAGAAGACAAGTTGCTTGAAGAAAGAAAGTGAGGAGGGAACATGAATGAGAAAGATCACTCTAATTCACAAGTAAAATGCAGCAATGATACATAATAGAGATGATAAGAGATTGTGAGAAGTGAAGGCAAATTCACTTCTCAAACACTTACCACCTAAAAAGTTAGCAAAAGGAAATGAAATGAAAATGAGATGACATGTAAAGATGAAAGACAAAGTCAGAAGCATATTAATGATGCAAATGACATTATGAGATGGTATGAAAGCATGTCAAGTGATATGAATGTTCATACAAGAGATGAGAATGCAAATGAGACATGTAAGAAGCATGGGAGTGCATGAATGCATATGACATGAAATGAAAGAAAAAACATGGCAAATGGGTGATGCGATGATCAAACATGATTCTAATATGTCCTAAGATGTCTTATATGTCATGTGGATGCACAAATTGTCATGGCAAGTTCATGTATGGAAGCTTATGTAGGATGGATGCAAATGAAGATGCAAATTAGGGTTTCCATATAATATGAGATGCAAAATTCAAAATCAGAAGCAAATGGTAAGATAAAAAATTGAAAATGGGATCAAAGGGACCCTAAACCTATATAAGTTCACTGGCCAAAGGGGAAGGTCAGAAGCTAAACCCTAAAGGACTTATGATTTTTCTAAGTTCCTAAGGTTTTAAGGGTGATCCTAAAGGGAAAATACCAAACAAATTAAAAATACATTATAAAAATGAAACAAAAATGTTTTTAGATGCTTGAAAGAATGCATAACACAATGCAAAAAGAACCATTCACAAACTCAACTTGGATCAAAAGTTATGAATTTTTGAAGTTAGGGTTAAAAATATTCAAATTAAAGAACCCTAATTCAAATGAAAATTTACAAAGTATGATCAAAACCAAAAAGAAATTTGTGTTGTGAGTTTGTAAATGTTTCTAAATGTTTGGAAATGTTCTCTGAATTTTTTGGTGATTTTTGGAAACCTAAATGTTATTTTAATTAATTAATCTTCATTAATCAATTAAAATAAACATTTAAATATTTTTAAAATAGTTTAAAAATGTAAAAAATAAAATAAATTTTGTTTTTATGTTAAGAAAATTATTTAGAATAAGAATGCAAAGAGAAAATATTTTTTTGGATTTTCTATGTATTTTAAAATAATTATGCAAAACAAATGACAAAAATATGAAAATAAATGAATTTTAATGAGAAGTCAACAGATCCAATGGCCAACATTTGAATAGAATTGGAGGGAGTTGACTCGCGCAAAAATGGGTGGTTCAGATCAATTCTGGGATTTTGAATTTCCTTAAACATAATTAACCTAATTAATCATTGATTAAGGCTTAAGTGTGAGATCCAGACCGTCCAGGGCGCGCGGGAAAGCAAGATCAATGGCTCATATTCAAAGTTGCCAAAACCCTAACCCTAATCAAATCACCTTCTGATGACCGGAACAATGGTTCCGGTCATGTTCTCCGGCGAGACGAAAACTGAACTTTCTCCCTATGCAACTTCTGGAGCTCTAAAATTCCAGATTCACTCCTCTCATGTCCATAAGATCGAATCCAACCTCAAACACAATTTCTTTTCACTCATAAACAAGATACGAATCAAAGAACAAAAATGGTGAAACTTTCAGACAAGCCATACACTCTCATTTCTCAACCATTCTCAAAAATTCCAAGTTCAATGTGATCAGTGAAGCATAAGCAACATTTCTATGGCATAAAAATCAATTTCTGGAAAAAATGTTCTTGGTGATACCTGAACTGGAGCTTTCACTTTTGGAGCTTTCTGACCAGTTCTTTGCTTCAAATCACCCCTAATGATCCCCCTGAAGAGTTTGCAAAGCTTGGTTGGAGTTTATATGGACTCTATGTGAAGTTCAGTGGAGCTCAGGCCAAGGGAAATGAAAATCGTGTTTTTGATTTGGGGGCTTTCAAGGCAAAATGAAGGTTGGGAAATGATCAGTGGTGAATGTGGAGATGAATGGTGGAAAAAGTTTTGAGTTTTGATGACTGAGCTATGAGTTTCGAAGAGGATAAGTTTGAGGCCAATTTTTGAGAACTGAGTGTGTGTGATGATCTGAGTTTCAAGAAGTTATGAAATGTAACCCTTGAGGCATGTATGTGAAGCTGTGATTGGTCAGAAGAGTTGTTGTGGAACAGTTTGATTGGCATGGCTCAAATTGCATAAAGTCAAGAAAGTTGGAAGTAGAAGCATGGGCTCATGGCAGGCTAGTTGTGAAGCATGGCCCGAGTCAGCTGGCTTTAGGGATATCCATGGAGACTGATTTGATGAGCTGGCACAAGTGGATGGAGAGTTTTGGGGCATTTTGCAATTTGTGAAGGTTTTGGCCCCTTTGAGAATTCTTGATGATCAAGGCATGAAAATGAGTGATTCTTTGGGAAACTATGAGTTTTAGGTCATGTATCATGTTTCTGTAATGCTTAGAAGTTAATTAGGGGTCACAAATTGGCTTGGCATGAGCTTTTGCAAATTTCCCTCTTTGGTGCATAAGTGAAAATTTAGTGATTTTTCCCAACTTTGCAAGGCCATAACTTGAGTTCTAGGATGAATTAGATCAAGTTCTTGTACTTTTTGAAAAGTGAATGATCCAATCTACAACTTTCATGACCAAAATTTTTCCATTTGAAGCATTTTTGAATCAAAAGAGGAGGTTGAAAAACTTTCCCAAAATGACAATTTTGCATTACAAGTCACTTTCCCAAAATGGCAACTTTGCAAATGGCTTGAAATTCTTCAATTTTGTGAACTTCTAACCTCTTCTAAGATTAAATAAAGATCATGTACACCTACAATGATGGAGAAGGCCCTTTGGTTGGATGATTGGGGACCTCAGATGCCCTGATTTTGCACAGACTTGCTCAAGAAGTCATCTATTGATCTGATGCCTTACCCATTGAATTTCTTCATGAAAATTGGTGTGTAGGATCCTTATAAAATATAGAGACCAATAGAAACAAGAATGACAAAAAAATTTGGAGTTATGGCCTCTGAAACCAAAACCCTAATTTTAGGTCATTTGTGCAGTTAAGTTTGGCTCTACTTCCATGCCTTTCTCAGTTCTTGTGATTTTTTGACTTCCTTGATATTGGGAGGATATAATATGATACTTGAACATACATGGACCCTATTGAGATGATTGAAGACCTTTAGAGTGGCTCAGATGACCCTGGTTTGCTCAGATCACAAATCCTAGATGCAGATGAATTTGAGCCAATGTAGTTGTCGCTCCCACCAAATGACACCCGGTCAGAAGGGGTACAGACGTGAACGGTCGGCGAAAGGAGAGGATGAAGGTGAAGATGAATAGAGTATCCAGCTAGTCATTTTTATCCCAAAGGAAAGGTAATGCTGCATAAACCTAAGAAAAGATATGGACAAGACGGTCGCGAACCAGAGAAACTGAGAAAGGGGGTTGGTTACAACCTGGGAAGGTATTAGCACCTAGATCGTCCGTCGTACTCGACGGGATCCACGCTTGAAAGTTTGTGTTTAAAGGGGTAGTGTCAATGCTATCTGTGTGCAAAAGCTGGAAAAGAATGCAAGTGTTAGTGTAAAAGAAATGTGAAGTGTATATGTGAAGTGTCAGTGTAAGAACAAGAGTGAAATGATCAAGATAATGAGGCTTAAATAATAATGCTGGAAGAGGGGGAGGATATACAGAGACTTTTGTTCGATAACTGTTAAGTTATGCCTACGTATCCTCTCGTGCAATGAGGAAGTCAGAACATCGTAGTTCAACTCAAAGAGACTGAAAGATAAATTGACTTGTGAACTGCTTACTTGTCTATGGTCAAATGTATGACCTGTCTGGCTAAGGTGCAAACTGTCTTGCATTATACGGAAGAAGCAAGTTCTCGTTTGTGATTGAATGAGATGAGAAAAGAATCCCGGAGGAGACGATTATTGTTTGTTTTTGGGTTTTTCAGTCTTTTATTTCTATTGGTGAATTTGTCATAAGTTAATGAGCTTAAGCCTAAACCAAGGGTTAGTAAACTCATCACATCTTCCCTCTGATTAGGGGTAATGAGAATACCTTAAGTGTGAAGTAAGCACATCACACTTAGCCACCATGATGTAGGATTAAGATCATTAACCTACTTGTATTTACTTAGATGTTTTTGGAGTTTTTGTTTAGTGTTAAGTAATGAGTTTAAGCCATAATCAAAGATTTAATGGACCCATTACACCATCCTAATAGAAGGATAATAGATGGGAACATTTAAGCTGAGGAAAGCTCCTCAACTTAATCCATGATTAGGGATTAAGCTCATGACATAACAAAGCCTTTATTAAAGTGGATTTTAGTTAATGGTAAGATTAAGAAGTGGATTTTAGGGTTTGTAAGACAACTTGAGGGGGACTTGTCCATTAACACTAGGGTTAGTCCTTCTTAACCAATTAAGGAAGAATTAGAACCCTAATGCAAGGCCCAAGTTACAAGCTTGATGTCTTAGTGATTATTAAGTGAATTGATTAAATAATTTAAACACATTAAGGGTTTAACACTTAGGATTAAAGTTATACACTCCATCCTAATAGAAGGATGCAGGCATAAACTTAATCACAAAGCCTTAAAACCTTTAAGGTTTAGTCCTTGATTAAGAGATGAGAAGAGAAGACACAAAGATGACACAAAGGTAAAAGCTAATGGGGGGATTAATCAAACCCTAATTATGATCATACTTGGATGTTCCTAGGGTTTATGAGGCTTGCAAAAGATCTTCAAGAGGAAAGCCACCATGGAAGAAGCAGATGAAAGGAGGAAGAAGCAAGTCAACTTACTTCACTTAAGAAGATAAGTTGCTTGAAGCAAGGAAGAGGAGAAGGATCATGAATGAGAAAGCTCACTCTAATACAAAATTAAAATGCAGCAAGGATGCATAAGAGAGATGAGAAGAGGTCATGAGAAGTGAAGGCAAATTCACTTCTCAAATACTTACCACCTGAAAAGTTAGTAAAAAGAAATGAAATGAAGATGGGATGAATGCAATGATGCAAACCAAAGTCAGAAGCAAAAACATGATGTTAATGATGCTAAGAGGTGATGCAAACACATATCAAGAGTTGTGGATGATCATACAAGGATAAGGATGCAAATGAAGCATGTTTTGAACCATGAAAGTTCATGAAAGTTTATGAAATGCAATGGAAGTATAACATGGCAAATGAATGATGCCATGATCAAACATGATTCTAATGTGTCCTAAGATGTCTTAGGAGTCATGTGAATGCATAAAATGTCATGGCAATCTCATGTATACAAGAAAATGAGAGATGAATGCAAATTAAGGCAAAAATTAGGGTTTATGCACAAGACACAAAGCAAAATCCAAAATCAGAAGCAAATGACAAGATAAAAATTGAAAATGGGATCAAAGGAACCCTAACCCTACACAAGTTCACTGCACAAAGGAGGGGACCTAACTCTTAAACTAATGGGGGTTATGATTTTCTCAAGTTGGCTAGGGTTTTAAGGCACTTTAAAAGGAAAAATGCACAACAAATTGAAAATGAAAGATAAATTCAAACCAATTTTATCTTAGAAACTACATGATATGAAGAATGCAATGCAAAAATAACCAACATCAATCTCTTCAAGGTTAGGTAGAATTTATTTTTCTAAGTTAAGACAAAAATATTGACTTTTAAGAACTTTAATTCCAAAGAAAAATGTCAAAATATGTCAAGAACCAAAAAGAAATTTGTTTGAAAAGTTTGATAATGTTTCTAAATGTATCAAAATGCAATGTGAATTTTTTGGTGATTTTTAGAAACTTAAATGCTATTTTAATTAATTAATTCTCATTAATTAATTAAAATAAACATTTAAATATTTTTAAAATACGAAAATTATGCAAAAAATAAAATAAAATTATTTTCATAAAGAGAAAATTATTTTAAGGTATGATGCAAAAAATGAGATTTTTTTGAAATGATTTGCTATTTTAAATAAATTTTGCAAAACAAATGAATAAAAATGAAAATAAAATAAAATTAAAAGGAGAAGTAATCAGATCCAAGAGCCAGGATTCAAAGATTTTTGGAGGGAGTTGACCCGCGCGTGAAGGGACGGCTGGGATTGAAACTGGAAATTTGAATTTCTTAAACTTAATTAATTAAAACTAATCCTGATTAGGGCTTAAACAATGTGTAAACACCCCAAATTTTCCCTCACCCATTCACACCATGGCTTGTGATCATTTCATATGCATGAACACCATCATATTATCTCAGGACACATTTTTGAGTCACTGCATAGTTTCTAAGTCATCTGCATCTAGGGTTTGTGATCTGAGCAATCCAAGAGCCTCTTGAGCCACTCCAAGGGTCATCAATCACTCCAAGGGGATCCATGTGTGTTCAAGTATCATATTACATCCTCTCAAAGTCAAGAATGCCAAAGAATCACAAGAATTGGGATTGGTGTGAATGCAGAGCCAAGTTTGACTGCACAGTTGACCTGAAATTAGGGTTTTGGTTTCAGAGGCCATAACTCCAAATTTTTTGGTCATTCTTGTTTCCATTGGTCTCTATATGGTATAGGGAGTATGCATATCAAGTTTCATGAAGAAATTCCATGGGGAAGTCATCTGATCAAGAGTTGACTTTTCAGACAAGTCAGTGCAAAATCAAGGCATCTGAGGCTCCCAATGACCCAACCAATGGGCATTCTTCATCAATTTGAGTGTATATGATCTTTATTTGATCATGGAAGAAGGTTGAAGTTCACAAAAATCAAGAATTTGAAGTTTTTGCAAAGTTGACTTTTTTGGGCATAGTTGACTTTTCAAGAATATGTCATTTTAGGTCATTTTTCAAGCCTTGATTTTTTATCCAAAAAAGCTTCAAATGGAAAAAATTTGGTCATGAAAGTTGTAGAATACATTTTTCCCTTTTCAAAAAGTACAAGAACATGATCAAATTCTTCTTGGATCAAAAGTTATGGTGTGACAAAGTTGGCAAAAATCATTGATTTTCAAGATGTGCACTAAATGGAAAATTTGCAAAATCATGTTTCAAAGCAAGTTGTAACTTCTAGTTGGCATCAAACCATTACACAAACATTCTATGTGACATAAAAGTCAGAATTGAACCAAAATGCTCATGTTTCATGGCTTATGGAATGAGAAAATCACATGTGAACCAAAATGAGCCAACTTGCAAAACTCATGATCACACTTCCTACCACTTGCTACATTGGATGCTGAGCTTTGCTAGCCCTTCCCCTCACCCTTGCTGCGCCAGCCCCATGCTTGTACTAGCCTAGAACCAAGCCATACCTCTCTTACACAAAGAGTGGACTTTTGGCAAAAGTGAACTTACCAATCAATAAAGGCCATGTCAAATCATCTGACCTATAGGATTATTTTATACTATCCTTTGGCAAGCAAAACATATCAAGAAGCAAGGCTGAAACAGATCACAACACACCATACACAAACACACCTCATTTTGCAAAACTCTTCGAATCTGTCTCCACAGGCCTCAAACACAAAAACTAATTCCACAAACCAACTCACCTTGTTTCATTGAGTAGAAACCAACAAGATTCAAGCCTGAAACCAGCATGAACTGAGCTTCACCATTTCTCATCCTCAAAACCAGAACTTTTCGAATCCCTTTATCCAACCATCAAACACACCATTTTTCTTCACCAACAAGTCAAGCATATCAAAAGGAGTCAAAACCACCCTTCACATTGATCTGAAGCTGCCTATACACAGAGCTCATCTTCTGCTATATCAGATTGTAACCTCTCAAAATAGCTTGCTTAAGCTCATTCCAAGCCTGCCATTAGCATCAGGAGGGTCAATGGAGTAAGTTGGCACCAAGAAGCAGTCCAGAAAGCCCAGAAATTGAAGCTTCCATCTCAGGTATGAACATGAACATTTTCTTCTAAAGCTTGCATTTTAAGTTATAATCAGGTTGCTTATGCTTTGCTGGTCATGGGGATGCTTTCAGAATCAAAAATAAGTGAGAAATGAGTTTGTATGATCCTTCTGAAATTTTGCCCGTGGATTTTGTTTCTTTCGATTCGTTTGATTCATGGTGTTTAAATGATGTTTGAGCATAGATTAGTGTCCTAGGATGTTAGAGGATCACTTAGGTGTGTTTAATTTGTGGAATAGATGCCTGAATCATGTTTTAGGGTTTTTGGGGTGCCGGAGAAGATGACCGGAGCTTCTCTCCGGTCACCTGAATGTGGTTAGCCCTAATCTCAGGTCATTAAGTGTGTTTGAATATTGGGCGTTGGATTGGTTGACTCAGTGGACTTCCCGCGCGCATGAAGGGCCCAGATCCTCTTGCTTTGCCCTAATCCACTTATTTAGATTAATTAATTCATAATTAGGTTAATTAACTCAGATGCAATCCTGGCCACTAGATCTGGCGCCAGTCAACGTATTCAAACCCAGATTCAATCCCTGCCTTCCATTCGTTTGACTTTCCATTTATTTTGATTTAATTTCATTTCTTTTCATTTTATTTGCATAATTTATTAAAAATAGTAAAACTTGTCTAAAAATTATGAAATTTTTTATCCTGAATTTCATTAATTTTTATGACACAAAAATATTTTTGTTTTTATTTTCAGCATAAAAAAAGTATTTTTAAATATTTAAAAGATTATTTTTAATTGATTAATGAGAATTAATTTGTTAAAAATAGTTTTAGGTATTTAAAAATCACCAAAAAATTCATGAAATGTTCTAAGACATTTAGAAACATTGTCCAACCTTCAAACCAAATTTCTTTTCAGATCTTGATGCATTTTGAGAATTTTTCATTGAATTAAAATCATTTTTGTGCAATTAATTTGATCCATAGTTTAAAAAATCATTTCTGCCTATCCATGAAAAGTTGGACATTGATTCTTCTTGCATTGCATTATGTTTAGCATGTAGTTTTTGAGATAAAAAGGCCATGATTTGATCTTGCATTTTCAAATTGTTTGACATTTCTTTTGTTTGGAAACCCTAAAAAAGCCCTAAAAACTTGTGAAAATCATAACTTGAGATTGGTTAAGAGTTGAGACCTCTCCTTTGGGCAGTGGTTTAGTATGGGATTAGGGGTCCTTTGTGTGGCATTTTCCATTTTTTATATTAGGGTTTGCTTCTGGTTTTGGTTTGTGTTTGATGTTTGATTCATAAACCCTAATTTGGGCCTTTCCTTTGCATCCATCTTCCATTTACTTGCATACCATGACTTGCCATGGCATTCCATGCTTCCATGTGATTCATTTGACATCATAAGACATATAGAAATCATGTTTGATCATTGCATCATGTATTTGCCATGTTGTATGTCATGTGTACTTCATAACTTTTCATGTATGTTCATGTTTCTTAACTTGTTTCATTTGCATTCATGAACTTGTATGATCATTTCCATGTACTGCCTTATGTTTGTAGCATCTCATAGCATCATTAGCATCATGTATATGCTTCTGGTCTTGTTTCCCATCATGTCATTTCATCCCATTTTGCATTGCATTGCATTCCTTTTCTAACATTTCAGGTGGTAAGTGAACTTGAGAAGTGAATTTGCCTTCACTTCTCATAACCTTTCTTTTCATCTCTCTTGCATCCATTGCTGCATTTTCTATATGTGTTTGAGTTTGAGCTTGCTCATTCTTCTTCTCCCAACTTTCTTTCTTCAAGTGACTTGACTTCTTGAATGAAGCAAGTCACTTTGCTTCTCTTGATCCTTTCATCTGCTTCCTGGTGGTTCCATTGAAGATTTTTCTTGATAAACCTCATGAACCTTAGGAACAACCAAGCATGACAATGATTAGGGTTTTGATTAGTCTCCCCCCTTAGTTTCACCTTTGTGTCTCTCTTGAGTCTTCTCTCCTCACCTCATAATCAGGGACTAAACCCTAAAGGCTTTAAGGCTTTGTGATTAAGCTTATGCCTGCATCCTTCTCTTAGGATGGAGTGTATAACTTTAATCCTAAGTGTTAAACCCTTAATGTGTTTAAATCCTCTAATTAATTCACATAATAATCATCAAGACATTGCACTTGTAACTTGGGCCTTGCATTAGGGTTCTAATTCTTCCTTAACTGGTTAAGAAGGACTAACCCTAGTGTTAATGGACAAGTCCCCCTCAAGTTGTCTTACAAATCATAAAACTCACTTCATCATCATACCATTAAATAAAATCCACTTAATCAAAGGCTTGTTTTGTCATGAGTTTAACCCCTAATCATGGATTAATTTGAGGAGCTTTCCTCAGCTTAAACATTCTCATCTATTATCCTTCTATTAGGATGGTGTAATGGGTCTGTTTAATCCCTGATTATGGCTTAACCTCATTACTCAACACTAAACAAAAACCACAAAAACATTTAATTAATCACAAATAGGTTAATGATCTTAATCCTATACCAAAGGTGATTAAGTGTGAGAATCTGACTTCACACTTAAGGTATCCTCATTACCCCTAATCAGAGGGAGGATGTGATGAATTTACTAACCCATTGGTTTAGGCATAAGCTCATTAACTTATGACAAACTTTCAAAAGCAATAAAAGACTGAAAACACCAAAAACAAACAATAATCGTCTCCTCCGGGATTCTTTTCTCATCTCATTCACTCACAAACGAGAACTTGCTTCTTCCGTCTAATGCAAGATAGTTTGCATCTGTGCTAGACAGATCATATACTTGAGCATAGGCAAGCAAGCAGTTCACAAGTCAATTCATCTTTCAGTCTCTTTGGGTCGAACTACGGTGTTCTGACTTCCTCATTGCACGAGAGGATACGTAGGCATAACTTAAAAGTTATCGAACAAAAGTCTCTGTATATTCCCCCTCTTTCCAGCTTCATTCTTTTAGCCTCATTATCTTGAGCACATTCTCATTCCTGCACTGACACTTTCATATTTCACTTCACTTTTCCCTTGCACTGACACCTGTACAGCCTTTTCCAGCTCCTTTATACACAAATTGCACTGACACTACCTCTTTTAAAACACAAATCTTTTAAGCGTGGATCCCGTCGAGTACGACGGACAATCTGGGTGCTAATACCTTCCCAGGTTGTAACCAACCCCCTTTCTCAGTCTCTCTGGTTCGCAACCGTCTTATCCATCTCTTTCTAGGTCTATGCAGCATTGCCTTTCCTCCGGGATAAAAATGCCTAGCTGGCGACTCTATTCATCTCTAGTGAGTTCACGGCTGTGTGTTCTCACTGTCCCTCTCGCCGACCGTTCGCGTCTATACCTTTATCTGGGCCATTCCCATTTATCGGGAGCGACAGCTTGGCGACTCTGCTGGGGACCCTTATACTGTAACCAAGGCTTCTGGTTCTTTTTGTGGGTTCCTCCTAGCGTTTGATTGATTTGTGTTTATTGGGGTGTTATGTGCTTATTTGTGTTTGTATATGTTTTATTTATTGCCTTATGTACAATTTGTTTTATTACTTTCTTTACTGCTTTACATATATCATACTGTCATGCTGTCTGGCTGGATCTGGTTTTGCTTTGGTGGGTGGGTGTTCCATTGAGAGTTAAGGTCCTATACCTGGGACCTGAGTGACACCTAGGCTAGAGTGAATCATATTCTTTCCCATTCCATCTCGGTCTGGTGCGGGAATATGAAACACGGTTCAGATGTGGGTTTCTTCTTGAGAACTCTGTGTTGCAGATTTCCTGCAATGCTAGGGCTATCTGGGAAGCCTGCTAAGTCTGGATGACCTTTTAGTATTGACCTTCAGAAACTGAGGTGAATTAGAGGAAGAACTTTTATGGTTATTGTAAACACTGTGCCTCCGGGTTAGAAGTGTTTACACTTCTCATAACTGATCCAAGTCTGAGGATCCTTGTTTTAGAACACCACCTGTGTGGGGGGTTGGGCTGTTTACAGGTTTGCAGGTACCTTGACCTCAGAATACCCTGTTACTTTGACTTGATTAAGAATACTCCATGTTGGAACAGTTCTTGTGATTCTAAAACCCTGGACATGTGGCTCTTTATTTGAGTCCCCCACCTTTGTTACTGGAGTTATAGACCTCCAACTGGAATTCTTGAACACACTTGGACCTATATCAGGGCATTTGATCAGATCCAGCTCAGTCACAGACCCTTGCATATCATTTGCATACATAAACATTGCATCATATTGACATTTGCTTATTTGTGTTTCAGGGTATCCACTTTCATCTTTGGTTTTGGTTTTGACCCCATCTTCAGCACTGACCTATCTTCATCAGCATTTGCTTCAGCTATCTACTTCGGTTATCTGCACTAGCCAACCAGTGGCTCATTCTTCAGTGTTATCATCAAGCACCTGTCTCTACTCAGTCTCAGCATCATGGCTCCTAAAAAGAGCAACATCACCTATCACTTTTTCCAGCCAGAGCTATCTGACATCAGGAGGATTCAGACCCTGATCACTCCGGATCACATACCATTGTTCAGGGAACACTATGGGGATATACTTGATATGGTTATGGATCTGGACCCTTCACAGAGAAGCCTGATCCACACTTGCATTCAGTTCTATGATCCCCCACTGAGATGCTTCACTTTTCAGGACTTTCAACTAGGCCCTCTATTAGAAGAATACTCATCGTTGGTTGGTTTTCCTATCAGGGGTGGAATCCCTTTCAACCCTGAGATGGTCTTTCCTGGTAATGGAGAAGTAGCAAAGGCTCTGCATTTGGAACCTGTCCTGATTGAGAAGCATATGACTTCTAAAGCTGGAATCCCTGGCTTCCATCTGGATTTCCTGTTTTCTCAAGCTACCCTGAAAGCTTCTTTAGGAGAGTGGAAAGCTGTTTGTGCCTTGTTGGCTTTGAGCATATATGGAATTGTGTTGTTTGCAGATGAGCCTCGATTCATTAGCAAGAATGCAATCCATCTGTTCATCTTGAAGAACCCAATGCCCACTTTATTGGGGGATCTCTACTATTCAGTGCATCAGAGGAATGAAAAGCAGAGGGGAAGATTAGTGAGGTGTTGTGCTCCATTGTTCCATACTTGGCTTCTCAGGCATCTACCCAGGACAGATGCATTTTTGAACCCTCATCAGCAGAGCAACTGGGCTAAGAGACTCACTGCTCTAACTTCAGCCGATATCAGATGGTGCACTCAAAGCACCAAGGGTAGGGACATCATCACCAGCTGTGGGCATTTCCCCAATGTGCCCCTAATAGGAGTTAAGGGTAGTATCAATTACAACCCTCTGCTGTTCAAGAGGCAACTAGGCTATGCACTGGTCCACACTCCTAAGGCACAGGACTTGGTTGAGACTCTCTATTGTGAGAACAAGATTAATCTGGCTATTGTTAGGCAGGCAGCCTGGGCCTGGGATAATGTTCAAACCAAGGGAATAACCATTTTGGGGAAGTGCAACAATGTGGCATCAGCACAATATTATGAATTGTCCCGTGCCAGGGCTCAATTCTCTGGGATGCCCTTTACCATAGAAGATATGCCTGAATCATCTTCAGCACCACCCCCTGCCACTGTCAGTTTGGGGGAGTTTGAGAGTTTGAAAGAAAGAAATGAGAAGTTAACTCAAGCTTTGCAGAAGACCCTCCGGGAGAGGAGTGATGGTATGAGGGAGGTTGAGAGATTGGAGAAGTTGAGAGTGGAGCATCTGGTTAAGATTGAGAAGTCTGGGGATTATATCAAAAAGTCTAAAGCTGGAGAACAAATCCTGAAGAATGCTTGCAAAGAAGCCCAGTTCCAGAGAGCAAGGACAGACTTGTATTTGAAGGAGAGTCAAGCTCGGTGGGTCAGGATCACCGAAGCCCGTACTCTGGAGGACAAGAGAGTTCAAGACAAGATGGAGCAACTGGAAGCTAGTGCAAAAGAGCAGCAAGAAGCCCTGGCATCAGCCCAGAGGGAGATATCAGAGCTGAAGATCAAAGCAGGAGTGAAGAGGTCAAAGGACCAAAGTCAGCACAAGAAGTTAACAACAGCTGTTACGACCCGGAATCTCCTCATCAGGAATCTCACGGAGCGTCCGGCTGATCCTGTGACCGAAGCACTTCTCAAGGAAGTTCGTGAGGATGAGTTTGGTCTTGGTGTTTGACCATTTGTTTGTTGTTGCTTTCATCCCATGTACTTTTATTTCTTGTAATGTATTTTGACCCCCCAGAGGGCTTGTATTTGTAAAACAAACTATGTACCTTTTGATTTTTGTAATATATGTATTGGTTTGTTCCATCCGGGTTTCACTTCAAAAGCAACATCAACAGCATCTTCAAGGGTCTGGAAGGGTCAAAACTGAATGCCAAACCAGATACCTTGAAAACAAATAAGCATACTGCATTGCATGCTAACACTTTTGTTTGTTTTGTAGGTTTTTTGTTTTATTGTTGCTAACTCTGTTGTGATGTCCAGGAACTATTGCTCGGCGCCGAGTATTTCCCCTCAACCGTCTGCACCGTTATCCAACCCGTAACAACCTTCTGGGCATTCAAATGGATCAGATGCAGCAGGACCTTACTGAGGTCAGAAATCAAATGGCAAATGAAAGGCTAGAGATGAGGAATCAAATGACTCAGTTTATGGAAGTGATGAACAACATGGCTCAGAGCCAGGAAAGATTGAGGGCCATGGTGGAAAGGCAGAATCAAGAAGATCCACATATAGGAACTGCTGGCACTAGCAACAATGAAAGGGTCCAACCTCATGTTAACCCCCCTGTATTTGGACCACACCTCCATCCTGAGGTCAATATTCCTGCAAATGTTCAAGGGACTGCCACTGCAGCCAGGGTACTTCAAGAAGACCCCCAAGAGGACCAGTTTACAGTAATGGGTGCTGGGGAAGAGGCTTATGATAGAAGGCTGGATGAGATAGCTGAGAAATTGAGGTCCTTAGAGTCTCAAAACTCTTTGGGTTTCGACGTCATGGACATGGGCTTGGTAGACGGGGTCAGGATCCCCCATAAGTTTAAGCCTCCTTGTTTTGAAAAATACAATGGGACTTCCTGCCCCCGGACTCATTTACAATCATTTCTGGGGAGGCTGAAGGCCTATACTATGGATGAGAAGCTCTGGATGTTCTATTTTGAAGATAGCTTGACTGGAGCGTCAAGAGAATGGTACTCTCACTTGACAAGGGCAACTATCAGATGCTGGAAGGACCTGGCAGAGGCCTTCATCAGACAGTATCAATATAACTTAGACATGGCACCCAACAGGACCCTCCTAATGGGAATGTCACAGTCGTCAAGTGAAAGTTTCCGAGAATATGCCCAGAGATGGAGGCAACTGGCTGCTGCAGTTCAGCCACCTATGTCTGAGAGGGAAATGGCAGATATGTTTATGAACACCCTTCAGGGGACTTATATTGACAGGCTGGCTGCTTTCTCTTCCACCAGCTTTGCGGATGTTGTCATAGCCGAGGAGAGAATTGAAAGCCTATTGAAGATGGGCAAGATCTCTGTAAACACCCCAAATTTTCCCTCACCCATTTCACCATGGCTTGTGATCATTTCATATGCATAAACACAATCATATCACTTCATATCCCAATTTTGAGTCACTGCATTGATTCTAAGTCATCTGCACCTAGGGTTTGTGATCTGAGCAATCCAAGGGCATCTTGAGCCACTCCAAAGGCAACCAATCACTTCAAAGGGATCCATATGTGTTCTTGTATCATATTCCATCCTCTCAAAGTCAAGATTTCACAAGAATCACAAGAACTAGGGTTTGAATGGATGCAGAGCCAAGTTTGACTGCACAGTTGACCTAAAATTAGGGTTTTGGTTTCAGAGGCCATAACCCCAAATTTTTTGGTCATTCTTGTTTCCATTGGTCTCTATATGGTATAGGGAGTATACATATCAATTTTCATGAAGAAATTCCAAGGGGAAGTCATCTGATCAAGAGTTGACTTTTCAGACAAGTCAGTGTAAAATCAGGGCATCTGAGGCCCCCAATGACCCAACCAATGGGTGATCTTCATCATTTTGAGTGTATATGATCTTTATTTGATCATGGAATAAGGTTGAAGTTCACAAAAATCAAGAATTTGGAAGTTTTGCAAATGTTGACTTTTTGGGCATAGTTGACTTTTTAAGAATGCTTCATTTTAGGTCATTTTTCAAGCCTTGATTCTTGATCCAAAAATGCTTCAAATGGAAAAACTTTGGTCATGAAAGTTGTAGATCTAATCTTTCTATTTTCAAAAAGTACAAGAACATGATCAAACTCTTCTTGGATCAAAAGTTATGGTGTGGCAAAGTTGGCTAAAATCATTGATTTTCAAGGCATGCTTCAAATGAGAATTTTGCAAAATCATGAACCAAAGCCAATTGCAACTTCTAATTCATTTCAAACCAGTATGCAAACATTCAATATGTCCTAAAAATCAGAATTGGACCAAGGTTTCACATGGTTATGGTTTGTGTAACTAGACTTTTTCATGAAGTTTCAAAAGTGTGCCAACTTGCAAAAACATCATTGTGCTTCTCTCCACTTGATGCATTGGCTGCTGGACCTTCCCAACATCACACACACACCATGCTGCACCAGAACCATATCTTGTACTAGCCTAGATCATGAGCCATACTTTCCTTACACAAAATTTGACTTTTTGCAAAAGCAAACTTACCAATCACTATAGGCCAGGTCACATCATCTGACCTATAGGATTAAAATACAATATCATTTGGCAAGCAAAATGTATCAAGAGGCCAAGCTGAAACACTTCATACAATCACATTCACAAAACACACCCCAGCTGCATTTTTGCTTCGAATCTCTCTGCCCAGCCACAAAACATCCAAACCATTTCCACACTTCAACTCACCATACTTCATAGACCTCAAACCACCAAGAGCCAGGCCTGAAACAAGCAAGAACACCCCATTGCCATTTCTCACCTCAACTTGCAGTTTCATTCGAAACTCTCTCCATAGCTCACAAACATCTAAACAAACACCACAGACCTTCTCCACTCATTATTCTGATCACAAAGAACCATTCACAATGACCTGAAACTGCCTGAAACTCCATTGCCATTTTCAACTGAGTTGAAGCAGAAGCTGTCTAAACTCATCAACCAGCCAGCATAAATTGCTCCAAAGCATTCAAACATCATCAAGAGGTCCTAAGGAGTGGATTGCACAAGAAGAAGTGGCCAGAAAGTCATCAGAGTGAAAGCTTCGAATCTCAGGTAGCTTGAAAAATATTTTTCCAGAAATCATTTCTTTTGTTCTAAACTTGTTCTTTGTGTCTTCCTGATCATGAATATGCTTTTAGTTTTTGAAATGGTGATGAAATGAACATTTAATTGATCTCTGAAACTTGCGTGCCCTAAAAATGTTTTGTTTCGATTCATGTGATTGAGGGAACATAAATGAGTTTTAGCTTGGGGTTTTGGTTCAGTGAAGTGTGGGAAGGATTTCTGTTTGTTTAGATTTCATTTTAGTTGCGTTTTGGGGGTTTTAGAAGTTTTCAGGTGGGGTTCCCACCGGAGAAGACGACCGGAGGTCTTCTCCGGCCACCTGAAAATGATTAGGGTTAACCAGCGTAATTAATGCAAATTTGAATTTGGACCCTTGATCTGGCTGACTTTGGTTGACTCCCGCGTGAACCAATGGCTCAGATCTCTCATTAAACCCTAATCCTGATTATTTGAATTAATTAATTGTGATTAATTTTGAATTCCCCAGAACGAATCTCAGCCATTCAAACGCGCGCCAGTCAATTCCCGCGTGTCAAGTATAAACCCTGGCCATTGGATTAGCATACTTTTCATTTAATTCAGTTTTTATTTCATTTTATTTCATTTCTTTTCTCCAATTTATTTAAAATAGCAAAAAATGTCTAAAAATTATGAAACTTTTTTCTCTTAAGTTTTATTAATTTTTAGGACACAAAAATATTTTTATTTTTATTTTTATCATTAAAAAAGTATTTTTAAATATTTAAGAGATTATTTTTAATTGATTAATGGGGATTAATTTATTAAAAATACTTTTAAGTATTTAAAAATCACCAAAAAATTCATGAAATGCTCTAAGACATTTAGAAACATTGTCCAACCTTCAAACCAAATTTCTTTTTTGATCTTGATGCATTTTGAGAATTTTCCATTGAATTGAATCATTTTTTGTGCATTAATTTGATCCAAAGTTCAAAAAATCATTTCTGCTTATTTGAGAAGAGTTGGACATTGATTCTTTTTGCATTGTTTTGTGTTTAGCATGTAGTTTCTAGGATTAAATGGCCATAATTTGATTCCTCATTTTCAATTTGTTTGGCATTTCTTTTGTTTAGGAGCCCTAAAAACCCTAATAACTTAGAAAAATCATAACTTGAGATTGGTTAAGAGTTGAGACCTCTCCTTTGGGCTTTGGTTTAGTATAGGTTTAAGGTTTCTTTGGGTGGCATTTTCCATTTTTTATCTTAGGGTTTGCTTCTGTTTTTGGTTTTTGTTTGATGTTTGTTTCATAAACCCTAATTTGGGCTTCCATTTGCATCCTTCTTGCATTCTCTTGCATAACATGACTTGCCATGCCATTCCATGCCTCCATTTGATTCATTTGACATCTTAAGACATGTAGAAAGCATGTTTGACCATTGCATCCCATATTTGCCATTTTGTTTGCCATGTATGTTTCATAACTTTTCATGTAAGATCATGCTCCTTAACTTGCATCATTTGCATCCATGAACTTGTATGAACATCTCCATGCCTTGTCTCATGCTTGTAGCATCTCATAGCATCATTATCATCATCAACATGCTTCTGGTTTTGTTCTCATCATGTCATCTTATCTCATTTTGCATTGCATTGCATCTTTCTTCTAACATTTCAGGTAGTAAGTGAGGTTGAGAAGTGAATTTGCCTTCACTTCTCATAACTTCTTCTTTTCATCCCCCTTGCATCCATTGCTGCATTTTTGTTTGTGTTTGAGTTTGAGTCTGCTCATTCTTGTTCTTCTTACCTTCTTTCTTCAAGTGACTTGACTTCTTGAATGAAGCAAGTTGCTTTGCTTCTCTTGATCCTTTCATCTGCTTCCTGGTGGTTCCATTGAAGACTTGTTCTTGCAAACCTCACAAACCTTAGGAACAACCAAGCATGATAATGATTAGGGTTATGATTAGTCTCCCCTCTTAGTTTTACCTTTGTGTCTCTTTTGAGTCTTCTCTCCTCATCTCATAAATCAGGGACTAAACCCTAAAGGCTTTAAGGCTTTGTGATTAAGCTTATGCCTGCATCCTTCTATTAGGATGGAGTGTATAACTTTAATCCTAAGTGTTAAACCCTTAATGTGTTTAAATCCCTTAATCAATTCACTTAATAAGTAACAAGACATTACACTTGTAACTTGGGCCTTGCATTAGGGTTCTAATTCTTCCTTAATTGGTTAAGAAGGACTAACCCTAGTGTTAATGGACAAGTCCCCCTCAAGTTGTCTTACAAATCATAAAATTCACTTCTTCATCTTACCAATAAATAAAATCCATCTAATAAAGGCTTGTTTTGTCATGAGCTTAATCCCTAATCATGGATTAAGTTGAGGAGTTTTCCTCAGCTTAAACATTCTCATCTATTATCCTTCTTTTAGGATGGTGTAGTGAGTCTGTTTAATCCCTGATTATGGCTTAACCTCATTACTCAACACTAAACAAAAACACCAAAAACATCTAAATAATCACAAGTAGGTTAATGATCTTGATCCTACCCCAAAGGTGATTAAGTGTGAGAATCTGACTTCACACTTAAGGTATTCTCATTACCCCTAATCAGAGGGAAGATGTGATGAGTTTACTAAATCCATTGGTTTAGGCTTAAGCTCATTTTCTTATGACAAACTTTCAAAAGCAATAAAAGACTGAAAACACAAAAACAAACAATAATCGTCTCCTCCGGGATTCTTTTCTCATCTCATTCACTCACAAACGAGAACTCGCTTCTTCCGTCTAATGCAAGACATTTTGCACCTGAGCCAGACAGGTCATACACTTGAGCATTGACAAGCAAGCAGTTCACAAGTCAATTCATCTTTCAGTCTCTTTGGGTCGAACTACGGTGTTCTGACTTCCTCATTGCACGAGAGGATACGTAGGCATAACTTAACAGTTATCGAACAAAAGTCTCTGTATATTCCCCCTCCTTCCAGCTTTATTCTTTTAGCCTCATGATCTTGAGCATTTCACTCTGTTCTTACACTGACACTTCACTTATGCACTTTACACTTCTTTGCACTGACACCTGTACATATTGCTTTCCAGCTCTTTTACACACAGATTGCACTGACACTACCCCTTTAAACACAAATCTTTCAAGCGTGGATCCCGTCGAGTACGGCGGACAATCTGGGTGCTAATACCTTCCCAGGTTGTAACCAACCCCCTTTCTCAGTCTCTCTGGTTCGCAACCGTCTTATCCATCTCTTTCTAGGTCTATGCAGCATTGCCTTTCCTCCGGGATAAAAATGCCTAGCTGGCGACTCTTTTCATCCTCCAGTGAGTTCACTGCTGTGTGTTCTCATTGTCCCACTCGCCGACCGTTCGCGTCTGTACCTTCATGTGACCCTGTTTCATTTGTCGGGAGCGACAGCTTGGCGACTCTGCTGGGGATACCTTATATTGCAACCAGGGCTTCTGGTTCTTTTTGTGGGTTCCTCCTAGCGCTTGATTGATTTGTGTTTACTGGGGTGTTATGTGCTTATTTGTGTTTGTATATGTTTTATTTTTTGCTTTATGTATAGTTGCTTTACTGCTTTCTTTATTGCTTTTGTACATATCATACTGTCATGTTGTCTGGCTGGATCTGGTTTTGCTTTGGTGGGTGGGAGTTCCATTGAGAGTTAAGGTCCCATACCTGGGACCTGAGTGACACCTAGGCTAGAGTGAATCATATTCTTTCCCATTCCATTTCGGTCTGGTGCGGGAATATGAAACACGGTTCAAATGTGGGTTTCTTCTTGAGAACTCTGTGTTGCAGATTTCCTGCAATGCTAGGGCTATCTGGGAAGCCTGCTAAGTCTGGATGACCTTTTAGTATTGACCTTCAGAAACTGAGGAGAGTCAGAGGAGGAACTTTTATGGTTATTGTAAACACTGTACCTCCGGGTTAGAAGTGTTTACACTTCTCATAACTGATCCAAGTCTGAGGATCCTTGTTTTAGAACACCACCTGTGAGGGGGTTGGGCTGTTTACAGGTTTGCAGGTACCTTGACCTCAGAATACCCTGTTACTTTGATTTGGTTAAGAATACTTCATGTTGGAACAAGTTCTTGTGATTCTAAAACCCTGGATATGTGGCTATTTATTTGAGTCCCCCACCTTGGTTACTGGATTTATAGACCTCCATCTGGAATTCTTGAACACACATGGACTTATATCAGGGCATTTTGATCAGATCCAGCTCAGTCACAGACCCTTGCATTTCATTTGCATACATAATCATTGCATCATATTGACATTTGCTTATTTGTTTCAGGGTATCCATCTTCATTTGGTTTTGGTTTTGACCCCATCTTCAGTTTTGACTTGTCTTCATCAGCTATCTGCTTCAGTTATCACCTGCACCAGCCAGTCAGTGGCCCACTTTTTCAGTATTATCATCAGCACCTGTCTCTACTCAGTCTCAGCATCATGGCTCCTAAAAAGAGCAACATCACCTATCACTTCTTCCAGCCAGAGTTATCAGATATCAGGAGGATTCAGACCCTGATCACTCCAGATCACATACCATTGTTCAGGGAAAGTTATGGAGATATACTTGATATGGTTATGGATCTGGACCCATCACAGAGAAGCTTGATCCACACCTGTATTCAGTTTTATGATCCTCCACTGAGATGTTTTACTTTTCAAGACTTTCAGTTGGGCCCCTTATTGGAAGAGTACTCCTCATTAGTTGGTATACCTATCAGAGGTGGAATCCCTTTCAACCCTGAGATGGTCTTTCCTGCTAATGGAGAAGTAGCAAAGGCTTTACATCTGGAACCTGTCCTGATTGAGCAGCATATGACTTCTAAAGTTGGGATCCCTGGTTTCCATCTGGATTTCTTGATCTCTCAAGCTACTCTGAAAGCTTCTTTAGGAGAGTGGAAGGCTGTCTGTGCCTTGCTAGCTTTGAGCATATATGGAATAGTATTGTTTGCAGATGAGCCTCGATTCATCAGTAAGAATGCAATCCATCTGTTCATCCTGAAGAACCCAGTGCCCACTTTATTGGGGGATCTTTACTATTCAGTGCATCAGAGAAATGAAAACCAGAGGGGAAGATTAGTGAGGTGTTGTGCTCCATTGTTCCAAACTTGGCTTCTCAGGCATCTACCCAGGACAGATGCATTTTTGAACCCTCATCAGCAAAGCAACTGGGCTAAGAGACTCACTGTTCTAACTTCAGCTGACATCAGATGGTGCACTCAGAGCACCAAGGGCAGGGATATCATCACCAGCTGTGGGCATTTTCCTAATGTGCCTTTGGTAGAAGTTAAAGGTAGTATCAATTACAATCCTCTGCTGTTCAGAAGGCAACTGGGCTATGCACTGGTCCACACTCCTAGGGCACAGGACTTGGTTGAGACCCTCTATTGTGAGAACAAGATTAGTTTGACTGTTGTCAGGCAGGCTGCTTGGGCTTGGGATAATGTTCAAACCAAGGGAATAACCATTCTGGGGAAGTGCAACAATGTGGCATCAGCACAATATTATGAATGGTCCCGTGCCAGGGCCCAATTCTCTGGGATGCCCTTTACCATAGAAGACATGCCTGAGTCATCTTCAGCACCACCCCCTGCCACTATCAGTTTGGAGGAGTATGAGAGTTTGAAGGAAAGAAATGAGAAGTTAACTCAAGCTTTGCAGAAGACCCTCCGGGAGAGGAGTGAGGGTATGAGGGAGATTGAGAGATTGGAGAAGTTGAGAGTGGAACATCTGACTAAGATTGAGAAGTCTGGGGATTACATTAAAAAGTCAAAGGCTGGAGAACAAATTCTGAAGAATGCTTGCAAGGAAGCCCAGTTCCAGAGAGCAAGGACAGACTTGTATTTGAAGGAGAGTCAAGCCCGGTGGGTCAAGATCACCGAGGCTCGTACCCTGGAAGACAAGAGAGTTCAAGACAAGATGGAGCAACTGGAAGCTAGTGCAAAAGAACAGCAAGAAGCCCTGGCAGCAGCCCAGAGGGAGATATCAGAGCTAAAGATCAGAGCAGGGGTGAAGAGGTCCAAGGACCAAACTCAGCACAAGAAGCTAGCAGCAGCTGTTACGACCCGGAATCTCCTCATCAGGAATCTCACGGAGCGTCCGGCTGATCCTGTGACCGAAGCACTCCTCAAGGAAGTTCGTGAGGATGAGTTTGGTCTTGGTGTTTGACCATTTGTTTGTTGTTGCTTTCTTTCCATGTACTTTTATTTTCTTGTAATGTATTTTGACCCCTTAGAGGGCTTGTGTTGTAAAATGAACAATTTGTATTATTTCACCTTCTGTAATATATTGATGTTAGTTTGCTTCATCTGAGTTTTCTTCAAGCAACAACGACAGCATCTCCAAGGGTCTGGAAGGGTCAAAACTGAAGGCCAAACCGGATACCTTGAGAACAAATAAGCATAACTGCATTGCATGCTAACCCCTTTGTTTGTTTTGTAGGTTTTGTTTATTTGTTGCTAACCTCTGTTGTGATGCCTCAGGAACTATAGCTAGGCGCCGAGTTTTTCCCCTCAACCGTCCGCACCGTTATCCAACCCGAAACAACCTTCCGGGAATTCAAATGGATCAGATGCAGCAGGACCTTACTGAGGTCAGAAATCAAATGGCAAATGAAAGGCTAGAGATGAGGAATCAAATGACTCAGTTTATGGAAGTTATGAACAACATGGCTCAGAGCCAGGAAAGATTGAGGGCCATGGTGGAAAGGCAGAATCAAGAAGATCCACATATAGGGACTGCCGGTACCAGTAACAATGAAAGAGTCTAACCTCACGTCAACCCTCCGGTATTTGGACCACATCTTCATCCTGAGGTCAATATTCCTGCAAATGTTCAAGGGACTGCCACCGCAGCTAGGGTACTTCAAGAAGACCCCCAAGAGGACCAATTCACAGTAATGGGTGCTGGGGAGGAAGCTTATGATAGAAGACTGGATGAGATAGCTGGGAAGTTGAAGTCCTTAGAATCTCAAAACTCTTTGTGCTTCGACGTCATGGACATGGGCTTGGTAGACGGGGTCAGGATCCCCCATAAGTTCAAGCCTCCTTGTTTCGAAAAGTACAACGGGACTTCATGCCCCCGGACTCATTTACAGTCATTTCTGGGAAGGCTAAAGGCATATACAATGGATGAGAAGCTCTGGATGTTCTATTTCGAAGACAGCTTAACCGGAGCGTCAAGAGAATGGTACTCTCACTTGACAAGGGCAACTATTAGATGCTGGAAAGACCTGGCAGAGGCCTTCATCAGACAGTATCAGTATAACTTAGACATGGCACCCAACAGGACCCTCCTAATGGGAATGTCACAGTCTTCAAGGGAAAGTTTCCGAGAATATGCACAGAGATGGAGGCAACTGGCTGCCGCTGTTCAACCACCTATGTCTGAACGGGAAATGGCAGATATGTTCATGAACACCCTTTAGGGAACATATATTGACAGGTTGGCAGCTTTCTCTTCCACTAGCTTTGCAGATGTTGTCATAGCCAGGGAGAGAATTGAAAGCTTGTTAAAAATGGGAAAGATCTCAGACAACGGTGCAAGCTCGTCCAGTAGTACAAGAAAGCCTTTTGCAGGCCCGAGAAGAACTGGCGAGACCAATGCCATCCATTCAAACAGGGGCAGGCCCCAATATGTTCAGAGGTCAATAGCAGCAGTCACCATTCCTGCTCCAGCTCATCCTCAGCCAGTCTATCAACCTCCTCAGCAAAACTATCATCCGCAACCTCAATACCATCAGCAAAATCAGTATCCTCCAAGAAACTACAACAACAGCAACACCAACAACAATAACCAGCAAAGGCCATTCCAACAGAGGCCATCTCAAGCTAACAGAGTGATCGATCCGATCCCCATGCCATATGCTACCTTGCTGCCACAACTTCTGAAACTCAACCTGGTTGAGCTAAGAACGTTGGCACCTCCGGATCCCAACAGTTTACCCAGGAACTATGACTCCAACGCTAGGTGTGCCTTTCATTCAAACGCACCTGGCCATAGTACGGAAAAGTGCAGAGCTCTGCATATGAAGGTACAAGACCTGGTAGACTCCAAAGCTCTGAATTTTGCACCGCCACCCAATGTCAACAAAAACCCCATACCAAACCATGGTGGTCCCAGGATTAACGCTATTGAAGAAGACAAGCCGTCTTATTTAATAACCAGTGTGGGACAGATCAGGACACCATTGGTAGAAATCAAGGCTCAGCTCTTGGAATGTCAGATGTTCCCAGGGTGCGAATTGGGTTGTGCTTACTGCAATATCTCGGTAAATTGGTGCGATAATTTGAGGAATGGCATAGATGGCCTCATTCAGAGTGGCCAACTTCAGATCACCACATCATTTCCAACAAATCCAGCAATATCATCAGCAACGGTTTCAGAACCTCCTACAACTGTAGCAACTATTGTTCCTGACAATTCTTCGGCTTCATCAACAAGTACTTCATCTATCATCTCAACTAATCAGTTTTCAACAAATTTTCCTGCTACAACTTCAGCTTCACTCCATTTTGAGACTCCTACAACAACAACATCATTTCTTCCGACAATATCTCCTACAACTCCAGCAACAAATCATGAAGATGTCTCTACTGTCACAATATTTTATGATCCTGAGAACGACTCTGCCTACCATTCAGGAGGTGCTGCTCCCATCAGAGCACCAGTTACAATCTTTTATGATCCACAAACAATTACAATCCCTTCAGCAGCAGCAATCAGTCCAGTCACTGTCACGGTGCCTGGACCAGTACCATATGAAAGCAATAGGGCCATCCCTTGGCACTATGGCTCTGACGTGTACTGCGAAGGAAAAAGAATCACTCTTGAAACATCAACACCTGCACCACAAGTAGATAATGTGGGGGGAGGCGGAGGCTTCACTCAAAGCGGACGTCTCTTTGCTCCACCAATTCAAAGACCTACCGCCGAAGCAGAAGCTGCTGCTAAGGCAAAAGGGAAGAGCCCTGTGCAGGAAGATCAAGCTGTTAAAGAAGCCTTGAAGACACCGTTCGATCAAGAAGTTGATGAGTTTATGAGAATCATCAAAAAGAGTGATTACAAAATTGTGGATCAGCTTCACCAAACGCCATCCAAAATCTCTATCCTCTCACTGCTTATGTGCTCCGAAGCCCATCGGAATGCACTACTCAAAGTCTTGCACGCAGCTTACGTGCCTGAGGAGATTACTGTCAACCAGTTGGAAACCGTGGTTGGAAACGTTACTGCTAGCAATGGGCTAGGGTTCACCAATACTGACTTGACAGCGGATGGCCGCAACCACAACAAAGCCTTGCACATCACCATGGAATGCAAAGGGGCAGTCCTTTCTCATGTGCTGGTAGACACGGGGTCGTCCCTTAATGTCTTACCAAAGAAGGCTCTGGTGAAGTTAGAATACGATGGATTGGCATTGAGACCCAGCAACCTGGTAGTAAGGGCCTTCGATGGTTCTAAGAGATCGGTTCTGGGAGAGATCGAGCTACCTGTGACAATTGGCCCACAGACCTTTAAAACTATCTTTTATGTGATGGACATTCAGCCCGCCTACAGCTGTTTGTTGGGTAGACCCTGGATTCACGCCGCCGGCGCAATAACGTCTACCCTTCACCAAAAGTTAAAATTTGAGTGGGAAGGCCAAGTTGTTACAATATGTGGGGAGGAGGATATATTTGTTAGCCATCTGGCTACTTATAAGTATATTGAAATGGATGGGGAGATCCATGAAACAATGAGCCAAGGATTTGAAGCCTTGAATGTGAATGAAGCATCTGTTGTATCTGGGATCTCCATGTCATCATACCAACAAGCCCGGAAGGTTGTTGAGGAAGGAACTGCCCAAGGCTGGGGCAAACTGCTATCGGTGGAGAAGAAAGAGGACAGATTTGGGTTGGGTTACAAACCAACTCAACAAGATCAAGCAGCGGCTGCGAAGGAGCCCAATTTTGTGAGCGGGGGGATGCTTACCCCTGATGCTATCAACTGTCTGGAAGACGAGCTGGAAGAGGAACGCAACCTGGAAAGCTGGATTCGTCCAAAGATCCCGGGGAGCAGTATCTCGAACTGGTCTTCCCATGAAATTATAAGAGTTACTCATGCAGAGTAATTATTATTTCCTGTATTTTATAAGCATGCATCAAAGTCTTGCATCTTGCCCAAGATGACAAGACTCATTTTGTAATCGGGCCATCTGTACTTTTTGTGCAAACAAGATTAATTAATGAAATATCAGACATCTTTTTGCAAACGAGTCTTGTTCTTTTCTGCTCACTGTTTTTCCATTTTTCTTTTTTGTACAAAAAATAAATGGCGGTGTTTTCAAAATGATAACTTCATTTCACTTTTCTAAATAAGACTAAAATCAGATCACTAAAATGAACAAACTTGACCCTTGCAGAGAGTGCCTTCCAGACAGCACTGACAACAGCACGGCTATGACTCCGTATGACTTTGACAATCCAATCAATCAAGCTGACGAAGGGGTTGAAGGAGAATATGAGCTTCCTGAAGAGATAGCCAGGTTGTTAAGACAAGAGGAAAAGGTTATTACTCCTCACCAGGAGGAGGTTGAAGTGATCAATCTTGGTACAGATGAAGACGTGAAAGAAGTTAAAATCGGGGCCTGCCTGCAAGACTCAGTGAAGAGACAACTGATTGATCTGCTTCAAGAGTATGTAGATGTGTTTGCTTGGTCTTACCAAGATATGCCAGGGTTGGATACCGATATTGTCGTGCACAAGCTGCCTTTGAGAGAAGAATGCCCTCCAGTTAAGCAGAAACTGCGCCGTACTCGGCCGGACATGGCAATGAAAATCAAAGAAGAGGTACAAAAGCAATGGGACGCCGGATTCCTTGCTGTAACCAGCTATCCACCGTGGGTTGCTAACATTGTGCCTGTGCCTAAGAAGGATGGTAAGGTAAGAATGTGTGTTAACTACCGGGATCTGAACAGAGCCAGCCCGAAAGATGACTTCCCTTTACCTCACATTGATGTATTGGTGGATAATACAGCTCAGTTCTCGGTATTCTCCTTCATGGATGGATTTTCAGGATACAACCAGATCAAGATGTCACCTGAAGCCATGGAGAAGACAACATTCATCACACCCTGGGGCATGTTCTGCTACAAGGTAATGCCATTTGGGCTCAAGAACGCTGGTGCAACATATCAACGGGCTATGGTGACATTATTCCACGATATGATTCATAAAGAGATAGAATGTTATGTGGATGATATGATTGCCAAGTCCCTCACTGAAGGAGAACATATGGTAAATCTGCTCAAATTGTTCAAGCGCCTGAGGAAGTACCAATTGAAGTTGAACCCCAACAAATGCACATTCGGGGTGCGATCTGGTAAGCTGCTGGGATTTATTGTAAGTGAGAAAGGGATTGAAGTTGACCCTGATAAAGTCAAAGCTATTCAAGAGATGCCTGCACCAAAGACAGAGAAGGAAGTTCGAGGGTTCTTAGGACGATTGAACTACATCTCACGGTTCATATCTCACCTTACAGCAACCTGTGAACCTTTGTTCAAGCTGTTGAGAAAAGAACAAACGGTCAGGTGGAATGAAGATTGCCAGAAGGCTTTTGACAAGATCAAGGAGTACTTGCAAGAACCTCCAATCCTTATGCCTCCAGTTGAAGGAAGACCTCTGATAATGTATTTGACAGTATTAGAAGAGTCAATGGGGTGTGTGCTGGGCCAGCATGACGAGTCTGGTCGAAAAGAGTATGCAATATACTACCTGAGCAAAAAGTTTACCGACTGTGAACAACGTTATTCACTGCTCGAGAAAACTTGCTGTGCTTTAGCGTGGGCTGCTCGCCGACTGAGACAGTATATGTTGACCCACACTACTTTATTGATATCCAAGATGGACCCAGTCAAGTACATATTTGAGAAGCCGGCGCTTACCGGGCGGGTTGCAAGATGGCAGATGATTCTCACAGAATACGACATCCAATACACATCTCAAAAAGCCATCAAGGGCAGTGTATTATCTGAATATCTTGCTGAGCAACCCATTGATGACTACCAGCCTATGAGATTTGACTTCCCTGATGAGGACATCATGTTCATTAAAGCTAAAGATCATGAAGAGCCTATTCGCACTGAAGGGCCTGACCCGGAAGAAGAATGGACTATGATGTTTGATGGGGCTGTTAACATGAATGGTCGTGGTGTTGGTGCAGTACTCATTACACCTAAGGGAGTTCACATGCCATTCTCGGCAAAACTCACTTTCAACTGCACTAACAACGAAGCTGAATACGAAGCTTGCATCATGGGTCTTGAGGAAGCCATTGACCTCAGGATCAAGACGTTGACTGTATTCGGGGATTCAGCTTTGGTAGTCAATCAAACCAACGGAAAATGGTACACCCACCAAGATCATCTGATACCTTACAGGGATTACACAAGAAGGTTATTGACTTTCTTCACAACAGTCAAGCTTGAGTATATCCCTCGAGACGAGAATCAGTTTGCAGATGCTCTTGCTACCATTTCATCCATGATCAAAGTTCAAACTGCTAACTTTGTACCTTAGATTTCAGTGTCCAGACTCGACAGGCCAGCATATGTATTTGCAGCAGATGTTGTCAAAGACGATAAGCCTTGGTTCCATGACATTAAGTGCTTCTTGGAGGATCAAACATACCCACCTGGGGCATCTTCCAATGATAAGAAGACTTTGAGAAGGCTTGCTGGAAGTTTCTTTCTGAACACTGATGGGTCTTTATACAAAAGGAACTTTGATATGGTACTCCTCAGATGTGTTGACAAGACAGAAGCAGATTTATTGATGCATGAAGTGCACGAAGGCTCCTTTGGTACCCATGCTGGAGGACATGCAATGGCCAAGAAGTTGTTAAGATCAGGTTATTACTGGATCACAATGGATGCAGACTGTTGTGCTTATGCCAGGAAGTGCCATAAATGCCAGATCTATGCAGATAAGGTGCATGTGCCTCCCAACCCTTTGAACATCATGTCTTCACCATGGCCCTTTGCTATGTGGGGCATTGATATGATTGGCAAGATTGAGCCAACTGCTTCGAATGGCCACAGATTCATCCTGGTCGCCATTGACTATTTCACCAAGTGGGTTGAAGCAGCCTCATATGCAAACGTCACAAGACAAGTGGTAGCCAGGTTTCTGAAGAGAGATATCATCTGTCGATATGGAGTTCCCGAGCGAATCATTACTGATAATGGTTCCAATCTAAACAACAAAATGATGGCAGAGCTATGCCGCGACTTCAAGATTCAACATCACAATTCTTCTCCTTACAGGCCAAAGATGAATGGCGCTGTTGAGGCAGCAAATAAGAATATCAAGAAGATTGTGCAGAAGATGGTAGTCACTTACAAAGATTGGCACGAAATGCTACCGTTTGCCTTGCATGGGTACCGCACGTCGATCAGAACATCCACTGGAGCAACGCCGTATCAACTTGTGTATGGTATGGAAGCAGTCCTACCTGTTGAAGTTGAATTACCCTCTCTGCGGGTACTAATGGATGTTAAACTGAGTGAAGCAGAATGGGTTCGGGCCCGATACGAACAACTGAGTCTGATCGAAGAGAAAAGATTGGCTGCAATCTGTCATGGGCAGTTGTATCAGAAGAGAATGAAGAAAACCTTCGATCAGAAAGTCAGGCACCGAGAGTACCAAGTGGGAGATCTTGTGCTGAAAAGAATCCTCCCTCCTCATACAGACCACAGGGGCAAATGGACTCCAAATTATGAAGGGCCATTCGTGGTAAAGAAAGTTTTCTCTGGTGGAGCACTAATGCTCAGCACCATGGATGGTGAAGATTTCCCGTCCCCTGTGAATTCAGATGCAGTTAAAAAATACTTCGCATAAAAATGACCCGCTGGACACAAAAACAGAATGTAAGTCCAGGCAAAAATAGGGCATCCCGGCGAGTCAAAAACAGAATAAAAGACTCGGGCAAAAATAAGGGAAATAAATGAAAAAATGTACACCCGCTGAGTTGAAAAGCCGCATTGGACAACTCAGGCAAAAATGGGTATCCCGATGGATTGAAAACCCGAAAGGGCGATCCATGCAAAATAAGGGAATAAGCGAACAACTGCATTCTGAATTCGTCTGTATCACTTACAACTTGGTTAAAACTCCAAAGGATCAAGCTTCAATCAGAATCAACTTTCTCCAGAAAGCAAGACGAGAAGAAAGTCAAAAGTCATACGAGTCATAGCGGAAGAGGAAGCTCTTTTGAAAGCATCGTCAACACTGCCAGCACTTTGTTTCTCAATTTGTAACAGTCTCCTTATTTTAGGGGATTTGTTTCCTTGACTGTATCTTGCCAATTCAGGGCACATGAATTAATAAAACCAGATTTTTCAGTCACGTTTCGTTTTGTATATTTTTATTTGCAAAGGATGTCTGATGTCTCTAAAAAACTAATTGCATAAGTACAGATGCTTATCTTCAAAAGTAAAAACATGCTTGCAGGAAATATGCTTACTCTAAGAAGTATCCTAACTCCTATGACGGAATACAGTAAGGGATACCTCGGGATTATCTTGTACGTTTCTCTATCTTTTTCGGGATTGCAGGTATCCAGAACGCAACCTGGGGCATGCAAGTTACATCCCAGCAAGCCGGCAAATCAACACTCAATTTTAGCACTCAAGTCGCTTTCTCCCCAGCTGAGTTGCCTCTCATGACTCCCCCAGCTGAGCTGCCACTTGCTACTGCTCCCAGCCGAGTTGCCATCTCGTCCTCAGCCGGAGTACAGGAGTCAGGGAATCATCTCCCCACAGAGTTCCAGCCTCTATCCAGAAGAGCAATGCATGAAGATCACAACAGAGTGAAGAAAGCTTCTGCAAACCCCAGCTGGGCCTCTCATTTATTAGGATAGGTCTATCAGTGACCCGTATCCCCAAGCAAATATCATCTTATTGGATCTACCAATGATCTCCTCCCCGGCTGGGATGTCCATTCCAAACAGATCAACTAGGGATCTCTGCAGCAGCGGGATCCGAATCCCAGATTTCTGTATCTTTGCGTAATCATGGCATTTGCATCATATTATCCCCTCAGAGCGTAGCATTCCGTCTAATACGGAGCATTACGGCAAAAATCAAACGCATAGCATAATCATAAGCCATGTTCTGAATTAACACTTGTGAATAATAAGCCATCTGTCAGTATACAGAATACAATACACAAAAAATCTCCACCAGAGTTACCAGCAACAGCAATTGCCTCACAAATCATCAAACACCAGTATATACACCTTTTGGCACCCGTCCGTGCCATCTTTCCCCAGTAAAGTCGCCTGAACACTCTTTACAAACAAAGCACCCATATCACGGATACTTCATGACACCCGTCCGTGTCATATCACCAGCAGAAAGCCGAAGACACCCTCTTTGCACTCCCACATACTTATATATACACTTTCTTGACACCCGTCCGTGTCATATCCCCAGCGCAGTCGCTTACACTTTTACAACCCATATACTTGTTGATATCATACTTTTCTCCTTTTGACGCTCGTCCGTGTCACCTTCCCCAGCAGATAAACACTCATCTATATGTACTCATACTCATACAGATACTCGTCCGTATCTTGTATACACAACACTTATCTCCCCACAGGTTCGACAATAGCCCTTGTTCTTTGTTAACCAGTTGGTACTCGTCCGTACCATCATCTCAGAACATTGCGTCTAGTGCTTGTTTCTACATGATGCTCGTCCGTATCATAGTCTTAAGGATGCTCGTCCGCATCTTTAATCCATACACCGTGTCAAACACTTCTGTCTTTTTGAATATAGACACTCGTCCGTGTCTACTATTCCCCAGAAGAGTCCCTTCAGATACAACACTCGTCCGTGTTCGTTGTTAACCAGATGGTACTCGTCCGTATCATCATCTCTGAACACGCGTCGGTATTTGTTTCTACATGATACTCGTCCGTATCATAGTCATAGGGATGCTCGTCCGCATCATTGATCTATACACAAACATCTAAACACTTACACTTTCCTTTCTTGGTTGTGAATGCTCGTCCGTGTTCACTATATCCCCAGTAGATCACCAACAAAGCATTTTTCTTTTATCTGACACTCGTCCTGTGTCATGATAACCCTGAGAGCAGCCGTACCCTGCTGAGTGGTCGTCCTCCACTTCTTGATGGTCGTCCTCCATCATGCTCATCCGATGGTCGTCCCCATCGTTGATATTTAGCAGCCGTCCCCTGCTAGGTGGTCGTCCTCCACCTTTTGATGATCATCCTTCATCATTTTATCCAATGGCCGTCCCCATTGTTAATTTCGGTTATCTGGCATTCATCCTATGTCATGAGAAACCTCGAGAGCAGCCGTACCCTACTGAGTGGTCGTCCTCCACTTCTTGATGGTCGTCCTCCATCATGCTCGTCCGATGGCCGTCCCCATCGTTGACCTTTTCTATCCGATGGTCGTCCCCATCGTTGATATTTTCGGCAGCCGTACCCTGCCAGGTGGTCGTCCTCCACCTTTGATGGCCGTCCCCATCATATTTCTTTTATCCCCAACAGAGCAGCCGTCCCCTGCTAGGTGATCGTCCTTCACCTTTGATGGCCGTACCCCATCATCTGTTTATTTCATTTATTCTTTAACCCGATGGCCGTCCCCGTCGTGGTCCCTTTTCTTTTTTTAGCCCGATGGCCGTCCCCATCAGTGGTTACTTTGCCTTATGAACTTGATGGTCGTCCCCGTCATGTTTCATTAAATCCTCAGAGAATTTTACAGCTTTATCTTGATAGCCGTCCCCATCATGATTTTATTTCCCCAGCTAGTCGGCCGTCCCCGTCTTGGCTTTACCTTTTATCCCCAGCATGTCGGCCGTCCCCGTCATTGCTATTTACCCAGCAGTCGTCCTCTGCTCGACGGTCGTCCTCCGTCGCCCACACCTTACAATATACTATATTTTCCTTTACAATCTATATCCCTTTTCTTCTTCGTTCTGTGAGTGCAAATTTTGGACTGTCTTTGGTATTCAACCACAAGTTATCTTGTTTGCCTGTTAAGCCGTTGCTTACATCCTGCACAGCTAACTCATGTTTGAATAGGGGCAGCTGTAAACACCCCAAATTTTCCCTCACCCATTTCACCATGGCTTGTGATCATTTCATATGCATAAACACAATCATATCACTTCATATCCCAATTTTGAGTCACTGCATTGATTCTAAGTCATCTGCACCTAGGGTTTGTGATCTGAGCAATCCAAGGGCATCTTGAGCCACTCCAAAGGCAACCAATCACTTCAAAGGGATCCATATGTGTTCTTGTATCATATTCCATCCTCTCAAAGTCAAGATTTCACAAGAATCACAAGAACTAGGGTTTGAATGGATGCAGAGCCAAGTTTGACTGCACAGTTGACCTAAAATTAGGGTTTTGGTTTCAGAGGCCATAAGCCCAAATTTTTTGGTCATTCTTGTTTCCATTGGTCTCTATATGGTATAGGGAGTATACATATCAATTTTCATGAAGAAATTCCATGGGGAAGTCATCTGATCAAGAGTTGACTTTTCAGACAAGTCAGTGTAAAATCAGGGCATCTGAGGCCCCCAATGACCCAACCAATGGGTGATCTTCATCATTTTGAGTGTATATGATCTTTATTTGATCATGGAAGAAGGTTGAAGTTCACAAAAATCAAGAATTTGGAAGTTTTGCAAATGTTGACTTTTTGGGCATAGTTGACTTTTTAAGAATGCTTCATTTTAGGTCATTTTTCAAGCCTTGATTCTTGATCCAAAAATGCTTCAAATGGAAAAACTTTGGTCATGAAAGTTGTAGATCTCATCTTTCTCTTTTCAAAAAGTACAAGAACATGATCAAACTCTTCTTGTATCAAAAGTTATGGTGTGACAAAGTTGGCTAAAATCATTGATTTTCAAGGCATGCTTCAAATGAGAATTTTGCAAAATCATGAACCAAAGCCAATTGCAACTTCTAATTCATTTCAAACCAGTATGCAAACATTCAATATGTCCTAAAAATCAGAATTGGACCAAGGTTTCACATGGTTATGGTTTGTGTAACTAGACTTTTTCATGAAGTTTCAAAAGTGTGCCAACTTGCAAAAACATCATTGTGCTTCTCTCCACTTGATGCATTGGCTGCTGGACCTTCCCAACATCACACACACACCATGCTGCACCAGAACCATATCTTGTACTAGCCTAGATCATGAGCCATACTTTCCTTACACAAAATTTGACTTTTTGCAAAAGCAAACTTACCAATCACTATAGGCCAGGTCACATCATCTGACCTATAGGATTATGTAAACACCCCAAATTTGCCCTCACCCATTCACACCATGGCTTGTGATCATTCTCATATGCATAAACACAAACATATCATCTCACAGTACACTGTTGATTCACTGGATAGTTTCTAAGGCATCTGCACCTAGGGTTTGTGATCTGAGCAATCCCAAAGCATCTTGAGCCATTCCAAAGGCCACCAATCAAATCAAAGGGGTCCATGTGTGTTCTTACATCATATTCCATCTCCTCAAAGTCAAAAATGCAGAGGAATCACAAGAACTAGGGTTTGAGTGGATGCAGAGCCAGGATGAACTGCACAGTTGACTGAAAATTAGGGTTTTGGTTTCAGAGGCCATAACTCCAAATTTTTTGGTCATTCTTGTTTCCATTGGTCTCTATATGGTATAGGGAGTATGCATATCAATTTTCATGAAGAAATTCCATGGGGAAGTCATCTGATCAAGAGTTGACTTTTCAGACAAGTCAGTGCAAAATCAGGGCATCTGAGGCCCCCAATGACCCAACCAATGGGTGATCTTCATCATTTTGAGTGTATATGATCTTTATTTGATCATGGAAGAAGGTTGAAGTTCATAAAAATCAGGAATTTAGGGTTTTTTGCAAATGTTGACTTTTTGGGCATAGTTGACTTTTTAAGAATGCCTCATTTTAGGTCAATTTTCAAGCCTTGATTCATGATCCAAAAAGGCTTCAAATGGAAAAACTTTGGTCATGAAAGTTGTAGATCTCATCTTTCCCTTTTCAAAAAGTACAAGAACATGATCAAACTCTTCTTGGATCAAAAGTTATGACTATGCAAAGTTGCCAAAAATCATTAATTTTCAAGGCATGCCTCATTTGGAAACTTTGCAAAATCTTGGACCAATGCATCATGTGACCTCTAATTCATTTCAAACCATTACACAAACATTCTCTAAGTCCTAAAAATCAGAATTGAATTGAATTTGCTCATGGTTTGGTTTGAGTAACAAGGCTTTATCACATGTGAACCAAAAGCTAGCCAACTTGCAAAACACTCATGATCACTTCCTACAACTTGGTGCATTGGCTGCTGAGCTTTGCTAGGCCTCTCCCTCACCTTTGCTGCGCCAGCCATGCCTTGTACTTGCCTAGATCTTGCCCATGCCCTATCTTACACAAAGTTGACCTTTTATGCAAAAGCAAACTTACCTATCACAGCTGCACAAGTCACATCCTCTGGCCACTTGGATTAAAATATGTTATCAATTTGCAAGCCAAAACACTCAAGAGGCAAGGCTGAAGCATACATATTCACAACATTCACATAAACACTCCTAACTGCAGCTTGCTTCGAATCCATTCACACAGCCATCAAACATTCAAACTCTCATCATCATTCAACTCAACACACTCCATTGAGTAGAAACCACCCAAAGCACCAGCCTGAAACACCCTGAATCCTCCATTGCCATTGCTCACCTTCATTCTGCAGATTCTATCGAATCTCTCATCCTAGCCCACAAACACCAAAACAAACCCTGCAAAGCAACTCAATACACTTCATAGATCACAAACCACCCCTTTTCACAGCCTGAAAGTGCCAAGATCACCATAGCCATTGCTGACTGAACTGAAGCAGTTCTCTTCGAAACTCATCATCCAGCAAATCTAAACTCCATTTGAGCATCCAGACACACTTGGGGGATCAAGTAGAGCAGCTTGCATCAAGGGAAGTAGCCTGAGAGTTCCTAAATCAAAAACTGCAAAACTCAGGTAGCTCAAAAATAATTTTTCCAGAAATCTCTTTTTGTGTTACAAACTTGATCTTCATGCTTGTCTGATCATTCTGGTACCTTTAGTTTTTGAAATGGTTTCGTTTTGAGCATTTAATTTGTGTTTGAAGCTTACGAACCCTAAAACTAGTTCCTTTCGATTCATCTTGTTTAGGTTAAATAAATTTGTTTTGAGAGAGGGGTTTGGTTCGTGAGAGTGTTAGGATCATTTCTCTGGCTTTGGATTTCATTTATGTTACATTTTGAGGAAGTTGGGTGATTCTCAGGTGAGAGCTGGCCGGAGAAGACGACCGGAAGTCTTCTCCGGCCACCTGATTGTGATTAGGGCTTAATCCAGTGATTAATGCTAGTTTGAATTCTGGCCGTAGATACGCGTTGACTGGTTGACTTCCCACCCTTTTTGATGGCCAGGATCTGTCCCATTAGCCCTAATCCACGTGTTAGGGTTAATTGATCCATGTTTTATTTAATTTAATCTGAAGCAATCTTGGCCTCTCATTCTGGCGCGCAGTCAATGCCTTTGAATCCAGAGCGCATCCTGGCCATTCATCCTGCTTACTTTCATTTTCTTTTAATTTTTATTCATATTTATTTCATTTAAATTGCACAATTTATTTAAAATAGTTAAAAAATCATAAAAATTATGAAACTTTTTCTTTAAGGTTTTATTAATTTTTATGACACAAAAACATTTTTATTTTATTTTTTATCATTAAAAAAGTATTTTTAAATATTCAAAAGATTATTTTTAATTGATTAATGAGAATTAATTAATTAAAAATACTTTTAGGTATTTAAAAATTACAAAAAAATTCATGAAATGTTCTAAGACATTTAGAAACATTGTCCAACCTTCAAACCAAATTTCTTTTTTGATCTTGATGTATTTTAAGAATTTTTCATGGAATTAAATCATATTTTATGCATCATTTTGATCATGTGTTTAAAAATTCATTTCTGCCTTTCGGTGAAGGTTGAGACATTGATTCTTCTTGCATTGTTTTCCATTTAGCATGAAATTTCAAGGATAAAAAGGCCATGATTTGATCTTGCATTTTCTAATTGATTGGCATTTCTTTTGTTACAAACCCTAAAAAACCCTAATAACTTGCAAAATTCATAACTTGAGTTTGGTTGAGAGTTGAGAGTTCTCCTTTGGGCAGTGATTCATTATAGGTCTAGGGTTTCTTTGGGTACCATTTTCCATTTTTTATGTTAAGGTTTGCTTCTGTTTTTGGTTTATGTGTGATGTTTGATCCATGAACCCTAATTTGGGCTTTCATTTGCATCCCTCTTGCATTCTCTCGCATAACATGACTTGCCATTACATTTTGTGCATTCTCATGATTCATTTAACATCTTAAGACATGTATGAATCATGTTTGATCATTGCATTGCATATTTACCATGTCATTTGTCTTGTATTTTTCATAACATTTCATGTTTGTCCATGCTCCTCAACTTGCATCATTTGCATCCATGACTTTGTATGAACATCTCATTGTCTTGTCTCATGTTCATAGCACCTCATGGCATCATAATCATCATCACCATGCTTCTGGTTGTGCTTTGCCTCATGCCATTTCATCTCCTTTTGCATTGCATTGCATTCCTTTCTAACATTGCAGGTGGTAAGTAACTTGAGAAGTGAATTTGCCTTCACTTCTCATAACCTCTATTCTCATCTCTCTTGCATACCTTGCTGCATTCTTATGTGTGTTTGAGTTTGAGCTTGCTCATTCTTCCTCCTCCCACTTTCTTTCTTCAAGTGACTTGACTTCTTGAATGAAGCAAGTCACTTTGCTTCTCTTGATCTTGTTCATCTGCTTCCTGGTGGTTCATCTGAAGATTGTTCTTGAAAACCTCACAAACATTAGGACCAACCAAGCATGATAATGAATTAGGGTTTTGATTAGTCTCCCCCATAGTTTCTACCTTTGTGTCTCTCCTTGAGTCATCTCCCCTCACCTCATAATCAGGGACTAAACCCTAAAGGCTTTAAGACTTTGTGATTAAGATCATGCCTGCATCCTCCTTTTAGGATGGAGTGTATAACTTTAATCCTAAGTCTTGAACCCTTAAGGTGTTGAACTCTCTTAATTAATCCATCTAATAATCATCAAGACATTACACTTGTAACTTGGGCCTTGCATTAGGGTTCTAATTCTTCCTTAATTGGTTAAGAAGGACTAACCCTAAAGTTAATGGACAAGTCCCCCTCAAGTTGTCTTACAAATCATAAAAAACACTTCATCATCATATCATTAATAAAATCCACTTAATCAAAGGTTTGTTCTGTCATGGGTTTAATCCCTAATCATGGATTAAGCTGAGGATCCTTCCTCAGCTTAAACACCCTCATCTATTATCCTTCTTTTAGGATAGTGTAATGAGCCTGTTAAATCCCTGATTATGGCTTAACCTCATTACTTAACACTAAACAAAAATCACAAAAACATCTAATTAATCACAAGTAGGTTAATGATCTTAACCCTACATCAAAGGTGATTAAGTGTGAGAATCTGACTTCACACTTAAGGTAATTCTCATTACCCCTAATCAGAGGGATGATGCGATGAGTTTACCAAATCCATTGATTTAGGTTTAAGCTCATTATCTTATGACAAACTCCAAAAAGAAATAAAAGACTGAAAACTCAAAAACAAACAATAATCGTCTCCTCCGGGATTCTTTTCTCATCACCTTCACTCACAACCGAGAACTTACTTCTTCCGTCTAATGCAAGACAGTTTGCATCTGTGCCAGACAGATCATACACTTGAGCATAGACTGCAAGCAGTTCACCAGTCAATCCTTTCAGTCTCTTTGGGTCGAACTACGGTGTTCTGACTTCCTCATTGCACGAGAGGATACGTAGGCATAACTTAACAGTTATCGAACAAAAGTCTCTGTCCATTCCCCCTCCTTCCAGCTTCATTCTTTAGCCTCATATTCTTGAGCATTTCATTCCTGATCTCACACTGACACTGTACATTTATACACATCACATTTCTTTACACTAACACCTGTACATCCTTTCCCAGCTCATTTATACACAGATTGCACTGACACTACCCCTTTAAAACACAAATCTTTTAAGCGTGGATCCCGTCGAGTACGACGGACAATCTGGGTGCTAACACCTTCCCAGGTTGTAACCAACCCCCTTTCTCAGTCTCTCTGGTTCGCAAACCGTCTTATCCATCTTTTTCTAGGCCTATGCAGCATTGCCTTTCCTCCGGGATAAAAATGCCTAGCTGGCGACTCTTTTCATTCTCCAGTGAGTTCACGGCTGTGTGTTCTCACTGTTCCCTTCGCCGACCGTTCGCGCTTGTACCTGGATGCAAATCTTCGGGAGCGACAGCTTGGCGACTCTGCTGGGGACCCTTATACTGCAACCAGGGCTTCTGGTTCTTTTTGTGGGTTCCTCCTAGCGCTTGATTGATTTGTGTTTATTGGGGGTGTTATGCACTATTTGTATGTGTATATTTTCTTTATTTACTGCTTTCTGTACAACTTTATTTATTGCTTTCTTTACTGTTTTTTCATTTATCATACTGTCATGCTGCTGGCTGGATCTGGTTTTGTTTTGGTGGGTGGGGTTCTATTGAGAGCCAAGGTCCTATACCTGGGACCTGAGTGACACCTAGGCTAGAGTGAATCATATTCTTTCCCATTCCATTTCGGTCTGGTGCGGGAATATGAAACACGGTTCAGATATGGGTTTCTTCTTGAGAACTCTGTGCTACGGATTTCCTGTAGTGCTAGGGGGATCTGGGAAGCCTGCTAAGTCTGGATGACCTTTTAGTATTGACCTTCAGAAATTGAGGTGAATTAGAGGAGGAATTGTTATGGTTATTGTAAACACTGTACCTCCGGGTTAGAAGTGTTTACACTTCTCATAACTGATCCAAGTCTGAGGATCCTTGTTCTAGATCACTACCTGTGAGGGGGTTGGGCTGTTTACAGGTTTGCAGGTACCTTGATCTCAGAATACCCCGTTACTTTGACTTTGTTAAGAATGCTCCATGTTGGATAGTTCTTGTGATTCTAAAACCCTGGATATGTGGCTCTTTATTTGAGTCCCCCACCTTGGTTACCGGATTTATAGACCTCCATCCGGAATTCTTGAACACACATGGATCTATACCAAGGCAGTTTATCCAGATCCAGCTCAGTCACAAACCCCTTGCATATCATTTGCATACATCCTCATTGCATCATGTTAACATGTGCTTATTTGTTTTTTCAGGGTATCCATTTTCATCAGGTTTCGGTTTTGACCCCATCTGCAGCTTTGACCCATCTTCACCAGCATCTGCTTCAGTTTAGCTGTCTGCTTCAGCACCAGCCAGTCAGTGGTTTTCTCTACTTCAGCATTGTCATCAGCACTCTACCCAGTCTTCAGCATCATGGCTCTAAAGAAAAGCAATATCACCTATCATTTCTTCCAACCAGACTTGTCAGACATCAGGAGGGTCCAAACCCTGATGACCCCAGATCACATACCTCTGTTCAGGGAGCATTATGGGGATATACTTGACTTGGTTATAGACATGGACCCATCTCAGAGGAGCCTGATCCATACCTGCATCCAGTTCTATGACCCCCCATTGAGGTGTTTCACCTTTCAAGACTTTCAGTTGGGACCTCTCTTAGAAGAATATGCATCTTTGGTTGGTTTGCCTATCAAGAGAGAAATTCCTTTTAACCCTGAAATGGTCTTTCCCAGCAATGGAGAGATAGCAAGAGCTTTGCACCTGGAACCTGCTTTGATTGAGCAGCATATGACCTCTAAAGCTGGGATCCCTGGTTTTCATCTGGACTTCCTGATTTCTCAAGCTAGTTTGAAGGCCTCCCTGGGGGATTGGAAAGCTGTTTGTGCATTGTTGGCCTTGAGTGTATATGGAATTGTGTTGTTTGCAGATGAGCCCAGATTCATCAGCAAGAATGCCATTCACCTGTTCATCCTGAAGAACCCAGTGCCAACCTTGTTGGGTGACCTCTATTACTCAGTACATCAGAGGAATGAGAAACAGAGGGGTAAGCTAGTGAGGTGTTGTGCTCCACTATTCCATGCTTGGCTTCTCAAGCATCTACCCAGGACAGATGCATTCCTGAATCCTCATCAGCAAAGCAACTGGGCTAAGAGGCTCACTACTCTCACTGCAGCAGACATCAGATGGTGCACCCAAGGCACCAAGGGCAGAGATATAATCACAAGCTGTGGGCACTTTCCCAATGTACCTTTGGTAGGAGTTAAGGGAAGTATCAACTACAACCCCCTGCTGTTCAAGAGGCAATTAGGCTATGCACTGGTTCATGCTCCTAGGGAACAAGACCTGGTTGAGACCCTCTACTGTGAGAACAAGATCAGTTTGACTGTTGTTAGGCAGGCTGCCTGGGCCTGGGATCATGTTCAAACTAAGGGAATCACCATTCTGGGGAAATGCAATAATGTGGCATCAGCCCAATATCATGAGTGGTCCTATGCTAGGGCCCAAATCTCAGGATTGCCCTTCACCATCAAAGACATGCCTGAGTCATCATCAGCACCACCCCCTGCTACTGTCAGTTTGGAAGAGTTTGAAGGCTTGAAAGAAAGAAATGAGAAGCTATCCCAAGCCCTGCAGAAGACCCTCAGGGAGAGGAGTGAAGGTGTAAGGGAGATTGAAAGATTGGAGAAGCTGAGAGTGGAACACTTGACTAAGATTGAGAAGTCTGGAGACTATATCAACAAGTCTAAAGCTGGTGAGCAGATTCTGAAAAATGCTTGTAAAGAAGCCCAGTTCCAAAGAGCAAGGACAGACTTGTACTTGAAAGAGAGTCAGGCCAGGTGGGTCCGGATCACTGAAGCCCGTACTCTAGAAGACAAGAGAGTTCAAGATAAGATGGAGCAGATGGAAAAAGCCCTGGCAGCAGCCCAGGAGGAAATTTCAGAGTTAAAAATCAAAGCTGGAGTGAAGAAATCCAAAGACCAAAGCCAGAACAAGAAGTTGACTACAGCTGTTGCAACAAGAAACCTTCTCATCAGGAATCTTACGGAGCATCCGGCTGATCCTGTGACCGAAGCACTTCTTAAGGAAGTTCGCGAGGATGAGTTTGGCCTTGGAGTCTGATTATTTGCTTGTTGTTGTTCCTTTTCCATGTACTTTTGCTTTTGGTGATGTATTTTTGACCCCTTAGAGGGCTAGTGTTGTAAAAAATGAACAATTTGTATTATTTTACCTTTGTAATATATTTGTGTTTGTTTCCATCTGGGTTCACTTCAAAAGCAACTTCAACAGCATCATCTTCAAGGGTCTGGACGGGTCAAAACTGAAGACCAAGCCGGATACCTTGATAGCAAATAAGCATACTGCATTGCATACTAACCCTTTTGTTTGTTTTGTAGGTTTTGTTTTATTGTTTCTAACCTCTGTTGTGATATTCAGGAATTATTGCTCGCCGCAGGCTATTCCCTCTCAACAGGCCACACAGGTACCCTACAAGAAACAACCTTCCGGGCATCCAGATGGACCAGTTGCAGCAAGACCTCAATGAGGCCAGAACCCAGATGGCTAATGAAAGGGTGGAGATGAGAACCCAAATAACTCAATTCATGGAAGTGATGAATAATTTAGCTCAAAGCCAGGAGAGGCTTAGAGTTCTGGTAGAGGGGAGAACTCAAGATGACCCCCATGTGGGAACTGCTGGCACCAGTAACAATGAAAGGGTGCAACCACATGTTAACCCCCCTATATTTGGTCCACACCTACATCCTGAGATTCATATTCCTGCAAACGTTCAAGGAACAGCCACTGCAGCCAGAGTACTTCAAGAGGATCCTCAGGAGGATCAGTTTACAGTCATGGGTGCTGGAGAGGAAACCTATGATAGGAGATTGGATGAGTTGGCTGAGAAGTTGAGGTCTTTGGAATCCCAAAATTCTTTGGGGTTCGATGTCATGGACATGGGTTTAGTAGAGGGGGTCAGGATCCCTCATAAGTTCAAGCCTCCTTGTTTCGAAAGATATAATGGGACTTCATGCCCCCAGACTCATTTGCAATCGTTTCTGGGAAGGCTGAAGGCCTATACAATGGATGAGAAGCTCTGGATGTTTTACTTCGAAGACAGTTTGACTGGAGCATCAAGGGAATGGTATTCCCACTTGACAAGGGCAACTGTAAGATGCTGGAAGGACCTGGCAGAGGCCTTCATCCGACAGTATCAATACAACTTAGACATGGCACCCAACAGGACTCTCCTAATGGGAATGTCACAGTCGTCAAGGGAAAGTTTCCGAGAATATGCCCAGAGATGGAGGCAATTGGCTGCTGCTGTTCAACCACCAATGTCTGAGAGAGAAATGGCAGACATGTTTATGAACACTCTCCAGGGAACGTATATTGACAGGTTGGCTGCTTTCTCGTCCACTAGCTTCGCAGATGTTGTTATAGCTGGGGAGAGAATTGAAAGCCTGTTAAAAATGGGTAAAATTTCCGATAACGGCGCCAGTTCGTCCAGCAGTACAAGGAAGCCTTTTGCAGGCCCTAGAAGAGCTGGCGAGACCAATGCCATTCATACCAACAGGGGTAGGCCCCAATATGTTCAAAGGTCCATAGCAGCAGTCACTATCCCTGCTCCAGCACATCCTCTGCCAGTCTATCAACCTCCTCAACAAAACTTCCAACAACAACCTCCGTATCAGCAGAACCAATATCCTCCAAGGAACTACAACAACAACAACTCCAACAACAACAATCAACAGAGGCCATTCCAACAAAGGCCCTCTCAAGCTAATCGAGTGATCGACCCGATTCCAATGCCGTATGCTGCTTTGTTGCCACAGCTTCTGAGACTCAACCTGGTTGAGCTAAGAACGTTGGCACCTCCAGATCCAAACAGTCTACCAAGAAACTATGACTCTAATGCTAGGTGTGCTTTTCACTCAAACGCGCCTGGTCACAGTACAGAAAAATGCAGGGCACTGCATATGAAGGTACAAGACTTAGTAGACTCCAAGGCTTTGAACTTTGCACCTCCGCCCAACGTCAACAAAAACCCAATGCCACACCATGGTGGTCCCCGAATTAATGCTATCGAAGAAGACCAACCGTCTTATTTGATAACCAGTGTAGATCAGATCAGGACACCATTGGTGGAAATCAAGGCTCAACTCCGTGAAAGCAATATATTTCCGGGGTGTGAACTAGGGTGCCCATACTGCAATATTTCTTGGAATGGGTGTGAAGACTTGAGGAATGGCATTGACAGCCTTATTCAGAGTGGCTTACTGCAGATCACTACATCATTCCCGGCAAACCCGACGACTTCATCAGCAATGGTTTCAGATCCTCCTACAAATACAGCAACAATTGTTCCCAACAATTCATCAGCAACATCAGCAAGTACTTCATCTGTTCTACCCAATGATCAGTTGTCAACAGTTTCTCCTGCTACAACTTCAGCTTCAGTCCACTTCGACTCCCCATCAACAACAACAACAGTTCTTCCAACAGAACCTTCTACAACACCAGCAAACAATCACGAAGATGTCTCCACTGTTACCATATTCTACGATCCAGAAAACAATTCCGCTTATCATTCAGAAGGTGCTGCTCCCACTAGAGCACCAGTTACAATCTTTTATGATCCACAGACAATAACAGTCCCCTCAGCAGCAGCAATCAGTCCAGTCACCGTCACGGTACCTGGACCTGTACCATATGAAAGCAATAGGGCCATCCCTTGGCACTATGGCTCTGACTTGTACTGTGAAGGGAAAAGAATCACTCTGGAAACATCAGCACCTGCACCACAAGTAGATAATGTGGGGGGAGGCGGAGGCTTCACTCGAAGCGGACGTCTCTTCGCTTCACAAGTCCAAAGACCCACTGCCGAAGCAGAAGCTGCTGCCAAGGCAAAGGGTAAAGGACCGGTGCAGGAAGATCCAGCTGCCAAAGAAGCCCTGAAGACTCCATTTGATCAGGAAGTTGATGAGTTTATGCGGATCATCAAGAAGAGTGACTACAAAATTGTGGATCAACTTCACCAGACGCCATCCAAAATCTCTATCCTCTCACTGCTTATGTGCTCCGAAGCCCATCGGAATGCACTACTTAAAGTCCTGCACGCAGCTTACGTGCCTGAGGAGATTACTGTCAACCAATTGGAAACCGTGGTTGGGAATGTTACTGCTAGCAATGGGCTAGGGTTTACCAATTCTGATTTGACAGTGGATGGTCGTAACCACAACAAAGCCTTGCACATAACTATGGAATGCAAAGGAGCTGTCCTTTCTCATGTGCTGGTGGACACAGGTTCCTCCCTGAATGTCTTACCAAAGAAGGCTCTGGTGAAGTTAGAATATGATGGATTGGCATTGAGACCCAGCAACCTGGTGGTTAGAGCTTTTGATGGCTCAAAGAGATCGGTTCTGGGAGAGATTGAGCTGCCTGTGACAATTGGCCCACAGACCTTTAAAACTATCTTTTATGTGATGGACATTCAGCCCGCCTACAGCTGTTTGTTGGGTAGACCCTGGATTCACGCCGCTGGCGCTATAACGTCTACCCTTCACCAAAAGTTAAAATTTGAGTGGGAGGGTCAAGTTGTCACAATCTGTGGAGAAGAGGACATCTTTGTTAGCCACCTGGCAACCTACAAGTACATTGAAATGGATGGAGAGATCCATGAAACAATGAGCCAGGGGTTTGAAGCGTTGAATGTGAATGAAGCATCTGCCGTATCTGGTACCCCGATGTCGTCTTATCAACAAGCCCGGAAGGTTGTTGAAGAAGGAACTGCCCAAGGCTGGGGCAAGGTTTTAGCTGTGGAGGAGAAGAAGGACAAATTTGGGTTGGGTTACAGACCAACTCAACATCAAGCAAAGGCTGCTGGAGAGCCTGGATTTGTCAGTGGGGGAATGCTAACCCCCGATGCTATCAACTGTCTGGAAGACGAGCTGGAAGAAGAACGCAACCTGGAGAATTGGATTCGCCCAAAGGTCCCAGGGAGCAGTGTCTCGAACTGGTCTTCCCAGGGAATTATAAGTGTTACTCGAGCAGAGTAATTATTATTTCCTGTATCTTTTATAGCATGCATCAAAGTCTTGCATCTTGCCCAAGATGACAAGACTCATTTTGTAACCAGGGCCATCTGTACTTTTGTGCAAACAAGATTAAATTAATGAAATATCAGACAATCTTTTTGCAAACGAGTCTTTTTTCTTTTCTGCTCACTGTTTTTCCATTTTTCTTTTTGTACAAAAATAAATGGCGGTGTTTTCAAAATGATAACTTCATTTCACTTTTTTCTAAAGCAAGATTAAAATCAATCACTAAAATGAACAACTTAACCCTTGCAGAGAGTGCCTTCCAGACAGCACCGACAACAGCACAGCTATGACATCGTATGACTTTGACAATCCGATCAATCAAGCTGATGAAGGGGTTGATGAAGAATGTGAGCTTCCTGAAGAGCTAGCCAGGTTGCTGAGACAGGAGGAAAAAGTTATTACTCCTCATCAGGAGGAAATTGAAGTGATTAATCTTGGTACGGAGGAGAACGTGAAAGAAGTCAAAATCGGGGCCTGCCTGCAAGACTCAGTGAAGAGACAGCTGATAGATCTGCTTCAAGAGTATGTTGATGTGTTTGCTTGGTCCTACCAAGATATGCCAGGGTTGGATACCGATATTGTTGTGCATAAGCTACCTTTGAGAGAAGAATGCCCACCAGTCAAACAGAAGTTGCGCCGAACTCGCCCAGACATGGCTATGAAAATCAAGGAAGAGGTACAAAAGCAATGGGACGCCGGGTTCCTTGCTGTGACTAGCTATCCTCCGTGGGTTGCTAACATAGTACCTGTGCCTAAGAAGGACGGAAAAGTAAGAATGTGTGTTGATTACCGGGATCTGAACAGAGCCAGCCCGAAAGATGACTTCCCATTACCTCACATTGATGTATTGGTGGATAACACGGCTCAGTTCTCGTTATTCTCCTTCATGGATGGATTTTCGGGATACAATCAGATCAAGATGTCACCTGAAGACATGGAGAAGACAACATTCATCACACCTTGGGGCACGTTCTGTTATAAAGTGATGCCATTCGGACTGAAGAATGCTGGTGCAACGTATCAACGGGCTATGGTAACATTGTTTCATGACATGATCCATAAGGAAATCGAATGTTATGTGGATGATATGATCGCCAAGTCCCTTACAGAGGAAGATCACCTGGTGAATCTGCTCAAGTTATTCAAGCGTCTGAGGAAATACCAACTAAAGTTGAACCCCAACAAATGCACATTCGGGGTGCGATCCGGTAAGCTGCTGGGCTTTATTGTAAGTGAGAAAGGGATTGAAGTTGACCCTGATAAAGTCAAAGCTATTCAAGAAATGCCTGCACCGAAAACTGAGAAAGAAGTTCGAGGGTTCTTAGGTCGATTGAACTACATTTCACGGTTCATATCTCACCTTACAGCAACTTGTGAACCCTTATTCAAGCTGTTAAGAAAGGAGCAAACGGTCAGGTGGAACGAAGACTGCCAGAAAGCTTTTGACAAGATCAAGGAGTATTTGCAAGAACCTCCAATCCTTATGCCTCCAGTTGAGGGAAGACCCCTGATTATGTACTTGACAGTATTAGAAGAATCGATGGGGTGTGTACTAGGTCAGCATGACGAGTCTGGTCGAAAAGAGTATGCGATATACTACCTAAGCAAAAAGTTTACCGACTGTGAACAGCGTTATTCACTGCTCGAGAAAACTTGCTGTGCTTTAGCGTGGGCTGCTCGCCGACTGAGACAGTATATGTTGACCCATACTACTCTATTGATCTCAAAAATGGATCCAGTTAAGTACATTTTCGAGAAGCCAGCTCTTACCGGACGGGTTGCAAGATGGCAGATGATTCTCACAGAATACGACATCCAGTACACTTCTCAGAAAGCCATCAAGGGCAGTGTACTATCTGAATATCTTGCTGAGCAACCCATTGATGACTACCAGCCTATGAGATTTGACTTCCCTGATGAAGACATCATGTTCATTAAAGCAAAAGATCATGAAGAGCCTATTCACACTGAAGGGCCCGACCCAGAAGAAGAATGGACTATGATGTTTGATGGGGCTGTCAACATGAATGGCCGTGGTGTTGGTGCAGTACTCATTACACCTAAAGGGGTTCACATGCCTTTCTCGGCAAAGCTCACTTTCAACTGCACTAACAACGAAGCTGAATACGAAGCTTGCATTATGGGTCTTGAGGAAGCCATTGACCTCAGGATCAAGACATTGACCGTATTCGGAGATTCAGCTTTGGTAGTCAATCAGACCAACGGAAAATGGTACACCCACCAAGATCATCTGATACCTTACAGGGATTATACAAGAAGGTTATTGACTTTCTTCACAACAGTCAAGCTTGAGTATATCCCTCGGGACGAGAATCAGTTTGCGGACGCTCTTGCTACCATTTCATCCATGATCAAAGTTCAAGCTGCTAACTTTGTACCTCAGATTTCAGTATCGAGACTTGATAGACCAGCATATGTATTTGCAGCAGATATTGCTAAAGATGATAAGCCTTGGTTCCATGACATCAAGTGCTTCTTGGAGGATCAAACGTACCCACCTGGGGCATCTTCCAATGATAAAAAGACTTTAAGAAGGCTTGCTGGAAGTTTCTTTCTGAACACTGATGGATCTTTATACAAGAGGAACTTTGATATGGTACTCCTCAGATGTGTTGACAAGACAGAAGCAGATTTGTTGATGCATGAAGTGCACGAAGGATCCTTTGGTACCCATGCAGGAGGGCATGCCATGGCTAAGAAGTTGTTAAGATCAGGCTATTACTGGATCACAATGGATGCAGACTGTTGTGCTTACGCCAGAAAATGCCATAAATGCCAGATTTATGCAGACAAGGTGCATGTGCCTCCCAATCCCCTGAACATAATGTCTTCACCATGGCCCTTTGCTATGTGGGGCATTGACATGATTGGCAAAATTGAGCCAACTGCTTCGAACGGCCACAGATTCATCCTGGTCGCCATCGATTATTTTACAAAGTGGGTTGAAGCAGCCTCATATGCAAATGTCACAAGGCAAGTGGTAGCCAGATTTCTGAAAAGAGATATCATCTGTCGATACGGAGTTCCCGAGCGGATCATTACTGATAATGGTTCCAACTTGAACAACAAAATGATGGCAGAGCTGTGCCGGGACTTCAAGATCCAACATCACAATTCTTCTCCTTACAGGCCAAAGATGAACGGCGCTGTTGAGGCAGCAAATAAGAATATCAAGAAGATTGTGCAGAAGATGGTAGTCACTTACAAAGATTGGCATGAAACGCTACCGTTTGCCTTGCATGGGTACCGCACATCAATCAGGACATCCACTGGGGCAACACCGTATCAACTTGTGTATGGTATGGAAGCAGTCCTACCTGTTGAAGTTGAACTACCCTCCCTACGGGTACTGATGGATGTTAAGCTAAACGAAGCAGAATGGGTGCGGGCCCGATACGAACAACTAAGTCTGATCGAAGAGAAAAGATTGGCTGCGATCTGTCACGGGCAGCTATATCAGAAAAGAATGAAGAGAGCCTTCGATCAGAAAGTCAGGCACCGAGAGTACCGGGTGGGAGATCTTGTGTTGAAGAGAATCCTCCCTCCTCATACAGACCACAGGGGCAAATGGACTCCGAATTATGAAGGACCATTCGTCGTAAAGAAAGTTTTCTCTGGTGGAGCACTGATGCTCAGCACCATGGATGGTGAAGATTTCCCGTCCCCTGTGAATTCAGATGCAGTTAAAAAATACTTCGCATAAAATGACCCGCTGGACATAAAAACAGAATGTAAGTCCAGGCAAAAATAGGGCGTCCCGGCGAGTCAAAAACAGAATAAAAGACTCGGGCAAAAATAAGGGAAATAATTAAAAAAATGTACACCCGCTGAGTTGAAAAGCCGCATTGGACAGCTCAGGCAAAAATGGGTATCCCGATGGATTGAAAACCCGAAAGGGCGATCCATGCAAAATAAGGGAATAAGCGAACAACTGCATTCTGAATTCGTCTGTATCACCTACAACTTGGTAAGCTCCAAGGGATCAAGCTGCAATCAGAATCAACTCTCTCCAGAAAGCAAGACGAGAAGAACGTCATTGTCATACGAGTCATAGCGGGAGGGGAAGCTCCTTGAAAGCATCGCCAGCACCGCCAGCACTTTATTTCTCAATTTGTAACAATCTCCTCATTTCAGGAGATATGTTTCTCTGACTGTATCTTGCCAATTCAGGGCGCACGAATTAATATAATCAGATTTTCAGTCATGTCTCGTTTTTTACATTTATGTTTTGCAAAGAGTTGTCTGATGTCTCTAAAAACACAATTGCATAAGTACAGATGCCTCTCTCTAAAAATAAAACACATGCTTGCAGGGAATATACTTACTCTCGAAAGTACTTATTTCCTATGACGGAATCTCAGTAAAAGATACCTCGGGACCATTTGTGCGTTTCTTTATCTTTGCAGGATTGCAGGTATCCAGAACACAACCTGGGGCATGCCAGTTACGCCTTAGCAAGATGGCAAATCGTTATCAACTCGGTCTATCTTCCACGTGGCAATGGGATGTGCCCATCTCCCCAGCGGAGCTGTCAAATCAGCATACACTCAATCTCAGTATCCGAGATGCTCTATCCCCAGCTGAGTTGCTCCCCATTGCTCTCCCCAGCTGAGTTGCCTCTCACTTCCCCAGCCGGGTTGCCATTCTTCCTTAACAGAATACAGAAATCAGGGGATCATCTCCCCACAGAGCTTCAAGCCTTTATCCAGAAGAGCAACGCATGAAGAGATCACAACAGAGAGAGAGAAAGCTTCTACAAACCCCAGCTGGGCCCCATATTATGAGAATATGTCAATCGATGACGTATATCCCCAAGCAGATACAACTACAGATCTATCAATGATCTCATCCCCAGCTGGGATGTTCACTTCAAGCAGATCGATCAGAGATCTTTGCAGCAATGGGATCCGAATCCCGGATCGGTGCCTCTTTGCATAATCATAGCATTCGCATCATATTCACCCCCAGAGCGTAGCATTCCGTCTAATACGGAGCATTACGGCAAAAAAATCAAATGCATAGCATAATCATAAGTCATGTTGTGATTTGAACACTTGTAAATATTGACGATCTGTCGGCATACAGAATACATCCCCATCAGAGTCCCAGCAAAAGCAGTTGCCCCATATCACAAACACCAGTACATATCTCCTTTTTGATACCCGTCTGTATCATCATTTCCCAGCAGGTTGCCTGAATACACTTTACAAACCAAGATCACCAGTATTGCAGATACATCCTGACACTCGTCCGTGTCGTGTCACCAGCAGAAAGCCAAAGACACCCTCTTTGCACTTACATATACCTATACACTTTCTTGACACCCGTCCGTGTCATATCCCCAGCGTGGTCGCCTATACTTGTATATACACTTTCCTGACACCCGTCCGTGTCATATCCCCAGCAGATAAACACTCACCTATACATTATATACTCACTACTCATTGGTACACCTACTCAGATACTCGTCCGTATCTTATATACACCATGTATATCCCCGCAGATTCGACAGTAGTCCTTGTTCTTTGTTAACCAGTTGGTACTCGTCCGTACCATCATCTCAGAACATTGCGTCTAATGTTTGTTTCTACATGATACTCGTCCGTATCATAGTCTTAAGGATGCTCGTCCGCATCTTTAATCCATACACCGTGTCAAACACTTATGTCTTCGTGAATATAGATGCTCGTCTGTGTCTACTATTCCCCAGAAGGATACTTTCAGATGCAACACTCGTCCGTGTTCCTTGTTAACCAGTTGATACTCGTCCGTATCATCAGCTCTGAGCACGTGTCAGTTTGTTTCTACATGATACTCGTCCGTATCATAGCCTTAAGGATGCTCGTCCGCATCTTTAATCTATACACAATACCAAACACTTATACCTTTTGTTTCTTGGATGTAAACGCTCGTCCGTGTTTACTATCTCCCCAGTAGATTGCCAACAAATTTTCTTTTTATCTAACACTCGTCCTGTGTTATGATAAACTTTGAGAGCAGCCGTCCCCTGCTAAGTGGTCGTCCTCCACTTCTTGATGGTCGTCCTCCATCATGCTCATCCGATGGCCGTCCCCATCGTTGATTTTAGCAGCCGTCCCCTGCTAGGTGGTCGTCCTCCACCTTTTGATGATCGTCCTTCATCACTTTATCCAATGGCCGTCCCCATTGTTGATTTTAGTTGTCTAACACTCATCCTGTGTTATGATAAACTTTGAGAGCAGCCGTCCCCTGCTGAGTGGTCGTCCTCCACTTCTTGATGGTCGTCCTCCATCATGCTCGTCCGATGGCCGTCCCCATCGTTGACCTTTTCTATCCGATGGCCGTCCCCATCGTTGATATTTTGGCAGCCGTACCCTGCCAGGTGGTCGTCCTCCACCTTTGATGGTCGTCCCCATCATATTTCTTTTATGCCCAACAGAGCAGCCGTCCCCTGCTAGGTGATCGTCCTTCACCTTTGATGGCCGTACCCCATCATCTGTTTATTTCATTTATTCTTTAACCCGATGGCCGTCCCCGTCGTGGTCCCTTTTCTTTTTTTAACCCGATGGCCGTCCCCATCGTTGGTTACTTTACCTTTGTGAACTTGATGGCCGTCCCCGTCATGTTTCACCAATCCCCAGAGAATGTTACTGCTTTATCTTGATGACCGTCCCCATCATATTATCTTAGTTTTCCCAGCTAGTCGGCCGTCCCCGTCTTAGCTTTATCTTTTATCCCCAGCATGTCGGTCGTCCCCGTCATCGCTTTATTTTACACACTTTCCCCAGCATGTCGGCCGTCCCCGTTTACCCAGCAGTCGTCCTCTGCTCGACGGTCGTCCTCCGTCGCCCACACTTTACAATATACTTTATTTGCTTTTACAATCTATATCCCTTTTTCTTCTTCATTTCTGTGAGTGCAAATTTTGGACTGTCTTTGGTATTCAACCACAAGTTATCTTGTTTGCCTGTTAAGCCGTCGCTTACACCCTGCACAGCTAACTCATGTTTGAATAGGGGCAGCTGTAAACACCCCAAATTTGCCCTCACCCATTCACACCATGGCTTGTGATCATTCTCATATGCATAAACACAAACATATCATCTCACAGTACACTGTTGATTCACTGGATAGTTTCTAAGGCATCTGCACCTAGGGTTTGTGATCTGAGCAATCCCAAAGCATCTTGAGCCATTCCAAAGGCCACCAATCAAATCAAAGGGGTCCATGTGTGTTCTTACATCATATTCCATCTCCTCAAAGTCAAAAATGCAGAGGAATCACAAGAACTAGGGTTTGAGTGGATGCAGAGCCAGGATGAACTGCACAGTTGACTGAAAATTAGGGTTTTGGTTTCAGAGGCCATAACTCCAAATTTTTTGGTCATTCTTGTTTCCATTGGTCTCTATATGGTATAGGGAGTATGCATATCAATTTTCATGAAGAAATTCCATGGGGAAGTCATCTGATCAAGAGTTGACTTTTCAGACAAGTCAGTGCAAAATCAGGGCATCTGAGGCCCCCAATGACCCAACCAATGGGTGATCTTCATCATTTTGAGTGTATATGATCTTTATTTGATCATGGAAGAAGGTTGAAGTTCATAAAAATCAGGAATTTAGGGTTTTTTGCAAATGTTGACTTTTTGGGCATAGTTGACTTTTTAAGAATGCCTCATTTTAGGTCAATTTTCAAGCCTTGATTCATGATCCAAAAAGGCTTCAAATGGAAAAACTTTGGTCATGAAAGTTGTAGATCTCATCTTTCCCTTTTCAAAAAGTACAAGAACATGATCAAACTCTTCTTGGATCAAAAGTTATGACTATGCAAAGTTGCCAAAAATCATTAATTTTCAAGGCATGCCTCATTTGGAAACTTTGCAAAATCTTGGACCAATGCATCATGTGACCTCTAATTCATTTCAAACCATTACACAAACATTCTCTAAGTCCTAAAAATCAGAATTGAATTGAATTTGCTCATGGTTTGGTTTGAGTAACAAGGCTTTATCACATGTGAACCAAAAGCTAGCCAACTTGCAAAACACTCATGATCACTTCCTACAACTTGGTGCATTGGCTGCTGAGCTTTGCTAGGCCTCTCCCTCACCTTTGCTGCGCCAGCCATGCCTTGTACTTGCCTAGATCTTGCCCATGCCCTATCTTACACAAAGTTGACCTTTTATGCAAAAGCAAACTTACCTATCACAGCTGCACAAGTCACATCCTCTGGCCACTTGGATTAAAATATGTTATCAATTTGCAAGCCAAAACACTCAAGAGGCAAGGCTGAAGCATACATATTCACAACATTCACATAAACACTCCTAACTGCAGCTTGCTTCGAATCCATTCACACAGCCATCAAACATTCAAACTCTCATCATCATTCAACTCAACACACTCCATTGAGTAGAAACCACCCAAAGCACCAGCCTGAAACACCCTGAATCCTCCATTGCCATTGCTCACCTTCATTCTGCAGATTCTATCGAATCTCTCATCCTAGCCCACAAACACCAAAACAAACCCTGCAAAGCAACTCAATACACTTCATAGATCACAAACCACCCCTTTTCACAGCCTGAAAGTGCCAAGATCACCATAGCCATTGCTGACTGAACTGAAGCAGTTCTCTTCGAAACTCATCATCCAGCAAATCTAAACTCCATTTGAGCATCCAGACACACTTGGGGGATCAAGTAGAGCAGCTTGCATCAAGGGAAGTAGCCTGAGAGTTCCTAAATCAAAAACTGCAAAACTCAGGTAGCTCAAAAATAATTTTTCCAGAAATCTCTTTTTGTGTTACAAACTTGATCTTCATGCTTGTCTGATCATTCTGGTACCTTTAGTTTTTGAAATGGTTTCGTTTTGAGCATTTAATTTGTGTTTGAAGCTTACGAACCCTAAAACTAGTTCCTTTCGATTCATCTTGTTTAGGTTAAATAAATTTGTTTTGAGAGAGGGGTTTGGTTCGTGAGAGTGTTAGGATCATTTCTCTGGCTTTGGATTTCATTTATGTTACATTTTGAGGAAGTTGGGTGATTCTCAGGTGAGAGCTGGCCGGAGAAGACGACCGGAAGTCTTCTCCGGCCACCTGATTGTGATTAGGGCTTAATCCAGTGATTAATGCTAGTTTGAATTCTGGCCGTAGATACGCGTTGACTGGTTGACTTCCCACCCTTTTTGATGGCCAGGATCTGTCCCATTAGCCCTAATCCACGTGTTAGGGTTAATTGATCCATGTTTTATTTAATTTAATCTGAAGCAATCTTGGCCTCTCATTCTGGCGCGCAGTCAATGCCTTTGAATCCAGAGCGCATCCTGGCCATTCATCCTGCTTACTTTCATTTTCTTTTAATTTTTATTCATATTTATTTCATTTAAATTGCACAATTTATTTAAAATAGTTAAAAAATCATAAAAATTATGAAACTTTTTCTTTAAGGTTTTATTAATTTTTATGACACAAAAACATTTTTATTTTATTTTTTATCATTAAAAAAAGTATTTTTAAATATTCAAAAGATTATTTTTAATTGATTAATGAGAATTAATTAATTAAAAATACTTTTAGGTATTTAAAAATTACAAAAAAATTCATGAAATGTTCTAAGACATTTAGAAACATTGTCCAACCTTCAAACCAAATTTCTTTTTTGATCTTGATGTATTTTAAGAATTTTTCATGGAATTAAATCATATTTTATGCATCATTTTGATCATGTGTTTAAAAATTCATTTCTGCCTTTCGGTGAAGGTTGAGACATTGATTCTTCTTGCATTGTTTTCCATTTAGCATGAACTTTCAAGGATAAAAAGGCCATGATTTGATCTTGCATTTTCTAATTGATTGGCATTTCTTTTGTTACAAACCCTAAAAAACCCTAATAACTTGCAAAATTCATAACTTGAGTTTGGTTGAGAGTTGAGAGTTCTCCTTTGGGCAGTGATTCATTATAGGTCTAGGGTTTCTTTGGGTACCATTTTCCATTTTTTATGTTAAGGTTTGCTTCTGTTTTTGGTTTATGTGTGATGTTTGATCCATGAACCCTAATTTGGGCTTTCATTTGCATCCCTCTTGCATTCTCTTGCATAACATGACTTGCCATTACATTTTGTGCATTCTCATGATTCATTTAACATCTTAAGACATGTATGAATCATGTTTGATCATTGCATTGCATATTTACCATGTCATTTGTCTTGTATTTTTCATAACATTTCATGTTTGTCCATGCTCCTCAACTTGCATCATTTGCATCCATGACTTTGTATGAACATCTCATTGTCTTGTCTCATGTTCATAGCACCTCATGGCATCATAATCATCATCACCATGCTTCTGGTTGTGCTTTGCCTCATGCCATTTCATCTCCTTTTGCATTGCATTGCATTCCTTTCTAACATTGCAGGTGGTAAGTAACTTGAGAAGTGAATTTGCCTTCACTTCTCATAACCTCTATTCTCATCTCTCTTGCATACCTTGCTGCATTCTTATGTGTGTTTGAGTTTGAGCTTGCTCATTCTTCCTCCTCCCACTTTCTTTCTTCAAGTGACTTGACTTCTTGAATGAAGCAAGTCACTTTGCTTCTCTTGATCTTGTTCATCTGCTTCCTGGTGGTTCATCTGAAGATTGTTCTTGAAAACCTCACAAACATTAGGACCAACCAAGCATGATAATGAATTAGGGTTTTGATTAGTCTCCCCCATAGTTTCTACCTTTGTGTCTCTCCTTGAGTCATCTCCCCTCACCTCATAATCAGGGACTAAACCCTAAAGGCTTTAAGACTTTGTGATTAAGATCATGCCTGCATCCTCCTTTTAGGATGGAGTGTATAACTTTAATCCTAAGTCTTGGACCCTTAAGGTGTTGAACTCTCTTAATTAATCCATCTAATAATCATCAAGACATTACACTTGTAACTTGGGCCTTGCATTAGGGTTCTAATTCTTCCTTAATTGGTTAAGAAGGACTAACCCTAAAGTTAATGGACAAGTCCCCCTCAAGTTGTCTTACAAATCATAAAAAACACTTCATCATCATATCATTAATAAAATCCACTTAATCAAAGGTTTGTTCTGTCATGGGTTTAATCCCTAATCATGGATTAAGCTGAGGATCCTTCCTCAGCTTAAACACCCTCATCTATTATCCTTCTTTTAGGATAGTGTAATGAGCCTGTTAAATCCCTGATTATGGCTTAACCTCATTACTTAACACTAAACAAAAATCACAAAAACATCTAATTAATCACAAGTAGGTTAATGATCTTAACCCTACATCAAAGGTGATTAAGTGTGAGAATCTGACTTCACACTTAAGGTAATTCTCATTACCCCTAATCAGAGGGATGATGCGATGAGTTTACCAAATCCATTGATTTAGGTTTAAGCTCATTATCTTATGACAAACTCCAAAAAGAAATAAAAGACTGAAAACTCAAAAACAAACAATAATCGTCTCCTCCGGGATTCTTTTCTCATCACCTTCACTCACAACCGAGAACTTACTTCTTCCGTCTAATGCAAGACAGTTTGCATCTGTGCCAGACAGATCATACACTTGAGCATAGACTGCAAGCAGTTCACCAGTCAATCCTTTCAGTCTCTTTGGGTCGAACTACGGTGTTCTGACTTCCTCATTGCACGAGAGGATACGTAGGCATAACTTAACAGTTATCGAACAAAAGTCTCTGTCCATTCCCCCTCCTTCCAGCTTCATTCTTTAGCCTCATATTCTTGAGCATTTCATTCCTGATCTCACACTGACACTGTACATTTATACACATCACATTTCTTTACACTAACACCTGTACATCCTTTCCCAGCTCATTTATACACAGATTGCACTGACACTACCCCTTTAAAACACAAATCTTTTAAGCGTGGATCCCGTCGAGTACGACGGACAATCTGGGTGCTAACACCTTCCCAGGTTGTAACCAACCCCCTTTCTCAGTCTCTCTGGTTCGCAAACCGTCTTATCCATCTTTTTCTAGGCCTATGCAGCATTGCCTTTCCTCCGGGATAAAAATGCCTAGCTGGCGACTCTTTTCATTCTCCAGTGAGTTCACGGCTGTGTGTTCTCACTGTTCCCTTCGCCGACCGTTCGCGCTTGTACCTGGATGCAAATCTTCGGGAGCGACAGATTAAAATACAATATCATTTGGCAAGCAAAATGTATCAAGAGGCCAAGCTGAAACACTTCATACAATCACATTCACAAAACACACCCCAGCTGCATTTTTGCTTCGAATCTCTCTGCCCAGCCACAAAACATCCAAACCATTTCCACACTTCAACTCACCATACTTCATAGACCTCAAACCACCAAGAGCCAGGCCTGAAACAAGCAAGAACACCCCATTGCCATTTCTCACCTCAACTTGCAGTTTCATTCGAAACTCTCTCCATAGCTCACAAACATCTAAACAAACACCACAGACCTTCTCCACTCATTATTCTGATCACAAAGAACCATTCACAATGACCTGAAACTGCCTGAAACTCCATTGCCATTTTCAACTGAGTTGAAGCAGAAGCTGTCTAAACTCATCAACCAGCCAGCATAAATTGCTCCAAAGCATTCAAACATCATCAAGAGGTCCTAAGGAGTGGATTGCACAAGGAGAAGTGGCCAGAAAGTCATCAGAGTGAAAGCTTCGAATCTCAGGTAGCTTGAAAAATATTTTTCCAGAAATCATTTCTTTTGTTCTAAACTTGTTCTTTGTGTCTTCCTGATCATGAATATGCTTTTAGTTTTTGAAATGGTGATGAAATGAACATTTAATTGATCTCTGAAACTTGCGTGCCCTAAAAATGTTTTGTTTCGATTCATGTGATTGAGGGAACATAAATGATTTTTAGCTTGGGGTTTTGGTTCAGTGAAGTGTGGGAAGGATTTCTGTTTGTTTAGATTTCAATTTAGTTGCGTTTTGGGGGTTTTAGAAGTTTTCAGGTGGGGTTCCCACCGGAGAAGACGACCGGAGGTCTTCTCCAGCCACCTGAAAATGATTAGGGTTAACCAGCGTAATTAATGCAAATTTGAATTTGGACCCTTGATCTGGCTGACTTTGGTTGACTCCCGCGTGAACCAATGGCTCAGATCTCTCATTAAACCCTAATCCTGATTATTTGAATTAATTAATTGTGATTAATTTTGAATTCCCCAGAACGAATCTCAGCCATTCAAACGCGCGCCAGTCAATTCCCGCGTGTCAAGTTTAAACCCTGGCCATTGGATTAGCATACTTTTCATTTAATTCAGTTTTTATTTCATTTTATTTCATTTCTTTTCTCCAATTTATTTAAAATAGCAAAAAATGTCTAAAAATTATGAAACTTTTTTCTCTTAAGTTTTATTAATTTTTAGGACACAAAAATATTTTTATTTTTATTTTTATCATTAAAAAAGTATTTTTAAATATTTAAGAGATTATTTTTAATTGATTAATGGGGATTAATTTATTAAAAATACTTTTAAGTATTTAAAAATCACCAAAAAATTCATGAAATGCTCTAAGACATTTAGAAACATTGTCCAACCTTCAAACCAAATTTCTTTTTTGATCTTGATGCATTTTGAGAATTTTCCATTGAATTGAATCATTTTTTGTGCATTAATTTGATCCAAAGTTCAAAAAATCATTTCTGCTTATTTGAGAAGAGTTGGACATTGATTCTTTTTGCATTGTTTTGTGTTTAGCATGTAGTTTCTAGGATTAAATGGCCATGATTTGATTCCTCATTTTCAATTTGTTTGGCATTTCTTTTGTTTAGGAGCCCTAAAAACCCTAATAACTTAGAAAAATCATAACTTGAGATTGGTTAAGAGTTGAGACCTCTCCTTTGGGCTTTGGTTTAGTATAGGTTTAAGGTTTCTTTGGGTGGCATTTTCCATTTTTTATCTTAGGGTTTGCTTCTGTTTTTGGTTTTTGTTTGATGTTTGTTTCATAAACCCTAATTTGGGCTTCCATTTGCATCCTTCTTGCATTCTCTTGCATAACATGACTTGCCATGCCATTCCATTCCTCCATTTGATTCATTTGACATCTTAAGACATGTAGAAAGCATGTTTGACCATTGCATCCCATATTTGCCATTTTGTTTGCCATGTATGTTTCATAACTTTTCATGTAAGATCATGCTCCTTAACTTGCATCATTTGCATCCATGAACTTGTATGAACATCTCCATGCCTTGTCTCATGCTTGTAGCATATCATAGCATCATTATCATCATCAACATGCTTCTGGTTTTGTTCTCATCATGTCATCTTATCTCATTTTGCATTGCATTGCATCTTTCTTCTAACATTTCAGGTAGTAAGTGAGGTTGAGAAGTGAATTTGCCTTCACTTCTCATAACTTCTTCTTTTCATCCCCCTTGCATCCATTGCTGCATTTTTGTTTGTGTTTGAGTTTGAGTCTGCTCATTCTTGTTCTTCTTACCTTCTTTCTTCAAGTGACTTGACTTCTTGAATGAAGCAAGTTGCTTTGCTTCTCTTGATCCTTTCATCTGCTTCCTGGTGGTTCCATTGAAGACTTGTTCTTGCAAACCTCACAAACCTTAGGAACAACCAAGCATGATAATGATTAGGGTTATGATTAGTCTCCCCTCTTAGTTTTACCTTTGTGTCTCTTTTGAGTCTTCTCTCCTCATCTCATAAATCAGGGACTAAACCCTAAAGGCTTTAAGGCTTTGTGATTAAGCTTATGCCTGCATCCTTCTATTAGGATGGAGTGTATAACTTTAATCCTAAGTGTTAAACCCTTAATGTGTTTAAATCCCTTAATCAATTCACTTAATAAGTAACAAGACATTACACTTGTAACTTGGGCCTTGCATTAGGGTTCTAATTCTTCCTTAATTGGTTAAGAAGGACTAACCCTAGTGTTAATGGACAAGTCCCCCTCAAGTTGTCTTACAAATCATAAAATTCACTTCTTCATCTTACCAATAAATAAAATCCATCTAATAAAGGCTTGTTTTGTCATGAGCTTAATCCCTAATCATGGATTAAGTTGAGGAGTTTTCCTCAGCTTAAACATTCTCATCTATTATCCTTCTTTTAGGATGGTGTAGTGAGTCTGTTTAATCCCTGATTATGGCTTAACCTCATTACTCAACACTAAACAAAAACACCAAAAACATCTAAATAATCACAAGTAGGTTAATGATCTTGATCCTACCCCAAAGGTGATTAAGTGTGAGAATTTGACTTCACACTTAAGGTATTCTCATTACCCCTAATCAGAGGGAAGATGTGATGAGTTTACTAAATCCATTGGTTTAGGCTTAAGCTCATTTTCTTATGACAAACTTTCAAAAGCAATAAAAGACTGAAAACACAAAAACAAACAATAATCGTCTCCTCTGGGATTCTTTTCTCATCTCATTCACTCACAAACGAGAACTCGCTTCTTCCGTCTAATGCAAGACAGTTTGCACCTGAGCCAGACAGGTCATACACTTGAGCATTGACAAGCAAGCAGTTCACAAGTCAATTCATCTTTCAGTCTCTTTGGGTCGAACTAAGGTGTTCTGACTTCCTCATTGCACGAGAGGATACGTAGGCATAACTTAACAGTTATCGAACAAAAGTCTCTGTATATTACCCCTCCTTCCAGCTTTATTCTTTTAGCCTCATGATCTTGAGCATTTCACTCTGTTCTTACACTGACACTTCACTTATGCACTTTACACTTCTTTGCACTGACACCTGTACATATTGCTTTCCAGCTCTTTTACACACAGATTGCACTGACACTACCCCTTTAAACACAAATCTTTCAAGCGTGGATCCCGTCGAGTACGGCGGATAATCTGGGTGCTAATACCTTCCCAGGTTGTAACCAACCCCCTTTCTCAGTCTCTCTGGTTCGCAACCGTCTTATCCATCTCTTTCTAGGTCTATGCAGCATTGCCTTTCCTCCGGGATAAAAATGCCTAGCTGGCGACTCTTTTCATCCTCCAGTGAGTTCACTGCTGTGTGTTCTCATTGTCCCTCTCGCCGACCGTTCGCGTCTGTACCTTAATGTGACCCTGTTTCATTTTTCGGGAGCGACAATCTCAGACAATGGTGTAAGCTCGTCCAGTAGCACAAGAAAGCCTTTTGCAGGCCCAAGAAGATCTGGCGAGACCAATGCCATCCACACCAACAGGGGCAGGCCCCAATATGTTCACAGATCAGTGGCGGCAGTCACCATTCCCGCTCCAGCTCATCCTCAGCCAACTTATCAACCTCCGCAGCAAAACTATCAGCAACAACCTCAGTACCATCAACAGAATCAGTATCCTCCGAGAAATTACAACAACAGCAACACCAACAACAATAACCAGCAAAGGCCATTCCAGCAGAGGCTTTCTCAAGCCAACAGGGTAATCGATCCGATACCTATGCCATATGCTACATTGCTGCCACAACTCCTAAAACTCAACCTAGTTGAGCTAAGGACGTTGGCACCTCCAGATCCCAACAGTCTACCCCGGAATTATGACTCCAACGCTAGGTGTGCTTTTCATTCCAACGCACCTGGCCACGGTACAGAAAAGTGCAGAGCTCTGCACATGAAGGTACAAGACCTGGTAGACTCAAAAGCTCTGAATTTCGCACCACCACCCAATGTCAATAAGAACCCGATGCCAAACCACGGTGGTCCCAGAATTAACGCCATTGAAGAAGACAAGCCGTCTTATTTAATAACCAGTGTGGGTCAGATCCGGACACCGTTGGTAGAAATCAAGGCTCAACTCCTCGAATGTCAAATGTTCTCGGGGTGTGAGTTGGGGTGTGCTTACTGCAATATCTCAGTCAATGGGTGCGATAACCTGAGGAATGGCATAGACGGTCTCATTCAGAGTGGCCAGCTTCAGATCACCACATCATTTCCTACAAATCCAGCAATCTCATTAGCAACAACTCTAGAACCTCCTACAACTGCAACAACCATTGTTCCTGACAATTCTTCGGCTTCATCAACAAGTACTTCATCTATTATCTCAACTGATCAGTTATCAACAAATTTTTCTTCTACAACTCCAGCACCACTCCATTTTGAAACTCCTACAACAACAGCATCCATCCTTCCACCGATGTCTCCTACAACACCAACAACAAATCATGAGGATGTCTCAACTGTCACAATATTTTATGATCCTGAAAACAACTCTGCCTACAATTCAGAAGGTGCTGCTCCCATCAGAGCACCAGTCACAATTTATTACGATCCACAGACTATCACAATTCATTCCGCAGCTGCAGTCAGTCCAGTCACTATCACGGTGCCTGGACCAGTACCTTATGAAAGCAGCAATGCCATCCCGTGGCATTACGGTTCTGACCTGTACTGCGAAGGACAAAGAATCACTTTTGAATCATCAACCCCTGCACCACAAATTGACAATGTGGGAGGAGGCGGAGGCTTCACTCGAAGCGGACGTCTTTTCGCTCCACAAACTCAGAGACCCACTGCCGAAGCAGAAGCTGCTGCTAAGGCAAAAGGAAAAAGCTTGGTGCAGGAAGAACAGACTGTTAAAGAAGCCTTGAAGACACCCTTTGACCAAGAGGTTGATGAGTTCATGCGAATCATCAAAAAGAGTGATTATAAAGTAGTGGATCAGCTTCACCAGACGCCTTCCAAGATCTCAATCCTATCATTGCTTATGTGCTCCGAGGCCCATCGGAATGCACTACTCAAGGTCTTGCACGTAGCTTACGTGCCTGAAGAGATCACTGTCAATCAGCTGGAAGCTGTAGTTGGAAATGTTAATGCTAGTCACGGACTAGGGTTCACCAATACTGATTTGACAACGGAAGGCCGCAACCATAACAAAGCCTTGCACATAACCATGGAATGTAAAGGTGCTGTCCTTTCCCATGTGCTGGTAGACACAGGGTCGTCCCTCAATGTCTTACCTAAAAAGTCCCTGGTGAAGCTAGAATATGACGGATTGGCGTTGAGACCCAGCAACCTGGTGGTGAGAGCCTTTGATGGTTCAAAGAGATCGGTTCTGGGAGAGATTGAGTTGCCCGTAATGATTGGCCCGCAGACCTTCAAAACGACCTTCTACGTGATGGATATACAGCCTGCCTACAGCTTTTTATTGGGTAGGCCATGGATTCACGCCGCTGGCGCCGTGATCTCTACCCTTCACCAGAAGTTAAAATACGAGTGGGAGGGTCAAATCGTTACAATCTGTGGAGAGGCGGATATTTTTGTCAGCCACCTGGCTACCTATAAGTACATTGAGATGGATGGGGAGATCCATGAAACAATGAGCCAGGGGTTCGAAGCTTTGAATGTCAATGAAACATCTGCTGTGCCTGGTACTTCAATATCATCATACCAACAAGCCCGGAAGGTTGTTGAGGGAGGAAACGCCCAAGGATGGGGCAAACTGCTATCGGTGGAGAAGAAAGAGGACAGATTTGGGTTGGGTTACAAACCAACTCAACAAGATCAAGCAGCGGCTGTGAAAGAGCCCAATTTTGTGAGTGGGGGGATGCTTACCCCTGATGCTATCAACTGTCTGGAAGACGAGATGGAAGAAGAACGCAACCTGGAAAGCTGGATTCGTCCAAAGATCCCGGGGAGCAGTATCTCAAACTGGTCTTCCCAGGAAATTATAAGAGTTACTCATGCAGAGTAATTATTATTTCCTGTATTTTTATAGCATGCATCAAAGTCTTGCATCTTGCCCAAGATGACAAGACTCATTTTGTAATCGGGCCATCTGTACTTTTTGTGCAAACAAGATTAATCAATGAAATATCAGACATCTTT